>JAKWBJ010000212.1:1281250-2562500 GCA_023159175.1 Wohlfahrtia magnifica | reverse complement strand
TACTCGATTTTTTAAATTCAATTTTCTTTGTCTCTCCTTCGCACTTAAGAGGGGAATCTATGTTGGAAGTCTCCATAGATTCTTTTTGTTCATCAATTTGTCGCAAGAATTCAAAAGCTGCTGTACAGTTTGTTTGTTCTGAGATATCAACATCTTCCAGTGAGTACTTCTTCCATTTGTGGGGATTAATCTTGGGATCAATTTCATTAACAGATTGACGTTTTTCATATATATATGTATGTATATTACTTACTTGATAATCGGGTAACTTTCTCGGTTTCAAACACCTGGCAATGGGTAGTTCTGGTTTTTTGAAAATACTCTCTTTGCCTCTTAAATGATGAAGACCTCTAGTTACCGTGTGATGCTTATTTCTTCCATGTTCCTGGCGATAATTCATTTCTAAATCACCATAACTAGTCCTTTTAAAAGTTGTCAGTGATTTTGTTTGATCCAGTGTGGTGCCTTTAAGCTCGTAGCTGGCATCGTCTAGACAGGCGAAAAGCGCATCGCGTTTAGCTGCAAAATCGTGCATTTTATTATTTAATTAGTTATTTTTTCTTATACGAATAACAAATGTAAACAGCAAATAGCAAAATTTGTTTGCTATTCACAGTAAAATGATAGTTCACAGTGTGACCATGTACAAAGTAAAGAAGAAAATATACACTTTAACTAAAAACGATAAAATTGTAATTAGAGACGATAAAAATTTGTTTACCCTAAAAATGAGCATGGGTAAATATTTATATAAAATACATTTCAATAAAGCTGTGTACATAAAAAAGTTAATTTTTTATTAATTCCTACAAAAATTTAATTATATTTCATAATATTAAATAGATTATATTTAACCTTCTTACGGTCAAAAGCTTTAATCTGATCCAAGCAATTTGTGATTTTTTTTTTCGAGTAGTAATCTGTGCAAGAATAATTTATTTTATGCTTTTTTGTCCAGGTTTGCGTTATTTGATATAAGAAAAAAGAAACGAAAACAATCAATAAATGTTTACTTTATAGATTTTATTTGAAAAAGAAAAAATAGACTTCATTGCAAAATTTAAAAAAAGCCAAAAAAAAAAACTAATTAAACCATTAAAAACACCATCATATGGTAAAAAAAGAAGTTGTTGGCGAATGTGATGGGTGATGTAGATGTAGATGAAATTCTTCAATTTTCATTTTTTGTAGCCTTAAAATTTAGAACCAATGCTGTATTTTTAGCACGAACGTCATCAACTACTTAACTTAACCTTTTTTCCTCAATTTGTTCTCTGTAGTACTGCAAATGAAAACTATGCATGTATGAAAAGTTTTTATCATAACCGGTCAAGTGTGCCCTGAGGCTTCATTAAGTTTATAGTTACAGATCATATAAAATTAAGTTTGCTTGGCTAATTTTACTTTTAAATGAAACAATTGTTTGGTATTTTACAATTTTTTTTTTTGTTTGATATTAAAAGCACACTTTTTCTAAATATTTTTTCACTTTTATTGTTTTCTAGTACAAAAATGTTTACAGAAGCATCATTCGATTCATGCAAATTTATAACGATAAACAGAATTGGTGGCAACAAAATGCAATAAGATTTCAAATAAAAAATATATAGCTATTTAACTGAGAACAAATAACTGATAGATGCCCTGAGGCAGTCAAAACCGTTAAAGGGTTAAGACCGTAATTTTACAAATTAAAAATTTTATTGGGAATCACTAATATTTTAATTAAGATATATATAATAATTATGAATATATATATTCATTGAAATTTCTCTTGGCCAAAAAAAAAATTTTAGATGACTATACAAACAAAAGAATATATGCGTACATAAGTACCTATTATTAAATACCAAGGACTTCCCCCTATTTACATATATTTTTTTGTTTTAGCAACTCTGCCAACCATCATGCTACCTAATATTACAACTGTTCATAGTTGTAATTGTTCTCCTTTGAATTTCATCATGATTTTTTTTCATCATCTAGTTAATTTTTAACAATCAGACGAAGCAGTTGCAATTTTAGTGATTAAAGAGAAAGCCTTTTGTTTCAAAAGAAATTTTATACGAAAAATTAAACAAGATTTAAAGTATATTTTATAATAAAAAATATAATTTAATTGTGTATTTTAAAATAAGAAAGTTTCTATAGTGATAATAACTTAATAATTTGCTTTTGGAAAAATAAGGACTATAAACAAAGGCTGAGAGTGTGTGTGTGAGTGGTAGAAAGAGGAAAGAGTAAAGTAAACAAAGAAGATCACATCTATTTTTGTGTATAGAAAAAAGAGAGACAAACATTGTAAACTACTGTAATAATTTGTCATATATGTATGTAAGAGAATCTTAATAACTTCCTAAACATTAAAAAAAGAACCATTGAATCTAAAAATATTTACTGACTGATTAAAAAGAATAACAAAAACAACATAAAATTAAATTAAATTCATTATCAACAGCCAAATAAACTTCAAGTTTCCTTAAAAGGTAACAACCACTACGTCACAACTGCAACCTTAACAGCAACAACAACAAAAAGAGACAGAATTGATCAAAAATACAAGCAATGAATGATTATCAACGTAAACGAATTCTACAAAATGTGGAGACGTTAGTCAATCTAACTGACTTTGAAAAATTATCCCAGGCCTGTTTGCAATATGATTTGTTAACACACGTTATGTTAAATAATATCTATAATGCTGAACCGCAAAAGATCTCAGCCGATCAATGGAATGAAGATAGCATCAAGAGTGATCGTCATAGGCGACTCTTCGAAAAGATCACAAGAAGAGGACCAGAAGCTTTTGAAAAATTGCGTCTTATATTGCGTGATCTTAATTACAAAGATGCTTTGGAAGCATTGGATGGCAATGATAAGCGCATGTTTTCTATTAGTCGCAGTAAAGAGGCCGGCAAACCGACGTTGTCGAAAGATGATGAAGAAGATGATGATAATAATACCGGAAATCTTGTCAACAATAATAATGAATCAAACAATAACTTTAATAGACAGGTAATCTTTAGTTTTAAACGTGTTAGTGGG
Source organism: Wohlfahrtia magnifica (assembly GCA_023159175.1). NCBI lineage: Eukaryota > Metazoa > Arthropoda > Insecta > Diptera > Sarcophagidae > Wohlfahrtia > Wohlfahrtia magnifica. The sequence goes on along the minus strand of JAKWBJ010000212.1, from coordinate 2,559,455 downwards.
TGGAAAGTGAAAAAGATTAAAAAGAATTATATTTCCGCAATATTCGCGTTTATATTCGAATATCGACGCCAAGAAAAAATTAGTTAAGTATGTATATGATAAAGCGTGGGATAAAACTTTTATTTCTAGGATGATAATTTAATTAAGAAACAAAGCTTACTTTAAACGGCCCCGCTAATTTGTAACCATGTATAGAACGGAAGAAAACTTCCAGTAATTGGCACACAACAAATACGTTCAAACTGTGCTGCAGTATTGAAACAATGACCTGCAGTGCTGAGACACAAAAAGCTCTGACTGATTGTGCTTTTTGCAATAATTCCATCTAGGCTTGAAAGAATATTCGTTAAGTTAAGAGTTTTTGCGAATCAACATAAATCAAGTCCGCTCCTGAAACGATGAATTTGGGCTCTGGCTCGTCCATTAGCTAGTCTTTCAATATCACGTACTTTGCCGGCTCTAGGTATTTCCAAAACTTTTTGATTTTATGTCGTTTCTAACTTTTCCCGATTTATTTCAAGATCTATAAATTATTAATAAATTATTGCTATAAATGAAATCTTATTAGACGAGTTAATGATAAATTCATTCCTTATGTTTCGTAATGACTTTTCTTTAACTTCCAATCCTATCTACTCTTTCCTGGATGATAGCAACATATTTCATTCATATCCATTTGATTGTATTTCAAGCTCATAGGAAGTGTTGGGGCGAAGATGTAACATAAATTACGCACAATCTGCAGACAATATCCGAGTAGATTATGTAAACGCGGTTGATTTTAATGCCCGCAAAACTAAACGTGTTGCTTTCAACCATAAAAGGTAGCAGTGTAAATATTGTGGAATCAGAAGCTCTTCAATCCAATGCAATGTTAGTTAGAGTCAGGATACATTGTCCCGCTCTCATGATTTGCAAGGTTGTTGCATGTTGCACGTTAGTGTGTCATTTATATTACGCTACAACTTATATGCTGCTATCAACTGTAAAAGTGTAGCTTAACTAGGAGATAAAAAGAAGCTGAATATTTTATTGAAACTGCAGCATATATGTATATCCTATTATTTTGTTAAATTCTTCTTCATAATTTTTGTATTATTTTTCTTCTTTCAGATCTCACGTTCACAATTAGTTGATGATAGCGACATAACTTTGCACGAGTATGAGGGACCAATAACACCGAGGAAAAATATTGTAGTACAGAAAGCAAAAGCCATATGTAAAAGTGATAAACTCGAGACTTATCCTATGGAAAGCAAAACGAATCGTGGTGTTTTCTTCCTAGTCAATATCATTGATTTTCACAGTAATGAGAAACGCGAAGGATCAGATGAAGATGCCCAGTGTCTATTGAAATTATTTCAGGAATTAGGTTTTAAGCTTTACGCCTATACTAATTTAACACGCACGAGTTTCTTTCGCCTGCTTGACGAACTTTTAGCCTTGGAGGAAATAAAATCGACTGAATGTTTTGTTATGGCCCTAATGACTCATGGACATTTGGATGGTGGTGTACAGCGCATATCATTTACCGACAGCTCTATGGAGAAAGTCGAAGAAATTGAGAAACGTTTCTATAATCAAAATTGTCCAAATTTAATTGAGAAACCGAAAATTTTCATTTATCCCTATTGTCGTGGAGAGAATATTGTTCGAGGTGTTCCAAATCCAATTGAAATAAATAAAACACAAACAGAAGGCAGTCGTGTTAATTATACTGCACAACTTTCGGATGTTATCAAGTGTTATGCTACAACAGAGGGCAATGTGGCTCATCGGGATAGAGTCAATGGTTCTTGGTATATACAGCGTTTTGTTGATACCGTAGCGAAATGTGCTTGTGACACTTCATTTGAAGAAATGCTCAAAATTATACAACACAACGTCCAAAAACAGGGTAACGTAGAGGGATACCTACAAACGGCTAGTTATGTAAATATCGGCTTTAATAAAGAATTTTACTTTAATCCTGGCGTATAAATAAAAACATTCTCATTCTCCATGGTATTTTGATGCAATAGTTTAATAAAAAGTCAATTAAATTCCATTTATATATAGTATTATATTAAGTGAAATAAAGAGTATTTTTAAATATATTTTTGTTATAAGTTTAAGAATAGTGAACATTTCCAGTTCAAATGTACTGATCTTTTATAAAAGTATGCAAGAGTATACTAATTTAAAATGTATTTTGAAAATAATTATGTATGTAAACGTACACAGTACGTACACATTGTTAGTAATATTGCGTGATGCAAATAAATATTAAAAAATTATATTTACAAACGAAAAACAAAAAATATTTTCATTCACTTTTTATTTTTCAATTTTAACATTATTTGTATATTTAAACTTTGTTTCAGTTGGATCATCGTCTAATTCATTATCATCGTTTATATTGAGTGGATCTAAACTTGATGGCTGTGGGCACTTAGTAGTGCTAAGCATAGTTTCAATTTTTGTTTTCATATTTAGAACGTCAATATCAGCGCTATCAGTGTTTGCTTCATTTATAAGATTCTAAAATTAAAAAGATTAATTAAATAGAAAGTATTCATTGTAAACAAATTTAATTTGTGTCATACCTTAAATTCATTTGATAAAAACTTTTCAGATGCCGGATCAAGGGCTGGCAGAGGTAAACCCATTAGCGCATTGCTAAGGTATTTGTATACTGATCTGGTGAGAATTAAACAGAAAAATAAATGATTAATTTGTTTAAATTTGAAAAACCAACGGGTTTACGCAGCCGAACAGACAAATACAAATGTTTGGTTGCCGTTCTGCAATGCAGCCAAAGTTCGGTTGCCAGCCGTAATCGACACGAGGTAAGAAAAATCATGTTTGTATTTATTTGGCATATGAATAATGATACGGGCTGTATACTTGGAATTGTCTCTAACCTGTCAATCTAATCTAGACTACTCTACAGATTTCAGCATTTTCTTTGGAAGCAAGCTATCGTACTGAAAATTGGTTTTAATGCTGCTCACTTTTATATCGCTATGCCAGGCTTAAGAATTTTAGTACAAAATTTTTAATCCCATTCTGTCGGGGGATTTTAAAGGCTTTCAATAGAACAAAGACGATCTTACTGCAAAAATACAGCCACATCCCAGCATAAATAATAATTTTCTTCAATTACTCACTTTAAATTAATGCCACCAATTGTTTCTGGCTCGGGTAGTTTTTCATTATTTGCTATAGCATTTGTAACAATAGCTGTCTCATAGTTACATTCTTCTGGTGCTCCTATTGTTTGCATATACTTTAGCCATTCGTTTATGTTGTTAAAACTTAATGAATTGCATTCCTGATGAATAAATTGTTGAGCTTCTTTGGCCGCTTTACTAAAATATTCTTTAGAAAAAAACATAAGTATTTTTAATTCCATTTATAAAATTTACTATAGTACACACATACCTTTTACCTCGTCCGCATCAACTTTGTAATTATCGAGACACATAGCTAATGTCTCTGGAGTGCAACCTTTTTCACAAAAAAAATTTAAAAATCTTTTCTTTAAATATAAAGAAAATTCCTCTTTGTGTGGTTTCTGAATATATGTAAGATCTTTAAAATGCCTTGGTTTTCTTTTAAATATACTATTCTTTGGTCTTCTGGAGCAAACCTCTTTCGCGGTAGTAGATACTGTGTTGTCGATGTTGGTGGTGTCCAAATTCGAAGGTTTCAATTCCTGCTCTTCGCTATGCTCGGGTGACACAATATCATCTGTTTCTGCTTCCATTTTAATGCTATTTTCCATTTTTTATGATTCTATTCCTTTTTTAATAAATAATTTTTCTTAAAGAATTTCAAGTTTATTGTTAGGTTTTTCAAGTAAAAGTTTTTTTTTACTATACATGGTTGCATTTTAAGGTAACTTAAGTGTGGTCGACATTTTTAATTTTAAAAAACGCTTTTTTACACTTTTTTTTATTATTTTTTGCTTATATGTTAGAAATTTGCATTTTGACCTGTCTAGATATTTTAGAGCCATATATTATTTAGACTTTCAAAAAGGGATCTGAATTTTTAATTATATATGTATATCCAAATCAACGATTCTGAATAGTGCGATAATACTTACTTTTGATTGTATATCAGAACATCTGTAAGATATATTTTACGTCGTCTGTAAAATATAAATCCAAAAAACGTTGTTTTTTAACTCAATCACAAGGTACTATGGATAAGTAAGTACATTTTTGACATTGGTGAGCTTTTCTATTGCATTTTATTGGCCTATTTGGAAACGCTTGTTACTATTGGCCTTGTCTATGAGCTATTCTAATAGAGGGACTATAAACATTCAGTTACGTATAAGGAGAGAATGAAAGAGCAAAAATAGTATTCCGCAGCTTTTTCAACGAAAGAATTTCCAGTCAGTAACCCCTAAGTGCAAAAAAATAAGATTATGCCGCAAACAAACTGTCAAAGAATATATATATTGAGGGTAATACAGATGAACAATGTTATGAGGGACTCGGTAAAGATATTTAAAACTTAAACAAATGGCTGCGGATGAATAAACTTAAACTAAACGAGAATAAAACTAAAATAATGGAAATTAAAACTAAGACCAACATTACCTTCAAAACTAATAATGAAGAAATAGAAGTAAATCAAATGAAATACTTGGGCTTTGTAATAGACAATACTTTAAATTTAAAAGGTCATATTGACTATATTTGCAAGAAAATTGGAAAAAAATTAATTTCTTCAGAAGATTAAGAAAACAAATAAATACATTAACAGCACAAATAAATACAGAAATAAATACATCACAATCTACAACACAATGATTAAACCTCATTTTGAGTTTAGTTCATTCTTTTCTCATGCTGCACGAGTCAACAAATTGATAGATTGCAAAAATTACAAAATAAAACAATGCGCATTATATTGAAATACAACAGGTATATACCGATAAACTTTATGCTTGATTCTCTAAAATGGCTAGATATAAAACAAAGACTGAAATTAAATACCATAAACTTTATTCAAAAAACTAAAATTGGAATGGCACCACAATATATTATAGAGCAAATAATGTATGTCGGGTAAACACAACCATACCAATTGAGGAATAATGATGACTTTAGGATTCAAATAACTTCAACAGCCGCAATGCAACGCTCATTGTTATACAAAAGACTACAGCTATTCAACAGATTACCCAGTGGCGTTAAAAATGAACGCAATCCGAACATATTTCGAGAAAATGTTATATTTCTTGTTAAAAACAATGTATTTTAGAGCTAAAATTTTTTATTTAAACTATTTGTAAATGTAAATTCAAAGTATTATTGATACTAATAAAGATAATAATAATAATAAAATGATCGTTAAAGAATACAAATTATATTAAAATTGTGGAAACATATTTTTGCGTCACCCTAGGATAAAAAAGCGATTGATTTTTCTTTAACAAACCGCAAGATTTGTTTATTTACCGCGTAATAAACATTAAACCAAAATTTGGAATTAATTGATAGAATAATACATTAGTTTCGGATCATTTATTAAAAAGCTTAAGATTTAAAATTTATATACGAATTCAGCATTTACATTTAACTAAACAACATTAAGTTTATTATTTATTCAGCTTCTTTGTGATATTTAACAATATTTACAACAAAAACTTTTGCACACTTTCATTGTATGATGAATTTAATTTACCGCACAAAGCGTCTTTTTGCAGCCACTCGTATTTTTTGCTCAAAGACTTGTCAACATTTCCCGCCTTTAGGAATGCTCTGAAAAAGAATATTTTGGCACCTACACTTTGATCACGTGCAGTAGCAGGGTATTTATATTTATAAAATCCACAGGGAGCATTACCATAAAACTGAACATCCAACTTTTCACCACACTTTTCAAGTAAAACTCTTTCTGCTGCTTGTCTCATAGTCTCACCATCAAGACGAGGTCCCTGTGGTAGTAGCAAATGACTTTTTGAGCCCAACTTTTGTTCCACCAACAAATATAGAGTGTCCTCCAAGCAACGGTTAGTGGAAGCAATATTTTCAGATTTATCATCAGCTGTGATGCGTGGTGCAAATTGAAATTTATTGAGTTCTTCAGTATAAGCGTCTTTGAGATCTTGAGCTGTTTGTTTGGATACAGCCTCATCAAGATCAACTTCCATTTTACCCTTCTTCAATAGTTCAGCTTGTTTTATGTCATGTTCATGTTGTAGTTCATGCTTAGATTTAAGAGATTTCTCAAATTCCACTCGCCATAAATATTGTTGGAATTCTTTTTCGACTTCATTGAATTCTTTGGAGACTATCGGTAGACGTTCTACTAGTACACTCGCGTAAAGATCCCATTTTTCTTGTTTACCTGCTGTTGCGGCAGTGGCAAAGCCACGCATAGCTTCCGGACCATTTTTGCGCACTTGTTGAACAATCGAAATGGGTAAACGGCGTAACATTTTATTTATAAAACTAGAATTTTTATAATTATGGTTAAATATTAAATAACAACAAACAAGTGCTTTAAAGTTATATATTTTTATTAAAATAACCCTAAAAAAGTGAGGGCAGAGTTGCAAAATAGCGTAGCAAGTCATTGAGTTCATACTTTTTAGTGAATGCTAGCGACCATATGATTGTCAAATTTTGTACCCAATAAAATTTTCGCGTGTGGTGCTCACTTCATAGTTTTTTAAACAATTTGTTCATTTTTAGTATTAAACAAATATAATATATAAGTTGTAATACTTTAAATTGTCAATAAGGTACGTATATTGCATAAACGATTATTAAATGTTAGTATAATTGTGTAAGATGAGAAATTTATGAAGTTTCTAACCTCGCAGCCGGTACATATAATGTTGTACTTCAAATTTTTTGGAAAACTGCATTTGAGGAATTCTTTTGCTATTTTTATGTCATGAACTATTTAAAAGATAGTTTTAAAAATAAAAAGAAGCTTAAATAGGACAGAATAAAATTGATATCTAATAAATTGACCGTCTCAAGACTGCAGTATACTAATAGTTTTGTACAGTGTTGGTAATAAATATAAATACACTCAAAAATGTGTCTGCAAAGAGAGTCTTTTCACAATAAAGAATAATTGAGACATGTAAACCTTGATCTTTAACAAGTTTTCATGTTTTCCTTTCCTGTTTTGTTACTCCTCTGTTTTTTAAACAAGAAAATATCCATAATACCAATACCTGTAAATATGATGGCTGAGATGCATTTGTGTCAATCACAAGCAATGATGAGCTCGGCAAAGTTTTTCACTTTTTTTGTATTGCTTTTCGCAGATTATAACTTTTAAGGTAATGCGCTTTATTGACATTACTATTTCTTCTCGGCTTTTAAAGAGCTTGTAGTACATGAAAAATTGTTTCTACATAAGAGTAGGCTGACTTGTATGACGCTGTCAAAATTTTGGGTATATTGAAACACTGTCTTTTATTTTTTATAATATATATATATATATATATATATATATATATATATATATATATATATATATATATATATATATATATATATATATATATATATATTTTGCAACATTGTGGGATCGTCGGTCACACAGTTCAATGCAAATTAGTTAAATATTTGCCTTTATAAAAACTTTTCATTTCCAAAAACTAAAGCGAAGGTACATAGGTAGCCGTTTAGTGCGTTGGGTACTTTAAGATTTTCAACGCTTTAAGAACGGCTAATTACATAACACGATTTAAAGTCAACAATATATCAAATTTTTTTTAATTCATTGAGTTTATTTCGATTTTTTGAACAATTTAACACAACAAAATCGCAAGTCAGCTGTTCAACGCCTCTAAAAGTTTTAAGTTCAACTTTTTCGAGTTAGAAGCGTTGCTCACTTTCCTTGTAACTTATTTTACGAAATTAATAATTCCATAATATTCCATTAAAGAACACGGGGACTTCTCTCAGTGAATGAGCTACACCCGATTCTATTTTTTGACCCATTCAAAGGCTCCGAGTAGAAAATGCAATAGAGAAATTTCCAATAGTAGTAGTACTCAACCATTTTCTAGCTAATGTTATGTGATACCGCTGTATATAAACGTTTTTCTTTTTTAGACGGTCTGGCCTGAGATTGAACCGAGAAACTCTTAGTTGGCAGGCGGGTGTATTACCTATCATATCACATCGGTACCTTTTTCCGAAAATACATCATTTCAAATTTTTTTTGGCAACTCTGCAAAGTCTGATGTTCATGTCGCACGCTTTCGCTGAGAGAACTACTCTGATTAAATAGGGTTAGCCTCTGCTAGACTGACTGTTGACGACGGTCTGTAACTGGAGAGTGAAATTGGAAAAACATCGTATAAAAATCATAGCTTGCGTGAGAAAAAAAAGCTTGATTGATTTTTAAAACTATATTTTTTCTAACGTTATCGTTTCTTTAAACGTTCTGTTATCAATTTCTTGTGAATACAATTGACAGTTGTGTTGCTTGTCAATTATCAACACATTGTTGTTATAAACAGCTGTTCAAGTATACCATATATCTAAAGTTTGCTCTCTTTGTCTTTTGTTGTTGAACAGCATTCCATTTTTTTTTTTTTTTGGTATTGTGATATTTTATTTGTTGCGTGTTGGGTTGAATCGTTTCCAATAGTTTTATTGTATTATAATTTTTTATTTAATTTCTGTTATTTTCTGTAAAATTTTATTATAAAAAAGATTGAGAAAGAAATCATTTATTACCATATACACAACATATACAACATATATATTTTACAAAATAAAGAATATTTTGTTTTTGTTAAAAGACTAACATTAAGTGTAAATTCATTAATTAAATTTTATTTGCCAAACAATTATAAATACAAACGTAATAAAGTAAAAGAAAAAGAAAAAACAACAACAACCACAATAAATGCCACTAAAATGACAGAAATAAACTCGCTGTTGTGTTTAGTTCTTGCTTTGTTGATCTCAGTTACTACTGTGGCTGGAGTTATTTTGATTGGTAAGCATAAGTGTAATCAATAAACGAAATTTGTATTTGTTTTTGATAGAACTGATAATAATTTTAACGCGTCGACTGCCAAGTGTATCGCCGGTGGTTCAGGTATACTTTGGTTGTTGGTCATTTACATATTTGTCGGTCTATTGATGATAGGTACAATTTTCCTGCAGCGGCAGCTTTGTATAAGTATATCCTTTTTACCATATAATTTTTTTTAGTCTATTCAAAGAAGCCCAAAATGTTCACATTGATTTTTGATTTTTTAAGACTTGGTTTTTTTTTATGAAAAGAAAACAAAAATTATTCATTCATATAAAAAATTAATGATTTTTATTAAAATAGTCCAGACATATTGTGGGTTTAACATAATATTGCTTACAATATATCGACAATCTTCAATTTTTTTAACAATCGGGGTTGAATATGTAAATTATTGTCGCCATTTTTTATATCAATGAATAAAGTAAAAACTAAAAACAAATTAGAAATAAGAAAAACAATGAAGCTAAAAGTCGCAATATATTTTTGTGACAACCGGTGGTACACAAAGCATCATTTTAAAAACACTTCTAGAGTGTCATGTGTATCACCGGTGGATTCATGCAAAAAACATTTACAAGACTAAATGAATGACTAAAGACAACAATATCACCGTAGTATTATACTTAATTTTTTTATATAGTGGCAGTCAACGTGTTAAGGCATTATCAAAAATTAAATGGCTGATTTAAGATTTCCCACCTAATATGACATAATAGAACGTGGAGCAATGATATAGGTACAATCAATTTGCGAAAATATGTTTAGTTGCTAATGCTTTTTTGAACGCACACTTGCTTAATTTTATAAATCAAATTTTTTTAAAGCTTATTAAACTTTGACCCTCTTTTTAAAAACTATACCACACACATTTGTTATTTATTCGCTTTTTAAATTTTAATTTTTTTTCAAGTCTTAATGTTTTAATAGATTTAAATCTAATAGTTCAATACTTAAATAAATTCAAATTTTTAATTAAATTCATATTATTTTTATATTAAACTTTGCAATGGCAATCCTATTTACTTCACAACAGTCAATAAGCACCATATAGGGAAATTTTTCCAGACTAATTTTAGGTCATACTAGTTTTTAACTTGAATGTTTTTTAAAAAAAGCATTGTGACTGTAACCTCATTATCAAAGACATCCTCATTAAATGTTTGTATTCTAATTATAGACTGCATTTTTTTTTGGAAATTTCAGCATTTGACCATCTCAAAGAACCATATCCCATCAATATTAGAAGACATATGGTTTCATTGCACCTACAGTGACTCCAACGCTTAATCGAACACGTTTTTTTCTCATAGATAAGTCAACTAAACGTAACAAATATAATAAAAATATATAGACGTTTTAGGGTCTTATTTATACTTCAGATATTTATCTACCTATACGAATAATAGGAAAACCAGGATTTATCCAATAATAACTATAAGTTTCTGTAAAACAACAAAAATAACTAAATTTTTAAAACTCAACACATAATCGGACAAGGCAAAGTTTGAATCACTAGAATGTTATTAGCAACTAATCGGTAATAATTTGCATATCCTTTGTAATCTAGCCAGTCAGTAAGCCTCTTAGATTTGATTTCGATATACTTCCGGCTCTATGGTTCAATATTGCTAACAATATCGCATTAATCTGAACAATGGTGTTGACCTTTTTTGATGAACTCCTCTAGCCAATTCCTCCCAAAGGCGTCCAATTACATAAGGTTCTAAAATCCGCGCATGAAAATCAAAGCTTAAAAGGAAGGATATGGGTGTATTTGTTGCTAAAATATCGAAAAATATTGAAATAAGTTAGAAGGTAACAGCATCATTATTGTTCAATGAGTCCATATATTGAAAAAATCATAAACATCATTGTGTGTTGTTTAAAGGTAGAATTAGCTGAACGTAAACATAGAAGCCGTAAATGTAGTCGTATCAGCTAATTGCTTTTGTTATATGAAAAGCTATGAGAGTGCTTACTTGACCGTAATGACGCGTAACTGTAACGTCCCAATCTGTTGAAAATAAAATTTGACGGTAACGTTACGTGATATTTGTCAAGCGGTGATGGGCTGTTTGTATGTGGAATGTGATGGCGGTAATTTTACTCTTTTTTTTTGGTACTTAAATTTTTTGGTAAATAGCTTCTGCAAAAAATATGTAATTATTATATTTATTTGTAATAAATTATATACAGATGTATATATTTATTGGTATAAATATAAAATAATTTGTATTTAAAAAACCTTGAGCTTTAAAAATTATTAAAATTTAAATATGAAAGTCTAAAGTAATGTCTTGGTACCATTTAAATAATTTCCGTACTTTTTTCATATAATTTCAAATAATGTACACTTATTTAGTGCAATCAATATTTTGCACAGCTGTTATTATATTTTTTATACACACGTGTTTGTGTTTGATGTATGTATACCTAAATATTTTTTTCTTCTTTATGTCAAAAACACATGACATGTTTTTAAGTGTTCTATAAACGTTTACATTTACATTTACGATACATTTACGATTTCTATGTTTGGCTAATGAGGCCCTAATGCAGACAAGAGAAATTTTTTAAGTAATAATTCTAATACACTGGACTCTCTCAATGGCGAAAATACCATCAAAAAACAAGAGTTAAGGCAGGCTTAACTGACATACGGGATGTTATTTTAAGAGCTGAGGGTATAAAAAGAAGAAACGGAGGAAAAACCTCTTAATATGTTCCTCAAAGGCAAATGCACGAGTTTTGCAGCACTCACATGACCTAAATTGTTGCCTGACAGCGTATGGTTTTCTCAGATGAGAAAAAAAATGCAATTTAAAATAATCTACTGTGTATAGCTATTACTTTTATGATCTTTGAGAGGAACCACATTATATAAATCGCCTACATAGTCGCGAGAGGGATGTTATGGTATGGAGGATAATTTCATATTACGGCATTTACGACTTTTATTTTCTAAACACGAAGAATAAAGCTATATTCTACAATAAGTAGCTAAAAAATGTTTTTCCATTTTTAAGAAATTCCTTTGTACCTTTTTCTAGAATAATTCGACAGAATAGTGCTCCTTTCTGAACTGTCCGGATTGTAAAAGTTGTATAGAGAACCAAAATATTGAATTTTAAATTGTCCCCGTATTTCCCTGATTTAATCGAAAATATATGGTGATGATTACCCAAAAAAGTTAGCGAAAATAGGAAACAATACTTGACTGTTCCAGAGTTTATGAGCCAAGTGCTCATTAATTAGTTTGTCACGAAATTAAATTCTTAATTTGAGAAGTGTGAGATCTTTTTGAAACAGTTATTAGATATTTTTTTAGCAAAGGTTTTAAATTTCGATTCTTCCGCATTTATTTATGTAAATAATTATTAAGAGATAAAATAGCCAAATTGCAAAGTTAAATAAGATACTCTGTGATACAAAATTGACTGACAGATGATCCAATCAAATTTCATATATTTTGTTTAATCTTAGTAAAGCGTTGCTCAAATTTCTCTATGCTTGATTTTTTTTATGCTTTTAGAATTTAAAATGTTTTCTATTATGTTCGAAATCTCATCAGAATACATATGTACATATGTACGTATATTTATGTAAGCAGCAATGGCCGTATTCATAATGAAAACATGACCAGTGCATAAGTATGATTTTTAATATGTACTCGTATATGCTATGTTTGCTAAGCTTAAATCATCAATCTTGAAACACTAAATTGATTTATGACAAATTTGTGTCAGTTATTGCAAGTTTCATTGTTTAACTATTATGTACACACTGGTTACATTATTCATATTATATTTCAATTCTAATCTCCCATTGAATCACTTCCCATTTTTCCCCATGCAGGTATAATTTAGAGCTTTGAGTCCAAGTAGATTAATTATATATATCATATATATATATATATATATATATATATATATATATATATATATATATATATATATATATATATATATATATATATATATATATATTAATTCCCATAACATTCCATGAAGGACAGGAGAACTTCTCTCAGTCAATGAACTGCACTCGATTCTATTTTTAAACTCATTGAAAGGGACCTACAGTTTAACGCCGGCTCCGAACGGCAAATGCATTTAGAGAAGTTTTCAATAGTGTTTATACTCATAACCAGTTACTAGCTTATGTTATGAGGTGATACCCCTGTCGAAAAACTTTTTTCTTTTTTAAGATGGTCTGGCCTGGTATTGAACCGACGACCTTCTGGTTGGTAGGTGGTCACAGCGGCTCACAGATTGATTAATTAAAATTTATTTATTTATTTTATTCCATCTTAAGTTGATTTTTTAATTCTTCCAAGTAAATAGTGTTCGTCTTCTGGACGACATTTAACCCCAATTCTTTTAAATTTTTCAAAGACTCACTTAAGTAGCTCTTCAACAGCATCTTTTAATTTAAAAAGTATTGGGGTTAAATGTCGTCCAGAAGACGAACACTATTTACTTGGAAGAATTAAAAAATCAACTTAAGATGGAATAAAATAAATAAATAAATTTTAATTAATCAATCTGTGAGCCGCTGTGACCACCTACCAACCAGAAGGTCGTCGGTTCAATACCAGGCCAGACCATATATAAATATATATATACACAATTGCCGCAACATTCCAGCTGAAGAAAGGAGGACTTCTCCTAATCAATAAGGTGTACTCAATTCTATTTTAAGACAGATTGAAATGGACATACAGTTTTACACCGGCTCCGAACGAAAGATGCATTAGTACGAGAAGTTTTTATAGCGTAATACTCGTAATATGTCGCCAGTTAACGTTCTGAGGTGAAGCCGCTCTTGAAAATTAAAAACTGATCTGGCCTGGTTTTAACCCAGGACCTCTTAGTTGGTAGGCGGATGTTATATTTACCACACCACGATGGCCTGAAGAAATATTCCAGTTTGCTGTTTCCCCAAAATCAAGTGTGTGTTACTTCCATCCTCTTCTGAGTCTGCAATCATGAGCATGCCCCGATACATTTTTTCGGAGCATTTTAATAATACAAACTACATTTTCGTTGTACTTTGATGCGTGCAACTACATTAAAGTCAACGTAAAGCTCATACAGTTCATGATTTTGTCCTTGCCTATACTTGTCACCAACTGGACCATCCAAGAACATAATCGCTGTAGATGAGGCCAGAAAAAGCTATGGCCCTAATCGGTTATTGGATGACCACTCTCCGACAATTTCTAATGGCTACATGGCTGGCACAATGCCCGGACCTCGGATTTGTGTTCGGAATGTCATCAGGATCCTCATGAGCGCCCACTTATTTAGTTGTCCAGACTTAAAACCCATGGACCTCTGGACTAAGCCGGTAGAGGCAGCTAGCTTCCTTCCTACGCCTCATATCGTAAATTTAACTTTTTTATTTATTACACAATATTTATTACATCGCATGTTGTGAACTACCTTCATATTCATCTGCTCATCCGAAAAGTCTGTTCCCTCCATCATCCATACTTTATTCCATCCACCCCACACATTTAAGCATTTATCCACACATATATTTTATTTCTCATGACAACTCACTCATCAACTACCTACACACTCATTCGTTCATCCAACATCAATCCTTCCACCATACATACTTCTATTCCATCCACTCTACACTCATTCAAATATCAGCATCACACGAGACCTGATTCAGAAAGATGTTGAAAAGATTACACTATAACCTATTACCCTGTTTAAAGTCTCGTTTAGTAAGAAGTAATTCTAATAATTATTTTTCTATTTAACCCGTTTTCATCTCGATAAGGTTCATTATTTACAGTCTTAACATTTATCCTTTTATTTCTAAATTAATGAATGGATTTAACCTGTTAACCGGGGAATAAACTTTTGTTCAACTCGTTTAGTAATAGAAATATTATTTTTATAGGTATTATGACAAATTTGAATGACGAAAAATAACGTCATACCCAGTTAACGTGTTTTTCAGCAAAATTTATTAATAGCTGCTAAACTCAGTGCATTAATAAGCTTTGTGCTGTACAGAGCTGTTTTACCTTTGCCTATTTGTAAATATATTATAACCCAAAAATGTCAAAACAAAAATTCATAAAATTTCCTTCTGGTAATCATTAAATTACGCCATCTGTGTCCTTTATTGTTCAAAGTATGTATTTTTATAATGAACTTTCGTAATATTTAACTTTTCAATTTTAATTCCAAATTCCAATAACATTATTATTATGATTAATTTTCTGTTTATTTTTTCCTTTGTATTCTTTAGGCTGGTATTTGATTTGGAAACTAATCTTGTCGAAATTCCGTTTAGCACGTGAACTATTTGGTCTGACAAACGCAGACGAAGCACCAAACACGAATACAGAGCCTTCAGCTACAAGTGCAAATGGTTCTTTGCAAACACACAACAAATTGAAAAAAATTCGTAAAGACTAATATCGGCTGAAACCTTCTCATCCACTATTGTTTGTTTCATACGCAACAGTACTTTCTTAACAATATTTGCCTGCAGCAGTACTTATTTGTAGTCATTTAATTCACTAAAATTAATTATTAAAACATTTATTCTAACAATATGAATATACGCTGTGCTAAACCCGAAGATTTAATGGCTATGCAACATTGCAACTTGCTGTGTTTGCCGGAAAATTATCAAATGAAATATTACTTTTATCACGGTCTCACCTGGCCCCAGTTAAGTTATGTGGCAGCTGATGATAAGGGCAACATTGTGGGTTATGTTCTAGCTAAAATGGAAGAACCTGAATCGGGCGAGGATAGTAAACGTGGTCATATTACTTCGTTAGCGGTTAAACGTTCCTATCGCCGTTTGGGCTTGGCTCAAAAACTTATGAATCAAGCTTCCAAAGCCATGGTTGAATGTTTTGATGCTCAATATGTATCATTGCATGTGCGCAAAAGTAATCGTGCTGCCTTAAATCTCTATACAAACACATTGAAATTTAAAATTATTGAAATCGAACCAAAGTACTATGCTGATGGTGAGGATGCCTATGCTATGAGACGTGATTTAAGTGAGTTCATGTCACCCAATTCGAAACAGTCTAACGATAATGAGGAAAATCAAGAAAATAAAGAAAACCGGATTAATTACCGTGAATCATCTGGTCCTGCTAACCACGATCACAGCAATCATGATGGCCATTGTTGCTAAGGAGAGAGGAAGAGAAGATAAATTTATTACGAAGATACATTTATTTAAGAAACATAATAAGGCGTAGTATTTGCATATATAATTAAATAATATAATACAAAATATATGCATTTTTTAAGGAAATTTAGTTTTTATCGACTAGAAGATTAAATATTTAATTTTGTTTTTTCTTTTCATTTTATAACATTCTAATTATCAAGCAAATTATGTAAATTTTCATATTATTTAAAGAATTGAAGAAGAAAATAAAATTAAGGAAAAGCATAATCCATATGAAGCTTGTTTTTTTTAAATAAATCGTAGAATGTGTAATTCGTATAACCTGAGCTTTATCAAAAAGGAAGAATTTGTGTTTTACTTTGGTTAACCAATGCAAGGGCGTATAATCTTTTTTCATTTGAAAGGATGACCCGGTCTTATGTTTTTTAACATTTTTCGAAATTTAAACATTTTCTCCTCATTTGCTGTGTTAAAAATATGTCAAGATTAGTTGTTCCTGTTGTCAGTCGTAATTTGTTGTTGTTCGCATTTGTTGTTATTATAGTTGCAATATTTTTCCCTTCATTGGATTTAATTTTGCAATTTTCGGAATTTCTTTTGCTTGAAGGCATTATTCATCACAAAGGAAAAAGGCCGGGCAGCGAATGAAAAAATTAACAAAAGAAAATGGATTTTTTTCAAATTTTCTGTTTTTCGATTTTCCATTTCCCCACTCTATTTTCATCAAAACAGGCGTAGGGAAAAAACAAATGCTGTTGATTAATTGTAAAATTGTTTGTGAGTACTAGCAGCATAAGTAATACGTTTCTTTATTTTGTTGCTTTGCTATATTTCGAATATGCCACTGCTGCAAGTAAGTGTTTTCTAAATGATGCACAAAGAAGAGTTAAAACCGGAAAAAGAAAATGGAAACGCTAATGTTATTGTATAAGTATAGCAACATTCCTATCCACAGCTTGAAAATGTTTTTAAATGTGAGCGAGCGGAGAAAGAAAAGGGGAGAGAGAAACTGCATTGCGATTGATGGCAATCAATAGCTTTCATTGAGTGTAGGTTTGTTTTTTTAATGTCATTTAATTGTGTAATTAATTACTTCAACATCTGAAATTAATTAAAGAGTAACACATATTGTCGTTGTCAGGAAATATTTTGAAAATATTTTTTTAAAGAAATTAGCTAAGGCTTGAGGGTTTAATAGCAATTTTTAAAGACACTTTGATACCTATTATTGTTTAGCTATCATTGAACTTGTATACAATTTTGAGTTAACTGTCTATTAGTTTCCTATTGAAAGCGGGCGAAAAAAAATCGCCCGTCAAAACTGAGTTTCATATAACGAAAGCTATCTCAATTACCAACGTCAAAGAAAGACTTGATTAATACTTTGAAGACCCATCGCCGCTATCCATTTTAAATGATTGAAAAGTGATTTACAAGCAAAAATAAGTAAAGTGTTAAGGTCACCCGAAAATGCACTCTACAACAGAAATAGCTGACAAAACCTATGGAGCGACATTGAATGATTGAAGTATACAAGTGTGGCTGTAGGCAACTAAACCAAAAGGTTTCATCACATTTGTATGAATAGTGTGATATGAAAAAAAATGATTTTACCTAGCGAAAAAAAGATATCTTCCATTTAGGCAAGGCATACGTGAGTAGTGCAGTTGTCAGACCAAAATTCTAAAATGCTCTTCGGATTATAGCATCTTGCGATTATTTTTTGTTTATTTTATCCAACAAATTAAAAATTTTCAAACTGAAAAGTTCGCCTAAATAGAGAAGTTTGTGTATTACACATACTCAGTCTGCAAGGTTTAACCTGAGCTCTCAGCTATTGCTGTAAAATATGGATTTATGGCGTAGTGTTTTTCTGGGCAAATTAAAAATATTACAACCGGTAAAAGTCATTATAATCTATGGATACACATATTATAGATAGTTAGGCTACCAAACATTAAAGGGAATATGGCTATTATTTGGTTAATCAGTACGAAATTATACGCCGCTCTGTATGTAAGGTAAGACACCCGCCTATCAACCAAGAGATCCTCGATTCAATACCAGGCCAGATCATCTGATAATTTTTATCAGCGGTAACACCTCATAACACTGCTAGGGACTGGTTATGAGTATATACGATATAAAAAACTTCTCTAACTAATGCATTTGCCATTCTTAGCCGGCGTTAAGCTGAGGTCCCTTCCAATGAGTCTAAAAGTAGAATCAAATGTAGCTCATTGATTTAGAGAAGTCCTCCTTGCTCCACTTGGGATGTTGTAGGAATTATGTAGTATAATAATGATCTGTGGTTGATTATAAATGCAATATAGACACTAAAGGACTCCAAATTGTGGTGTAGCTTCCCACTGACAATGCCTGTGAGTTCGTTTCCGAAGCCTCTACAATAAGGAGTAAACAAAAATTTCGATTGCTCTAAGATCACATAACTTACATATGTATGTAAAGGGCAATTTACTTCACACCAGGATTGGCTACCCACTGGGTAACCCACTTAAGCCAAACCGGGTTTTATTGGGTATTATATTTAAAAAACCCGGGTGGGTTTTTTCATTTTAAGGTTTTCGTAGTTTATTTACAACAAAAATAGCTATAATTTATGTATTCGGAGTACACGAAAATTCGATCTTTTTTCAGCTCAAAAAAGATAATGAATTAACAAATTTATTAAAATAAAAATTTATCACATCACTGCTTACTTCTTTCACCCACCTCTGAGCCAAATTCCGTATCCTGTCTTAGAAAAACTTCTCGTCGGTGAACAAATCCAACTTTAAAGCCGATTTTATATTTCTTCAAAAGAAGTGATTCGGTGACATGCCAAAAGATGCTGCATCTGTCGAAACAGCCAATAGTCAAGAAGAGCAATGTTCGGAGAATACGGAGAGAGCTACAAGGTATTAAATTTGATCGTTTCTATCAATTGTTTGACAACTTTTGCAAAGTGAGGCCGGGAGTTGTCAAGCAAATGAATAAATTGTCATGTCTTTATATTTCAGTCGTTTTTTCGTAGTGCACGGTTGAAACGAAGTAATTGCTGCTCCGATCATCGAGGTTTGGCAGCTAATAGTACAAAATTCGCCTTCGACCCCAGCAAAAGAGTGCAAATTTGTAGTATAAATACTAAAACAACGTAACTGTACTAATAAATAAAAAATATTGTCTAATTGAACGAAATTATGTAGCAGTTATAAGACACAATAAAACCCGGTGGGTTGATTTTTTTTTGAGCTCGGGTTTTTGTCAACCCTGCTTTTCACATCTGTTAAATATATTAAATATATTAACCTGGTTTGCCTCGATATAAATTGTGAGTACCTCACTTGATTAAGTTGATCACAGACTTGTCTGGCGTTATTAATACGATTCACATCTTCTCCTTAGATTTCCTGGATGTTGTATTTACCGCATTAATGCTCATTGCCTTAGTCTTACGTATGTTGGTCTTAAGGCCGCATGTTGCCACTTCAATTTTCACTTTATTTAGCTTCAACTGAATGTCCTCGAATTTGTGTGATAACAGACATTAAGGCCATTAAGATGCCATACAATCAACAACCACATTAAAGTGCAAAGGCGACAGTAGGAATCCATGGTGAACTCCTATGTTTGTAGTTATGAGACTACTTATATCATCTTCGTGTTGTATGCGGATGTAGCATTAGTGTACAGGGCCTCAATAAGGGATGTTATCTTCCGTGGTACTCCATTGCTGCGAAGTGTTTACAATATGGCGCCGTGAAGTGGTGCTATTAAAATCGCTTGAAAAACAACAGCACGTTTAAAAAGGAATTCACTTGTTGTGCATTACTCTATTCACTGTCCAATCTCTGACAAATGGATGTACTTTGCCGGAAGTATGAGTACTACGTGAAAATATTTCTACTAACTAACTCTTTTATTTCGCTAGAATCAGTTGGATATAGCGCCTTAGTCCTCTTTTGAACGTGTTTGCAAAGCTCTTAAATATTGTTACGAAAATTAATACCCCTACAAAGATACACCAACATTTAAGGCTATACAATTAACTATTGTGGAAGCTATTCTACTAGTTGGTGTCAAGGTAACGAGAGTATAATGTTTGTATAATGGTCATATTTATTTGAACAGTGCTATCGATACAACTATAAGTCCAACATGTACTAAATCTTTAAATTTTAATTTACCGTAACTAAATAGTAGGTTGTAGAATGTACTATAACATTCGAAACAAATGTAAAATAAGTATAAATTTGTGTATTAAGTGTAAGTTAAATAAAGTGGGCATTGTGTATAAAGTTAATTTGAAAATTAAGGCTGTATAAAAACAACAAATTTGCTTTGTTCACTTCAATTAAGGCAAGTAAAAAAAAAAAATCAAACTTTTTAAAAAGGTTGAAACATAACAATAAACTTTTAAAGCGCCTACTCATACATGGGATTTGCTGCTTAGAGGTTGAAGACTAACTAAACTTTTGCTGCACTTTTAATAGAATAGGTTGCAATTTTACCTTATGCCTAGCCACAACCACATGTGCACCCTGTTACTGAGGAGAAACAAAAGTTCCTAAAGGTACCAGGAACCTGTAGTACCAAACTTATGTCTCTGTGCAGACTTCAAGAATCCTTTTCTACTTATTTGGTTATCAGACTATTCAGGACATAAATTGGTAAGGGGCTACCAATGTTTCACACTCTGTATTTGAAATTTAATACATTTCAACCCAAATATGATTGAAGTCCGAAATTTTTGGAATCAAAATAGTTTATTGTAAATATAGACTTAAATGATTTACCAATAAACAGTAATAAATCAAATAAAACGATTTTTTATATGTTCGCCATTCGCTCTCCTATTCATACAACATTTTGAGCGAGAATCATCAAAATTATAAGTAATTCTATTTCGATTACCTTGTCTATTGAGTCATATGAGTTTGACAATCTTTTATGCTATGATCACACCACAACGTTTTTTCGTCAATTATGAACTTACTCGTAATTACATACATAAGATTTCATGCAAAATTTTCAGAGAGAATCACTCAAATTGTAAGTATTAATTTTTTCATTATTCTTTTTATTACTTCAAATCAGTGCCACCTCTAATTTTTATGGTGTAAGACTTAAATAATGTGAGTTTGGCACACTTTTTAGTTCTTAATTATATAAAACCATGGCCGTTAACTGTATTAATACCATTTAAAACTAGTTTAGACGATAATACTTTACGTAAGTAAAACCAGAGAGAAAATATTCATAAATTCCATCCGTATTTTAAAAATGAGAGTAAAAATCATACGACAGATTTTTTACGTTAACACGATACGTATAAAACCAAAACAAAGTAAAATGAAAGCTGCTGTTTTAAAAGAGACCAATAGTGCGAGCGAAAAAATTTACTTTTTTCCTTGTTAATTTAATTTTTTTAAATAAAAATACACCCCTCATCTAATGTTTAAAAAACAAACATTACATATTGAGTTTACACGATACTACCGCTCTCCTCCATACAAAAACTTGACATGTCGTACGGCTTGCATTATCGTGTAAACCCTCTTTTACTTGCAGCTAAAGAAATGCCGTGCTAATGTGATAATCCAAATAAGTAATACAAACAGAGAACGAAGTAATCCGAAGTTTTGTGCGAATATATTGTTAGGTTTTAACCTGCTTAAAATGTTCTTTTTAATTGCGTCAAAATAATATAAATACCACGTTCGTTGTTGTTTTACTTTATGCACTTATTTACCATTATGTACCATTTAATAGATCTGTATCTCTTCTTTCGAAATTGGACAATAATTTCAAAATCAGTTAACATTTAGTTAAGTTATTAGCTTATAAGTGCATGAAGATACGAAAATCCGGTTTTTTTTTTACCCGTAACTCTTCACTTTTACGGTATGCAATACAATTATAGCTATACAGTCTCCTACTTATTTATCTTGCACTTAAACTCGCTTAATACACAAACACTTTTATTTACGCCTAAACACGACTTTAGTTTACGACTGCAAAACGATAACTGAATACTAATGCATAAGGCGCCATCTTTTATATAACATTTAAATTATTTTCGAATGTTTTTGTTCTTCCCACAACATTTGAATTATTTCCGTTAATTTAAAATGTAACACACAAAGATCGTCGAATTGACAATGCTGCTAAATACACAAATAAGTACGGCATTGCCAGGGTGACACATTAAGAATATTGACACAAACAAATAAATCAAAATCCCACAATACAGTTTTAAAGGCACTGATGTGGTGTCTATCTTTACTTAGATATTGTTTATATTCGTAACAATATCATTAAACTTTTATTTAAAATGTTTTTATTACAGATTAAATAAATCATAATTGCAATTACAATTACATTGCAAATTTATTAAATTGACTTCCCTAAGTACAGCATGAATAAAAAAAGTAAACAAACAAATCAATGGCCGCAACGCTGTATTGATTCCATTTGCTAGTAGCTAAAAGAAGACGCAGAGCAAAGTAATCGAAAGTCTCGTGCGAACATACATATATAATAATATATACATACATATATAATAATAGATTGTGGTTTGTTCGGATGCTTAAAACTTAGAAACGTCAGGATCAAGATGAATAATTTCTTTTATGATTTTGCTTGTAATTGATGCACGTAGGCTTAGGAAAAAAGAAAACTTGAAGAATTCTCAACAGGTTGCGCAACAGGAGGTCATTCCTTTATCTCTGCTTCTGTTAAAGTTATTTGAAAAAAAATTTGGTACGTCGTTCAGTTCTAAACTCTGCAGAACTGGATTGGAAAAGTGGGCATAGTATCTCCAATACAAGTAAATATTGAATTTTGTATATCTTGAGAACGCTCAGAGTGGAAGTTTCTGAATTTGATCTAAGTGACTTCGTAGTTAATACAAATCATCAGTCAAGTGGGCATGATAGCTCCCATACAAACTAAATATTGATTTTTGTATATCTTGAGAAATTGGCTTAAATGTGGGCATTATTGGATAAGTGAGAGTGGCTTTTCCCAGCATAGTAGTTATTAATTTGTATATAGCTTGAGAATGGTAATAGTGAAAGTCTCTAAATTTAGTGGAAACAACTTCTTGGACAGCACACATCTTCAGTCAATAACTGGGCAAGATTGGATAAGTAGAATTGGCAGTTCCCGTTCATATTAAATATGGTAACAATTAAAGCTTCGAAAAGCAGGCATTGTACAAAGTATTTCGAGCATGTAAAATGTGTGCATAACCTTAAACATTTGTTATGAGAAATACATTTTAAAGGTAAAGAATGGAAAGGCTCCCAGCAACGCGTTAATGGTTACCCTAGTCGCATTACAAATTTGAAGATGATTTCAGTTTAAAATGCATATTATTAACGCAAATTTCTTATTGAGTTACACCAATCTAATCAGTTATTGCTTAATTGTTTTATCAGTTATTGCCTAAAATTATGCTTTAATAATTATTGTAAATATTTAAGAAAGCTTTTACAGCTTTAAAATACAGGTATTTCAAACAATAAAACCCAGTTTTTTCCAGTGCTATAATTTACTTTTAAAAACAATTATTGAATATAAGAATTATAGGTTTTAGGCTATAAAGTAACTATAACAACAAAGTTTTTAAAAGCTTTACATTTATCGATAACAGCTACATATCGCGACATGCGCTGTGGTTATTTTGTTACTATAAGTTTGACATTTTCACAAAAAAAGTAAAATTATAAACAAATAAACAGAGAGAGAAATAAATTACTATGACTTTTACTATAATTAATAACACACAGCAGCACAGCATCAAATAAGAGAGAATTAAAGAAAAAAAGGACTTTCATTAATGTTTATGGCAAACACGGCTGCTACAACACATGTTAGTTTTGACAAGTAAACAACAAAACTTCGTTGTCGTCGTAAGGTCAGTACAAAAGGCGCTGGCTACGTGAACGCTACTTAAAAACGGGTAGACGGGACTTTTGGTTGAAACCTAACGGTCGTAGAAGAAAAACATGGCAAAAAAGTAAAATAAAACAACAGCAATAACTTACGAATAAAAAATAATATAAAGAAAATAAATAGAAGAAAATTATAACAAATAAAAGTGTTAAAGTGAATAAGTAAACAAGTGCACAAAAAAAGAATTAAAATTAAAGAGAAAAAGCAAAAGAGAAAAGTTTAAGAAAAATAAAAGAAAAAAAGTAAAAGTGTTGTTGTAATATTTAAATCATTAAGAAAAAAACAACGTGTATATTAAATTTAAAGGAATTTAAGGTGAATTCAAAGTAAATATTTTTAAAGCGTAAAGAGAGAAAAAGAGAAAGTGCAAAAGTAAAAGAGAGTGTGTGAGAGAGAGAATTTAAATAAAACAAATTGCTCCATTCCTATTAAGTGTTTGTTTTTGCTTACCCAAGTGCAAATTTTAAATGGTGCGTAAGCCTCTGAGGGGGTATTATTAAAATCATTACCGTTATAAGTATTGTTGTTGTTATTGTCATTAATGTTATTGTAAAATTAAGGAAAATTGCCTCAATTTCCATTTAAGGTTTCTTTTTTGTTTTCCCTGCTATTGTTGTTAATAAAGAAGAAAATGCTTATCAGGCCTATTTTTTTTTAAAGAAAAGAATGAAATCAAAAGAAAATACAAAGAGAATCAATAACATTGTATTTGAGTTTTTGCCAAGGGTGTTAACAAACAGACGGCGCGCGTAAATAAAGTTTTTTTTCTCAGTTCCTTTTTTTAAAAAGAAAAAATAAATTTAGAGGAGAGAAAAAAAGTGAGAAATAAGTGAAGTATGAAAACTAAAACGAGGCGACATAGAAATAAAGTTTAAAACAGCAACTGCAACAAAATAACAAACGCATATAAAGAAAAACAAAAACAACGTAATGTAAACAACAACTACAATAAGTAAAAATAATACAAATGAAAAGAGTATAAATAAGTGTGAAATAACAAAACAAACACATGCACACACACACACACACACAGAGAGAGACATTAATTTTCAAAATACTTTGGCATTGTCGTTTACACTCTTCTACATACTCACACACACACACACATACATACACGCATACCAGAGCAAAGCAAAAACTACAAAAACGAGTACAGTGCACGTTGTCAAATCGGGTCAAAAGTTCGCAACAACATACACTTGCATACAAACAAATATACGTAAAACCCTTTACATCTCTACACCCACAACTTAACTTACACACACTCGTAGCCAAACAACATCCACCGGCACCGTATACATTATCAGCATCAGCATCAGCATCAACCAAAGCAAATAGTAAAACTACACACATGCACATGCATACATACATATGTATGTATGTATTTTTTTAACTCACACGAAAATGTTTTTCTTACTTTGTTATTTCTCATACTCACCCAAAAACTACCGTATAAGTTTGTGTGTTTTTACTGATGTTTTTTTTTGTTGCTTGAGGGTATGTTAAGAGTGTATTTTCTGTTAACGCCAACAAACTCACATGCTTTAATCTTCTTCGTGTGTTCTGCTACTGTCATACCACAATCTATAATAATGATAAAGGGACTGAAATAAGAAAAAAAAACAACATACACATACATACATAAAAAAAAATGTAAAGAAGAAAATCATAAACAAACATATAATTTTTGATCAGTATTAAACTTAAAATCTAACTAATACACACTCATACACACACACTCACACACACACGTATATGTGTACATTGAATTGCTTTGATTGTGTGATCAAATAAAATAAAAATAATCTCTACAGTTTCAGATAATTTATGTTTAATATATGTATGTTGTTATTTCTTTGTGTGTGTATGTAAACGTATATGTGTGTGTGTGTGTTCATAAGAGAAACCTTTAATACTCAGTGAAATTTAATTGGATTTCTTTTTTTTTCTTGTTTTCTTTTTAAAGAGCGTAAAATCGAAAGCAACAGTTACAAAAATTATTCATTGTTTGATCGGTTTTTATTACTAAAGATAGTATGTTGGCTGGCACAAAAAGGTTATGAGAATAATTTTAAAATTTTAATCTTTTAACGATTTGCTAAAAAGTTTTTGAATGAAGAGGATAAATGATTGAAAAAAAAAAAGTTTTTGCTCAAACAAAACTTTCTTTTCCTTGTGATAAACTATGTTTGTATCCTCTACTCAAACAAACGTTTCATTTGTCAACGTAGTTTACTTTAAACTCACTGCACCTAGACAAGCTGCTAATTTCTTTTAAGTCATAAGATTTCTTAAGGACATCAATAAAGGCATTTGTTTTAAGGCTGATCTTCTTCTTCTTTGGGTCTAAATTTCTTCTTTGAATTAAGAAACTGGCAATAGTCACAAAGGACTAAATTGGGAGTGTATGCAGAAAGGGGAAGCACTTTGTAATCGAATTCTTTGATTTTTGCATTATTTAGTATAAGTGTGTGCTTCCATCTACTGTGTTAATAGAATAACACTTTTTTCTGCAATAGTTGAGATTGAATTTATATCGGGTGTTTTTTTACATTTACACAAGTTGAAATCATAATAATACAAAGCAATATATTTTCAAAACCAATTAAAGCCCGTTTGATAGAAAATTTCATATTTATTTTGAATACCACGGCTGGCACGTGTAAGGCGCAATCTGAAACATTAATATTCACAGACATTTTGCAGCATATTCGGCCGTATTTTTCCAATAACTCTTCGAATGTTGATTTCCAGGTGTTCAATTGTCTCTGGTTTATCGACGTACACAAGTGACTTAACATAACCCTAAAAAAAATAATTTAATGAGGTTAGATTACACGATCTTGGTGGCCAAATTATTGGACCATTACGTGAAACTACTCTTTTATCAAAAGTTTTTTTGAGTAATCCAAGAGGACGGAACCACATGTCAGCAAGATTTATTCCCGCTAACTGAGGTACAAAAAAATGTCTAATCATGTCCCTATACCGTTCACCATTGACAGTAACATTTTGGTTATCATCGTTTTTGAAGACATATGGACCAATGACACTGCCAGCTCATAAAGCGCACCAAACAGTAATTTTCTGTGGATGTAATGCTGTTTTGACAAATGCTTGTGGATTATCCTCACTCCAAATGTATTTACATTCCCATTCCACCAACAATGGGTTTCATCGGAAAACAAAATTTTGGAATAGAAGTATTAAACACATAACCGACAGCGAGCAGCAGACAACAAAATGTCTAAATTAGAATATATACGTTTATATGAAAACAATTATTTTAAAGGCAGCAACAGCAAAAGCCTAGACAACAAACTTTGCAGCTGCTGCTAAGCATAAAATAATTTCTTTTTTTTTAAGGTAGCAAAACAAAAATTAGTGATACCAATATAATATAAAATTTTAAATAAAAAAACGCAAAAAACAATTTTTTTTTTATCAGAAAACAACAGTATAAAATTAAAATATAGTATCAAACAGCATTTATGTTAATAATAAAAAAGTTTTAAACTCATAAAAAGCTATTTTATTTTGGTGAATTTGAAAAGCTTGAGTGTCACCACTGAAAAATATTTTTCTATAATCTAATTTTATTGCTGCTGCTGCTTTCAAAATTTTTATGAAGTCGATAATATAGCAACAATGCTGCAAACAACAACTTGCTGCTTGCTTTCATGCTGCTTGCTGTCGGTTATGTGTTTAATGCTAGAAATTTAATATCAATATCAATTTGTGCTTCATTCCATTCGCCGAATTGGCGGCGGTCTCAGTCTATACAAAATGAAATATCAAACCAAACTATACAAAAGCCAACTATCAGTTGTTAAATCGGTTGTTGCCAACTTAAAGTTATGAATCTCTAAAAAAAAAACACCCGATACAAAAGTAATTACTTTCTTTAAGATAATAAATATATATGTTACACTACACGTACATACATCCAAAAAAAAAAAAAAAATTTGCTGCCATGATCTTGTTGGCCAACAAACTCATATAAGCAAATTTGTTGCATGTTCACCTGAAGATATACACAGTCTTTATTCTTCTTTGGGCTCCGGTGTGTTGTGAAATAGCCACAGCTACGTTTACAGTTACAAAATGGTATAAAGCATTCCTTTAAATTGGTTAAATGGTTGTGATGAAGCTTTATAATCCATTAGCACCCATCACGTAGATAGCTTCTATACATCCAATTATTTATGCAAGACATACAGCACCCTTTTGGCTGATATGTCTTCAGCTTCGTCCAACATTACCCGATCAATTTTTTCTACTATACTGGCTCGACTATCTTTTTGGGGTCTCAATAGACACAGCTTATCAAAACAACAGTGGTTGAACAGAAGTCTAGGAGGCCGTAGATTACAATTAATAGAAACAGTGTTGCATTAAAAGTTGCTGTGTCTAGATCAGCGTTCGGCAAACTAATATCGATGCATTTGACAATTGTGGTAGTAATTGAGCGTCTCTCACTAAGGCCACTTTGCAGACTGTTTTTCCACTTGTCTTTTCTTTACTTCTCTTTGTTTATTTTTTGCCAATGCGTGTGACTACGTACGTATGATAACAGAAGAGAAGAGCAGCTCTTTGCCGAAATTTGCTCTAGATATACCAAAAGTCATGGAATTATCGTGGCATGTTTATAAATACTTCCTCAATCAAGTTTTTGTCATTGTCGTTGGGAATAAAACGTGTATTTAAATCAGCATATGCTTGAGCTTATTCGAATCATATATAATATAAATATATGCTAAGAAACACGGTGACTTCTCTCAGTCGAGAAGCTGCATCTGATTCTATTTTGAGACTCATTGAAAGGGACCTACAGCTTAACGCCGGCTGCCAACGGAAAATGCATAGTCAAGTTTTCAATAGAAACAACACTCATAATAACCATTTACTAGCTAATGTTATGATGTGATTATATCCCTATAAATAGCCATGTCAAGCCTCAAAAAACATCTCTGCACTATTATGATTTCAACATTATACGCACACTTTTCCATCCTATCTTTGGTGGTGAAATTTCTAATCCAATTTAAATGTTCATGTGCAACAAATAAACCTAAATTATTTACAGACAATCCTACAGAAATTGGCTTAGCTGGGTCTATTTTCGGAACTAATTTTCATGTAGTCATGTAAGCCAGAATATGTTGCAATGGAATTGGAGTTTGGCTTAAAAGTCTTATATGTCTTATGGATCACTACGAATAATTTGGTTAAGATCAATAATTGATTATTGCATCCCTACAACCTATTGATAAAAAAATTCACATTTGCACTAGTGCTGAACGAAATTTAGCACATGTATGAGGTCATCCCAATTACCAATTTTAAAAACTAACTTCATAAAAGCTAGGAGTAGATAATTTACCCAGTTGCTCATGTTTAAAAAAAAGCATTTCTATTACCACTATATCTCTATTATAACTAAGTTTGGAGCATTTTTAGTCCCAGTCCCTAAACAGTCTGTAGTTTAAAAAATTCACTCTCAAATTTGCTGAACACTTCAGTTTTTATAGTTCTATGTTGTACCCATAACCGTACACTATTAATAAATTTCATTTTAAATCAACTCACACGTTTTCTTACGCTCTTGGCTTTAGTCCTCTTTTTGTCTGTGTGTTTTTTTTTTCCAAAAGCACTGGAAGGAATTAGCTTTTAGTTGTCTTTGAAACAGCGACGAATTAACATGTGGAGTGGTTGTTTGTGGATTTCTTTTTTATTTTCCATTCAATGTACTGATTAAAGTTATTGATCCTCTAACCGGACAATTTTATTTTGAACTAAAAAAATTATACTGAGCTGGTAAAAAGTAAAAAGTTGAAAAAAAATTAAAAGAACCTTCCAGCTAAGAAAATATTTTGCCCGCCAAAAGGCGGACTTGCCTGTTAAGTCAAAGAAATATTCTTGCCAAAGAAGGATTTTTAATATGTTTTATTTAAACATTTTGCTTATTTGGTGTGGTAACTTTGGATAAATTTTTGATTATTTGATAAGCAGAAACTTAAGGCGGTATTACACGACATGTATTTGTCATCTGCCATATCAAATTTTCCACTGCGAAATCCTAACATGTTGTGTAAAAGCACAAAAAAATTGCTTTTGTAAAACCCATCTGACATTACATTTGACAAAATATCCATTAGTGTGTGTTCTAATTTCGTCTGACAATGTTCTGTTTTCAAAAACCAATGCCATGAGAATATGTTTGACGGCGCTGATAGTTACAAAAATAATTGTATTAAAATTGTTCCAATTTTAATAGTTTATTTCACACATATATTAGCTTATCTTTTTAAATACATATGTTTGTTGAAAAAATCTATAACTTTTGTTATTTTTTTCAAAATACGGCGACCATTGGCTGCGGCTCCTTCAAAAAAAATTTTCGTTGGCGAAAATTTTGAAAATTTTTGAAATGCTTTCGGATCTTCTAGTTGTAACTCTTTTATTGCCATAGAAGCGAAAACTAATCCAGCGTTTGTTCGAAGTAACCATTTTTTACTCCATATTACGTTTTTTTTCTTATTTTTTCTTTTTCAATCTAATTGCAGTTATTATTGAATTTATACTCCAAGTTGCAATTATTTTACTTTTTGGATTATCCATTTCACAAAATAGTTTTTCTAACAGCTTCAAAATAAATTTATAGCAAAACATTTTGTTGTCTGCTTTGATTTCATTGAACATATGGATATGTTCGAAAGCAAATACGATAAACTTTTAACACACAGGCAGACAATTTTGACATAACATAAGTGAAATAAAATTGAAAAGTCAGATAACAAATACATATCTTTAGTTTACACTTCGTGCAAAACATTTGTGATTTCGATTTACACCCTTTTGAATTTTGCACATTCTTTTACCACTTCGTCTCAAAGCACCAGGCATAATTCAAACTTTATCAAAGCGGTTGTCATTTGGTGAATTATAAGATCTTTTTACTTTCTTTGCCTGTAAGCTTTGGTTTTGAAGTCTTCCCACAGGTTTTTTGACGGAAGTATTTGCATAATAGCAAAGTACATCTGCCACTGCGGAAGTTTGGTAATTTTAAGTGAAAAATATCGTTGCAATCAATTCATGAATGGATTTTAAAAGCAGATATGAATTCAATAATGGCATACCAATTAGATGATAAAATTAAGGTAAAGTCCAATTTCATTCTAATATGGTATCGTCCTAGTAAGCTGTTCATTATATCATCGCAACCCATAAGGCAATTGTATTCTTTGATCATATTGGTGTCTAATTCAAAATAGGATTTATTTGTACAATCAAAAAGCCATGCTTGTAACGATTGTTCGTTTTAAATGGCTTAATACCAGCATAAGTTGATAATAACACTGCACACAAGAAAGTTCAACGCCAAAAATGCAGCCAATAAACTCGTTGGAACATTTTAAGAAGCAATTATATTTGAAACCGCTATATTTTTATTAAAAAAAAGAAAAAAGTCTATCAAAGGTAGATCTGCCTTTAGGCGGAATTCAATTTTTACCAATAAAAACCTAAGCTTTACAAAAAAATTGGATAAACAAAACACTAAATGCAAAATAAAGATTCTTACCTATATAAAAATGCAATTATATTTCATAAATTGTGAATGAAATTAATGAATTTTTTAACATTTTTTAAGTTTCACTTAAATCACAAATAATGGTTTCACATATGTTATCTAACCAAGAGACAAATGCAATTTGTTATTTGTCACAATAAGTAAATGGTGTATTTCTCTGCACATATTTACCAATATAATGGAACTTCTAAAAAATAAAATCAGCATAATGACACAAACAATATACCCCGCCTAAAGGCAGATTTGCCGGTTAGATAGTGCAACGAATATTTTGTGATTATTAATGCATTTGGTAACCTCTAATGCATTATAAATTTTACACAAAACATTTAAATTTTTAAATTTTGAATTTAAAATAAATTCTTAGAGAACTTCATACTCCTTTTAATCCGTTAAAAATTTCTTACAGTGTATTTCTTATTTTCTCATAAACACAGATACATTATTAATTTTCCACAGCATTATTTTAAATTGAAACTTAATTAAATTTGTCTACGTGTGTTTGTGTAGGTTTAACACTTGGCATCAGTACTGTTTTGGGTTAGTGTATATGTTTAAACGTAAGCATCAGTATATTTCTGTGTATGTGGGTGTGAGTTTCAATTTGATAGATTGTACCTATTTTTACCGATGGATATCAGTCAGTCAGTCAAAAAGTTATTTAATGTTGATGATTGTATTTTACTGAGTGTATTTAACAATGGAAACCGGTTAAACAAACTGAAAACAACAACAAACAGTCATTTGAAAAACAGACACTAAAACAAGAACTACAAACCGTAAAGACCCTTTAACCTCATTCGTACAGATCTAAATATACACACATATATTCACACATACACTTACATATTTGCTACAAAATAAATTTAAAGGTACTCTCAATTAAAGAAAAATCGTTGGTAATGTATAAACCGTAACAAATACGCTTACGTATGTATAAACTCTGACACCCGCACATTTGTGCAATATACTCAGTAATATTTACATGCGTTCTTTGTACCCTATAACACTACACATAGTTGCTGTTGGAAATATATTGTATTTGTAATGGAGTTTGTAAAATTAAGAACCAAAAGCTTCCTTGGCCTAATCCAATTCACTTAAATGGCTTTCTGAGAAATATGTTTGAATGGCATGAGATCTTGTAAAGGGTCCGCCAAATAAATATTTTTTTTTAAATGCTATAAAAAAAACTACTGAATATTTTCTCAAATTTCTTTTTTTTATATGAAAGTACGATCCTTCCTGTTAATAATGGAAAATAACTTCATTCAAATGGCTGCCTTGGCTGGCAATGCAGTAGCCTACACGATCGGTGCAATTTTTAAGCACATTATCGATTGTGTGCAGCTGTATTTCAACAATGGCTTCACGAATATTGTCCTTTAAAGCGTCAATTGTCTCTGGCTTGTTGGCGCAACACTTATTTTTGACGGCACCCAACAAATAATATTCCAACAGTGTCAAATCGCAGCTCCGAGGTTGCCAAACGACATCTGCTCTGCGGCTTATAATGCGATCCTCAAAAACAGGGCGCAAGACATCGAGTGTGGCTTCGGCTGTGTGGCACGTAGCGCCGTCCTGTTGAAACCAAATGTTGCTAATATCCTCCTCTTCAATTTTTGTGAACAAAAACTCGTTCAACGGCCAGTCCTTGCTCATTTTCGAAGAAAAATGGCCAGAGGTATAATTGCTCTGGACCAAAATGCGTACCAAACAGTGACTCGTCTTGGGTGTATGGGCTTTTCAATGTATGCGTGCGGGTTTTCTGTGCCCAAAATGCTACAATTTTGCTTGTTTACATACCCGCCAAGATCAAAATGAGCTTCATTTGAAAAGATGATTTTTTTGGCAAATCGGCATCTTCTGTAAGTCGATCGCAGGCCCACTTAGCGAAGCGTATACACAACCATATTCGTTCAGCGGAAGGATAAAACTAATTATCTGTCAAATCAGACATGAGCTAAGTGTTACCATTCACGAAATAAGCACTAGTTGAAAAAAAACGTTAGATGGCGGACCCTTTAGTTAAAGTACATATGGCAATGAATTTATTTGCAATAATATCTTCAATTTAATATAGTACGCCCGTTTGTTAATTCGTTCGTTTTGCAAGGTACAGGTCAAAATGGATCGACTTTAAAGCAATTTACAAGTCGTATAAGTCGTCTTTCTTTCTGTCTTCTTTTATATTTGTGTAGTATGCCTTCCAATCACAGATAGGCCACAATCCACTTCAAATCGCTTTTCAAATCAAAATAAGATAGTCCTTCCATCTAAATTACGCGAGGTCACGGTCACAGTCAGTAGGCGACATTTCACTTTTCGTGAATGGTCTTATGACCATATAAAGTCCTGCTTCAAGCCGGCTTCGATATCGAAGCTTCCGCTACAGCCTACCATGACTTCCAATGGCATTTGGTCACAAGCTGTCTTTCCAGCACCCTCAGCCTCGATGGCGCAAACATTTCTGAAGCAAGTGCTTCGCAGTTGTCACCTCCTCCTCACAGCAATAACTGCACAACCTTGATCCTTTATACCCAAGACGAAACGCATGTCTGCTACTATACTATATAATGGTCAGAAAGCAATCGAAGTCTTGGTATGTTCACTAGTTGATTAGTTCTTCTTCGATCAAAACACGGCCACAACTCTCTTGCCTGCTTACAGAAAGATATCTGTCTTCACGTTTTCAAGAACATATCGTTTGCCCAGCACTTTAAATACAGATGATATGTAGATATAGGCATACTAACACTTTCTTGTGCAAGAAGACTTGTGTGATTGTGCCGTATCTAGTCATTTCATCTGCAACCCATATGAGCCTAATATCGAAATATTTCGCCATTATCATTAGTGACGAACGTCATTAAATTAGCAAAATTAGACTCCAGAAACTTGATTGCCGCCTGACTATCGGTATAAATGCTTACCCTCCTTATCTTCATTATGTTCCATGCAAACTAATTAGTTACCTCCGCAATTACCATCATTTCCGCCTGAAATACGCTGCAATGATCAGACAGTCTATGCAAGTGGCTAATCTTAAGGTTTGGAGAGAAATATCATACACCACTGTCTGGCCTTCTGGCAATAATTCATGATGCACTACACCGTTGTAATGCATGAAACTCGTGAGATTTGCCTTATTTTTTGACTGAAAATGACGTGGTTTATTTGGTCTCGGCTCATTTGGTGAACGCTATTCACTTGGCTGATGTCTGGATTGCGTGTCGTACTTATAAACCTACGTCTCGTCTCCAGTAATGATCATTTTATGAATGTGGGATCGGATTCAGCCTTGCAAATCATGTCTTTCGCGACCTCAACACGGTTTCGATTTTGCATGAAATTGAGGTCTTTTGGCACCAACTGTGCTGCTGTACGACGGAAACCCAAATCATTAACCAAAATGTCTTAGACGGATCCATAGGAAATGTTCAAGTCCTCCGCTATCTCTCTGTTAATTTGTGGTTATTGACCAACATTTTTTTTACTTTATCAATGTTTTCGTCGGTTTTCGATATCGATGGTCTGCAACTGCGTTCATTATCTTCGATCCACGCCCACTTTTGAAACGCTCGTACCACTGGTAAACGACCGTATTCTTTAGAGAATCGTTGCCGAAACACTTTTCCAACATTTTCAATGTTCGCGCACCATAAAATGCGTTTATTACACAAAATTTACTACAAAATCGTTATTGCAAACTTAAATCCATTTATAAAATTGTAAAAAATCGCCAACACGTTCTTGGCTACGTAGATCTATTACTTCTATATTTTTTTTTCCCATGTTACCACTGTAGCAAATTTGGTAAAAATTGGACCGACTACAAAGATTTTACGTGGTCGTAAAAATTTTTCATTTAAAATGAGAAAATGACCGCAACTTCATTAGAAAATAGCCGAACTAGTTCGAACTAGAATTAAAGTTCGTGTCAGATAACATGTTTGCATATCTTTATGGGTCAAGAATAAAGTCGGATTACAAATCTTTTTTATATTGTTGCGTTTTAACCTTTTTAAAAGGTTTGAGTTCTTTTAAATTGCATGAAATAAAATAAATGAAGCGAATTTGTTGTTTCCCTTTTTAACTCTTTACACAATTTTAACTCTTTACAGAATGTCCAACTAATTTAACTTCCACTTAATGCACAAACACTACGAACGCTTTAGCACGACTTTACTCTTTCACTGTTAAATTATGACTGACTGATAAGCAAAATGATGCGCCTTTTATAGTAAATTAACATTAGTTTCGAATGTTCTAGTAAATTCCACAACCTACAATTCAATAGCCCTTACGAATGTGAAATACATATCGGACCGCGCTGTTCAATTCAATACAGCATCAGCAGGGTGATCGAAGCCTTGACACAAACCAATAGAATAAATACCATAATAAAGTTTATCGCTTTAAATGTTTAATTAATGGTGTATCTTTTTAGGATACTTAATTTTCGTAAAAATATTAAAAAGTGAAATAATTTTCTAGGCTCTTATCAAATTGAATTGAAATTTATTTCAAGCAAATATTTCTTAAAATTCTTACAACAACAAAAATTTTGATAAAATTGAACTCGACTGTCGTACAAATTTTGCTTCAAAACCTTAATAAATTGAAAAGTAAAACAGAACAAATCTTATTTAAATATTAAATTTGACTCTGGAAAACTCTTCAAAACTCCTTTTTATAGTTTGGTGTAGTCTGCCATACAGTCGAATATAATGCTTTACAACTTTCTTTCTTAGTTACTTGTAAAGTCATGTTTAATTTTTATTTCATTTCGTTTCGTGCCATTTTTTTGTTGCTGTTGCTGTTGCTGTATTTTTATTCTCAAGTGATGATGATGTTTTCCAAGAATTCCAATTAATTAATTAAAAACTGTTTTTTGCCGACTAAGAAGAAAAGCAAAAACAAGCTAAAACCACAGATATTTTATACACGTTTATACGATACAAAAATTAAAAAAAAACGGAAAATTTACTTTAAATAAATTTTATTCCAAAAATAAAATTGTAAAAAAAGCAAAGAAATGTTAACTCAATCAAGTTGTCAAACAATTCCCACTACCTTTTGAAAAGACTATGGTAATTGTGTGAGAAGGCCAGAGAGAGGCAGCAAAGAATTTTGTTTAAATTTTCCAAATAAACTATTTTTACCTCAGCTGGTAGTTTGGTACACAAAAAAGGTGCCCAACAAATGAGTAAAGGCAGAGCAAAATATATTTTTTTTCCAGTTGAATGTCTACAACGGAAAAGCTTTGGCACACAACATCAAAGGACAGGTATGTATTGTACGAATTTACATATGTATGCAAATACAGAACTTTAAAAGTATTACATCGTTAATTAAGACCCCAACATATGAGCTTCTAGCAAACAAAATTTTTTTGAAAAATAACAAATTATTTGCTTGTTTTGTTTAACCTTTAGCCAGTACCGAACTGAGTGAAATTAGTTTTTGCACTCCCATATGCTCTGTAAGATTGATTCCGATGACGTATAATGTATAGATTGAAATATTTTCGATCTGATTTGCAATATTTAAAAGATACAACATTTGTACGATATTATTTTATGCCAAATTTTAGTATCGAGTTCGTCCTAAGTTAGTCACCCGTATTTTGCGTTTCGATTCGAATAGAAATTTACTCCATTCGGCAAATTCGGTATTCTGCGTTTCGATTTCGTTCGGTTTCTTTCAATTGTATGTATTCTGCATTATGATCGTAGCTACGTTTTTCTAAACTGCTAAAGTTGTGTTGTCAAAAATAAAAATAAATTTACGCCTGTGCACTTGCACGAAAACAACAAACAATTATTGAGTGTTTTCTTATTGAACTCCTTAGTTTATGCACTACTTTTTAGGTTTTGATTAAAATTTGGTTATTTTTCTGCTTCTATTTCATACATCCTATGCTTTTGAGAACATTATTGTCTTATACTTTTTTTCGATTCAGTTTTTTTTTTTTTTTTTTTTTTTTTTTTTGGAATACCAATTTTCGATCCTAACGTAACTGAATGTGTAAACGTAATCGAAACGCAGAATAGGGGTGATTGGCTTCTAAGCTTAGACTAAAGCTGGGGTCACATGATTGTGGAAATGCTTCAATTATTGGTTCGACAATCGTAAGACCGCCCAATAGGTAGTAAAGAGGCAACAAAAATATCAAAAATGCGCCAATATTTATTGTGTTCTTGTGTGAGAATCCAAGTTGGCAATACGTACCAATATTTAAATCTAAAAGTTTTTTTGCACAGAATAAATTGAGATAATTTTGATATTTTACGACAATAAAGTACAATTGAAATTGTGTCATATTGGTGCATTTGCGACAATCGTGTGATCCTAACTTAAGAACGTAGTTTGTGTGAAGATAAATTTTAAATTTACACCCTACGCAATTCTGTTCAATTGTGTCTTGGCCATAACAGAGCACTGTTATGTTAATAACAAAGTAATGTAAAAGATAAAATAGCAAAAATTTTAGAAAAAAATTTAAAAATAGTTAACTTATTGCATAAAAAATTAATTTCATTTAATTACCTATAGAATAATACAAATATTTTTTCTTAGATTTATTCTAATAGATAAATTTCACATTTTGTTCATTTGCAATGAGGTATGTCTGAATTGAAATGTATTGAGGGCCGGAGGGGATGGAGAAGGAAAAAACACACTGTTAGAGATAATGAAGGAAGTTTATTGATCGGGAGGACTCCCTGAACAGAATACTTCATCTGCCCTCTTATCTGAGAAAAAGGCGATTTTAAGCTTCGCCACCATAAGGATCCTTTTTCTCAAAAATGGTGATATGTGCACGGATGAAATTTTTTGGACGTTAATCAAGGAGTTCTTCTGATCAGTAAACGTCTTTACCATATCCAATAGTTTGTTGCAAATGGTGACCGATAGCTTCCTTAAAGATCAATTGTGGCTGACATATCTATCAAGTGTGACTAATCTAATCAATATACGTCACATATTTCCATTACCTCTGACTGATAGTTTCGTTAAAGGTCAATTGTGCCAGATATATACATCGAATGTAACTAGCAAACTGTAATTGATTATTATCAATTGCTCAGGTGCCGCTAAGTTGCGCTAGACCTTTGATCTGCGTCCAACTTAGTAAACTGTGACGAATAGATGCATTAAAAATCAATTTTTACGTCTAGACCCATATAATGTTTGTTTTATGAACTTTGAATGATATAGTTATTCAACTGTGACGGACATATTCATCAACTGCGAATGATACTACTTTTCTGATAGACGGTATCGAGTAGAAGAAGAATCTGTTTTTTGAATTTTCGAAATACCTCAAAAATCTCGAGTTACGAGTAAAGAACCGGTTTTTCGGACCTTCATGTAATTATAAGCTAACGCCTTAGCTCAATATTAAGTGCTTTTAAGTTTGTATTTAGAAAAAAGAGAAAGATACCTTTTAAATGATACATATTGTTACGTTTTAACCTTTTTTAAAAGTTTAAGTTTTTCTTAATTGCGTCAAAATAAAATAAATATTAAGTTGTTGTTGTTTTACTGTTTCTATTTTCTCACTTTTATTTTATACACTTTATCTTAATACTGCAACTTAATTATATTGCACTTAGTATTTGCTTATACAACACTTTTACTAACGCCTAAAAACAAGTTTACTTTATGACTGCATAACGATAACTATATCGACGTAGGCAATGCAGTCTCCTTATATACCTAATAGTCTATGTTGGGAAAGTTTCGGAAATGTCTCAAGCGCTCTCGAATTCTCTATTTTACGTCCGTTAATTTTAAACATGTAATATTGTGTTACCCAAAGATGGTGGAATGGGTAATGCCGCAAATAATCAAATAAGTACTGCCAGGGTGACACATTAACAACCTTGACACAAATCAAGAAACCAAAATCTCACAATGCAGTCCCCAAAGCACCGATGTGGTGTATTTAGTTTTTAGGTATTTTTGTTTTCGTAGCAATACGTCGTTAAAGTAGCCTTGAAGAAAAGAAACTGAGTATGTTAATACAATTTTCATCAAATTTTTTCAACATTTTTCAAGCTTAGTGCTATTTTTTGGACTATTTTATTTAGAAACAGTACCATAAGCCTCGCTTATTTCGAAATAAAATACTACTTTGTCTTTAAAAATTTGTTTGAAATTGACAGAGTTATTAACCCTTTTAGTAATGCAACTCGTGAAAAAATCATTCAATTGTTAACAAATTGATGTTTTTTTTTTATTACGTTAAATCTGTATTTTTTAAAAAAGTGATTCATTTTGTAATAATCTCTGAGAAGCTTAATAATTTTATAAATTTTCAACCGATTTCTAAAGCGTAAGACTCATTTATTTCAGGACTAAACATAGTCTCTTAATAATGCACAAAAAAGTATCTAAACTTGAAAAATATGGCAAAAATGGGGTTAAAAATTAGTTTGCCTGTGAAATACACTCAGATTCCTCAAGGCTACTTTAACAACATATATGTAATTTAAAAGGTCTGCTTCTTTTCTTTTCAAATCGAATAATCTTATAATCTTAAAATCGGTTAATATTCAACTAAGTTATTACCTTATAAGGTTAGAAAAACAAGTTTTTATCCGTAACTCGAGATTTTAGATGTGTTTTGAAAATTCCAAACACAGTTCATTGTTGTACTCGATAGCGCCTATCAGAACTTCGTTGCTTTTTTGTTGCACTGTATAGTTTGGAAACCTTTTTTTAAATAACAGTTTTTAAAATACAACATTTAATTATCATTTAAATGTATTCGGACATATAGGCGTATATGCAATGTATCGTCAATAATAATTTATCACTTATACGCACTTTAAATATGCCATACGACTGTATTAATTGTATAAATCTATTCAAAATCACATTTCAATTAGAATAGTGCACAACCTTTCGCATGGGTAAACATCCTAATCAGAGTAAATTGTAATTTTTTAACATTTGGCTGCCTTTTTATAGTTCAGTGGTTTTGAAGATAAATGGTGCATATTTTTAGGCAATTATAATACAAATCTACTGAAAAGAAATCTTAAAACAATTTTTTTAATATCTGATTGATGATCTGAATGTAATAAAAAACGAAATCTTGCAGCATTTACATCTTTTATTTAGTGCCTTAAATTTTATTTTTAAGCCATTATTGAGGAATATTTATACTAAAGGATCCGCCATCTAACGTTTTTTCTTTCAACTAGTGCTTATTTCTTAAATGGTAACACTTAGCTCATGTCTGATTTGACAGATAATTAGTTTTATCCTTCCGCGGAACGAATATGGTTGTGTATACGCTGGGCCTACGATCGACTTACAGAAGATGCCGATTTTGCCAAAAAATCATCTTTTCAGATGAAGCTCATTTTGATCTTGGCAGGTATGTAAACAAGCAAAATTGTTGCATTTGGGTCACAGAAAATCCGCACGCGTACATTGGAAAGCCGGTACACCCAAGACGAGTCACTGTTTGGTGCGGATTTTCGTCCAGAGGCATAATTGGGCCATTTTTCTTCGAAAATGAGCAAGGAGTGGCCGTTACAGTCAATGGCGATCGTTATCGGGCCATGTTGAACGAATTGTTGTTCACAAAAATTGAAGAGGAGGATATTAGCAACATTTGGTTTCAACAGGACGGCGCTACGTGCTACACAGCCGAAGTTACACTCGATGTTTTGCCGTCTGTTTTTGAATATCGCATTATCAGCCGCAGAGCTTACGTCGTTTGGCCACCTCGGAGCTGCGATTTGACCCGTTTGACTATTATTTGTGGGGTGCCGTCAAAGATAAGTGTTATGCCAACAAGCCAAAGACAATTGACGCTTTAAAGGACAATATTCGTGAAGCCATTGGTGAAATACAGCTGCACACAATCGATAATGTGCTTAAGGATTGGACCGATCGTGTAGGCTTCATTTGAATGATATTATTTTCCATTATTAACCGGAAGGATTGTACTTTCAAATAAAAAAAGAAATTTGAAAAAATATTCAGTAGTTTTTTATTATAGCATTCTCAAGAAAAAAAAAAAAATTATTTGGCGGACCCTTTATATTATTACAGTATTCAAAGCATTAAATCTTCTTTTAATGTGATTTTGGGTTAATTTAAAAAAAATATATTTAAAATTCTTTACCACTTATAAACAAATATTTGAAATACTTTAAAAAAATTCTTTTAAAATCTGTATTTAGGCCGTTGTGTTTCACATAAGCTGAATAAATACTTTACTTGCATATGTATAAGGCATCTACGTGTATAGTATAGTACACACATACATATTTTTTGTAAAAAATGCGTCTATGCTGCATAAATGTGTGTGT
The DNA here is from genome assembly GCA_023159175.1 of Wohlfahrtia magnifica. NCBI lineage: Eukaryota > Metazoa > Arthropoda > Insecta > Diptera > Sarcophagidae > Wohlfahrtia > Wohlfahrtia magnifica. The sequence continues at coordinate 2,517,374 of JAKWBJ010000212.1, read as the reverse complement.
GTGTGCTCCGTATTAGTTTGAGTTGGGCTTTAATGCTCTTGTCAACGTGTTAGCATTTTTAATGAGTTCAAATGATACCACTTGTCAGTGGTAGGATTTTCGTTTTTTCATTTTTTGTCTATAACATATACGTATATAACGATTTACTCGAACGTTCTCCTTTTTCATTTCACTCTCTTCTTTTATGCTTCCCTACAGTGTGTGTGTTTGCTTTTGTTTTGTTTTAGTGTGCTTGCATATAAAATATAAAGTTGTGTTAGTTAATAAAACTTAGTTTTGTATTTGTGTGTGTATGTGTGTTTGTGCTTACACTACTATTCCTACAACTACAACTACTATAATATTCCATTAGTAGAGTTGTCAAAGTTCGGCTTGCCTGCTTTTATAATGATACGTCACATCACGTTATTTAGCGAATTTGTTGCCTTTTATTTTTGGTTTTTTTTTGTTTTTGCTAAACCATAAAACTTTGTTGTCAATCTTAAAAAAACCAGAGTGTTGACATTAAAAAACGCGTAAAATTTTAAATAAATTATTAAATCCAATGAAGGCTTTTCTGTAAAGTAGTTTAAGATAAGTTTTAAATTTTAAAAAAAAAAATATTGTAAAGAAAAAACGTACGCTTTTCTTTAAAACTTAATTAAACTCTGTATGACAACGGATTTAACGGATCTTTTAGAAATATATAATACATCGCAGTTCGACAGGATGGAACCACCTTATTTTTTTTTAAGTAACATAAATCGTGAATACCGAAACAATAAGTGAAATATTTTTTCGGAGGAATAGCAGATACTTTAAATGATAAATTAAACTCAAAAATTTTTTAGTTAATTTTTTGGTTCAACAGGATAGAACCACTTTTAGTATTCAATTAGATCGGTCGTACGTTGCTATAAACTTTATTAAAAACTGAATAAAATTACATCTAAAGTTAGTGACTACAGTTTACTATATTTAAACGAGTGAAAGAAGAACAGAAAGAGCCTCGGCAATGATAAAAATTGCTGTGTACCATTTTGAAGGATAAAAAAAGCTAAAAAAATTTGAGTAGAGCCATAATGTGGCACGAGGTGTGCTATTTATATTTCGGGAACTGGCAACATTTATGTCAATAGCTAAAATCTGGCAACACCATAGTAAAGTTTGAATTTTTTTTAGCATAAACGTACTCACAACGTTTTGATGTACAAGTGCTATTTGTTTTGTTTACAGTGAGTTAATAAAATCAATTTGGCCAAAAAATTGATATTTCAAGAAAAGGTTTTCGTTGGATTACACTATGCAACAAATGGAAAAAATATTCTGACCATGAATAACAACTATATTTTCGTGATGCGCTATGGTCGCCTAACTTCAAAAATTATCAGCATTTCAGATTCTATGGATAAGCTTTTTTAGAAATTTTTTGCTCAAATGTAAGATTTTTGAAGAGGTTGTTTCTACATCTTAAGATAACTTTGAAATGACTTTTTGGTTTTCGTTAAGCTATACGTTACAAAATTTCAAATTATACCAGCTTTAAGTCATTCTTATATCATTTTTTAATATAACCCTCATTTTTGAAGTTATTGAGAAACAAAATACAAAAAAAATTTACGAAAAAATTACGATATTTTTGATTTCTAAAAATTCACAAAAAATAGAAGCCAGCTAATGTTTACCAGTTTCACTATTTATTCATAAAGTTACATAAAATAGAAATAAAATAAACCATAATTCATGGAAATCCATTTGTAAATACTTATTTTATTTCCAATAATGTGAAAATACCTAGCTTGTAAACTAAAAATTGTTGTTGTTGTAATTGTAGGTAATGTGTATCGTATAAGCGATGTTTCTCAAAATTCGCTCAGCGAAATTTTCGGAAATAACAATAAAAATTTTTTTATTTCAAAATGATTGATAAGGTCGTACGTGGTGCTTCAAAAGACGTGTATAAAATTGTGACAGGTGACGAATCATGAATATAAGCGTATGAATCGGCATCAAAGCAGCAATTGACCGTGTGGGTATTCCAAGACGAGCTAAATCCAACAAAAATTGTTCGTGTAAAAAGCACAGCTAAGCAAATAGTTACCTGTTTCTTCGGCCGAATGGTTCATGTGGCCAATGTTTCACTTAAGCAACATAGGACGGTCAATTCTGAGTGGTACACGACCATTTGTTTGCCGGAGTTCTTCGGAGAAATTCTTAAAACCAACCGCCGAAGATGATTCATTTTCCATCATGACAATGCTAGCTTTCACACATCTCGTCAAACAGATAAATTTTTGTGCGGTCAAAACATGGAATTGATGTCTCATCCTCTGTACAGTTATGACTTGGCACCCAATGATTTCTTCTTGTTGCCGAATATCAAAGATAAACAACGTCGTCAACAATTTACGAGCTCCGAAGAAGCAGTTGAAGCGTTCAAAAACCATGTTTTGGAGGTGTCTCAAGATGTCAATGGAAAAACTTTTTTGGGAAATGGTTTGAACGAATGCAAAAGTGTATTGATTATCAAGGGAAATTTTTTGAAAAACAATAAAGTAATTTTCATTTAAAAATATTTGTTATTATTTGCTATTCCACTTTAGTGCTACAGAAGATGAATGGATGAATTTAGAATTCTCGAAAATGAAGCATTTAGCTGGAGTAAATGCAAGTAAATCAATATTTCGATGTTCTATTTTAATCAGTGTATATCTGCAATTACGAAAACTAAAGAAAAGGCCTCAATTGAATACAGCTCGCTATGACAACAATTTATAAAAGATCATATGACGTGGCATGCCAAACACAGTTGAGTAATAAAGATTAGCGAAAAGTCGTTTATTCGAATGAAAAACAATTTAACTTGAATAGCAACGATGGCTATTACTTTTATTTTCGTGGTATTCGCCATCACATGTCAAAAAAAAAAAAAAATTTTTTTCATGTCACATGATCTACTATAAGTTGAAGACGTTGTCAGACGTTGGCTCTAGAAAAAGTTCCCTGTCTTGTAAGCCATGATCAAAAAATCCACAAGTGTTGGATACCTTTTCTCATCCCAGGTTGCTCAAGTTTCAAGGGGGTACCGTGAATTATGCTGGAGATGAAAATTGGAATTGATCGAAATTGCCCTCTGGTGGAAGGTTTCGCCAGAGTGCCACCTTTGACCCTTTTAGCCCGCATGAAAAAACTTATTCTGTCCATATTTGTAAAGGACAACATTAGTTGAAAATACAACTATACCTTAAGGCAATTTAAGCTTTAAGTATAGCCACCAACTGTACTCCTTGATCCCTGAACAGAAACCTAAGCTGCTAAACCATTCTAGTATGCTTTGACACTGACTTGTTTTATAAATAAGAGTTTAATATCTCTTTCTTCTTCATTTTTTCTAGTTTTTATTTGTTTCTCAGGGCTTTTGTTTCTATGATGAGCTCTTCGTTTGACCAAATCTGTAACCATCTATCTAACTATTCAATATTGAAATAGGAAACTATGTGACTATGTGACCAAAATCTAAAGAATATATTCCTCTAAAGCAATCGTTTCTAAGGTTAGTGACAAGAATGACACTACGCGCATAAAAAAGTGTAGTTATGCTGTTGTTTGTCGAGAGACTAACTTTGAAGTTTTTAGTCCATGTTTACTCGAATAAACCTACTGAATCATACAAAGTTATAAAAAAAGACATAAAAATCCGTTCAAGTAGCGCCTGAACATTTGAATTGGTAACATGGTTATGCTTAAAGTCGAGTGAGAGCGTTAAGCTAACGCGCACCCATCACGTTCGTAATAAATATTTATAGCCTTAGCCATTACACTCGCTTTTATTCTCCGATTGTTAAATATCAATTTCATACATTGCGTAGACAATTTCTGGCACGAGACTTCTTTTGGAAGACATACATAAAAGGCGCATTAAATAAGTTTTTTCTTTAAGACCTTCTTTGATCCCGTTGATGTCTTTTTTAATGTAAACAGCTATGCTCAGCATACGAAATTCACCTTTTTCTACTGACAGATCCATTTCGATTTTAATTTGGCAGCACACCATTAAAGGACAGCAGTTAATGAGAGCAGCATTAAATTGCCTTCCTTTTTTAATACACTTTAATTTATTAGTCTAATGCACATCCCAACTATTTATCATAATTTATTAAGTGAATATTTTAGTGCTCAATCGTTTATCTTGCCATCTTTAAGCGAAAATACTGTTACGTTTTAACCTTTTTAAAATGTTTGAGTTCCTTTAAATTGAACGAAGTGAATTTGTTGTTTTTATAAAGTCTTTATTTTCAAGCTAACTTTATACACATTGTTCAACTTATTTCTCTTCCACTTAATACACAACTTTATGCTTTGACTGTTCAATTATAACTGACTGACTGAGGAGAATGTCGCGGCTTATTTAGCTTACAGTCATTAGTTTCGAATTTTCTAGTACATTCCACAACCTACTATTCAGATGCCGTTAATTTTAATCTAAAGATTTAATATCTGACTCATAGTTGTGTTGGTAGCACTGTTCAAACCACCAATAGAATAACTTCCATAATACTTAAGTTCCTAATTCTAACCGGCGGTGTATCTTTTTAGGTGTTTCCATTTTTGTAACAATACAACTTGTAATTTTTTTTTTCGAAATTGGCTCTTAATTTAAGCAAAAACAAAAAAAAGAATCAATTGGCGATTCTAAGTCGATTGATGCCGTTAAAGATGAGTGTTGGACTATTTCATGTTGCAATACAACATCCAATAAGCTTGGAAATACCCAAACTTGCAACTTTCTTAATAAAAATTTATTTATTTGAGAACCTTACGTCTGGCTTAGTAGTTCTATTGCAAAAATATTAAAAAACAAAAATGCGTAAAAAAATTAAATGTAATTTTAACATAAAACTCTGTTTTGTTTAATTACCCTAAAATTTGCAAAGGTTGTTCACTTTGCGGGCATGACTTACTTTTTACAAAAAAACCAACATTTTTACACCACAAACCAACATAAAATCCATACCAATTAGTATTTTCTTAAAATTTTTTACGTTTTCATTTTCATTCTTAACTCGTATAACTTCATTAAAATGTTATACTCCAGGGCTTTAAGTGAAGCAAATTACCTTATTTAGTGTTAAAACCCACTTGCATCAGGTAAATTGCTAATTTCTCGTTCTTGTTTTTTTTTATGTTTTCTCTTGTTACTCCATAACTACAATTTAAAATCATAAATAAAATCTGCAAAAAAAAAATGTAAAAGAGGGAGTCAGGGCAAAGTGTGGAAAAAGAATTTGTATTTTTTTTTTTGTCAAAACTAAAGAATTATTTTTGAATTGCACAGGATGAATTAAACAGACAGAACAGAATGAATTAAAAAAAAATAAATAAAATAAATGAACAGACGCCTAAAAGTATACAACCGAAAAAAATAAGGTGTCTCATTATGTATGTGTACGCGAGTGTGTATGTGTAATAAGTTACACTGTCTAACGCGGCGCTCACTCGCTCATCACACTATTGAAGTACCATTAAGTGCCATTTTAACGAGATATACTAATTTGCACGGTTCTATACGAGGGGTGGCACTGTTATCTAAGTATGTTCTACGAGTATGTGTGTGTGTGGATGTGAGTGAAAGCATGAGATGTAACATTTGTGTTTGCGTTTGTAAAGGCGAAAAAAATCAACTCAATATAGTAGACACGCTGATAATAGAGAAACATTTTTATTACACAGAGAAAAATTACTTGCAATTTAAAGTAAGATAAGCCTTTAAGCGCTTGCAAGTTTGGATGTATTCGATGTATTGTTCGGCCTACCTCGTGCTCTGGTGCCATGTGGGTTTCACTGGAGGCTGACATGCCCTCTCAATTGGTTGTTTCTGTAGATTGTACCCAATACAATTTGACCCACAATTTCTCGTTTGATATTGTATTTGGCCACCAGACTTAGACACATGTTAATAAAAATTTGGAGTTTTATTCAAAGAGCCTTTGCCGTTAGCCACGTTTTGAACCCGTATAGCAAAACCGGTTTTATATTTGAGTTAAACACTGTATTTTCATACTGGTTGATGTGGAGGATAGTGTCTAAGTTTTCAAAGGGCTTAGCATGTCACTGCAAACGCTGCCATCTGTCGAGATTACACTACCAAGGTAGCTGAAGGAGTCGACATTTCCCTAACGATAAGCGAATTTATCTTCAAACCATTCGTCTTCATGGAGTTAATCGTTAAATCAACTGCACGCGATTCGGTAACGATGTCTCTGCATTTCGCAGTATCTTGATGTTTTGTTTTTCTTCAGATCAGCATCAAGGGTATAACTCCTATTCCTACTCATGCTGTGCATTGTGCTGGAAGGCGAATAGATCGAGTAGTGTTTATGGACGTTTGATTTAAATTTACTCATGTCGTAAGTGCCACTAAAGAACGAATTCGCTCTATAATGCGATTGTGCGATTCATTGGACAATTAAACAAATACAAGGATGCGATCTACTACTTAAGAATATACGATTATGAGGAATTAATTCCTTAATTTCGTCAGAACACATTCCGTTATTGTACCGATAGAACAATGAAACACACAACACATTGCGACGATGCTTTAATAAAATGATAGCGTTTCTCTTTCTGTTATGTACGCGGTCAAGATACTTCAAAATAGGATTTGAAGCACTCTGAGTGTAGTGTTTCTTGTACCATCTTAAAAACTGAAGCACTTGAATGCTTCTCTTGGCGTTCGAAATGTGTGATTGTTGCAACGGACGTTACAGTAAATTCTCGTGCGCAGAACATCAGGATCATCTGATTGCTCAATATTAACATTACACAGATGACACCACATCACCATGTCTTGAGTTCTTTAAAATCGACCCCTGTTCGCACGAGAGTTTTTCACCAGGTCGCTTGTGAGTGTGTCGTTTATATTCATCCTTTTCGACCCAATCTCTAAGAGGCTCGGCTTACGCTCAGAAGTATATGACTGACAAATGGTGCTGTCATCTGCAAAACAGTAGATAGATTGGAAGTGAGAAGAAGAAAGTCGATAAGAATTTGATAACCCAGGTGATGTTGGAATATCCATCAGATTCCACGGTTTTCACTATTATCGGTTGCACGTGTTCGGACATCATCCAGATCTATCAGAACAATAAGGGCGCCATAAGATACCTTGACGTACTCTAGATATGGTGTTAAAATGCTGTAGTCAACAAATACGAGTTGTAAGGCTATTTTTTACTTGACTGACTGCTCGATGATGATTATCGATGTGTTCAAGATGATGTTCAGAATGTTACTGTCAATGGAGAGCGGTGTAGAGATTGAACATTTTTTCGTACCTCGATTAGCTGACATAAATTTCTTGACATGTAGTTCCAAGAGGATGGAACCACATGCCACACAGCGTGGACTACAATCGGTTTACTCAAAGAAACTTTTGATGAAAGTGTAATTTCACGTAATGTTCCAATTAATTGGCCACTAAGATCGTATAACTTTGGAGTTATGCAAAGACCTTTGTGTACGTCGATAAACCAGAGACAATGGAACATCTGGAAACCAACATTCGAAGAGTTATTGGCGAAGAGTTATTCGAAGAGTATATGCTACGAAAAGTGTAAGAAAATTGGTGTTCTAGACTGAGCCTTGTACGCGCCAGCCGTTTGCTTAAGAAATACGGTTAATATATAGCTAATAGTTATTAACATATAAGTGCATGATGGTACGAAAAACCGGTTTTTTAACCGTAACTCATGACTTAGGAAGTGGTACGAAAATTTCTAAATCAGATTCTTGTTGTACTCGAGAGCACATAGTAAAACAGGTATTTCTACGTGATTCTTTTTTGTGGCATAGTTTTCTCTTGCACATTTTATGATGATGCCTAAAAAGAGAAGTACCTTTCATTTTTGTTGTATAACTTTAGTTATTGTAAGAACTTTTTTGTGTTTTTTTAGACTTTTGTAAAGCTTTAAATAGAATATAAACTGTTTAAATTTATAGTATTTTAAAAGACCCAAATAAATATTAAATTCTAGATAATTAGTTTGTGTACTTTATTTGACGCTCACAGTATGTCAGGTTGAGACTCCCTATCGATTAACTGGTAAACGCAGAATTAATTTTTTTTTATTGGTATAACGGCTATTTTATGAATTTTAAGTAAGTTTTTGTTTTATAATTTTCACACAGTCACAGTCGGCCTGTCACGATAAAAATTTGCAACAATTGGGAAAGTGTCCTATTTACATTTGCGTTTCTAGAGAACCTTTAGAAAAATAATTTTCTTTAAGTGTATTTGAATTTATATTGAAGGCGGGGTTATAATTTTATGCCATGACTTCACAAATATTATTTTTGCAAAATACTCACATAAAATTATTACTAAAGTTTTCCTCCAGCCTCTTCCGCATCAACAAAAATTTACAACTTTTTGCATATTCCAGCACGAGGCTGAAGTGCTGACACTTGAAAAATCTTTCCTATATTATTTTCCTGTATTTTTTTGTTTTTGTTCTTTTTTTAATATTTTTATTTTAATTTTATAGAAATTAAGTTGGATAAACTTTGTCAGGTTTGAATGACAATCCTAAAGAATTAAAGTATAAAATGTGAATATACTCATATATGGAGGAGGTGTGTGTATGTAGACAAAGGTAATGAAATATTTGGTCTCTTCAAAAAAAAGAGGGTGTTTTTAATATCTAAAATATTTACTTACTTATAAAGTACTTGTACTTTTCTTTGGCAATAATTCTCTTCTTTTTTTTCTTTTTTTTTTGGCAATAATGTAAGATTTTTCATTTGAACTTCCTTTTCCTTTTTTTTTTGTTAAAAAACCAATTAAAACTGAATCATTTCTCTTCATACCTGATATGAAAGAGAAAACAAAATACAAGAAGTCTGTAAAAAAAACAAAAAATAAATTTTTATTTAAAATTCTATCGCTACTGTTGGGGTCTGTCTTTTATTAAAAATATTTCGAAAAGAATTCCAAGATATTGTTTGTAAATATTTAATTTGATTAAAAAAATGTTTAATTCAATTGTAAAATGTATTCATTTATATAACAAACATATGCATGTTCAAACATACGAGGCTTGTTCTAGAAATAAGATAAATGTCATCCACTTTTCCATATCTATTTGATATCAGACATGATAAACATTAGCTCGAAACACTAATAGAGCAATTGAGTCAAACTGAATTATTATAACAAACGATCATTAAAAGTTGATTTTAATCTGTAATATTGTAATGAATTGTCAATTAAGTATTCCTTTCGGTGGCTTATGCCATGATCGCACGAAACTTCGAATTATTTTATTTGCTGTTTGTATTACTTTTAAGTAGTGATGGGAAAGTTGATACGAGTACAATAGTACACGGGGGTTATTTCTAAAACTTTTTGATCAAGGTAGTATGCTCCCTAGAATACTGACGAAGAAATAAATCAAATTTGTTAGGGGAGTATTACGGTATTTTTTAAAATCAAATAGTATCAAAAAAAAGTACAATTGTATCAACTTTCCTATCACGAAAAATGCAACAAATACCATCCAACAGCCACCGAATTCACCTGATTTGGCTCCCTGTGACTTCATTCTATTTAATCGAGTTAAAAAAACATTACGGTGAACGCGTTTCAGCAGTTGTTTCTAAAATTGTAAAAAAACTGATGAACCAACCTAACAACAACAAAAAAATCAAATCGGAACGTGGCACCGCCACACGAGGGTTAATCTGGAAATTTTTTGATCAGGGTAGTATTGACTTTCCACAAAGCAACCATTGCTTTGTTTTAAGTTTCATTAATCAAGTTGATTTTTTAAGCTCAGTAGATGATTAAAATCCACTGTAGCTCCCCTCCATATGATTATATAGTGGTGCATATCCTTGCTAAGTGGTGGTTGTGATCTTTACTTAGCATTGTAATTGTTTCTCAGTAGGTGGCGTTCTTTCCTGATCATTCGTCTGATGTTTGTCATCATCGCCCAACAGTTTTGATAATCTCACAAATGTTTGTTTATTTTTAAATTTTTTACATTTTACATTAGAATTTTCCGGTTTTTATTTATTTTTAATGGCAACTCGATTACACTATGCGATAAAAATTAATAAAGATCAAATATCTCTGAAGCGATACTACTTTTCTGATAGGCATTATCGAGTACGTTAAGAACCTGTTTTCGAAATACTCGAAATACCTCAAAATTTTGAGTTATAGGTAAAAAATTGGTTTTTAGTACGTTTATGCATTTATAAGCTAATAACTTAGCTGAAAATGAACCAGGTTTAGGCTTTTGATATGGAAAAAGGAGCAACGGAAATAAAGCCGCGCAGTTGGTCTGATATTACGGGATATTCATGGGGATATCTACCGATTTACATAAGATCCGTGTAAGGTGTGCCAAGCATATTGAAAATTTTTCATGAATACCATGACTTGAGGACATTAAGCGGAACTGCATGACAGATAAACTTGAGCAGGCACTTGGGATCCGAATGGATCGATTGGAAACATCATGGGTAAAATAGGCGACTAGTGTCACGGAAATTTCGCCAAATGTGGGACGAATGATGAAGAAATGAACATACCAGACCAAAATCGAGTTACTAAAGATAGAACAGCTGTTGAGGCTGCCTAGAATATATTTTTGGCACTTTATATGAGTTACTTCTGACCATTGGGTTGTTAACAGACATCCCCAAAGTATAAGAATCCCATGTACTTTTCTTGCTACTCAGAATTCGACGATTTGAGGCTTTCTGTTCTTATTCGGAGGAGATACGATAAGGACTACCTTTAAACGTACGATCTGGACAAAAGCCTTGCCTTCATTAGAACGACTGAATGGCTAACTACTGCCAGACAGGAGTTGCGAGATCCTTGGTGCGGTAATGGACACATAGCAACTAAATGGGCCAAATATTATAGTCAATGGTAGCTGCTAGGTTGACCTAACCTAACCTATGGTTAAGAATTAAATACTTCTTTGCTTTTGAAAATCTATGAGAAATTGAAAAAATGGAACGAAAATTCCATTTTCCATCACTTCTTATAAGAATTACCCCGTTTAAATGACAACTTTGTAAATCGTTTTGATGGATCTTCTTCTTGTTACTTGTATTTATTGTTTTGTTGTAATTATCGAAATAAAAGGTTAGAAATGAAATAAACACATTTAGTGGAGAAAAACATTCAATAAAAATTTGGGATCACATTGATATTTAAGTAATCCAGAGGATAATTGAAACTTACAATTTAGGTGATTCGCTTTTAAAATTTTGTTTGGTGAATTATGTAATTCGGCCCATAATTGGGAGCTGAATTATGAACGGGAGAGCAAAATACCGAAAAACGTTTCGTGTGTATTATAATTCTTGTCGTGTATTATTATAATTCTTTTTAAAATTTCCAATGGATCATCAACCACAATGGATCTTTGTATGGTCACTGGGTGGAATGCGCTACAGAGATCAATAATGAAGACTGAAAACATGAGTATAATCGATTCACATATTCTTATACTCATACTCATTCATACTCATTGCAATGGGAACTCATAGGAGTTTATACTCTAAAGCTTGAAGTATTAGTGTGTGTGAAGTTAAATACGAAAGTTAAATACGTTTTTCTTAACATAACAAAAACTTGTTTAAGTTAACAGAATATGTATGAAGATAAATACGAATATTGGGTTGGTTTAAAATCAAGTACCAGTAACCATGTTTTTAACGATCTTGGCTCTTCTCAGCTCTTCAATGGTATTTTTATGAAAAAAATATGCCTAAAAAAAATACACCACATTAGTGCCTTTGGGACTGTATTGTGGGATTTTTGTCTATTGGTTTGTCTCAAGATTGTCGTACTGATTTGTGTATTTGATGGCGTTGCCAATTACACTATCTTTGGGTAACGCAATGTCACATGTTTAAAATTAACGGATATAAAATAAAGGATATGAGAGCGTTTGATAAATTTCCAGATCTTTGCAAACTGTAGGCAATTAGGCATATAAGGTGTCTGCTTTGACTACGTCGACTTAGTTATCGTTTTGCAGTCATAAAGTAAATTCGAATTTAGGCGTAAATAAAAGTATTGTATAAGGGAATCTTAAGTGCAAGATAAATAAGTTGCTGTATTAAAATAAACTGTATAAAGATAAAGTGAGGAACTAAAACAACAGCGTTTTATTTATTTTATTTTGACGCAATTAAAAGAACTCAAACGTTTTAAAAAAGTTAAAACGTAATAGTATGTTAATATTGTCTTTGACGTCATTAGCATAAATTCTTGATTTGACACCGGGTATGCATCGTTTGGGTAAACTAGAATCACATTTAAAGTCTTATAGCATCTCCAGGGCAATGCTAAAGCAATGTTCAAAAAACCATTTTCGGAGTTTTTATTAGTTGTTGCTGTAGTAGGCTTCTAAAACGAAGATAGTCACCGGCTTCTTTTATGTCGCCTTGAAAGAGTTTCAAAGTATATCAATATTTCAAGTAATTTGAGGCCCTTAATTTGTCTTTCTAGAGACATATTTTGAAAATTTAAATTCAAATTCAAAATTAAAATCCATACAGAGAAAATTTCAAGGTATTTCCTATGTACCCCTAACTAAAAAAATAATCTTTATATTTTGAACAAACCTCGTACATGTTTTTAAAAACTGTATTATAAACAAAAAGAATATTGTCTCAACAAGAAACAAATATTTTATTTTAAACTTTTGCAAGATATCCTTTTATTTTCTGTAATTCTTGTTGACAATGTCACAGGAAATATATGTCATGTTACTAAAAGTAAGAAAAAAATTAAATTATTTCAAGAGTTTTTTCTTTTGTCTTTAAGAAACAAAAGAAATTTAAACTTCTTTACAAAAAACATTTAAATCTAAAATGATTTTTTAAATTGTTAATAAAATTGCTCAAAACTGATTTATGTTCTATGTACTTATGTATAGTAAATGAAATTACATATTCTACATGTAAGAAATATGTTAATTTAAATTTGACATGAGTCACAAAAGAACAAATCAAAACGATACAGAAATCAAGTTAGAATTTTATGCGAGCAGTTTGATCCTTTCATGACAATAGCTTTCAATTTAATACATAGCCATGTATGCTGACAACTATTAAAAGCTGACAACGTCGTTAATTTGAACGGAAATGAAAAAATGACTTAAATATTTTTATGATCATCACCGAAACCATAGAAAGGTTTTATAAATGCTATGAGAACTCTGTTCCATCACTTTCAAATGGTTTATTACGTTCCATTCTGATTGTATTCGCAAAAACGATGTCGAAAGCTCAATTTGTTCTAAAATAGATGCAAGATACTCTGCATAATAATTTGGATATGGAAACACTTTTTGCGTTATAGGTGTCGCAGTTTTTTACATTTGATCATAAGTAAAAGGTTGCATTTCTAAACGTCTATATACTATGGAGATCGATTATTTGACTTTTTCAAAAACCGGTTTTCGAATAAATCGAAAAGTAGCACCTTAGAAAAACCGGTTTTCGGTTAATAATAATACAAAAAACCAGCTAACCGGTTCTTTTATTTCACTAAAATTGTTCCTAATTCTTGAAGCGCAGAGCTGGACCATGTCGTTTTAAAATTAAGCAGAAGCTGATGGAGAGTTTAAAATTAAAGTGGCAAGCAATACTAACAATAATTCTAACAAATCTCATAAAAACTATGACAAGAAGGATGTGCAGAGGTCATAAAAAACAAAGTTTATTACACAAAGTACTGAAAAATGCTTAAGTTTCAAACAACTACTTAAGGAGCTAATTTAGTTTTTTGTATTACTTGGTAGAGAATGGAATTAAAGGTTTGTTATTTTAGTTATAATTTAGGTGCCTAAGATAACAAAAATTAAATGTTTTACTTCAAATAAATCTATTAGTAATAATTTGCTTAGATTTCGAGTAGCGCTGTATGTAAATTTATGCACTACGTATTTAATAGTGTGTGTGTCACTGTGGTATGTTGGGTAAGAACCCACCTTCCAACCAAGAAGTCGTCGGTTCAATCCCAGGCCACACCATAAGACAATTTTCAATAGCGATATCACCTCACACCATTACTAGCGACTGGTTATGTATATTTACACTGTGAAAACTTCACTAACTAATATATCTGCCGTTCGGAATCGGCGTTTGTGGGTTTGTGGACTTTCAATGAGTCTAGTTGATCATTCTCCAAATATGAAAATCAATATTTATTTATAGAAGACGAGAAGAGGTTATTTTTGCTCAACAGTGCATATCTTTTTCGATCAACCTTCGTTTTTACGTGCTTTGTGAGACGTTCAAAGTTGTCATATATACAAAAATAACTAAATTTGTACAAATAGGTAAACGATGATCATATTTTCAATAAAAAAATATACAAACGTATTGAAGATTTTGAAAAAACCGTATTCGACGAAACCAAAAAATCCGGTTAAAACCGGTCGAATAATAACCGTCCAATCTCCCTACTACAGAGTGTCCGCCGAGAAGGTATACTACTTTGTTTGTTTATAATTTTTGATTACATGAAAGAGAATGGATATTATATTGAAAAATGTTTTATTTAATGTCGGCAATTATGTATGGAATACAATATCAGATAAATGCTCGTCTCTGTTAGCCTCATAAGGGCGAGCCCTTTTGAGCACATTTTTCATTACATTCTCACACATTTTACTCGGTATTTCATCAATTTTATCACGAATATTTTGTTTGAGTTGCTCCAGAGTTTCTGGCTTGTTTGCATAAACCTTGCTTTCCAGATATCCCCACTAAAACAAGTCCAGAACAGTCAAATGAGGCGACCATGGAGGCCAATCAACATCACCATTCCTTGAAATAATTTGTTGTGGAAAGATGTCTCGCAGTAATTCTATCGTAATCCATTGTAATCCTGGTATGCGTTGTGACACTGTCTTGTTGAAACCACATGTTAGTCAAGCTTAAAGCATGCAGTTGTGGCGTTAAAAAGTTTTCATTCATATCACGATATCGCTCGCCATTGACAGTTACCGTTCTGCCGTTTTCAGTTTCAAAAAAGTAAGAACCAATGATTCCTCCTGACCAAATTGCACACCAGACTGTCACTTTTAATGGATGCAAAGGTGTTTGATGAATAATTTGAGGATTTTCTATTGCCCAGGACCGACATAACCATTCAAATGAAAGTGTGCCTCGTCACTCATTATGATTTTTTCATAAAAATCGATGATTGATTTTGATAAAATGTTTTCCGCCTTAAGCACGTAAAATAATAAATATAATCCATGATAAATTTGCCATGTCTCTACTTCACGACTGCCAAATATGAACTGTCAAAAGTAATGTTTACCAAAATGGCGGCAAAACAAAGTAGTATACCTTCCCGGTGGACACCCTGTATTTACCATATAAAAGTAGTGTTTATAGTGGGCAGTAATATGTAACAACACTGTAAATCAAATTCATTTGTTATTTAAAGCTTCAGAATTCTGTTAACGTCAAAGGTCTGTTCAGATGGTTGTCTGATCTTACAATATTGTCATACCTGGCAATTTGTTGACAACGACCAGATAATGGAAAGTTGCTGCTAATTGTTAACCTTCCAAATATAGTTGTTAAAACTTCAAGATATTGTATTAAATAATTTGTGATTTATAGTACTAAGAGTGACGCTACTTTTGTTTTATTTTCGGAACAATCGGTTAAAAAACAATTTTGTATTTTAATTATACGCTGCTTCTTAAAGGCAAAAAATACCGTTCAAGCAAGGCAATAGCTAGAAAAGTGTTATGGGGACTCCGCTCGATCAGAAGCAATAATAAAATTTTGGTTTGCTGACTTCGGACGTGGTCGTAGAGACACAGATTATGCAGAACGCAGTGGACGTTCAAATAAAGCGGTAACATCAGAAAACATAAAAAATCCAAAAAATCGCTTTAAATTATCGAAAAGTGAAATTGGGTGAATTAGCTGACATCGTAAAGATGTCAAAAGAACATGTTGGCTTTATATTGCATGAGCATTTGACTATGAGACAGCTCCGTTTAGTGTAGGTGCAGCGTTTGCTTACTATTGACAAGTCACAATTTAATCAAACAATGGAAAAACTACATGAATTGAATTTCGAATTGCTCCCACATCTACTGTATTCACCAGATCAAAAAAAAAGTTCGCCGGAAAGAAATTTCGCAGGAATAAATAGGTTATCGCTGAAACTGAGACCTATTTTGAGGCAAAAGATAAATCGTTTTACAAAAGTGGTATTAAAATGTTAGACTGGCGCTGAAATGATTGCATTGCTCTTGATGGAGATTACGTTGGTGAATAAAGCTACTTTTGAACAAATAAAAGAATGTGTTCTTTGTTAGGTATGGGACTTTTCGGCCCATATGTTTTGATTAGAAATAAACTGCTTTGTTGATGAAAAAGTAAGAATCAAACAGCCTTAATATAGTAATTCTTCTATATACACGCCTCATATTAAGAGCCTCATGCTTTCAATGTCCTCGAAGTCTTTCCATAAATTTGCCCGGATAAAATTTTTATTATATGTTGATTGACAACATTATTTCGTTCTCTTAAGCCTGGTATTGTGTTCAAAATTTCGTTCGAAATGCTGTCAAATTACATATAAAAATATTTCGTACGAAATAATTGTGAAATAATGTTGAGAAAGAAGTACTCTGTTGTTTTTACGAAAAACATATTGCGTACGATATTTTTGGTAGCAGTATTGACATAAATACTGCTAAAACATAGAATACATATACATAGTCTTTCATTATATGGCTAATAAAAGTTAATCCCATGGAGTGGTCAGAAAATGTAAATCGTATTGTTGTTAATAGTGATTTTTAACCACAGAAAAAATTTTTCTATTGATGAAACAATTGTACCGCACTGGGTACACTGCTCACAAAACAATTTAAAACCTTTTTAGGTTTTTATAGAACTTATCAATAAGTATCACTAAATAAAGAAAAATATTATTTCAAAAATATTCATTATTTTTCTATTTGAAAAAATATTTATGTACCTACTGAATATTATTTGTTATGTTGTTGGAGAAAACATATGGTTTTTGTTTACAAATGTAAAACCATGTAGCATATTTTAGGGCAAATTTTGTAAAATTGCTAAATCACTACATTGGTAGCGTGTCAATTTTTTCGTTTGAAAAAAGAATGTTGCACAATTTTCCACAAATTTGAACAGATTACTAGGATTTAAAGAGAAAGACGTAAAACTGTAACAGAGTAAGTTAAGAATCGTCGGATACATAGAAAGGTGAATAAAAGATTTAAACTGTTGTGTGTAATTTAAACCAATTATATCAGCTGTTGTGTTTAACACTTTGTATGTATGTTTGGTATGTATGTACGAGTAGTACGTATATGCTTACAATTAGAACGGGTTTAATATTTTATGTACGAGTTGTCTTAACTATCTGTATGTTAATTAAACTGTCTTTGCTGGCAATGTTAAGAAACAAAAAAAAAAAAAAATAAATAAAAAGGATCAAAGCCAAGTTTATATTTCTAATTAGTTTTATCGGTCTCTTTAGTTTGCCATTTTTTTATTTTCATTTTTTTATTTTTTTGGGTATAAAAGAATTTAAATAAAACAAAGAAGAAAAGAGAAAGTTACCAAAAGAAAGTATGAATGAATGATAAAAATGTTAATCAAGCTAATTAAAGAATTTAAATTATCTTTTGCTCCTACATTTTTTCTTATACATT
The DNA here is from genome assembly GCA_023159175.1 of Wohlfahrtia magnifica. NCBI lineage: Eukaryota > Metazoa > Arthropoda > Insecta > Diptera > Sarcophagidae > Wohlfahrtia > Wohlfahrtia magnifica. The sequence goes on along the minus strand of JAKWBJ010000212.1, from coordinate 2,499,645 downwards.
TTATGCCTTTTAACCATTTTTGTTTTTGGATTTCTTGAATTTTTTTTGTCACCAGTGACACTATAAAGATGTTGCCATTAGAGCCTCGTTAAATGGCAAAATATTAAGTTGTTAATTAATTTAAAACACTTTTTTGTCTCTTTTCTTTTGGCTTATCTTTGAATAAAATAGAGAGGAACTTAATATAAAAATTAATACAATATTTAAATTTAGAAAAATAAAATATCTGTTTTAATTATGAAATCCACAATTTTAACAATAGATGTGATGTGAACAAATAGACATAGAAATAGATATTCTTTCGTAAGCCCCTATAAGTATAAGATCCGTCAAATAAATTTTTTTCTTGAAAATGCTATAAGAAAACTACTGAATATTTTCTCAAATTTCTTTTTTCATTTGAAAGTACAATCCTTCCGGTTAACAATGGAAAATAATTTCATTCAAATAGCTACCTCGGCTGGCCATGCAATAGCCTACACGATCGGTCCAATTTTTAAGCACATTATCGATTGTGTGCAGCTGTATTTCACCAATGGCTTTACGAATATTGATGTGTGTGAAGTTAAATACGAAAGTTAAATATGTTTTTCTTAACATAACAAAAACTTGTGTAAGTTAACAGAATATGTGTGAAGATAAATACGAATATGAAATTTTTCTGTTAATTTAACAGAGACTTCTATTTTAGCATTACTTCCACAATTGTGGATTATAAAATATAAATTTGAATAAAAATAACTAAACAAAGGTAAAGAATTACAGAAATTTGAAACAATATTTCTTAATTCTCATTAGGTCAATTTTTGGTTTACTATAATAGCATTGAATTAAATTGGCTGGACGGTAGGGAGGTGGAGAGAAAAAAATTAGTTACGGTCTATATATCTCCGATCTGGTACTTTGCAGCCCAAAAAGGAAAACTGGCCCTGAAGCCTTGATACCTTGGCTATAAAGCCCACCAGGTCCGATTCCCCCACAATTGCACCTTAGGTCCGATTTTTCATGAACGACATATATATACGGTAAAAATGAAAAATAAAAGTTAGCTTTGGTCTATATATCTCCGATCTGGTAGTTTGCAGCCCAAAAAGGAAAACTGGCCCTGAAGCCTTGATACCTCGGCTATAAAGCCCACCAGGTCCGATTCCCCCACAATTGCATCTTAGGTCCGATTTTTCATGAACGACATATATATACGGTAAAAATGAAAAATAAAAGTTAGCTACGGTCTATATATCTCCGATCTGGTACTTTGCAGCCCAAAAAGGAAAACTGGCCCTGAAGCCCTGAAGCCCTGAAGCCTTGATACCTTGGCTATAAAGCCCACCAGGTCCGATTCCCCCACAATTGCATCTTAGGTCCGATTTTTCATGAACGACATATATATACGGTAAAAATGAAAAATAAAAGTTAGCTACGGTCTATATATCTCCGATCTGGTACTTTGCAGCCCAAAAAGGAAAACTGGCCCTGAAGCCTTGATACCTTGGCTATAAAGCCCACCAGGTTCGATTCCCCCACAATTGCATCTTAGGTCCGATTTTTCATGAACGACATATAAATAAAAGTTAGCTACGGTCTATATATCTCCGATCTGGTACTTTGCAGCCCAAAAAGGAAAACTGGCCCCGAAGCCTTGATACCTTGGCTATAAAGCCCACCAGGTCCGATTCCCCCACAATTGCATATTAGGTCCGATTTTTCATATTTTTTGGTGGACGATTGTTTTTAATGTAATTACCAGCTACAAGAAATAAAATTCATTTGTTATTGTTACTGTATCTCTCTAATTATATTTTTTTATTTTTACAATCCTTTACCTTGTTTTGGTTATTTTTATACCAAATTATGTTTTTATACCAAATTATGTTTTATAATCCACAATGGTGGAACTAATGTTAACATAACAGTCTTTGTGATCTTAACAGAAAAATTTCATATTCGTATTTATCTTCACACATATTCTGTTAACTTACACAAGTTTTTGTTATGTTAAGAAAAACGTATTTAACTTTCATATTTAACTTCACACACATCGGATATTGTCCTTTAAAGCGTCAATTGGTTCTGGCTTGTTAGCGTAACACTTATCTTTGGCGGCACCAAACAAATAATAGTCCAACGGTGTCAAATCGCAGCTCCGAGTAGCCAAACGACATCAGCTCTGCGGGCGCCAAACTTCGGCTGTGTGGCACGTAGCGCCGTCTTGTTGCAAACAAATGTTGCTAATATCCTCCTCTTCAATTTTTGTGAACAAAAATTCGTTCAACATGGCCCGATAACGATCGCCATTGATTGTAACGGCCACTCCTTGCTCATTTTCGAAGAAAAATGGCACAATTATGCCTCTGGACCAAAATCCGCACCAAACAGTGACTCGTCTTGGGTGTATCGGCTTTTCAATGTATGCGTGCGGGTTTTCTGTGCCCCAAATGCGACATTTTTGCTTGTTTACATACCCGCCAAGATCAAAATGAGTTTAATCTGAAAAGATGATTTTTTTGGCAAAATCGGCATCTTCTGTAAGTCGATCGCAGGCCCAGATTCCCAGCGTTGTTCAAGCGTATACACAACCATATTCGTTCAGTAGAAGGATAAAATTAATTATCTGTCAAATCAGACATGAGCTAAGTGTTACCATTCACGAAATAAGCTCTAGTTGTAAAAGAAACGTTAGATGGCGGACCCATTATTATAGGAAATCTTAAAGAAGAAAATATTGTGACTGTGACAAACATAACGTTTCGTTTATTTTGAATAAAAATTTAATTTAAGATGAAAATGCGATATATATGGAAATTATTAAAAATAACCTGAACTGAGCGGGTGACAAACACAGAAGTGCTTAGGAAACAAAGAACTATTGGAAAACACAGAAAAACAGCTTATTTAGGTCGTAATAGTAAGAAATGAAAAGTACCATCTACTTCAACTTATACTGCAGAAAAAATTTGAAGGAAGACGTGACGTAGGCCGAAAACAAGCATCACAGCCACGTAAGATACGTCAATGGACGGATATAAGAAATGTTAAGCATTTAATTAAAGCTGCCAGAAGACGAAATTTGTTGTCCGTGATCATTGGAAATATTATACAATATAAGATACAAATTATTAGATATATGAGATATATCGGGTGGGCCATTTAAAAGCTTAAATTTAAAAATGCAATAAAACAAAAACGGTTTGAAATTTTTCCAAATTTATTTTGTTGTTGTGAAATACAATTGTTCCGATTAGGAAGTGAAATACTATCTCATTCATATGGTTGCCGCAGCTGGCCTCACAGTACCCCATTGGACCGGATCAATTTTCGAGAACTTTTTCGAGTGTATGTGGTCGTATCTCGGCAATGGCATTATTAAAATATATAAGTATAGTGCAGCGAAATTAAAAACGTGTGACTGGTTTTATAGCAAAAGTGAAAGAGAAAGTTTATTCATTATATATTAATGACAATAAAATCTTTTATATCAAATTTGGCATCTTGCAACAACAAATTTTTAACTGCATCTACGATTGAATCACCAACAGAATTCTCCACTGGTAACACCAATGCTCGAAATTCATCCGGCGGGCCAGCCAGCATTAACGACGCTGTCAAATCATCGTCGATATTCAACCCAGCATTCTTAACTTTTATTGACGTCATTACAATCCGATTTACATAATCGGACATTGACTCACAGTCCGACAATTTTATTTGGACTAACTGTTTTAACAGCTCAACCTTGCGCGTCAGGCCAGCAACGCATTCCAAGCTTCATGCAACGAAGATGCTGTTGCTATGTGCGCAAAATTACTAGCCAGCTCCGCAGCGCACGCTCATCTGCTTCCATATCTGTTTCCTTAGCATTATCGGATAGCGGGGTTTCAATCGGCTTCCAACAATATTTTATAACGAGATAAGATTTTACGTGTCGCTTCCATACATCAAAATTTTCTTGACCACGCAATTTCACGAAGGATTTCGTAATTAACAACAAGGAAAAATATTCCAAAAAATTACAGCGAACCACGGAACTTTTTGCCTCTAATTCAGCCAACACAAATTTAAATTAATTTCATTAATTACACAAAAACTCCATTTCGGGACTTATAGGCCCATAACCTATTAAAATATATAAATATAGTGCAGCGAAATTAAGAACGTGTGACCGGTTGTGTAGCGAAACTGAAAGAGAAGGTTTATTCATTATGACAATAAAAATCAAAGTATGATTGACTTAAATACAAAGTTATATAACAAGTATATAATACGACAAGTATACAATAGTAATTTTTCTATTTCAACAGGCATCACGAATGTTGGCCTTCAAATGCTCAATTGTCTCGAGTTTGACGTCATAACACTTGTCTTTAGCGGCGCCCCACACAAAATGGTCTAAGGGTGTGGCTAATTAAACGGCCATCAAACGTTTGACTCAATAAATCAATTGTGGAATGAGATGTGTGGCAAGTTGCACCATACTGTTGAAACCAAACATCGTTCGCATCAATACCATGAAGAGCGGGAAAAAAATCGGTTACCATGGTGCGATAGATGGCTCCGTTGACCGTAATGGTTGTACCGACCTTATTTTCAAGGAAATATGGGCCAATCATACCGTCGCTGCACAAGCCGCACCAAACAGATACTCGTAATGGGTGCATTGGCTTCTGTAAGACCACGTTTGGGTTTTCTGAGCCCCAAATACGGCAATTATGCTTATTTACGTACCCATCAGGTGAATATGAGCTTCATCCGAAAAGATGATTTTTTATTTCCAATTTCCGATAAATTTCTAATAAGTTGTTGCTCAAGCGTAAATAGATTCATTTCATTCAATGTAGATAATATACTGAATTTTGTGATAGAATAGAACAAGGGTTTGGCAACCAACTGGGTAACCGAATAAAACCCGGGTGATCGTAGTTTTTTTACAACAAAAAGATATGTAATTTACGTATTGGAACTATTGCCACTAATTTCCAAATTCAGTCCCATAAAAACTGCTCGTCTTTTAAGGCGCTCCAACTTTGAAGTCAATTTTGTATTTCTTCTGAGGAAATGATTCGGTAGCATGGCAAAAGATCAACTAAAAACTAAAACCTGTGTCATAAATCGCAATGTTTTTAACGAGATGAATATGTGTTGCGTTTGCCTCCCATACACCTTTCGCTAACAAACGGAGAATCCACGGTTTTTTAACCGTAGAAAGAGGTAATTTGCGCTTAGGGCGAATGTGTTCCATAATTTAAACAATCCGTTATAGCAAAATGCCATGTAAAGAAGTCCTGCATAAGGAGGTGTGAGTATATTGTATCCGTCACAATATACCCACACACCGGAGAATACGGCCGATGCGGCATTTGATCGTTTCTAATAATTGTTTACAACTTTTGCGACATGAGGTCGAGTGTTGTCATGTTCCGGCCGTTTTTCTCATAATGCATGATTCAACCGAAGAATTTGCAGTAAAAATATTGTCGACTTTAAAGAAACTTGGAAGCATTTATAACCCAATAAGACCACAAAAAAAACCATCAAACAACCGAATAAATAAATAAATAAATTCTTTTAAAACCTGGGTTTTTGCCAACCCTTGAATAGGATGACATAAGTATTGCCAGATTTGAAGTAACCGCGGATTCAAATCTAAAACCATAGACTGCCCACCCGATACAAGACAGAGTACGATGAATATTACCTATTGTAAGTCGTATATGGAATAAATTATTTGTAATGTCAAAAGAACGATTATTTTGATCGAAATAGAAATGTTGGAGATCGATTTTTATTATTTCATGGCAAGTTTCTAGCGAAATTCAATTCCATGTAACAAAAGTCTAATTTTGTACTTTTGATATGCCTACAAGAAAGTGTCAGAGTTGTCATATGATTCCAAAAATCACAATTCTCGTTGAAAAACCTTATACCAGGTGTTTGTTTTAGAGGTTCATAACTTTGTGGATCGACTTACAGCAGAGCAAATTGCAAATTGTTCAAATTTTTAATCAAAATAAAGGTTTGTCATAACGGTTGTTTTCTCCGATGAAGCCTATTTCTGGTTGAATGGGTATGTAAATAAGCTGATTTGTCGAAACATCATTACATTCACAGAAAATTACACTGTGAATGTTGAACGGTAAAGGGACATGATTAGAAATTTTTTCGTATCTGAATTAACTGGCCTTAATCTTGCTGACATGTGGTTAAAACAGAACGGAGCCATATGCCACACAACGCTCGTTCCAATTGATTTACTCAAAGAAACTTTTGATTGAAAGTTATTTTTGCGTAATGGTTCAACTAATTGCCCACCAAGATCGTGTGAATCAACCACATTGGATTATTTTGTTTGGGGTTATTTAAAGAGGCAATTGAACATCTAGAAATCAATATTCGAAGAGGTATTGGCGAAACACAGCCGCATCTACTGCAATAAGTTTTTGTACGCACCAGGCGTAGTGGCTACGAAAACGAAATCGTTTTTAAACAACAATGTCATACAATTTTCTATCCAACAAAGCCTGTTTCATTCAGATTAAAAATATATTCCTTTGTTTTAAACGATGGTACAACCATAATGCTCGATATTAATTGTGCGCCACAATTGATCTTGATGTCAAGTTTTTTTCCCAACATAATTGGACATTTCTTTGTTTCACTGGTTGACAAATTCAACCAGAGAGAGGTATATAATTGAGCAGCGCGTTAAGTTTGTTGGAGCCTTTTACGAAAATGGGCGTTCAAATTAAAATGCATTTCTTGTACTTTGTGATTTTTTTGGTCGGCATAATCCACCAATTGTGTCCACAATCGTGAAAATTGTGCGCACATATCAGCAAATCGGGTCCATAGGAATTGTAGAAACACCTTTGCATGCTCGCCAAGTTCGTTTTGCGATAGTGTGGCAGAAGACCCGTCAACCTCGACTGGTCATTGTGCCCGACAATTGAACATCACTGAAGTGATTATCGAATAAAGGTTTAAATTTTCACGCTTACAAGGTACAATTGACTCAAGAGCTAAACGATTTTAAGCGTCGTCAATACGTCGAATGGTTAGTTGAACAGACAGAAGTGAATGTTGACTTCACAAAGAAAATCATCCTTAGCGCCGAGGCGCACTTTCACCTCAGTGGATTCGTTAACAAGCAGAATTACTGCATTTGGGCAAATGATAATTCAGGAGTGTCTGTAGTAAAACCAATGCATCCACAAACAGTGACTGTTTGGTGCGGCTTATGGGCTGAGGGTTAAAATGAGGTCGGTCAAGCAGTTACCGTTAATGGTGTTCGCTATCGCGAGATGATAACGGACTTATTGTGGACAGAAATTGAGGATATGAGCCAGGTCGATATGTGAATCCAATAGGATGGTGTTGGTTGCTACACAGCTAACGACACAATGGCGCCTTTGCGCGAGAAATTCAACGGACGGACGGATTGGCAGCCTCGCTCATGTGGGGATATCTTTGAGGATATTTAAGAGAAAAAGTGTACGTCAATAAGTCAAGAGCAACTCAAGAGCTGAAGCATGAGATAATTCGGTACATTTACGGCATTGAACCTCAATTATGTTTCATAGACATTGAAAATATGGACCGACGGATAGAGGTATGCCACCGAGCATTTGGTTGTTATTTTGTTTCACGCACAATTGTCATAGATTTTTCGATCATAATACGAAACATTAAGATAATTCTCTGAAAACTTTTTCTTTTATTCACAATTAACATTGTGCGTTTTGGTTGGACCAGCCTTTATCATGATTTAAACTTGTGTAACTTTAAAAAAACACCCGATATCCGATAAATAAATTTACACTCCGCCTCTATATAATATTTGTCATACTCTGTAAATCAATGTACACTGTAGGGTATTAGAAACTCAAAAAGTAACTTTGTTTTGTTGCTTTTCTCTTTTCTTTGCTGATTTTATTTGCTCTTATTTGTTGTTAGCAAGTTTATTTGTTGTTGTTGTTATTTTGGTGTGTTATTCTATATTTAGAAAGAAAAAAGCAAAAAATAGAAACAATAACAACAACTTGTCATAATTTTTCATGTGACACATGGTTACGTATTGAGCAACATTTCTTTTTGAAAATACAATACACATCAACATACTTACATATCCACAAACACAAACCAGCATACACTATCATATAACAACAAATGCTAGTAATGTAACTGAAAACAAAAGTTAGAAGAAACAACTTTTTGTTTTATGTAGGCAATACAAATATACCCATTAGAACAGTAGTTTAGTTTCTTTTCTATGCTCCATCAAATAAAAGGATATTTTTTAGGACCGACAGCTACAATAAAGAGCAAAAGTTAAAGGAAGTTTATGACAAAATTATTTACTAATTCTCTACATTACAATCTGTTTGTAAGCACTAAGTTATTGCATATAACGGGTGTTTTTTTAACCTTTCAGGTTAAGAAAATTTAAAGAAACGCTGAAAATTGGAAGTTATTATTTGGGTCAACAAGTGAATATCTGCCATTTACCTTTTTAAATAGTTTTTATGTAAATGTTACATGTGATCCATCCATGAGCTGCAACATTAGCATACTTTTTCCATCATATCGGTATCCCGGTATCTCACTAACGACAGCTGTAATGTTGCCTTCGAGGCTTTAAATGTTGTTGGCTGGCCATTTTTATGTGAGACTTCACTGCTCCAAAACGTGAGATTAATTTCTCTCCAAACTCCCCTTTCAATAGGTTCATGTCAACCAAGTCTAATGCTTACAATTTGGGCAAAAAAAGTCTGTAATCATCTCACGTTACCTTGCCCTTCTGACCGTATCGTTGCGATTTTCATCGTTTTTGAAGAAGTATGATTCAATGATGCCATCGGCCCACAAACCGCACAAAACACTGTACATTGGTACCAAAAATGAGCCTTGTGGCTGAATATAAGGTATTTCTACCTTTCTCACACAGCACGAATTTTGATAATGCTACCTTGATCAAAAAGTTTTCGGAATAACCCCCGTGTGGCAGTCTCATTATTCCTATTTGAGTTTTTCTTTTGTAATGTTGGTACATCTGTAGTGGATATTTCGCTAAATCTTAGCGTCATAGCTTGACATTTGCAAAAGCTACGCAGCCAAGAGTAAGTACATCTATCTCTATGTATGTTGGCGATTTTCCAAATCGAAACGATGATTTGTTGTTTCTTTGTTACTCTCATTCATGGTGAAATGGAAAACTTTACTGAGCATTTTTGGCATTACCACATGCCACGAATCTTTTTTTCACTTTGAAAAAATTGACACCGAAAAACCCAATAACAAAAAAAATCGTCCTTCATAAGTGCTGGGTTAGTTAAAGTTAGGTCGCTGTAAAGCTTAAGAGGCCATCAGGCAAATGTTATGATCATATTTGTCTTTCGTTTCCCCCAAAAATTTCAGTCAACATTACAGCTTTTACAGAATTAAATATCACCCGATGATGTAGTCTTCAAAAATGATATTTACTAGCAGTGGCATGCAATTTTTGCAAAGTCCAACAGGGTGTGTTGCTATCGTACAAAGACTATAACTTTGTACTACTGAAGGAGGTAAAGGCTCGCCATGTTTATTTTAATCTTCCCTAGAACCTATCTTTCTTTCTAATCAGAAGCATGTTAATCTCTTCACGTCCTCAAAACATTCAGAAATGATCCGAACATTGTGATTCATCAATCATTAACGTCAAAACTATTTTAAATGCCTACTTATGTTGCCTGCATAGCTCTCCTAATGACACTACTCTACTTAGAGTGCAAAGCTTATCCGAATATATCAAAATTCGTAAGCTGCATAGGCTTAGATATCGAAATATTACTTAAGAAAGCATAAGATAGACCCTGACGTCTTTCCTAGGCGGCAAGCATATATCATACGACTCATGAATGAAGCTCATGTTCATCATAGTGGCTACGTTAATAAACAAAATTGTCGTATTTGGGGCTCAGAAAACTCCAACGTGGTCTTACAGAATCCAATGCACCCATGACGGGTGACCATTTGGTGCGGCTTGTGGAGCGGAGACATCAGTGCCCCATACTTTTTTGAAAATGAGGACGGTGCAACCATTACGGTCACTGGAGACACCTATCGCATCATGATAACCGATTTTTTTGTGCCCGCTCTTCATGGTATTGATTTGAATAATGTTCGGTTTCAACAGGATGGTGCAACTTGCCACACATCTGATGCCACAATCGATTTACTACGTCAAACTTTTGATGGCCGTTTAATTAGCCGAAATGGTGATGTTAGTTGGCCGCCAAGAAGCTGTGATTTGACACAGTTGGACTGTTTTCTGTGGGGCGCCGTTAAAGACAAGTTTCATACCGACAAAGCAGAGACAATTGAGCATTTGGAGGCCAAAATTCGTGATGTCATTGCCGAGATACGACTACATGCACTCGAAAATGTTCTCGACAGTTGGTCCAATCGAATGGTGTACTGTGTGGTCAGTCGCGGCAGTTATATGAATGAAATAATATTTCATTTCTAATCGGAACAATTACACTTCACAACATTTTTGTTTTATTGCATTTTTAAATTTAAGCTTTTAAGTGGCTCGTCCGATATAACACAGGATGTTCAAAGAAGTCCTATCGTATTCAAACCAACTATGTACCAGCTTGTTAAGCTCTATTGGAACTAGATCGCGAAGTTCTTGATCTAGATATCAGCGATGTAAAATTCGGCATTGTTTTGCAACTTTCACACGGTATAGACCTAACCGTGGCCATTCTCTTTACCATGTTAAATCAAGTCAAGTCAAAAGATTAGACTTTTACAGTTAAACTAGAAAGCTTTGATAACCTCATAGTTGAATGTGTCTGCTGTGCTTCCTTCAACTAATAAAGATAACGCTGTTCGACTTATTTTAGCCGCCAAAGAATTAAAGCCTACACCAACAAACTAAGACGCTCAATGAGACTCGTAACCAAGCTTATGAGCAATATAAAAAGTGACGAAACTATTTTTAAAGCCGAAATCAGTAATTTTATATGGCTGCCCTTAAATCTTAGGCTCTTAAGCAAACGTGTTATTTTTCTAATTTTATTTAGTATTTAAGCTTTTTTGCTAATCACTGTCAAAACTTTCTTTTTTCGTTAATTTTTCACTTTTTTTTGTTCTCTGTTTGTTGTCATAATGTTTCTCTCTTTTAAGGCAAAAGTTTTCACTGTTCAAGACAAAGCCATCACTGTTAGCCAAGTTAAGCAACAAAAGCATAAATTTCTCGAAATATTTGTAGAAAGGAGGTACTTAGTCTTAACTATGTATGTATCTTAACAAGTCCATAGACTAATATCTTATAGAGTTTTCTTGTATGTTTTGAAGTTTGTTACATTTGATTGTAGCATAAGTGGTCATTAAACATCTTTTTTTTATCCCGTAATCTTCAGAGACAAAAGAAACATTTCTAAGCATTTCATATGAATTAATTTCAAAAGTTTTATGTTTTACGATATATTTTTGGGGCTTATAAGGATTTATGTTCACTATACGCTTTAATGATTTCAAACATAAAGTTGTTGCGCTACGTATGAGTGATATTTTTTAAAAGAGGATTTGTAAAATATTAATCATACGCAGTGAACTATATCGGTGGAAGCAAATTGGTGATTATTTTTGTAGTAAATCAGAAAATATTGAAATGCGTAGAACAAATATTGGTCCAATAACGGGACCATATTTTTGTGATATTTATAAATTATGTTTTTTTTTGTTCTTTCAAGCTCGATAAGCGTTTTTCAAGTTTTTTTCACTTCCCTCCTTTCAACGCTCTTAAAAAAGGCATTTGTTTTAAGGATAAATCCTTACTTTCTTCCTTTTAATATTTCCTTTAATTTATCACAGAATACAAAACAAACATAGACTCAAAAGGCTAAGTGTGGAAAGTATACTGCATGGGGTACAAGTCCGTGGAGCAAATTAAGAACTGCCAACGTTTCTTTACTTAATGGCACAGCATTTATATTTTTACTAGATGAGTGCGCCTTTGCTTTGAATTAATGTTGAGTCTGAGCCTGCTTAAAAATCCTCAATTGTATTCTCCAGTAATCGTTTTATTCTTTTCGAGGCTACTAATGTAAAGGACAGACCCACTTAATACAAATTCTATGCTTCGATTGTTTTTTTCTCTCAAGCGTATTGTAATGGATTCATTTTTGTCCGCAAATTGAGTCTGAACATTACATCACATTTTAATGTAGTTACGTTAATGGTCATATTCAAATATTCATGAAAAATTTAATCAAATGGGTGAATTGAGATTCCCACAGACTTAGCTATTACTCGATCACCTACATGTATACATATATACAGGGTGTCCGCCGGGAAAATATACTTCTTTGTTTTGCCACCATTTTGGTTAACATTAGTCTTGACAGTCGTGAAGTAGAGACGTGGCAAATTTATGATGGAAATATATTCAGTAAATCAACGTGTTTTAATCGTTAAAAAATTTTATCAAAATTAATCATCGAAAACAGCCGAAATATCCGAAACACGGGCAGCAACCTTCACAATAGAGGCAGCACTGGCAAAGAAACTGTCCAATTATTATTCGGTAAAATTGCTGGAGACAAAGAAGCTTTCCTATTATCAATTGCTGCTATTGGTAGAGAATTGAGAGCATCCTTGTTCGCAGCATTTAAGGGAGTGGCATGGACGCATTTGATCTGCCCTTACTTTTAAGAAATTGGTGACTAAAAGCCCAAACTGCTCAAGTTTGGATTGTTAGGCTAAAAAGTCTTTATTCAGCCCCTCTTACTTGCTCCTGTAATACTTGAAAAACATATAAATATCAGCACTGACCACCCAACAGTCAAGAGAAGTCCATTGGAGGGACTTTGCGAGAAGAAAACGTCATTAGATGAGCGGTTTAAAAAAGTAGTCTTTTGTGTATTACACTAACATGTTACCCTATTTATAGTAGAATTTACCCAAACTATTTCAATTACCTCTGCTTGTGTATTGAATAAAAAAAAAATTAAAAAAAATTTTGCCAATTTGTGTACCTTTTTGATAGTTTTTCTTAGAAAAAATTTGTTTCCATTCAGGTTGGTATGTGTATTACAGAGAATACAGTTTTGTTTTGCAAACTACGTTATTTTTTCGCAAGTACAAGTATTAAGCCTAGAGTACACTTCGACAATATTATGTGAATGTATATGTATAAATTAACACACACACACACGGATATACACAAAGCAATATAATGTGTTTCTTTATCTCTCTCGTATATTCTTTTCTTTGTCATTGCTCTTGTTAATAACATACTTTATAAATAAAGTTTACAAAAACGAAGAGAATTTATTTTGTCTTTAAAGAGTGTATGAGGAAGAGGTGTACAACACTTATAAATTCACTCAAAGGTGTTAGTGTGTGTGCATGAACATGTTTGATTATTAATACAGGGAGATGCTGTTGTTAAAAGTTTTTTATTTGTTCTTTTGCGCTTTTATTCATTCTTCCTCTCTCTCTCTCTCTCTCTCTATTTGTGGTATATGTGTGGGTGTTATTAATAAATTGAAATATTTTAATGCTTAAAGTTGTGCTATTTTTTACTGTTTTAATGTCCTTTTCTATAGAAAATCAATAGCAGTTTTTTCTCCTGAATTTATTTATTTGCTGAGTTCATTTTTTCTTTTCTTTTGTTTTCTTTATTTCTTTTATTTTATTATTGCACCTATCCTCTGGGTAATCTGTGTCTGTGTGTGCAATTCCTTTTGAGTGTAACCTTTGGCCACAAGTTTTAAACTGAAAACAACAACAACAAAAAACTAGTTTATATGAATTTCAGAGTTATGAAATAAATAAGATGTTTAAGTAATATTGCAAAGAACATTTTTTAAAATAATTTTTTTTCTTTGCGACAAGGGCAGTTTAACAATATTTTGTAATTTCTTTGATGAAAGATTTTTTTTTCAACAAAAAAGTGTTTTATTTCCCAATATAGTCGTCTGTCAACTTTATAGACTGGGTTAAGCGTGTTTTTTTTAATAACAAGAATTTTTAAAGCTTTTTAAAATAGGTGCCCTTTTACTTTGATTCAAATATCTTACCACTCCAGCATTTCTTAGAATTAAAAAAAAGAACTGTATCGTAGAACTGTATCGGAAGAGTGTGATAAATTTTAGGCCTTTGGGACTACGCAAATGTGCAGCTGTTTCTATTATTTCTTTCAATTCCTACAAGGAACTGAGATCCTCAACAAATTTATTTTATCCGACTTTATTCGGGGCGAGTATTTGTAGCTCAATCTTCGTCATTTCATCTGCTTCATATTAAGTTCCGATGCCGAGTATGGCTTGAGTGTTCCAGGTAATGGCATTCCTAGTTATGTTGTCTTGTGACCTTGCCAGCATATTGCCGATCTATCTGCATTTCCATAACTTGATTTCAATAGCAATAGGGATATGTTGTCCTTCATAATCAGGGTTGGCAAACCACCTGGGTTTTATTGGGTATTATATTAAAAAGAAACCTGAGTGGGTTTTTTTATTTAAAGGTTCTCGTAGTTTATTTGCAATTTTAATGCGACTACAAATTATTTGTTTCGTGTTTGAGCTTAAAAATATAAAAAAAAACTTATCAACTTATTGCTTACATCTTTGTCCCCCCTGAGCCAATTTCCAAATGCCGTCTCAGAAACTTCTCGTCTTTTAAGGCGCTCCAACTTCGAAGCTGATTTTGTATTTCTTCAAAGGAAGTGATTCGTTGACATGCTAAAAAATAAACTCGTACGAGTACCTCTTTATATGGCCTAGATAATTTCTAAAAATGTAGGCCGTAAATTGAAATGCCTTTAAACGAGATGAATATGTGTTGCGTTTGCTCCCCTTACACTTTTTGTTAAAAAACGGAGATTCCACGTTTTTTTTTTACCGTCGAACGAATGTATTCCATAATTCAAACAGGTTATTATAGCGAAATGCCGTGTAAAGAAAGCCCGTATAAAGAGGTATGAGCAATGTTCGGAGAATATGGCGGATGCGGCATTTGATCGTTTCTAATATTTGTTTTGAAATATTTGCGACATGTAATCATGTCTGTCTTTGTATTCTGGCCGCTTTTCTCATAATGCATGATTCAAATGAAGTAAGTGCAGTCTGCTTCGATCACCGAGTTTTAGCAGCTCATAGCACACCATGCCGCCTTAATCCCATCAAGAGTGCCAAATTGCACTGTAAATACTAAAATAACATAATTTTACTAACAAATAAAAAATATTCCCGAAGTAAACGAAATTATGAAGCAGTTATAAAACCCCAAAAAACCCATCAAAAAACCAAATAAAACCCGGTGGGTTTTTGCAAACCCTGCTCTTAATTGATTGTGGGTTATGATGTTTTTAAGATTTTACGTAGGCATCAATTTGTACACACTTGTAGAGCTTTTATATCACGACTTGCGGCATTCCACGCCTCGCAACCATATAACAGCATATATTTCACGCTGCTGTTAAACACATCGCATTTTAGCCGTCCATAAGCTTGTCTAATCTCGTAATTATGCTGACGAGTTAGCAGAAAGAATCTATCTCATCAATAGGTTGCCGGTATATGGTTGGGAGTATCTAATGTTCGCTCTCATTAACTTATTTCTTGAAATGCTTAGTCAAAGATTGAAACGCCCCGCTTCGCTTAGCAAGTTGTCTAGTTCTTCCTACATATCGGACTAGTTAGCAGATGTCATCTGCATAGACCAGATCCCCTAAGCGACCGTTCAGTCTCCAGCTAATATCTCTGCTTGCCTAGGTTAATTGTAGTAGTGGCCAAGTTAAATAGTAGTGGTGATAGGGGGCACCCTTGTCACAATCCTTTTTATATTCGTTCTCTTACCAGGTCGTCATGAGCTATGCGACAGCTGACGTCTTCACACAGTGATTGGAGTAGTAACGGTATTAGCTTGTCAGCTTTTTCATTTCAGAGTTCTCTATATCATTGCTTGCTTCATAGCGTCAAAAGGCCTTTCTTGCAATTTATGTGTTTTTATTCGAGGACTATTTATCTGTCCGATGCATGACTTGCTTGGAAGAAAACCTGCTCGGTCGTTGCGAATACCTGTTGTAGTGCTTCTGAGTCTCTTTTATTTATAACCTTATTCACCATCGAGAGTAGTGTTATCCCCCTCGCATTTCATGGGAATCTTGGTGATCAATTTCTACTTAAGTTCTATATCCAGACCGCTCTTCAACCAGAATCGCTCTAACTTGGCACTTATGGAAGGATCGGTGGTGAGGGGTCCTAGCCTTTTATTATTCTCGAGACTTCTAAGTGTATTCTTCATTTTCCCTACATTTGGGCATTGGATTGGTATATCCTTATGTTGAAGACAGTTCCATGTAATTCTGCTTCCGGATGGAAATGTGTTGAAAAGATTCGGGTAATGGTTTATCCAGATTCCGGATGTTTTTAGCTTCCTACGCTTATGTCTCAGTGGCTCGCGAGCCGGTATTCCTCTGTTGTTGTTGAGTTTTTTCGCTGCTCTATAGAGATTTCGGTCTTAGTGCGACCCGCTTATAGGCCGTTTTGTGTTATTTTTTTAACGATTTTTATTAATCGTCAACATCACTCTGATCTACAATCCGGAGTAGGTTTTGACTTTCTCCACGACTTTTTTCCATTCCACTATATTTTTAACATGGATGCGCCAATTTCTTACTCCCATTGCTCGCATATCCTCGTCGATGTTGTCAATTAGGCACCTACGTGGCCGATCATTACTTCTTAAGATATGTGGGAAAGAGGACAAGCTTTTGCGCTCGGATTTGATCCATTCTTAGCACATGACCTAAGTCTTTGTGCTTTAATGTATTTTATAATATCCTCGCCCTAATTGAGCTATAAAAATTCTGCACTGCTTCTCAGAATATATTTACCATGTTCTTGGACCAAATATACGTCTGAGAATTTTTCGTTCTAAAATTGAAATAAAATTCTGTCTCCGAATTCGTCATAGACCATACTTCTGATCCGTTACTAACTGTAACCTTATGTTAGTATTTTAAATTCTTAGCTTGCACGTATCTGATAATAGTTTTGATATAAATCTTATTATGCTCAAAGTGTGATTTGTTTGCTGACACAAGTCGGTCTTGTATACGATCTCTTGCACTGTTATCGTTACTAATAAGTACGCCAAAGTACTTGAATTTTTATACTCCTTCTAAGCGATATTCATCCATACTGATATATCGTGGCTTGTTTCTTTCAGCGCTTCTAGATAGTGTCATACACTTTGTTTTTGATGGATTAATCACTAGCTGAACTTTATTTGTATATGTTTGTATGTTCGCAAAAATATTTTCCAGATATCAATATCATCGGCGTAGGTGATCGCCATCACCGAACAGTTGAATACATTTCCGAGACGTGTGTGGTTAATAATAGCATAGTACAGACAGAGGTTAAACAGCACTAAGGAAAAACTGGTCCCTTATCTTACTCCCTTGTTGATATTGAATGGATCAATTTGCCTTTGCTGTACTGCTTCTTTTCCTTGTGTATTATTGAGTATCGCCATTGTCAGGCGAGCCAGTTTGTTGCTTATACCGAACGCAGCAAATATTCTGGGGATCTTAGATCGGTCTAAGCAATTGTTACGAAAATCGAAGCACCTAAAAAAATACATCAACTTTTAAAGCTCTAAACTCAATTATTATGGAGGTTATTCTGGTATTGGTTGGTGCCAAGGCTACGATCACCCTGCCAAGGATGCATTTATTTCAAAAGTGCTACCAATTCAACTATCATATGAGTATTACCGTAGCTGAATAAGAGGTTGTACAATGTACTAGAGCATTCGAAACTAATGTTAATTAACTATAAAAGCCGTGCCATTATCTTTAGTCAGTCATAGAATAAGGTCGTACTAAGTGTTAAGTATTGAATAAATTGGTGTATGATGCGGAAGTTAAATAAGTTTTAAAACAACAAATTCGTTTTATTTATATTATTCTACACAATTTCAAAGAACTCAAACGTTTTAAAAAGATTAAAACGCAACACTATCAAGCGCATGTTTGAAATCAACGAACAGCATATTGTTACGCTTTCATCTTTTAAAAACGTTTATTTATGAGTTCGTAGGTTGCAATTAAAATAAAATAAATCGTGTGTGTGGTTTTTAACTAATAATTCTTTATTAACAGAGTTTGGTGTTCCACTGCTAGTAACCTTCTCACGTGAAACAACAATCGATCGTTATTACAACTTAGGTCGATCACAATCCTTCAACTAAACTTGTCGTTATAACATTAAGTTCAAACCAACAAATTGTACTCGATGAGCTTACACCAATAAACTTTTTCGCTGAGTTTACAACACATAAATTGACTGCTGTCTGAACCGATGTAATTTTTATGTAGCTGAGTAAGCAATACTTTGAAAGCTCTCGAACCTCTCGATATTTCAGGTAGATTCTATTCTTTCTTTTATTTCTTTTTAGTTCTTATGTAGCCATGCGAATGTAAACATCTAATTGTTTCAGCTCTTGTTGTTTGTTATTGTCTGTCTTTTGTTTACTATTCTGCCTGTTTTTGTTGTTGGCGTAATTTTTTTGTAAACATTTGTATTTGTGTTGTTGTTGTCGATTTAATTATCTGTACACCGGCATGAAGTTGTTTTTGTTCATCATTGTTAAACTCATAGCTTTTCTTTAGGTTCTGCTTTAGCAGAAATACTTGATCAGGCGTGAATACCCGAGAAGCATTTTCGCAGTATTATTTAGACATCTCATGAGTATTCGGGGAAAAAATATTTCTCTTGGTGTTTAGTTAGGAATTGTATATAAACAGTAAATATGATTGCATTCTGCTGAGACAGACCGGCTTGAAACTATTCAAATGGTGAATTTGATTGGATCGGTATATTAATACGTGACAGGCTTTAAATTTTATAATCCACAGCACATACACATTATATTTGAATTTTCTACAGTAGTGTAGGGTATACAATTATCATGTCTTATTTATGGTAAATAAACACTTTAATGATAATGTCCACGCGTTTGTCTTTTTTTTGTATTGAAAAGTCTTTAATCCGCTTAAAAATGTGGGGGAAAGCAAGCATCTCTTTTATCTTTTGAAAAGTTTTGTTTTTAATATTTCCATTTTATTTTATTAAAAGAAAAATTGCTTTACACATCGATATCATCAAAAAAATAAAACACGAAAATAATAAAAAATAAAAACTGAAAATGATGATGTGTCTCATTAAAAAAAATAAATTAAAAAAAAACAGTTGAAAATCGAGTATCTGCTTTAAATCTATACTTAAAAGTGAAATTGTAACTGCTGCGTTTCTTTTTTTATATCAATCTTATCTTATTTCTTTTTATCTTTGCCTTCAAATCTATACTCTTTTGTGTTTACGTGTGTGTATGTTCTTTATGGCATCAGCATTAATATTAAATTCTATCGAAAACACATAGAAAGACAATTTGATTGAAATCTTTATTAAAAGTTACAACAACTGTAACAATTTACAATATGATTTACGAGTATAATTTCAAGTTTCAAAAATAAATTTAATTAAATTGTAACAAAAAACAACATCAAATACTGTAACGAAATTGATGACTATTTGATTAATAACAGCGATAGAAAAATTTCACTTATAAGTGAATGTCAAATAAATTGATAGAAAATTACAAAAAAATAAATCAAATGACCAATGACCATAAGAAATTTTGGCGATTTAGAAGACATCTTCTACTTCTCTTCTACATAACTTTAAAGCCAACAAACGAGTGTAGCTTGATAATTCTGTATGTGTTCGAATTTCCCTTTAACTGGTAGCTATAACTAGATTTCTAAAGAATTTTGAGCAGTCTATGTCTAATAAATTGTTTTTGGCAGGCATTAAAAGCAGTTAAATTTGCTAGTTTTAATGAAAGCGAGAAGAAACAAATTTCACGTGCTGATTGAACATTAGTTTTTACGTAAGGAAATCATTAATGTTGCGGTCATATCAGCACTAATAACGACAACGGTCGCCTAAAAGAAGTTGTCACACCGAAAATTTAGTAGGTGCAGGAGGAGGCTGTAAGCATCTTAACTGAATGGATACATATGCATGAATATTCGATTATGTAAACGTTATGATGGGTAATTCGATTGCTCCCTCCCTGTCATAAAGGCAGTCGTGTAGTAATTTCAAAGAAGTATTTGATAACCATCACAATCTCCTTTATTTCAAATGAACTTTTGCACCATCATGTAGCTGTGGATTAAATTATGATCTAGAGAAACACAATAGACAGTTAAAATCGAGAACACTTTAAATAAAAGAGGTAAAGTTCGGTCTGTCAGAGATTCTTGTTGAGTGCTTGCAAAATATTTGGAAAAATTGCTAGCTGATCCAACTATTCAGTGCAAGAAGACATACGTGTTTATTACATATAACAGATAATTAGTTGTTGCCAATTACCAATTAAATAATTTTTAATTGTCAATTATCAATTACACTTAATTAGTAATAGTTTTAAAGTTTTAAAAAAGTAATTACTATAAGTGACGTGACAAGTAATGAAAAAATACCAAATACCAGCTACACTCATACCTCTTTATACGACTTTTCTTCCTACGGCATTTCGCCATAACAGACTATCTGAATTATGGAACATTTTCATACAGTAAAAAGTCGAGGATTTATCGTTTTTGAAGAAAGTTTAAGGCAAGCAAAAGCAACTCGTTTTACGGCATATTGATTTACGGCCTACATTTACAGAACCTATATAGAACGTATATAACTAGTTGATAAAAATCAGTTAGCAATTATATGCTATTAAAAATTACTTATAAGTATAATTGATAATTACTAGTTATTGTGATTGGTAATTACTTGTAATTGTAATTACAATTCGTAATTCCTTGTTTTTGTAATTTGTAATCGATTGCTATTGCATTTGCTAATTGCTTGTTATTGTAAATGATATTTTCTAATTATAATTGGTAATTACTAGTTATTGTGATGGATAATTACTTGTGATTGTAATTACAATTCGTAATTCCTTAGTATTGTAGTTTGTAATTAATTGCTAATGTATATAATAATAATAATAATTTGCAATTTTAATGGGTAATTACTTGTATTTGACAACGACTTGGTATTATAATTGGTATTTATTTGGTATTATAACTACAAATGCTAATTTTACTTTTGTTGTATTTGGTAATTAATTGTGCTTATTATTGTAATTGGTAATTCCTTGTTATCGTAAATAATAATTTCTTGTTACTGTTGTCAGTAATTAGTTATTATTGTAATTTGTAATTAGTTGCTATTGTTTTTGATAATTACTTAGTGATTGTTATTGTATTTAGTAATAACGTGTTAATTACTTGCTATTGTAATTGGTAACTACTTGTTATTGTAATTGGTAGCTTCTTGTTATTGTAGTTTGCAATAACATATTATTGTTATTTGTAATTACTTGCTATTGTAATTGGTAATTCCTTGTTATTGTAAATTGTATTTAGTTATTATTGTGATTTCTATTTACTTGATATTGTAATTGGTAACTACTTGGTATAGTAACTACAATTGATAATTACTTGTACTTGTTATTCTATTTGGTAATTATTTGCTTTTGTATTTAGTAACTACTTTTTGTTGGTATTGGTAATTACTTACTATTAGATTTGCCATTTTTTTATTAGTGTAATTTTAGTCACTTGTTACTGTAATTGCTAAGTGTTAGTTGCTAATTATTGTACAAAATTTAGTAAAAACAGTAAGAATTATTCAACAGATCGTGCTATCTAAAGATCTTCCAACACGATCATTGTTATAATTTAGGTTCGATCACTACCTTCTTAACCAGAGGTTACCCACACTTACCTCTCTTTACTGAGTTAGCACCAACTAAACTGGTTTTTTACTTCACGATCTTACTCCTTCTAAATTCTCTTCACTCAAAGTTCACACCAACCAATTCTCTTCACGCTGAGTTTACCACATAAACAGTACTCGCTGAGTTTACTACAAATAAACTGATTGATGTTCGCATCGATGTGCTTTTCATATGGCTGAGTAAACAATACATCGAAAGCTCTCGAACCTCTCGATATTGCAGGTAGATTCTATTCATTCTTTTATTTTCTTTTTAGTTCTTATGTAGGCATGCGAATGTAGACATCTACTTCTTTCAGCTCTTAGTATTTGTTGTTGCTTGTTTATTGTATGTTAATTGTTTTCTTTGCTGTTAGTTTTAGTTGTTGCCGCTTTATCTTTATTTACTTTATCTCTACTAATGTTTGTTGTAGTCGATTTGGTTATTTGTAAACAGCACTTATAGTTGTTTTTGCAGCTTTTCTTTATTTTATTTTAGCAATGTAATAAGAGCAGGGGAGCCCAACCTTATTTTCGTAGCAATTCAATTAATATACGTAATTTACTCATTAAATATAATTGACAAGTAATCAGTAATACTTAAATCAGTTTTCCAGCATTTTGCCTAGATTTAGCTTTTTTTTGCTTTCAAATTTAAAAACAGCTGTGCGGTAAGATATTTTGTTTGAGCAAATAGTTTATCGTTGAAAGAAGCGCCTATTTTTTTAATGGCCTTGATAAATCTTATTATTTAGAGGGAAGGCAGAAATCTAAAAAACCTGGGACTAAATGTATTAAGATAATAGAAGACTTTGTGTTCATAAATTCATAACACCATACTCTGGCTTAAAATTCGGCTTAAGGAATTCTATCGGTCTCTGTAGAAGTAGGCAAAGGCTTTAAGTTATGGCTTTTTATGAAGGCTTTTTCAAATTTTAATAAAATTAATTTCTTAATAAACGTTTCTTTTCTAAATTTTATTTCCAAACAAAGCATTTAATGAAAGCTTTTCAATTTTTTATTTTCACAAAATTAAATTCAACCCGCTCACTAACTCTTTGGCATTAGTTTTGATTGCGAAAATCATTTTTAGTTTCAAGCAAATGTACAATAAAAGTGTCATTTCATGCCAGAAAAAACGATAAAAATACTTTTCAAAAAAAAAAGAAACAAAAAAATTACATTTTCCTGCTTAGATTGTATAGATATATTGTTGGGAGGGGGTAAAGGATATTCAATGGTTCCCGTGACTGCTGTGTGTCCTTTTTTAAGTTTTTTAAATTTTTACAGGTATAGTTTCCACTTTTTTAAGTTAATTTTTTTATTCCAAATGTTCGCTTTTTTTTAGCTTCTCTTTGGGTCTTTGGTACTTGTTTTTATCTCTTTATTACAAGTAGGCTTAATGTCCTAATTTTTTAATGTTTTTGGTTCCTATTTTATTCCTATGTTTTGTTTTTTTTTGTTGCAAAATAAAACAACATTTGAAATGAAATCCTTTGCACTTTTTCCATTAAAATTGAAATGAAATGCTCTTTGAGTTGGTTCTTTGGTTGGTGGGGTTGGCTGGTTCGTTGACTGCCAGTATGGTTTGCCTGGAAAAGTAATTCTTATTGTTTTTTTCTCTGTGCGTGTGAGAGTGTTGGGAGTTCCCCTTATTTCTACTGCTTTATTGTTGGCTTATTTTGCTCATAGTTTTTATGTGTTTGTGCTGTTGTCCTATGTCTGTTGTATTCCTTAGAGGAGTTTCTAGCTTAAGATTTCATTTTATTTTTTAGTTTTGTTCATTTCAATGTTTGTGTGTTTCGTTTTGTTTTGTTTTTTTCCCCTTTATCATCCACATGGATTCACTACGACTAAGAGAAACTGATTTTCTGACTCTATTTTGTGCTTAAATGGGAAAAATGTCTATGCCGGTGAGAAATACTATTGGTTTGTTGTTCCATTCATTTGCCAAGTAAATTTGAAATTCATGACAAGTCTCATGAATTGTTTGGAAATATTGATCAACAATTTTAAATTTTAAATTAAATGAAATCAAACAGAACAGAATATTATAACAAATAGAAAACTTAAGAAAACAAAAAAGGCCTTTACAAATTATAAAATTGAATATTTTAACTCGGCTAGAAGACACTTAAGCAAACACGTTTTTCATACTCCTTCAAGTTCGTTTGATGAGCCATTTGATGTATAGCCCTTGACTTTACCAGCAATGTTGCTTTTATTTTCTTAATTGATAAAATTGATTGCCACTAGTTTTTACTAATGCCCAAATAATGGGCAACACTTGTAGGGTTTTCTTGATTTAAAAAGGAGTGAAATATCTGAATAGGTGCGGTATCTGATGTTTTTTACAACAAAACAAGGAAAAAACCCTGCAAAAATATGTCAATAAATTGTGCAAATTGAGAGAATACTGAGACTGAAGGCGATTTTTAGAAGTAGCTTGCCATTCGTACTTGTCAGCCAGCCAGTGAAAAAGTAAATAATATTGTTACGTTTTAACCTTTTTAAAACGTATGAGTTCTTTTAAATTGCGTAAAATGAAATAAACGAAGCGAATTTGGCATTTTTCTACTCTTTATTTCCAAATTAACTTTATACACAATGTCCAACTATTTTACTTCCACTTAATCCACAACATTTAATACAGAATTTTATTCTTTGACTGTTAAATTGGGACTGCCTGCTTAAGGAGAATATCACGGCTTATATAGTTCACTGTCTTTAGTTTCAAATGCTCTAGTACATTCTACCACCTATTATTCATTTGGCCTTAAATGTAAAGATTTAGTACATATATGACGAATAGTTGTGTTGGTAGCAGTGTTCAAATAGATACAGGCTTTGCGGGGTAATTTTATCCACTACAATTCTCTTAGCATTGACACCAAGCAATAAAATAAATTCCATGAAAGTGAGTTTATAGCTTTTAAGTAACAAATGTCGATGTATCTTTTTAGGGAAATTAATTTTTTTTTTTAACAATATTGTTACGTTTTAATCTATTTAAAACGTTGGAGTTTTTTTTAGTTGCGTCAAAATAAATATCGCGTTGTTGTTGTTTTAAAGTTTTTATTTTCTCACTTTCACAGTATACAATTCTAACTATACAGTTTACAACTTATTTATTTTGCACTTCATTTTCGTTTATACAACACTGTCATTTACGCCTAAATACGACTTTACTTTATGACAGCAAAACGATAACTATATCGACGTAGTCAAAGTAGCCTCCTTATATACCTAACTGCCTACGGTTTGTAAAGGTCCGGAAATGTCTCAAACGCTTTCATATCCTCTATGTTATATCCGTTAATTTTAAACATGTAAGATTGTGTTACCTAAAGATGGTCGAATTGGCAATGCCGTCAAATATACAAATTAGTACGGCATTACCAGGGCAACACTTATTAACCTTGACACAAACCAGTAGAAAAAATCCCACAATACAGTCCCAAAGGCATTTTTATTTTCGTAATAATATTTATATTGTTGCATATAAAACATGGAAGTGATTCAGTAGTAGTTTAGGCATGCAGAGCAGTATGTAGGCTTGGCAGGCTTGTAATAATTGATGGAACTATGATTAACTACTACCTGAATATTTTAAAACAATAATTTGTAAGAAGAATCCATGCAGTTAGTGTTAAATGACTGCTTTATATTTCAATAGATTAATGATTTGAAACATACGGTTCTTATCGCCAAGGAAGCGTTATAGTATTAGCCCTGACCTTAGCCCGAAAGAATATAATTCTTACCAGTTAAGCTGCCAAATACGAAACCTAGAGGTAAGAGGAAGAACAGAACTAAGCAAATATTATAGTGGAAAAATGGTTAATAATTCCCAGTTCTGTGATGCAAGACTTGGTGGACTCGATGCATTTACGACTTAAAAAAGGTATAGCAAATAGATTTGACCCTATCAAATAATAAATTGGTAAAACTTTTCTAATTTTTTTGACAAAAACCAAAAAATATTGCTTTTTAGCGAATTTATTAGTTTTCTTTGCACAAATAAACCAAATGCAAGAATATTAATAATTTCTTTTATTAAACTGTTTTTTTGTTTGAATTAACTCACAGGCTTTTATTTAAGTGAAATACATAGATTGAATAGATGCATACTCATTTTAGTGATTGTTTTCTGCAGAAGGCAGATAAAGCTCGTTATTATATACCACGCCTGTTTGACAACAGAAAACTGTGGTTCAAACTTTGATAGATGGTTGTAATTGACGTGTATTAAGACGAATAGGCTTTGATTTTGACAACATAGCCGTTTTTTTCATAATTCGCCATCAGTTATGTTCCCTTTCAGTATATAAAGATCATCAATGTCGTCTTTAAACAGTTTCTAAACAATGTTTATTTCATGATTTCGTCATCACCACTAAGCAAATCGGAAACAAACTATGCTGAAAACATCTCAAACCAAATTTCTGAAAATATTTACATGTATTTTTTTGTACTCTTTCTAGCTTTTTATTCATTTTTGAAGTGCACGAATTGTCAGAACAAGGTTTGGCATCTTTCCGGCCATCCTGGAAGAGTAATCCTGGTCTCCCAACATTCCATTAGTTATAACTAAAAGCACAGGCGAAAGCACGATATAAGCTATAAGACTTTCCTGAGAAATCGTTACCAAAATACCAATGCGAGCAAATGATCATCTACGATCTACTTATAAGCATTCAAAGCATTCATTGCCTTGCTCCAGTTTCATTAGTTGTTTGTAGCTCGCCTCCATGTGACTCTGTAGTGATGAAGATCCTTGCTAAATGGTGGTGGTGATCTTTACTTAGCGTTGTCATTTCTCCTCTGTAGATGGCGTTTACTCCGAACCACAGGTGTGATGTTTGCTATCATCACTAGAGGCTTTCTTTAGATGGATTTGTCTTGAGGGAGTTAAAGTGTCTGAGTTGAATACTCGAAACCACAATTAATTTTTTTTCGTCATGTCACCTGATAAGAGTTCAAACCTGGGTCACTTGTGTTGTATGCGGGCGCCTACTATTATTTAAGTTTTTCACTTACCAATTGCCTTATCTCTAAATCCAGAACCCTCACCAATATTTACAGAGACGTTCTGTGTATCTTTTTCACAAACATCGACATGCCAGCCTTGATTTCTATAAATGTTACTTTATGAGATTTACTTTGGCGTTCCCTCGCATTTTACGTTCACCCAAAGATATAATTGTTTTTAAAGGTTCTCTAATCTTTAAGGAGTTGCAATGTATAATCTTTCGTCTACACTTACAAAATGGAACATAACCTCGTTCAATTTGAGCTTAAACATAATCAAGTGTGTTCACTTGGTTGTGCTTATAAGCGAAAATATGATTATACTCGAATCATGCTTTATGAATTCTTATTCTCACACTTATTCATACTCATTGCAATAGCTATGTATGTAGTATGAATCAATACTCATCTGTCCTCATTGTGCGTAGGCCATGAAAAATGCGTGCGATTCGAATATGAACGTTTGAATACTCATTACGAGGTTGTGTGTTTGTGTGTTTTCTTTTTCTTTTGAACAGTCAATACTTATATTCGTGAATACTTATGTGTATTGAAATAAAATAAATAAAATTTTTGTATTTGTATATGTGAATTTTGTAAAAATTGTGTATTTGAATGCGTCGACTATATATGGCAGCCGAACTTCAATTGTGTTCTCGGCAACTAGAAATTTGTAGTTGCATATATTGAACTGAAACTAATTGATTTTAAGGTTTCAGTTTACTTATGTAATACAATTTTTGGCAACCTGCAACTTGGAAAATATGGCAAAAGGTGAATGTGATTGCGAGAGAAATTCACACATATGTATTCCTCAAGGCTATGAAGTATAATATCATTCAAAAGGTCTATTTCTCTTCTTTTCAAATCCACTGAAAGGCTTAAAATCGGATAGTAATCAGCAAAGTTATTAGCTTATAAGTGTATGAAGTTACAAAAAACCGATTTTTTACCCGTAATTATAGATTTTGGAGGTGTTTCGGATATTTAAAAAATTGGTTCTTATACTCGATAGTGTTTACGAGAAAAATATAATATATTTCCAGGTATTTCAACTTCGTTCAGTTTTGCCCCATAGTGTAATTTAATTCACATACAAGACAATGAGAAATGTAGCGAAGATAAAGTGAATAGCGTTTTGGATATATAACAATAAGGAGACTACATATCTATATATATCCAAAATGTACTTTATATCAACCATAAAAAAATTTTTTTAGTTTTCTAGCTTTCAGTACGCTTATTTTGCGTTAAAATTAAACTTAAACTCTATTTTTATTTTAGTTGTTTTACAACCTGTCTTTTTTTATATTAATTTCACTGTACTTTAATACACTATGTCTTAATACACCGAATTGCTTTTACAACACTTTTTATCTGCACCTTAAAAAGACTTTACTTCTTGACAGCCAATTGATAGCTAACTCACTCACCAGCCGCGATTCGGCGCCTTTTATAGTTTTTCATCTTAGTTTAGAATGTTCTAGTATGGACACGAATCTTCGATTTTTCGACTTTAATTCAAAATGGTCTAAGATAACTTTATAAGCACTAAGAGTAGCCGATCCATGCGCGTGGTAGTGCTTTTAATTAGTACAGATAAATTTAGAACTTCTTAAGCCTTGACACAAGCCAATAAATTTTTTAGCTAAAAGCTCATAATAAGCTCTGATGTGGTGAATTTTGTCTTTAGAATTTTCATTTTCGTAACAATACTATGAGCTGTGTTATAATAAACATTGTACACTTTTTGTATTTGCTAATATTTTAGGTTAATAAAATTAACAAAATATATTTATATTGTTGCGAATTTTATCCATTTTTGGCGAAATTTAACAATTCGGAACAAATTATTATTTTTTTCTATTTTCTAAAAATTTTTTAATTGTTTTAAGAAATACAAATTTTATTTTCAAAATGTAAAAAGAATATGATTTGGCGATTTGGCCATTTTTGAAATTGAATGTGGCGAAAAAGCTGAAGAAATATTTGACAACCTGGCCATTAGTATGATTCATACTCATTGCTACTTAAACTTATGAGTCAACGTTATTATGAGTAGCAAAAAAGTGTTTCATTGCTGATCTCTGATATGAACATTCATGTAAAACGTAACGTACACTCTCGGTTTGGAGGCTTCATGATGAAACAGAATACGTCCGCAACTTCAAGCAAAAACGCTGTCAAGAAAAAGTGTTCCATAATAAAATCGACACACTCAACTTCAAATACTGTCAATTGTCTTTTTTGTATTTATGTTTGTTTTACTTTTTGTTTTTATTTTTTTTCGCTCCAAACCAAAAACATATGTTTTTTGTTTACAAAATGTATAAAATTCAGTAAAAGTACGGCAACACCACATACGGATTGTGAGAGCACAATTGAGAGAGTAAGAAAAAACGCTGTTAAAATAATTAGATTCTATCTCACGACCGCTTTTCTCGACGATTTTTTATGTCATTTTGTATGAAAAAAATCGTCAAGGCCCCAATTGCGTTTCATCTCTTACACTACCAGTGACTATCTTTTTTTTTGGCAACCCGTGCCTTTAGCGTCATTTATATATTCACAACTGAACATACTGAGTCATATTTTATGTATTAAATTGGATGGTATGAAGTCAGCTTAGCATTTATCATTTATTTCCTGGGTTTCAATGATGGGGATTTTACATAAATACCAATGTTTTAACAGCTTACGAATTTCACTTTAGTAATAGATATGCGTTAACTGAAGCAGCATTTAAC
Organism: Wohlfahrtia magnifica; assembly: GCA_023159175.1. Taxonomy (NCBI): domain Eukaryota; kingdom Metazoa; phylum Arthropoda; class Insecta; order Diptera; family Sarcophagidae; genus Wohlfahrtia; species Wohlfahrtia magnifica. The sequence continues at coordinate 2,470,028 of JAKWBJ010000212.1, read as the reverse complement.
TTTTACTGAAAGCGGCCCTTATGCCATTAAAAAATCTACTAAACCATTTATAATTTCTATAAACGAGCTCACGTTGCTTTCGAATTATAGCGTAGGATATCAAAAAGCCAGCTTTAACAGACTTTAAGTTCCTTACTCATTTAACGCTGTGCTATTGTTAAGAGAACAACTGACAGTCACAGTTGAAAACAAAAGAAAAACTGCAGGAACTTTTCAAAAAGCCCTAATGTACAAATTTAACAGAATAAAAGAGAGCGTAAGAGAGGGAGAAAACATAAAATATTTAAAGAATATGAGTGAGAAAATAAGCAAAAATAGTTTAAATCAGTCATGAGCTTTTCATAGGACCTTTGTCCCCGATCAACTCACACGTATTCTTACGCTCTTGCTTTTAGTGGTCAATGAGACGGTGACGTATGTACATATGCAGTAAATGTATGTTGATTTTTTCAATATTTTCATCAACTTTACTCTCATTGTGAGAATAATTTCCATGTTCTCACTAACACTACTATATTTTCACTTTTGCACATCACTGGTTTAAATCCTTTCTTCGCTGTTGCTGTCGCCTTTATATACCTACTCTCATTTCTTTCAATATTGTTGTTAGTATTTTTTGTAATTGTACAAAACAACAATTGTTTTCACTCTCTCTCTTTCTTCTTTCCACGTATAGGCAAGTTTGTTGTTATGATTGTTGTTGTTTGTAGTCATCATTTGCATAAAGTTACAGTTTTAGTCATGTTTTGTTAAGTTTTTCTTTTATTTGTTTTATAATTTTCAATGCTTTTATTGTTGCTGTTGTTAGGTAGACAAAAAGTAGAACCGGTTTTTGTTATTGTTGTTTTTTATCTTTTAATTTCACAGCAAAAACGTTTTGCTCTTATTCAACACTCATTGTCGTTTTGTTTATCTTGCAATTTCCTTATTTTTGTTGTTTTTCTTTTTTTCTTCATAAAAAGTCCATTTTATAATCTCGTCTTTCTGTCTATTTTTTTGCTCATATTTTGCTATTACAATTGTTGTTTTTCGTTTTCTTAAGCTTATACAATACAAGTGTGTCTGTGAGTGTGTGCGCGCAATAGAAAATATATTTTAATGTTTAATTTTACTCCTGCTGTTCTTTTCTTACGTTTTGCTCTAATTGTTTCTCTTAATTGACAAGTTTTTGTTTCATGACTAGTCTACATTTTAAACACATTTTCTTCCACTCCTCCTTCTTACTTTTATTTATCTCTTTTTTGCCTTCTATGTAAATAATATTTCTTTGATAATGTAGTTGTAGTTGCTGTTTAGTGTAATATTTGCATGCTAATTATTTTAAAGATTATCAACCGTAGGTTGGGTCAAGTCAACCAGGTTGCCTCACCACCTGCATATTAAATAGAGAGCAGTTTTTGTTAAAAGTAAGGGAGTTTTTTTTTTTTTTTTTTTGTTAAAATTGTTCTGTTTAAACTATTCAGGGATTTGAAAACTATTTGTAGGATTATAAGTATATTTAAAACAAATAATTCCTTGTTTTTCTTTAAGAATATTTTTTTGAGGGCAAAAAGCATTGTTTTGGTTATGACAGTAAGAAAGTGAATAATACAAAAATACGAACTTTAGCATAACAAAAAACAACAAAAAATTTATAGACTAAATAAAATTTATATTCCTGTGTGTGGGGGGGAGGAGGGTTCCATGGCATTTAACGTACCTTACAGTAATGACTTCTACAGCTTATACACATAGTGTTGAAGCTACATCTGTCGAATTGGCTGCCATCTATTCATTTTGCATGATAAATCACAGTGATCAATAACATGTCTAAAAAATCAAATTGTTTTATCAAAAGGGGTTCTTTGTTAGGGCAACATTCCGCGTGCTTTGCACGTTTACATCACTAAGACCCTGACTATGATAACGTTGAGTTAGATTGATGAAACTTCTAGAAAATGCTTATATCGGCATAGTTAAGATTAAAATGAATTTTAAAGAAATTGAATCGGAATGGTCCGAACACGTATACACAATACTTGCGAACATCATCACAATGGTAAAGTATCGATGATTAATGCTAAATTTTCTTTGGTGTCATACGTGACTTTTTAAAGTAATTGTCCGGGTTTTCATAGATGACATAGGTTGATTTTGTCTTGCAGACGTCCGTTTATTAGTGTATCCTTACAGACAATATCATCGAAAACCATTGTTCATTTGTTAATAGAGATACAGGAGTAAAAATCCTGCTTCGTTTAGTCGAAGTTTAACACACAATGTTGCTGAATTTTAGCATACAGTCGACTGATAACAGACAATGTCGCAAAATTTTAACATAATGTGGACTCATAACTGACAATGTCGCTAAATTTCAGCTTTCTTTAGTATGGTGACATTCAATGACGTTGTGAAACATAACCACCTTTGTTAGAGTCATTGTCAAGAGGATTCATAAATAAAAAATATTAATTTACGATAAATTCGTACGAATTTGACTGGATACTGATGATCATCAAGATTTATCCTATATTGTATATTCATAAGGATCAGCATTGCGTTTACGCATCGTGAGTATATTCAGTCACAAAATTTTTTGTAAAGGAAAATTAATTTTTAAAATTGTATATAAAATAACCCAAAATTACCCACAGTTACCATATTGTTACGTTTTAACCTTTTTAAAACATATGAGTTCGCTTAGATTGCGTTAAAATAAAAAAAACACCGCTTTATTTTGTTGTTTTACAGTTATATTCTTATTTACTACACAATAACTTTTATACAGTTTACAACAACTTAATATTCGCATATACAACACTTTTATTATCCTGCGACAGAAAAACGATAACTAACTAACTTGTAGGTAAAGCAGCCTTTTATATACCTAAATGCCTACATTTTAAAAGGTTCAGGATATATTGACCAGATGGTCGATGTGGCAGTGCTGTCAAATTGACACAATGCAGTGTTGTATTTATATTTTCGTAACAATATGGTAACGCATTTACATTTACATGATTTAATCCAAAAAACACAAAAAAAAAAAAAAATTTTAACCACATTTTGCAAAAAAGCTTCGTTTATCTCGTCAATATAGCGCCGAATTTCATCTTTCAGAGTATCAGTTGTTTGTGGTTTGTTAACGTAAACCCGGTCTTTCAAATAGCTCCAGAGACAATAATCCAGCGGCGTTAAATCGCAAAAACGAGGTGGCCATTTGACATCGCCAAATCGAGAAATTACGCGATCGGGAAATTTCTCATGCAATAACTGAATTGTTTGGCTGGCTGTGTGGCTTGTAGCGCCGTCCTGTTGAAACCAAGTGTCACTAAAGTCAACATTAGCCAAAAAAGTGGCCATAAAAAATTGATTATCATGGTTTAGTAGGACACAGAATTCACGATTACGGCGTTTTCTTACTCATTTTCAAAAAAATACGGGCCGATGATACCGCCTAACCACAAATCACATCATACCGTATCACTTACTTTGGATGTAATGATTTATGTTGAAATGATTGTGTTGAAAAATGCGTTGTTTTCGTTCAGTTTTTCAAACAGCCAATTCACAAACGTTCGACGCAAACAATGGTCGTCTGGCTTTAATTTTTGAACGAGTTGAACTTTATAAACGTGAAGATGAAGATCTTTATGCAAAATGTTGCGCAAAGTTCCTCCTGTTCTTTCCAATTGTTACGAACGTCGACGAGTAGGTGTTCCAGGCTCATTCTCAACACTTTGCTGTACAGCGGTTATGTTTGCATCACTACGGTCGTAGTGGTGTATTGTTTTGATCTATTGTCAGCAACTGTACCGTGAGCCTCGAATTGAGCGATTAAATTATGCGCAACGGTCTCAGAAGGAGCCTGATTACGAGGAAAAGCTGCTGGAATTTTACTAAGTGATACAGTATAATTTTCACTATTTTGATAGTAAATTTCCACAATAAAAATTCTTTGTTTAAGGGTGTAGCCTTCCATAGTTAAAATTTCCAAATTTTTTATTAAATAAGTATCAAAGGTTGACAGTTCAATTATTGGCATTTCATTATTTGACAGCCAATTTAATTCCTAACCTCAAGCCCACCCTGTAGATAGATAGGTAGATTGACTGATAGAGAAATTGATAGATAGATAGATGTTAGATTCTAGAATGCGGCTGATTGTGTCGGCCTCTGAGTTTGATGGCTTAAATTATTTTTATAAACAAATCTGGAACCCGTCAATTAGATTTTGAAACAAACTTCAAATACCAGTTTAATTAAAAAAGTTAAAAAGTAGGCGCGAGAGATGATTAAAGTGAACGCTACATAAACGCAATGATGGGCTTTAAGGAGTTGATGTCGCAAAAATTGTCGTCATACATTTGAAACACAAAATCTGCCGGAAACATCACTGCTGTCCGTGAAAGCGTGTTGAGAATCCGTGTCAGTCGACAATGCGTCGCTTACAAGAAATCGGCCTTTCGAAGACGACAACTTTGCGAATTTTATGGTGTGTATTAGGCCTACACCCTAACAAAATTTAACTGGCCTAGAAGTTAATGGTAAACAACCATACATACAATGATTTTTATGCGCTGGATGGGCCCGATATCAGTTGGAACATGAATCTAATTTTCATCAAAAAATCATATTCAGCGATGAAGCTTATTTTTGGGTGTATTAAAACATCAATAAAATTTGGGACAATACCAATTCACAAGAAATCCAAGAGAGCCCAAGTTATGCCAGAGAAATCGCTGTTTGATGAGAATTTTGAACTGGTGGCCTCAACCGTCCATATTCTTTGAGAATGACGTAGGCCAAACCATCATCCTAGCGATTGAAGCTATAGATTGGTGACTGCCGTGAATTGGATGATATGGCCACCATCGACATGGTTTCAACGTACTACGTAACTCGTGCCACATTGAATATTGTGCACTAGAAATTTGAGGGTATGGTCATCTCAAGTAGAGGAGATTTGAACTGTCCACCGATATCGTATTGTTGCGAAAATAAGATTGGGCACCTCTGTATTTATTACATCGCTAAAATAAATAAACAAAAGCTGCAAGAACAACTATACGTGCTGTTTATAAATAACCAGAATCGACAACAACAAACATTAGCAGAGATGAAGTAAATAAAAATAACACAACAACAACAAAAACTAACAGCAAAGAAAACAAGTAACAGTTAATAAATAAGCAACAATAAATACTAAGAGCTGAAAGAGGTAGATGTTTACATTCGCATGGCTACAAAAGAACTAAAAAGAAATTAAAAGAAAGAAATGGAATCTACCTGAAATATCGAGAGGTTCGAGCGCTTTCGATGTGTTGTTTACTCAGCCATATGAAAAGCACATCGATGCGAACAACAGTTTGAGTAAAGCAAACTCAGCGAGTGCAGTTTGTGTGAAGATAGTTTATAGAGAGTAAACTCGTGAAGTGAATCGTGAAGTAAAAAACCAGTTTAGTTGGAGCTAACTCAGTAAAGAAAGTTAAGTGTGGATAACCTCTGGTTGAAAAGGTTGTAATCGAACCTAAGTTATAATTACGACTGGGTTGGAAGATCTATAAGTAGAAAGATCTGTCGAGTAATTGTTATTGTTTACAAGATTGTAAACAGACGGAGTAATTAAGAATAAAAAATTTTATTGCCTGTAAAAAGATTACAAGCTGTAGTACACAAAACTGTGTTGATTAAAGGATTTAAATTAAAGACCAAACACAAGGTGTATATTATTTTAACTAAAATCTATGAATTCATAAATACACGTTTTAAAAAACATAAATACGTAACAGTATGATTTGACTTCGTTAGTCTTTTCTTAAGTGGCGTTTTCTATGCAACTTAATGTGATTTGACGCAAACCACTGGCGTCCTCAAAGCGAACATAACCAATGTCATCGGGTAAATTCAGCCCGATATTTTGAAGGTGTTAAAATGTTTTTAATACAGATTTAACTCATCAAATGTGGTTGAATTTGTCAAACACTGAAACAAAGAAATATTAAATTAAGTTGGGCAAAAAACTTGACGTACGGGTTTAACTCACAATTAACATCGTGCGTTTTGGTAGGACCACCTTTTACAAACAGAGGGCGAAGTATGGTAATTCGAATTCTTATGCGAACATAGCATTATACTGTTTGTAAATCTTCACTCTACATCAAGCTCAAAAAGCTTTATAGAGCTCTGGAGTAGACAGGAACTTCTTCTACTTACCAACGTTCTTATTGTTTGCATTTGAATACATTAGTGCTTGTGTGAGTAATATGGCAGAAATTTTATAAAATTCTTGTGTGCAGTAGTTAAGCCAAACATAAAATTTTGCGTCTCTTTGTTGTCGTTGTAATTATAGATTCTCGACATTTAAAATTTAAATTTTAATAAATATTTAAATAAAATAAATCCATTTTTTATGGAGTTATGTTTTAAGCAATTCTTTGCTTATACCAAAATCTTCCTATGCCTTTACTACCTTTTTTTACCTGTTGTTTTACTCTATCCTTTTCCTTAACCAACTACTGCCAGTAACATAAGAATGAAGTTTTATTTTATTTAAGGCTTTTATAGACTTTGCAGTATTGAGTCATTTATCAAATACTTTTAATAGACTTCGGTAGTGGATGGAAGGCAAAGGAAGTCATTTGAGTTGGCATTGTCACTTTAGTTAACAGGTAATTTCATTTGTCCTTTACTTTCTGTTGCTTCTACAGTTTGAAGCTTTAAAAAATTCACGAATAAAAAATTGTTTGAATAAAATTGCGTGAATAATTAAGGAAAATTCAAAATAACGATTGAAGCGTAAAAATTAAAATCAAAACTGCACACTCAAGGCATTCATTTGAAAGTAAATAAAGGTGGGGATAAAAATTAATAAATATTTTTAATTAATTTATCGAAGTAAGAGAGAAATCTGATAAAATAACTGCTGGAAATTGTTGGCTAGCTTCTGTAAAGTGTTCATTAAACACCCAGTTGGTACGATAATGCACAAGTGTCGTTAGGCATTTTAATTCAGTGTATGTCATGTTATTAAATCGTATATCACCTAGATTTTTCAAGATTTACAAATGTGGAGTTTGGTACATAAAAAAAGGATCATTTGCCAGAAGTTTTATTTTACTAAACCAGCAAAACAGTTACAGCATGTGTTTAGTCAAGATTTGAATCAAAATATTTTTATTGTGTCTACTAAATCAGAGACATAATTTTGGTACCTGTAAGTAAATATAAGAAGAGAGTTAAAAATAGTGAAAGGACCCAATAGAAGAGCGGTAAGACAACGGTTAAACGAAATAATAAATGAATAATCAATAAGAAAGAGATTGTAAGTAGTGCGGATGAGTGCTATATCTATGTAAGGAAATCGGAAAGAGTAAGTTAACATGTCTAACCACACTGAGAATAAGGATGCTAAAAGCTAACATCTGGCTCTAAAAAAGGTCATCGAAAGGTCATTGCTGGTCAATAACACAGAAAAAGATAATTTATCGATATACTCATTCATGTTGACAGTGAGGTCTCTATTAGAGTACTGGCTACTCGTTATGTCAGCTCAAGGCTGGTTGCATCATGCAGAAATGCCTCTACTTACTGCTGGACGCATACACTGTCCTAGGTACTGTGGGGAATGCTGATGAGCTGGCGGGCCTCTAAGACCCCTTTGAGCTTCATCACTGGCTTAGTGAATCTATGGATTCGTCGCAGAGTGGAACGATCATGGAGCAGCAGGGGGACTGTAAGATCTACGGGTAAATATGGCCCAGACGTGACCATTCATGGGGTGCCATGCATTCTGGAGACGTATGCTCAGGTTGCTTGGTTAGGGTTTTTTCAGTGGCCTTAGCGAGGTTTCGCCTGCCTGGATTTCTAAACTGTTGGGATTTATGTCAGGCATCAGCTGGCTGGTGAGGTGACACCCGGTGTAAGGGGAGGTCGATTTTGTTTTCTTCATATTATCATTATGTCTGTTTCCTTTCTTCATTTATCGCTTTGAGTTACCATCCTCTTACTGTTATTTTCTACAGTCTTTCTTTAGTTTATTCCCTTTTTTTCCTTTTCCAGGAAGGCTACCACAATAGCCATCGTTCTGGACTGCGGGTGAACTGCACGAGCACCCTTCTCTACCTACTTACCTACCTATCTGTGCGTGCATTCTGAACTTTCGGTGCCCAGTGACAGTTGTCACTAGGTTACTAAAATCCGTAAGTTGTACATTCTTTAACTTAGAAATGTGCAGCCAGACACTTCTCGCCAATTTACAGGTATACTAAACACTCATCGGCATGGACTCTAAACTTGCAGTGCCACGCAACAATTGCGTAAGTTGAGCAGTCCTAAACCTTTTTATGAAAGTCTAATTCAACAGTACAGTTACCTTCAGGCGTACAATTTAAGCAGTTGTAATACGTTTAAAATGTCATAAGAAGATATTTCTCTTTAACTGAAGCCTGTTATTTCCAAGGGTATCTTTTTGTTCTTACTATTCGAATAAACCATGGAGGGTGGTGTAGTGTAGTGGCTAGAGTGCACGCTTAGCAACTTAAGCTACCCAGGTTAATAAAATTTAGTTGTGGTTTCGAGTGCTTGGTTAAGAGGCTTCAACTTCCCTCCAGACAACTTCATCTAAAAAATTAAATCAGAAGCCCACATGACCTTCTCGCTTACCTCTGGCTATGATGACAAACATCAGACAAATGATAAGGAAGAAAAACGCCACCTACTGTAAAAAAGTTACAATGCTTAACTAAAGATCACCACCCATTTGCAAGGATATTCACCACTACACAATCATATGGAGGGTGCTACAGTGGATTTATCATCTACTTAGCTTGAAAACAACTCAAATTGATTAATAAAACTGAAACAAAGCAATGAATGCTTTGTAGACAGCCATGACGAAGAAAAACATTCGAATTAACCTACCTGCGTTAAACCAATTACTTAAGATCGTATCGATGCCAATTTTTCACATTGGTTTGATGTCCTCGAGCTTACAGTGAGGTAATACCCGATTAAGTTGCTATTGTACCCACTAACTTGCAAGTCTCCTGAACCATCACCAAGGCGGTAAGGGACCTTATAGAAGCCTTGCTATTGGATAATATATATTGAAGTATAACAGTAATACTGCTACGTTTTATCTGTTTAAAACGTTTGAGTTATTTTAGGTTGCGAAAAAAAAAAACAATGCAGTGGATTACTTTTTATTATATGGTCTTTATAGTTCAAACTAATTTCTATTGCACGAGAATGTTATTCGGTGTTACGCTAACTATTTACTCAAGACTTATAGTAAATCACAAATAACTTTCTTCATGACTTCTTACGTTCTACACGACTGCTGAATTATTACTGACTGACTCAGGCAAGTGCAGCGGCTTATATAGTTATTTGACAGTCATTTAGAACGTTGTAGTCAACTGGTTCGTGGATGTGAATGTTATAGAATTCATTTCCATAACCATGCAGAGTGACGTGAATGCTATAGCATTCAAAAAATTCAAAATTATTATTTTGAATTTTATTTTATAATTAACTATATAATTAACAAATTTATATAATTTTATAATTATAGTACTTGCTAAGGTGTGGACTAAATAATTCCTAAGGTTCTTTCGTATTATCCTATCTTACGAAATACTTTTATAATTGATGTCGCAATACCAAAGTGTGCTAGTAATGCTGGTCAAATAGGTACAACCATGCCACATACATCAGAACACCCTATTATTCTGATTGATAATTTATCAATTATAAGTCTCTTATGAGTGGCGTGGTGTAGTGGTTAGAGCGCACGCATAACAACACAAACAACCCAGGTTCGCGCCCCAGCAGAGGACATGACGAAGAAAAAATTTAAGTGTGGTTTCAAATATTTAATAATAATAAAAAGGATTCAACTTCTTCCCTCCAGACAACTCCATCTAAAAAAAGCCCCCCTGAAACTTCTCGCATAGCTACCTCTGGCGATGATGATAAACATCAAACGAATGATCAGGAAAGACGCGCCACCTACTGGGAAAAAATTACAATGCTAAAGTAAAGATCATCACCAATTAGCAAGGATCTTCACCACTACACGAAAAATAAATCATATGGAGAAAGCTACAGCGGATTAATCATCTTCTTAGCTTGAAATATCAAATTGATTAAAGAAACTGAAATAAGATGCTCAATAGATGCTTTGTGAAAAGCCAATATGCTCTCTAGAGGAGTGACGGAGAAAAAAAAAGTCTCGTAGCATTGACATAAGCCAATGCCATGACTTCTACAGTAAAGGTGAACTTTCTAGCTTTTATGCAGCAAATGTTGACAGTGCTTTTCAGACGATTTCTGTTTCGTGAAAATACAAAGACAAAAAACTCTACTTGAAGGATTCCACATTCCCCAGGTGCCTAAAGGATCTACCTTTCTCTCTTGTTCTGGAGTCACAGGTATTCATCTTTCAGAGAAGAACGTATTTTAAGGGTACATACCCTTACCTTAAAAAATCGATACTAAGGGCTAAAATCTTCCCTCAACACTGCACGTTGGAGCAGTCCGAACAAATTTTTGAAAAAATTCCTGTTTTAAAAACGAGAATTGAGGAAAAATTTTTACGGAGTTTATTAGCTTACACTTTTCCTAGTTAAACTGCATTTAAATTTTTTTAATTATTTCGCGTTTAACGAAGGGCGGACCATCAAAGAACAAACTTTAAACTAAAAAAAAAAAATACTTATTTATGTTATTCCACCAATTTTGAACGGTTATAAAATATGAGTGCCGTCAATTTTATTATTATTATTTTTTTACTGTTAGACACTTATACGTGTCGTTAAACTAACGCTAATTTAAACTACCTGAAGTCAAATAATACTACGGCTGTAGGACCAATTTAAAAAAATCGAATTTTTTCTTATTAAAAAAATTTAAATTTTATTTTTCAAGGCTTGAATGCTTTTCCGGCAAGGGTGCGCAAGAGTATTTTTATATGGGTTTTTTAGTCTAAAGTGTATAGTTTACAGACATAGTAATTTCGTTCGACCCAACGTTGCCCGCCAGAACACTGGATTTTGAAATTTCAGACCTACTTTATTAGATTTTTTGTTTTGTTTTGTTTTATGTAGTAAATAACTATTTTTTTGATAGGCGCTATAGAGTACAATAAGAATCTGTTTTCTATAGTTTTGAAACCTCCAAAATCTTGAAATACGGGTAAAAAACTAGTTTTTCGTACATTTATGAACTTACAAGCTTATAACCTATTTGAATATATCTTTTTATGTATATCTCTTTTATATATATATATATATATATATATATATATATATATATATATATATATATATATATATATTCCAGATATTCCTCAAGGCTATCTAAGCGATATATATATATATATATATATATATATATATATATATATATATCGCTTAGATAGCCTTGAGGGATATCTGTGTATATCTGTGTATTTGTAGAAGATCATTAAAAAAGAATTTAAAAACAGTTTAAAACTACTTTTAGACTATATATAGATCAGCCAAAGACTGGTGGTGGTAGTTACAATGTTATATTTACTTCCAGAATATTTTTTAGGCGGTAGAAAATTTCAACAAAAATATCCAGGATAAATGAAACGTTCGTAAATAATTACACTGGTCTACAGCAAAAAACGCCTTTAAATTAAACTAAAGGGTCCGCCAAATAAATTTTTTTTGAAAATGCTATAAAAAAATTACTGAATATTTTTCGGTTAATAATGGAAAATAATTTCATTCATATGGCTGCCTCGGCTGGCCAGCAGTAGCCTACACGATCGGTCCAATTTTTAAGCACATTATCGATTGTGTGCAGCTGTATTTCACCAATGACTTCACGAATATTGTCCTTTAAGGCGTCAATTGTCTCTGGTTTGTTGGCGTAATACCTATCTTTGACGGTACCAAACAAATAATAGTCCAACGGTGTCAAATCGCAGCTCCGAGGTGCCCAAAGGACATCAGCTCTGCGGCTAATAATGCGATCTTCAAAAACAGGACGCAAAACATCGAGTGAAACTTCGGCTGTGTGGCACGTAGCGCCGTCCTTTTGAAACCAACTGTTGCTAATATCCTTCTCTTCAATTTTTGTGAACAAGAATTCGTTCAACATGGCCTGATAATGATCGCCATTGACTGTAACGGCCACTCCTTGCTCATTTTTGAAGAAAAATGGCCCAATTATGCCTCTGGACCAAAATCCGCACCAAACAGTGACTCGTCTTGGGTGTATCGGCTTTTCAATGTATGCGTGTGGGTTTTCTGTGCCCCAAATGCGACAATTTTGCTTGTTTATATACCCGCCAAGATCAAAATGGGCTTCATCTGAAAAGATGATTTTTTTTGTCGATCACAGGCCCAGATACCCAGCGTTGTTGAAGCGTATACACAACCATATTCGTTCAGCGGAAGGATAAAACTAATTATCTGTCAAATCAGACATGAGCTAAGTGTTACCATTCACGAAATAAACACTAGTTGAATAAAACGTTAGATGGCCGACCCTATATATGGAATATGATGATTTTGATGCGCTGAATTCAAATCCGTTTTCAGTTTTTTTTCATCGGGCTCAAATTTTTTTTATGGGCGTGGCAAATTTTTCGCCCAAATGGTAGTTATGTATGGTAGTTATGTCAATATATTTCATCATAACTTGAAAACGACTTAACCGATTTTAATCCAAGCACCGGCAAAAGTTTGGAAATAGAATTTTCTATAAGTCATCTAAATAACATTTTTTTTATATTTTCTATAGGTTCGTATATGTTCATAACTTGTTTGCGAAAAAAGAATTTATAGCGCAAAATTAGAGCAATTTTTTTTTCAAAAATCATAAAAATTTTCGAGAATGAAAATTTTACGTTTTAAGCACTTAAATTAAAGCTTAAGAAGCTGAGAACAAAATAAGCTATAAATCATAAAAATCTGTTGGCTATTGCTGATTTTATTCAAAATTATATGCAGGTACCTAACTTTGACAAAAATTAGCGATTTTTTTTTTTTGTTTATTTCCAAAAAGTTTCACAAAAATTTTTAAAATATAATTTTTACATTTAGGCGTTTAAATTTAAGCCAGATATGTAACCTGTAAAGGGAGGTACCTAACTTTGATAAAAAAATTTTAACACATTTTTCTGGTAGGAAACAATACATACGCATACTATATATGTATGTTTTTCTTTGATGAATCAATGAAGAGTCGCCATTGCTCAGCTTTCGTTATAGTTTGCATCATCAAAAAATACTAAATCACCATCTTTGCTAAAATAAGCCAGAAAGAAGTTCTGACTTTGATTTTGAGAGTTCTAAGTCTCGCACAAGATCAATTAGGTCAGACTGGTTTATAAAAAGAGGTTTTCTCGATGAACTTCTATAAGATGAAGTAGGACCTACAGACGCGTAACTGGTTTCACTCCGAACAAAAAAAATATCTACTTCATCAACCATTTCGTGACGTTTGGAAGCCATTGGAGGTAAAGAAACATTATTGTTTCGAAGAAGTGGTCATCGGGCAGATGAAATGTTCGGATATATGATTTTGTTCTTATTTTTTCTCGTTAATCCACGTGTAGCGATCATGCGGATATAACAATCATGTTCGTGATTTTGTGATTCACTCCATATCATTGCTTTCATAAATGATATGATCTTTCTATCGTCGTCAAGACAACTTTTTGGAGCTCTAGCGTAGTTATTACAACACATTTTTGGCAGCTAATATTTGGTTCTTTCGTCGATAGGAAATTCAAAGTAATGTTTAAAAGCATTCTTAATTTGGGAAATTATTGTATGGCGTTGTGATTTCAAAGTTAATTCCCGCACAGATGTAGCAAAACAAATCTGGAGAATTTTTGCAAGTCCAAGCCTTTACTGTAATCTAAACAATATCCATTATAAATAAGCTCACTCTATGCATAAACTTTGTAAAACACTTGCCATAATAAAAAAATATATAAAACGGATATAGTCCTTTGAGTACTTTTCAATATTAACTTTTGGTTTGGATAAAATCAGATATCGGATAGGATTTGTCTTTTCGGTTTCGCAAGCAATTATGAAAGAATTGTGTTATCTTTTTTAAAAGTGCATTTTGTCCTGAGTTTTTTACCATAATAAAAAAAAAAACTTTTTTCTTAAGGTAGGATCATACGATTGTCGTAATGCAGTGTTTTTTATATGCCAATCGTGTGATTATGCAATTTATTGGCTCATACGGCAACTCAGAATATTATTGTGCTTATTTATCCCAACAAAATGCAACCTTGGTGCGACAATCGTATGAAAGCTTTATGGGCAATCATGCACCAATGTAAATTCCAAAAATACACCAATATTTATTGTATTCTTGCGTGGTAATTAAAGAAGACAATAATCACAGATTTTTATTTTTTAATTGATTTCTTTCTGAAAAAACACGGGTTTTCACGGTATTTACAATTGTCATCCCTTAATTATTTACATGTAAATTACATCACAAACTTCCACCATTTCTTTTTTCATTATTTTTACTTTTTTTTATCAAGCGGATACCTGATAATCAAAACCAATGCATTTTTTATTTTTTAGAGAACAAATAATCTTTACTTCAGAGAATTAAATATAATTTGTAGTTATATTTTAGTGAATTAATTTTTTTTTAAATTTATTGAAATGTGTTCTCATATGCACCATCAATGGCCCTTCTTGTGAACCAATCTCTGACCCACACACTTTTTCTTTTCTTTTTTTGTAGTTCTTTTTATTTATTTGTTCACTAAATGACCTCAATATATGTAAATAAAGAGGACGCTATTTTATTTTTTTCAAAGAACGAACCATTTTTAACACCAAAAATAAAATAATAAATAAATAACGAATTTAATTTGCCACAACGGCTGATTCATAGAGTTGTCGTAAACTAGAACAAATTGTATGACAATAGATCGTTTCGCGCCATCTTGTGACAATAAATTTTGTATAAAATAAGACAACCGTGTCAATACAGAATTTTTAATTGGGACAATTTCATTATTGTGCTCTAATTTGTCACAATAATATTTGTATCAGATTGGAGTATTTGAGCCAATCGTGTGATCCCAGCTTTAGAATATTTTTTACCTACCATAGCTATAAAAAATTAACCCTTTACTTCAAGGCTAGGCTAAGAATTTTATAATTTTTTGGAAATAAAAGAATAAAAATTTCCACTAATTTTGCAAGAAAAAATTGCCCGCTAATTTTGCTAGAAAACAATTTTTTACTTTGAATAAAATCAGCAATAGCCAACCGATTTTCATGATTTTTGGCTTGTTTTTTTCTCAACATTTCAAGCTTTAATTTAAGTGCTTAACACCCATAATTTTCATTCTGAAAAATTTTTAATGACTTTTTGAAAAAAAAAAAAAAAATAAAAAAATTGCTCTAAGTTTGCGCGAAAATATATTTTTTCGCAGCTAAGCTTTGAATATCTCCAAAACTGTTAAAATTACAAAAGAAAAAAACGTTATTTAGATGATTTATAGGAATTTTGTTCTTAAACGTTTGTTTTATATAGACCAGTGTTACCAGTTGTATTAGATGTTGTCAGCGTTACACAAATTGTTGATTAACAGTTGGGAAGTATAGGGTCCGACAAATAATTTGTTTTTTTTTTTTAAATGCTATAAAAAAACTACTGAATATTTTCTCAAATTTCTTTTTTATTTGAAAGTACAATCCTTCCGCTTAATAATGGAAAATAATTTCATTCAAATGGCTGCCTCGGCTGGGCATGCAGTAGCCTACACGATCGGTCCAATTTTTAAGCACATTATCGATTGTGTGCAGCTGTATTTCACTCATGGCTTCACGAATATTGTCCTTTAAAGCGTCAATTGTCTCTGGCTTGTTGGTGTAACACTTATCTTTGACGGCACCCCACAAATAATAGTCCAACTGTGTCAAATCGCAGCTCCGAGGTGGCCAAACGACATCAGCTCTGCGGCTGATAATGCGATCTTCAAAAACAGGGCGCAAAACATCGAGTGTAGCTTCGGCTGTGTGGCACGTAGCGCCGTCCTGTTGGAACCAAATGTTGCTAATATCCTACTCTTCAATTTTTGCGAACAATTCGTTCAACATGGCCCGATAACGATCGCCAGTGACTGTAACGGCCAGTCCTTGCTCATTTTCGAGGAAAAATGGCCCAAAATCCGTACCAAACAGTGACTCGTCTTGGGTGTATCGGCTTTTCAATGTATGCGTGCGAGTTTTCTGTGCTCCAAAATGAGCTTCATCTGAAAAAATGATTTTTTTGACAAAACCGGCATCTTCTGTAAGTCGATTGCAGGCCCAGATTCTCAGCGTTGTTCAAAGGTATACACAACTATATTCGTTCGGCGGAAGGATAAAACTAATTATCTGTCAAATCAGATATGAGCTAAGTGTTTCTATTCAGGAAATAGGCACTAGTTGAAAAAAAACTTTAGATGGCGGGCCCTTTAGATCAAAATTCGAATTCTTTGTCTGAAGAAGCGTAAGAAGAAGAATGTAGTAGGGTTAATAATTTAGACGATATCTTTAACTTTCAAGACTCCCAAGGCAAAACAAATGGTTGTGCCTAAGGAAGCAAAATATCCGTTTCTTTCATCATATGATAAGCAGTGACGAAGATACTAATGTAAAACAAGTACATAATAATGTATCCTTAAATTGATGTCTGTTGTAACCTTCGAAATATTTTTGATTATTTCCAGCCGGTTAGTGGTTTTAATAAAACAAAATTCCCTTTTTTTAATTCTATATTTTTCTTTATATTTTTTCATAAAAACGAACGTTTTTTTGATTGATTCATAATACCAACGACCTTTTCAAAGATACCAATACCTTATACCTAAACTCAGCGGTTAAAAATGATTCCAAAAATGGTGCAATCCTGCCCCACAGTGCACTGCTCTAATTTGATCGCATTAACAAAAATAATCTTCAAGATACTGGGACATCCTATCACCACTCAGTGACACATCCTCTTCATTTCTCTGAAAATGTTTGCAATATATTCGAATAACAAACATGTTTCCTTTTAATTTTGTATTACAAGTGCTGCTAGTATTCCTCATAATAATTAAATAAATTGTTTATAAAGGATTTCCAAGGAATTCTCTCAATTAAAACATTATTCTTTTGTTGTACCAAATACAAGTAACTTGATTAGTGGCGAAAGAAAGAAAGAATGCAAAAAATGGCAGGATTTCATGACAACTACTGGATAATTATTTATTCAACCATTTACGACTAATTGTTGTTATATTGCCAAAAGAAAAAAAAGAAAAACAACAAAAAAATATTTCGAAGAAAATAAATTTTCGTTTTAATCAAAAATGAACAGGAAAGCCATTTTCACTTTCCTAAATGAATGGGTTTCAAAAGACCGCAAATTTTTTGGTACTTGACGGTTGTGAAAGGTTCGTATTTGTAATTAAAATCAAGTGGATTTAATAGCTAAACTCAGATATCTAAAAATATAACATAAAAAGGAAAAGGGGGAAGTTGAAAAGTATTAAAAAATAAATAAAAATTATTTTATGTAATGAAAGTAAAAGTGGCCTTGAAATAACTTCTCCCATTGCCTTAATTGAGAAAAACTGTTAAAGTACAGGGTGTCTGCCGGGAAGGTATACTACTTTGTTTGCTTAAAATTTTTGATTATATGACAGAGAATGGATCTTATATTGATAAATTTTTTATTTAATGTCGGCAATTATGCATGAAATACAATATCAGATAAATGCTCGCCTCTGTTAGCCTCACAAATGCGAGCCCTTGTGAGCATATTTTTCATTACATGTTCATAGTTTTGCTCCAGATTTTTTGGTTTGTTTGCATTAACCTTGCTTTTCAAATATCCCCACAAAGAGAAGTCCGGAGCAGTCAAATCAGGCGACCGTGGAGGCCAATCAACATCACCATTCCTTGAAATAATTTGTTGTGGAAAGAAGTCTTGCAGTAATTCCATTGTAATCCCGGTATGCGATGTGGCACTGTCTTGTTGAAACCACATGTTAGTCAAGCCCAAAGCATGCAGTTGTGATGTTAAAAAGTTTTCAATCATATCACGACATCGCTCCCAATTGACAGTTACCGTTACGCCGTTTTCAGTTTCAAAAAAGTAACGTCCAATGATTCCTACTGACCAAATTGCACACCAGACTGTGACTTTTAATGGATGCAAAGGTGACTGATGAATAATTTGATGATTTTCCATTGCCCAGAACTGACTATTCTGTTTATTCACATAACTATTCATATGAAAATGTGCCTCGTCACTCATTATGATCTTTTCATGAAAATCGTGGTTGTCATGGGCGAGCTGTAACATCTTATTGGCATATATGCGGCGGCGTAAATGGTCTTCTGGAAGGAGCTCTTGCGTTAACTGAATCTTAAATAGAACCGAATGCAAATCTTTGTGCAAAATTGTGACCAAAGTTGTTCTTTGAACACCAAGCTCCTGAGCAAGGCGTCGAATTGAGGTTGATGGATTGTTTTCAACACTTTCTTGAACAGCAGTAATGTTTTCAGCCGATCTTGCAGCACATTGTGGTCCATGTTTGTGCCTGTCAGCTACAATCCTCTTTCTTCGAAATCGGTCATTACACGATAAATAGAGCATCTTGTTAGCACATCGTTTCTCCAAAAAATTTCACGTACCTTTCTCATCGTCACAGTAATCGATGATTGATTTTGATAAAATGTTTTAACGGTTAAAACACGTTGGTTTACTGAATATTTCTCCATAATAAATTTGCCAGGGCTCTACTTCACGACTGCAAATATGAACTGTCAAAACTAATGTTTACCAAAATGACGGCAAAAAAAGTTGTATACCTTCCCGGCTGACACCCTGTACTTTGAGGTATAACTGACAGCTATAACTAGCAATAATGTTAGGCTTTTAACAGAAATGTTGTGTTTTTTCCTTTTATTCTATTTGGGCTTTAAAACGAACATTATATTTATAATCCTGACTGGGCACGCTTTCAAGATACTGTGATCCATGTCACCCTGCTGCCTTTCTCATGAACACCAGCAGATCTGAAACCATAATAGTGGATATGTCTCCTTAAACATTTCCATCTAAGCCTATCAAGAATCCTACATTCACACAACATGTGCCCCGCCGTCTCCGACGCCTTTGAGCACAGTCTACAAACATCCACATACGTGATCGTCATCCTCTTCAGAAGAGCTTCTCAGTCCACAATGCCCATAAGAAATTCCGTTACGAGTTTCAAGTCAGTCCTATCATACTTAAGAACTTCAGATTAGCGCCCGATTTGCGGACTGATCCCCGCCTTAGAGTGCCTAAGTTCATTTGGGTGTTTTAGTGTTTCAAGCACCTAGCAATTACTCAATCCTTAATCATTCTCACACTTTATTTCTTTCAACGATTTCAGCAACATTTGTAATTTACAGTCCTTTGGCAGACATAGCTTCTTGCAGATTGTGAAAAAAAGCCGAAATTTGAATGACACATGGGGTCATGCGAACAGGGTCATCCTCATACATGATAAAAACTACATGCGAGTAACGAATTCTAAAGCATGTTTTTTAAACATGAATTCCACATTGGTAAATTGTCGGAGACTATCTGTACTCCTACATATCTGTGGGTCACGGCACCCGGTCAAGAATATAACTCCACACGGGGCTTGCGCTCTTCCTACGATCTGAGTATAAACTGTAGCCATCACGTTGCTCCCACAAGGGTCCTCACTATAGTCGAGCAGGGACCTAGAACCCCAACGCTCCCGACTCCCGTGGTACCTCAGTTAAACCTCCGGTCAAACTTCGGATTGGTGGCTAATAAAAACAACAAAAACACAACAAAAAAGCAACAATCGTACGACCTTACAAACGACAGAATCACATAACCAGACAGGCACACCACAGGCCCATATTCGACAGAGTGCACTCACAAAATACCCACTGCAGATGATGCCGCAAAACCTACTGTTCCCTAAACCAAGAACCTTTCCTATTAAAGACAATGAGAGCCTGACTAAAATCAACCACATTCCCCACCACAATGTATAATATCAACCGAAGCCGAAGTCAGGACGTTTCATTACGAACCTAACGTCTGGCATGAACCTATACGTTGCTCTTCCATTGTAGCTGTCTGTTCAACGTGCCTGCCACCTCTCGATGAAAATCCAATCAAGAATTGACGGAAAGCTTCCATCACTCTCATTTGTCAGATTAGAAGCAGAAATCCCATCACTATTCAGAAGTGGTCCTTTCTTGACCTGAAACGTAATATCACGTCGTATTACCTCCAAGTCAAGGGGTGCCACACCTACCAAAATCTGCAAAGCGTCAGTCAATACTGTCCTGCAAGTCGGCACACATGCCAGTAAACTCACCTTCTGACAGGTCAGAGCTCTACGTCGACCATTAACAGACTTGATTGCCTCGTGCCACATTGATGCACCTTATGTTGCACATGCAACGAATAGTCCACCATATATTGTACACGGAGCACATCTGCTAAGGCTCCACATCATAATTCTTACTATCACTCCAGTCATCTTTTCTCTAACCCTCTGAATATGTACCAGGAAATTCATCCTCTCGGTCATAGATATCCAAAGGTATTTGACCTCTAAACTAACTTCACCAACCGTAATGAGTTGGGGTCTACCGGTTGTCAGCCTGCCTTTAAGCAGCATTATAACCGTCTTGTCCATCGGCACTCCGACTCCACTCACATGCACTGCGCAACCCTGCGCTTAAGTTCAGCACGAGACAGACCTTCAACAAGAATGAGCAAGTCATACGCATATACTCACACAGATCTTGTAAGTGGTGGCAAGCAGACGCAACAGGTTATTCATCATGAAGTTGCAAATGAATGGGCCACTAATGGAGCTCTGCGTACAACCACGAACCACATTCTTCAAAACTTACAACACAAGAATGCCTATTTAAGTTCAAGTTGAGAAAGATATGCGAATCCTTGGTGTGACAAGCTGGAGGCAGCACGTATAAGATCGAATTGCTTGGAGATCATTTTTTATACAGGTCAAGACCGACAACAGATTGTAGAGCCGGATTAAGTAAGTAAGTAAGCATAAATGTTCTATAGTTATCCCAGAGTTACCAGTCAAACGTTTAAGATGCAGGTTGCGGTTGTTTTGTATAAACACGGCTTTCGTTATTGTAGCACGTTTTAGGTCTAGTTTCTATAGTAAAAAGAAAGCAAAAGCTAACCATGATGACGGAGAATATAAGCGTTCGCAATTACGAAAGTGACAAACGAGGAAACATTAATATCACCGGATAAGCATACAACGTTTTATAATTTATTTTTACCGACAGGTTCTATTACAGCAATTTTTCATTTACTTCTAGCGAAAATAAAGCGTTGCATTTACGTTTCACTCTCTGAATCATATTAAGAATTATAGGTAACAATTTTGAGATAACTTTTTATCACCTTAAAGTAATACAAGTTAAAATATTTTAAATTTAATTTGATTTTTCGTCTATTAAATAATTTTAAGACCCCCTACTTGCTCGAAATGTCTTATAAAAGAAATTGCTTTGGTGGCATGACAAGATAAGCAGAATTATCTTTTGTTGTTGGTTTAAATTATTGTAATGCTTGGCAAACATTACCACCTTGAGGGAGTTAAATTTTTCTATAAAACTCTGAAAAGTTTCTGTTTCACAACAACAGCATGATCATTTTAGATAATCAAATAGAGCGAAACACAAAAACAACAAATTTTTTTTAATAACACCCCAGTGGTAAAAATCATTTTTGTTTTCTCTATTTTGGCCATTTTATTGTTTTTGGTAAGACAACAAGTTTTGTTTGGTCTTCTTTAAACACCACCAGCCACCATCCAACATCCTTCTATTCTATAAAATTTTAGAATTTTCAACTTTATAAGCAAAGACTTCCTGTTGATATTGGAAATTCCACATGACCTTCGTTAGTCGCAAAAAAAAAAAAAAAAAAACAAATAAACAAAAACCAAAACAACAGCGATAGAAGCTCTTTGATAAAATACAGCCACTTTTGTGTTAATTTTTCACAGCAGAGTACCAAAAAAAATATATATTTATAATCAACCCCATTGTGCAGGTTAATGTGTGTTTTCATCATAAAATCTAATGTTTTTTCATAAAAATTTGTGAAACAACACTTTCAACAACAACTGTTACACTGTAAATAGTAATAGACCTTTACTATTGAAAAAAATAAGAGAATACACTGCGACAAATAAGGTGCTAACGAGATCTGTTCAAAGAATGACGTAACTTTTTTAATTTCCTCTAAAAATATTTTGGTTCTTGTATTTAACTTTTAATGGTCCCATTAATTAGTATTCTCTGTTTAACTACTGTCATGTTTTGACCAAACTGTGTCTAATAGTTTGTACTTCTGTACAAGCCTTGAAACTATACAACGTCGTTATTGAAAATGAAAGAAAATAAATTTGTGTGATTACATGGTGCGGCAAAAAAAAATACCTGGTAAGTGTTACTATTTTTTGGATAGGCGCCGCCGAGCAGAACAAGGATCTATTTTTGGTATTTTTCGCAACACCACCTTCATGAGTTGCTTTACTAAAAAATTTAATAACTCCGTCTAAGCCGTAAGTCTCATTTTATTCATAACTTAATGTAGTTAATTAATTAATTCATCAATAGTACGTTTCCCATATAAAAGAGTGTGTAAAAATATTGGATGAAAAATGTATTTGCTTGAGAAATACGCCCAGATTCTTCAAGGCCACTTAAGTAAAATACATATATCTCATTTGAAAGATCTGTTTCTTTTCTTTCAAAATCCGAAAAAAACTTAAAATCGGATATTCAAATAAGTTATTAACTTATAAGTGCATGAAGGTCCGAAAAACTGTTTTTTTTTATCGGTAACTGGAGATTTTGATGCTGTTTTGAAAAGTCCGGAATTCAGATCCTTGTTCCACTCGATAGCGCCTATCAGAAAATTAGTATCATTTCCCAGGTATATCAACTTCGTTCATTTTTGTCGCAATGTGTTATCAGAGAGTAACATTGAATACTGAAGAAGTAAGCATGTTTGAGTCATGAATCATAAATTCTTACACTCATACGGATCCAAACATACCACTTAGCCTGTGACGGAAAAAGCGAAAGTTCGCTATTAGCGAAGAATTTTCGAAACACAAATATTTTCTGAACTTTCATAAATTTGAAAAAAAATGAATGTCCGCAATAGCGAACTATTAACAAAGAAGTCTCGAAATTGATAACACCATACCTTGGTATGGTAGGTAAGCCACCCGCCTGCCAGCCAAAAGGTTCTCGGTTCAGTTTCTGGGCAGACTATTTGACGATTTTCAACAGTGGTTTCACCTCATAATATTACTAGCGACTGGTTATAAGTATTTACGCTATGAACTCTTTAACTAATGCATTTGCCGTTCAGAGCGTTAAGCTGTAGGTCCTCTTTAATCAGCTAAAAAATAATCGGTTGCAGCTCATTGATTATTTTAAGTCCCCCTTATTCCATTTGGAATGTATGTATGCAATAAAAAAAATTTCTTCGCTAACATTTCACCAAATATTTATAAGCGATATTAAACTCTTGTTTTTGTCGAACAATAATGCTTAACAGAGCATAGAAATATGCACACAATTTCTATTATTTTTCGCATAGTGAGGAAAAAAAATGCAAAAGTAAAAATAAGGCCAAAACCAGAAGAGAGCTAAGGCTTCATGCTCAAACTATTGCCAAACTATTAAAATCGAATGTTAAACGATATCAAAATAAATTATTTAAAGATATTAATGTTAGCGAATATTTAATGATGTTGTAAAGTGATTCGTTTTAGATATTGCAAAAGTTTCGCTTTTGATATCGCAGACAAATCTTAGAAATCGAAAAATATGCTATCACTAACTGAGCGGCTGGTGAAATCAATGAGTTCTTTTTCGTTTTGCTATAGTCGTTTTTGATTGTTTTATCAGAAAAATGTTTGCCAAACGTTCGAAGATGTTGTAATCATCGAACGTCGTGTTCAAGCTGGTTATGGTAATGACTACTCATACAACACATATTACCTACGTATAAGACCAGAGAAGCTCGCACGAGTATTATCTGGCTGATAATTAATTATTCCGTATATGTATACGAGAGCGAATAGATAATAACAAATAAGCAACAGCGTGATTTACTTGTGTGATAGATGTTGACGAAAGCGGATGTTTATCTAAGCAGGCTTTAAATATACACCTGAATGAGAACGAAAATAGAAAATAACAAATAAACAACAATTCAATTTCAGTTGTGTGATAGCTTTTGATAAAAGCACAAGTATGACGCTTTGCGCATTAAAATTGTTTATTTGTGTTGTTGTCTACCTTTTTGGATTTTCTCTTTAACGCACACAGTAAAAACTCACTAACATTACTACACAAATTAAATTTTCTTTTTGGTCACCCCTGCTCTAAAGCAAGGGTGGCCAAAGTGGGTGTATGTGTAAGCAGGCTTTAAATATACACCCGAATGGGAACGAAAATATTCAACAGAAAATAATAAATAAACAACAATTTCAATTTCAGTTGTGTGATAGCTTTTGATGAAAGCACAAGTATGACACTTTGCGCATTAAAATTGTTTATTTGTGTTGTTGTCTTCCTTTTTGGATTTTCTCTTTAACGCACACAGTAAAAACTCACTAACATTACTACACAAATTCATTTTTCTTTTTGGTCACCCCTGCTCTAAAGCAAGGGAGGCCAAAGCGAAAACTGCAATTTGTGTTAGTTGTAGGAGATTATTTTTGTTGTATGCTTTGAAGGAAGAAATTAACTAAGTAAGCAACAATTGTATGGTGATATTATGTAAAAACGTGTGCTGCTATGGTATGGTAGGTAAGACACCCGAGGTCCTCGGTTCAATACCAGACTAGACCATCAGATAATTTTCAACAGCAGTATCATCTCATAGCATCGCTAGCGACTGGTTATGAGTATTAACGCCAAGAAAAACGTCTGTAACTACTGCATATGACGTTCGGAGCCGTCGTTAAATTGTAGGTCCCTTTCAATGAGTCTAAAAATAGAATCGGGTGCAGCTTATTGTTCTAAGAGAGGTCCCTCTTGTACCACTTGCGATGTCGCGGTAATTATGTATGTGTTATGTATGTATTATGTACAAACAGACTCATGTGCATTTTATTATAAATGTCAAACCTTTTTATTTTATACTTAATTCTGTGTCTACACCATCTTTTGGACGATATCGTTTAGAATGTATATACTCGTAACGTGTAAGTAGAAAATTAGGTGTATATTATTAAAGATACAATTTAAAGTTATTTTTATGACATTAAAAATTCAAAAAAGCAACAAATATATGCTGTTTTTGCTAAAAAATTAGTTGAACGGACAACACGACTTTGTTCAATGTGCTTGGACCGTATCTTAAGTTAAAATTTTAAACAATTTGATTTTACCACTTATAAAATTTGAATCTACATTGTCAATCAATCTTAGATTAATAAAGGTCTGAAAATGAAACTGCCATATGGGCTCTAAAACGGCGGTGTATTTTAAATATTGTTACGAAAATAAGGTTGTGCACCCCTGCGTTTATTACAGTGCTAAAATGAATAAACAAAAGCTGCAAGAACAACTGTACGTGGTGTTTACAAATAACAAAATCGACAACAACAACACAGGTAGAAATGTTTACAAATAAAAACAGAACGGCAACAACAATAATTAAGCAGCAAAGAAAACAAGTAACAGACAATAATAAGATCTGAAAGAAGTAGAAGTTTACATTCGCATGTAGGCATTAAAAGAAAGAAATGGAATCTACCTGAAATATCGAAAGATTCCAGAGCTTTCGATGTGTTGCTTACTCAGCCATATAAAAAGCACATCGATGCGAACAACAATCAGCTTATTTGTAATTAAGTCAGCGAGTACAGTGAGTATTTAACTCAGCGAACGTGTTATTAGTTTGAAGAGAGTTAAGTGTGGTTAAACTCTGGTCGAAGAGGTTTTGATCGAACCTAGGTTGCAACAATAATCGGGTTGGAAGATCTTTAGGTAGAAAGATCTGTTGAGTAATTGTTGTTGTTTACAAAGTTGTAAACAGTGCGAGTAACTAAGAATAGAAATTATAATTGTTTGTGAAAAGGTTACAAACAGTGAAACACCAAACATTGTTAATAAGGAGTATTAATTAACCTGCAATCTACGAATTCATAAATACACGTTTTTTAAAAGTTAACAATATGTATTTTACCGCGATGTTTCGAATTAGTTTTTTATTTTTATTAAAAACGTTCAACTCAAAAAAGTACGAAAATAAGTACATAAAGCTAAAAAAATACTTTAGCATACTTTTGTAGGTGTTGTGCAGAACATAGTACATTGACTAAAAGAAGTACGGGAATTGCATACTTTATCATACTTTTATAGGTGTTGTGCAGAACACAGTACATTTACTAAAAGAAGTACGCGAACTCCTAAAAACAGTACGTCTGGCTACCTTAGTCTTGTAATAGAAAGACTGACAAAATGGACTGATGAAATCGATGCTAAAGATTTAGTCATTAGTCAGAAGTTGGAGTAAGGTAAAGTTCTTTATCAAGTATAAACCATATTTTAAATTGTTTGTTGCGGGCCTATGCTTCTTATTGAAAAAGTATCAAAAGCAAGAGGAAAAATGTTTTCGGCACAAATAAGAATGTTGATTTTTAAGAAATATTTATTGCATTTTTTTCTTATTAAAAACTTAATTTTTTCAGTGTAATTTATTATCAAATTTTTGATGTTTATCTTTTTTCTCTTCAGTTGTCTGTTATTGTTTTTGGGTTACTTTTTTCTATTAAATTTTTCCTTTGTTTTAAAGTGAAAATTTAAATGATGCTTCACACATGGGTGAAAGTATATTCTATTGTTGTTGTAGTTTTTTACGCTTTTGTTTTTGTTTACTGTTTTAACAACTAAACAATTTTCGCGCATATTGGCTGGTAAATGGTACCTAAGAGGGTATAGCGTCATATTGAGGTGAAATTAAATTTGTTTGTTTTCATAAACATGGGTTGCCACCAGAATCCACATGAAATGAAAGGAAACAAATATTTATATTCTTGCTCACAATTTTAATAAAAGGATATTTTCAACGGGTGTTGTTATTTTTTGTTTTTTAAACTGTTTGATGGCTTCTTTTAAAAGGTTGGCTGCTGTGAAATAGACTAGACTTTCAAAGAAATTTGGGAAAAATTCTCAGTATGTGGAAAAAATATTTTGAAGAGTTAAACATGAAGGCTCTACTGTTTAGTTTCACTGGGGAAATATACTCAAGAGAACAATAAATGATTAAAGTCTGCCGGGGACTGATAAACACTGCTCGTGAAGCGTGATAATACAGCACATTCGAAGAAAGAAAGGCTCACTCACATATGAAGGAGCCAAACTGAAGATCATGTGTTGAAGCACTTTACTTGTTATATAGTACTAGTTTAAGCCCGATATGCTTCGCTATCCCTATCTTAATTATTATCTTAACTGTTGTCTATGTTTATTTTTTACCCCTTTTTTGGCCATTTTGTTCCCTTCCGGTACAAATCCCATAATTTGAGATGGTTCTTCCAGAAAGATACTGTAGGTTCTGCTTTTTTAGTAGTATAAAGTCTTCAAACAAATATTAGTACACATGTATGTAGCATATATATATAGATAGTTTTTATCTGGTGTGGAAAACCCGTTTTTTGTCTGATGTAAACACATATAAAAAATTTCATATATAGTATGAATGGAAGGTGCTACGCCAACTTATCTTATTTCGCTCTGTTAAGTTGTTTGTAGGATCCATTTTCCCTTGTCAAACTCCGCTCATGTTTTAACGGATGATTTATGTTGACTGCGAAGTGTTTTAGGATCAACTTCAAAATTTTTAGCTTTAACCGCTTTCAAGATATACAAAAATTTGTTTTAGAATATATGGGAGGAGTTATGACCACACATTCAATTCCGCCCACCTTTTGACTGATGTTTGGTATTGATTGTGAAGTCACTCAAATCAAATTCAGAAACTTGTGCTTTAACCGTTCTCAAGATATACAAAAATCAATATTAAGTTTGTATGACTGCAGCCATCCCCACTTGTCCATGTCCGCCCACTTTTTGACTGAAAATTTGTACTGACTATGAAGACATTGAAATCAAAGACAGAAACTGTAGTATTAACTGCTATCAAGATATATAAAAATCAATATTTACTTTGTTTAATAGATAAGTGGGCATCACTTATCCGATTACGCCTACATTTTTATTGATTATTTGTGTTAGAAATGAAGATTTTTAACCAAGTTAAGAGTCTCCTGTACTGTACCATTTTTAAGGTATAGACTAATATATATTTACCCTGAATGGGCGTAGCACTGCTCAGCTTTCTTTCCAGACATACTAAGAAATACTGTAAAAATTTTAAGAAAATCGGCTTAGCCGTATAGACTATAGACTTCATTCATACAACTCTACGAAATATTCGGGTTGACAATGTATCTTAAAATGATAAGGCAAGTAATTGTCAAATTACTATTTCATGAGCAACTTTGGCTTACTAAATTTCAAATTCTTCCATTCTTGGTTGCGTCTTCTAGGGAAAAGCTGGCCTAGGTGGCACTTGACGTCCGAAATTTTATCGGTTTCCTATAAGTATACACTCTAACGGAAACAATAATATTCAACAGAGAATAAGAAAAAACAACAATTCCATTTAGTTGTGTGATAGCTTCTGATGAAAGCAGGTTTATGTCACTTTGCATAATAAAATTGTTTATTTGTTTTGTTGTTCACTTTTTTGAACGCAAACGGCAAAAATTTACTACTACTACTACAAAAGTGCGGTTATCTCTTTGTCCACCCTTGTTTTAGAGTATAACAAAATGTTGTTATTTTTTGTGAAGAGTTCACTGTTTCCAACAAAACAGGTTGCAAAAGTTGATTGTATAGGGTGGGCAATTTAAAAGTTTAAATTTGAATCAGCTTTTATTTCGAGTCTGGCAATATTTAGGTCATTCTATTCTATCACAAAATTCAGTATGTTATCTTCACTAAACGAAATGCATTTGGGTCCGATCGAATTGGGTACTGTGGGACCACCCGCAGCAGCCATATGAATGAAATAATATTTGATTTTTAACCGGAAAAATTGTACTTCACAACATAAAATAAATTTGGCAAAATTTCAAACCGTTTGTTTTTATTGCATTTTTAAATTTAAACTTTTAAATTGCCCACCTTATATATCAGGAACTCATTGCAGAGCAGGCAAAGTTACAGTAGTATATATTCTTCCACGATTTAAATCATATGATTTCTTGAAGCTGTTTGAAACGAAATTCTGACTGCCGACATATTTTGATTCGGATGATCGATGCCAATTATGAAGAGTTCAAACATTCAATTGTATCGCAGGAAACCATTGCAGATCCTTTAAACTAGATGTTTCAAGCACGGATGCAGATGCCTGGTTTTGTTAATAAATATTTTTTACGATTCAGGAGGTGGGGTGATATTTTTGCCATTTGGTTCTGCAGTGGATAAAAAAGATACCAACATGTGGCGATGTAAGGCCCTTTCACCATGAAAAAACTACCTAGCGATCAAAGCTTGCAAATCATTGAATTTTATTATTTAAATTTGTAATGTGTGATGAGTATGTTTCGTAGCGAAAAGTTATTTTCAGCGATAAAGCTCATTTTTGGCTCACTGGGTTCCCATTTTAGTGTGAAGAGCTGCCAAAGGCAATTCGAAAGCTGCTTATCAGCTCTAAAGATGAACTGTTTAGTGCGATTTGTGTGACGGCGGTAACTTCTTCAAGAACGATGAAATCGCAGCGTTACAGTCAATAAAGCAAGGCACTGTGCTATGCTTAGCGACTTTATTTAGCCCTAAATGGTTTTTTAACCCATTGCTTGTTCGAAGGCCACCTTGTCAGTTAAAGCGTATTATGGCCGTATGATCAAAGAAATTATAAAAACAAATCTGGAGGATGCAATGGATAATCCTTAAACTAAAATCGTATATATTTGGCCAATTACTGGCCAAACTTAAATTTCATTAGTTGCCGAATCACCACAAATAAAAACCTAAAAGAAAAATTGCGGTGTTTGTTGACATTAAAGCTATAAAAATCAATATGTATGTATCGGGTATTTTTTAGAGGTTTATAACTTTAAATTGGCAACACTGCTTTTTTGACCACAGCTGTTATTACTTATCAGCTGATAGTTGCGTTTTGTTTGACATTGCATTATGGGTAGATTTACACCGCCGCCAATTCAGCGAATGGGCTGATGT
The DNA here is from genome assembly GCA_023159175.1 of Wohlfahrtia magnifica. Lineage (NCBI taxonomy): Eukaryota > Metazoa > Arthropoda > Insecta > Diptera > Sarcophagidae > Wohlfahrtia > Wohlfahrtia magnifica. Next base: position 2,439,687 of record JAKWBJ010000212.1, on the reverse strand, counting down.
ACAAATTAATATTAAATTTTCATTTGGAGTGAGTACAACCCACAAACTTTTGTCGAAATACCATTACATCCGCATAAATTACTGTTTGGTGCGCTTTATAGGCTGTCTTCAAAAACGATGATAGTCAGAATATTACTGTCAATGGTAAATGGTTTAGAAACATGATTACAAATTTTTTTTATACCTCTTTTTTTTTCTCCTCAATCCTCTGGGGAGCATATTGGCTTTTCACAAAGCATCCATTGCTTTGTTTTAGTTTCTTTAATCAATTAGATTTTTCGAGCTAAGTAGATGAAGCTTCCTCCATATGATATTGCGTAGTGGTGAAGATCCTTGCTAATTGGTGGTGATCTTTACTTTAGCATTGTAATTTGTTCCTAGTAAATGGCATGTTTCCTGATCATTCGTCTGATGCTTGTTATTATCGCCAGAGGTATGCAGAAAGGTTAGGGGGGCTTCTTCTATATTTTTTATTTTTTTGGATGGAGTTGTCTTGAGGGAAGTTGAAGCCTATTTATTAAACATTCGAAACCACAATTAAATTTTTTTTCGTCATGTCCTCTACTGTGGCTCGACCCTGAGTCGCTTGTATTGCCATGCGTGCGCTCTAACGACTTCACTACGCCATCCCCCCAAAAAGCTCAATTAGCCGGCATTAATTTTGCCGACATGTGGTTGCAATAGGACGGACCAACATGCAGCACAATGTACGCTACGATTGATTTATTCAAAAAAACTTTTTTATAAAAATAATTTCACGTAATGGTACACTAACTGGCCATCAAGATCGTGTGATTTAACCCCATTAGATAATTTTTTTTTTTAGATTATGTAAAATCACTTGTCTACGTCGATAAACCAGAGACAATTGAATACCTGAAAACCAACATTCGAAGAGTTATTGACGCCTTAGTCGCGCCAGCCGTGGCGACCACATGACTGATCCATATTAAAACATTAGTGTCATAAAATTTTTTAACCAACAAAGCCCGTTTTATTGACATTAAAAATATATTTCTTTGTTTTATTTTGGTGTAAACTTCTCCAACCGAAAAAAAAACAGCCGATATGTGCTCGTAAATAAAGGGAGAATATTTATGTACAAAATTCGAAAAGTTTACATCAAATGATGTTCCACTCTTTTTTCCCTAGACCTCGTTGGTTATATGTTGTAAAAGTACCAATTGCGTTAACTGCTCTACCAAATGCGTTATATTAAATGCTTTTCACCTGCCTTTTTGTCGTTGTTGTTTTTTTGCATTTTTTTTATTTATTTATTTATTTTTTTTTTTATTGAAATTTTGCTGAAATACCAGCGATTTTGCTGAGAAAACCCATCGATTAATAAATTATTTTTTAATTTTATAAATTTTCATTCAATTTTTTTTATTTACGAGTATCGATATTCAATTTTAAAATTTTCGTACTTATTTTTGTAACATTTTTTTTCTTGTCTAGACAACAGACACATTAAAAGTAAATTAAAGCCATTGAATTTTAAACCTTCATCAGTTATGACAGCGGTTTAGAAAATAAATAATAATTTATATTAAAACAGGTCAATGAAACACGGAAAGCTTACATTTATGCATCAGGTTAATAATCTTATAAATATTTTATTATATTTATTAAATATTATGCCATCGTTCAAGAGCAAAATAGCCTCCAGGCTTTAGATTTTTAATATGAGACATTTAAGAAAAAGGCGATCGAGCAAACTATATGGTAATGGTATTAGTGATTCAATCCATTTGTCCAAATATTGATAATTTGGTCCATTATAGCACATGGGCTGAAAAGTCCTGAGTCTAACATACGGATGGCACTAGTTGGATCGCATTCACCTCTTTTCATTTAGTGCTAACCTTGAAAAGACAGCTGTTAAGATTTCATAATAATACTTTACGTACGTAAACTCAGAGAGAAAATATAAAATTCCATCCGTATTTTAAAAAAGAGAGTAAAAATCTTACGATTGATTTTTTTACGTTTACACGATATGTAAAAACCAAAGCAAAGTAAAATGAAAGCAGCTCTTTTAAAAGAGACCAATAGTGCGAGCGAAAAAATTTGCTTTTTTCCTTGTTTATTTTAATTGTTTACATAAAAATACGTCACTGATCTGATATGATTTTAAAAAACAAAGAGAGCCGTATGATTTCCAAATTTCCATCAGTATTTTCTCTCAATATCGGACGCTTTCATTACGCATTGAGTTTACACTAGACTTTCCACGCGGTGTAGTGGTTAGAGCGCACGCATAACAATACAAACGACCCAGGTTCGAGCCCCAGCAGAGGGAGGGCATGACGAAGAAAAATTTAATTGCGGTTTCGAATGTTTAATAAAATAAAGAGGCTTTAATTTAACTCCATCTAAAAAAAAATATAGAAGAAGCCCCCTGATCTTTCCGCATACTTCTGGCGATGATGACAAACATTAGACGAATGATAAGGAAAAACACACCATCTACTGGAAAAGAATTACAATGCTAAAGTAAAGATCACCACCAATTAGCAAGGATCCTCACCACTACGCACAATCATATGGATGAAATACAGTGCACTCTTCTACACAGAAACTTGACATTACGTACGCCTTGTATTGTCGTGTGAAACTCCTTTAGTTTGTGAGTTATTGTGCTAAGAGTGACGCTTCTTTTGTTATTTTCAGAACAATGGATCAAAAACAATTTTGTATTTTAATTCTACACTGCTTCTTGCGTAGCAATGACTTGAAAAGTGTTATGGGCACTTCTCTCCATCGGAAACAACAATAAAACGTTGATTTGCTGACTTTAAACGTGGTCGTAGAGACATCCATAATGCAGAACGCAGTGGATGTCCAAATGAGTCGGCAGCATCATAAAAAAATCCAAAAAAATTTTGAATGACCGAAAAGTGAAGTTGTGTGAGTTAGCTGACATCATAAAGATATCAAAAGAACGTGTTGGCTTTTTATTGCATGAGCATTTGACTATGAGGAAGCTTTAATCACAGTAAGTTCCGCGTTTGCTCACTTCTGACCAAAACCAAGTCAATCAAAGCAATGGTAAAATTATATAAATTGAACTTCCAATTGCTCCCACACCCACCTATACGCCAGATTTGGCCCCTAGCGACTACTGGGTGTTCGCAGAACTCAAAAAAATGCTCGATAGTAAGAACTTTCTCATGAATGGCAAGGTTATCACTGAAACTGTGCCCTATTTGGAGGCAAAAGAAGAATCGTTCTACAAAAGTGGTATTGAATGATTGCATTGCTCTTGATGGAAATCTGTTGATGATTAAAGCTTATTTTGAACAAATAAGTGGCTGGAACTGTTAAAAATATAAGATATTTTTCTATATAAAGTGTCCCTAGTATTGGCCTTAAGCTGGTTCAAAGTTGTCAACTTTGAATCATAGATTATAGACTAGGTAATAGGTTCAGAGAACATAATCGAAAGCTACTGCATAAAGAACGTACCGTGCCTCGCACTGAACCATTAAGCATTTTCATATGTTATTACTCAGAAATCCTGTTGGTATTACCCAGTAATTATACGGCTTGTTCTATATAACGCCTAGAAAAGTCGTAGGTTTCCGGCTGCCGTGTACACCACACAAGAATAGTTTTGTGGGCGCAAATATTTATACCAATGGTTTGGTTTTTTTCTACGAGCATTCCGATGGTCGCAAAACACTTGGAGACTATGTGGTCCATTGTGATCGTCCTAAGCAGAAGCTGAAGCCTATAAAAAAAGGAAAGAAGAAAGTCGAAAAGAAAAAAGAAAAAACAAGAAAGAAGAACTGCAAGGTCTTACACTAGCCGGGATCTTAATAATACCCACAACACATACAGCCGAAGCTCTTCGCAAACTGAAGGATCATAAACTTACCCAAGATGCGATGCCTTCTGCCCGAAAACGTAGGACAATGACACAAAAGTTGTTCGATCGTCTCTAACTCTTTTTCGTTCTCGCATAATGTATAATAATCCGTGTCAGCAGTTGTCCATCTACGAGTTATAGCCCGGATTCCGCAATGGCTCGTAATAATTCTCGTAGTTAGCCTCAGCACAGCTATACTCATAGAGAGAAGAGCGGAAACCCTACTACCAGGATTGTCATACCAGATTTGACCAGCCTACCCAATGAAGAATTTCTTGAGCACGCTGATGTAATGGTTCAACGGCAGCAGGACGTCCTCGGTCCGAAGAACCGTTGACACAAAGCCTTGATGAGACAACTCATCAGCCATTTCATTACTAACGATACCACTATAACCTGATACCAACCAGTATTAAACGGTCTTTCGCAGCCTACCCAAGGCTGATAAATCACGAACTGAGTGCCTTGAAAGCCGCCTGACTATCTACAGAAATAGTCCCCTCGATCCTCAATGCTCTCAGTTTCCCTCTCAATCATCTCCACTGCCTTCCTAACCGCAAAAACTTCCGCCTGGAAAACACTGCACTTGCCGCTCAATTCATAAGAATAACCAAGAGTCAAGCTGTTTGCATTAGACGTCCGCCCCGGTACCTTTTTCCATCTTGGATTCGTCCATAAAAACGGCCAATTTACCAAGAGGAGGGTCAACCAGGGCCTGAGGGTCTGAACCATTTTTCATCATTTCACTGGGATACTCAGGGAAGAAAATTGACTTCTAAATTTAGGGAGAATTCGCTCGAGTTTGGAGGAGTGCCTCCTGCTTAAGACAGGTTCCCTTTCTCACAGTGGATCCGCAAGGCTGTAACTGTGTAATAAGAGCGAACTTAGATTACTGACGGATCTATTTACTGCGCAGTGTGGTCTTCCCATTTTAGAAAATGTTGACAATGTTCGATGTAGACTCTGCACGAACACCTACTGTAAGTGCCTTGCCATTTCAGCTCAGAGGATGGGGTTCCTGGGAATCAGAGCAGTAAAAATTAAAAACACGTCTCGTGAGAAGAAACAAAAACAAAAGCATTTAAAAATAAAATTCCAGTCGAAAAGCATCAAAACGAGTTGAAAACAAGCAATTCTTTTTAGTAAACGTTGTTTATGTAACATAATACATGCATGTGTGTAATACTTATTGGTTGCTGTACGCAAAATATACACACATACACGTACAAATGCATGCCATTACGCATTTGAACTTACACGATCAATGGAAAAAACAGGAACTGTTTCCTGTTCTGAATGCAAAATTATAGGGTCCGCCAAATAAATTTTTTATTTGAAAATGTTATAAAAAAAAACTACTACTACTACTTTCTTAAATATCTTTTTTTTTTTTTGAAAATACAATCCTTCTGGTTAATAATGGAAAATAATTTCATTCAAATGGCTGCTTCGGCTGGCCATGCGGTAGCCTACACGATCGGTCTAATTTTTTATGCACATTATCGATTGTGTGTAGCTGTATTTCACCAATGCCTTCACGAATATTGTCCTTTAAAGCGTCAATTGTCTCTGGCTTGTTGGCGTAACACTTAGCTCTGACGGCAACCCACAAATAATAGCCCAACGGTGTCAAATCGCAGCTCCGAGGTGGCCAAACGACATCAGCTCTGCGGCTGATAATACGATCTCCAAAAATAGGGCGCAAAAAATTGAGTGTAGCTTCGGCTGTGTGGCACGTAGCGCCGTTCTGTTGAAACTAAATGTTGTTAATATTTTTGTGAACGAAAATTCGTTCAACATGGCCCGATAACGATCGCCATTGACTGTAACGGTCACTCCTTTCTCATTTGCGAAGAAAAATGGCCCAGTGACTCGTCCAGGGTGTATCGGCTTTTCAATGTATGCGTACGGGTTTTCTGTGCCCCAAATGCGATAATTTTGCTTGCTTACATACCCGCCAAGATCGAAATGAGCTTCATCTGAAAACATCGCACACATTCTGCAACATTACCATTATTTTCAAATTTTTAAATCTAAAAAATTTTTTTAAATTACAAAATTTTTTAATTTGTTTGATTATTAAAATTTTAACAAATTTTTTTAATTTTTTTTAAATTTAAAAAGATAATATGACTCGTGATCACGAATTAAAAAAAAAAAAACTCACTAGCATGAGTCATAACAAAAGCGGGCCAAAGAAAATTCTGCTCACGAGTTGAATTTTTACGTACCATGCTGGGGATGCCATGGCAACTTCAAAGGGGGCATTTCTTCTCTCACATATTGGGCTGAAGAAGAGATCAACTTAACCTTATATAGATTTCAGTCTCTTAAACACATACAAGGCTTACCTTAAAAATTCTGGAGCCCACAGCAGGCCCTGATTAAATCACCAATATTTGTTATAGTCAGTTTTACTCAAACATTTTTTTAAATATCAATCTAGGAAGAATGCCTCAAAAATTTGCCTCAAAAATTTTGAGTACAGAATTACTGGAATAAATTTCCAATCCAAAAATTCTTTAAAAGCAAACAATATTGTTTAAAGACGGCATTGCCAAGAGGCCACAGCCTTGACTTAAAAACTATAATTAAAACAAAAAACCAAATTTGATATTCACTTTTTTAATTCACAAAAAGAATTAGCAAAAGCTTCAGCAACAACAGTAACACAATATGAGTAGAAATGTTCTAAAACAAAAGTTCCAACGAATATTAAACGAATGTTCTATGCAATTTAAGTTATTGAAGGACAGACTGACAGACATAACAGTGATGCCATGACTTTTTATTCATTTTATTCTTAATTTTTTTTTTTTGCAATTTCAGTTTTAAGTCCTTTTAGCTCTTTGCTTTGTATGTATTGTAGAGAAATTATAAAAATTTAGAAATAAAAGCGAAATTTGTTATAAAAAGAAATACAAAATATTTTGTAAATAAAATCATGAAAAATTTTATTCATTTATTTGCAGTTTTCTTTCATTTGTACCACAAAAAATGAATGGAATGAAATTTTGTAAAAATTAAATATTGCCGGAGAGAAACGTTTTTTGTATGAGACATGAAAAAAATTGTAATTTTTTTCTAACGCTAAAAAATAAATTTGTTGTATTCTCTGGTAAATGGCAAATTTTTAGACGATTTTTACACCGACAAACGTTTTTGTCGGTTTTAAAAAAACTTTTCCATTTTGTTCGATTTTTTCCCACTTTTACCAATTTAGTTTTTCAAACTCAAACAATTCAGTAACTTTTAATTAAATTTGTAGTTGGCAATTTTTGTGTTCATATATGGAAATTACAATAAATGTTGATTAAATATTTTCTACAATATAACCAGTTATTTACTTACTCAATCGTCCATTTGAATCTTCTTTAAGGTGGCCAGATTTATTTTGTCGCATCTTGAACATATGTTCATAGTTAAGCTTCAATAAATGAAGATGGGAAGTGTTGGATAAGATCGACAAATAAGAGTACTTTCTCGTCGGTTCGGTCCTCTGACTTTCCTGCTTCACCAGACAAGACAGTTCGCGTGGAACCTTGAAACATTTACCAATATTTACACGTTGTAATTGCCTGCTGCAGAAACGAAGCTCTCCTTCTTCCTCCTTTTATTTTTACTCTACCTGTCATCGCAATATCAACAGTAAAAGTACACGTTACAACAGACACCAAGCAAGCAGCACGAAAATGCAGTTCACTCAGCAAAACAAGGGATGATGTCTCAAAGAAACAACCCTCTCTCTTCACCTTCTCTTTCTCTCTCTCCAGCCAGGAATATCTCGTATGTACACACACGAACGTAAACAAAATTTCCAGCAGGCAAAACCACTCTTAATTCCGAGAAACAGCAATTTACAAGGAACAACCGCTCACAAAACACAATTTACCAACAAATTCTCCGAAAATTGATTGTGTTCAATTTACAAATTCTTCGCTTCGTTATTCTCTGCGTATACACCACCGTTCGCTACGACGTTTCGATACAGACTGGGCCTTTTCAGGAAAGAAAAAATTATTGCATACATTCATCCTTTCACAATTACGGTCCCTTATTCATCTTGGATTTTGAGACGCCACTTGGCAGGACTTCTTTTAAGATAAGTCTATAAATTTTTAATTGGGCTTAAACTGGACTCTGAGCATAAGTATCCAGTACTTTGCGACAGTCATAAAGAAGCAAAGTTCTTAAGAACTGTTAGAACTTGAACTTCGGCTTTCCATTAGTATGAAGCCTATTTTTTATCTCTGTTAATTAAATTCCATTTTAACATGTCCTGGTATTAATTTGCATCAGTATTGTTGTCAATGAAATAAATTTTTTCTACTCCCTTGCTAGATATGCACCCCAAACAATTCCCAAAAGTTTCCATATTTTACAGTTTGAATTGTGTTTCGACTTTCCAACGCTTTTAAGGTTTTTTTTTATACTTCATTATGGTCCCGTCACAAAGTATAATTTGATAGCAGCAGTCGTCAAGCTTGGAAATAAGCGATAGAGCCAAAGACCCTCGCCTTTTTTGTGTTGAATTGTAAGCAGTGGTGTTTTAGTGCCACTCTATATAAAACAGTCGTTCTTTTTCAAGACTTGCCTTACCTTTTCGCGGAAAACTGTCATACAACATTCTTTTCTGAACTCACCAGCAAATGTTCTTGTTGATATCCTTTTTGTCTACTTTTCTTCGTAACATAAGTTCTGTTTTCTTCTGATTATTACGTGGGAGGTATGATGAATGTATTAAACGTCTTAAAGTTTTGCCATAGTTTATCTTCTTGTTGAGAACATTAGAGATAATGTCTGAACCGTTTTCCCGCCCGGATGACTATAACAAACCAACTTATTTACATCTGACACTGTTCTATTGTGAGGCATTTTAAAGTCTCGTATATTCAGCATATATTTGATAATAAAAATTTAAATTTACTTGACTGATGAAACAAAACATAAAAAAAATATTTGTTCAGCAAAATCTACCAGATTAAAAAAAAACCTAAACTGTAAAAATATTTTCTTGAAAATAAAATTTTGGACTTTCTTTTATTTTTATCTTATTTTCTTATCCCAGTTTTTCATTTTTATTTTCTTTTGTAGTTTTATAGTTATGGTTAGTTAATAACCAGATCATTTCGAATTAATTAAAAAATATTAGAAAAAAAAAAAAATAATAAATCAGAAAACTCGTTTTTAATGATAAAAGTAAAAAATAAAACTTTTTCATTATGTACAAAGATTTTCTTGACAAACTGTTTTTTTTAAATCTTTTTTTCTAAAATGAGAGATTTTTGGAGAGGCTACTTCATACATCTTATGATAACTTCAAAATGACTTATTCGATTTCTTTATGCCATATGTTACAAAATTCCAAATTATATCCGCTTTAAGGCATTCTTATATCATTTTTTAATATAACCTGTATAGTTAAAGTTATTGAGAACCAAATTATAATATTATTATTTCATTTCTATTAAAGTGAAAGTATCTAGTAGGGAGATCGGACGGTTATTATTCGACCGATTTAAACCGGGTTTTTTGTTTTTTCGAACACGGTTTTTTCAAAATCTTCTTTTTTCAAATACCGAATAAAACGGTTAATTTAATACAAATAACCGGCTAATTTAAATAAGTATAATTTTAATACGTTTGTATATTTTTTATTCTAAATATGCCTATCGTTTAACTACAGGGTGTCCGCCGGGAAGGTATACTACTTTGTTTGCTTATAATTTTTGATTATATGAAAGAGAATGGATCTTAAATTCGTTATTTAATATCGGCAATAATGTACGAAACACAATATCACATAAATGCCCGCCTCTGGTAGTCTCAAAATTGCGAGCCCTTTTGAGCGCATTTTTCATTACATTCTCACACATTTCACGCTTTATTTCATTAATTTCATCACGAATATTTTGTTTGAGTTGCTCCAGTGTTTCTAGTTTGTTTGCATAAACCTTGCTTTTCAGATATCCCCACAAAAAGAAGTCCGGAGCATTCAAATCAGACGACCGTGGCGCCAATCAACATCACTATTCCTGGAAATAGTTTGTTGTGGGAAGAGATCTCTCAGTAATTTGATTTTAAACCTGGCTGTATTCGATGTGGCACCGTCTTGTTGAAACCACATGTTCGTCAAGCCCAAAGCATGCAGTTGTGGCGTTGACAGTTACCGTTACGTCGTTTTCCGTTTCAAAGAAGTAAGTTCCAATGAAATCCACCTAACCAAACTGCACACCAGACTGTCACTTTCAATGAATGCAAAGGTGACTGATGAATAATTGGAGGGTTTTCCATTGCCCAGAACCGGCGTAACCATTAAAATGAAAATGTGCTTGTCACCCATTATGATTCTTTCATGAAAATCGATGATTGATTTTGATAAAATGTTTTAACGATTTAATTACGTTGGCTTACTAATATTTTTTCATAATAAATTTGCCATGTCTCTACTTCACGACTGCCAAATATGAACTGTCAAGACTTATGACGGCAAAACAAAGTACGATATAATCTCGGTGGACACCCTTTATTTGATAAATTTAGTAATTATTTACGTTGAACGTCTTACAAAAAACGTGAAAACCAAGGTAGATCGAAAAAAATACACACACACTTGAGCAACACCAACTTTATCTCATCTTCTGTAAATAAATATTGGTTTTTATATATGGCGAATGATCAACTAGACTCATTGACCTACTAACGCCGGCTCTGAACGGCACATATATTAGTTAGTGAAGGTTTTTACAGCGTAAATACACATAAACAGTCGCTAGTAATGAGGGTCGCTAGTAATGTTATGAGGATTGAACCGACGACTTCTTGGTTGGAAGGTGGGTTCTTACCCAACATACCACAGTGACACACACACTATTAAATACGTGGTGCATAAACTTACATACAGTGCTACTCGAAATCTAAGCAAATTATTACTAATAGATTTATTTAAAGTAAAACATTTAAGTTTTGTTATCTTAGGCACCTAAATTATAACTACAATAACAAACCTTTAATTCCATTCTCTACCATGTAATACAACAACAAAAAAGAAATTAGCTTTTTGAATAGCTGATCGAAACTTTAGCAATTTTCAGTATTTGTGTAATAAACGTTGTTTGTATGGCCTCCGGATACCGTTTTATGAGGTTTGTTAGAATTATTGTTAGTGGTGAGTGTCACTTTAATTTTAAGATCTCCGTCAGCTTCTGTTTATTTTTAAACCGACATGGTCCAGTTCTGCGCTTCAAACATTAAGAACAATTTTATTTAAATAGAAGAACCGGTTAACCGGTTATTTAAATAATTACTAACCGAAAACCGGTTTTATAAATTGATATTTTTCGAATTATTCGAAAACCGGTTTTTGAAAAAAGTCAAATAATCGATCTCCCTAGTAACTAGTAAAAATTTTTTTGCTGTAATTGCCGAAAGTTTCACTGAGCGTATGAGTGATATTTATGAATTTAAAAACGTATACGACACCTATTACATACATCGACAACAAAACATTTTTATTTTCAAAACTAGGTACCTTGACTTTATTGGGAATAAAATATGTATTTACCAATAGATTTTCATGAATTATGGTTTATTTTATTTCTATTTTATGTAACTCTATGAATAAATACTGAGAAATATTTGCTGCGTTCTAGTTAATGTGTGTTTTTATATATGAAACAAATCATAATTTTTCAAAAAAAGTAAATAAATAAATAAATTTGTGATTTGTTTCTCAATAACTTCAAAAATACGTGTTATATTAAAAAATTGTATTAGAATGACTTAAAGCTGGTATAATTTGGAATTTTTTAACATATAACTTAACGAAATCGGATAAGTCGCTTCAAAGTTATCATAAGATGTATGAAGCAGCCTCTTCAAAAATCTTACATTTTAGAAAAAAAATTCCAAAAAAAAACTTATACATGGAATTGGATATGCTTATGATTTTTCAAGTTGGGCGACCGTAGCGCATTAAAAAATATAGGGGTTATCCAAGGTCAGAACATTTTTTTCCATTTATTGCATAGTGTAATATGACAATGGTATGAAAATGCTTTCTCTGACAATGTTGAAAGACAAAAACTGTAAGTTCACAGATTTCTTGTACATTTTTCTGACAATACTGTTAGATTTGACAAACGCTTTAACAGAGCTTTAATTATTTCACTCATTTGTAAAGACCGATAATTGCCGAAAACAAATTTTGCTTAAATAAAAGAAGCAAAGTTGTATTGTTTTATCATAATAATACCATAAGAGATATTTTGTTAACAATTTTAGCCTTTCAGTTGGCTTACGCCAATGAATTTTTGTCAATGTTTTATGCATTAACGATACACAGTTTAGTGATGTATCGTTGCATTACATCATTAGACACGGTAAACTGATGAAAACCTGAATTCTGATGTACCTAAAAGGCTTATCACTTGCAATGAATTACCGCAATATATGTGGTTATGTGTTTAAAACCAAAGCCTACCTAGATCTTCATCTTCTTTATTTAGGACTAGCTAAAACCCGACGTGCTTCGCTAACCTTAACTTAATTATTATCTTAACTATTATCTTAGTTATACTTCCCGGGTCAAATTCCAAACAAACACACATTAATTTTTATATAGAATATGTATAAAGATAGCTTTTACACGGTGTACTTTGTCCAATACCTGCTTATCCAACCTTTCCGCTTTTTAGCTGATGCGAATAGATAACGAAGCTTTAATTGATGTTCTTCACATATACAAAATTCAATATATAGTATAAATGGAAGGCTCCACTCTAACTTATCTAACCTTGTCCAGTTATTGATTGATGATGTGTTTTGTCCAAGATGTTGATTGAAACAAATTTAGAAACTTCTACTATTACCGTTTTCGAAATGTAAAAAAATTTATATTTACTTTGCATGGCATGTAGCATGCCAACTTATCCAATTCCACCCACTTTTTGACTGATATATTTGTACTGATTGTAAAGTCACTCAGACTAAATTCAGACACTTAAGCTTTAACCATTCTCAAGATATAAAAAAAACAATATTTAGTTTGTACAATTCCGCCCACTTTTTGATGGTTTGTACTAATTGTAAAGTCACTCAGGCTGAATTTCACAATCAATATTCACATTGTATGGTAGGCTCACTTGTTCCATTTTTTGACTACTGATTTATATTGACTTTGAAGTTATTTGGATCAAATTTAAGAACTCTTACTGTCACCATTTTGAAAATATAGACAATATTTATTTTGTATGGGCGTGGCACCGCCTAGTTGGAATTTTTGAAATGCATATAGCCTATAGTTCCTTCCAGACACATAGAGAGATGTTGTAAAATTTTAAAGAAAATCGGTTCACCCTTTTAACTGCCTATAGTCCACAAACAAACATACAAACTCACATTAATTTTAAGATGGCATCCTCTTCATATATAGTATTACTACACATTTAAAATTCATGTCAATATTAGTATCGACTGTCTTTTTACAGTTACACAAATAATAAAACAAAGAAATATATTTTTAATATTAATGAAACGAGCTTTGTTGGATTGAAAATTTTATGGCATTAATGTATAAATATGATTTCTGCCATGCGGTTGCCACGATCGTCGCGAGATCTTCCAGTTTTCGCTGCATATGCGGCTGTATTTTGCCAATAACTCTTCGAATGTTGATTTCCAAGGGTTCAATTGGCTCTGGTTTATCGACGTAGACAAGTACGTAAAAGAAGATAATCCAATAGGGTTAAATCACACGATCTTGGTAGTCAATCCATCAATTTTCGAATTAGCCGCTCTGAAGGAAGAAATTCATGAATGTTTAACGAACAGAACCCTTATTTTGATAACAAATTTCAGCAATCGTTGCTCTGGTGTAGGTCTATCCATAATGAAATGTCAAACCAAACTTAATATAAAGCAACTATCAGATGTTAATTCGGTTGTAAAATAAAGCAGTATTGCCAACTCAAGTTTTTTTTTCTCCATCACTCCTCTATGAAGCATATTGGCTTTCCACAAAGCATCCATTGTTTTGTTGCCGTTTCTTTAATCAATTTGATGTTTCAAGCTAAGTAGATGATTAATCCTCTGTAGGTCCCTCCATATGATTTATGATCCTTGCTAATCTGTGGTGATCTTTACTTTAATTAAACATTCGAAACCACAATTAAATTTTTTCTTCATTCCTCTGCTGGAGCTCGAACCTGGGTTGTTTGTGTTGTTATTCGTGCACTCTAACCACTACACCACGTCATCCCCAACTCAACAAATCGATAAAAAAAAAAAATACACCCATTACTATACACTGATCGAAATTCCTATTTTCGTCAAATCATAAAACTAATCCTCAGCCGAAATCGATGTCAACATTCATGTCATATTTTTAGGTGTGGTGTTGTAGATTCTTCTTTCAAATTCTGCTTCAGCAGGATGGTTTTCAGGCATTTTCTCGCGTGATTTCTACATTGCTTTCCACTTCTTATTCTGCTCAACTCAGACACGTTTTCTATATTACAGGCTTGGCTGGCCTTCTCGTTTGATTTTCTGTCGAATATCTTCTTGGTTCTTTTGATATGACTAGACATTTGGCTTCCACAGACATGTTAAACGCTTCCACTGGCTTTTTAAATGGTTATAGGAGTCTTCGCAAGTTATCTTCAGATTTGGCTACAAGAGCTGCGTAACATATTATTTTAAATTCCTTAAAGGACAATCTACAACCCGGGGCTGCAATTTTTACCTTCTGGATGATTGTGTCCATTATTATATGGAAAAGAATTGGTCTAAAGCTGTCACCTTGTCTTATTCCTGATCAATTTGTATCTGATCTGTCAACGTAATCATAACGCTTTATGTCTTTAGTCTTCCCCTACACATGTGAACTCTTATAGATTTTTTAAAAATTTGTTGTACAACAAATATGACATTTAGGGTTGATCTGTTTTTTCTAAAACCGTGCTGTTCTTTGGAAATTCCTGTATTGGCAATTACTTCAGCAAATGTTTTAGATGAAGAGCTTTGGGATTGATATGAGGTGCGATATATCTCTGTAATTCTGAAGTTCTTTTTTGTCTCCTTTTTCGAAAATGGTGTGGTAGATATCTTTGGGAATAGTTGAAATATTTCCGTAGGTAATGTTGGTTTCATTCGAGATTTTATCGATTTCAGGTGACTTGCGATTTTTTAGCTGGCCGGTCGTTGGTTCAAGTTCTTCTATAGCCGGGCATTTGTACATTGGATCATTGTGGATCGTTACTATTATCAGCTCAATTGTTTGTTGGCCACTTAGTTATGAGGAAAAATGGTTCAGAAGAGTATTTGCTCACACTCTTATATTGTTTTAACCAATTAACGCCTGACCCCTGAATCTGTGGCACAAATAGTATTTAAAGGATTTGTATTGACATGAATACTTTGATTTTTTTTGGAAGCCGTGGAGGTATCTGTAGGGAATGGTTATTTTTCTATTCACTTCGGCATAAGTTTGCCGTTATCTTTGACTTCTTTGTTGTCTTCCTAATATTTTGTGAATATCGGTCTTTGTCTTCTTTATTAAGCGTTTAAGCTTTCGTTTCATTTTAATTTTATTGTTTTTGATATTTTTCTAACCATATGGCTTTAAGGGGCTAAATTTCGTCTTCCTATCATTATAATCTGGTCACTTTGCATGCAACCATTTAAAAATTTATTTTATTTTTTATACTTTTACTCACATTTTTCCACTCTCTTTTTTTGGTTTAATTGATCCAATTATCAAAGTTAATTATTTCTATTTGATTGTTGTTTGAATTTAACGAATGACTGAATTTTTCCTGTGGCTTTTTCCCTCCTTTTTGTTTTGGTTGTAATTAAATTTTTGGTCATCTTAAATAAAAGTTTATTTAAATTTTTTATTTTTAAATTTCAAATGCTCAAAAAGTTTTTAACACTCTCATCATTACTTTACATTGCAGATCCGGCAGACTGCGCTGTCTACAGGTGAGTTGTGGAAAAGTTTGGAAAATAAAAGAAATACAATTTTTTTAATTAAATTTATTTTTAGTTTAACTTGTTTTTTTTTGTTTTCAACAAGTATAAAAAAAATAACAAAAAAGCTTTAAACATTTGACATTTTCTTACGAATGTCACTATACTTGATTTAAAACTTAAGTCTCAAAATTAGAAAGGGAAAGTTTTTTGAAAAAAGATGTTTTTTACCATCTCACTCTTTTGCTTTTACTTTTTTACTTTCGCTGTATTATTTTCTTTAAGTTTAGTCAAGCATTTTTTAATATTGACACAAACAAGGTGAGTTTTGTACAAAAATTTAATTGTAATGTCACCATATTATTTTTCATAATTTTTCATTTTTCTTGAGCGAATGCGAAAAACGAATAGTAAATTCAAACGAACACTTATGACGTTTTGTTTTCTGAAAAAAAAAATGTTGCACTTTGTTTCCATATTTTTGTGTGTGTTAGAGATGAAACAGAATTGGGGCTTGACGATTTTTTCCATACAAAATGTCATAAAAAATCGTCGGCAAAAGCGGTCTATTTTATTTTGACAGCGTTTTTTCTTACTCTCCCAATTGTGCTTTCTCAAGCTGTATGTGGTGTTGCCGTACTTTCACTGAATTTTATACATTTTGTAAACAAAAAACATATGGTTTTTTGGAGCGAATAAAATAAAAACAAAAAGCAAAACAAAAGGGGCAATTGGAGCGAAAAAAATAAAAACAAAAAGCAAAACAAAAGGGGCAATTGACAGTATTTTTGCTGGAAGTGTTTCATCGCTTTATTAAAAAAAAATTAAATACAAAGATAGGGTTCTGAGTTTACCTCCAAAAATGTTGCCCTTAAAAATTCTTAATATTTTTTAATCTTTGATGATGTTTTCTGGCAAAGAACAAACTAAGTCCAACATTTTTTGTCAGAAAAGAACACGCTATTAGTTAAGTTTTATTTTTATGACATGCGTATATCGGGAAATCTTTTAACCGTTTGGATTTTTAAAATTGAAGGAAAAACAACGAAATTTTGCAAAAGTGAATGAAATATATATACGGAGCTATAAGTGAACGCCTTCCATTTACTTTTTTTCTTTTATACGGTACAGCCATGACACACTTTTTCTTAGCATTTCGCTCAGCATTAAACTAATAGCAGCTGTAATGTTATCTTTCAGGGCTTGAGTCGTGGCTGGTTTGACTTTGTACATGAAAGTCTTGACGTATTCGCACAAAAAAGAGTGTACTGTAGTTAAAACACATTATCTTGGCGACCAGTGGACTGCTTACCAAACTCGCCTCTCAATAGGTGCATGGTATTGCGTGCAGTGTGACATATGCCAATGTCTTGTTGAAACTATATGTCAATCAAGTCAAAATTTTGCATTTTGAGCGAAAAAAGTCGGTAATCATCTCACAATACTTTGCTCCATTGACTGTAACGTTTCGAATTTCACCGTTCTTGAAAAAGTATGTTCCAATGATGTTACCACCCGCGAACCGTGTCTACCTTTGTGAGTGCATTGGTAGTGCTTGCACCACCTCTAGATGCACTTCACACCAAGTTCGAAAATTCTGTATGTTGCCGAACCCATTGAGCCTAAAATGGGGTTCGTCACAAAAGCTAATTTTTCGATAGAAATATACTTCTCACACAGCTCGAATTTTGACAATAAAATTCAATGAAATACATTTGTTAGTATCATGTGGGCTACCTATTGGCACACATCACACATCTCATTGGTTAAGATACTTTTAAATCAGCGTTCGGCAAACGATTTTATTTTATTGCATTTTACAATTGGGCTGGTAATTGAGAGTCGCTCACTCAGGCCACTTTTTTTACTTCTCTTTGTATATTTTTTTTGCTTACTTTTTGTCTATGCGTGTGACTAAATCGTATGAAAACAGAAGAGAAGAGCAGCTCTCTGTTGAAATCTGTTTTAAATATATCTTTATTTATATATATTATATATAATATATATCTAAATCTAAGCCATGCGCAGGGCCACAACGTTGGTATAAATATTTCGACCTAAAGACTGGGATTCTGGATATGGTTCAAGGCGCCAACGCGTTCACCCTTACCATGAAATTTGTTGCTAATTTCATGCTCTTCATGGCCATCACAATCATATAAGTTCTCATCAGATTCTATACGTCCCTCTTGCGCTGCATTAAATGCTTCTAATGCTACGCTAAACAAAAACATATTTCGCGTTTTAACATTCAGCTTTCGTACATATGAATAGTATAGTAATAAGAAACTGTGTATATTCTCTGTTTGGTACCCTGTTAAAGGTATTTTTTTTGTCACACACATAATGGTTAACACCTTTAGACGTTTTTATTTGGCTCTAAAAGATAGGGTCTATGTCAATGGCGCATAATTGATTAAAAATCTTCGAGGTAGAATTCGTGAGCCGCAATTAAGCGAATGGGTGATGGAAAATTTAATTAAAAGAATATGATCCTGCATGCGTATTTGTGGCGGTCATTTGGCAATTATTGCTTTCCATTATTAATGGCGGCATACGCTCCTCCTTACATTTAAATGAACATCTGATAATTTGGCTTAAAAAGTCTCTTTTTTTACATATCAAAATTAAGCGAAGACAGAGATCTTGTTGCCTAATCTTTTGGATTTCTATGTCATTGAAACCATCAACATTTGAGTTCATTAAAATTCATAAATAAACATTAATGATTGATTGTGTTGCCTAAGTATTCCAAAGTATTCCAACATTTTAATGCTCAGCTTTTTCAACTTATGCTGCCTACTTACAAAATGACTTAAACAGGTTTTAAAAACGCTGCTGTGTAAATAAAATGGCTCTGAATTTGCAAATAGGTACGTAAATCCAGTTAAAAAGTCAATAATATTTTAAATCTATTGCTGGAGAGAAAAATCAATATAAAAGAAGTTCTCATATTAAACAATAAAAAATATTTTTCTTGTTAATAAAAATCTTTATTTAAACTTTAAATAAAAGATTGTTCCTTGACCGCTTTTAAAATACCTGATATTTACTGGCATTTCCCTCATGTCAAAAACTAAAAATGTACGTTAACCTGGGTCACGTAGTTTTTAAACAATTTTTATATGAAAACATAAAAATTCCAACAAAATAAAAACTCAAAATTTCAAAAAGTCGAATAAAAGTTTTGTTCGATCTAAAAAAAAAAAAAAACCAAATGGTTCCAAAATAACAAACTTAATTTAGATTGTAAAAGGGCATCAGCAACAACAACAAAAAAGTAAATGTTATATCCAGGCAAATAACGATACGTCCGTCCAAACGTTTTGTTATACTTCCTTCCCTTACTTGCAACACACCCAGCAAATAAAAATTTTTAAATTGTAAGTAAAAGTATTTTTTTTTATTTGTCAAACTTATTTGTGCTTGTTTATGTTTTCACTTTTTGAAAGAAGCGAGAGTTGGGGTAGTTGGTGTAGTTGGCATACAAATGATTTTCTACTCTTACTTCTTTCCAAGTCCATGAGGTTATTGTTAACGTCGTTTTCATGAGATTTTAGGCATGAGTTTAAAAACGAGAGAGCCAACATCGAAAAGAAATTTTAATCGACAAATAAACGAAATATCATTGAAATGATAATAAAAAATATAAATTTTTAATTTTAAAATACGCAGTTACGTACCAAGGCGAATTCAATAAGGTGGGCCCAATTTACTACGTAAGCAACAGCTGATACATTCGCGTATGTCAAAACACACAAACATTCTGTATTTTGTTGACAACTTTTCCTTACTACAGTGTTGCATTATATTGACACACCGAAATTTTGTTTTACAGTGTTGTATTCGTTTTCAATTTAAGACCACCTTATTATATTCGCCTTGGTTACGTACTTTAAATCATTTTGAAAGCTTTAAAGGAAAATTAAAAAAAGAAATTAAATATTAAATCTATGAAAATGATTATTAAAAAAAAGTTTTTAGTTGTAAAAGGGCAATTCGAGAATTTCTGCAATATAATTTCTTCAGCAGAGAAGTGTTTTATTTTTGAACATACTCCTTGATCAAGAAGTTTCTGGAATAACCCTCATGTGGCGATCCCATGGTTCCGATTTGATTTTTTTAGTTAAGTTGGTACATCTGTTGTTAATTCCATTGATTCTTAGCGTCATAGCTTGATATTTGCGTTTTTTATATTCCGTTTTCGGTATGTCCATCAGTGCTTTCAGCGATTGTTCCATTATTTCCTCTGGGCTACTGCTACGCGTTCCCCGTCATGGTTTTTTAACTCAATTGAACAGAAAGAAGTCATAGGGAGCTAAATAAAGTGAATTCGGTGCCTGTTGGATGGTATTTTTTGCATTTTTCTTTAAAAATTTTCAATAATAATGGCACTGTGTGAGGGTGCGTTATCATGGTGCAAAATCCATGAGTTTTCTGCCAACATTTCTGATCTCTTTCGGTGAGTTGCTTCACGTAAACGTCTCATAACGCCCAAATAAATCTCTTTGTTTATTGTCTAGCCTTATGGCAAAAATTTATGATGCACTACACCGTTGTAATCTGTGTGCCGCTGTGGTATAGCAGGTAAGAAAACCGCCTACCAACCAAAAGGCCCTCGATTCAATACCAGGACAGACCATCTTAAAAAAAAGAAGAAAACATTTTCCGACAGCGGTATCACCTCATAACATTAAGTAACTCGTTATGAGTATTACTACTATTGAAGACTTCTCTAATTCATTTGCCGTTCGGAGTCGGTGTTAAAATATAGGTCCCTTTCAATGAGTTTAAGAAATAGAATCGCGTGCAGCTCATTGACTGAGAGAAGTCCCCATGTTCCTTCATGGAATGTTAATGGAATTAACAACACCGTTGTAATCCAGGAAAACCTGATCTGATCTCTTTCGGTGAATTGCTTCACGTAAACGTCTCATAACGCCCAAATAAATCTCTTTGCTTACTGTCTAGCCTTATGGCAAAAATTTATGATGCACTACACCGTTGTAATCTGTGTGCCGCTGTGGTATAGCAGGTAAGAAAACCGCCTACCAACCAAAAGGCCCTCGATTCAATACCAGGACAGACCATCTTAAAAAAAAGAAGAAAAAGTTTTCCGACAGCGGTATCACCTCATAACATTAAGTAACTCGTTATGAGTATTACTACTATTGAAGACTTCTCTAATTCATTTGCCGTTCGGAGTCGGTGTTAAAATGTAGGTCCCTTTCAATGAGTTTAAGAAATAGAATCGCGTGCACCTCATTGACTGAGAGAAGTCCTCATGTTCCTTCATGGAATGTTAATGGAATTAACAACACCGTTGTAATCCAGGAAAACCGTGAGCATTGCCTTCTTTCTTGACTTAAAACGACATGGTTTTTTTGGTCCCGACTCATTCGATCCTATTGTCTGGATTGTATTTTACTCATAAACCCACGTCTCGTCTTCAATAATTATCCTTTTGATAAATGTGCGTCGGATTCAGCCTCGCAAATCATGTCTATTGTGCCAACACACATAGAGATAAATGTACGCTTGGCTACGTAGCTTTTACAAATGTTAAGCTATATCACTAAGATTAAGCGGGAATATCAACAACAGATGTACCAACTTTACAAAAAAAAAAATCGGAATGATGGGACCACCACATGGAAGTTATTCCGGAAACTTTTTGATCAAGTTCGTAGTAGACTTTGCTAAGCGCAATATAACAAGTCTAGTATTTTTCTGATTTTTTATACTCTGAAAACATAAAGCAAATCTCTTACTGCCTCACAGCGTTACTAAGGGCCAATCTAGCTGCAAAAAATAAATTTTTTGAGGGTTTAAAATTGACTCAGTTTGTTTAATAATTGGTTAAGAAAAACTTACTGCATATAAGTGCATATCAATTTTCTTACTTTTATTTATTATTTGCTTTGTTATACTGATTTATATATGAGCAATTGCATTGTCGCTCTTTTTATAAAAGTGCAGTCTATTTTTAGCATCGTATTTGCGGTGATCTTTATACAAAACAACAACATAAACAAAAAAACAATTTTTTTCTTAATATTGCATTATGTCAGGTAAGTATTAGCTTAAATCCAAATATGGGTTTAATTAAAATGTTGTGTGTGTTCAACAAATGTAATAGAAAAAGTGTTGTTTGTGAAGTAAATGGGATTTCGGCTGATTCCCATGCGATGTATTGTCACGTATAATGTGCACTATAGAAACAAACAAAAATATTTTTGCTAAAACGTGCTATACCGATTTTTTAAGCATATACAGACAACATACCTATAACTCGAAGAGACCTTTGTAATGTGTGGCTTACTGAGGTAAAAAGGAAAGAAAAGCTGTTATTAATTGCTTTTTTTTTGCTCAGACTGGGCTGCAAAAAAGCGGATCAGAAGACTATTGCAATAAAGTTAAATTAGCTGTACGAAGATTAACGTATTCAATAAGTGAAAAGTGAATGAAATCACTAACAAAGTTTGCTTGGATTGATTATTATGTCTTTGTTCTGAAAAATCATCTGAAATTACACAGATAACTTAATGGTACAACCGTCAACATCAAATTTTGGTAGATTCCGATCACAGTTATTAGATAAATCATATATCCATAAAGACCTGAACGTGCCTATAGTTAGAGAGGAGATCGCGAGGTATGCTAGTGCATGTTTGAAGAAGCTATAGGTCCACATGATTTACTATGGAGCCCGTGCAATCTTGAATAGTGCTGGTTACATCCGATTGAGAAGAAGAGACACTGCGGACCCAATACGAAGAAGAGTAAGAACAATGTCAAATAAATTCCATTACCCAGTGCTATTTCGTTCCAAGCTAGCTGGACCAAGTAGTAGAATCATTATAGCTTTTGTGGTTTGAATTTAAATTGTTAGATAATACAGGGTATCCGCCAGGAAGGCATATTACCTTGTTTTGCCGCCATTTTGGTAAACATTAGACCTGACAATTCATATTTGGCTGTCGTGAAGTAGAGACGTGGCAGATTTATTATAGAAAATTATTCAGTAAACCAATGTGTTTTAATCGTTAAAACTTTTTTTCAAAATCAATCATCGATTTTCATGAAAAAATAATAAGGAATGTTGAGGCACATTTTTATTTGAATGGTTATGTGAATAAGCAGAATAGTCGGTTTAAATTATTCATCAGTCACCTTTAAATCTATTAAAAGTTACAGTCATTGGACCATACTTCTTTGAAAAAGAAAACAGCGCAATGGTAACTGTCAATGGGGAGCAATATCGTGATATGATTGAAAACTTTTTAACACCACAACTATATGCTTTGGGCTTTGACTAACATGTGGTTTCAACAAAAGGGGCAACATCGCATACGGCCAGGATTGCTATGGAATTACTGCGATACCTTTTTCCACAACAAATTATTTTAAGGAATGGTGGTGTTGATTAGCCTCCACGGTCATCTGATTTGACTGTTCCGGACATCTTTTGGTTTATGCTAACAAACCAGAAACGCTAGAGCAACTCAAACAAAATATTCGTGATGAAGTTAATGAAATACCGCATAAAATGTGTGAGAATGTAATGAAAAATATCTCAAAAGGGCGTGCATTTATGAGGCTAACAGATATTGTATTTATCCGATATTGTATTCCATACAAAATTGCCGAAATTAAATAAAACATTTATCAATATAAGATCCATTCTCTTTCATATAATCAAAAGCTATAAACAAGGAAATTAGTATACATTCCCGGCGGACACCCTGTATAAGAGTGATGATCCAATTAAATCAAATTTTTTAAAAAAATAAATTTGAGTCTGCGTTTTAATTTATGGTATGTTTCGAACTTGTGTTTACAAGTTTAAATTCTGTCTCAAAATTGGTTTTAGAAGAATCGAATGTGAGCCATGTTAGTTCACCAGGATCTTGTTTTTTTATTTTAAGTTTTCAAGCTCTTAATAAAACACCCTACACGGGAAGTTCTTTAAAGAGGTGTCAAAGGCTGACTGGCAGCTAGTCGTAGTGATCATTTATCAGTGATATATTTTTTTTATTATATAAATTGACTTAAATAATATAAAATTTAATGGTGTACTTGTTTGGGTAGTGTTCGCATACAACATAAGCAGCCTAGGGTCGAATCACCAACAAAAGAATTCAATTGCAGTTTCAAATGTTTAATTAAGAGACTTTAACCCCCCTTCAGATAAATTCATATAACAGAAGCTCCGTCTGACACTCTAGCTTACCACTGGCGATGACGACAAACATCAGGCAAATAGTCAGGAGAAAACACCACACAATACGTTTTCCCACAGACAAAAATAAAAAAATTATTTATCACAGACAGTGAATAAATATAAAGCGTGTTTTTTATAGAGGTATAGAACTTTAAGTTGGCATTACTTTTCAAGATGGCGACCGATTTAACAGCTGTCAAGTGATTTATTCTCAGTTTGGTTTGGCAATTCATTATGAGTAGACTCACGCCTGAACCACGCTTGCTAATAGTGCAATTTTCATTTTTCATAAGTGATTTTTTTTTCAATTTTCATAACCGAATTTTGTTTAGCGATGAAGTGCACTTCTGGTTGAATGGCTACGTCAACAAACAAAACTGCCGCATTTGGAGTGAAAGTAATCCTCAAGTGTATGTGGAATCACCGTTACATCCAGAAAAACTGACTGTTTGGTGCGCTTTATGGGCTGGTGGAATCATTGGTCCGTACTTTTTCAAAAACGATGGTGGCCAGGACGTTACATTCGATGGTGATCGGTAAAGAGCGATGAATTGAATAACCATGATGTCCAGGAGATGTGCTTTCAACAAGATGGCGCAACATGTCACACAGCTCGTGCCACAATAGATTTATTAAAAGACACGTTTGGTGACCGCCTAATTTCACGTTTTGGACCTGTGAATTGCCCTCAAAGATCTTGTGATTTCACACTGCTAGACTAGTTTCTGTGGGGCTATATAAAGTCATTGGTCTATGGAAGACAACATTCGCCGTGTTATTGCCGAAATACGGCCACAAATGTTGGAAAAAGTCATCGAAAATTGGACCTCAGACTGGACTACATCTGCGTCAGCCGTGGCGGTCATATGCCAGAAATCATATTTAAAATGTAATGCCATAAGATTATCTTCGGAATAATCCATCGCTGTTTTATTGCAACTTAAAGTTCTATTCCTCTATAAAAAACACCCTTTATATATATATTATATATTTTTTTGATGCGCTAGAGTCGTCTAACTTCAAAATCCGTTAGCATTTCAGATTCTATGGATAAGTTTTTTTTAGAATTTTTTTTTCTGAAATGTGAGATTTTTAAAGACGCTGCTTCATAAATTTTTTGATAACTTTGAAATGGCTTATTCGATATCGTCAAACCATATTTTAAAAAATTCCGAATTATACCAGCTTGATGTCGTTCTAATATCATTTTATAGTAATGTCAGAACCATCACCACCACTTCGCAAGAATCTTCACCATTACACAATCACATGAAGAATAGCTATAGTAGATTAATCATCTAATTAGGATAAAAACAACTAATTAATGAAACTGAAAGCCATATGTAGCCAAGAGTAGAGTGACGGAGGAAACAAGAAACATAAATATAGGTTAGGCAATTTAAAAGTTTAAATTTAAAAATGCAATAAAACAAAAACGATTTGAAATTTTGCCAAACTTATTCTTTTTGTTGCGAAGTACAATTGTTCCGGTTAGAAATGAAATATTATTTCATTCACCTGGCTGCCGCGCTGGCCTCACAGTGCTCTATTCCAGCGTATGGGGTTGTATCTCCGCAATTACATCACGAATGTTGGCCTTCAAATGCTTTTTTTCGGCATAACAATTATCTTTAATGGCGCCCCACAGAAAATAGTCCAACGAAGTCAAATCGCAGCTTCTTGTAGGCCAACTGACATCACTATTTCGGCTAATTTAGCGGCCATTTTGGCATAAGATGTGTGGCAAGTTTCACCATTCTGTTGAAACCAAACATCGCTCACATCAATACATACAACATAAAGAGCGGGCACAAAAAAATTGGTTATCATGATTGCGAAATACGAAATATAAAATATGGGCCAATGCAGCACCAAACAGTAACTCGTAATGGATGCATTGGCTGCTGCAAAACCACGTTTGGGTTTTCTGAGGACCAAACATGGCAATTTTGCTTAAAAACGTACCCACCAAGATAAAATTATGCTTCATATGAAAAGATGATTTCAAATGTTGCTAAATTTCCAATAAATCCTAACGTTGCTCAAGCGCAAATCGAATTCTAAAGAATTTTTACACAGAATAGAATGACATAAGAGTAGCCAGATTCGAAATAATATTTTTCTCACATACCTATTTATTTATGTAGAATAAAATATAAAAATTAAATTTTTAATTTTCGGATTTCATTTAATTTTCAACAATTTATTTCGTTTGCCAAAAAAATTATTTTCCACTGATTTTAATTGAAAATTGAAAATTAACCACCCAAGTGGTTAAAGGTGTTTGTGTTCGAAAACACATAACGATTGGATTAAACTGCATTAAAAACCATAATTTGGTTTTTATTAAATTTCTCTCTCAAACAGCGAATAATTATAGGCAAAGTAACTCAATAGGCACTAAATAATTGCAAGTTCTTTGTCATAAACACATTGGTTAGACAGACTCAATGCATATTAGATAGATAAATGGTTGGGTGGTTATAAAAGAGTTTAAAATGCGTAAACTGAATTTAATTTTATTTCTATTTTAATTGTTTTTTGGTTTGAAATTAATAACACGGTTTGACAAACAAAAATGTTCGCCAATGTAAAGGTTGTTTTTCACAGATAAATAGAACTTGGAAGAGGAATAGAACAAAGATGCGTTTTTTTAAATTGAAGTGAAATTTACTTTATTCGAAAGATACTCTTCTGGCATTATAATTTAAATAATACTTCTGGCATATGACCGCCACGACTGGCTTGGACGTAGTCAAATCTGGAGGTTAAATTTTGGATAACCTTCCAACATTTGTGTCTGTATATCGAAAAACGCTTCGAATGTTGTCTTTCAAGTAGTCAATTATTTCGGACTTATCGGCGTAGACCAGCGAGTTCACATATTCCCACAGAAAATAGTCTAGCGGCGTTAAATCACACGATCTTGGAGGCCAATTTACGAGTCCGAAACGTGAAACTACACCAAACGTTTCCTTTAATAAATCAATTCTGGCACGAGCTGTGTGACATGTTGCGCCGCACAGTAGAGGAGCCTTTCTTGAGAACTAAATTCAATAAATAGTTTTTATGCATACTTTAGCGGACATTTTTAGTTTTCTTCTCTTCTTTTATTTTTTTCCTCAGTACTTTTATTTTCCTTATAATTAAAATAATCATAGTATATGAGCAAGATTTTCTTCAGTATCATCGGACTTATGACTATCATTGCCATCAATATCATCAGCAACATCATCATTATCATTGTCATCATCATCACTATATTGAAGATCTTCTAGATTTTGTTCAAATAATAATAAGCTCAACGCTTTTTGTAGAAAACTATTACCCTTTTTTTCTTTTACCATTCTCATACTGGAGATAATAGGATCGGAAGTCACTAGAAGTCTTAAAAATATATCCTCATTAGATTTTGCTCTTGAACATTTTCGCGGAAAATTCTCTTTAAAAATTTTGAAGTCTCTATTTCGAACTTCTTGTGCCTCTTCTGACAACTGCCCTATCGATAATAAGGCATTATTATTTCTGCTATTATACCAAGGAGACATTTTCACAAAATATTTGGCGTTATCAAGATCAATATTTACTTAAAAACCTCTTGAAACTGTTACCATTATTACTTACATTCGCCTTAATAAATTGACGTCAAGGTTTGTTATTTGCGCCGAAATGTCAGCATTTTGTAAAAAACACCGTGCAGTGTTGCCGTCATTGAAATTTCCAAGCCCTTTAGATTCACTTTGGATAAGGGCTTTGTAAATTAAAACAATTTTTTTTTTCATCCTCAGAAGTAGCGTGCCACCTTATTATTGAAAGTATGCGATATGCGAAATAAGAAGAAACCATTCGCAAAAATCAACCCAAACATAAAGGCTTGAATGGTTATTAGCTTAGAATAGTTATTTAAAAAAGATCCCAAATGCCTATAAGGCTTATAAAACTATTGGACAAAACGTTGGAATAAATATTTTGTGGAATATCCATTGTTTTTAAGGACCGCAGCACGTCTTTTTAGCATGAAATCAATAAGATTATCTTTTGTTGTTTTTTCTATACCAAGCCAACCAGCCTTCAGAGCGTCAAATAATAGGTTTTATCTCCTCCCACGCCTTCTCTATTGGTTCTTTTGTTCACTATTTCTCATATGTTCTCTATTGGACTGAGGTCTGGGTATTGCACTGGACACTTTATAACACGAATTCCCTCACTATCATCATAGATCATAGTCCTGTTGAAATTGTCGAAGAAGATGCATATTCTACTCTGCACGAGGAAGCATCAAAATTTTTAGTATCCCTTGTTACAGGCACCTGCCCATACTTCCATCAATTTTGTGTAAGTGCCAAAAACCATTTCCGGAAAAGCAGATCGTCACATTTCCACCTCCGTGCGTACTCTTTTCATGCCATCAGAGTTTTTTAAGTTAAATTTTGATTCTTCTGAAAATAAAACCGTATTTTACTTCTGCGTGGACCAGTCGATGTGTTGCTTAGCAAATTGTATTCGAGCTTTGCTGAGTCCTGCGTCACATGCTTTGCTCCGTACGGTTCGATTATGTATTTGTAAGTTCAGAGTTTAAACAACTGCAGTAGCTGACTTATCAGGATATATTTTAATATCTCTTACTGCTCTTGAATCGTCTTTTGATGTCGCACGCCGTGGTTGTCCACCGTGGTGACAGTGGATTTTTCTAGGCAATAATTTCACAAACGGTTTTTCGTGATAGACCGTCTTAAAAATCTTCAATTATTAACTTTTTAAACTAAACGATGTATTTGTTTCCAGTCATTTTATATCTGTCACTAGAAATAAGGCAAATGTAGTATGAATTTGTTCTCTATTCCTCAGGCACCCACCTTTGTCTTAAGAAAGTAATTAAATGATTAGATAATTAATAATTTAACTCCACATGTTTCAATATTAATTTGTTGTACTACTATTCTCCCTTTAGAATAATATCGGGACATTTACAGCATTACTAGGCTTACATTATAAAAAGTCCAATATCTTTTGTCGCATGTTTTTTATACAATTTGAGCACTTCTGTATTAAAAGGTTAGAAATGCAATATAAACTAAATGCTGTCGATATATATTTTTGTTTCCTTACCATATATACAACAAATTTAAATCCTTTTTACGGACCTTGTTTGGAAATTTCAAAACAAAATATTGCAATTTTATTTCAGTCCAATATGTTTTGTCCGACACTGTACATGTAATATATGCATATTGTTACGAAAATAAGATTGGGAACCTCTGAGTTCATTACTTCGCTAAAATAAAAAAACAAAAGTTGCAAGAACAACTATATGTGCTGTTTACAAATAACCAAATCTACAACAACAACTATTAGTAGAGATAAAGTACATGAAAAATAACACGGCAACAACAATAATTAAGCAGCAAAGAAAACAAGTAAGAGACAATAAACAAGCAACAACAAATACTAAGAGCTGAAAGAGGTAGATGTTTACATACGCATGGCTACAAAAGAACTAAAAAGAAATTAAAAGAAAGAAATGGAATCTACCCGAAATATCGAGAGGTTCGATACCTTTCGATGTATTGTTTACTCAACCATATAAAAAGCACATCGATGCGAACGACGACCAGTTTAAGTAAAGTAAGCCCAGCGAGCGCAGTTTGTGTGAAGATAGTTTATAGAGAGTAAACTCGTGAAGTGAATCGTGAAGTAAAAAACCAGTTTAGTTGGAGCTAACTCAGTAAAGAAAGTTAAGTGTGGATAACCTCTGGTTGAAAAGGTTGTGATGGAACCTAAGTTATAACTACGATCGGGTTGGAAGATCTTTAAGTAGAAAGATCTGTCGAGTAATTGTTGTTGTTTACAAGATTGTAAACAGACAGAGTAATTAAGCATAAAAATTGTTATTGCCTGTAAAAAGATTACAACCAGTGGTGTACATAACTGTGTTGAATAAATGATTTTTAATTAAAAACCAAACACAAAATTTATTTTATTTTAATTACAATCTACGAACTCATAAATACACGTTTTTAAAAAGCTGAAAACGTAACAATATTTTAATGTTTTCCGAAAAAAATTTTTTTGTGATAAATCCGAATTTTGGTATCAAATACCCTAAGGTGCGCCATTTTGTTGAAACCACAGCTCCTGCATATCATGGTTCTTCAATTGATGAACGAAAAAGTCAGTAATCATGGCTCTATAGCGGTCACTATTGACTGTAACGTTCTGGCCAGCATCGTTTTTAAAGAAGTACGGACCAATGACCAAACAGTCAGTTTTTCTAGATGTACCGGTGTCTCAGCTAACATTTGAGGATTATTATCACTCCAAATATGGCAGTTTTGCTTATTGACGTGCCCATGCAATCATAAGCTTTATCGCTTAAGAAAATTCGCTTATGAAAAACGGGAACAACGGCAATTTGCAAGCGTTGCTTAAGCGTCAGTTTATTCATGTTGAAATGCCAAACCAAACTAATAATAAATCACTTGACAGCTGATCAAATGGCCACCTGTGAAAAAAGTGTTGTTGTGTTAAAGTTTTATACCTTTATAAAAAACACCCGGTATAAAAGTCAAGCTTTCTTCTTAGATGTGATTTCTATCAGAAATGAAAGCCTACTTCCTAAAACGAAATAAAAAAGAGGACCCTTTTGTTATCTGTAAATAACTTTTTGATACATTTTACACTCGTGTGGTTATGACATATATTTTATTACATGATTAATTTTAAAACTTGGATTTAATTTATGAAAAAAGTTATAAAGTTTGTGTTTAATTTACGTAACCTAATCCCAAATACTACTCGTATAAATAGTTGTATTTTTGAAAGTTATGTTTTTTTATGAGACCTATTCAAAAGCAAACTGTAAGGGGTACTAATTGTTGGGTTGATGAAAAAATAATTTCTTATATCTATGGTTAGGTTAAAAAGCATGCTGGAGGGCGTATCTATCTATATATATATAAATGAATGTGTTTTTATTTGTTTGTGGGTTTGTGAGACGAATTACTTCGTTCGTTGTTTGAGTTAAAGCCCAAACATAATATGCGTAGGCTAGCTTAAACGACTGCGTGAAGTTATACAATCAAATGTGTATAATTATAATGTACTTAAAAACTATTCGTCAAGTTTCGTTCAGTTTCATTTGCTTACGTTTTGAGCGAAGCTGATCGCACTTTACGTACGTAAACAGCTGTATGTGTGTTATATGGATAACAATACGTCGTGCAATGGATGCTTTTGTTTTTATTCAGCATTGAAACAGCGACGATTAAGCATGAGTAGAAGGTTTACAGATTTTTTTAATTTTTATTTAAACTGTGTTACCTTTTTGATTAAATTTGTATACAAAATACTAATAAGGCTAACTACCTATTCAATTCAACTCTTAGATAGCAATTTTCATGTTGTCCACTAACACAACTATTCAAAAGTACATTGTAGCCATCAAAAAGTTGATTAAGTATTTGACAAACTTTTCATTGATTTTTTGACAGTAGCTTAAGTAAGCAAAAGTATATTATGTTTGGGCCTTTACTTTTATGAAATACGCGTTTTGCTACTCCTTCTTCTTTTTTTGTTTTAATTGATATTTTTTGCTTTGTTATTTTCTGGTAAATTAAAAACGGAAAAAAGAATAGGATATAAAGTAAACATATTTATATTTACAGGGTAATTTGAACTGAATTACGTACATTATAGGTTATTCCTCTTAAATTTTATATGAGAAATTATATAATTCGGCACAAATGATGAACGAGAAGACGAATTATGAAAGTTGTCGTGTAAACATGGTATAAAGCTTTACTAACAGTGATATAAAGGTTTTCTGGTTGTGAATCTAATAAAATTAGCTTTTTGAAAAGTTAAAAACGTAAAAATATATTCTTTTTAAGCTGACCACAATGCAGAGCGGTAAAAGATTGCAATCGATTTAATTGCAATCACACGACTTTCTGCTAGTGATTGCTAATTTTTTGCTAACATTCGAAATCGTAAATTGATTTAATGATTTAAATTTCAAATCATGAAATTTATTCGATAAAAACGATTGAATCAGTTTTCTTAAAACAATTCATATATTACTTGATTGCACTCAAAATTGATTGCAATGACTTCAACTACAATTACTTTAAATGCATCATCCATTTCCTGAAATCACAACTATAGTAAGAGTTCAAAGAAATATTACACTGGGAATGTAACGATTTCCACTGGTCTTGGCAATTCAAAATTTTCAGAGTCAGCTTTATTTCTAGAGAAAGGAGTTTTATACTTTTTTATAATTGTATAGTATTTCGTTGGACTTTCACTGTAGTTATGATTTCAGTGGAATGGACGAAATCGAATGATTTTAACAAAAGTGTGATTGCAATCGAATTGATTATTGCAAATTGACAAGATTTAATTTTGAAATTTGAAATCATTAAGAAAGAAGGATTAAATCAGTTTGATTAAAATCATTTTGATTTCAATGTCAATTTGTTAAATTTTTTTAAAGCTTTGCCTCAATGATTAGCATTTAAGGGAGAAGTTTAAATTTAACAATTTAAGTTTAATGCTTTTATTAGCTAGCGAATTTCGCCAATCTGCAATTTCACACAGCTAACGTACAGGAAACTAGTTAGTCTTGAAATTGTAGGCTGTTTCAGTGTTAGACTTGACTGATCTTACTATTTATATTTGTTTTAATTGGCCACATAGCTACGATCTTTTATCTATATACTCGTATATAAAAATGAATGTGTGTTTATTTGTTTGTGGGTTTGTTCGTTGGAAGTCTGTAGACGGCTAACGAACTGGACCGATTTTCTTGAAATTTAACAGTACCTTCCTGTATGCCTGGAAGGAACTATTTATTTTAAAATTAGGCGCCACGCCCACATACCCAGTAAGTATTTAATGTCGCATATCTAATAAGTTGCAGCAGCTAGTCCTCAAATTTTGTATGGACGACTTTGACGTATATATGAACAAAATGAGCGTATTGGCTTTAGTAGGCGTGTCACCTCTTTTATAAAAATATTATATTAGTATATCTAAGAATATATAACAGTTAGGCTCCTAAAATTTTGTCGAATCCACTTTAGTATCAATATGAATATTTTAGACAAAAATGGGCTGACTAGGAAATGGGGGCGTGGTACTTCCCATATGAATTGAATTTCAGAGCGAGACCCTCTCATATAAATATGATACAAAAGTTCATGTACATGGAAAACTAGAATCTAGCGTGAACCACCTTGACACACATATGAACACTTTGGGTTAGGGAAATAAATGGACTCTATTTTTATATGAATTCTTAGACAGAAAGTAAATACTAAACATCATATATCTGATAAACTATTGCAGCTAAAGTTGTGTATATTGCCTGTTCATCCCAATACCTGTGTTATTATATGTTTGTAAAAATACGCATAGAGGGACATGTGTAACTTAGGTACCTTCAACAGTAGACACAAACCATTGATGACACTATAGAGCCTTAATTTATGAACAATCTACAGCATACATAATTTTTTAAAGAGTCAATTGTTACCTGTGGTTATATAATACAGACCAAACCTTGATGGCCAGGTCACCATTTGTGGTCACCCTAATAAAAAATATTAAATATTTTCTATTGCCCAAAATTTTTTATCATGAAAATAAAAAAACTAGACATGTTATGGTATATTTGCCTAATAATGATTTAAAGGAAGTACTTAATAATAGTACTTAAAATAGTACTTACAATCTTTTTCGCAAATCATTTGAATTCCAGATTCTAAACGAGTTAAACCTTTATTTTGTGAGTGATCATCTTATATATAAATATGAATGTGTGTTTGTATGTTTGTTGGTTTGTTTGAACTTTACGGGCAGCTTAAGGGCTGAACCGATTTTCTGGACATTTTAACAGTGTCTCTCTTTATGTCCGAAAGGAACTATATAAAGGCTATATAAATTTCTATAAGTCCAACTGCGCGGTGCCAATCCAAAAAAAAAAAAAATAATAATAATAAAAAAAAAATCTAAAATGGTAACATAAAAATAGTCTAATTTTGGTCCAAATAGATTCATAGTCAATCAATTATCAGTCAAAAACTGAGCACACAAAGCAAATATTGATTTAAGAGTATCTATAGAACGGTTAAAGCTAAAGTTTCAGTATCTTGGTCAGTATTTGTTATAAGTGACCTTAATAGCGAATACAAGTCAACAGTCAAAAAGTTGTTAATATAAGAAGTTTCTAAATTAGGTTCAAACTAAGTCGTGAATAATACGTATCATCAGCCAGTAACTGAGTGAATTCGATAAGTGAGCGTGCGCCTTCTACTCATGCTAAATATTGAGTTTTGTTTATGTGGAGAACGGCAACAATTAAAGCAGCGTTATCTATCCACATTAGCCAAAAAGCGGGTATTTCAGAACGCACACTGCATAAAAGCTATCTATATATGTATAGTGTCTTTCTGGGAGGAGCTATAGGCTATCACAGATGTTTGGATTTGGATTGGAAGTGGACAAAAGTTGGAAAAAGTGTAGAAATATAACTAAAATAACAATTAAGATGATAATTAGGATGCGTAGCGAAGCACACCGGGTTTTAACTAGTTAAACATAAAAACAGAATAGAAATGAACTATAAAAACTTACATAACGTATGAGCAATATTATATTTATGCACATATTAGTGAATATAACTCATACGCTACGAATTATTTTATTAAAAGACCCAGTGATAATCAAATGTTATATACATACATATTGGATTTGATTGTATGGGAAGCGTCGTACCAAATTCCATTTACATATGATATAGACTACTCAAGTAGCTATGATTGTTAGGTTGGGGTATATGAGTTAGCGAGTTAAGTCTTTCTTTCGTTTATCTCAACAACTTCTACAATAGTGGATAATCCATACCTTGCGACATATGTATGCATTAGTGTATTTTTTAGCTGTTTAAGAACTATCGATAATTATGGTTTAAATGTAAAACTGCGTTGATATATCTATTCAGTGAGGTCTGGAAAGATATTATGAATCGTTTAACAACAGAACAGCGGTTCCAAATTGTGAAAATTTACTTTATAAAAAGGAAAAATAAATAAATGAACACATTTTCATTTCTGGTCAAATGGCCACGTCGATAAGCAAAATTGTCATATATGGAATGAAGGCAATACTTAAGCAGTTAACAAATCACCCACACCAATGATCCTTATTTCTTCCGAGATGACCAAGGAGCTGCCATTAATTTTGTTTTCAAACATCTAACTTTGTCATACAGCGCGCTTAATATTCAATTGAGAACTTTCTTTTAAGAAGTGGCCTTGTAGACTAGCCACCTGGTTCGTGAAATTTAACGTCCAAGGATGACTTTTTATGTGACTATGAATTGGACTACGTTGACTTGTGGTTTCAGCACATAAGCAATACGCGAAGTCTCACGTACATAAAGACAGGCCAGCCACAAATCCAGCCCTGATAGACAACAATACATACAGTTGCCATTGGTAGGACATAGGCAAAAATGGTAAAAAAGTATGCAAAATTCGGAGCTCTCGAATGAAACACCTATGGCGTAGCCGCGGGAAACATTTAAGTGAAATAATCTTTAAATACTAATAACAGCTCCAAATAAATATTTTATCCACTTTTGTAAATTTTGTAGGTTTCTTTCCGATTTTTAAAACCCAAACAGTTAAAAAATAACCTGTTATTTTCACTCTGTAGTTCTCTTAAAACGCCATGCCATGCCATCAAACACTAAGCCGGCTACTTGATGTGCTGGCGGCTAAACTACCAGCAATTTGGAGTTTCACTTGGAAATAATAAATTGGCTGCAAATTCGTTACAGTTAGGAAAAGGACAAACTAAGTTAAAATTGAGGTTTCTTAAATAGAAGTAATTTCTCAGGATAGTCCATGTTAACCTAATTTTTAGTAGTGGACAATAGGGCTTAATCTCAAACGAACTTTGCCAATAAAATTGGGCACCCCTATTCTGCGTTTCGATAACGTCTACGCATTCAGTTACGTTGCTATCAAAGCTTGGTATTCCAAAAACAAATAACAAAAAGAAAAAAAAAGTGGAATCGAAAAAAAAGAAGGCAATAATGTTCTCAAAAGCATAGGAAAATTTCGATTTGAATCGAAACGCAGAATGGGGGAGATCATATATTTCTTTCAAAAGAAATGATTTTTTTAACAATCTAATATCTACACATCTTCTGTATTTTAAAATAAATACGAACAAATGTATGAATAATTATTAAAAAAAGAAAACTTTTTTATTTGCTTAGTTTTTAGATATTTTCCGGTACACGATAAATGTGACAGAAAGCAAATCAAAAAGTTTATATGTGTGTGACTTTGAATATAAAATAGATTTAAAAAACGAACACAGGAGTTATTTTAAAAATAATTTTTTAAATATAAATTAAAAATGCTGACTTAGTGACAGTATTATATCAACGTGACAGCTAAAAGTTAAACTGAAATCTACCGCAGCACATACAGAAGAAGACACGTATAAAGGGGATATGCCATGTAAATTAAAAATTTTGAATTACACGTAAATGTGAGGAAGTATCCCTCTACTGCATATCTGTAGTTGATATTATTCTATTCGGATTTTGGTAAAGAAATTTCTTTATATTTATTATTGAAAACTGTAGTTAAAGCACACAATTGTTTGCTTAGTAATGACCACTTTATAAGTCAGAAGTAGTCGACCAAGTGTGTGGCTACAAAGTGCCATAAGTGGGGGACAATTGTCTCTTAATAGACAGTATTTTGCCAATAAAGTTTTAGGAAAAAAAGGATTAAATTGTTGCTGCTCAATTATTGCTGGTATAAATGAACACAAGTTGGTGGCTGGTTACGTGGGTGACTATGTGGCTATCAGTAGCAATATGTGAATGAGTGTGTGTGCGTGTGTTTGTATTTTTGAAAAGGAAAAACGATCCTCATTCAAATTAACTCAAATAAACAAGAAAAAGTGTAAATTTTCGCAAAATCAACAACAACAACCACACTTGTAAATTTCATGGAAGCAGAAAAAACAAAATTCAACCAAGAAAAAGAAAAAAATTTGAAATAAAAATGAAAATGAAAACGAAAAAAAAAACAAGAAAAATTTGTTGAAAAAGTCCACTTTCACCAGGAGGATATCACAAACATAAAACATTAATGAATTCATAATAAAATAAACACTAAAAATATTACGCAAATAAAAAATTCAAATTTTTTCTGAATATAGATGAACTCGTAAAAAGGATAAAATTTAAAAATAGTTTTAAATTTGTTTTCCTTCTTTCCTTTAACCCTTTTGAAACACAAATGGTGTTCACTTATGTGACTGGTGTTAGAGACAGCGAACGAGAAAGAAAAAACGTCAATACGGTACAGTGGCTAATGAAACGTTGATATTATGGGAAAACGTATAACATGCATATGGAATCTTCCTACAAACAGCAAGCTAATCTATCGTTACTAATAATCATTTTTAATGGAAGTTCGCTGGAACTTATCAGAAGCTCCTGCTGGGCTTACTTAGATAGCTATATATGTACATCCGCTTAGGTCAGTAGTTAGTGAGTTATACCGAGTAGCCAGACACTACTGGTCCCACTCTGATGCCCATAGAAGGTAGCGTCCAGGCGGAACTACATGTCTGCATCCCGTCCAATTAGACGAAAGCCCGCTGATATTTAGATCAGTTAGGTCCGATAAAGCATGCACATGTTCGATAGTCCCCTCACCCTGACAACTTCTACAGTACTTATTGAACAGTTGATCCCGTCTCCGAACATGCCCGATCATATAGTGACCAGATTTATTTTGATACAAAGCAGGTGGCTTATTATCCCACCGTATCTGTGCCCTGCACATCATGTATCACAGAACCAGAAGTCTGCAAGAAGAAGTAGAATAAAAATTCGATTATCAACATCGATTAGTCGAAAACTATCAGTTAAAAATTTATTTTTAGGAATTATATAAGAGTCAAATTCAATATTTGTGAAGTCTGAATATTCATAGCTTCAGTATCACTGATGTTCAATTTCTTTTAGTATAATTAAGGGTTCATTCATTTCACTCGCTGGTTAGTCCGCCACACAGTTCTCTCGGGTGTCAGAGTGATCGCTGACTCAGATAATCTCTAGGTTTGAATTAGTCGCCATCTCGTTTAAAGACGACCGGCATTTACATACCAGTCGCTGTCGAGTTGACACCGGAGAGAGCCCTGATCGCTGTCTGACTGTCCGTACAGATGCAGAGATCAACATCAAATACCCTGTAGTACATTTTTATCGCCGAGACCTACTGCAGTGGTCCGGAAGCCTAAAGAATACTCTCACCACATATGTGGGAGTAATGACACCGCCCTCGACCTCTTTGGACGATTTTGACCCGTCCGTGTGCACCTCTGGAGAACCAGATCCAATAACATGTTCTTGTGCGATGCTCATTTAGAACATTCTAACCAGGAAGGGTTTGGTTATTCTGTAATCCACCCACCCGTGCTTTCGAAGGAGTAAACCTGAGCGCACACGTAATCATCAGCGCCACACTTCGCAGAACCTTTTAAAGATTCCGCCATATGTAGATTTCTCTAGAGATTTCCACCACAAAACTGTACATAAGTATGGGCTTAACAACCATGTCAAAAATCCATTTGGAATTACTAGGGTTAAGACCCCAGGACTCAGCACAATATTCGCCCTTGAAGCGTCCGCCTGTGTATTCTGGAGGCAGGACGGCTTGGAGTCCAGGATCACCCTTTGATACTTCGTGCTATCCGATAGCCCCAGTTCCACCCCGTTCAAGCGCGGAAGGAAAAAAGATCGAATTTTATATCTACGTGTGAACAGCACCTCCGGGGTAACATCCATATCCAGAGAGGTCAGTAGCCTGACTAAGAATATTGTTCCAAGCACGTCGATCTAATGCGCTTCTACTCCAGTATGTAAAATTAATTATTTAAATGTTTTACCCTTTCCTTGATAAAACAGTCTACAATCAGGCGGTGTTATTGGTAACGTTTGGAAACAGGTGCTGTTGACAGCGACTGGAATGTGTGCTATTGACAGCGTCTGGTAACGGGCGTGCTGTGTAGAAGACAGCGTCCAGTAACTGGTACTGTGCTGAAGAAAGCATCTGGTAACGGGTACTATTTTGGAGACTGCTTCTAGTAACGGGTAATATATAGGAGACAGCTTCTTGTAACGGGAGAATAATAATAATAAAAATATATGAATAATAATAATAAAAAATAAGAATTATTAAACGAAGTTCTAAGGTGCCATCTGAACGGAGTAATTCGCATATGTAATCTAGGCGACGAACTAAGCCATTCGAAGTCTCGTGTGAACATGGTTTTAAATGACTTTTCGTTATTTGTTATCTATTATATTATGGAAGGTATGTTTCTATTCTAAAATATAGACCTTTGTGTACTTAAGAGAGACTCCGCATTATAAATTTCAATGGTTAAATAATAATAATCAGAAATAATCAACAAAATTTATTGAAAGATATTAAACGATCAGTGAAAGCGTAAGGTAATTGAGGGTGTATGTGACCGAGTGAGTTGAAGACCTGGCTGTGTTATAAGAGGTTTGTGTCAAATAAAGAGTATTAAAGTATTAAAGTATTAAAGCAAAGGGTTGTTTTTAAGGGCTTGAAAATTCGACGAGATAAAAAAACTGGAAAACAGCTGCACAAAATATATCGAATTTGAAGAAAACTACTTAAGATGCTTTTTGAGGGAAACTGAGCATTAAAAATTTACTTTTGAAGTCCTTAAGGTATAACCCATTAATTACTTGCACAATTTTTATTAAATATTAAAAATTACTTTTTCTTTCTGTGCTGAAAACACACGCATTTACCACACACTGTCAATTATTTATTTAAATTTTGTTTATTTATTTCAAGCTTATTTTCTTGCGACATAAGTTTTGAACCTAAAGTTAAAAACATGATAATAAACCTTTTATAAGGAAGATTTTTTTTTACATTTTTACTATGAATTAAATTTAAACTTTTAGTCCCTTTTCCTTTTGCTCATGAAGCAATCCACCTTTAGTTAAAGCTCACTGTGTAATCATTTGCTGTGAGTTTTTTTTAAAAACGTTTCGATATTTGATATTTTATTTGCAAATCAAATCCTTTTCTATTTTTGTTTCATCTTCATCATTTACTGTGCAAATTTTGTGGTTTTAATACATTTATGTTGAACAGTGTTGCCGATGTAATAACACAAAAATGGGACAGAAAATTTTTTCTTGAACTATTTTTGAACCATAAAATTTTTGTGTAATTTTTGTGTAATTTTGTTTTAACAATATTTCATTGTAGTAAAAGTTTTAGGGGGTGGCGTGGTGTAGTGGTTAGAGCGCACGCATAGCAACACAAACGACCCAGGTTCGAACCCCAGCAGAGGGGACATGACGAAGAAAAAATCTAATTGTGGTTTCGAATGTTTAATAATAAAAAAGGCTTCAACTTCCCTCCAGACAACTCCATCTAAAAAATAAAGAAAAAGCCATCAGACGAATGATCAGGAAAAACACACCATCTACTGGGAAAAAGTTACAATGCTAAAGTAAAGATCATCACCAATTAGCAAGGATCTTCACCACTACACAAAAAAAAAAAAATTGTATAGAGGAAACTACAGCGGATTAGTCATCTACTCAGCTTGAACTATCAAATTGATTAAAGAAACTGAAACAACTTCCTGAAGGAGTGACGCAAAAAAAAGTTTTAATTTAAAATTCAAATTTGAAATAAATCAAATGTATGGTTGATTGATTATAAAAATATTCCAATTAATGATATATAACATATAAGTATGTAGGTATGTATGTATAGGCATATAATCTTAAAAATCTATTCCGTATTGTTCTCAAGATGATTAGCGACAAATGAACACCAGTTTGAGGAACTTTCATATTATTATGATGAAGTGCACACAATTTTACAAATTGTTCAGCCGAAGAACGCACAATATTGTCAAGTTCAATCCTCAGTGCATTTTAGAAAAAGGTTTCCTATCAAACATATTGATGATTAAACACTGAATCCCTTTAGATTTTGAAGAGCAAAGACTTGATGACAATTTTGACAATGAAAGTTATTTGGTAAAAGTTTTTAAAACGGTCTCGATGCGACTCTGTTTCCTTATTTCATAAGTAGTAGTGAATTAAAATTAACAAAAACTCAAAAAATCGTTACAAACAAACACAGAATGTCTTTTGTGTAATTTTTAAACTTTTGCATAGTTTTGAGGCCATGTTTGTGTAAAATTGAATTTGAATTCTGACAACACTGAGGTTGAAATAAACATACATATGTAAATATCGGGTAATTTTTTAAGAGCTTTCGTATGTATGAAATGTATGAAATAATGTATGAAACCTTTATTTGAGTCGATAGACGAGAATCGATGCTTAAAGATGATTTTATATAAATATTGACCTCAGCTACGCCTCAAATGGTTCATACGCTGATCCAATTTCGGCATACTCTCTCCAACATATCGACCGATATCTGACGAATAAGTTCCTCAATATTGGTTGACAGTGATCGCCTGTTTTACATGATATGAGCCTTAGCATAGCTCCAC
This sequence comes from Wohlfahrtia magnifica, assembly GCA_023159175.1. Classification (NCBI taxonomy): domain Eukaryota; kingdom Metazoa; phylum Arthropoda; class Insecta; order Diptera; family Sarcophagidae; genus Wohlfahrtia; species Wohlfahrtia magnifica. The sequence continues at coordinate 2,398,006 of JAKWBJ010000212.1, read as the reverse complement.
AAAAGTAGTCTAAAGGCGTTAAATCGCCTCATCTAGGCGGCCAATTGACCAGCCCTAAACGTGAAATAAACTGTTCATCGAACCCGACTCTCAATTGGTCCATTATTTCGCGTGCTGTGTGGCATGTGGCACCAAGTCCATGTCAGCTCAGTCCAGCTCTTCTATACAAAATTGTAATCATGGCACGGTAGTACTTGCCATTCACAGTAACGTTCCTGCCTTCATCTTCTTTGAAAAAGTACGGCCCAATGATGCCACCGGCCCATAAACCACACCTGACAGTGCATTTTTCGAAATGCATTAACAGTTGTTGCAGTGGTGCTGGCTGCTTGTCACATCAAATGCGGTAATTTTGCTTGTTCACGTATCCATTCAACCAGAAATGAGCTGACCATAAAATGGGTGCACTTTCTTAACCGAACATGAATTTTGATGATCAAATCTGCAAGCGTTGTTCGTATGTAAGTCGATTCATGGTTAAAAACGACTGAGCGGCCAAAAACAGTGTTGCCAACAAGGAAGTTGCTAAAAAATTACCTGATACATATACAAAATCTGCATTGAATTTTATTATTTTTCTAAATTTTGTCTTTAACGTGGAGGTAGTGTGCTGTAGTGGGAGTAGAGTGCAGGCATAATCCAAGCGGTCCAAGTTTGAACTCTAGCAGGGGACATGACGAAAAAAAAGTTGATTGCGGCTTCGAGTGTTTCATAAAGAGCTGCAGCTTTCTCGCGTTCCCAATACGCCAGTCAAGCCCCACTGAACTTGTAGTCAAAATCATTACTGCTCTATTCCCTTAACAGTGTAGTTGTGAACAAATAAAAATGATATTCTAGATAATTTACACACTAACATAGTGGCGATAATAACTCAGAGGATTAAGATTATGGTGATAAAAAAAGAGAGAAAGAGACTTCTCTCACCTGGCTGACAGAAATTGTGAAATGCAAAGAAAGCTGGCAGCTTCTATACTGGCGAAACATACAGAGCTGGCTTGCAGATAAACATCTCCAAAGCTATAAATTTGGGAATCAAAGTTAACAACACAATGATCTTTCGAATTGAAAGCAGAAATATGGGAAACGTCCAGCAGTTTCAGTGCTGATATTCGGAACACATTAAATGAACCTAGGCGGCCAATATTTTGGCCGACTGAATGCTATAGACCAGAGGTGAGCGGCCTTTTTAATCAACGGGCTATTTTAAACATTTTGGAGGGCCTTGCATAAGGTAACACGTTTTAATAATTTACAAAGTTTTATTTATAATAAACATTAATATGAAATATAAAAAATTAAAAAGAAATAAAGATTTCACACACAGATTTTAATGCAAAAAAGGCAAGTATTTTTAGTGAGAAATTTGGCACTATTTTTTCGATACAAGCTGATAGATATCAGCTGGAATTGATGAGATGGCTACACGTACGCAGCTTTCTAATCGTGTATCACTTAGTCTTGATCGGTGGTCGTTTTTGATGAATTTCATAGTTGAAAATGATTGTTTGCAAACATACGTACTTCCAAACAGAGACATCATTTGATTTTCATTTTTCGTCAAAAGCAGAAATTTATCAGGGCTCACATATGATTTATAAAAGTTTTCGATGTTTACTGGAAGAAATAAATTTTTTAAATCGGTATTATTCTGCATGTCAATCACTTCCATTTGAAACTCTTTGGGAACTGTATCCACAACGATATTAAATGGTGAGAAAAAAAGCATTTTTAGTGGAATCGCTGTCTTATCAGTTTTGAACGTTTGGAATCGTAATTGAAATTCGTTGATTAAAATTTATATATATGATGCGTATTTTTGAGAAGTGGTAACGTTTTATTTTTCTAAATGTGGAAAGTGGGACATATTATTCTGGAAAAGATGCTGTTTCCACAATTTTAATTTGCACTCAAATGCCTGAATTTTATCATACAAGTTATGAATAAACAGTCTTTTGCCTTGAAGTTCAATATTAAGATCATTGAAATGCTGGGTCATGTCGATAAGAAACCATAAGTCGCACATCCATTCTCTATTACCAAAATGAGGGAAATCATACCCCTTCATATCCAAGAACAATTGTATTTCGCCTTTTAAGTTGTATACTCTTTTAAGCATTGCACCTCTACTAAGCCAACGTACTTCGGTATTAAAAACCACATCGCCATATTCAGTTTCTAAATCCTTTAGGAATTCTTTAAACTGGCGGTGATTTAACGCTCGCGACTTAATAAAATTATTAATTTAATTATTGGTAATGTGACATTTGCATACTCAATCTTTTCGCACACAAATTTTCCTGGTGAATTACGCAGTGGTTAATAAATATTTCCCTTCCTGTGGCCTTCTTAATGTCTTGAAACAGCTTCCTGATACTCCAACCTCCATACTTGTCATTGCTCGTGCTCCATCTGTCGATACACCCATAATCTTTTCTAATAAAATTGAAAAATTTTCCAACACAGACTTTAGTTCATCGTACAAGTTTTTGCCGGTTGTAGTTCCTTGCATAGGAATCAATGAACACAATTCTTCAGTAATATTAAAATTGGAGTCAACACCACGTATAAGTATAGCCAGTTGTGCTGAATCGCTAATATCGGAACTCTCATCAAGTGCCAAAGAACAGTGTTCGAATTTTGCAATGCGTTCACAAAGCATTGTTGCTATGTTCTCAGACAAGTCTTCAATTCTCCTTGATATGGAGAATCTTTATAAACTATTGTTTGAAATTATTTTTATTTTTTCAGGAAATGCTATTTCTGCGATAGCAGTCAGACATTCTTTTATCATCACTCCATCCGCGAGGGGTTTCATTTTTTTGCCAGTATTTGACTGACAACATAACTAGCCTTTACTGCGATATTTGACAAAACAGTTTGATTTTTAAAAAAATCCTGTTGTTTTTCGAAGCTTTTCTCCATTTGATTAAATTTATCTATCCGGAGTTGTCCTGTTAGGTTTTTGTATTGTTGTTCATGTTTTGTATCGTAATGCCTTATTATGTTATATTCTCTTAAAGTCGACACAGTTTCTGAGCATATTAAACAAACAGCTTTATTTATAGCGAAAGTGAAATATTACCTTTTCGACAAGAAATACAAAAATTGTTAGTTAACAGCTTACCAGTCTGACTAATTGTGTGACAGAAGCAAACACAAATAACCACAGAGGCGGTGCGTTCGTATTTGATGTTTGAACAAAAGGGAATTCCCTCGTTTTACATTAAAAAGAAATTTGTATGCACAAATTAGTGTCGCCAACACTTCTTTTCAATTTCGCGTTATACAAGTCACGGTTTCACGATGAACTGTAACGGAATTATATTTAAATCGTATTGTAGAAATACCGCGTTATGCGGGGTTTCCCGTAATAAATTTTATAATAATATAGTCGCAATTTAGACGATATGAATTTTCTTGCATTAAATTTAACGTTATATACATATGTATACATATCTAGAGAACATAAAAGAGTAAACATGTTCATGTACTTGATATTTGTTTGAATTTCTTGTTCTTAATTTTTTTTAAAATTTTATTTTTTAATATGAATATTTATTTATGCTGAAAGCTAAAAAGAAACAAATAAATAAAAATTCAATAAATTTTTTAAACGGAAATGCAAATTTAAACAAGAGAAAAAAAAATTCTTACAAAAAATCTTCTACCGTCTAAGCTGGAAAATATTGATGAGAGAAAGTAAATCAACTAAACCAAATTTTAAAAATGCTTGGCGAGCCGCAATGACATGTTAAACGGGCCGCGTGTTGCTCATCTCTGCTATAGACCATTCTGCACTGATATCTTCAAAAACGAAAATTACCATATTTTATTGCGTGTGAAGTCTATTTTTGTATTGTTGCGAGTTATAGAATGCGTCTGTAATTGATGTCACTTCCATTCAGGCATTTATAAACCACTGTCTACGGCGCCTTTTAAAAATTTTCTGGTCAAAAACAAGATTACGCAAAATTCCTTTAATGAAGGAAACTGTGTGGTCACACAAATCTATCTAAAGAAGCCCCCCTGACCATTTAGCTTACCCCTGGCGATGATTACAAACATCATACGAATAAACAGGATAAAACGCCACCTACTGGGAAAAAATAGAATGCTAAGTAAGGATCAGTACCAGCACTTAGTAAGGATCTTCACCACTGCACACAATCATATGGAGGAGAGCTGTAGTAGATTAATCATCTACTTAGCTTGCAAACCAACTAGATTGTTACTGAAACCGAAACACTGCAGTATGCTCCTTAGAAGAGTGACGGGGAAAAAAAACAAAGACTAAGATTTTGGGGTCTTGGCTTACGTTTTAGCACACATAAGCGTTTGTACATTTTTGATTGGGTAATATTCACTAATAATAGCACGGTACTACAAAAATGAACGAAGTTAAAATACCTGAGAAATTATACTACTTTTATGATAGGCACTGTCAAGTAAAACAAGGATCTATTTTTTGAATTTTTAAAACACCTCCAAATTCTCGAGTTACGGGTAAAAAACCGGTTTTTCGGATCTTCATGCACTTATAAGCTAATCACTAAGCTAAATATTACCCGATTTTTAGTTTCTTCTCCGATTTGGAAAGAAGAGAAACAGGCCTTTTCAATGATATATATGTCGTTTAGTAGCCTTGAAGAATCTGGGTGTATTTATCAAGCAAACACATTTTTCATTAAATTTTGTTTCCAGATTTTTTACGTTTATGTGCGTTTTTATGCACTATTTTATACAAGAACCATACTATTTATGAATTAAATAAGGAATTATATTAAGTTATGAATAAAATGAGTTTTACGGTTTAGAAATCCGTCAGCAATTGAAGGAGGTTTTTTACCCGTAATTCGAGATTTTTGAGGTGTTTCGTAAATTTCAAAAACTGATCCTTATTCTGCTTTATAGCGCCTATCAGAAAAAGAGTATCACTTGCCAGGTTTCTTTTTTTGCACACCGTGTAATCTTTTGCTTTGCCTAGGTATCTTATTGATAACTTTAGAGTGACTTACAAAATGGTGGGATATAGAAAATGAAAAGTCATAATGGAATACCCTGCCATGCAGTCCGATGACTAAGGTCCGTTATTGTTTGAAAACTTATGATATTTTGCAAAGTTTTATAACAATACACGGGAAGACAAATAAAAGTTCAATTAGTAAGTATCTTCGGATAAACGACAGCAAAGACCAAAGTTTTCTAAAATGCATAGTCGCCTTGATTTGAAAAGAATAAAATGCTAACAAGCAAATGCGAGTATTATCCAAAGCTCTTGGACATATTCGATCAAAGACTGACCACTTTATATGGCGAAAAAAAATTCTATGCCATCCAGATAATAAATTAGTGAGACACATGTAGTTCATTGTCTGCTGACTGCTAGATTTAACTTCTTGCAACTGCAGCCCTTGCATACAGTATACTGGACTGTTTACCGTGTATCTCTCGATTGTTAGCTGCTTTCATTTCTTTTGAAATAAGTGGTAAAAGGAAGAAATTCTCACTGAGTGCATTGACAAATCTTATTACTTCGAGGGTGATAAAAAACTAGAAGCAAAGATTGAAAGCTTCAAATTTAATGGCAACATTCTTATCCTTGTTTGCATTAAATAAAAATTTATGTTTCTTTAATTTGTAAATACTTTGAAATAAACATAAAATTTCAATTTTTTACGAGTAAATTTGTCGCCTTATTAAATTGATTTTTGATTGAAAAAAAAAATACAATATTTTACATGAAAATAGAAACTCAGTTCTAATAATGCTTAACAATATTCCGCTAAATCCGTAATACATCAGGATTTATAGATTTATTGCTTAGCATAGAAAATATATATATTTTTTTTGATAGAAAATAATTTTAAAGTCAAGTCTTTCTTTATATTCTAAATCCTTATATACGAGTACGTACAAATGACACGAGCATTTTTTTGCTGGCATTTATTGAAAGTTTCCTCATTATTTTTTTATTTTCCATCGTTAAAATAGGCTGATGAATTTCTATTTAATAAAGCGTTTCACCAATTTTTACAATTCAAGGGATTTAATGATGATTTCCAAAATAAAAACGTATCAATGAAAGCTATCATTCATGGCGCTGCACAGTGTATTGTCTAAAACAAATTAGCTGGAGAAAAACAACATCAACAATTCTTAAAATTGGAATTTAAAAGACGATGAGTAAAAATCTCCCCATTTCACCGGGCTAGATTTTTCATCAAGCATAACATTCATCGCTGTAGTTAAAAATAAATTCAAATTTTTTTTTGTCTGAATCTGCCCTTAAAGTACTTATTCTCATTTTAGCAGAAGGGAGCTTTACTTTATTTAAAGTGTAAATTTTTAATGAACCGGTCAAATCTTCCAAATATTGCGACTTTTGATTTTGTTGCCCCAAAACAGCTTAGATGAGTAATCGATGAAGGAAATCAAGGCATTTATATCCAGATTTTCTGCAAAATTTTTGGGAAAAATTAGAGAGAATTCCATTAAAAATCGGAAACGCTTTATGACCTCTAATAAGGCATGGATAGAGGGTGATATTATGTTTAGAACCATCCACATCATCTCAGCTTTTAATCAAGGCATTTATATCCAGATTTTCTGCAAAATTTTTGGGAAAAATTAGAGACAATCCATTAAAAATCGGTAACGCTTTATGACCTCTAATAAGGCATGGATAGTGTTTAGAACCATCCACATCATCTCAGCTTTTCCTGGCTTGCCTTGGAAGACCGAAGATAGAGCAATTTAATGCCTCTTTCAAGACCAAACGTAGATATATTGATGTTTTTAATCACTCCCGAAGTTCTGAAGTTCTGTCTGTCAAACATGATGTGGTCTTAACCATGATTAGCTGTAATGATTGTAATGTTGTGACTGAAACTTCTTTACTACAAAATAGATACATTTGTGAAGCAACAGCAACATTAGAGAATTTGTGGCTAATGAAGAGAACCTAGGTTTTGGTTTATCTATATTGCACGCCTGGATTTATCGTTTGGAATGTCTGCTTCACATTAGCCTCGATATTAAAAAATGGTAATTGGGAGATGATTCTGACAGACCAAGGTGAAGAAGCGTTCTTTAAGCTTTCAAGAATGCGAAGAAGAAATGGAATTATTTGTAGACAAACCAAAACAAGGATGCGGAAACACTAACGATGGAAATACCGCTTGCGACTTCTTCAGGAATCCCGAACTAAGTGGTGATAAAAGGTGATGCACCAATAATACACGATGTTGATTGTGGGTCACACCTTAACCTCAGGTATTTTGCCCAACTCAATTTGATATTTCTTTGTTTCAGTGTTTAACAAATTCAACCATTGTGTGAGATTCGGGAGAATTGTGCGCAAGTTTTAGCAAACCCTTGCAAGCTTGCCTAATTCGTTCTGCGGACAAAATTGCTGTTCTTCGCGATCGTGTGGCAGAAGCAGGTACCGTGAATGGTTTTCGCTATCGCGCGACGACGACGGGTTTCTTGTGATCAGAAATTGAGGATATAGACCTGGACGATATGCGATTCCAACAGGATATGTGGCACCATCCTGTCATACAACCAACGAAACAATAGCTCTTTTGCGCGAGAATTAATCAATTGCCATGTCACATGTCATGGCGTTGGTAATTGGCCAACACGATCATGAGATTTGACACCATTGGACTTCATTTTTTGGGGTTATTTAAAAGAGAAAGGGTACGTCAATAAGCCGAGAATAATTCAATAGCTAAATTATAAGATAATTCGGCCTATTAAAGACATTGAACCTTAATTATGTCTCAGGGTCATTGTAAATATGAGCCGATGAATGGAGGTATGACACCGAAGCCGTGGCTAGCATTTGGTCGATATTTTATTTGACATATAGTTGTCATAGACCCTGCTATCATAATAAAAAATATTAAAATAATTCTCTAGAACCTTTTTATTTTATTTACAATTAACATCGTGCGTCTTGGTTGGACCAGCCTTTATTACAGGATTACATGTGACGTTAAAAAACTCTGCATTGTACTCAGAGCATTATCTTCGGTTATTAACGTTATTTAAGGAGTTTTGGTTAAGATGTCAATCATTTTACTTAAGTCTGTATACGTGGTGTAACATGCCCTCTACCGTACACTAGATTCTTGTGCATGGGGCGGAATTTATACAATTAGCTCTTTTGCCTATTAAGCAACTTTTTGATAAAGCTCAGAAAGCTCGAAATAAAGATTGCAAAAGATTTCGACAAAATAATATCCGAAATCAGTCCCGAAATTCCATGAATACCATACAGACTTCTTTAACATGCTGCTTATCACGGCTGATGCAGTATTAACCGTCTCGGGAAGATTTCTAGAAAAAGGAGAGGGTGAAGTCGTAATAAGGTCTTATGTTTTATTTCAAGATGCCTACAACGTAGATGAGCCTTCTGAAGAAGAATTTAGTGATGCTGAGTAGGTTATATTTTAATTTTGTTTGCGTGTAATTTTTTTTTTTTAACGATTGTTGCAAAGGCACTAATATGACTCAATTTGTATAATACTTTATTGCCGCAGAATATTAAAAATGTTAGAATTTGTTTTACGAAAATACGTAGTGTTACGTAGTGTCCTCTTTGATTGTCACTCAAGAACATAATAAATATTGGCGCATTTTTGACATTTTTGTTGCGATTGTATAAACAGCTTTACGTGCAAACCTTTTTAAGATGTTCGAGTTTTTTCTAATAGCGTTAAATAAAATAAAATAAAAACACGATTGTTATTTTACTTTATCTTTATACAACAACCCATTTAACTTTCAGTTTTTTACAATTATTACTCTACAGTTGCCAACTTATTTAATGTCCGCTTAATACACCAATTAACTCTTAGTATAACCTTACACAATGACTGCCAAACCATAACCGACAGACGTAGGCAAACAAATGTTCCTTTTATACCTGACTGCCAACAGCTTAGAAAGTTCTGGAAAAGTCTTATACCCTCTCAAAACTTCTACTCATGTCCGTTAATTTTAAAAATGTAAGATCGTGCTACTCAAAGTTGGTCGAATTGGTAATGCTGTAAAATAGACAAATAAGTATGGTATTACCAGGGTGACACATTGACAGCCTTGACACAAACCAATAAACTAAAATCCCACAATTCAGTTTTAAAAGTACTGATTTTGGTGTATCTTCCTTGTTTAAGGCATTTTTGTTTTCGTAAAAATATTTAGTAAAAAATATATTTCTTGGTAATAAAGCTTTTTTTATTTTTATTTCCCTTGTCAGTAAAATCTGGCTCCGAGAATAGTTAAAAATATTATAAACAATAATAACAAACGCGTTAAAATTAAAATACGTTAGAAAATAATTTTGTCCTGCTAGCGACACACTGTGCGCTGTATAGTCTCTTCTTTTAAATGAAAAAAAAGAAAAAAAAACTTAAAAATTTATCACTGGCAATATTATTTCTATTTTAAAAGAAATTTATTAAAAATAACTTTTTTTTAATTTTTTTTTTTTAAAAGAAAAGTCACAAACACAATACATGTCTGTCGCTTATACTGACTACATAATATTGTCTCTTTACGCCGTTATTGTTTGTTTGCGTGTGTATAGAACATGTAGTTTTTAAACTGTTATAATCAGAACAATGTTATACAAAAGGATAACAAACAAAAAAAAGGATGTTTTATACAATAAAGTAATTTATCTTTATTTCTTCATCGCTCTTTCTCTCTCTCTCTCTACCGCTCTCACTCATTTTGTATTAAAACATGAGTATAAATGCGAGAAAAAATTAAAAAAAAGAAGTAAAAATATTCCAAATATTGACAAAAATTACCGTAAAAAGTAAAATCCTATTGTAATATAATAGTCTCGGAATAGTACAGAAATGCTCAAGAAAACAAATACGAAAAATTGTTGAAATGAAATACAAAGATGAAAAGGAAAACAGAAAACGTTTTAGTAGATAAGAAAAGATAAAATACAGATACAGTAACAACTACAACATCCACACAATAAAACAGGCTTAAATCGCTTCGTATTGTATTCATTGTGTCCTGTTTTTTTTCAGAAAATTGTGTAGAACAGCAGTGAAGGGGAAAAGGATGAGGTCTGTGGGTATTAGTGAAATTTAGTTGAACATTATTTTTTTTATCGTTAAATTACAGTTTCAAAAGAAAAAAATAATAGAGAAGACACTTAAAGAAATTAAAAAATCAAATGCTTGAAGTCGAGAGCAAATAGATGAAAAGAAAACATCATCTCCAAAAGATTATATTTTAATTGTTTGAAAAACGGTAAGAGAGAGGTGTAGTTAAATATTATAAAATATATAAGAAACATACGAGACTAAAAGGTTATGGTAACGCCTCTTTATTTAGAAGCTGATGACAATACAAATTTATGTTGCATTTTTGTTAGCATTGTTTGCTAAGCAAATCAATACAATAACCTTTAATTGCTATTTATGGCAGAAATTTAAGTTCATAATGTTCTTTGCGGCCGTGACAATGGAATAAGTTGTCCAATCAGGCCTTAAAAGGCCTTCAGATATCACATTACCGAGTTTAAGATGTGATAGATCACCAAGAATATACGATGTTGGCCTCAATAAACAAGTCATTTTTTGAATTTCTCGCCTCTTAACTGAAAGAATTACTGTACTCCTGTCATAATTTGAACAAGTTGCCTCATTTAGCTTGTTTCTGAAAGCCATTCATCGCAATCCCATTCCCATTTCCCATTCGTGTGCTCATTAAGCATTATTTTTTGAAAAAAAAACACTCATAACTTGAACTAAGGCTAACCTAACTCCTAACGTTCCGAACGCACAGTTGAGGGCGTCCGTCTTGAGCGGTCCCATCGTTCTGATTTGAGTTTTTTTTTTTTTTTGAGTTGGTACATCTGTTATTGATATTCACGCTAAATCTTAGCGTCATAGCTTGACATTTGCAAAAGCTACGTAGCCAAGAGTACATCTATTTCTATGTGTGTTGGCGATATTTTACTATTTTAGAAATGGATTTAAATTTGCAACAACGAACTTGTATTAAATTTTGCGTAAAAAACGGATGATGCGCCAACGTTGGAAATGTTGGAAAAATGTTTCAGCAACAATTCATTAAAGAAAATGGTCATTTACCAGTGGCACAAGTGGTTCAAAAGTGGTCGTGAGTCCATCGCAGATGATGAAAGCAGTGGCAGACCATCGACATCGAAAACCGACGAAAACAATGAAAAAGTAAAAGAAATGTTGGTCAATAACCACAAATTAACCATCAGAGAGATAGCGGAGGTCTTGAACATTGCCTTTGGATCCGGCCAAGATATTTTGGTTAATGATTTGAGTTTCCGTCGTATAGCAGCAAAGACCTCAATTTCATGCAAAAGAGAAGGCAATGCTCACGGTTTTCATGGATTACAACAGTGTAGTGCATCATGAATTTTTTCCAGAAGGACTGACAGTAAAAAAGAGTATTATTTGGGCGTTATGAGACGTTTGCGTGAAGCAATTCACCAAAAAAGGCTAGAATTGTGGGCAGAAAGCTCGTGGATTTTGCAACATGATAACGTACCGTCGAACAGTGCCCTCATTATTCGAAATCTTTTGATGAAAAATTCAACATATTCCATCCCACTGTCACCGAATTCACCTAGTTTGTCTCCCTGTGACTTCCTTCTGTTCAGTCGAGTTAAAGAACCATTACCGGAAATGCGTTTTAGCAGCCAAGAGGAAATAATGGAAAAATCGCAGGAAGCACTGACGGACATACCGAAAACCGAGTATAAAAAATGCTTCGAGGATTGGATCAAGCGCTGGCATAAGTGTGTTACTTTGAAGGGGACAATATAGATTTAGATGAATTAACTTATATTTTCAATATTCTGAATGAATTCCAGACACTTTGTGACCAAGGTGGTATTTCGGTGTCAAAATGGTTTCCGACAAAGACTGTTTGATTCACGGATTAGCTTCTGTGCTTTTGGTATCGCATTAGGCCCAATAACTGGCCTAAATAAGCTCCATCCTTTAAAGAGGGTCCGCCACCAAACCTTACCTCGTACTATTGTTGAGCCATAGGCTTTTCACGTGGTCGGTGCTGTCAATTTTGAAGGATCACTTGTGTACTAGAAAGCTTTTCACAAGACGGGTGCCACCTTGCTCACAAACGACAATAAATGCAACCGTATGGCGGGAGTGTTTGGCGTTGTTCAACCACAATATGGACTAGTTTTTTCACCGTTTCGTAACTGTGGATGATCCACCATAACTACAAAACACCACAGATCAAACAGAGGCCAAAACATTTGAAGCCTCGGGGAGAATTTGTGCCAAAGAAAGTCAACATTGGCTTGCTCACCAATAAAGTAAAGGCAACCGTTTTTGGAATGCACGCAGTATAATTTACATTGACTACCTTCAATAACAAATAGTATACCAATTTATTGGTCCGTAAGCATGATAGTACTCAATGCAATCAACAAGGTCCTAACACTCATACTCAGGTAAATCAGAAATATGTTTTCAAAAAAGGATTTTATGCGCAGAAAATATGCAGAAAAATACAAATTTATGATCTAGGAATGTAAAAATATGCTTAAAAAAAATTCTTATCAAATAATAGAAAAAAGGTTTTTTTCCATAACTAAATATCTTTTAAATATATTTAAAGTGGAATACACAAAATTAGCAAAACAAAAAACAATATCTATATATAAAAGATCTATATCTATATATAAAAGTGGTTTGTAATTGATGTTCTCTGAAATGGGCCGACCGATTTTGTTTTATAAGCCCTTAAGCTAAAGGTGAATTCAATATCAAAGTTTTTGTGTAAGTATATGCGATTTTTTAGATCCATTAGTTCGCGAGTTATTGACGTTAGAGCAGGGTTGGCAAAAACCGTTTATTTTTTAAACCAACCAACTCCGGTTTTATTGGGTCTTATATTTTAAAAAACCTGGGTGTTTTTTTTATTTAAAAGTTTTCAAAGTTTATTTACAACTAAAATAAACGTTTGCGTACTGCGATCAATCGCAGGTGTGTTTAATTGGGTTACCCACAGAGCTGCCAACCCTGCGTTAGAGTGAACCCCTTTGTATTGCATAAGTCTTACCTGAAAAAGGAATTTGTTACAGCATTTAAACTTTGTGTGAGTTAGAAAATATTTTTAAAATAAAAGTGTGTATATAAAATGCGTATCGTCATATGAAATCCAAAAAGCCCTAAGTTACAAAAAATTCAAAATCGATTTTTTGATTGATTTGATGTACACTTCCGAAATACATGCTCCCATGAATTACATTTTTACAATCAAGAACAACGTTTATTTTGTTATGAAAATAAGGGTGGGCACCCCTGTCGTTTGTTATATCGCTAAAATAAATAAACAAATGCGGCAAAAACAACTGTACGTGCTGTTTATAAATAACTAAATCGTCAACACGAAACAGAGTAAATAAAACCAAAACGGCAACAACAACAGGCAGAAAAGAAAGCAAGTAACAGACAATAACAAAAACAACAAACAACAAACAACATGAGGTGAAAGAAGTAGCTGTTTACATTCGCATGGCTACATAAGAACTAAAATGAAAATAAAAGAAAGAAATGGAATCTCTCTGAAATATGGAGAGTTTCGAGAGCTTTCGATGTGTTGTTTACTCAGCTATATAAAAAGCAAATCGATGCGAACAACAGTCAGCTTATTTGGTTTAAACTCAGCGAATGCGTTATAGCTTTGAAGATAGTTTAGTGTGGTTAAACTCTGGTTGAAGAGGTTGTCATCGAAACTAAGTTGTGACGACGATCGGGTTAGAAGATCTTTAGGTAGAAAGATCTGTTGAGTAATTGTTGTTACTTACGAAGTTGTAAACAGAGCGAGGAACTAAGAATATAAATTGTAATTGTTTGTAGAAAGGTTACAAACAGTGGAACACAAAACTGTGTTAATAAAGGATAATAATCTAAAACTGAACACTAGATTTATTTTAATTTTACTGCAATCTACGAACTCATAAATACACGTTTCTAAAAAGGTATTAACAATATTCTAAGACAAACCTAAATGGTTTTTTATTACATTTTAAAAAGTTTATTGCTTTTCCTGTAAAATTTTGGAAATGTAACTTAGGGCTTTTTAAATTTCATATGACGATATGTGGAAAGCTTTCATTTGGTTTGCGGCTTCACTATTGTTCAACTGGGCGGTGTTACGCCCATATAAAATTTGTATTTATATACCTATATCTTTAAGACGCTAATAGTAAGAGTCTCAAAAATTAGCACAAATAACTTTGAGGTCAATACAAATCATCAGTTAAAAATTGGGCCGATTTAGATTAGTCGGAGCACCTGTCATACAAAATAAATATTGATTTTTGTATATCTTTGGAACGGTAATATTGGAACGTTCTAAATTTCGAAATATGGGCAAAATTGAATAAGTGGGTGTGGCATCTTCCATACAAATTAAATATTGATTTTCTTATATCTAGAGAACGATTAGAATGGAAGGTTCTGAATTTGGTCTTCTTAGAGAGTACAAAGCATTAGTGAAAAACTGGGCATGGTACCTCCCATACAAATTTAATAATGAGTTTTGTTCATCTTAAGAACAGTTAGAGTTGAAGTTTCCAAATTTGGCTTAAATAACTTTGCAGTCAATAAAAAATATGGAATTTTGCATGTGTAGAGAACGGTAAGACTTAAAGTTTTCTTTTTCTATCCATATCAGTCAAAAAGCGTTACTTTAGTAACAGAATAAAAAACAAAAAATACACTTCGATTTCTATGGAGATTTGAATACATAACTTAAGATTTTTTGTAAAATAAGACAGAATTTTTTTTGGTGTTTTTTGTTGCAATAACAACAACAAAATATTAAGTTAAATTTTCAAATGTAAAGCGTTGCCTACAACATTTTGGCATACTACTCAACTAATATTTGTTTTCTCTGTCCCTCCTCTAGGGAGCATATTGGGCTTTCCACAAAGCATCTATTGCTTTGTTTCAGTTTCTTTAATCAATTTGATATTTCAAGCTAAGTAAGGGGTGTTTTTTATAGAGGTATAGAGCTTTAAGTTGCAATAAAACAACGATGGATTATTCGATTGACATGAGTTTTATTTATCCGAAAGATAATCTTGTGGCATTACATTTTAAATATGATTTCTGGCATATGACCGCCACGGCTGGCATGGATATAGTTCAATTTTCGATGACTTTTTCGCTGTAGCTTCCTCCATATGATTTTTTTTTGTGTAGTGGTGAAGAAGATCCTTGCTAATCCCAGTAGGTGGCGTGTTTTTCCTAATCATTCGTCTGATGTTTGTCATCATCGCCAGAGGTATGCGAGAAGAGTCAGAGGGACTTTTTTCATTATTTTTTTTTTTAGATGGAGTTGTCTGGAGGGAAGAATTTGAACCTTTTTTCTATTATTAAACATTTGAAACCACAATTAAATTTTTTCTTCATTATGTCCTCTGCTGGGGCTCGAACCTGGGTCGTTTGTTTTGTTATGCGTGCCCTCTAACCACTACACTACGCCAGCACCACTCAACTAATATTAGGCTATTGGTTTATAGTTTTTTAAGTAACTTTTCAATAAAACCGTAGTTTGCAGCAATAAAAATAAGTTTCTTCTTGTATTTACATTTTTTAGTTCATTTATTGTCATTTTAATGTATTGAAATTTTCCATAATTATAAGCATAGTAATTGATGACTGTGAGCAAATTCCCCAACGAGTTATATCTGATTCAAGTGGCAATGAAAGATCAGGATACATTTCTTTTAAGTTTTCTACTTTATTGGGAGCTTTTAAGACCACTATCTTTACATTTTCAATGGATTTGTTTACGTTACTTTTTAATATGTTCACATAAACAATACGGTCCATGAGCAATCCATACAACATGTGTTGGTTTAGGAAAAAAAAAAAACATCTTAAAGGCTTTGGCAGCTTTTACCATAATATCACAACAATCGAAATCCAGTTTTTATTCAAATTTACGTCCAATATCCTTAACGAATTGTCAAAAAATTAGGTAAAGTGATTGGTTTTGTCCAAAACAACTGTGACAATTAGGAATTTCTGGCTTCTTACTTCGTTGTCACAATATATCTAGAATGCCTACAATAATATTTGCGACATTTTTTCCAGTGGTTTTATTTATTAAAATCCATTAAGATTTATGCCTTTGCGTTTGCATTTATATCTTTTAAACGTTAAATTCTTTAACATATAGTTCGCATTTTCTTCCAACAATTTTGTAAGATCCTGGTAAACGGTAATACCCTTTATTGAGATCTAGAAGGCGTAATAAATTTAAATTGACAGATAATTCAAAAACGCTATGACTGGGTCAGAATTTAAAACAAAAATGTCTGCTTTTGCTTTAAAAATATTTTACGGTACAAAAAATCGAAACAACTAAATAGGTTTAAAATGCATAAATACGAAAAAAAAAATGTTGAAAACATGCTCTTAAAATTTAAATATGCACAAAAATGCTGTTATGAGCAAAATATGCAAAAATATGCACTAACAAATCGATGCCAAAATACATAAAAATTCGTGAAACGGATAAATATTTCACTTCGGATTTGACTGGGTGTCCGAATATTAAATCGCATGACACTGTAAGTTAAGCCAATCTTGCGAAAGGAACTGGCGGGATTCAGACCAAATCGCTTTTACACGCTGATCGAGCACTCCCTGAAATCTAATAGCTTACTATTACCTTCTCTTCGACTTCGAACGTGCCTTTGACACTGTTTCAAGAGACGCTCACTATATTGCAGAGGTTTCCCAGAGAAGATAGCAAATCAGATTTGTTATCGAAATGCACGACAATACAACCTGCACTGTTCGTTTCAATGGCAATGGGAGCCCGCTCTTCTCTAACTACATTGGCATGTTCTGTCTCCAGCACACTTTTTTATTCTATTGGATTTGGTGATGCAACAAACAAATGTGGATAGTCCTTCTGCTATTTGATATTTGACTCTTCGCACACCGTCATCATATATAGGGTTGGCCATCTATCGGTTAAAATTTGAACCAACGGTTATCTCGAATCTGACAATACTTATGTCATTATGAGTATCTCCACTCAACTAAATGAATGAATGATTTACGCTTGAGCAACGTTGTGATTTATTGGAAATTTATTTCCAAAACAAAGACAATTGGTCGTAAATTGCAAAAAATTGAAAAAAAAAAATGCAAAAATCATCTCTTCGGATGAAGCTCATTTTCATCTTGGTGGGTATGTTAATAAGCAAAATTGCTGTATTTAGGGATCATAAAACCCAAACGTGGTCTTACAGAAGCCAATGCATTCATTACGAGTGACTATTTGGTGCGGCTGGTGGATCGGAGGCATCGTAAGCCCATAAAATAAAAACGGCGCAACCACTGCGGTCAATGAAGACACCTACAGCACCATGATAAACGATTTTTTGTACCCGATCTTCATGGTTTTGATCTTAACGATGTTTGGTTTCAACAGGATGGTGAAACTTGCCACACATCTTATGCCATAATCGATTTATAACGTCAAACGTTTGATGGCCGTTTAATCAGCCGAAATGATAATGTCAGTTGGCCGCAAAGAAGCTGCGATTTGACACCGTTGGTCTATATTCTGTGGGGCGCCGTTAAAGACAAGTGTTATTCCGACAATCCAGAGACAATTGAGCATTTGAAGGCCAATATACGTGATGCCATAGCCGATCGAATGCGGTACTGTGTGGCCAGCCGCGGCTGCCATATGAATGAAATAATATTTAATTTCTAACCGAAACAATTGTATTTCACAACAACAACAACAAAAAATTTGGCAAAATTTCAAACCGTTTTTGTTTTATTGCATTTTTAAATTTAAACTTTAAATGGCCCCTTAAAATTGATACACTTAAGACGTATCGGTCCTGCTTGTATGTGACCCCTTGATTTTAATGGGGTTATAATAGAGGTAGTGAGTTCATTTTGCTATCTTGTTCAGATAAGGACATCAATAATAGAATTAATGAAGCCCTTTCCAATCCCTTTATAGGGTCTGGAGAGCAAATAATATTTCCAAAGCTACAAAGTTCGGATGTTTTATATTGGCATCACAAATGTGCTCTCTTACGGTTAAGTTACTTGAAACCTTACCCAAGCTAGCTGAGGAAACGTCAAATATTTACCAAACGATGTTTGCACCACATCCTTCGAATATTCTGGCCTTATTGTGTTACGAACGAACAACTGTTTGATTTGGCAAACCTCAATATCATAGAGTTTGAAATAAAGAAAGGCCGTCCACGTTCTACTTGGATTAGAAAACGAAAAATACTTCGAATATTAAGAATTTGAAATGACATGGAACCAAGCCAAAACCTTAGCAAATTATTGTGGCGAATGCGAAGAATGCCTTTGCACCCCATGTTCACACTGAACGCTCTGCTTACAAATATCCTCCATCTGATTAAGGATTAGGCAATTACCGGAAGCTTGGGACACAATGGCAGACCGGAGCTTAAACTCCTAATAAGCCATTATGTCTGAAGAGAATGACGACCATTTGTAGACTGCGCCACAGAAATTAGAGATGTCAGATAACATGTTGTGTGAATGAAGGGTCGTTGATAGGTTTAGAGAGACAGAGGGTCTCATTGGCATGTCTCCCACCATCATGATTTCAGATCTGCTAGTGTGCATTAGGAAGTCAGAAAATCTGTTGAACAGACTTAAGATCGAAAGGGGCACAGTAGATCCCATGGGTAGTAGTGTCCTGCAAGAGTGCCTGGTCAGTGATAATGATATTGACCCGCCAACGTATTCCGCACTTCTGGGTGTACCTTAAGCACATCGAAAGTTGGTGTTGACTGAGGAACCGAGGAAACAGTTGCTGAATAGTTGTTCTATTCCTTAATCGCAATATTTCTCTTTTAAAATTTTGTATATTGCGTTGATTGTTTGGCATATGGTGCTGCCTTATTTAAGCTCTAATTCAGATGTATCAACATTGTTATGTTTCTGTGAGAGCATTTTCTTTCTTATTTCTAATAAAATAAGCAGTAATACTGTCATTTTTTTTTTTAATTTTATATCTCATCTAAACCATTGTTAAGCAGATGATTTGTTTAATGTGTTTGTCACGCTTAACACAGTTTTGTGTTCCACCACTAGTAAGCTTTTCACGAGCAATAACAATGTCTTTTTTTAATCAAACTTTCTGTTTACAACTTTTTAAACAACAAAAATTACTGGACAGATCTTTCTACCTAAAGATCTTTCAACCCGATCGTTCTTACACCTTAAGTTTGATCTCAACCTTTTCAACCAGAGGCTATCCACACTTAACTCTTAATACTTTGTTAGCTCCAACTAAACTGGTTTTTACTTCACGACTCACTTCCTTAGTTTACTTCATATAAACTCTCTTCACACCGAGTTCAAACCAATAAGCTCTGTTCGCTGAGTTTGCAGCATACAAACTGACTGCTGTTCGTATCGCTGTGCTTGAATAAACAATATTGATGGCTCAGTAGACATTATTGTGAAAGCTCTCGAAACTCTCGATGTTTAAGGTAGATTCCATTTCTTTCCTTTATTTTCTTTTTAGTTTTAATGAAGCCATACTAAGGTAAGCATCTACTTCTTTCAGTTCTTGTTGTTGTTTGTTATTTGTTTTCTTTTCTGCCTGTTATGTTGTTGCGCTTATTTTTAAGTGTGAATAAGCACGTAGTTGTTTTTGTGCCTTTTGTTTATTTATGGTTGGCAATGTAACAAAGCTGATTTTTGTAATACTGCCGCCAACTTAAGCCTGTTTGTCTTGAACACTCACTCACTACCTCTACCCCAATGGTTTATCACGCGCTTCTCGTTTTTATTCTCTGGTCGTTGTGTTTTTGTACTCGATAATAACCTTCATTTAATCGCTTGATGACCGTGTAGCTTCCACTTACGCTAGTTTTCAATTTAATGTACAACCACTCTTTTGTTGTGGCATGTAAAGTGGGACGGACTGTATATTACGAAAGCCCTCAATATCTGCTACACGATCATACTCAGCCTTCATCTTCTTGCCGACCATTTGTGCTTCAACATATTTGGCTTCACGCTGCTACCCCGTCCTCGCTGACACCTGTACGTTTTTGCTGATTATAGATAACGGGTTTTCTTTCTGGCGGTCGAAATCGCATTGACCATATTAACCATATTAGCCGAGGAATACCTCGTTTCTACTTTCTTTAAATTGATACGGCAAGCAATTCTCTACTCTGGGTTCACTAACATTAGTATCACCTTCATGTTCATCAATGCGGTCGTTTTCCTAACCTTGCACTTTATTGTCTTATTCACATCTTCACAGGAATCTCTACCTTTGAATAACGCAGCATCACCAGAATACTCAGCTACGAATTTTATTTGAACCTTAGAATTTTGCGCAGGTGCTTCGTCCTCGTTATTTCCACAATATGGATCTCGTAGATGTTTATCGCCCAATTTACGCTGCTGTGCCACAAGCAGGCCGTCGTAGTTGTTTTTGCTTCTGGGTGGCATTGTTTCTAAGATTTCTGCTGCTGTACCTTTAATGACCAAAATTAATTTTATAGCCTTCTCTTAACTCACTCTATCCATTTCTGCTGGCCACAATATCGAATTGAAATCTGAATACTGCCAGAGAAGTGCTACCATCTAAACAAGATTTTCTTCTACTGAAACCTTCTGATACAATTCGAACTTGTTCCGGCCGTTGACACTGGAGGGTGTTAACTTTCTCTTCAACTGATTGCTCGAACCTTAACATTCTTGTCTCAACTCTATCTACCCTCTTCCTTAAAGTCTTATATATTTCTCGTAGGTTTTCGGTTGTCTTTCGGCTCTACAGGTCTCTCGTACCTCTGCCAGAAGTATTTGCTTATTAGCTCTAGAAGTTTCTCGGATTTCGGCTTTACAGGCTTCTTCTAGCTCCGTAGAAATTTCTCCAAATTTATTTTCCATTATTGCCGTAAGTTTTTCGTTATCAGCTATGGTAGTCAAAATACGGGTATTACAGAAAGCCCACCGTGTAAAAGCTATCTACATACACATACATCTTATATACAAAATTTAATGTGTCTTTGTGTTTAGACTAAAAGCGCAGAACCGATTTTTTTTTTTTTGAAATATTGTCAATGTCTTTCTAGAAGTAGCTACAGGCTATCTTATGTTAAATGTTTGAATTTAGACTGGGTGGGTTTTAGCTAGTGAAGATAAAAAGAAAGGATGCGCATTGAAAGAAGATGCTCCAATTGTAATTTTAAATTGTATTTATCAAAACGAAAATTTTTTTGGATCTGCTGTTTATTATAATGTCGTTTCCAATATATTTAAGTGCTGCTAACGGCAATTGTAGTCGTGTAGCCTGACGCCTTCTGTGTGTTTATAGCATTAATTGAATAAAACAATGGGTTTTAATATATTTTTCTCGGTGTATTTCATTAATAATTTTAAAATCGAAATTTCTCTATGAACACATACAAACACTTTCTTCTATTTTCCGATTCACTCTCTCTTACCCAAACAAAAGAAAAAAAAAAGAAAAAAAAGAAAAAAAGTCCTGACAATACGAGTACTAAACGGCATAATACTATGGCGGAATTTAAATAAAAATTATTCGTATTCACTGTACTCATAGCCATACCCCATGCCAATGATATATTTTCTTTATTCAAAACAGAAGCCCATTGTTAGCAACGATAATAAACATGGTTCCAGTACTCATTCGCACCATATAGACTAGTAGGCAGGCAAGCAGTCATTTAAGAGCCACAGTCGTTGGGTCTTAAGCTCCAGTTGTAGGCTGTGGCAAGTGGTTGGCTTTTTTCTTTGAAAATTTCAATGCAAAAGAGACTTTAACTCGCACAGCCTGCAATTACAATTGCGCCAAAGAGGATTTACATGATTTTTCTTCGTTGTTAAATGATAACGTTTGTCGTGGGGAGAGCTATTGAGGTAAGGGTTGGAGGTTGCTTTACGATTTTATTTTATGGGTTTTTATTCTTTCAAGTATTTTTGTTGTGCTAAAAAAGTAGATTCCAAAATTTAAATATTAAACGCTTGAAAATAAAAAAAAGAAGGGAAAAAGAAAAAAACAGCGAAATTAAATCAACAGACAATAATACTTCTTAAATCAAAAAAAAAAAAAAAGAGATGAGATGAGAAAAAACTTAAATTTTACAACTGACTTATAATATTCAAATACGATAGCCACGCTAGACCTCAAAATCTAAAGGGAGGATTAAAAGAGGAAGGAAACATGGTCAAAATCAAACATTAATATTGTATTAATGGTGTAGGCCAACTTTTGCTCTACATACTACAAGTGTTTTGGGAAGAGAGTGTGGGATTTGGACAATAATAAATTTTAAAATGATTATATTTGTTGTTGTTGCTTTTTGGTGTAAAAAGATAAAAGTTTTTATAGAAACATTAACAAAATGAATATCTAAGTAGAACAGAACTATAGGGTGAGGAATGTAAAAGAATTATAAAAAAATTATAATTTCACTTGAGATAAATAAAAATTTTCAAACACCCCATGTTGCTTAAGGCCGAAAAGGGTGTTTACATCAGAACAAATTATTATTTCACCCTGTGACAACTAGTATTGAATAAAAAAAGTATTAAATCTTAATAAACAAATTCTATGTCGATAAATGAATATGTATTTGTATGTATGTACTCGTATATTATACTAAAGTCATCCCTCCCGCGTTGATGGGTGTATTTGTATTGCACCTGCTTTTTGACTGATGTGGAGAGATAAAGAAAACTTTAACTATTACCGTTCTCTACATATGCAAAATTCCATATTTTTTTGTTTAAAATAATGATGAAATCAAATTTAGCAACTTTAACCCTAATCATTCTCAAGATAAACAAAAACATGATTTAATTTGTATGGGTGGTACCATGCCCACTTATCCGATACCGACCACTTTTTGACTGATGGTTTGTACTATCTAAGACGTCATTTTAACCAAATTGAGACCTTTCATTCCGACCGTTCTTTAGATATACAAAAATCAATACTTACTTTGCGTAGGAGGTGCCATTCCCACTTATCCAATTCCGTCCAGAGTTTGACTGATGATTCGTTTTAACCAGAAAGTTATTTTGGCCAAATTTAGAGACTCTCACTATTACCGCTTTAAAGATATAGACATTTAAATAAAAACTTTATATGGGCGTGGCACCGCCCACACGCCAAATGAAAGGTTTTTACAAATGCACAGTTTCACACAAAATTTAAATGATGTAACAAATTTCGTTTTCAGATAAAACTAATGCAATGCGAAGGTGTTCCCTATTGACGTTAGCAATAACTCGCGAACCAAAAACCTCATATACATGAAAACCTTGGTATTGACATCACCAGAGACCATTAATTACATCGCATTTTACGAGTATAGTCCACTCTTATATTTTTAGAAGAATATATGTTTGTAAGTTTGTTTGTGGCTTATAGCCACATAAATGGCTGAGCCGATTTTCTTTAAATTTTTACAGTATCTCTTTGTTTGTCTGGAAAGAACTTTCCAAAAATTTCAACTGGTTGGAGCTACGCCTATTTTTTCTCCGTCGCTCATCTAGGGAGCATTTAAGCTTTTCACAAAACATCCATTGCTGCTTTGTTTCGGTTTCAGTAAACAAGTTTATTTTTTAAGCTAAGTAAACGATTAATCTACTATAGCTCGCCTCTATATAATTGTGTGCAGTGATGAAGATCTTTGCTAAATGGTGGTGATCCTTACTTAGTTTTTATGTACTTATTTATTTCCACACTTTTACGATGTACAATTATAACTCTTCAGTCTTCAACTTATTTATTTTGCACTTTTTTTCGCTTATACAACACTTTTATTTACGCCTAAACACGACTTTACTTTATGACTGCAAAACGATAACTATGTCGGCGTAGGCATGCAGCCTCCTTACATACCTAACTGCCTGCAGTTTGGAAAGTTCCAGAAATGTCTCAAACATTCTCACATCCTCTATTTTATATCCGTTAATTTTAAACCCAAACCAATAGACCAAAATCCGATAATACAGTCCCAAAGGCACTGATGTAATGTATTTTCTTTTTAGGCAGTTTTAATTTCGCAACAATATTTTTTTGTCGATATCTTCAAAATGGACCTGGTACCTCTCATACAAAGTAAAATGATTTTGTTCTATCTTAAGAAGGGATAAAATGTAAGTTTTCGAATTTGGTCTATATGACTTAATTGCCAATACAAATCATCAAACAAAAAATGGGCGAAATTGGATAAATGGAAGTGGCACCTTTCATTTAAACTAAATATGAAGTTTTGTTTTTGTGAAGAGCTACACTTAAAGATTCGCTACCTATGCACATTAGCCAAGTGCGAAAGATTATATAAAAGGGTATTAAACAAAGCACACCGGGCAAAAGCTACCTATATGGGTGTCTATATTAGTGTGCGCCTTATTTTACTGTAATTTCCCACAGAAAAGTTCATCGTAGCCAAAAAAAAACATTGTGAAAAATTTTTGGCAGATTGCATTGGCACTCGCCATAATTTTCCACGATATATTTTTTTGCTATACAGAACAGTGGGTCGTACACACTCCATAAAAAAAATTGGCCCAAACATGAAAAGTGTTTCAAACCTAATACACGATTTTAATTGTGAGTCACACCTTAAGTTTTTTGCCCAACTTGATCTGACATTTCTTTGTTTCAGTATTTGACAAATTCTACCTTGCAGAAGTACGAAAATGGGCGTTCAAATAAAAATGTATTTCATGCACTTTGTGATTTTTTTGGTCAGCATAATCGGGTAAATTGTGCGCAAATTTTAACAAACAGTTCGTTCTGCGGACAACATTGCTGTTGTTCGAGACAGTGTTGCAGAAAAGCCGTCAACGTTGACTCGTTGTCGTGCCCAACAACTAAACTTCTCAAGAGCATCACTGATGCAAATTTTGAATAAAGATTTGAATTTACATACTTAATCAAGAGCTACAGTCTACTGACCATTTCAAGCGTCGTCAATACGCCGAATAGTTAGCTGAACAGACAGAAGTGAATTGTGAATTTATAACGAAACTCATTTCCAGCGACGAGGAACACTTTCACCTCAGTTAACAAGCAGAATTGCCGCAATTGGGTAAATGAGAATCCACGAGTAAATGTTGAAAAACCGATGCATCCATAAAGATAGACTGTTTGGTGCGGTTTATGGGCTGGCGACGTCATCGGGCCGTACTTCTTCAAAAATGAAGCAGTTACCGTGAATGGTGTTCGCCATCGCGGGACGGCAACAGATTTCTTGTTGCCAGTAATAGATATAGACCTGGACGATATGTGGTTCCAACAGGATGGCGCCACTTACCACACAGCCAACGAAACAAACTCTTTTGCGCGAGAAATTCAATAGACGGGGTTTTTCATGTCCTGGCGATGTTAAGTGGCCGCCAGTATCATGAGATTTGACACCGTTGGACTTCTTTCTTTGAGGAAATTTAAAAGCAAAAGTATACGTCAATTAGCCAAGAATAATTCAAGAGCTAAAGCATGAGGTAATGCGGCACATTAATGACATTGAAACTAAATTATGTCTAAGAATCATAAAAAATATGGACCGTTGGATTGATGTATTCACCCGAAGCCGTGGCGAGCATTTGGCCGATATTTTGTTTCACACATATTTGTCATGCATCCTTCCATCATAATAAAATAAATAAAATATTGAGACAATTCTCCGGACTCTTTTTTTTTATTTACAATTAACATTTTGCGTTTTGGTTGGACCACTCGCTATAAGGAGCACCCTAATATACTTATGCTAGTCAAGCATTAATGTATATTTATTTGAAGACTGTATTTAGCTAAACAGCAGATTCTACAGTGTCTTTCTGGAAGGAACTACGTCTAGATTTAAGACGCAAGGTAATAGGATGCGGAAAAAGGGTAAACAATGATAAAGAAGATAGTAGTTAAGATAATAATTAATATAGGGGTAGCCAAGTGTTCTGTATTTCAGCTAGTTTTAAACAGAACAAACTAAAACCCGATGTGCTTCGCTACACCCATTTTAATTATTATCTTAAATGTTATCTTAATTACATTTTTTACCCTTTTTCTACATTTTCTCCCCTTCCAGTAAAAATCCAATCGTTTTTACCTTCCACAAACACTCAACATGTTCATAAAGCGCTTTTATCCAGAGATTTCTGTAATTCCCGATTTTTGACTGATGTGAATAAATAACAAAGCTTTAATATAATTCGCTCTTCACATATACAAAATCCAATGTTTAGCATGAATGAGAGGTGTCACGCCCGCTTATACAATCCCGCACAGTTATTGACTGATGATGTGTATCGTTCACGATGTTGTTTGAACCGAGTTTAGAAACTTCTACTATTAGCGTTCTCAAGGTAAACAAAAAATAATATTTACTTTGTATGGGAGGTACCACCACCACTAGTGTAACTCCAACCACTTTTTGTCTGATGATTTGGCTTGACTATGAAGTCAATCAGACTGAAATTTGAAACTTTAACTTTAAGCACATTCTCAAGATACACCAAAATCAATATTTTTTTATGGGAAGTACTACCACTTGGACCAAATTCAGAGAATTCTGTTACCATTTTAAAGATATAGACAAATATACACCTTGTATATCTTTCCAGACATACAGAGAGATACTGCAAAAATTTCAAGAAAATCGGTTCAGCGGTTTAGCAGTCTATAAGGCACTAATAAATATACCAACAATCAAACACACATTCATTCTTATACAGGGTCCGCCATCTAACTTTTGTTTTCTCAACTAGTGCTTATTTCGTGAATGGTAACAATTAGCTCATGTCTGATTTGACAGATAACTACTCCTATCCTTCTGCTGAAGAAATATGGTTTTATATACGCTTGAACAACGCTGGGAATCTGGGCCTGCGATCGACTTACAGAAGATGTCGATTTTGCCAAAAAAATTATCTTTTCAGATGAAGTTCATTTTAATCTTGTCGGGTATGTAAACAAGCAAAATTGTCGCATTTGGGGCACAGAAAACCTACTCACATACATTGAAAAGCCGATACACCCAAGACGAGTCACTGTTTGGTGCGGATTTTGGTCCAGAGGCATAATTAGGCAATTTTTCTTCAAAAATGAGCAAGGAGTGGCTGATCGGCGATCGTTATCGGGCCGTGTTGAACGAATTTTTTGTTCACAAAAATTGAAGAGGAGGATATTAGCAACATTTGGTTTCAACAGGACGGCGCTACGTGCCACACAGCCGAAGCAAAACTCGATGTTGAAGATCGCTTTATCAGCCGCAGAGCTGATGTCGTTTGGCCACCTCGGACACCGTTAGACTATTATTTGTGTGGTGCCGTCAAAGATAAATGTTACGCCAACAAGACAGATACAACTGACGCTTTAAAGGACAATATTCGTAAATCCAATGGTGAAATACAGCTGCACACAATCGATAATATGCTTAAAAATTGAACCGATAGTGTAGGCTACTGCATGGCCAGCTGAGGCAGCCATTTGAATGAAATTATTTTCCATTATTAACCGGAAGGATTGTACTTTCAAATAAAAAAAGAAATTTGAGAAAATATTCAGTAGTTTTTTTATAGCATTTTCAAAATAATATTTATTTGGCGGACCATATATATAAAAACATTTTAGAGAACATCGATTACAACGCATTTTATAGTCCTCTTTTATATGTATATGTAGATTAAAGACCAACATCATATTTACGGAAAATATTTTAATGTCGTAAGCTTATCTTTCCATTAACAGTGACCAACTGCCCGTGCTCGGTTACAAACATTATTGTATTGTTTTAAAGAAACAGCTGTTTTTTGAGATCCTTAATGTAAAGAACAAATTTAAATTTAATTTAAAACAAATTTGAAATGAATTTTATTTAAAATATTTCATAAAATAGATTTTATTTATTTTTTATGAATATGGAGGAAAATATCTATTCAAGTATATGGTAAGAAAATTATGTTAATCAAGTAAAATGTAGACCAAATATTTTCATGAATACTTACTAAGTAGGCTGAAATATGAATGAAAGTAAACTTCATAATCAAAACTGTATTATGGAACACAGATGTAAATTTAAGGATAATAACTTATTTGAATAGATGAAATTATTTTTCTGTACACTCGAGATAATTATTTTCTGGATTCTAAAATGTAAGGATCTTAAAAAAATTTCATTTGTTATAAAGAAATTTTTTTAAAATTATTTTTTACATAATCCAATTTTAAAAAATAATAAATTTATATAATTTTTAAAGGTCTTAATTTTTAAAATGCGATAATTTCACAAGTTTTAGTATATTTAGTTCTGTATTGTGTTTAATGAAACACTACTCTCTTTGATGGTTTTTTGAGCAAACTTTGCCTATTAGTTTGTTCCTGCCAGCCATAGACAGACTACCTCATTAAAGTTAATGAAAATGTTTAAAAGTGAGACTCGTGCGTTGACTTACCGTTTGTTGAAACTAAACCAACATCAGGCATACAAAATCAACGGCCCAGGTTCGAATCCCAGCATAAGACATGACGAAAAAAAGATTTAATTGCGGTTTAATAATGAGACTTCAATCTTCGTCTAGGCAAATTCATCTAAAGAAACTCCCCTGACCTTCCAGCTTACCTCTGGCGATGATGCCAAACATCAGACGAATGATCAGGCGAAATCGCCAGCTAGTAGAAGAAAATTGCAATGGTAAGTAGGGATCACCACCACTTAGCAAGGATCTTTACCACTAAAGAGTTATGGATTTGGGTATAAATGAAATATATGAAGAAACACACTAACCAATGCTTTATTTCCGTTCAATTCCGTTCCTAAAATTTAAATTTGAACAATTCACCATGTTCTGATCAGCCAGTGAGTCAAGAAAGGAACGAAATTTTGCAACTAATGGAGCACGATTGGCACACAGGCTGTCAGGATATGTACATACATACAATATCGGGTGTCTTTTTGGAGGTTTCTCCAGAGAAATCCAGCTTATCTCTGGCAATGACATATGGAGGATATACTTGAAAATCAACTTAATTGCTGAAACTGAAACAAAGTAATGTATGCTTTGTGGAGAGAGCCAATATGCTACCTAGCATTAGAACATTAAATAAACATTGGACGAAGAATGAAAATGCCTAGGTAAGGTTAAGTTTGGTGGCGGATCCTGCTTAAAATATGGAGCCCTATTGAGGCCAGTAATTGCGCCTATTGTGATAACAGAAGCATAGGAGCTAACCCTGGAATCAAACAGTCTTTATAGGAAGTCATTTTGACTCCGAAATAATACCTTGATCACAAAGTGTCTGGAATTTATTCAGAAAATTAAAAATACAAGTTTATTCATCTTAATCTATATTGTCTTCTTCAAAGTAATACACTTACGCCAGCGCTTGATCCAATCCTCGAAGCATTTGCTATATTCGGTTTTCGGTATGTCCATCAGTGCTTCCCTGCGATTTTTTAGCTCGATTGAACAGAAAGAAGTCACAGGGAGACAAATCAGGTGAATTCGGTGGCTGTTGAATGGTATTTGTTGCATTTTTCGTCAAAAAATAATGATGGCATTGTGCGACGGTGGTGCAAAATCCACGAGTTTGCTGCCAATAATTCTGGTCTCTTTCGGCGAATTGCTTTACGAAAACGTCTTATAATGCCCAAATAATACTCTTTGTTTACTATCTGGCTTTCTTGCAAAAATTCATGATGTAGCACACCGTGGTATTCATGGATTACCACCGTGAACATTGCCTTCTTTTTCTACTGAAAACGACGTGGTTTTTTTATGGTCTCGGATCATTTGGTGAACGCCATTCACTTGCCGTTCTCATAAATCACGTCTCGTTTCCAGTAAAGATCCTTTTTGATGAATGTGGGATCGGATTCAACCACGTAAATCTCCTTTTTGCATGAAATTAGCACCAACCCTGCTACTACACGACGGAAACCCAAACCATTAACCAAAATGTCTTGGACGGATCCATAGACAATGTTCAAGTCCTCCGCTATCACTCTGATGGTTAATTTGCGGTTATTGACCAACATTTCTTTTATTTTATTCATGCTTTCATCGGTTTTCGATGTCGATAGTCTGCCACTGCGTTCATCATCTTCGATTGACTCACGACCTCTTTGAACCTCTCGCGACACTTATAAATGTTCGCTTTCTTTAGAAAATCGTTGCCCAAGCACTTTTCCAACATTTCCAACGTTCGCGCACCAATAAATATGGCTTAATCGCAAAATTCAAGACAAGTTCGTTGTTGCAAATTTAAATCCATTTCTGAAACTGTAAAAAACCGCCAACACACAGAGATAGATGTACTCTTGGCTATGTAGCTTTTGCAAATGTCAAACTATGACAACAGATGTACCAATTTAACAAAAACCAAAAAAAAAACAAAATTTTAGTCGAAACGATGGGACCGCCACACGGGGTTTATTCCGGAAACTTTTTGATCAAGGTGGTAAATCTCGCTACTGTAGTAGCATTATTCCTGAAAGGTTTAATCAAAGATGATAAAAAATAAAAAATTAACAACCTTTGGCTATAAATGAGGTAAAAGACGGTTTCCTCCTCAGAACTAATTTTCTGTAAAAATAATGCGTCATCATGAGTCTATCGGCATGCCTTTCAATGAGGCAATAGTGCAATGAATGACCATAAAATTCAAGGAAAGAAGGCAGTTAGTTCTCTTCTTATCTACGTCGAACCAATAAAGCCTTACGACACTGGGCGTGCAGGATAACATCCAGCCTGGCCGGTTCCTGTTCGAAAATTGCGCTGAATAAAACCTGTTGAGCAATGTTGGAAAATAAAGCATTTGTTTAGTGTTGAAAAGTACATCTCTTAGAAAAACTACCCTTATACTCGTATTATACACTTTATTGCAAGCATAGCGCAATCAGTCATAAACTCTTATGTGGCCTATAAAAATGATTACGAATTTCTTCAAATAATTTTTTTAAATAAGACAATAAATAAAATCTTCATGACAGTTTTTACTTTTTTTATAGATTTTAAAAATTACGGCATAATACTTCACTACTTTAAGCAGACCATAAAAAACAGTAACTGAGGAAATAAAGTGGCGTCAAGTGCTTAATAAGGAAACAATGAAATGTGGGGGAACAGGCAATCAATTTTTAAACGAATTTCTGCTTGGCTTTAAGTCTTTTAAATTCAATATTTTTTATACATAAATTATGATGTAAAAAACTAAGCTTCAGATAGAAAGTAAAAGCCTATGATATAAATATAAAAAATTATAAGTGTTTACGATAAGAAACTCAAACAAATTCTAAATAAAAAAAAGTACAAAAAAAAAAAAACAAAATATGTCCCAACTCATATATTCAGCATGAGCTCCGAATACTTTTCTCACTATGAACTCAAATCAGAAACCTTTTTCAACTATAAAATATTTCCATTCAAAAAACCATTAAAGCTGCATTAAATCTATAGATTCTCTAGCACCCTTCTTTTAGTAGACAACTATATTGGCTGAAGTTCTCAATTGCCAACAACAACCACTTTATGTTACACTCAAATGACACTTTTAGAGTAATTGTTTAAGCCGCTTAAAATAAGCCGTCGCCATCCATCCCCCCTGAAGGCTAACCAAACGTATTGAATTCAATACAAATTTTACCTTTTTTTCATAACACAACTAAAAAAATATGAAGAGGACAACTGTTTGAGACCTTTTTGAAAATGAAATAAAAAATATTTTGTGCATATGATTGTTCAATGTACTCGTAAATGAAATATGGAAAAAAAAAATATGAAACGTATTACGAATTCCTTTGTATTTAGATGGTCTATTACGTTTTTTAAACCAATTACTCAATATTTTATTGGGAAAATCGTCTTACTTTACGCAGCTTAAACATGGGGTAGACAAGTAAGTTGACAAAATCTATTTTTGATGTTTTCAATTAAAAAGGGAGAAATAGTTCACAATTTAAAGTGATTAGTTAAACTAAAAGTTTAATGGATTGAAAGATGACTTCATGATTTGTTTTTTAGAATTTTTTCAGCAAAAGCGTTTGATTTCGCAACATAGTATTTTATTTTCTCCGTACCAACAGACAAGGTTGCTCCCTATTCGTCTGTAGTCCAGTAATTGACAATAGTTTGAGGGAACGAGCGAATTACTGCGCTGAAAATACAAAAAGTTACGTAATTATCAATCTGCTGCACTTTATAAAGTAGTTTTCTCAGTCTGTACAGGTTCGAAACAAAACTCTACCTTCTTTGCGTAGAGACAGGATAGTTTTCATGTTAATTATATTGCTACGCTTTAACATTTTTAAAACGTTTGAGTTCGTTTAAATTGTGTTAAAATAAAACTAAACGACTTTGTTGTTGTTACAGTTTTAATAATTTATGACTATAATGTCTATACAGCTTATCTTATTACAACAACTTTACATTCGCTTATACAACACTTTTATTTCCGCTCAACCACGTCCAATCTTATGACAGCAAAACGATAGCTAAGCTCGTGTAGATAAAGCAGCCTCTTTATATACTTAATTGCCTACAGCTTTGAAAGTTCAGGAAATATCGACCATCTACTATTTTCATATCCGTTAATTCAAATGTAACGTGCTGCCAAATTGACGGGGTGACACAAAACATACGAAAATCCCACAATAAAGTGTTGTATTCTTATTTTCGTAACAATATGAATAAACCATTATTTGAAAAGACTCAAACTTACTTATGATCTACTTAAACTATAGGGTGGGCCATTTAAAAGTTTAAATTTAAAAATGCAGAAAAACAAAAACGGTTTGAAATTTTGTCACATTTTTTTTTGTCTTTTTTTTGTTTGGTTGTGAAGTACAACTGTTCCGGTTAGAAATAAAATATTATTTCATTCATATGGCTGCTGCGGCTAGCCTCACAGTACTTTTTCGAGTGTATGGGGTCGAATTTCGGCAATGGCATCACGAATGTTGGCCTTCAAATGCTAAATTTTCTCTTGTTTGTCGGCATAATACTTGTCTTTAATGGCGCCACACAGAAAATAGTTCAACGGTGTCAAATAGCGGCTTCTTGGCGGCTAACTAACATTACTATTTCGTTTAATTCATCTGAAAAGATGAATTTTTTTTTTTGATTTTTTTGCTGTTTCCGACCAATTGTCTTCCCACGGTTACCATACGGTAACACCTTTAGTAAAATGCTAAAAAAATACAAAAAAATTTTTTCTAAAAGAAATAAAATTATATTTCAAAGTTTATCCTATCAGCTACCAATTAGTGTAGTTATTATTAAAATATGTATATCGAAAAAGTATTACTTTATGCGTCCAATTACCGACTTGCCAGTTTTGAATCTGGAATTTGCAACCTTTTTTTGTCACTAATATATGACTTACGATATATTCGCCAATTGAATAGTTTTGAAAATAAAATTGTTTTCGTTGCAATTCTACGTAATAGGTGTCGTATAAGCGATATTTTTTCCCAAAAATTCATACTTATCACTCATACGCTCAGTGGAATTTTCGGCAATTATATCATTTTTTTTCAAAACTAGGTACTTTCACTTTATTATGAATAAAATAAGTAGTTACACATCGATTTTCGTGAATTATGGTTTATTTTATATACACTTTTATGAATAAATAGTGCAACTGGTAACTATTCGCTGCTTTCTATTTTTTGTGAATTTTTAGCAATCAAAGATATCACAAAAAAAATTGTGATTTGTTTCTCAATAACTCCAAGAATACGGATTATACAGGGTATCCGCCGGGAAGGTATACTACTTTGTTTGTTTATAATTTTTGATTATATGAAAGAGAATGGATCTTGTATTGATAAATGTTTTATTTAATGTTGGCGTGGAACACAATATCAGCTAAATGCCCGCCTCTGTTGCGAGCCCTTCTGAGCACATTTTTCATTACATTCTAACACATTTCATGCGACATTTCATTCATTTCATCACGAATATTTTATTGGAGTTGTTCCAGCGTGTCAGGTTTGTTTGCATAAACCTAGCTTTTCAGATATCCCTACAAAGAGAAGTCCAGAGCAGTCAAATCAGGCGACCGTGGAGGCAATTCAACATCACAATTTCTTGAAATAATTTGTTGTGGAAAGAAGTCTCGCACTAATTCAATTGTAATTCGGGCTGTATGCGATGTGGCACCTTCTTGTTGAAACCACACGTTAATCAAGCCCAAAGCATGCAGTTGTGGCGTTAAAAAGTTTTCAGTCATATCACGATATCGCTCTCCATTGACAGTTACCGTTACGCCGTTTTTAGTTCCAAAGCAGTAAGATCCAATGACTCTCACTTTTAATGGATGCAAAGGTGATTGATGAATAACTTGAGGGTTTTCTATTGCCCAGAACTGACAATTATGTTTATTCATATAACCATTGAAATGAAAGTGTGCCTCGTCACTCATTATGATTTTTTCATAAAAATCGTGGTTGTCATGGGCGAGCTGCAACATCCTATTGGCATATATACGGCGGCGTATATGGTCTTCTGGAAGAAGCTCTTTTTTCAACTGAATCTTAAATGAAACCAAATGCAAATCTTTGTACAAAATTGTGACAAAGTTGTTGTTCTTTGTTCAAGCTCCTGAGCACAGCGTCGCATTGAGGTTGATGGATTGAGCAGCAGTAATGTTTTCAGTCAATCTTGCAGCACGTTGTGGTTCATGCTTGGGCCTATCAGCTATAGGCCCTCTTTCTTTGAAATCATTCACTACACGATAAATAGTGCGTCTTGTTGGCACGTTGTTTCTCCCAAAAATTTCACGTAACTTTTACATTGTCACAGTAATCGATGATTAATTTTGATAAAATGTTTTAAGGATTAAAACACGTTGGATTACTGAATATTTTTCCATAATAAATTTGTCACGTCTCTACTTCATGACTGCCAAATATGAAATGTCAAGACTAATGTTTACCAAAATGGCGGCAAAACAAAGTAATATGTCTTCCCGGAGCACACCCTATATTAAAAAATGACATTAGAGTGACTTAAAGCTGATATAATTTGAAATTTTTTTAACATATGTTTTAATGAAATCAAATAAGTCATTTCAAAGTTATCATGTGAAGCATGCTCTTCAAATAATCTCACATCTGAGAAAAAAAAACTCTAAAAAAAACTTACTCATAACAGCAATAATAAAGGAAGGCTACGTAGAGAATCAGTGTTGCCAAATTTTTATGATCGAAAACCGCAGACCACCTACTCTAAAAGCGCTACAAAGCGCTAAATTATAATTTGTGTAACTATTTTTAAAATTTCCATTTTTAAAAAGATTTTATAATAATGTGAGCGATTGATTAAAAAATAAAAACTTTTTCTTAAATTTTGGGTTCCGGTGTAACATAAAGAAAATATCTATCAGAGCTGGTGTTAGATAAGGTTGTGTGTTTCTCCATTGCTGTTTAACATTGTCCACAATTGTGTGTTGAAAGGTGGTACTCGTATAACCTGGGGACTTAACACAAAATTGAAAGACCTGGATTACGCAAACGACATTTAACTTCTGGCTCACAGACATTGCGAGGTGCAAGAAAAGCTTGATTCTATACAGGCGGAAACATACAGAGCGGGCTTGTGGATAAACAAAAATGTTCCGCGTTTTGCTTTTTCGGCAGTATCTTCGCGACTTCCGATGGTTTCAGTGCTGCTATTCGAAACAGATTGTACCCAGGCAGTCAATCTGTTGGCCGACTGAATGTACGTTCTCCACATATCTTACCAAAAACGAAAATTAACATCTTTAACTCGTGTATGAGGCCTATTTTTGTATGATTGCAGTTATGTGTGCGGCTGTGTCGATTCCATTCAGACTTTACTGTCTAGGGTGTACTTTGAAAATATTCTGACCAAAAACAACATCGCGCCAAGTGAAGAAACTTTGTAAGAAGGAAATGGATATGGATTGGGCACAATCTAAGGAAACAAAACTACAACTTAGCAAAACTGGCCATTGAACGGAACTTGCAGGAGAGCAGAAGCATATAAAGGCAAGTCCGTTCTTGGAGAAGACAGATTGAAAGAAAAGCTGCTTGTGTCAGATTAGATCAAATTTCAAATATTATCTGGAATAACGTAATTTTCGAGGCATGAAGCGTTTTAAGTCCATAGTTTATATAAATTAATAAGTTGAATTAAGTGACTTTCTATTCTCATAAAAAATTGCACATAGAAAAGCGCTAACTTAACGCGTTTTTTTGAGCGCTAGAGATAAAATTCAAATTTTGGGCAGTTGAAATGCGCTAAATATAGCGCAAAAGGCGCTACATTGGCAACACTGTTAAGAATTACAATATACTGTTACGAAAATGAATTCGCCTAAAAAGATACACTAACATTTAACAACTGTAAACACAATTGTTGTGGAAATTGTTCTATTCGTTGGTTTCAGTGTTACGAAAGTGTAATTGATAAATTATAAATCAGATCACCCTGTCAAAAATACCACGGTTTTATCTAATTGAATAGTGCTGCTATGAATCAAACAGGTACTAAATCTTTAAATATGAATTTACCGTAAACGAATAGTTGGTTGTAGAATGTACTAGAAAATTCGAAACTAATGTTAATTAAATAAGCCGAGACACTTGTCTTAGTCAAGTCAGTAATACTTTAACTTTAAAATATAAAATCGTGCTAAAAATTTACTTTAATTAGTGTTGAGTAAATTTGTTTATTAAGTGGAAATTAAATAAGTTGGATATTGGTATTAAAAATCAAATTCGATACGTTTATTTTTTGTTACGTAATTAAAAGAACTAAAACGTTTTAAAAAGACTAAATCGTAACAATAATGTCCTATTTGAGAAAGTTTATTACTAATTGTGTATTCTATTCTACTTTATATTATGTTCGCACATAAGCCTTAATTGGCAATAAAGGAATTTTAGCCAATTAAGGCCTTAATTGAGCTCGGTTTATCATACAATGGCACAATTAATAAATTGATCAATTTGTAATTAATTGTGTAATTAATTCAGACGAATTTACAATACAACGCTCTATACAGCATGTAGAATGAGGAGTGGAAACTCTGCATGAAGTGCGTTTAGTGAGAACTGGTAATTATATACAGTATGTAAGATCATTAGCTCATCATAAAATAAAAATTAAAAACTTTTTTTCATACAGTTTTAAATAAAGGGGTTTTATTACTTAAATAAAATAAAAAAAACAGCACTTGAATTATGTATATAATTTTTTTTGTTTTTTTTAGAAAAATAATAAAATTTATTAAATTTAAAATGAGAAATATAAACTAGAATTTTGTGTATTGATTTTGAGTTACATACATACATTATACCTTGAAAAAAAGTTCCCGGAATAACCCCCGTGTGGCGGTCTCATCGTTCCGATTTGAGTTTTTTTTTTTGTTAAATCGCTAAATCTTAGCGTCATAGCTTGACATTTGCAAAAGCTACATAGCCAAGAGTACATCTATCTCTATGTGTGTTGGCGATTTTTTACAATTTTGACTGTGTTGAGGTCGCAAAAGACATAATTTTCGAGGCTGAATTCGATCGCACATTCAACAAAAGGATCATTACTGGAGACAATACGTGGGTTTATGAGTACGACACTTAATCCAGACATCAGGCAAATGAATAGCATTCACCAAATGAGCCGAGACAAAAAAACACTTCGTTTTAAGTCAAAAATGAAGGAAACGCTCACGGTTCTCATGGATTACAGAAGTGTAGTGCATCATGAATTTTTTCCAGAAGGCTAGACAGTAAAGAAAGAGTATTACTTGGGCGTTAAGAGACGTTTGCGTGAAGTAATTCGCCGAGAGAGACCAGTATTGTGGGCAAAAAATTCGTGGATTTTGCACCATGATAACGCATCGTTGCACACTGCCATCATTATTCAAAATTTTTTAACGAAAAATGCAACAAATAGCATTAACAGTTACCGAATTCACCTGATTTTGCTGCCTGTGACTGCTTTCAATTTAATCCAGTAAAAAAAACATTACGGAGAACGTGTTTCAGTAGCCGTTTCTAAAATTGTAGGAAATCGCCAACACATACAGAGATTGATTTATTCTTTGCTACGTACCTTTTGCAAGAACGATATGATGGTAAGATTTAGCGGGAATATCAACAACAGATATACCAACTTAACAAAAAAAAAAAAAAAAAAATACTCAAATCGGAACGATGGGACAGCCACACTGGGGTTATTTCGGGAACTTTTGATCAAGGTGGTATATGTTTATATTTCACATTTTTTTTAAATCAAAGTTTTTTTTATTGAAATTATTTTGTTCCAAATTCATAATTTTAAGTTTTCACGAACAAAACTGTCTTAGCGATTTAAGCTGTCAAATGCTAATTAAGTCAACTTAAATGTTCTATATGTGAACAGCAAATTCGATAGTTCAATTTCAAAATTAATCGACTCAATTAAAATCCATGCCTGAACATGGTATTAGGCTATGTTCGCACAAAAACATTTTTTTTTCGTCATTTGCTTTCTTGTTCATTACCCAACCTCTAATTATGAGCCGAATTACATAATTCCTCTTAAAAAATTTTGGTAACGAATCACCCAAATTGTTAGTAATTTAGTTTCAATTACCAAGTGGACTACTAGGGAATTAATATGATATATAATTTTTTTTCTGTATTTTTGTCATCACCAGCTGTCAGGCGTAAAAACCAAACAAAAAAATAATAAACAAATGGAATGTTAACAAATAATAATAAGAATAATAGCTCGCTGATTGATTCCATTTGCTAGCAACATTTCTATTTGCTGAAAACTAATTGTTTCATATGTATATTTCTTTAAAATTATTTTTATAATGTTTTTCTTATTTTACTCTTCTACATTGTTAAAACGAAATTTGCACAATTTAACACTAAATGAAAATATTAAAAAAGGAAGCAAAATCAATTAGAAATATGCCGTACGAACAGGGTAATTCATATGAGGAATTCAAACATCGCACATAAGGTGTGCCTCAAAATGGTAATGTCACCTTAATATTTGCTCAGTTCATCCAAACTATAAAATGTTATGTATGCTCACCTTATTAAAAAAAATTATACGTTCAATTAAGTGAATAATAAGCCGGTCTTTCTCTTAGAGATGTACTGTTATATTATGTTTATTTAAATTTAGTAAATAAGTGCAAAATTCAAAGCGTCAAAATGATAAGGTCAGTAATTTATAAGCAATTAATCTAATCAGAAGGTATCACAATTGTTATTCTTATTTTTTTTGTTGTAATAATTTATAATTTAAAAAATATCTAAGCGGTATGGGTCGCGGGGAACCTTTGTCACCTTATGAACAAGGACAAATTGTGGCACTTCATGAGCAGGGATTGAGTATACGTGGAATGGCGAAAAAATTGGGACGATCTTTGTGTGGTGTGCAAACTTTTCTCAAAAACAGAGAAAATTATGGGAAATTAAAAAGTACGGGTCGTCCAAAGTTCCTGACTCCCCGTGAAACTTGACTAATTTCACGAATGGCTTCGAATTCCATGAAAAGTGCGGTGAAAATAAAAGAGAAATTGAAATTACATGCTTCAAGAAGCACAATTCTAAGAGCTATCAACGCTTAGCCAAACCTTATTCGAGTAAAATTAAAAAAAATTCCCTGTCTGACTAAGCAGCATAAGATTAAGCGTAAGGAGTTTGCAAAAAAAAAAAAACATGGCAACTAATTGGCATCAGGTAATCATTTTATTAAAAAGATTATAAGATATTCCATACATTTTACATACATACCAGGGTATGCTGTCTGAACATTTACTGCCTTATTTGGCCCAAAATGCTGACAAAACTTTCACCTTTCAGCAAAATAACGCAGCAATTCATGTCAGCAAGTCGACCAGACAATGGTTTGAGGAGCATAACATTAAAATACTTGATTGGCCAGCACGTTCCCTCGACTTAAACTCCATGGATAGCTTATGGGGGCTGCTTGTGCGTAATGTTTATGCAGACAACAAACAGTTCCCGATGAAAGCAGCAATCTGCAACAGCTGGCGCGAAATCCGTTCCAACTTCAAGACAATTTGGTAAGTGCGATGCCATCCCATATTTTTAAGACAATAGAAGGAAATGGGAACTGCATAAATTAAAAATAACTGATTAATGCTTAGTTTAAATAAAAGTTTGGATGAATGAATCACTGATCTTATAATTTTAACGCATTGAATTTTATAGTAATTTATATAAATTTTAATAAACATAATATAACGGTACATCTCTAAAAGCAAATCCGGCTTATTATTCACTTATTTGAATGTATAATTTTTTTTAAAAAGGTCACCATACATAACATTTTATAGTTTGGATGAATTGAGTAAAAATTAAGGTGACCTTAGTATCGTATATTATGCTTTATTCGCTTATATGTATTATTGTTTCATTAGCTTTAGGAGAATAGTTTTGCATGTTTATAGCAATTATTAAGGCTAATTGTGTAACTTTACTTTTCATCTCGTATTAAACACTTTTGCTGAACAAAAAAACCTTCAAAGACATAATAATCTGCGTGAGATTCTTTATTTCACCACATTACTTATTCGTACATGTAATTATGAAATAATAAATTAAGGTTTAAAAACTCTTCTCATTTCACTCCAATTCGTATACAATGGCTGACTATTTCACTTTGCTGGCACTCGTAATTAAACAATTGCCATTCCATGGAAATTTAAATGTAAAGTATTAACACAACTACTCATTATTATTTAAATAAAGTTTTAAAAGTTAAATTAGAAAAAGAAAAAAATAGAAAAAATTAACTACAACTTATAAGAAGGTCTACTACAGAAATATTAAAAAAAGAATTAAAATCTAAACTAAACTCGACTTCAAATAATCTAACAAACGTACAAAAAAATTAACAAATAAACGTACTTGTGTGTGAAACAAAATTAAAAACAACAATTTTTTTGCTTTAAATTTGTAAAATGTTTAACCTAAAAATGTTAAAATAACCACTAAAAAAACAACAACAATAACAACATGAACAATTGAAATAGCAACTGTAACTAAAATTGCAAAAACAAAAATAAAAAAAAAATTAAAATAAAAGAAAAGAAAACTGCACAAATAAACCGCAAAAGTTTATTTACAACTCATACTTTTAGAGAAATTTGTTTTCAATGAAACTTAAATAACAAAAAGAAAAATGTAAAAAAATACAAATTATTTAACTTATGGCGAAGAGAAATAATAGGTAATGGCAAAACAATACTAAGTCAAGAGAGGAGATAAAAGAGAAAAAAAAAAATGAAAATTAATTAACATCGATTATGTAATACCCTACCCTACCAACACAAAAATATATTTATTGAAAAAGAAAATGTAAAAATAACAGCTAAGTTCACTTCTGGAAACACATTCGCTACATTTAAGGGTAGGTTGCCCTTATGCTTATGTTTTTGAAGCCTTCCTTGAGCAGACTAAACAAGAATATATTGATCTTAAAACGATTTTGAGTGCGACAAAAAATAATCAATTTTGTCGAGGCAAAATGTCAATGGATTGCTTAATCTTCATATTGCATTTACAATTAAAATTGCCGCGGCTGTTTTCTGATTCCATTGGGTACGATAGCCAACAGATTGTAGGTGACAAACGGCAGAATTTCTAAATGATGTCTACGGAGAATCAAAATGAAATTTCTATCTGTTTCACTGCCAAAACTAGTTGCTATTAGTTTAACCCTGTCGGAAAGTTTATTATTATTATTCAGCAAATTCCATCAGGAACTTGAACTTTCTACATAGAATCTCTATGACTGTCGGTGTTTTGCAATATGCCTGAGTGGACTAAACGATTTTCTTTTCGCGTTGAAAATTTTAAGCCTTCAGTTGGTTCTGGTCGTACTCTCTTCCTTGAACCTTGAGTATTCCGCTCTACTTTTGCGTGACATATTTCATAGTATGGCTCCCTTAAGGTGTTTCCGAGCTACCGATTTTTCAGTTTCTTTGTATGGAAGTGCCAGAATGCATAAAAGGCAATGGAACAAACAAATCAAAATCAAACAGTCAATACAGAAATCCAAATCAATCAGTGTGGCAGCTAACGAATTCGTCTTTTCCATCACTAAATCCTTGTTAGACCGAAATGGCGTAATGACCACTGTAAAAGAGGAATAAGTGAAGATATGGGAATATTATTATAAGAACGTCCTCACTGCCTCTAGTCAATCCTCAATAGAAATGTACACCTGCCTACAACATCACGAGTTCCTCAATTTGATACCACATTCCCAAGCACCGCGGAAATAGCACTCGAAATCGCATATCTAAAATACAACAAATCCCCTGGTTCTGGCAACATGCATCTGATCTTCGTACATCTCAAAGTTACAGGCGAATAATATGTGGGCTTCAAGGCAACCTCTGCGACCTCGATTACGCCGACGACAGCTGCCTTGTCGCACATAAATAGACAGACATATAAGGTATGCTGAGTGCTGTCAATACTTATACCAAAAACTTAAATAATGTGCGTAAATACAGATAACAGCGAAATCATCAAAATAGTTGACACCTCAATCGAGTGTGGAATTTTTCTACTATCTAGGTATCACAATAACAATCAAAGGCGGAACTGAATACATCAAATTCTGAATAAACAAAGGTCGGGCTAATTTCAGTACCCTTTGGAGATATTACGGAATACAAAGATTCAAATATTGAACGACATTATAAAGTTGGCTTCGAAACGTGGAACAGGCTCCTCAAACATTTATAAATCGATGTTAAGAAAATTTTGCGCATCTTCTGGCTGAATACTATCACCAACGAAACTCTATGGTCGGCCATACGGCAACAATAAATAGTCTTAGAAATCCGACGCCGAAAATGGTTGTGGATTGGCCACACCCTCATAGCACTTGACTGAAAAACGCAGGGTAGTCACTGAAGAGAAAGAACGACAAACAAGTGGAGAAGACTGGTAGATGCAGAAGCCCAAGAGGCTGGCTATACATGGCTATGAATAAAATCAAATGAAATGTTTTCATAACGGCCCTATGTTCCTCCTAGGAACCACGGGAGGATATGTATTATGTTGTCTTCGCCAGTGATTTGTAGATGTTCGTTGTTTGTTGACATATTTTTAAAACGTCGATTCGTGAAAGTTTGAACTTTGTGTTTAACGATTTCGTTGAATAAAGAAGCTTAAGAGCCGTAGAGAAGGACGCCTTTTACGCACGGACTCCGTCCAATGTTATAATGCAGGTATCAGATCTTGTCAACTGTCCGGATAGGATTATTACTCAGATTCAATAAACATAGATTTGGTTTTATCTACATTGATTCGCCTGCTGTGGTAGATAAGTCATCTATCTTTTTTTGCTTTTCATTCTTCTTATTTGGTAGCAGAACTAATTCGTCAGCATAATCGAGATTTTATTCCGTTGTGATGAATACAAAGGGGGGAGCTTATTATTTTCTCTGATATGTTCTTACCATACTCTAATATCGATCGATGACATCAAAAGCCTGCTCGAAATTTGTAAAGGTAAGATAAAGCGTTGAATTATTACATTCATTAAACTGCTTATTAGGCTTAGACTTATAGTTGCCAGATTTGAATATTAATCTCATTTTGACGATTTTTAACAAAGTATTGGCAAAATGACTGACATTTTTTGCCTCTAAAATAATGATTTTAATATATGGCAGCCCTCTTTGTAGGTGAGTCAACTAACTTACTTCTTCCGATTTTTGCTTGAGCTCAATGTAAATAAAGAGTAGGGCCTGAATAAAGTGGTTGTAATAACAGCTGAAGCTGACAACGTAATTAGTAGTATAGCAAGAAAAAATTCAAACAGAATATTGAAGTTTTCTATATGGCTGCCAAATAACCTCAACAAAATCTTAGAGAATTATCCCAAAATAATATGTGAATTTGGTAACAAAATAAGCACCAAATTGTGTAAAAAATGCAAATTATACTTCATATTTCACATTAATATCTAATAAATTTCTAAAAGTGGAGTTAATCGATGTGGCAAACTTGGTTGCTTTTTGTTACGATTTCATTGACGATTTTTCGAAATTTATTGGAAAAACAACGATTTTCTGCAAATTTCATGTGGCAGCCCCACTTATAATGTTTATTTGGTCGATGCAAGAGCAGTTTGGTCTAAAGCCAGCCTGTTCTTTTCGTTACTGTTGATCCATTTGTTATACTATACCGCTTAAAATAATTTTGTTATTGTTTTATTAGGGCTATTCCTCTCCAGTTGTTACGTATATTTAGACCTCTTTTTGAAATTTTATAATGAAGCTTTCTTTTCACTTAGTTGGTATACTTTTAGTTTCTAATATTCTTGCAAAGAATGGATGCAAGACAGATGCAAGATGAATGCAGTTTTTGATGCGTCGAGGTTGCACAGTTCGGCCGCTTATCGATATGTGAGTCTCTGTTGCTTTTATGCTGCTTAACAGATAAGATATCATCTTGGCTATGTGGTTCGTTAATAATGGCGCTTATTTGTTGATGTTTTGAGTTATTATCGGGCTGTTGTTCTCCGTGTGGATCAGCACTTCGTGAAAGTACTTCCCCCATCCACTGATTTGATCATTTGTGTTGGTAAGGATTCTGTCATCTTTGTCATTTTTATGGGAGCCTGATGCTCATTCTTTATTCCAGTGCAAGTGTCGGAA
Organism: Wohlfahrtia magnifica; assembly: GCA_023159175.1. Classification (NCBI taxonomy): domain Eukaryota; kingdom Metazoa; phylum Arthropoda; class Insecta; order Diptera; family Sarcophagidae; genus Wohlfahrtia; species Wohlfahrtia magnifica. The sequence goes on along the minus strand of JAKWBJ010000212.1, from coordinate 2,353,270 downwards.
AGAGAAACATTTTCTTTTGTATTATTCTGAATAACGCAGTATATTAGAATTACAACCTATGGGCAAGGGGCGATTTTAAAACTGATTTTATTTTATGATGCTGTAGTCTGATAGAAAAAATTGATCGTCGTTTGAGAAGTTTTGCTGCGTAGTGGTGACCATAATTACACATAGTAATGAATGGATGCCTAAGAAGACACTTTTTTCTATATGAAACCAAGATAATACGATTGTTGCAAATGTACCAATATGACACAGTTTCAATTGTGCTTTTTGTCGTAAAATAACTAAATTATCCTAATGTAACCTGCGAAAATAAATTTCATAATTTACATAGTGGTACGTATTGTCAACATTTATAATAAATATTTTTGTGACCGCTTTATTACTTATTGGGCGGTCACACGATTGCCGTATCAATAATTGATGCATTGCGACAATCGTGTAATCCGACCTTTACGCTGGCTTTTAGTTAATCTCTTGGCGACGAAAATAGAAGTTCATACCGCTCTTAGAATCGGAATGAAAACGGCTCTAGATTGCAGGGCCACGCCTCTACGGTAGATACTGTGATATATTTCGAATTTTGTGCGAGGGAATTTTTCAATGCTCAGAACTCTTTACAAAATAAGTAAAAGAGAAGCTGTAATGTCTGTGTTTTCCAGGATGCCCCATAATATAAAAGCAACCTAAACGAAAAGGTCTATTAACAGCGGCTGTTAATTCAGTTTGCCGGGGTAATTGCGTCTTTTATAGCCATTGATATGCCTATAAGCAGGTGTATTAGGGAAAACACAGCGACAATACGCAAAAGAGGAATAAGCAGTATCAATGGCATTGTATTTGATTCGATAAGATACGTTTACTACTGGTAGATGGACGTAAAAGGTTGTGCAAATCCTCAATATTTTTTTCAAAGACGCTATGCTAGATTATGCCTTTAGGGAGGAAGTGAAATAATAAGTATATCATGGGCATAGTATGTTATCAGAACCGATGACATACGAAATGATGACACACCTATGTATGTATATGAGCAACCTGTAACTCAGAATCAGTGGAACCAGAAACATTAGTACTAAGAACTTTAATTAAGTTACTGCGGGATTAACGAGGTTAGAGATAGAGCTTATGCGTATTTTGAAGGATTCTGCAACATGAGCCCTAGCAGCTCCAGTACAGAGACGTTCTAAGTCTTTTTTCCAGCGGTGGGTTACCTTAGACCAGGTTTGGCAACGGACAGATTTTAATGGGTATTATATTTAAAAAAGCCAGGGTGGGTTTTTTATTTAAATATTTTTGTAGCTTATTAAACTGGTCCATTAGTTTTAGCTCAACAACGATAATGAAGTAATAAATTAATCAAAATAAAAATTTGTCAAATCACTGTTAATATCTTTTCCCTACCTCTGAGCCTATTTCCGAGACCCGTTTCAGAAAAAATTATAATCTTTTGAGGCGATCCGACTTTAAAGCCGATTTTACATTTCTTGAAAAGAAATTAAAAGATTAGATTCGGCGAAATGGTAAAAGATATTATATCCGTGAAACTGCCAATAGCCAGAGGAATCAATGTGCGAAGAACACGGTGAGTGCAGCGTTTGGGCGTTTCGTTTGGAAACTTTCGCGATATGAGGCCGAGCGTTGTCAAGCAAAAGAGTAACTTTATCAGGTCTTTGTATTCCGGCCGTTTTTCTCATAAAGGACTGTTCAAACGAAGTAATTGCAGTCAGCTTTAGCAGCCCAAAGTACCCAACATCTCCTTGAACCGACCAAGGGTGTAAAATTACATTATAAATACTAAATCAACGTAATTGTACTAACAAATAAAAAGTACTGTCGAATTGAACGAAATCAGGAAGTAGTTATAAAACCCAAAAAAAAATCCATCAAAAAAGCTTGTAGAACACGGTGAGCTGGGTTTTTTATTTAAAAAACTCGGATTTTTGCTAACCATGCCTAACAGCATTTCACAGGGAAAGGTTAGAACAGAGGAAGAGTTTTCAAATCATGAGATTTCGACATAATCAAACAGGAATTAGGATCTATGGAAAGATTTCCACATGTTAATATAAAAGGCATGGTTCTAAAGATAAGGGAAGACAGGATTGATAAGTGTGCTTACTGATAAATGTGCTTACTTACCAAACGAATGTACTGCTCAGTTGTGTGCATTATACGGTCGGCCAATGAACTAGCTAAGACTTCATCAGATATGGATATTTAGATAATGTTATTCTAACAGTAAAATAAAAAATTATGTTTTCATTTGTCAATTTTATAAATATAAGCTTTTAAATGTCATTTTTGTTTTTTCCGCTGTATCAGTTTATTTGATATCTTATTCTCAGTTTTTTTTTTTCTTAGAAAACTAACATACTTACAAGCAAGAGAAGGGTATTTAACCTGGTAACAAAATCACTAACTATGTTCGGTAAACCCATGCAAATGATATTCCACTTGAACTACGTTTTTATGACTAAATTTACAATTCTATTGATTCATTGTATTAGAAAACCTATGCAGCATTGCAAGTGCTTCACTATCCAATAAACCCTAAAATGAAATGTGTTCTAATGAGGCTCGAATAACTTTTTCTTTAACAAAACTTGCAATCAAACTAAAATTATGAACTCTCATGAAGATTTATGGTTTAAGTCAAAAGCTTTTAAAAAAATATTTAAATTAATTAATGGTCTAAATTGCAATAAAAAATACGCATTTTTTTGCGTGCTAAAAATGCTTTTTATAAATCACTTTTTAAAAAACTTAATAAACCAAACATAACCAACCAAAAATGCTATAGGGGTGCAGAATAAAAATTGTGGGAGAAAAATATGAAGAAAAAAAATTCTGAAAAAAGCAAAGTTTTAATGACCCTTTGCATAAAATTGTACTCATTCTGCGCTAAAGTCTTTCGCTGTTTTTGGTCCACAAAAACTATAATAAGAGGGCCACTAATGAAAATATACGAGTTGGACAAGAAAAAAAAATAAAGAAAATAATAATAATAAAAAAAAATATTAAAGGAAAGAGACACCATAAAACAGGAAACGAAATGAACCGTTATATTCTACTAAAGCACTCAAACACACACATACATACTTGCACTGAACAGAAATAAAACAGTACATGCAATAGAAATGATTTAAATAAGAAACGAATTGAAAACAAAACACGAAATAAAAAAAGACATTTTTTCATAAACTTACAAAACTACACAGAGAAAAAAATTGGTCAATAAGAGCCTGCTAGCTAACTAACCAATTAACAAATAGTACTTGGTTGGTTGAGATTTTGTTAAGTACTTTTTAGAATTTTTTTGCTTTTCATTTTCGTAACTAATAAACAAATAATTGTTAAAATGAAATGAATGCAACAGTAAAAAGTCATTTGAGTGCATTTATATCGCCTTTTGTTTCTTCTTAAAGGATCATAACCTATTGCAAGTGCAAGTATATACTTATTATAGAAGTTTGCATTTTCTTTTCTTCTGTTTAAACTGACGTTTAAACTAATTGTAAGAAAAATTATTGAATTATTTTTTATTAAAAAACAAAGATTCTTATGCTATGTTCGCACGACAAAGTTTTTTCGTCATTCGATACAATCTCCGATTATAAGCCTAGTTATATACCTAAATATCCAATTTTGAGAGAGAAACAACCAAACTGTAAGTAATTCCATTTCTATAACTCTGTGTATTACCTCAAAATCGGTGACATCTCGAATTTTTGTAAAATTTAAATCATATGAGTTTAGTATACATTTTAGCTTTTAATTAAAAGGTTTTTATCGTACATTTAACATTGCAAACTTATTAAATTGACCTCCCTAAAGTATGCTCTCAAGCACGAAAAATTATCAAAAAATAAAAATGCAAAACAAAAGAATGGCCGCTCACTGCACCGATTTCATGAGCTAGCAGCTAAAAAGGTACCGAACGGGAAAATCTAAATAAGTAATACAAACAGAGGGCAAAGTAATCCGAACATAGCATTAATTACTAAAATATAGGTCATATGATCTTAGTATACTTTTTAGTTCTTAGTACAAGTTTTTTACCACACATTTAATCTTGTAAATTTATTAAATTGACCTCCCTAAAGTATGTAAATAAAATTGAGAAATAACTTTGTCTATTCAGTTTGTTTATGTGTCAATCACGCATAAAAAATAAAGGTTTAACAGGCTTTGTTAAGTTTTTTTTTTTGTATATGGCCGATAGTTTTCTATTAACAATTTTCACATTAAGTTAAAAGTTTACTTCAAAGGAAGAGAGGTTGTGGCAACTTCCATAAAAAATAATATTTATTATCGTACATCTCAATAAATACATATATTAGCGGGAGACAAAAAACTGAATAGAATAGGGAAGAAGTAATTTATTTTCCATTTGTTATATTTTTACGAAAATAAACTTTTAGAACTATAAACTTCATTATGGCATTTATCCTATTGGTTTGTTTGAACCATAATTATTTGTGTTATTAACAGTGTTATCAATTCCGTATTGAGCAGTGTTACCTATTCAATTTTTGGGTAGTAACGTTGCTGAATTAATTGGCTGAATTTAATATTTAAGGAGGTTTTAGAAACTGATGGTAGTCAGGTACACGTATATAAGTAACGCTGCTTAGCTTACGTTAGTCAGTTGTTATTTAACAGTCATAAACAAAAACTTGTGTAAAGCCGTTCGTAAGTGTTGAGTACTTTGGGTATAAAGTAATGTTAAATAAGTTGCTGTATAAAGCAAAAGAGTTAAAAAAATAGACTGTAAACAAATAATGGGTCCGCCATCTAACGTTTTCTTTCAACTAGTGCTTATTTCGTGAATGGTAACACTTAGCTCATATCTGATTTGACAGATAATTAATTTTATCCTTCCGCTGAACGAATATGGTTGTGTATACGCTTGAACAACGCTGGGAATCTGGGCCTGCGATCGACTTACAGAAGATGCCGATTTTGCCAAAAAAAAATTACCTTTTCAGATGAAGCTCATTTTGATCTTGGCGGGTAAGTAAAAAAGCAAAATTGTTGCATTTGGGGCACAGAAAACCCGCAAGCATACATTGAAAAGCCGATACGCCCAAGACGAGTCACTGTTTCGTGCGGATTAGTTCAGAGGCATAATTGGGCTATTTTTCTCCGAAAATGAGCAAGGAGTGGCCATTACAGTCAACAGCGATCGTTATCGGGCCATGTTGAACGAATTTTTGTTCACAAAAAATGAAGAGGAGGATATTAGTAACATTTGGTTTCAACAGGACGGCGCTACGTGCCATACAGCCGAAGCTACACTCGATGTTTTGCGACCTGGTTTTGAAGATCGCATTATAAGCCGCAGAACTGATGTCGTTTGGCCACCTCGAAGCTGCCATTTGACACCGTTGGACTATTATTTGTGGGGTGCCGTCTAAGATAAGTGTTACGCCAACAAGCCAGAAACAATTGACGCTTTAAAGGACAATATTCGTGAAGCCATTGGTGGAATACAGCTGCACACAATCGATAATGTGCTTAAAAATTGGACCGATCGTGTAGGCTACTGCATGGCCAACCGAGGCAGCCATTTGAGTGAAATTATTTTTCATTATTAACCGGAAGGATTGTACTTTCAAATGAAAAAAGAAATTTAAGAAAATATTCAGTAGTTTTTTTTATAGCATTTTCAAAAAAAAAAAAAAAATTTATTTGGCTGACCCTTTAGTCAAGTTAACGCAATTAAAAAGAACTCAAACGTTTTAAAATAGTTCAAACAATATATTTATATTGTTACGAAAATGAAAATACTGGAAAGGAAATTCACCACATCAGAGACGTAAGATTTTGGCTTTAAACTTTATTGGTTTGTGTCAAGGTTTGCCATTATTGCCATAATTGTCTGCACTATGTAAGAGTACCGCCGTGTAACGGTGCTGCCAGTTCGGTCCTTTTTTGTGTATTATGGTTTCATACTATTTGAAATCACCGTATATAAATCGAAATTTTTAGCAACTGCAGGAACATTCGAAATTGATAATGAAATGCTATAAAAGGTGGCGAATTGCGTTTAGAATTAGTAGTTATCATTTCGCTGTCATAAAGTAAAGTCTGTTTAGGCGCACATGAAAAGTGTTGTATAAGCGAATATCAATTTGCTGTATTAAGATAAAGTGTACAAAAATTATTGTGCAGTAAATAAAAGAAAATTGTAAAACAACAACAAAAGTGGAGTCTATTTTATTTTAACGCAATTTAAATGAACTCAAATGTTTTAAAAAGGTTAAGCATAAGAATATATAAATAAAAACGTAACAATACATCATAGATTACAGGGCATTAAATTATCAAACTGCCCGTGTGTTTTCTATTAAAAAAATAGTCGTTCATCGTTTTTAAACTGCTTTTTACTTGGAGAAATCAAATATCAATTAATTACAAGTGGCTTTAGAAAATTTTATTATCTTGTTAAACATTGCGGATATAATTTTATTTGAAATGAATGATTAATGAATTTTATAATTTTGTGTCTAATGAAAAAACCTTGTTAAACAGAGTAATTTTTCATTGAATTTGATTTATTTTTTGGATAAATATTCAATTAAACTCATTCCTGACTCTAGGCGACATGATGAATTTAATTTTGTACCATAATTTTCCCACTTCTCGTTTTATGTTTAAATGCCAAAATATTTCTTCTAATTTCTAGTTTTTGCGAGTAAATTTAATTAAATTTTTGCTACATTACCATGATTTAATACGCTTTGGAATAATTAATTTACTGGTAATTAGTTTTTTGTTTATTGCGTTTTATGCTGATTTATTCCCCTGAACTTGGAATTACTTTTTCAACCAAAACAAAGTAAATATGCTCTTTTGCTTGTTGCTTGTAAAAATCCGTTAAAGGTTCCATTACTAATATAACTTATAGGTGAATTAATGGATTGGGAATATAAGTTAATACAGTTATGATTATAGGTTTCTCATATTTTTTTTTTTATATTTTCATATTTAGTTTATTAAAAAGTTATGTAATTAATATTTTCTTTGTAAGTATGTGTTCGTGCTGTATAAAAAATTAAAACTTAATACTTAATATATATCGCTCATTTACTTCAATAGTGTCATAACTCAAAAAACATGATTTATTAGTTAATTATTCTAAAATATGCGGAATATTGTGACCTACATTGTGTGCAAAATTCTCTGAGATGAGTACAAAATTAAGAACAGGAACAAAGTATTCCTATTTCAATACTAAGTAATAGGAAATTGAAAACTAAAACAGCTTTCCTGAAAAATTTTATTTATGAGTTTTGACACTATTGATGCAAATGGGCGATATATAGTATGTATACACAAAAAAGTTTATTTGTGTATTTTTTATTGTGCAATTTATTTTTCAATTAACACAAAAACACATATTACGCAAAAATTTGCTGTTTCTAGTGTTATAAATGCTTATAAACTATAGCACCCCACACTACTTTTAGACCCATTGAAAGGGATCTACTGATTAACACCGGCTTTGAGCTAGAGCTGCAAAACTATCAATAGTCGGCCCACTCGATACTTTCGGTAGTTCTCAAAAAAACTATCGATACTATCGGATTCTTTTAAGCGCTACGTCTGGCAACAATATTAGAATTTAAGTTAAGGGGAAAGAATAATAATAAATATTCAGAATGGAAAGAAATAATAGGGACACTTTTTTTTCAGTATGTCAGTAATGCTTACATATAGCGAAAATTGTTCAGACCATGAAGTGAAAGAAAACTGCAGAGACTATGGCAAGAAAACGTAGACCTACTGTCAGTTTTGACAAACTTTTAATTCGTACTTCAAAGATGAATCCCTTCAAGTATCAAACAGCCCCAAAAATTAACTTATTCTCCTGTTTCAAGTCGCACAATAAGAAAAAAACTTATGGAAGCTAGACTTATGGGTAAGAGTCCTCGAAATGTATCATTTCCGCAATAGTTAGAACAACATGCTATGGTCTGACAAAATGATAATTAATTTGCTTGAGTCAAATGCAAAATCGTATGTACAAACATATTTTATAGGGTACGCCATCTAACGTTTTTTTTTCAACTAGTGCTTGTTTCGTGAATGGTAACACTTAGCTCATGTCTGATTTGACAGGTAATTAGTTTTATCCTTCCGCTGAATGAATATGGTTGTGTATACGCTTGAACTTCGCTTCGCTAAGTGGACCTGCGATCGATTTACAGAAGATGCCGATTTTGCCAAAAAAATCACCTTTTCAGATGAAGCTCATTTTGATCTTGGCGGGTATATAAACAAGCAAAATTCTCGCATTTGGGGCACAGGAAACCCGCACGCATACATTGAAAAGTCGATATACCCAAGACGAGTCACTGTTAGGTGCGGATTTTGGTCCAGAGGCATAATTGGGCCAGTTACAGTCAATGGCGATTGTTATCGGGCATATTGAACGAATTTTTGTTCACAAAAATTGAAGAGGAGGATATTAGCAACTTTTGGTTTCAACAGGACGGCGCTACGTGCCACACAGCCGAAGCTTCACTCGATGTTTTGCGCCCTGTTTTTGAAGATCGCATTCTCAGCCGCAGAGCTGATGTCGTTTGGCCATCTTGGAGCTGAGATTTGACACGGTTGGACTATAATTTGTGGGGTGCCGTCAAAGATAAGTGTTATGCCAACAAGCCAGAGACAATTGACGCTTTAAAGGACAATATTCGTGAAGTCATTGGTGAAATACAGCTACACACAATCGATAATGTGGTTAAAAATTGGACCGATCGTGTAGGCTACTGTAACCATTTGAATAAAATTATTTTCCATTATTAACCGGAAGGATTGTGCTTTCAAATAAAAAAAGAAAGTTGAGAAAATATTCAGTATTTTTTTATAGCATTTTCTAAAAAAAAAGTTTATTTGGCGGACCCTTTAGTTACAATTCATACTTTATTTAAGTTTTATAAATAGAAATTAAAAAAAAAACTTTTAAACTGTGTCCCTACGTACTCGTAACTATAAAAGTTTACAGACGGCTAACAACCTATGCGAAAAAATATTTGCAAATGTGACCTTGACTACATTTAGTGGCCTCCGTATTTACTCTTAGAATTTGATGATAGTAGCGATAGTGAAAAAAAAAACTATCGATGGTCAGCCAAAAACAAAACTATCGATACTATCGATAGTACTATCGATTGTTTTGCAGCTCTACTTTGAACGGCAAATGAATTATAGAAGTTTTCAATAGTAGTAATACTCATAAGCAGTTAAGGTCATGACTTTCAATCCGACTCAGTCGTTCAGAAAGTGTGATGGTGTGGACAAAAAGTGCATATATAAAATAGTGATTTTGGTGAGCTCAGAGTTGCTTTTTGTGCAGCATAGGTTTTTCCATCTGAACCGAGGACCTCTTGGTTGGTAGGCCGATGTCTTATCAATAAAGCCATATCGACAGACTAGGATATGTACGAGGGGTACTGTTTGTATTTAAGGAATAGCAAATAAGAGGTGTCCAAAATTGAGGTATCATTTTAATTTTGCTGCCATTTCTTTTTAATTTTTAAATTTTTATTTTCAGAATATAAATACATATGGAACCTTACACGAAGGAACAACGTGTTTTTATTATTAAAAAATTTTTTGAATATGCAAAGGTTTTAAATATGTAATTAGGAAATTCAGAACAAAATTCGATAGAGAAAATGCTCCACATATTAATCCATCAAACTGATGGTTGAGATAGAATTTATTAACGTAGTGGTCGTTTAACCAAGAATATAACAGCTGTGAGTGGAAGCGTTGAAGAAGATCCGAAAAAATTCCATTCGCTAATGAAATTCGCTACAGGGAGATGATCCACAGCTTTTTGTGCCGGACAGTTGATGAATTAGACGTAGAGCCACTTGTAACACAGCAACAGAAACAATTGATCTTTTGAAAGGAGAGTTCGAAAATTTCATTATATCTCGCAGAGGGTAATAATAAACTTAAATAAAAATATTTTCAATATCTGAAAAAGGTCTCTTTTTTTATTAAAATTTAAATGATTCCTCAATTTTGGACACCCTTTAATAAGAAATATAATGATGATCAACTCACTTTTGCTTTCGTTCAAACTATTTCTCAAAGTAGTTTTTCCATTCCTCTTGAGACACCTCCAAACAACGTTTTTGAATGCTTTAATTGCTTCTTCGTTGCGAAGATATCATTGGGTGTCAAATTAGGACTGTACGGAGGATGGGAAATCAATTCCATATTTTAACTTCTTGAAAATTCACCTGCTTGACAAGATGGGTCATGATAAAGAATAATTCGTCTTCGGCGGTTGACTTTACGAATTTATCCGAAGACTTCCGGCAAACAAATGGTCGTGTACCACTCAGAATTTGCCATCCTACGTTGCTCAAGTGGAACAGTGGCCACATGATACATTCGGCCGAAGAAACATGCGAACATGTGCTTCGTTTTGATTTTTCCACGAACAACTTTCGTTGGACTTAGCTCGTCTTGGAATATACAAACGGTCGATTGCTGTTTTGTTTCCAGCTCATACGCATATATCTATGATTTATCACCTGTCACGATTTTATACACGTCTTTTGAAGCATGTCGATCGAACTTTTCAATCATATCCTTATACCAACCAGAACATATTTTTTTATATAACTAAGTATTCATGCAAAATTGAAGTGAAATTAATTCACAGTATGACACATGACGATCTAGCATTGTGAGTTCATGCACTGCAGCGATGTTTTTTTGGAACAACAACCGATTTTGAACGACTTTCACGGAGTTCGTCGGCGACCGGACTACAACCACTATTGAATTAACTATACCAGCGATATACTGTGGTTTTTGATGGTACTTTATCGCCATATAAAAAAAGAGGTCATAGATACATTCTTATTGAGACAATCGACGTGGAATGTTGTGAAAAATAATCCAACGAAAACCTTCACTTGAAATTTTAATTTTTTGACCAAATTGATTTTCTTAACTCACTGTAAACAAAACAAATAACACTTGTACGTCAAAACGTAGTGAGTATGTTTATGCTAAAAAATTTCTAACTTTTTTATGGTGTTGGCAGATGTTTACTATTAACATTAGTGTTGCCAGTTCCCGAAATATAAATAGTACCCCTCGTACATTTCAATAATTCCAACTGTATGGTGCCACGTCAAGTTAATATATGTTTGTCTATATCTTCAAAATGGCGACAAGAGTCATTTATTCCAAATACTTAGCATCGTAGTCATTACTAATCATCAGCCACAATTGGACGGATAAGTGGGCATTGAACATACAAAGTAAATATATATGTTTGTATACTTTGAGAACGGTTATATTGGTTTAAGCGGTTCTGAATTTAATTTAAATATTTCGTTATAAATATAAATCATCAGTTAGAATGTGGGCATAATTCGACATTCCCAGGCAAGCTAAGTATTGATTTTTGTATATCTTGGGAACGGTAAAAATGAAAAATTGTGAAATTGGTCTGAATAAATGCGGAGTCAATACAAATTATCAGTCAAAAATGTGCGTGGCACAACGCATATAAAGTAAATATTAAACGTTTGAAAGTGGGCGAGTGTGGATAAGGTGGCATGTAAAGAACCGTAACAGTAAAAGCTTTGTTATTTACCCACATCACTCAAAAAACGGTATTGAGTGAATAAGCGGTTATTGAAGTCTGCATACAGGTTAAAAGCTGAATTAATTATCCTTCTCTTCCAGAAGGACACTGTTAAAGAGGAAGAGGATAAAATAGGGGAAAAGGCTAAAAATGATAATTAAGATAATAGTTAAAATAATTATTGAGATAGCCGTAGCGAAGCAAGCCTGGTTTTAGCTAATTTCTCATAAAATTGCAGAACACATTCTAAGTTCGCAGAATACATTTTCGCATGGAAAGTAAATTTCTTTCAGACCAAGAGCAGTATTGTGAAGAAGTTTGCTAGATGAGATAAAGTCTATTCATTAAGTACTTGCTTAATGCTTGATGCAGATCAACAGAATTGACGCTAAAATATTACAGAATACTATCAATATTTATTACAATAAATGTAAACAACATCTGCTACAGCCTAGACGGGCGAAAAGGATATAAATGAACAAGACGATGCTTTAATATATATAACAACAGCTGCAGGAAAAACTAAGACGTAGGCGTAAGCAGCAGCAAATGTCAATAGTAATGCTATAAACACATTCAAGGCTGCCGACCGTCGAGAACAAGCTGTCAAAAATAGAATACAATTAACTTTGTTACTTCTGTAACAAGATTAGAATTCATAAGTTTCTAGAAATTATTTGATCGATGAAAACTTTTTAAATTTCTGATGTCTTTTTTACAGTTGTAATCATAATAAAACAAAGAAATATATTTTTAATATAAATTAACGGGCTTTTTGGATAGAAAATTTTATGAAATTTATGTTTAAATATGACTGCGGCTATGTGACCGCCACGGCTGGTGCATACAAGCCGCTATGAAAAACACTAAATTTTCTCAAACTATTCGCAGCATATACAGTCGTATCTCGGTAATAACTCTTCGAATGTTGATTTCCAAATATTCAATTGTTTCTGGTTTATAAATGTAGGCTAGTGACTTTATATAACTCCAAAGAAAATAATCCAATGGGGTTTAACCACACGATATTGGAGATGAAATCACCCTTTCATCAAAAGTTTCATTGAGTAAATTAATTGTAGCGAGCGCTTTGTGTCATGTGTCTCCATCCTGTGGGAACCACATGTTAACAAGATTTATGCCAGCTAATTGAGGCACGAAAAAATTCGAAAAAAATTCTGATTATATACGTATCCATTCAATTAAAAATGGGCTTTATTTGAGAAGAAAATTTTGAATGGAAATTCAATATCAATATCAATTTGTACTTCAGCCCATTCGGCGAATTGGCAACGGTGCTACTCTATTTATAATGAAGTGTCAAAAAAAAGCAAAATAAAAAGCAATTATCAGCTGTTAAATTGGTTGTCAAATAAAGCAGTGTTGACAACTCAAAGTAATGAAGTTCTAAAATATACCCTATAGTTGTTAAATGTGTTTAACAAGATGTTAAATTGGCTACGTCAGAGAGTTGTGACATGGAACTAAAAGCTGTGCTATGATTGTTGTTTTTTTTTTCTTTGAAACCAGTACTCAGGGGATGACCCCTACTAGTGCAGTGCATTGTGCTAGTTCTAGGAGAATAGGTTGGGGAAAGGAGGGACGGGGTGTAATTTTAATGGACGTTGAATTTAAATTTACTCATGTCGTAAGTGGCAGATTAGACTTTAGCGGGAAGATTGCTCCACAAACTAAGGGCTCGGCTTACGATCAAAGGAATATGAATGACAAAAATTGCTGTCATCTGCGAAAGACTAGATAGAATTGGAAGTGCGAAGAAGTTGTTAAGAAATATTGGAAAAAGAGTAGGGGAAAGAACAGAACCTTGTGAGCTTATCTTGAACTAGTCGGATGAAACCACATCTATAACCATTCTTTTAGAGCGATCTCTGAGAAAGCTCGATGTGAATCGAGTGAAGCGACTATCGACATCAATAGCAATTAGTTTCGAAATGTGAGCCCCATGTTAAACCCTACCACACGCCTTGGTTATATCTAGAACCACAACCTTAGAAATAGTGTTGGAGAAAGAGAAATGCTTTGCAGTACCCTTGAATTTATCCTGAACCATAACCACTCTTATAGTGCGAGAGAAGTGACGGCAAACACCAAAAGCAATAAGTTTGGATATGAGAGCCTCGTGCCAGACTCTATCAAATGCTTTGGAAATATCCAAGGCCATTACCTTAGTCTCACCAAATCCATGAATGAATCTATTCCACCTTTCAAAAAGTAAAGCCAGCAGATCACCACTAGAGCTACATTTACAGAAAACATATTGGCGATCGCTGAGCAAATTATTGGACTCTAAATATCTCACAAGGCGGTGATTAACCGTACTTTCCATAACTTTCGAAAGTGCCGAATATATTGTTATTTGACGGTAGTTTTCAGAGTTACTAGCCTCACCCTTTTTATGGATTGGCGTTACAGCAAAATAAAAAAAAAAATGAAAACACCCGGACTATAAGACGCACTGAAAAGTTTAGCCAATAGATGCGCAAGCGTGGAAGACTACTGCTTTAGGACCAGCATTGGAATGCTATCCGGCCAAGAAGACTTATAACCCTTGTAACTACACGGGCTCGAAAGAATAGGTATACTAGGCATAGTCACTTACTTACTCTTTCTAGCTTGGGCAGTATTTGAATGCTCTCCGGCAAGTTCGAATTACCTGCAAACATTTCAGCCAGAAGCTTTGCCTTTTCAATCGGGTTTTTGAATGTTTGGTCATTCTTTATAAGGACTGGAATCGAACTAGTACTGTTCCTAAGCCTCTTAATGAATGACCAAAATGATCCGCGAATAAGTAAGAACTTTAGCACCCTGGCTCTGCTCGTATTAAGCCTTTTCGCATATAAGTACTGCGGCACGCGAAGACCTCGCCTGTTTGCGTAGCGTATCAGTGTGATCGCATTTATTATTAAGCTAATTTCAGAATAATTTTTCTCTGGATATGAGTACAAGTTTTGTACGTTTGATTAAAAAGCTATTAGGATGGGATGAAGAAATCCATCGCAGCCTTATTATATTGACAACCATTTTGGCCATGGCTTTCACGTTAGAATCACCGAAACAAAGTTTCAAATTGAAATGTCCATATAAATTTTTGAGCCCCACCCAAAGAGCTCTCCCGTAGTTGAAGACCAAGCGCTGCGTAGCTGTAAAATGGTACAATGATCCGAATTTTTGAGAAGTATAAGAACCTCAACTACATACTTATCGGCGTGTGTAGTGAGTAAAAGGTCGAGGGTGTTTGTCTCGGTGCCCATATACACACGGTGCACAGTGAAATTGTTTGATTGTGAATATGCTAATCTGCTAATAAGTAGTCTTAGACAATAAAAAGCTTAAGGGAACAGAAGAAAAATTACTTTGTAGTTTTATTTGCAATTTTCAAACTCAATAAATAAACGTTGGTTACTCCTTTATTTATTTAGACCATATTGTTCCTTTTGGCTTTTAGCCAACAAATTTTTGTTTCTTTGAATATTTTAATGTTACTTTAGCCATATGCGTCTATAGCTTACACCCCCTAACTAAGAGCATAGTTAAGAATGTAAAAAAACTAAATCTCAGAATTATTTATGATTTCGTTTACTTAAGGGAAAATGTGTGTGTGTGCGTACCAACTCTTACCACCTAATTTGTTATAATAGACTGCTAAATATTACGGGACTTGGAAGAAAAAAAAAAATTCCCAAAAAGGTTTGCCACTCATCTCCTATGCTCTAAACATGCGATTCATTTTCGTTTGCAATTACGCACTATGGGAAGAGAAAAACAACTTTTCCATCATCAATCAGTTAAAATTAAATCAAATTTTTATAAAATGATGATGCTTTTGTGGAATATTTTTTATGAAAAGTTTTAGAACTTTTTATAAAATATGGCAAAAATTAAAAACAAAATCTATTTTTTGTTTTTTTAATTTTTAAAAAAGACTAAGAACCCAGTGAAGGACTTATTTCTCCATTTTATAGCCTTCAAGCAAAGTGTTGCTGCTGCTGCTGTTATAAGACTTAATTGATTGAGAGAGATGAATGAATGATTTAATGAATATGTGTATGAATGAATGATGAGTGAAAATAATTGATTGTTACTTCTTTGTTAATGATGTTGTACTTACTACCTGTGTTGTTCTTTGCTCTTGTAGTTGCTGTTGTTTTAATATTACAGCCATAATTTATTTATATATAAATAATATTTTTATGATTAATTTGCTGTTTAAAATCTATTCTATTATCCCTTCCAAAAACAAAAAACACTGCCTTTCTACTATTGTTGTAGTTGTTGCTTTTTTTTTATTACCCAGCTACCTACACACGCTTGTCAGTGGGGTGTCCGTTCTCTCTTGTGCGTATAATTTATTATAATTTTATTCTAAAAACGAACATAATTTCTAATGCATATTTCATTGCTTTTGTTGTCGTTGTTGTTGTTAATGTTAACTTTGCTTTTTATTCTATTCTATTCAAATTCTATCACTATTGTTCTGCTTTTTTATTTAAAATTTTTTAAAATATATTTTGTTTGTTTGTTTGTTTGTTTTTTTAGGTAAGACAAGTACTAAAAACAAGAGCAGAATGGAAACATTATTTTACTTTTAAATCATGCTGCTGTTATTGCTGTAAGCGTTGTTGTTGCTGTTGTAGGTTCATGTTTAACAATTCATTGTTTCCTTGAACAGCTGCAGACAACATACATACGTATGTATGGACGTGTGTACGTACATCTTAATACATACAGAGTTTTATGGCTTTTTTAACCCTTAAACGAAGTGGTATATGAAACTAAGACACAATTGTCTTAAAAAAGGCTTAAGGTGAGTTCAATTTGAAATAATTTTGCATTAGAAAAGACCCACGAAAAAGTATAGAGGGATCATGCTTTATAAAGAAAATTTGGTCGAATTCAATTTGCATTGCGTACTTTCATATGGCTTTCATTCAGCCTTATCATAAATCAAATTTCACATTAAAATTTCCGTAATTGTGAATACTTGGTATCGTAAATAAATTATGTTGCGAAAATTTTTGACTTCGACAAAATTTGTGCATCTGGTTTCTTTGTAAAATAGCTCACACGATTTTGAATAGCTCACATGTGAAATATATTTAAAATTTATGAATAAAATCATTCACAAAAATTTATTTCTAGAAAAAAGTGAAAAATATTTTTTTCTTTTTTTTACTAAAGGCCAGGAGATGATCCTTACCGTGTAGTATGTTGTGCTGGCACCAGGAAAATAGGTTGGGGGAAGGAGGATAGAGGGAGTAGTATTTATGAACGTTTGATTTGAACTTACTAGGGAGATCGATTATTCGACTTTTTAAGAAACCGGTTTTCGAATAATTCCAAAATTTACAAAATTTTTAAAAAACTGGGTTTCGGTAAAAAGTTAATCAAATATCCGGTTACCAGGTTATTTTATTAAAATAAAATTCTTTTCAATTCTGGTTGCATTCACAAATAAATTTAATAATTTTTTGTTCCATGTAGTATACTAGAACAACGTTCGGCTTTTTATAGCCTTAACGAACATGGCTTCCTCGACAACATAACGTCGTAATATTCCTAATATTTCATCAAGAGTTTAATTTGCCAGCACCTAGAGACTACTTGGTATAGAATCAAGTTTTTCCTGCTGTACAATAACGTCAATCTTATAGACACATTGAAGGTGGTTCCTGGTGTTTTCAGCTTATTATTTAAAAATAATCAATCTTTTTATTTATTTATTTGAATCTATAGATATAATATCCTTACTACAGACTACAGACTAGAAAAATACAGTATCAGTTATTTAAATAAGAAATTAAATTACTTTTGATAGTATTCACATTATGAAAAATGTCAATAAGAGAAAAAAGTTTATTAAATTCAGTACGAATGCTCGCTAGCGGATCAGAATTGGCATAATTTGCTCTAAACACATTCATTGAAAGAAGACGTGTTAGCCGAGACGGAACATTAAAAGATACATTATTAATTAAGAAATCAAAACATACATTTCCTTTTAGCAAATTTAAGACAAACGTTTCATATAACATTGTTCTATGGCCTTTAAGAGTTGGTAACTTTATAAGCGCAAGTCTATTGTTATATGGTGGCAAAATAACAGAAACTGTTCAGTGCTATCATTGTATACCTTATACATAGCATCCTGAATAGTTGAACCATATTCTAGAATGGACCTCACTAGACTAGTAAAAAGTTGTTTCCTTATATATGGGTCTTTAAAATCTTTTGTCCAACATTTTATAAATCCATGTGCTGAATAAAATTTTATTTGTTGTCAAGTAAAATTCCGAGGTCAGAGTCATTATCCAATTTATTAAGGATATGTCCATTTAGGATATGTGTATGTATGATTACGTCGAAAAAAGCACATATAATTACATTTTTTGGATTTAACTCCATGAGATTAAGCCTGCACCAAGAGCTAAAGGCATCTAAGTCCTTCTGTAGAAGAATCTGATCATCATAATCATTATAACTCAGAAAACTTTTTACAACATCGGCTTGCATTAAAACATTGCAGTATTTTTATTATTTGGCAAGTCGTTTATAAAAAGAGAAAACAGCAGTGGACCAAGATGGCTTCTTTGAGGTACACCAGCTAGAACAGTAATTAGTTTAGAAGTAAGAGCCTTAAAAAAATACAATCTGCCTTCTATTTGTTAAGTATTGATAAATCCATAGCAGACAATTTGGTGTAAAACCCATAAGGCCGAGTTTTTTATTATTAGAGGTTTATGATTAACCTTATCAAAGGCTTTACTGAAGTCAGTGCATATTACGTCTGTTTCCTTCTAACGACAAAACCACGGTTGACTAAAGTTGTTATATGTAAAATATTTGTAACCGTCGAGCAACCTTTTCTAAATCCATGTCGGCCAGGTGAAAGTAACGATGGTACTTGATGGCAAATGCCTCTATAATTTACGATGCTATCTGATTTTACAACCAGATTTACGCAACGGAATAATAAACGAGTTCTTCTACGTTGTAGGAAAATATCCACATTTTATTGATAAATTAAAAATGATTGTCAACGGCATAGCCCGTGCTCCAGCACATTTAATAAGTAAACAACTAGGAATTCCATCAAGTCCAGATTTATAAGAATACTTAAGCTTACATAACTTATGGCAGACTGTTAATTCATCAATAAATGGAATTGTTACAGATGGTAAAGGCAATTCAGGTAATGGAAAAGACCGCGAGTTATCAAAACATTACTCAGAAAAGGTTGTTGAAAAAAACAGATCAACAATAAATCTACCTTATCATTTACAAAACGACTTAGGATCAGATTTAAAGTTAATTTAGATTTTTTTTCAAGTAGTTGTGACAACATGATCGATTAATTGAGTTATATTGAGCACAGACTACATAATACTTTGCAAAGGCAATGCTGGATCCAGACTTCTTATACATCTTATATAACTTGTTTTTACTATTTTTAACAATGGACAGGTACTTTGAGTTCCATTGAGGGCCAGAGTTTTTAAATTCATAGGTTTCAGGAATACATTCATTCATACACACATAAATTTGGTTGTAAAATTCTCCACTAATGTTGTCAATATTTGCAGGATTACATAAAGGGTCCGCCAAATAAATTTTTTTTGAAAATGCTATAAAAAAATCTACTGAATATTTTCTCAAATTTCTTTTTTATTTGAAAGTACAACCCTTCCGGTTAATAATGGAAAATAATTTCATTCAAATGGCTGCCTCGGCTGGCCATGCGGTAGCCTACACGATCGGTCCAATTTTTAAGCACATTATCGATTGTGTGCAACTGTATTTCACCAATGTCTTCACTAATATTGTCCTTTAAAGCGTCAATTGTCTCTGGCTTGTTGGCGTTACTTATCTTTGACGGCACCGCACAATTGATAGTCCAACGGTGTCAAATCCTAGCTCCGAGGTGGCCAAACGACATCAGATCTGCGGCTGATAATACGATCCTCAAAAACAGGGCGCAAAACATCGAGTGTAGCTTCGGCTGTGTGACACGTAGCGCAGTCCTGTTGAGACCAAATGTTGCTAATATCCTCCTCTTCAATTTTTGTGAACAAAAATTCAACATGGCCCGATAACGATTGTCATTGACTGTATTCCTTGCCTTGACGGCCACTCCTTGCTCATTTTCGAAGAAAAATAGCCCAATTATGCCTCTGGACCAAAATCCGCACCAAACAGTGACTCGTCTTTTAATGTATGCGTGCGGTTTTTCTGTGCCCCAAATGCGACAATTTTGCTTGTTTATATACCCGCCAAGATCAAAATGAGTTTAATCTGAAAAGATGATTTTTTTTTTTGGCAAAATCGGCATCTTCTATAAGTTAACCGTATTTGTTCAGCGGAAGGATAAAACTAATTATCTGTCAAATTAGACATGAGCACTTGTTGAAAAAAAAAAACGTTAGATGGCGGACCCTATATAAGGTTCGAACACAATATTAAATTCTCCCAGTCAACATTGTTCAATAGTTCAAATAGTATATTGTAGTTTGTTTTTCTGAAACAACAAATTTTTTTTCTTTGTACTTAAAGCTGATTTTAAGGTAATGTACTCGTATTTAGGAAGGGATAGACAGATTTCAATAGTGGAACCCTACAGTAACAGGATCAAAACGATTAACAGTAATATCAATACACTCGTTAACAAATACCAGGTCAAGTAATCTTGAATTAAGATTATAAATACAACCACCATTCAAGTGACAAAGATTAAGGTCCAGCAAATTGTTTAGGAATTGCATATGAAATGTATCAGTCTTTGACATTGTCGGAATAAAATAACCATCATCAAGCGAAAAGTTCCCTGAAATTAATGAAAGGTTAGTCACCAATAACAAAAATAGAGCCACCAAAATTGGCTGCACCAACAATATGGTTAATGGATTCAGCATGCAGTTTATAAACAGTTTCGGGTAAATTTGGAGGAATATATGATGTGGACACCGAAATTCTTTTCTGCATCAATTTTACAACTACGCCAATAAATTCAATGTCCGAAGAGCTTCAGTTGAAAGATGACTGGAAACAGCAATTAAAACACCACCGCCTCTAGCATTACGACCATGATCATGTCTGTGTACTTGATAATTTGCACATAAAATTTCAGAATTTAAGACATCAGCTAGCCAAGTTTCAGTAGAAAGAATGATATCATGATGAGAGGCAAAACTTTGATTGTATAATAAAGATATTTTTGAATTCAGACCACGAACATTCGGATACACAATTGATAAATTATCTCTGTCAAAATTTAGTTTTTTGGAGTTGGAGGGATTGAAGCTGATATTCTTTTTAAAAAGATTGATGCTGCTGCCATATGACGTTGCCTAGAAACAACGTCCTTTGTTATTTATTGTAGTGTTGATAAATCTTTGCTTATCAAAGTCTCGTAACTTATTACTTCCTTTTTCCCAAGAATTGGCGCTACTTGTCTTTTCAATAATGTTTTTTTAGTTGATGTTGTCCTCTTCTTTCTTTACGGGTTGTTATGCGCTACTTGGATGGTTTTTATGGAGGGGGATCTGAAGTCACCTGAATCATGAACTTTACTAGCTCTACGCTGACAAAGATGTAGTAAAGCGTATCTAAATACACAAACTACTATAACTAGGACATGTACTAGGCATGTATTGTGATGATCCTACGAAGAGGATGTTCGATAATGATCACGAGGGTGCACGCAAGAGAGGGTGTTCGAAATATTGATGCAAAGACCAGGCCAGACCTTATTTCTAAGCGAAAGCCAATAATTTATATATATATTTTTAAAGACTGGCTTGTAGATATTGCTACGTTTTTACCTTTCAAAAATGCTTATAAAATGACTTCGTGGATTGCATTTCAATAATTTTTTATTAATACAGCTTTGTGTGTCACATAACTTGGCAACTTCTATTCTTAATTACTCATACTCTCTCTGTTTACAACTTTGTAAACAACAATAATTACTGGACAGATTTTCTACCTAAAGCTTGGGTTCTATAACGAACTCTTTAATCGGGGCTTAATCACTCTTTTAACACTGAGTTTAGTCCAATTACTCGTTGTTCTGAGTTTACATCAACATATTCCATTCGATGAATTTACACCAAATAAACTGATTGCTGTCCGCATTGATGTGCTTTTTATAAAGCTGAGTAAACAATACTTTGAGAGCTTTCGAATCTCTCGATATTTCGGGTAGATACCCTTTCTGTACTTTTGCTTCTTTTTACTTCTTTAAGAGCAGTTCAATGGTAAACAACTCGTTTGTTTCAGTGCTTACTGTGCTGTTGTTGTTTCTTATTTGTTTAGCTGTCTGTTTGCTTTGTTGTTGTAGTTTATTTTTATTTGTAAACAAGCACATAATTGTTGCTGTACCTCTTATTTAGTTATTTTACTGCGTGGATTTGGTGGTCGATGATTCTTGTTAGTGTAGTGTTTATTTATGTCTTTAACATTTGAATAAACTACATCTCAATTTTGCAACATTATCAATTTGAATGACGTAATTTTGTTTATTTTGAGGTCATAGGTGAAATGCTGCCTAATGGTATATATATAATTCTCAGAACACTTTTTAATAATAAGCCAAGTGGTAAAAAATTTTGCAGCGTATTGACAGTCAGTTTACGTTCATCTCAGCAAGATTCTACTCTACTTGCAAACCTTTAACGAGGAATGAGAATAGTGGCATCTGTTGTGTGGAACCATATGTCGTTTAGAAGCTGTAAGCTAAGAAGCTCGTTGTCTTGGGTTCAAAGCAGCTCTTCGTTAATGGTAATACAATCATAAAGATCGGTTTTTAAAAATAACGCTCGTAAAGTTAGCACCAAGCTGTGACTTTTTGTGAAAAATGCTTGTCAACGTAGCCAAAGGAAACGGCTAAAATGCAAAAGTCGACAAGATAGAATATGCTGATCTTTGATTTCTTGTGCACTTCAATCATATTGTGTAGTAACGATATTCTCTAGAACGATCTAGCGTTTTTCGTGGTTCAGGTAAGGATTGATTGTAACGTACACAACTTTAATACTAACAGACACTCTTTTATGTCGAAGACAGGTAAAGGCAAGTCTAAGATTAAAGCTTGCTTAGTTATCTATGTGGAGTATACAGGTTACTAATGTAGATTTTTCTTGATTGAAAATGCATTTATTACAATAACAAAATGAATTGATACATTATTCCAAGTATTTTCCATCGTTAGGCACTCCTTTTTCCCATCTTTCTTGTAGCATGTGGATTCCAAAACAAAAGAACTGTTCCGACTTTGACGTAAAGAATAAATCAAGCAATTTTCTGATACCTTGTTCTAAAGTGAAGTGTATTCTAGTAAAGGCGTTCGGTATCGATCGAAACAAATGGTTGTCAGAAAGTCTAGGCCATAAGGCGGGTAAGGCAAAACTATTTATCCACTGTTTTGCAAATAGTTTTCCACCGGTTTGCAACATGCGGCCGAGCTTTCTCATAATGGAAGATTAAGCCCTCGTGTCTGGTCGAATACTCGGGTCTATTTTCGTTGGTTGCTAGCTTCAAACGGATCAATTGTGTTCGGTAGAGGTATAATAATACAAAACCCTTTTATGATCTCACCAAATATCTTGGTGTCATAAATATTCGGTTTCGACGTTGATCTGGCTGGTTGGCGGGGCTTTTCATATGAATTTTAGCGCTTGGGGTTATCGTAATGTATCCATTTTTCAATATCAGTAACAATACGATGCGAAAATGACTTTTTTTGTAGCGTTCAAGTATCATTTCCGACATGCAAAATCGGCTCTCAACGTCTCCTGGTTTCAATACATATGGGACCGAATTTCCTTGCTTTTAAATGGATTCCAATGTTTGTAAACGTAGGGAAATTGCTTGTTGTGTGACTTCCAATAATAATGCAAGTTCGTCTTGCATTTGACAACAATCTTCGTGGAGTAATGCCTCTAATTCCTCATCTTCAAACTTTTTCGGCTGACCAGGCCTTGTCCTGACCACTTTTTAATCGCACAAACTGTCGTTCTCAAATTTTTTGAGTTGGTGCATGTTGACCGTAAACTTTTATTGTCAATTTTTCTTCAAATGAAAATAGGTTATCAGACAACCCTGCAAAACATCATTTTTGGCACAAAGTTCGACATTATTATAGCGTTTGAAAATACAATTTGACGTCTATCGATTTATTTTTTTTTTCTCCGTCACTCCTCTAGGGAACATATTGGCTTTCCACAAAGCATCTATTGCTTTGTTTCAGTTTCTTTAGTCAATTTGATATTTCAAGCTAAGTAGATGATTGATCCGCTGTAGCTTCCTCCATATGATTTTTTTGCGTAGTGGTGAAGATCCTTGCTAATTGGTGATCTTTACTTTAGCATTGTAATTTTTTTCTAGTAGGTGGCGTGTTTTTCCTGAGCATTCGTCTAATGTTTGTCATCATCGCCAGACGTTTGCGAGAAGGGTCAGAGGGGCTTTTTTCTTTATTTTTTTTAGATGGAGTTGTCTGGAGGAAAGAAGTTGAAGACCTTTTTATAATTAAACATTCGAAACCACAATTAGATTTTTTCTTCGTCGTGTCCTCTGCTGGGGCTAGAACCTGGGTCGTTTGTGTTGTTAAGCGTGCGTTGTGTAGTGGTTAGACACAACGCCACCACGTCTATCGAATACTTAATTATAATGACAGAAACACCATATTTGTTATTATTGACACAAACCGTATGTGATAGTTATGGGATTTATTGCCCAAATCACTTTATTAACTTCTATACTCAATAGTTCTTGTACATAAAGAGGCGCTGTATGCTTTCTATTCTTTTAAGCCCTTTAATAAATAGTAACGATATTCTCGGCCAATCTGGCATTCGCTTAAAGCATAAGTATTATCTGATTGCAATAGACTTAACAATTGGACGAATGAGCGCTTATTTGTTGCTCAATCATGTAATTTGATTAAATGACTAAAAATCACTCGCTGACTGAATTATAAACAGCGCAATAAACGTATACCCTCAAATTAACATCAACTCGCACCAATTGAAAAACCCTGTAAATTTACATTTTATTTAGTGAATACTTAGATAACGGAGTGTGTGTGTGTAATATTTTATGCTTTTTTTTTGCTTTAACAAAATACTCGTATATCGGTGTACTTTTAATTTGTAAAGATTGTGAGTGGTTCTACGTATGAACGTTGGATACGTACTTGCATATATATGTACATGTACTAACAATTTTATTTTATTTTTTTGTTAAAAGTAATTCCATACATCCTATGCCATCACTTTAAATCATTAATTTCTTATGTTTCCTTTGGTAATGGCAAGTGTTCTAGACCGCCACACAACTTTTAAACTCGCATCCATTAATATGAATGTGGCCTACTAATGGGAGAGTCTTAATAATAATAATAATAATGAAATGGCCTCGCATGTTCCCGAGTTGGGTTGGCTGGGCTGTGCGTTGTTGTAATAAAAGTAACAACATCTTAAGGTATTCCTTTGGTAAATATTATTTTTTTATGATATACTCGTATAATGATAGTAAGTGCCAGATAAAGAAAAACAAGAAGAATAAGCAACAGAAACCCCAGTAAAATAGAAGGCAGAGAACATGTCCCAAGTGTAGTGCTGTGGTGGAAAATAAATGCTTGCGTTACTTTCTAGTAAGTGATTGATGGCAATGACCTGTGGCTTTTTTATTTCCTCTTCTACGGGATATAATTTTAATATGAGTTTCATAGGTGTAAAGAGAGAAAGTAGTTTTAAGGCTTTATTTAACAAAATAGGTGTTATTTTGGCCAATTAAGCAATTATGACTATAACAATGAGAGTAACATATACGTTTAAAGCCCTGGTTAATGGTGAGTAATTTTAAAGAATTAATTAGATTTTTAAATTTTAAAAAGAAAAATAAAAATATCATGAATATTTAAATGTAATTTTAACTACAAATCTTCTTGCAAATCTCAACGTTAACAAGTCTTCTGGGCCGGATGGCATACCAGCACTGGTCCTGAAGCAGTGCTCTTCGACGCTTGCGCGTCCATTGGCTTACCTTTTCAGTGCGTCATATCGCGCCGGTGTTTTTCCAACTTGCTGGAAGGTTGCTAATGTAACGCCAATCTCCAAAAAGGGCAAGGCTAGTAACTCTGAGAACTACCGTCCAATAGCAGTTTGTTCCGCACTCTCCAAGGTTATGGTGAGTATGATTAATCACCACCTTGTGGGATATCTGGAGTCCAACGATTTACTTAGCGATCGTCAGTACGGTTTCCGAAAGGGCCGTTCTACTGATAACCTGCTGGCGTTGCTCTCGGAGAAATGGAACAAGTCCATTCATGGTTTTGGCGAGAGTAAGGTTGTGGCTCTGGATATCTCAAGGGCGTTTGATAGAGTTTGGCATGAGGCTCTCATTTCGAAACTTAATGCTTTTGGTGTCGGTAGTCACTTCTCTCGATTTATATCGAGCTTTCTCAGAGATCGCTCTATAAGAGTGGTTATAGATGGGGTTCATCCGACGAGTTCAGGGTAAACTCAGGGGTACTGCAAGGCTCTGTTCTTTCTCCTACTCTTTTTCTAATAATTCTTAACGACTTTCTTCTTCTCACTTCTAATCCTATCTACTTTTTTGCGGATGACAGCAACATTTGTCACTCATATTCCTTTGATCGTAGACCGAGCCTTTTGGAGGTTGGGGTAAGAAAGATGAATATGAACGTCACATTCACAAGTGACCTGGTGAAGGTCTCCGGGTGTGGTCGTGCGAAAAAAAGTCGATTTTAATGCACGTAAGACTCAATGTTTTTTTTAACACACAGATGTGGTGGTGTGCTGTCATCTGTGTCAATGGGTAATGTGGATATTGAGGAATCAGATGCTCTTGATGTTCTGGGCATGAGAATTCACTCTGACGTTCGTTGGAATGATCACATATTTCAAGTGTCGAAAGAAGCATTCAAGTGCCTTGGTTTTTTGAGACGGTGCAAGAAATACTTCATCCCATCTGATCTCCTTAACATTTACAAGATGCTCATCAATGACGGTATGGTAGCCAACTCTATCGATTCATTGGAGCACCGTCGCAATGTGGCGTGTGTTCTAACGAAACACACAAAGCTTTTTATTAATGTAAGCCACGATCTCTGCCTAAAAATTTTTCATTCGGTAAACGAATTATCGTGATACAGACTAAAATAAGTGGTTGAGGGCCAATTGTCATGTTGTAAGGTGTGGGCAAATTTGTTAATATTTCGTTTAATAGCACTTTAGCATGATGATAAAGTTTAGAAGTAGTTAAATTAAATGTAGTTAAGTTAAGTTCAGCACAATTATTTTCTTACAAATTACCAAGTAATTGTAACTGAGTAATGAAAATTATAGATTTAGTTTTATTTTATAACCAATTACAATTATAAATAATTAAAAATTCATATTTTTCAGTTACCCACTGACGTATTTGATAATCGACTTTTACCAATTATTTCTTAGAGAAATTGATATTTATAATTTCAAGATTTAACCAATTACAATTATGATAATTTGTATGATTCAGTTATCTATTTTATGTAATTGTTAATCTACTCTTATCAACTATTGACTTATCATAGACATTGTTATCTACAATTTCAAAATTTAATCAATTACCATTACGTTTTTGTAATCAATCATAATTACAAGTGATTGATAATTTGTATTGTTCAGTTATCTATCAAATTTAACTTTTAATCGACTCTTATCAATTACTTATCACAGAACTTGGTATTTGTAATTTCAAAATTTAATCATTTACAATTATGTTTTTGTGGCAATTACAATTACGAGTAATTGATAATTTGTATGTTTCAGTTGTCTTTTAAATGTAATTGTTAATTGACTCTTATCAATTACTTATCACAGAAATCGGTATTTATAATTTCAAGATTTAATCAATTAGTAGGCAATTACAATTACGAGTAATTTATAGTATGTATGGTTCAGTTGTCTATTAAATGTAATTGCTAATTGACTCTTATCAATTACTTACTTATCATAAAAATTGATATTTATAATCTCAAGACTTAACCAGTTACAATTATGTTTTTGCAGCCAATTAAAATTACAAGTAATTGACAATTTTTATGGTTCAGCGAGTATAAAAATTTCTCTTTTTATTGGGTATCGTTAAGTCGGTCGTGATCAACGATAAATGTTTCATTTGTTTTTCCTAAAATTTTTACAATTTCTTTTTATTTTTATATGAAGCGAAGTAAATTATGAAAACTCTTGAAACAATTTTATATTTTGGTTATTGTTGTTGCCCTGAAGGAGTGAATAATTTCAAGTTGTTTTTTATTTTATTGAATTGGCAGAGCTTTAGTTCTGCTTGCTTTTGTTCATTTTGGCCTTTTGTTACCGCTTAACTTTATTGCTGATGCTTGAGGTTCAGCGATGCCTTTGGCAATCAACTGAAAGAAGACAAAGAGTGAGAGAATCAAAGAAAATTATTATTAAATTCTTTACAAAATATAAGAAACAATGCAAAAATAGAAGAATAATAATCAAAAAAAAAAAAAAAATTAAAATGAACGCAAAGTAGGCAAAAAAAAGCAAGAAGTAAACTATTCGTAATATTTCTTCTTGAAGCAGCTCTATTGACAAAACGTTATGGAAGTTACAGAGATTTCGAATCTATTCAAAGCATAAATCTGCTGTTTTAGGTGTACTTTCAGCAACAGCTAGTATTGCGTTATTCCTGTTTGACTTTTTTCCTCTCTTTTTTTATGACTTCTTTGACTTCCTTGACTGCCTGATAACAACGCTGCCAGCAGTGCGTAAAAATTCTTGTTTATTTGTTTCATCATGATTTTTTCTAATTTTTGTTAACAAAAATCTTGTTGTTGTAATCTTTTCGGTAGCTCCAGCTCCCTTTTACGAAAGTTTCTGCTTCTATTCCTGTTGTAGTCGTAGTCGTCGTTGAAATCATTTTTACGTTGATTTTCCTGTTACAAGTTTAACATTAAAACTGTCATCCATTTAATTTGTGTTTTATGTTGATGTTTTCTCTTTTTGTTCATCATCAACATTATCATCAGCATAATCATTATAATTGTCTTCATTACTATAGTCAGTTTCCTCAAAAAAAAAAAAAAAAAAAAAAAAAAAAAAAAAAAAACAATTTTTGTTGTTCTTGGAATTAAAACCATGAATAATAAAATTTCACCTTTTTCTACAGAAAAAAAAGTCGAAATAATTAAAGAGCGGAAATTATTTTGACAACTTTTCAAATTACTTGACTTCTCAGTTTAAAAATATGACTGAAATCGTTACATTGAAAACTAAAGGTTACTACCAAATGAGTAACTCGTCTTGATTATTGTCATCATGGTTGGATGGCTTTGATAGCAAAAAAAAATAAAGGACTGAGTCAGTTAATTTATTTTAATAAAACAAAAGATGTACAGAGTTAACATTTACAAGGTTTAGGGGTTAACAAATTTCAAAGAAAACTTTGATTGGATTTGATTTTTTTATAGCCAATTACTTCCTATTCCAAAAAGAGTTACATATTCATTAACAGAAGTCTTAAATTTCCTAGAATTTCCTTTTTGTCAAATTAATTTTAATTATGCTCTACGAGATATTTTCGAATAATTAACTGAACTTATTTAGGAAGTCTATATTGTCCCTATTTTTAGTAATCTATCTTAGATATGTAACAATTTTTTACCTAACATTCGTACTTTTTTCAATTATACTGGTCAACAAATTTGGAAAAAAAATTGACTGCAGAAACGAAGCATGTTTTGTAACTAATCTGGGTGTGCTGAATAGAATCTGGCATAAAAATTGGCTATCACGTCTTGTTAATTTTTTATCGCATGCTAGCAATACTGTAAAACAGTCAATATTGACACTACAATTTCACAATTATTAATTTGAAAAAAGCTCGCATTCATTCTAAATCTTCATAATCGTAGCGTTTAAGCATGTTAGGGAGGGAGATCGTGTGTTACTGATTCAAGCTATTTTTGGTTTGTGTGTGGTGAATCCCAGCACTCATGGGATAACCCCTACTCATGCAGTGCATTGTGCTGGTACTAGGAAAATAGGTTGTGGGTAGGAGGGTAGAGTGAGTAGTGTTTATGGACGTTCGATTTAAATTTGCTCATGTCGTAAGTGGCAGGGAACACATTCACAGGAAGATTGTTTCACAAACGAACAATGCGAACAAGGAACGAATGCTCCCCATAATGGGTTATGCGATTCACTGGACAATCAACTACAAAGGGATGCACTCTACGAGAAATATGAGTACTACGTAAGATATATGATTACCAGGAATTAGTTCCTTAATTTCATTAGAACACATTGCGTTATAGTACCGATAGAATAATGAAACACCCGCCACATTGCGACGATGCTCTAATGAGTTGATAAAGTTGGCTACCAAACTCTAACTCCGACACATACATGAGAGTTGTATTTCAATTTAGGTCTTATATAGGTCTTGTAAATATTAAGGAGATCAGATGGAGTGAAGTAATTCTTGCACCGTCTTAAAAAACTGAACCACTTTAATGCTTCTTTCGACACTCGAAATATATGCTCGTTCCAACGAACGTCACAGTGAACTCTTATGCCCAGAACTTCAGGAATATCGAGTCATCAATATCTATATTTCCCATAGATACAGATGACAACAAACCACCACGTCTGAGTATCAGAAAACAACATTGGGCCTTGCGCGTATTAAAGTCAACCCTGTAGCATAGGAGAAAGGACAGACCCTTTCGGTATCCCTGAGTTCATCCTGAACTCGTCGGATTAGATCCCATTTATAACCACTCTTATAGTGCAATTTCTGAGAAAGCTCAATATGAACCGAGAGAAGTGACTACCGACATCAAAAGCAATAAGTTTGGATATGAGAACCTCGTGCCAGACTCTGTCAAATGCCTTAAAGATATCTAGGGCAGTGTTGCGCAAAAGTAAAAATATAGTTGTGTTAGTGGAAACGTGGAAATTACTTTTTCTCCGCCACACATGTGCACTTGTCGCTGTTTCAGTGACAACTAAAAGCAAAAGCGAACGAATCTTTTATAAATGATTTGTCTCTGCCTTAAACAAATCAGCGTTTATTTACCATACATGTGCATTCGGTGCTGTCTCTTTGATGACTAATGCAAGAATACGTGTGACTTGATCGGGGACAAAAAGAGCTGATGACTAATCTAGGACCACAACCTTACTCTCACTAAATCTACGAATGGACCTATTATACCTTTTATAGAGTAGCGCCATCAGATCACCTGTAAAGCGACCCTTATGGAAACCATATTGGCGATCGCTTAGCAAATTGTTGAACTCCAAATATTTTACAAGGTGATGATTAATCATACTCTCTATAACTTTGGAAAGTGCCGAACAAACTACTATTGGGCGGTTGTTTTCAGGGTTACTAGTCCCACCCTTTTTAAGGACTGGCGTTACATTGGCAACCTGAAAAAATTAGCCAAGACGCACTGAAAAGATTAGCCAATCGACACGTCGAAGAGCACTGCTTCAAGACCAGCGTTGGAATGCCACCCGGCCCAGAAGACTTATTAACGCCGAGACTTGCAAGAACTTTTTAACTGCACGAGCTTGTAAGAATATACTAGGTTTGCCTTTTCAACCGGGTAAGTGAAAGTTTGGTCATCCTTTATAAGGAGTGTAACCGAACTAGCGCTATTTCCAAGCCTTTTGATGAATGACCAAAAGCTGTTACTTTCACACGGAAAAGCAAATAGATGCTGTTCGTATAAAGTCATTTCGCGCTTAAGTACTGCTGCACACGAAGATCTCGCTTTTGCATAGCGAATCAGTATGATGGCATGAATGCTTCCTCTCCGGATCTGACTGGATCTGCTTCCTCTCTGGAAATGGAGGCTTTCTGGATGGGGTGAAATCATCCATCCCTAACTATATTTTATTAACAACCATTTCGTCCATGGCATTTACGCTAGACTCGAGGAAGGAAAGTTTCCAATTGAAACGCCCGTAGAAGCTCAACTTAACGAGCTTTCCCGTAATTGAAAACCGAGCGCTCCGTAGCTGTATGTGAAGCGTTGTGAAAGGTGGAGAACAGGAAAAACGCAGAAATGGTACAGTGATCCAAACTTCCGAGAGGTGCAAATACCTCGACTATATACTCTTCAGGGTGTGTAGTGAGGAAAATGTCAAGGGTATTGCTCTGGCGCCCATCTACATACGATATATGTGTGGGTTCATTCACTAATTGCGCAGGGTGATTGTGCGCGGCAAATAACTCTTGGTCTTCTTGAGTTGTGGGGCCTGAATGACGAAGCCAGGACGAATTATGAACATTGAAATCACCAGCACAACAACATCACTGTTCGAGTAAATCGCAAGGATACTCGATATTGAATCGGAAAGAGAGCCAAAGCCAGACATGGTGACATCTCTTCCTGCGTTTAGGCTTCTATACAAGAACTCGAAATGCAAAAGATATGCTATCATTCTGAATTTAAGCCAAAGACAGTTAAATTCTGCATCATACATGCCAAGCGGTTGGTGGAACTGGTACACAACTTCATCGCTAATGTACATTGCTAGGCCCCTATGAAAATTAAAAAGTGATAGAAGCTGATACCCAGTGATATGAAATTACTGTGGATTAGCGTTTTCAAAAACCTAGGCCTCACATAAGGCGAAAACTTCCGGCCTATAGAAGCAAATTTGCGCATACACTGAGAAGGAGTTCGCCCGTAGGTAGCGCACATTGCAGAAATCTATCCGAAAACGTCCTGCTATTACGCAAATAAAATAAGAACAAAATATAACGTAAATGATAAGTAGAAACCACAAGCAATCAAAAATTCGAACAACCATCCTCCGGATGCGGACGACAAGGACACTGGAGTAGTTGCAGAACTATTTTATACAAGTGGTCCAATGGCAAGAAGATCTATTTCGATATTTCAGTTCCAATATTTTGGAGAGAGTCAAGTAACCATCAAAAACAAAAGTTGCTGGATTCAGTATGAATAATCGAAAAATATTACTCACGCTAATGTCCCATCGGTTTTCAAAACAGTTCAATGTCCACCAAATGATCCATTACCAGTAATTCCCAGTGCTACGAGCAGTGAGTCTAAAGCATCGTTCACCAGCAGTGGTAGTTTGTATAAGGCTGATGATGAACACCATATAGTGACTCAATCTGAGCTGAATGATCAAATTTGGGATTTACATTTAACGAAGCAAGACGCAGAACTATTAGCTTCACGCATGCAGCAGTGGAAACATCTTGCAGTTGGGGCAAAAGTAACAATCTATAGAAATAGAAGCTTGGAATTGGCTGCATATTTTGTAAAGAAGCACTCTATTCTATACTGTACTGATGTGGATGATTTATTTAAAAAAAAAATTAACCGGCCATATGACAAAACTGAATGAAGATTATTTATTTATGGCTATAAGTACAGTTTAAAGGCCCTTCCTTTGCATAATGGGAATGAAGAACCATCCATACATTGCTCGTGCCATTAATACAAAGGAAAATTATGACTCAATGACTGATATCTTGACTACTCAAATACAACGATAATAAATGGAAGATCTGTGGTAACCTTAAGGTGTGTGATTTAAATTTCTTTGTATATATAATATAGATCATCGTAAGTAACTGTAAATTGATCTGTTTCGGGTCATTGGTTTGTTGACCAGTATGCAAGGAGGTTTCACAAAACATTGTTGTTTCCTTTGTATATTGGATAGTCGCTCTACATGTCATCATTATGTCAGAAAGGAATGGCCAAAAAGAACTGAGTATTCACCAGGAAAATAAAACACTTCAAATAAAGCATCTTCCGCCGCTGCACAAGGCTCTGGACAAAGATGATGCAGCATTTAAATGTTTGTTAACGGTTTTTTCTAAAATTCCATATGCTAAAATCAAAGAAGACATATTTTTGGACCCTCAGATCAGGAAGCTATTGAATGATGACAATTTTTCACAATGTTTATTGAAGAAAGAATATGTAGCCTGGAAGTCATTCCAGAGCATCGTGAACAGTTTTCTTGAAAATAATAAAAGTGAAAACTACAGATAAATTGTTGCTAAATTATTAAAAAATTATCACGAATTAGGTGCACGAATGTCACCAAAAATGCATTTTCTTCATTCTCATATAGATTTTTTTCCGCAAAACCTGGGTGCGGTAAGCGACGAACAAGGGGAGCGTGCTCACCAAGATTTAATGAAAATTGAAAGAAATTATCAAGGATTTTGAAATAAAAGCATGCTAGGAGAGCATTGCTGGATTCTAATCAGGGTTGGCAACTCACTGGGTAACCCAATTAGGCCCACCTGGGCTTTATCGTAGTTTATTTACAACAAAAATTAATATAATTTACGTATTGGGTGTACAAATTAATTTGGCTCAAATCCAAATAAAAATTTTCAAATCACTGCTTACATCCTTTCTCCACCAATTTCCGAATCCCACTTCAGAAAAACTTATCATCTTTTGAGGCGATCGAACTTTTAAGCCGATTTTACATTTCTTGAAAAGAAGTGATTCGGTGAGACAGCAGTGAATACGGTGGGTGCGGCATTTGGGCGATTCTGATAATCATTTGGAAGCTTTTGCGTTATGAGGCCGAGCGTTGTCATGCAAAAGAATAAGTTAATCACGTCTTTGTATTCCGGCCATTTTTCTCATAATGTACGATTCAAACGACGTAATTGCAGTCTGCTTTAGCAGCCTATAGAACACAACGCCGCCTTGATCCGACCAAGAGTATAAAATTTTAATTTTTTACTAACAAATAGAAAATATTGTCGAATTGAACGAAATTAAGAAACAGTTATTAAACCCAAAAAAAACCCATCAAAAATGCAATAAAACCGGGTGGGCTGAGTTTTTGCCAACCCTGTTTCTAATACGTGAAACTGAGCTAACCAAACACAAGCGGCTTTCAAATAACACCAATCACTTTTAAAAAATCATTGACTTTTTAGTAAACTAATGATTTTTTATGTAAAAAACGAATAAAAACATTTTTTTTGTGTCTCAAAAACCTGACTTGATAGAGAAAAACCAATTACAGATTCGAATTCAGCCTACCATATTATCCCAGGAAAGATATTTGGTTTTCCCATTCCAAAACCTGATGGGCTAGTGCTATCGAAGTACTTTTTAGTAAGACTTCAACTCAGCAGCATTGCTGAATGTACCTCTTCAGTTATATCGGGTTATCCACTTAGTGGTTTCAAAACCGCCAGTTTGACAAAGCTGTCAGCTGTTTAATATCTGTCATCTGAAGTCTAATTTATTTAGTGAAAGGCTTGCCATTTACGAAAACGGATCGTCTAACAACCGAAGAAAGAAACTACAAAAGTGGTGATTCAAACGGCCACTGATTTCTGATTTTTCGAACTTTCTTCAGTGAAAAGGCTCATTTTTCATTCGGTGGTTACAAGCAAAACTGCCCCCTATGATATAAGCCTGTGATAGCCCATAATATATAATTTTTACAAATTTTCAATACATCAGCAATACATTTAATCATTAACAATTACTTTAACAAGAGTAATCGATTGATAATTAAAAAAAAGTTTTACAGCACATGTCGACTAAAAGAAGAAAAAAATTGTTGCAACTTTAAGCAAAAAAAAAAGTTTTATTATTTTTACTTCTGTTTTTTTTTTTTTTTTTTTTTTTTGCAATCAGTAGTAGATTTTGTTGGGCGAAATTTATTGCTGAAGTAAAAAAAATATAAAAATAATTTCATAAATCATGTTTTCAATAAAGCAAAAACAAAACATAAAATAATAATAAAAGAGAAAACTCATACGGTGCATGCAACAAACAATAAAAGCAACAACGAAAAAAAATATCGAACAAGAAAATACATACGAGTACATCGATGAAAAACAACTTGTTTATCAATAACAATCGAAAATATTGAGAATATGAGTTTAAGTTGTGTAAGTCTGTCTGATACCGAGCAATAGTGCGTGTTGCACACCATCAACCACAGTGTAGCACGCTTAAATCAATAACAAGGAAAACACAAATAGTGTTTCGTGAAAAAAAATAAATCTTAGAAAAGAAACTAAAAAAGCTTTTTTTCAAAACAACTGATGGAAGGTTTTTTATTGTTATTTTTTAATGCGAGACTTAAATAATTTCTGAGGAATGTATAGGAGTTCGACCTTTAGATGCCCTACATCACTAAAAGACTATATCGAGAGCTCTTTTTACAAATAAATTTATTTTATTTTTATCATAATATCTGTGAAACTGGTTTTATTGATTTGAAAATTTTATGATAATAATGTTTAAATATGACCGCCATATGGCCGCCACGGTTGGTGCGTACAGGGCCACCAGGGCCGTATTTCGCCAATTATCAATAATGTTGATTTCCAGGTGTTCAATGAGTTTAATTAACTCGATCATGGTGATCAGTTAATTGGACGTGAAATTACTTTTTCTTTAAAAGTTCCTTTGAGTAACACAATTTTGGCGCACATTGCTTGGCATGTGGCTCCATCCTGTTAGAACCATATGTCAGCAAGATTAATGTCAGCTAATTAAGGTACGAAAAAAATTTCTAATCATATACATAAGTCTATAAAGCGTATCAAACATCAATTTTCTGGTGTTTCGATAAAGGCTTGTGGATAATCCTAACTTCAAATGCAACAATTTTGCTTATTTAAGTATACATTCAACCAAATATGGTCTTCATTGGTGAACAAAGTTTTGAATGGAAATATTAATATCAATTTCAATTTGTACTTTAGCCCATGGCTGCCAGATACATTTTGTAATCCTACCCAAATTCAGAAAAAAATTTCCCCAAAATATCCCTTCTAAAAAGAAAAAATCCCCAAAGAAATCCCTTTTATACAAAATATAAATTTTTAAATTTATAAGTGCCTACAAAGCCAGGCCCAGATGTAGAATTTCTGAGCGTATTTGATGAGAGAAAAAAAACTCTCCTCAAAAGAATCTTCTCATTCTACGAGAAGAAGATATCAAGCTACTAGAAAAGCTAAGATAAATACTAAATTTGAGCCTAAGGCTTATTTAAGAAAGTAAGCGGATATCTTACCTACCACAACACAGCGGCACACAACCCCGCCTCTGCGAGTCCGTTAGCAAAGCACGACCCTTTTAGTAGCACCAAGGTGTTAAAGATAGCCAAAGAACTCTTCGACTAACCGAGATATCAGCACACGTGAAGCCAGTGTTATCAATGTTTATATAGTTCAACTTTTTTGTTCTTTTTTAATCAGTCACATCCCAATGATGACATAATATCATCATGTCCATGGAACATGTACCGGAGTACAGAGAATGGTTTTTGTTACTTGTGGTGTAAAAAATTGTATGTATGGTGTTTGACAAATTTCCCCAAAAAATCCTACTTCTTTTGTTAAATATACCCAATGAAAAGCCTGAATGAAAATTTTCTTTTCTTTTGGAAACGAAATTTCGCCTGATTTAAGGTTAGGATCCCAAATCTGGTAGCCCTGCTTTAGCCAATTCGTCGAATTGGCGTCAGCGCAAGTCTGCCCATAACTGTATAAAATCGCCAAACAAAAATGTAGCGATTTTATAACTATTAAATTAGTTTATCAAGTTGCATTTTTTATTATTAACTTTGGCACCACTAATGTTTTTTGCATCTCAATTAATGTTAAAAATATGAAAGTGAAAATGTTAAGACAGACATTAAGGCCAATTTTAATAACTTTCGCTTGATGAAAATTTTAAAGTAAAAATTAGATTGTAAACCTAAATTTTCTTTAAAATTCTTAAAGTGCCTAATATACGGTTAAATTTATACTTAATTAAAAAATTCAAGTTATTAATATATTTATAATATTTAATTTGTCCACAATTTTCATAACTATTTGACCTAAACCTTTAAACGCATCTAAACTTGAAAAATGTGAAAAAAATTGGATAAAAAATGTGTTTGTTTGAGAAATACGCCTAAAGCTTTCAAAACTACCTAAGCAACATATATTTATTTCATATAAAAGTTATGTTTCTCTTCTTTCCAAATCCGAAAAGAAACTTCAAATGGGGTTGTATTCAGATAAGTTATTAGCCTATAAGTGCATGACAGTCCGAAAAACCGATTTGTTAGCCATAACTCGAGATTTTGGAGGTGTTTTAAAAACAGGTCCCTGTTCTACTCGACTTTGCCTATCAGAAAAGTCGTATCATTTCCCCGGTATTTCAACTTCGTTCATTTTTGTCGCACTGTGTAATTCATGGTAAATTAAAACTACTAAAAATAAATTTAATTTAATGAATGCATTTAAACTCTAGATATCAAATGATTAAAAGCTAAATATTGCACTTTAAGTTTCAAACCAAAATTTCTATTGTAAAAATCTACACTTGCCTAATTAGAGTTCTTATGAAACCAATAAATGTTTAAATTGTACTCATATCTTAACACATACTCAACTTTTTCATTAAGGCCATAAATCAGCCGCATACATTATTAAGATAAGCTCCTACATACTCTCATACTATAACTCAAACGCTAATCCCTGTGTTTTCTAATTCTAACATGCATGTAATTTCTTGTTGTCATGAGAAATTACATTCTAACCTTTTAACTAGAGTTGGTGTTTATTCCTAGAACATACAGTCCCTTAACATATAGTCATAATCCTAAAACATCAATATTATTATTATTATTCCTAGAACATACAGTCCCTTAACATATAGTCATAATCCTAAAACATCAATATTGTTCAATAACGAAATGTCAAACTAAGCTAAACAAAAAGCAACTAACAGCTGTTAAATCGGCTGTCAAATAAAGTAGTATTGCTCAAAGTTATGAACCTCTAAAAAAGAACACCCCATATATAAACATATGGCTAAAAAAAAAAAGGTGTGAATTAAATAAATATTATTATGAGTTATATTCGGCCCTATTCCCGTCGTCGTTGTCGTTCCTGTTTTAAAACGAAATAAAAACGACAATATGAAATCACCTTTGTCATTGTATACATTTATCGACGATATGTTGGCATTCTTAATTTTCAAACGATGAAAGAAACGTTGAAGAAGCATTCATTTTCTGTCGTTGCCATTTTTAGCAACGAAATTATAACGACTGGACTAAAAAGTTAAAATTACAACATTGCGACAGTTTGAAACTTTGGTTTTGGCGTAATCGTGCAAATTTAGCTGCAAAAATAAAACCACTTAGATCTCCAGTTCGTGACGGCAACGGTTGGCACGAAGTGAGTAAAATGAAAATACTAGCTACCTAAGTAAAAAAACAACATCTTTTTTTTTAACCATTCATTTCTCAACATAGTCTCCTTTTAGCTCAATACACTTAGTAAGACGATTTTCTAACTTTTGGGAACTCCTCAAAATACGCATTACTTTCGGTAATCACTTCTTCGTTTGAGATGAATCTTTTTCCTGCGAGCCATTTTTTCAAGTTTGGAAACAGGAAAAAGCCACTAGGGGCTAAATCTGGACTATAAGGTGGATGATCAACCCATTCGAAATAGATTTTTCGTAGTTTTAGCATCGTATCTAATGCTGTGTGAACAGGTGCGTTGTCTTCAAGAAAGAGCACTTTTTTCTTGTTTAGATGTGGTCGTGTTTCCTTAATTGCATCAACCAATTGATCCAATAATGTACGATAATACTCTCCTGTGATTGTGGATTCCTTCCCAAAATACAGTGGCCATAACCTTGCCAGCCGATTTCGCTGTCTTCGCCTTCTTCGGAGCACTTCCACCAGCTTTCACCCATTGCTTCGATTGATTTTTGGTTTCAGGTGTGTAGTGGTGGACTCAAGTTTCATCAACAGTTATTCATCTACGCCAAAAATCAGCAGGATTATGCTTTCTCATGTCCAAAAACCGCTGTGAAGTGATCTGTCGAACTCGTTTTTGTTCAACACTGAGCAAACGCGGCACCCATCTTGCTGATAGCTTTTTCATATGTAAATGTTCATGCAAGATGTTGAACACACGTTCATATGGTATGTTTACCATTTCAACAATCTCACAGATTTTGACCCGGTGATCATTCATAACGATATCTAGGATTTTCTTGATATTTTCTTCAGTAACCACCTCTTTTGGCGTTCCTGTTGATGGTATTGTTGCAGTGCTTGTTCGGCCCCGTTTAAATTCAGCAATCCAATATTTTACCATATAATCTGACGGAGCAGATTCGCCCTAACGTTTATCAAGCTTCTCTTTTGTCTCTTTCACCGTTTTGCCTTTCAAATAATAGTGTTTAATCACTACACGAAATTCACTTTTTTCCAAGAAACACAAAAGTTGTTTACTTCAAACGACTACAACAAATGAACTAATCGATGAATTTGGCTAAAATTTTAACAGCTGACGTCTGGCAGATTGTAATTTCTAAGAAAGGAAAAGTTTTTGTGTTTGTGCTGCCATCTAACGCTAGGCAGCTTCAATGTCAATCCGCCCTCGTATAAGTTAAGATTTTACCAATAAATGTGTATGCATGGATGTATATTTAATTAAAATTAAAGGTGTGGAAAGATTTAAAGTAAAAAAGAAGCTGATGACCAATAAATTTGAAGCCAGAGCAACAGGGGGAGGCGCTAATAAACAGATTCCATTGTCATCGTTGGAATAAGCGGTTTCAAATTTGATGCAATATGGAAAGCAACTAGATCTTATAGGAGATGTAATAGGATTCAGTGAAGAAATCAGGAGGCAACTTTGGAAGTAGTAACATCTACTATAACTGTTGAAAATTTTAATAAAACTCCCAACTTTTTCTTCTTCCCTAATTTGAAATTTTACCCTTTCAATACAGATTGTAGAGCTCAACACTTCCGAAACTTCCGACAAAATTTTACTTACAGTGGGTTGCGCCAACCATAAATTAAAGTCATTACCCACGCTTAGCTGATATGATCCCTAAGCAAAAAAACGTAAAGCATTTGCAAGTTGGCGTAATTGCAGATTTTAAAATGTTGCCTTTTAATTTTTGGACCGGTTTTCTCCAGGACGTATCCAAATGCAGTTTTATTAATTAAGTCTGAATGTGTTCGCTAATATTAAAAAAATATATATAAAAAATTCGAATTTTTTATAAGACAACATTTCTTACACTAAATCTGCAATAGCAAAGACATGCACATTATGTCGTAATATTTTCCTGTGTATGATTATGTTTACCTCCTCATCATTCTCACTTGAATATGAAAAATAAAATCCGTACTATGCTTTCTTATTGAAAAAACAAACAAATTTATTTCAAAAAATATCGAAAAACTGCACAAAATATAGCAGCGCTGCAAAGTTTTATTTGTAGTTTTCAACAACTTTTTTTATCGTTTCGAAGTATGTATTTCAGGAATACCAAAATAGGAACGAAACGACGAAGAAACGACTTTATGAGTTATAATATAAGTTTAATCTATAAGTATTACACTGAGTAACCCTTCCCGCATTGCTGTGGCCCTTTGTGTTGTCTATATACCTAAAAAATATACTCCTCATAGGAAAATTTTAAAGGAATTCATTACAACGAATTTGTATCGCCTAGCAAGTCATTTAGATCAAGCTCAGAAGCTACCATTCTAACTGTTCTCTAGATATACAATATTAATTTGTATGGGAGGTGCCACACTTACTTATTCAATTTCGCCTATATTTCGACTGATGAAGTGGATTGATCCCGAATTTATTAGCATTTCAAAGATATACAAAAATCAATATTTACTTTGTTTCCAATTCCGCCCACTCTTTTACTGATGATTTCTATTAACTACAAAGTTGTTTACGCCAAATTTAGAGACTCTTTCTATTTTTACCGTTTTGAAGACATAGACATAAAAATCAAAATTTGATATGGGCTTATATTGGCTTGTAAATCGGCTTAGTGGTTCTTGAGTTATAAAATGACGCACATAGGACAACTTATTTACATACACATATAGAGATGTTTTTGATTTGATGTTTAGATTTACATATTTATTTTGCGATTTTAAAAGCAAAAAAGGAAGGAAAATAACCGTAAAATAAACTTTAAATGAAATGAATTTAAAAAAGTACAGCTTTTGCTGTGGACAAAAAAGTAGGTGTGTACAAAACAATTTAAAATTCCATTAAAAATTTGAATTCAAAACTTATATTTTGTAAATAAAAAGGTAAATGATATTAATAATGTACCGCATAATTGCCATTGTTTTCGAGACACAGAAGAAATTGAATCACGGCAAGTCTCTACCAGAATATTGTACAACAAATTTTGATAATTTTTCAATTGGTCCTTATTACTGCAAGGAAGCTTGGAAGCTTGTGTCTTTAATTCTCACTAGGGATTTTCAATTCTGTCCAAGTCGAAGGACTGACTTGACCATTCAAAAACGTTTATCTTTTGTTGACCAAACCATGCACTTACCAATTTTGATGAGTGCTTTGGATCGTTATCATCTAAATGTCCCTATCAGCGTCATATTTTCTTCGGCAAAGGTAGCAGGACTTTCTTTAACAATCTTTGTATACAAATTTGGCCATTGTTTGCTCTCGTTGAATTGGACTTACTTCGTACCAGGAAAAGTAATCATATACAATAACATTACTTCTTTGATGCTTGGTGTGTATTTCTTATTTTATTCTATAACTTTTGGCCGGCGAACGTTTCTTTTTGCGTCGTTCCCAAATAAATTGATTTCAATTTCGTTGTTGCAAAGAATATTTCGCCACCTTTTTTCACCCTTTGATCCACAGCAAAGAGCCAGGGAAAAATTTTTCTTCTTCTTTCAATTATTTTTTCTAAACAGACGCTTGCCTTTTGCAATCTTCTTCGCACCGTTCTTGATGACACTATATTTACGATTTCTCTACCAATCGTCTTAAATTACTTAAAAGGGGTCCCGTTTGGCTATAATAATAATGCATTTGTCTGCAGTTAGTAGGGAGATCGATTATTCGATTTTTTTCAAAAACCGGTTTTCGAATAATTTGAAAAGTAGCAGTTTTTAAAAATCCGATTTTCAGTTAATAATAATTCAAATAACCGGTTAACCGGTTCTTTTATTTAACTAAAATTGTTCCTAAATTTTGAAGCGCCGCGCTGCACCACGTCATTTGAAAAATAAGCAGAAGCCGATGGAGAGCTTAAAATTAAAGTGGCAATCAATACTCACAATAATTC
Organism: Wohlfahrtia magnifica; assembly: GCA_023159175.1. Taxonomy (NCBI): domain Eukaryota; kingdom Metazoa; phylum Arthropoda; class Insecta; order Diptera; family Sarcophagidae; genus Wohlfahrtia; species Wohlfahrtia magnifica. The sequence goes on along the minus strand of JAKWBJ010000212.1, from coordinate 2,310,446 downwards.
TAACAAATCTTATAAAAACTATGCCAAAACCGTTTGCATAGGCCATAAAAAATAAGCTTATTATACAAAGTACTGAAAAATGATTAAGCTTCGAATAGCTACTCAAGGAGCTAATTTCGGTTTTGTTGTATTACTAGGTAGAGAATGGAATTAAAGGTTTGCTATTATACAAGTAGTTATAATTTAGGTGCCTAAGATAACAAAAATTAAATGTTTTACTTTGAAGAAATCTAATAGTAATATACGAGTCCTTAGTTGCTTCGACAAGAAAATTTGCTTAGACTTCGAGCAGCACTGTATGTAAATTTATGCAACACGTATTTCATAGTGTGTGCGTCACTGTGGTATGCTAGGCAAGGGCCCACCTTAAAACTAAGAAGTCGTCGGTGCAATTCCAGGCCACATCATCTGACAATTATCAACAACGATATCAGCTCATAACATTACTACCGACTGGTTATGTGTAGTTACGCTATGAAAAACTTCACTAACTTATATGTCTGCCGTTCGGAACCGGCGTTTGTGGGTTTATGGGCTTTAAGTGAGTCTAGTTGATCATTATCCATATATAAAAATCAATATTTATTTACAGAAGATGAGAAAAGGTTATTTTTGCTCAAGAGTGCATATCTTTTTCGATTTACCTTGGTTTTCGTTCTTTGTGAGGCGTTGGAATAATTAAACTATGAGCATACAAACGTATAAAAATTATTTTTATTTAAATTAACCGATTATTCGTGTTAAATTAACCGGTTCATTAGGTATTCGAAAAATGAAGATTTTGAAAAAAACCGTATTCGCCCAAGCCAAAAAAACCGGTTAAAACCGGTCGAATAATAATCGTCCGATCTCTCTAGTATTTAGTGAAGTCTCTCTCTTCGTATTGCAACGTTATTTTCTGACTTAAAGCGTTAGTTACAGGATTGCCAAACTGATTTAAAGCTCCTCGCGAAGTTCAAGAACAAGTCGTCTTCTTCATTATTGCAAGGGTATATATGTATGATATTAATGTTTAATTTATCTTCAGTTGATCCTTTTTCACTAATTTTCTCAATTTATCAGCAATAAATTAAATAACTTTTACTTCTAACAAGATTGAAATTCACACACCTATTATTTTGTTCAAGTTAAGTTCGCACTTAAAAGAAAACAAATCATTCTATTTTCCTAAGACAAGTTTTCATCAGCGGGATTCCCCTTTTTTCTTTTTAAAACCATAATGTTAGACTCTTTTTTTGAACAATTTTTTTGGTGGTGATGATTCATTAAATTTCTAAAATGTTTTTAAAAAAAGTTTTTATACCTATTATTTTGGCCATAAGTGTAACTACGACTATATGTGTAACTATGACTAAGTTTTTTGGTCCTTTGTAATCCCAATAAGCATATTACAAAGTCAAAATATCAGTTTTATTTATTTTGAAATTTTACTTTACTTTTGCTGTTTTCAAAAGAACTTAGAAAAATAAATCCCTTCATGTCTGCAGATGTTGGTATTCTCTCTTTATTCCCTTATCCTTGTTTTAAAAGGGTTTTTGTTAAGGTTCAAAAGTAGGTATGGTTTTTGGTTTATACTTTTCAGTTTCCAACAAAAATAACTGCTAAATGTAAATAGAAACTTTCGATCGTTAGTTTCTCTTATTTTTCTTGCATTTTTTGTTGTTGTTGTTGTTGTTGTTGTTGTTGTTGTAAATTTTTGCAAAACTTTTTTATTTTTTTAATAATCGATATTGATTTTCAGAAAATTTTTGCAATTTTTTTGTTTTTTGTTTTATACGAGTATGTAAGTATGTAGGGTGGGCAATTTAAAAGTTTTAATTTAAAAATGAAATCAAACAAAACGGTTTGAAATTATGCCAAATTTATTATTTTTGTTGTCTGACGACAAAAGTCAGCCGGCTTCGTTTTTTGGTCAACATACTTTAATTTTTTGTTATTATTCTTTTCATTATTAGTTATACCAAAATTATTATTGTAATTATCTAATTTTTATTATTATCCTTCATAACATTATTATATTATATTATATTATATTGTTATTGTTATATTGAATTGTATGTAAATACTATCGCCTGTACTTTTTACGCAGACTATACACAGAGTAGGATAATGGTGTCAACACGTGATCGTACTGTGCTGCAACCGATTGTGTGTTGATGGGATGTTCGCTCTTACTTTCGCAGCCGTATGTATGATCTCATACCATTGTCAAGGGTATAAAAGAGCGAACATATAAATCAAAAGGACACATTGAGTTTAGGGAGACAGATGTTTTCCTGGTCGACTCTGCGGTCAGATTTTTGGAGCGCACGTCCACTCTACGGAATGATCTCGTTATAAGATGCTTCGATAGTGCCTCTGACCTTGAGGTGATACGCAGAAGCCGATACTACTCGCCGGTTGATCTCTTGACACTGGGAAATGGTGATCTCCTCTATAGGGATGCAGACCTATTTCACCAAAGGAGGGTGAACACTTTGAATATTGAGGATCTGGTCTACGTTACTATCCAATAGATAGTTTGAGGTGGGAATTGATTTTATTAATTTTTTTCAATATTTTGTTATTTAATTTAAAGATTAGTTTTTAAGTATTTTTATTAGTTTAAGTTACACGAGTATAATATGAATGTGTTCCTTTTTTTAAATCTTTTTATGGAAATTTATATATTATTGAGTGTATTGGTGGATCGTATATTTAGGCACCGCTGCAGTAGGACTGCAATTGGACAGGGATAGATTTAATCTTAGATAAGTACCTAGTACGTTAGGAAACCTTAGAATATGAATAGTAGTTTAAGAAAGAATGTAAAATGACGATATTGATTGAATAAAATGAATGAATGAATGAGCAAAAGGACCAACTCTCCAGCTTCAAGTGGGTAAGGTTTAGTTTAGCTTGTAGTACTCCGAGCCTAACTAAATAATAAATTTGAAGAAAATAATAGAGTGTGATGAATCGCTTAGACTAAGACAACTCAGGAGGCGAGATACCTCGATCACCACTGGGATATCCATGCTGACCCAGATAATTAGCTTTCCCCAACGACAGTAGAACCTGTCGTGGCTAAGGGAACAAGGTTAAAGCTCTGTCGGAGTATGAACCACTGCAACCGAGCCGACACCTGTTGGCCAAGTAATCCGATCATCATTGGGTGCCCGTGGTGATCGAGTTACCCAGCCTTTCCTAACGCGACTTACGACCATAGACTAACTTAGTTTTCAGGGCTTTCTCTTAGGAAACAAACGTTTGTTTAGTGTTAAGCCTAGATTTCTAAGCAATATTTAAAAAAATTATTTATGATTATAAATGATAGCTTTCGTTATTTACTCTGTTAAATAATCAATAAATTGTTTATAATTATAAATAATAGTCTTTTAATTCATTTTCTGCTATAAAAAAAACTATTGAATATTTCCAAAATTTCTTTTTTTTATTGGAAAGTACAGTTCTTCTGGTAAAAAAGAAATTGTTTTCCTTACAATTTCATTCAAATGGCTGCCTTGCCATGCAGTAGCCTACACGATCGGTCCAATTTTTAAGCACATTATCGATTATGTGCGGTTGTATTTCACCAATGGTTTCACGAATATTGTTCTTTAAAGCGTCAATTGTCTCTGGCTTGTTGGCGTAACACTTATCTGTGACGACACCCTATAAATAATAGTCCAACGGTGTCAAATCGCAGCCCCGCGGTGGCCAAACGACATCAGCTCTGCGGCTGATAATGCGATCTTCAAAACCAGGGCGCAAAACATTGAGTGTAGTTTCGGCTATGTGGCACGTAACGCAACATTGAAACCAAATGTTGCTAATATCCTCCTCTTCAATTTTTGTGAACAAAATTTCATTCAACATGACCCGATAACGATCGCCATTGACTGTAACGGTCACTCCTTGTTCATTTTCGAAGAAAAATGATCCCAATTATGCCTCTGGACCAAAATCCGCACCAAATAGTGACTCGTCTTGGGTGTATCGGCTTTTCAATGAATGCGTGCGGGTTTTCTCTGCCCCAAATGCGACAATTTTGCTTGTTTACATACCCGCCAAGATCAAAATGAGCTTCATCTGAAAAGATGTTTTTTTTGGCAAAATCTGCATCTTCTGTAAGTCGATCGCAGGCCCACTTAGCGAAGCGTATACACAACCATATTCGTTCAGCGGAAGGATAAAACTAATTATCTGTCAAATCAGACATGAGCTAAGTGTTACCATTCACGAAATGAGCACTATTTGAAAAAGAAACGTTAGATGGCGGACCCTATATAAACACAAAAATTCTTTGGATGAAATCTAGATATAGAACGTGCAAAATTGGATACATTGACTTTATTCACACAATTACCTAAATCTTAGATTTAAACGCTAGTAAACTTCTTTCGAACTATGTTTTTTAAGATTTATGGGTTTCACCGCGCTTTTAATTCAAACTTCATTGGTATTCATCGAATTCTGCTCGCCACTCTCTGTATAACACATACATATATAGAAATGAGTGTGTGTTTTTTTGAAAACTGTATACCGTTAAGGAGCAGTGTCTTTCTGGAAGGAACTATAGGACATCTCAAATGATTGGAATTGGACCGAAGGGAACAAAATTTGGAAAAAGGGTAACATAGCATTTAAGATAATAGCTAAGATGGGGCTAACGAAGCACGCAAGGTTTTAGCCAGTTGCGTATAAAAACGTAACAATAATAATAATTGTTGTTGTATTTTTTACTATTTAACAAATGTTAAAGACAACAAAAAACTATTTTTTTCACCAAATCCATTTCCAGGTATTGATGAATAAGAGCTCGTAAATGGAAGAGAAAAAATGGGAAAATATTCTGAATATTTTTGTATTGTTTATTGAGTGTAAATATTACTTTCATGTACATACACACTTATTGATACACCAATAGTAATAACAGACAACAATATCAAATATTGCTTTTAATAAAACCAACAATACTTTTAAGGTATTGGTAGTGGCTTAAAATATAATTTCATTTAAAAAGGCGTTATGTTTTTCTATTTTATTGTTGTATTTTTTTTTTTTTGTTAATCGATAGTGTCTATGGCTTTGAGAATATTCTATGCTCCCATGGGTGTCTAAAGCTGTCAGCAAAAATTGTTTATATTGATGGCAATATTTTGAAACAAAAAAGTTTATTTTTTTCAAATGCAACTTTGTATGAAATTCTGGTTGAAATTATTATTCGTGGAATAAATGATAGAAAAAACTGTGTAACATGGCAACATAGGCGATATTAAAAAGGTCCATTATAGTTTTCAGGTAAAAGGTAAAGTAGAATGTAAATTTTTTTTTAAGATATTTTTCATGAGCCCACGAGTTGGAAAGTTTTTTAACAAGAATTTCTTTTTCAAAACAAAACAAAGATTTTGTATGACAATCAATCAAATTTTTATTAAAAAATTATTCTTTCCTTTATAAAACCTTTCAATCATCTTTGGCAAATTGGCAAGTATACTATCTTGATTAAAAGGTTTCCGGAATAACCCCCGGTTGGCGGTCCCATCGTTCCAATTTTAGTTTTTTTTTTTAAGTTGGTACATCTGTTGTTGATATTCCCGCCAAACCTTAGCGTCGTAGAGTATATCTATCTCTGTGTATGTTGGCAATTTTATACAATTTCAGAAACGACTGCTGAGACGTATTCCACGTAATGGTTTTTTAAGTCGAAATCAGGTGAATTTGGTGGCTGTTGGATGGTATTTGTTGCACTGAGCGCCGGTGCGTTAACGCGGTGAAAAATCCACGAATTTTCTGCTCACAATTCTGGTCTCTTTTTGGCAAATTGCTTTACGCAAACGCGCTACTACGTTGTAATCTATTAAAACCGTGAACATTGCATTCTTTTTTGACTGAAAACGATATGGTTTTTTTGGTCCCAGTTCATGTGGTGTACGCCATTCAATTGCCTGATGTCTCGCCTTCAGTAATGATCTTTTTGATGAATGTGGGATCAGATTCAACTTCGACATCAACACAGTCTCTTTTTTGCATGAAATTGAGGTCTTTTGGCACCAACTTTGCTGCTACAAGATGGAAACCCAGAATGTCTTGAACGGATGCATAGGCCATGTTCAAGCCCTCCGCTGTTTCTCTGATGTTTAATTTACGGTTATTGAAGGACATTTCTTTAACATTATCAATGTTTTCGTCGGTTTTCGATATCGTTAGTTTGCCACTAAGTTCATCATCTTCGATTGACTCTCGACCACTTTTGAACCGCTCGTGCCACTGGTAAACGACCGTTTTCTTTAGAGAATCGTTACCGAAATACTTTTCCAACACTCAAAGCTGCACAAAGCTCCTCATATATATTGTACCCGGTATGAGGAATATTCATGTTCAATTTAAATCATCAATGTTGACATTAATATCAGAAAAAGAATCGCAATCTGTTCAATCCCAGGTTTTTGAATTTCCTTTCATTTTTATTTGCGGGTGGATTTTTTTATTTAAAAGTTTTTGTAGTTTATTTAGAACAAAATAAATATAATATACGTATTCGGTTCGTTTTTAAGCTCAAAAAAGATAATAACCAATTTATAAAGTCACTGCTTACATCTTTTCTCCACCTGTGAGTCAATTTCAAAATCTCGTCTCAGAAAAACTTCTCATCTTTTAAGACCTTTAGGTTAGGGTTAGGTTAGGTAAAATGGTGGACCCCCCTAAAGGGAAGGAGCCCCACTTAGGCAAGATAGTTAGGCCATTGTGATGTCACATGCACAAATGCCAAACAAACAGTCTCCAACAGTCTCCAGGAAACAAACAGTCTCCATAGGAAACCATTTTCTGCTTCTGGCAGAATGAGCCGGACACTGATACATAAGGTGAAAGACAGTCTCCTCCTCCTCCTCTTCAGAACCACAACTCCTGCAAAAATCATTCGAGGGAATGCCAAGTCTATCGGCATGCCTGCCAATCAGACAGTGACCCGTTATTGTGTGGTGTATGGCCACCCGACTTAGGGAGAGAAGACATTTAGTCCTTCTTTCGTTGAGGTTGGTTCAGCAGAGCCTGGCAATATCGTGCGTGCCCACAAGCTGCCAACGATATTGAGCGTCGACATAACCGAGGCCATCGGGACACCAATGATAGGCCCTTGTTCGAAAGTATCGAGCTCAGTACCAATCCTGGCCAATTCGTCAGCAACGTAATTCCCGACGATATCACTGTGTCCCGGACTCCATATAAGAGTTACCTTCAAATGAACCGAGATTTCCACAAGTAACCTGCAGCATTCGTGGACTAGGATAAACGTCGAGGTGACATTCGTGATAGATCTTATCGTAGTCCGGCTGTCCAAAAAGATCAGAAGATTTTCAGAGACAATACCTCTGTCCAACAAGCATTGCACGGCCTTCAGTATGGCCAGGACCTCCGCCTGAAACACACTGCAATAATCAGGCAACCTATAAGAAAGTCTTGTGTTAGAATTTCTTTTCGGTATAGATCTCAAAGGCATTTTGAGGGAGCTCCCGTCCATCAGACCAGAATTACCTCGTGGATATATCAACGTAAAATGAGCGACCATGTAATCGATCCGAAGATGTCTGAGATCCCCAATAATCGCAGCATGATCAAAGTTCAAATTTGGCCAGGATTTAGCTGCCTTTAGCCTTAACGCCACAAACCTGTCCCTCTGCTTTAGAAGAAGGTCAATGGGGAGCCAATTAAGCATAGCAAATAAGGCCTTGGTTAGAAGAAAGCGGAGTGCACTGGTGATCAGGACGGTAGCTTTTATGCGCACCCTATATCACTTTACAGTAACTCTGATATCTCACGTAGAGTCGGTTCTAACACGGCCAGTAGGTGATGGCAGGTTTAAGTCCCCATATTCTACCTACGGCCCTTTTTAAGACCTTAAACTATGAAGTTGATTTAATATTTCTTCAAAGGAAGTGTTTCAGTTAAATTCTAAAAAAATAAACTCATATCTCTTTATGCAGCCTAGATAGGTTTTGAAAATGGAGGCCATAAACCGAAATAACGTAAAACGAGATGAATATGTGTTGCGTTTGGTTTCCTTACCCTTTTTGTTAAAATGGTGAATCAATGGTCCTTTAGCCGTAGGACGAGGTAATTCGCTCCATAAAACGAATGTGTTCCATAATTTAAAAAGGCCGTTATAGTAAAAGGCCGTATAAAGAAAGGCCATATAAAAAAGTATTGTATCAGTCATTTCTAACAATTGTTTTGAAACTTTTGCGACGTGAGGCCGGCCGTTGTTATTGAAAAGAATAAATTAATTATGTGTGTCTTTATATTCCGGCAGTTTTTGCCATAACGCACGGTTCCAACGAAGTAATTACATTCTGTTCCGATCACAGGAGCTTTAGCAGCTCATAGTACATAATGCCGCCTTGATCGCACCAAGAGCTCAAAAAAGTAAAACAACGTAATTGTAGTAACAAAAGATGCATTGTATTAGCAAAAAAATATTGTCGATTTGAACTAAATTTGGAAGCAGTTATAAGCCCAATAAAATCCGGTGAGTCGGATTTTTTTTAAACGCCAGGGTTTTTACCAACTCTGCTTGTTCCTACTTATCATCTGATATCATAAAAGAAATTATTTTTTTTTTTATACAAATACTCATTGCATTGTTGTCTATTAAACACTAGGGAAATCGATTATTCAACTTATTTCAAAAACCGGTTTTCGAATAATTGGAAAAGTAGTATTTAAGAAAAAACTGGTTTTCGGTTAATAATTATTCAAATAACCGGTTAACCGGTTCTTTTATTTAAATAAAATTGTTCATAAATCTTGAAGCGCAGAGTTGCACTGCATCGTTTTAAAAATAAGCAGAAGCTGATGGAGAGACTAAAATTAAAGTGGCAATCAATACTAGCAATAATTCTAACAAATCTTCTTAAACTATGCCGAAACGGTTACAATTTAGGTGCCTAAGATAACAAAAATTAAATGTTTTGCTTTGAAGAAATCTATCAGTAATATCCGAGTCTTTAATTGCCTCGACAAGAAAATTTGCTTAGATTTCGAGCAGCACTGTATGTAAATTTACGCAACACGTATTTCATAGCGTGTGTGTCATTGTGGTATGTTAAGTAAGAACCCACCTTGCAACCAAGAAGTCGTCGGTTCAATCCCAGGTCACACCGTCTGACAATTTTCAACAGCAATATCACCTCACAACATTACTAGCGACTGGTTATGTGTAATTACGCTGTGAAAAACTTCACTAACTAATATATCTGCCGTTCGGAACTGGCGTTTGTGGGTTTGTGGGCTTTCAGTGAGTCTAGTTGATCATTATTCATAAATAAAAATCAATATTTATTTACAGAAGATGAGAAAAGGTTATTTTTGCTCAAGAGTGCATATCTTTTTCGATTTACCTTGGTTTTCGCGTTCTTTGTGAGACGTTGGAATAATTAAACGATGGGCATATTTTCAATAAAAAAACATACAAACGTATAAAAATTATTTTTATTTAAATTAGCCGATTATTCGTGATAAATTAACCGGTTTATTCGGTATTCAAAAAATGAAGATTTTGAAAAAAACGTATTCGACACAACTAAAAAAACCGGTTAAAACCGGTCGAATAATAACCGTCTGATCTCCCTATTACTTACACATGTAATCATGTAGTAGCATTTACAATTATTCCTATAACATATCAAGAGATAGAGATAAGAGATTCCCTAAACGACACCCAATAAAAGTATCATAATTGAATATTAAACCGACATGATATGTTTACATATTTGTTACTGAAAAATATAATTTTAAAACATTATTCTTACCTTTCTCCGAACGATAACAATTCAATTTAGTGGTCTTTACATGTTACGACATTTTTATGCTAAAACATGAACAGAATAGAAACAGAGAGAAGGGGCAAAAATAATGAAAATGATGAGTGAGTGTATTGACATGACAGTGTCATATATTTTATAGACATATTTTTATTTTTATTTTTATCTTCTATCTTTATTATATGTGTACGTGTATATAAAATATGAGTGTGATGTGTTATTATCATTGTAAGTAAGTAACTATTGTACGCATAAAACCGACTTAAAAGTTTATTGCATTTAAATTAGAGAATTACGATGACATTCAATAAAGAGAAATACCTCAAGCATAATTTACATATACAATATATATGTATAATATACATGAGTATGTAAACATATAAGCAGACTTTCATTGGATATACAGGGTGTCCGCCGGGAAGGTATACTACCTTGTTTGCTTATAATTTATTATACGAAAGAGAATGAATCTTATGTTGATAAATGTTGTATTTAAGGTCGGCAATTATATATGGAATACAATATCAGAAAAATGCCCGCTTCTGTTAGCCTCACAAATGCGAGTCCTTTTGAGCACATTTTTCATTATATTCTCACACATTTCAAGCGGTATTTCATTAATTTTATCACGATATTTTATACGAATATTTTGTTTGATTTGCTCCAGCGTTTCTTTTATTAGCATAAACCTTGCTTTTCAGATATCCCCACAAAAAGAAGTCCGGAGCAGTCATATCAGGCGACCGTGGAGGCCTATCAACATCACCATTCTTGAAATAATTTGTTGTGGAAAGAGGTCTCGCCGTAACTTCAGTGTAATCCTGGCTGTGATGTGAAGTGGCACCATCTTGTTAAAACCATATGTTACTCAAGCCCAAAACATGCAGTTGTGGCGTTAAAAAGTTTTCAATCATATCACGATATCGCTCACACTGACAGTTATCGTTACGTCGTTTTCAGTTTCAAAGAAATAAGGTCCAATGATTCTTCCTGACCAAATTGCACATCAGACTATCACTTTTAACGGATGGAAAGGTGATTGATAAATGATTTTTTTCCATTGCCCAAAACCGACTATCCTGTTTATTCACAGAACCATTGAAATGAAAATGTGCCTCGTCACTCATTATGATTTTTTCATGAAAATCGATGACTGATTTTGATAAAATGTTTTAACGATTAAAACACGTTGGTTTACTGAATATTCTTCCATAATAAGTTTGCCACGTCTTACTTCACAACTGCCAAATATCAACTGTCAAGACTAAATGGCGGCAAAACAGTGTAGTATACCTTACCGGCGGATACCCTGTACTATACATATATAGGTGCTTCCCAATAAAATATAATGGCTCAATTCATAACCTTTTTAGTATTATGTATGTTGTAAATCACAAAAAAAACAAAATTTCATCCTAAAATTTTGAAACTAAAAATAGAATTTTACAACATATTACGATACCGCAATATAATACTTGTTATGAACTGTTACAATGTTTTAAAAGTGTTTTAAAAGCAAAACCTTAAGAAAAAATGTTTTATTTAAAAAAACCGTTTGGCTAACTCTGTACCCTTATTTTTATAGTATACGAGTATGTGTGTATATATTTGCAATTTCTTGTGTCTGTAAATATTTTCTCTTTTATTACATAATGTTTTCTTATTTACCTTCTCCTGCTTTTCCCCTTTCTTTATCAAGTTTTAGTGTATTTATCACACTTTGACACTTTTATTGTTCATATCAAAACCTGATACAGAAGAGTCTTAGTTTGGAAAACTTTTTTCATTTTTAAGTAACCTGTTCACGGATTTCAAGGATTTTATTTGTTGGTTTATCAATCAAAGTTTGTGATGAACATTTTATATTGACGGTTGCTTATGGCATCGAAACAGGAAAGCTTTTAAGATATTGAGCAAAGTTTTCCATTTTTTTTAAGTTAAGCAATAAGTATTAAACTTACAGAGATGTCTACAACGCGTCAAGGCGTTCTATGCTTTAAAAAAAAAGCAGGTGGCCAATCTCCGCTTATGTTATCGAACAAGTTAACGTATCGTGTGCTTTGTTTAATAATGAATGTCATAATCCCACACTAAAACAAACTCGATCAATTCAGCTCGTTATTAAACACGGCCACCGTAAACTATTAACTTGCCGCCTATAACGCTTGAAAGAGTGGTAAGTAAAACTCCTATAAGCATTTTAGGCTTGAAAGTGTAATACCTTTTGTGCTTTGTAGCTTTTAACATAAAACTGTACGAAATTATTTAATTTGGATAAAGGTGTAGTATGCCAAAAAGCGTAGAACACATCAGATGGAAAGGAAGCGGAAATCAGAAAGAATTTATAGATAAATATAACGAGGACGTTACAAAATTGAAACTGTTTTAACAAGCAGTTTAAAAAAGAAGCCCTCTCTGGACAAACGAAAATCACACTGTACAAGACGCTGATACTAACCGTTTTGTTAGACGGTGCAGAAGCATGGGTACTTGCGCAACCAAATGATGCTGTTCTTAGAGTCTTTGAAAGAAAAGTTATTCGTAAAATATATTGTTTCGAAAATGCCTAACAAGAAAATACACCACATCAGAGACTGTATTGTAAGGTTTTAGCTATAAACTTTATTGGTTTGTGTCAAGGCTCTGTGTATGTCTCTGCCCTAATTGTTCGTGATATTAACACATGTTTAACAGTGTTGTCAGTTCGATTCCTTTTTGTGTATTATAACTTTACATCTTTTAAATTAAGCTCAGAAAAATATAAATTTTTAGTAACTATAAGCATATTCGAAATTGATAATGAATTTCTATAAAAGTTGGCGCATACAGTCATTAAGTAAAGTCGTGTTTAGGCGTAAATAAAAGTGTTGTATAAACGAATATTAAGTGCAAATTAATAAGTTGCTGTATAAAGATAAACCGTATAAAGATCAATTGAGGAAATAAAAACTTTAAAACAACAACAACTTTTTATTTAGAGGGGGTTGCAAAAAAGCCACTTAAAAAGAAGAATAAAACTATGGAAGTTTCTTCTGTTAAAGCCATAAGCATAATATAGAAACTTGATTCCCAAAGATGAGAGGGAAAAAAAAGATTTTTAAAGTCTAAGTAGAGATTTTATTCTTCTTCTTCGGAAAATAGTATTTCTTGCTGTAATTTGCTGCTAAATTGCTTGTAAAGTCTATAAGCCTAGCGCTGGAATACATTGCGATAAAGCGGAGAAGGCACAGAGAATCCTAGACCTAGGCAGTGCCCTAAATTGCATTTTAGCTTTTGCAGATGCCTTGCATTAATGGCAGGTATTAAGGTTATTTGTACTCAATTTTCTAAGTATGATTTCTGTCCGCCTCAGATACGACTATTCGATCATCAATTTTTTGACTATTTTTTCCAACAAATATGGTGGCAAAATAAATAAGTCTTGGAAACATAAACCAATGACTTAACATAGCTCTATTAAAAAGTAACCCAGAGACGTCCAATCACACGAACAAGGGGGCCTGTCACAGGACCACTTCTGGAAAGAATGTCGTCACCAAAATTATTTTGCAAAACCTCCATTGTTAAGCGTGCTCCATGAGGGTAAGTTGCGGTGTCTTGTTGAAAACAAATGTCGTTGGTTTTTAGCTGATTAATTTTTAGAAACAAAACTTCAGTCAGCATAGCACATAGCACTCAACAGCAGCACCTTGCTATTTCGAAATAAATAAGGACCATTGATATCGCCATCGTGTAAACCGTATAAAAACAGTAAATTTTAATGGATATTATCGTGATTCGTTAATGGCTTGTGTATTGTCTTTGCTCCAAATACGATGTGGTCTATGACATTCTCAGCTGTCAAACTATAGCTATCAATATCGATAGTTCTCATGCAGTTAAAAACAAATCACTCTATACTATACAATATCCCTCGTGACATGGATAGACACTTTTTGATTTAACGCATTTTGGATAGACAGGGACAGATCGGAGCTAACTTTTCCCGTGTCTAGCTAATATATAACTAGAGACCTTATTCTAGTAATGTACCAGCGTCTGTGGTTTCAACCAGGTAGGGATTATTGAACTGGTGTAGAATTACATTGAATCAAAGTTGGCAACAGCAAAGCGATTGGAAAGAATAGGCATTCTCGTAGAATTTGTGTTTTAAAAAGCCAAAAGTAAGACTCACAAAATCGTTTACACATAAGCAAAATGTTTTGTAGTACATAAGAAGAAAACGTGCGAAATTCTGTATAATTTATCTCGATTACAGGTGTTTCTTATCAACTATACATATATACACATATTTATATCCTACGCTATGTAATTCAGTTGTAGATATATGTTACAGCTGCCCAAAATTTAAAAATATTATTACGAAAATAAATAATGCCTAAGAAGAAAATACACCACATCAGGGGCTGTATTTTGGGATTTTGGTACACTGGATTGTGTCAAGGGTGAGAATGTGTTACCCTGGTAATGCCGTACTAATTTGTGTATTTGAGGGCATTGCCGTACTGATTTGTGTATTTAACAGCATTGCCAATTCGGTCATCTTTGGGTAACACAATCTAACATGTTTAAAATTAAGCTGCTTTGCTTTCGTCGTGATAGTTATCGTTTTGCAGTCATAAAGTAAAATCGTGTTTAGGCGTAAATAAAAGTGATGTGTAAACGAATAGTAAGTGCAAGATAAATAAGTTAGAGGGTGTATAGTTATAAAAGCGTTCTGGCTGTATGAAACTCGAAGTAATAAATTTGAACTCAAACTATATGAAATGAGTTTTACAAACAACAATCCATAACAATAATACCATCATATGACTCGTAGGATCTATTGTCTCCTTTCCAGTTGACAGTTTCTTCAGCAGATTTGCTGCTTTGCTGTTTTTTGTCAACATATCTGTAACCCTAGTGGTGGATATATCCCTCATTGTATCCTGTGTCTCACTACTTTTTTCAATCTAAATCCTTCACGAACTCTAAACTCGCATAATATGTGTACCGCCGTCCGTAATGCCTGTAAGCATAATATGTTGTGTATAAAAATCAGTATTTTTTATTTAAATGTAATGTAAATTCCTGCATAAATTAGTAAAAAAGTGTTTGAGATATTCTCTTGTCTTTCGAAAGCCATTTAAAATACTTTAAAAATAAATTTTAATATTTAATGCACATCGTAATCAGTTGTGTTAATAAACTTGGCCAAAATCATTCAATTTCATACTTCAAGTTCTATCATTATCGATATTATTAAGAACATTTTCAAAATGGAAAATGTTCGGCCATCATTAATATCAGCGATTATTGAACCATTTTTATAAATGAAAAAATTTGTGGTATTACAACCACCAATGGACGCCATCACCACACGCATCATCATCATTATCGTCAACATCATTGTATGGTTGATGTTAAAAATGTTCGTTTTTTTTATTATTTCAGTTTTTCTTCATTTATTTGTATTAAAACTGAGAATATTTGGTTTTTATAACCATGACTTGGCTATACGAGTATACCAAAAAAATGTTTATTCTCTATAAATTGTTGTGTACGTGAACATGATTCAAAACACATATTTAAATACACTGACAGAAAGAAAGTGGAGCAAAAGTTGTTACCCGATGTTCTTTGTATTTTTTTTTTATAAATAGAAAACTTTAGTTTTTCTTTTGGATTATGTTTCTTTGATGTCTAATTCTTTTGCATTCAGTAGAAAAAGTTATCCCGACCCAGTAGCCGCCGCCAGAATTGATGACCATGCTGGCCTGATTTATGAAACTTTCCATTCAACTTGCCAGAACTTCCGGCGTTAGATTCTCGCATTCCTGTCAAATATTTTCTTTGAGGACTTCAAGAGACTCATTAACATAAACTCGAGACTCCAATAAACCCCACAAAACTAGAACAAGGGCGACCATAAAGAGAAATTTATAGTGTGGTAGTATTAGTGAATTTTTGCTGTGTGCGTTGAAGAGAAAACTAAAAAGATAAACAATAACACATACAAACATTTTTTAAAAGTAGAGTGACATACGTCCACTTTCATTCACATCTATTCCACAACTAAACAATTCATATCTGCTCATTTTCGCTCGGTTGTATACATATACGCTATAGATAATTCTCATCCAAATAAGGCTCCAAAGATCTTATCTGTTTAACTATGGTCTAGAACAGTGATATGCAAAATAAAAACGATAGTGAGAACATGGTAATTACTCTCACAGAGAGAATAAAGTTGATGTTTAAAAAAAATTTTGAAAAAATCAACATTTCATCCGCTGCACATGTGTACTTGTCGCTGTTTCAGTGACAACTAAAGCAACAGCGTAAGAACTTCATTAAATTATTTGTCTATGCCTTAAAAAAATTTGCGTACATAAAACATACATGTGCATTCGTCTCTGTCTCATTGAGCGTAAGAATACGTGTGAGTTGTTCGGGGACAAAAGTCCTATGAAAGGCTCATGACTGGTCTCGAACGAGTAATTCGGGCGATCTTTCCGACCAGTTGAAATCTCCTTAAAGAGAGTTTAGGTGACCCAGAAATGTAGCTATAAGAAATTTCGATTGTAAGTGGTGCAGTGTACGTCGTTGCTTCATCCTGTTGGAAACGCATGAATTTCAGTCTAATTTGTACATTTGAGGTAGAAGAAACTCTTTGAGCATGGCTGTGTAGCGTTCGGCACTTAAAAATTCTCAGCAGAACGGCTATTCAGGGGCCGCCTAGTAATCAAAGCATCTCTTGTTGTCCCATATTCTTCTAAGCGAGCAGAAAAACGCCGTAGTATTTTCCCAGTAGTCTTCAGGCAAACAGGACCGACGAATTATTACGCAAAATCGAATCAATTACTCCTTGCTTTTGAGTATAGCGATTAATTTCTTATTGATATATATTTTGTATTTGTTTACCTTAGAATGTCAAAGCAAAACTTATATACGCCGATAGGGTGATAACTTTTATGCCACCTTGTATATTTTAAAACACTGTAGATGCTTACTCTTCTTTGGAGCATATGGCTTTCACAGAGCAGTTTCTGTCTTAAGCGAAGCAGATGATCGGTCTGTTGTGGCAGCTTTACGATAGATGGTAGTGCTGCCATCTATCGTTGCCTAGAGACAACGAATTCTGTGTACTTGGTATAGTGATGAGAAATATTTGCTCCAAAACACTGATACTGCCCGTGCTGTTATATGGTACTGAAGCATGGGTGCTTGCGAAAGTAGACGAGGCAGTGCTTAAAGTATTCAAGAGAAAAATTTGTTGTTAAATTTATAGACTCTTTTGCGTTGATGTAGAACATCGATGTCGTATGAACCATGATCTGTATGAGCCATTTGGCGTTTGATTGTCAAACGTATTAGATTGAAACGCTTATGTTGGCTAGGTCATGTTGTGGGAATGGATGAAAATGCTCCACCTAAGAACTCATTACGAACCTGGTGATGGTTCACGCAGAAGGGGAAGACCGAAACTCCGATTGAAAGATCAAGTAGAAGAAGACATCTAGAACCTGATTGCCAGAAATTTGGAAAAGTAGTGCAGACGATCGTAGCGCTTGGAGATCTCTTCTATGTTCGGCCACTAGAGCTAACGCTCTGTAACGACCACCTAAGTAAATGAGTATCATAGATTTCTAACTTTTTTATTTAGGCCTGACCTTCCTATGATGTTTTTGTATTTGTTGTTGTCTTTTTTTCCTTAAGGGTAATCAGGAGGCTTCTTGGATGGATTATGTGGAAGGAATCGAAACTTCTTAATTATTTAAAATTAGAAACCATGTCACTGACGGGGTTCGAACCTGCACTGTATGGTTTTGTATATAAGCATACCAGGCTTCCTCTGTGGTTGGAGTATTTCGAGTTAGTGCTGATCGGCCTATACTTAAATTTAATCCTCAGTGTAATCCATGAGCATTTTTGTTTCAATATTATACAGAACGGGCACAGGAAGTAAATTGGCTGTCAAATGATGAAATGTCAAGAACTGAACTGTCAACCTTTGACACTTATTTAGTAAAAAATTGAGAAGTTTTAACTGTGGAACGCTACACTCTTCAACAAAGAATTTTAATAGTGAAAATTTTAATTGTGAAAAACTGAACGAAAACAACGCATTTTTCAACAAAATCATCTTTAGTTATGAGGCCCATTTTCAATTAGGCGGTTATGTAAACGAACAAAATTGTTGCATATGAGGCTCACAAAATCCATAAACAGTCCTTGAAAAACCATTACATCCAAAGAAAGTGACCGTATGGTGCGGTTTGAAAATCGAACACTATCACCGTAAATTCTCTGCGCTACCAAACCACTATAAAAAACTACAACTGACACTCTGATAGATGAAATTTGGCGCTACATTGACTAGATAAGCGAAGCTTTGTTGCAAAATGTGGTTCAAAATATTGTGAAAAGAGCGGACGTCTGCCGATGTGTTAGAGGTGAACATTTGCCCGAAATATGGTCATGGTGGAATATGATCATTATTAATTCCCATTTTTCTATTTTATATTTTTATAAAACTGAATTTGTCAAAAAATGTGTTTTTACTTTCTAAACTCAAATTTGCATACCCTTTACTTAATTTCTCATACTACGTGGTGGCTTTTGGCGATCAAATTGAAATTTCACAAAAAATAGGAAAATAAGTCTTCAAAGGATCCAAATTTGTCGATAATTGATTTGTTTTTGAACCGGACCAATGCTTCATAGAAGTTATTTGTCCAAAAGTTTCACTTTAACACCTCAAATGGTAACAAAATTAATTTAAATTTGAACCAAGTCTCTACCAAATTAAATAAAAGCCTACGCTTGAATTGAATGTTTGATGGTGATCATCTCTAGGGAGCTAAATATTGCTCGAGTTGAGTGCAATTAATGCGTTTAACCTAAAGCCGCAGATGGAAGAACTGTAGTTAAAAATTTTTTCTACTGCAGTCCTCTCTTCTTCCTTAACAAATTTAACACCCGAATCTGCCAAAATCTCTTACGGTTACGATAAGAACTTAAGAGAGTTTTTTTCTGTTACTCTCATATGGCTTCCACAAAGCTTCTCCATCTTACATGGTTCATCGCTCTTATTTTTGATTCTTCCCATGTTCGGTTGTTCTGTCTTAGTTCCTGTATAATTCTGGGTCTACAGGTGTTGCGTGATCGAACACGTTTTCTTAGGAATTCCATTGGAGTGACATTCTGGTTATTCAATCAGGACTTTTTCGAATAGCGTGACCGATCCACCTACCATTTTCTTTTCTTTATCTGCTTCATTATGGGTTCCTCATTAGTCATGTTCCACAGTTCTGTGTTACATATGGTGTTAGAACAGAATATTCTGTATATGATTCCATCTGTTGTGATGTTATTCGAAACAAGCCAGCTTTCACTGTCAGATATCAGAACATAGTTGAATATTCTGAGCTTAGTTCGTCTGGATATATATATATATATATACGAGTATATGCTAGTTTCTCCATACTGGTTGCAGTCGTCCGAATGCCTACCTCCCTTTATTGAGCCCGTTGTCTACATCTGTTTTGCGCCGCCATTTGTAGTTATTGTGCTTCCTAGATAGCAGAAGATGCTCGACTGTTTGACCTTTTAGCATGATGTTTTCCGTGCTAGTATTGTTTATTCGCATGGCCTTAGTTTTCTTGATGTTTATCTCAAGCGAGAGTAGACAAATATCATCCACTTGGTCCACGTCTTGGAGTTGGCGTGAGAAATTCCATGTTATTCCTCTTCTCTTTGAACAGATTTAGCTTATTATGTCATCCAGCACGATGGTGAATAGCTGCGATGATAGTTGACATCCTTGTTTTACTCCATACTGTGGAATAGTTGACAGATTCTCCCGTTGTGAAAAACTGTACTCCTTACGCTCTTATGCTCTTAGTGCTTTTCATATTGCAGTTCGCCAGATGGTTTCAAATGTTTTCTTGAAATCAATGAATAGTAAGTATATACAGGCAGTACGCCATTCTGTAGATTGTTTTGTGATTATGTTTTTAGGGTCGACCTGAAGCCTAAAAGCTGTATTTTACTTAATCAAGCCATGCTCAGTATATTTGAATTTGTATTGATTATCAGACCTTATAGTTAAAGAAGTGAATATGGTTTAACATGCTTTAAAGTTGGCTGATTGAACAAGTTGGTCAAAAAAATATATATGTGCAGTGGCAAGGCTACGAAGGCTGCTTTTACAAATCTTTAGTTTCTTACTTCAAACCACTTCTGTAGAAAAATCTGTGATGTGGAGTTAGAGACAAGGCTATTTAACATCTTTATTAAGGACCGTAGTTTTTCCCGATTAGCAATATTGTTTCAGGGAATATAGGTTTTAAGTGGTGAGCTAGACTTGAGTGGACTAATGACAGATTGCTCTTCATGTTTTTTTAAGGCGACTAAGCGATTTCAATGGGAAGAAACTTCATTGTTCGGCCTGGATCCGACTTTTTTTGCTGTTCACGGTTTAGTTGTCGTTTTACACATGCATCACAATAGAACCATGTTCAAAACTTAGGTGTTATCTGAGTTTTTAGCAACACAGAACGGCAAGTATGGCCACTTTACGATCTTAACATATTTCTATCGGATTGCCCATTTAGTGGTTTTAAAACCGCCGGTCTGCCAAGGTTGTCAGCTGATAAATATTTACTATCCGAAGCGTCTTTTTTTAGTGAAAGGTATGCCATTTATGAATATGGATCGCTTAACAACCGAAGAATGCGTATAAATAGTTAAATTTACAAAAAAAAGTGGTAATCCGAACGTGGTCACTGATTTTTGATTTTTCGAACAAAATTTTCTTCAGCGATTAAGCTCATTTCTCCCTTGATGTTTGTTTACGTCAACAAGTTATATTATCGCATATGGGCTCGGACAACACAGAAGTGACTGTCGAAAACTGGCAAAAATGATTTTTTGGTGGGCATTATGGTCTAGCAGTGTCACTGGACTGTATTTTTTTCGAAAATGACACTAGAATATCCCTTACCGCCTTTTTTCCGCCTCCAATTGAAGATTATGAACTGGACGGTATATAATTATAAGAAGACAATGCCACGAGCCATACAATACGACTGAATTTGGCTTTATTCTATTTTTTGTTTTCTCTCATACTAAGGTGTCTTTACGAAAAGTACATTCCTACTTAAATGGAGACGGTGGAAGTGTTTTAGAACACCTGCGCTGTTCGCAATATTTAAGAGAAACAGATCAATAGTCAATACGAGAATAAGGATAGCCAAGTCAATGGTTTATGTAAGTAAATTCCGATTATGTATTGACTCAGAGAGGAAATGCAAGAAAATTCGTAAAATGGTAATAGCAAGGGACAATAGTTCTGAAGCGGATGCAGTGAAAGTGAAGGTGTGCGGAACTTAGAATTAAGTCATTGACAGAATCTATTTAATTTTATTAAATTTACGCAGAATAAGTTGCTGGAATCATTTCTCTCTATCACATCCAATGCTATTGCGTTTGATGAATTGCAACCAAAATTCATTAGAATTATGCTTCCATATATGTATGCCAGAGTGTTTTTCATAAAACGAATGAGTCCGAATATTGTGTTGTACTAAGTGGTGTCCAACAGTTGGATCACTTCTTTATTCTATTTTCCACGATTAAGTTAAGGTCTCAGGGTCTACCCGTTCTAAAGAGTCAGGCAGAACTTGAGTCGATTAATTTAATACAGTTCTGCGAATAAACTACTTTCTATTCTATGTTCACTTGTGACGAGTAGTGCAACCAAAATGCTCGATGTTAATTTTAAATAAAACAAACAACAAAGTTTTCAGAGCATTATCATGATATTTTTTATTATGATAGAAGATCTATGACAACTATGTGTGACGCAAAATATCAGCCAAATGGTATTCACGACAGCTCTTCTCTCACACGATCGCGAACAACAGAAATGCGAGTATGTACCAAGTGTGTGAAGTTAGCTCTCAAAGTTATATTCCAATTTTTCTGTTAACGCGGTTTCTCTGTAAATTAACATTGCACTGTTAAGTTAACAGAATTATATTTTTTGAAAGAATGCAATATTTTTAAGGCAAAATTAGTAAATTTATTGTTAAAAGTAAGAATTTTTAATGAAATTTTTAAAAATATTTTAAAACTAAATAAATGGTTTCAGATGGACGCGTAAAACAGCAAAATTGTACATTGCATGTACCAGTGTTTCAACATTTCCTACAGACCACCTATTGACCACCAAAATCGCGAAGTGCACGTAATGCATTTTGATTTGAATGCCCATTTTCGTAAAAGGCTGGTTGAATTTGTCAAACACTGAAACAAAGAAATGTCAAATTAAGTTGGGAAAAAAAAACTTGACGTTAATGTGTGACTTACAGTTAACATCGTGCATTATGGTCGGACCACCCTTTATATGATAGAAACATATTGGGTATTTGTCAGTTTGGAGACTTTTCTCGTTTTCTCTCGACTTTTTCCTTAAGTGTAAACAAATTTTAATAAAAATTCCTCGAATGAGTACCGTTTACATATGCATAAATGAAATGTATATCTGGTCTATATAACATCCATATATTGGATTACTACTGCCTGTTGTTTCCAATGTTTTTTCTTTCGGTTTCGTTTCCTTTATTATTTTTTGGAATTGTTGGGTCAATTCATATTAAATACGTGAGTGATTTTATGCTTTTCTTGCATTCATACCATTGCCAAAACAAAAAAACAAAAAAACAAAAAAACAAAAAAACAAAAAAATAAATAAATAAAATAAAAAATAAAATAAAAATAAAATAAAATAAAGATGAAGTAATATTTTAAATAAATTTTCTATATGCATATAAAATAACAATTTATTTTTAACAGATAAATGCAATCTTTATGGAATTCAACTTTTTTTCTTGTAAATTAAATTCAATCATTTATTTCTGGACATTATATGGATGCATGTTCATTCCCCTATTGAATTGCATTTAATTGAAAAGTTACTTTTTAGAAAAACTTGAGAAATCTTTTCCCATTTTTAACTTTTTGTTTTAAAGAAATTTACTTTTAATTACTTGCAACTGAACTAGAAGCTGAAGTATGGTAAAACTTTATCAAAAGATAGAGAGTTGCAACAAGTAACAATATGTAAGTAAAAAAAAAAAACAACAACAAAAATAGTAGACAAAATAAATATGTTCTACCCAAAATGAAATAAAATATTGGCATAATAGCAAAACTTTTCAGATGAAAATAAAATTTATTTTTGTAGGTGTTGTAGTGCAAATAATACTTGAAAAAAGTTTTTACGTTTTTCTTCAATTAAATGAAATTTTCAAAATTATATTCTCACTTTTCCAATATCAAAAAGTGAAGAAAAACTTTTGATTTTAATTAAAGTTAATTGATAGAAAGCGTAGATATTAGGGAGATCGAACGGTTATTATTCGACCGGCTTTAACCGGTTTTTCTGGTTTTGTCGAATATGGTTTTCTTAAAATATTCATTTTTTTAATAGCGAATAAGCCGGTTATTTTAACGCGAATAACCGGTTCATTTAAATATGTATAATTTTTATTGCAACTTTGCTCATCGTTTAAGTATTTGTCCAAATTTAATATCTTATTTTCATACTATGACGTATGAACGTCTCACAAAGAACATGAGACAACTTGGGTAACAATAATTTTTTCTTTGTTTCTGTAAATAAATATTTATATTTTGTATATGGAGAATGATGATCAAGTAGATTCATGGATATGGATCTACAACTGCCGGCCACGAACGGCAGATGTATTAGTTAGTGAAGTTTTTCACAGCGTAAATACTCATAACCAATCGTTAGTGATGTTGTGAGGTGGTACCGGTGTTGAAAATTGTTAAATGGTGTGGCCTGGGATTGAACAGAGGATTTCATGGTTGGTGGGCTGGTGTCTTACCTAACATACCATAGTGGCACACATTATTAAAGACGTGGTGCGTGGTGCATGCATTTATGTTTCTATGGATGTCCTCTGAAGTGTGAAAATACTTTGAAACCGTTGGAAAGGAAGGTTAGGTTAGGTTAGTTTAAATGAGTCGCACGCATTTCGCGAGTTTACTAGGAGGCTAGTTCACTATGAACCATTGGGACACCCCAACAAGGACAGAGCCATTAAAGAGGCCAAAAGGCCGGGCATGGTAGAGCAGAAAGATCCCCACATAAAGACCCAAAAATATCAGTTACCTCATATGAGCTAACCGGCACCCTTGACGAAGTTAATCAACTTCGAAAGTGCCACATTCCAGATCATGGAAGCGACATGAACCCAAATGGCTAAGTCTAAGCTCGGTAGAGCAAGACAGTTGCAGAGAAGGTGTTATACCGATTCCTCTTCCTCTTTATCCTGACAGTTCCCACAGTAGCCATGACCAGGATATCCCATGCACTCCGACATGCGACTCATTATACAATGCCCGGTAATTATACCCGAAAACGCTCGAACAACCTCCTTCCCAACCTAAGAAAAGACCTATTTTTCTTCCATGGAAAGAGAACACCAAAGCATTCTGGATATTTCACAAGTGGTGCTCCATCCTGCTCAGTGCCCATTTATCCACCAAAAACGATGACGCACATAGAGGGGCATGCATGTCTCACTTTACGAGAGACAAAGAGGACCCTATAGTAGCGCATTCATCAGCAATTTTATTCGCTCGGCCCGCATGGCTTGAAACCCATATCAGTTTGACATAATATCGTTTCAGACGGGCCAGTAAGCATCGGGTAGTTTGAGAGAGACCCTGAGGTCTAGATCATCAAAATAAAAACAACTAAAAATGAAACTACGCTATAAGAAATTAATCACTGGATGAAATAGTAGGACGTTGTGTTTTCGAGGAAGAAATGTTTGAACGAACGTTGTTCCAGCATACTTACTTGCTAGATACTACGACATGGTACAAAAATTTAAAAAACTTTTTCTGCTAATGCAACAAGAATTCAGAGGAATTTTATTTTAATAAAAGAATCGGTTAACTGGTTATTCAATTTATTCTTAACCGAAAACCTGTTATTTTAAAATTGCAAATTTTCGAATTATTTGAAAACCGGTTTTTGAAAAAAGTCGAACAATCGATCTCCCTGGTTGATACTTAAAATTTAAGATACTTTAAAAACATTTGAGAAATATATGTAGTCTTCAAAATTTTGTTAGCATGGCTTGCTTATCACTCGCTGCTAAGGTTATAAAGATCGCATACCATAGTCCGTTTAGAACGTACACAGTCATTTTGCGACCATTCATATTCATTAAAACCCTTGTATTAATGGGTCATCATAGATAAGGTTGTGTATGGTCTTCCCTGATTAGTTATATTGGCTGCTTTTTAAAAACCCTAAGCAAAAGTCTGATTCACCTGGTTATTTATTAGATTATGCAGTACACAGTAAGGAAACTTTTAAGCAGTGCAATGTCATGCCTGAAATGTTCTAAAAGGGCTTTTATTTTTGGTACGGCTTCCTTGCTTATTATTAGTTTTATAACTCCGACCAGTCACACTTGCATGACACTGCGGCCCTTAGGATCTATTATGTTTCAGTCCACACTTTGTTTAGCAGATCTGTTGCCTTCCTAACACCAGCGGACTTGACACCCTAATGGTGGATATGTGTCCCAGTGAGACCCTATATCTTCCCAAAAATTTGCATCTAAACTTATCAAGAAATCCGATACCGCCGTCCTTTTCAGATCTCTATCCAAAATGATCTATAATAAAATTCGTCAGCAATTTCAATGTCCGGTATGCCATACTTGTGAATCTCAAAGATACACCCAATTTGCGGACTTATAGCCGCCCTAGAGTGTCGAAGTCGCCTTTGATCATAGCTGTGTTCCAAGTATCTGGCAATTTCCCAATCATCAATGACATTAGTGAGCGGTGCTGCAAAACAGGGTTCTGGAAAAGCATAGGGCGTCACGGAGTCTTTCCTACACAATGTATCCGCTCTTTCGTTGCCATCTATCGCAAAGTGTCCAGTTACCCTAATTAACTGGGACTTATTCCTAAGCGAAAGCCTTTGCAATATATTGTAGCAATATTTGACCAGTCTAGATGTTATACTTGGCTGTCAGAAAATATCTTAATGATATTACTTTTGAGCCCAATGTCCAGGTTTATTTTCCACATATGGCAATAGCCATGATATTTGCCTAGAAGACACTCAGCAATCTCCCCAGTTGGATCGACAAGTCTCTGTTGGGTCCATGGACACAGCATTACACAGTCATTCATTTTGAAGCTACCAATATAATAATCATATCAAACTCATCAATTCCAGTCCGAGAATTTAGCACTGAATCGCCTGCCAAAGCACAGATTTAAAGGTGTGACATCCAGAACCGATGATGGTTTTGTGACCACTCTGCGTCGAATGAACAGTTTTCTCAAGCCCTTATAGCTTTGTTTTATACGGCACCGATGTAGGAGTTTCAACTGAGTCTCTTACCAAAAATGATACCTAGTTCCTTAATCACCCTAGAAAAGTTGATGGTGGTGCTCATGAAAGAAATAAAGTTATATGATAACATGTATCTCCTTGTAAAAAGTACAACAACCGTTTTTGAAGTGCACCAATGTGACACCTCGCTCAGATCCAACATCATGAAATCACACAACGAACTCTCACATTTCCCAGCCTCACCGATTTCTTGCTTAGGCAAAAAGGAAAATTCAATCCTCATCTGCTTCAATGGTAGCATCGGTTTTAATGCATTTGCGGTTGAGGTTCAAACCACAGTCACCTTTTATACCTATCTACGCTGTTTCTGAGTACACTTGGCCAGACTGTCTTGGCTTATTCTTCTCTCCTGACTGCTCAATAGTTAAGGTCCATGTCAGTCTCCATTACACCATTGACACATTGTTTGCAATGAATTTGCGTCGTCGAGGGCTTGTGGGCTATCTTTTTGGAGACCAGACTCTTTATAGGTAGTTAGTCTTATGAGCTACGACGATGGGTATTTTTCACCAACAATCCTATATCTGATAAGTTACTTGGCATCAGTTCAAACCATAACTGGTAAGACATTTTAAGCCCTACTAAAAGATGTGGAAAGTCAAACTAATTCTATTTCAATTATGAGTCATATCACTTACATATAAACCTAAATGACACAGTATTGAAAAATCTTTCATAGCATGTTCACACGATAAAATTTGCTCTCTTATTTCTAATTTTATCTCTAATTATGAGCCAAATTACATAATTCCCTATACAAAATTTTGAGAGCGAATGACCCAATTCATTATGTCGTTCAATTTTAACTACTCTGTTAATAATGCTATGTTCGTACGACAGCGTTTTTTCGTCATTCCCTCTCTCATTCTTAATACAGCCCCCGATTACATATATTTCTTAATTACATACATTTCTATACACAATTTTGAGAGAGCATCATTCAAATTGTAATTCTATTTCTATTACCATTTGTATTACCTCAAAATCAGTGCCATCTCTAATTTTTATAAAATTTAGATAATATGACAGCATACTTTAGAGAGGTCAATGTAATAAATTCGCAATGTTAAATCTATAATTAAAACTTATTAATTATTAGCTAATAAATATGCCAAACTATTTTGATCTAAGTTTTATAAAAATTAGAGATGACACTGATTTTGAAGTAATACAAAGGGAAATAGAAATAGAATTACTTATAATTTGAGTGATTCTCCCTCAAGATTTTATATGAAAATTTATGGAATTTATTTCACAATCGGTGGTTGTTTTATGAATGAGAGAGCGAGTGACGAAGAAACAGTGTCGTGCAAATATATCATAAGTAATTTAAACAGCGAACCACGTTATTCAAACTGTCGTGTTGTAATACTGTTAACGATTATACACTCTCGACCATAAGCAAATACGCAGTTCGAATGAGTTTTCACTACGTTTTTGTAACTCTTAATATAAAAAGAGGCCTTAGAATACTGAAAGTTGTAAGTTTCTACTAAAGAAGGTAAAGAGAGGTTCATAATATTGTTTTTGGCACACACAAGGTGAAAAAATTAAAACAACTAAAAGTGAATACTACTCAGAACTTTTGGGCCGAACCTTTATTATTTTGAAGAACAAATAACTAATCTAGACTAGAACAAGAGTTGTGCTCTTAACACAATGCCGGGGTTAACACATGTGGTTGTTACATGGCAAGACTTCATTAATTTGACTGCGAACTGCTATCTCAGCTGACATATTCTCTAGACTAAGCTGCTAGTGAATATTTCCGGTTGCCAAGAACGGTTGGAAGATTTGTCTGGATGTTAAGAAATTTTGATCATATGAAGACATCATCATTGAAACAAAAGCTTAGTTTGATGGTATTAAGAAATCTAATTATTTGGATTGAATAAAAACGAATTTTTTATTTTTTCATTTCGCGGAATTATGGTAATGCCCAGGTATCTGTGTAATAAACAATCTTACAAATATTCTTCCTCAATGCACGCCTGCAGTTGACAATTAATTGCAATAATTTCTCCTACATTTGCTTCTCTTTTCATCTTCCCATATTCGTTTACCAAAACTACCTTCTCCACACAACCAATCATTAAGTGAAGTGTAATTTCGAAATTATTCACACATTTTATTCGTTTTACACTTTAACAGAAAAACAAAAACAAAAATATTAAAAATGAAATGAGCGGAACGAGTGAATGTACAACGAAATGTTGGCAACATCTGCGTTTCATTTTTATTATAAATTGCCAATTATGAGTAATAAATTGCAGAAATTCTCTTAAACATTTTGTAACATACATGAGTACATATTCATACATATAAACACAATAACAAATATGTATACACATACGTACGTTTATATGTATTTTTATTTTATTTTTGTTTGTTTGTATATACACTTAAAAATAATCATAGAATTACTCCAAGAGGAAAAAAAACACGGAAAACATTTATGAAAAATATTTCTTGTCGTTATTGGTTTTTACATCGTTATAGTTTGTAAATATTTTGTTATTATTGTTGTTGTTGCTTTCTATTAATTTAATTTAATAACAATGTGTATTGAAACACGTTTACAAAATACATCGTAATGAACTAATTATACGTATATACACACATACTAAAGCATATTAATTTGTAAACGTATATGTGTGTTACACACGTTAACAAATTTGAATATGAATTTACATTTAAATTGTGTCACAATAATTTCTAATAAACACATACATACATACAACGCAAATGTAAATAATTACAAATGTATTTACACTTATACTAACACACACACCCACACACCCATATACTATATACAACACATACAATAATGGAATTGCTTGCTATACAGTGTACTCGTAGGTGGTAAACGTTTTTAGGGCAATCGAAAGAAATCAGATTGAATGATAAATAAGAGAGAAATTTTTTTAAAGGACATAATTGGGTCGTATGCGAGGGTAGTTAGACAATTCTTAACTTTTAAGCTTAAAACCATTAGTCCAAAGTTTTTCTGGTATTTTATTTCGTTTCGTATAGTAAGATATCAATCGAGGTTTACAAAATAGAAAGCTGGTCAATGATGCCCTCCTAGTTTGACCCAAATTACTCACTGGCCAGCCATTTCTTTAAGTTTGGAAATAAGAAATATTCACAAGGGGCTCAATCTAAAGAGAATGTTGCACGTTGAATAGCAGTTACTAGACACGTGTGCACAGTACTTTCTTCTTTGCTAGATGAGCTCACTATTGACTTAATTTTATTCGAAATCTATCCAAAAATCTTAGTCTTAATTGTTTGACTCTAAATCATAAAAATCTGCACTCATAATCCTGTTTAGACAGACTCTTTTTATACTGCGTAGGCTTTACCCGGCTAAACGCTCTCTTTGTTTTTTGTTTTTTTTGTCTCTGAATAGTTGTGATTTTATTAGTTACACAAATGGTTTAAAAATCATTCGCATAGCATCTAAATATCTCGAATGCTTTTTTAAAAAGTTGAAATTGTGTGGCACCGCATAACTTTATCATTTCGAAGTATAGCTGCAAAATGATTGGTTGAGATGACTAAAACCTTAGCCATTATATACACTTTTGTTCTTTCATCATTTTATAGAATTTCATAAAGTTCAATGAAAAAATATTTCTGGCATCAAATTTTGAAGCCACCAATTACATTTTGTAATTAATTACAGGTCAATTACTAATTATGTGTAATAAATTATTGACAGCCATATTAATTACAAATACAATACATAATAAAATATAAATTGTAATTAGAGATTACCAATTATCAATAACATACTATTGGTAATTGTTGATTAATAATTACATTTCATAATGCATTGCCAATTGCCAATTACATATAATTAATGATTGCCAATTACCTTTAACTTACGCTATATTAACACGACATCGCTTTTATTATTGTTGATAAATAATTAAAAATTACATGTAATAAGGTATTGCCAACCAACAATTACATTTAATGAATTAAGTTCAAATTATCATTAAATATGTTCTCACGACAACTTTTTTACCTAATACGCCCTCTCGTTCATAATTTAACCATAATTAGGAGCTTAATTACATATTTAATAACTAGTAACAACACGAAATTTACACCGTTTAACAAGAAAAAAAAGAACTTGCATAACTAATTAGGAAGGTGAACAATGTAATTCAAATAAGTAATTCTAAAAGCAAACAAAGTAATTCGACGTCTCTTGTGAAAATTAGTAGTTGTCAATTAAGCATCTTAATTTTCAATTGGTAGCACTAGCTTACAAGGGTTTTGGTCAGAAAATAAGACATCAATGGGGATGTCTAACTATGGAACAAACAGTGAAAAAATCTCGGACGTCAATCTTTTGAGATATTTATAGAAAACAAAAAAAGTAAGAATAGCATGAGTTGATTTACAAAAACTGAAAATTAAGAGTTTAAGGTCCCTTTCTACAGGGTGGGCAAATTTGAGGTTAGAAAGTAAATTGGCTGCCAAATGATGGAATGTCAAGAATTGAGCTGTCAAAACACAACAGTTATTTAGTAAAAAGTTGGGAAATTTTAACTATGGAACGCTAAACCCTTGAACAAAGAATTTTAATTGTGAAAATTTACAATCAAAATGGTGAAAATGTTACTGTATAACTTCGTAAAATTCGAGTAGCTTTTCCTCGTAATCAGGCTCCTTCTGAGACCGCTGTGTGTAATTTAATCCCTAAATTTAAGGTTCACTGTATTGTTGCTGACAATAGATCAAAACAATACGCTCGTAGGGGCAGTGGTGATTCAAACGTAACTGCTGTACAGGAAAGTGTTAAGAATGAGCCTGGATCATCAATTCGTCGACGTTCTCAACAATTGAGTATCGCCAGAGACTCTTTGCGCAACATTTTGTATAAAAATCTTCATCTTCACGCTTATAAAGTTCAACACGTTCAAGAATTAAAAAAACAAGGCATTTTCCAACAAAATCAAATTTAGTAATGAGGCCCATTTTCAATTAGGCAGTTATATAAACAAACAAAATTTTCGCAGATGAGGCTCACAAATCTACAAACAGTTCCAGGTCGCGTAATTTCTTGATTTGACGATGTCAATTGTGATTTAACGCCGCTGGATTATTTTCTCTGTGGCAATTTGAAAGTCCGGGTTTACGTGAACAAACCACAAGCACTGACGCTCAGAAATATGAAATTCAGCACTGCATTAACAAGATAAGCGAAGTTTTATTGTAAAATGTGGTTCAAAATTTTGTGAAAAGAGCGGACGTCTGCCGACGTTCACCATGTTCGTCACTCATATTTCCACGGTTTGTGAAAAAAGTTTAAAGGGAAATGTAAAAAATGTATTTTGAGGCGCATAATTACACATTTGCCTAATCAGCCTTCATAAAATTATATATTTCATTCAGTCTACAAAACAAAATTTTATTTTTGTAAAATTGTGTAATTAGTAATCGCAATTAATTTAAATTTAATAGGTATTAAATTTTAAACTACATGCAGTTGTAATTGAAAAGAGTCCAATTACTTGTAATATTAATTGGAAAATGCGCATTGCAAATTGTAATATATAACTGAATTTGTAATTTAAAAAATGGATAATATATTATATGTAACAATTACTTTTACATATTATGTAATTGGTAACTATCAAGTACTTGACAATGCTTATTATCTAGCGTATTATACGACAATATAGGTTCTTTGGTTTTTGTGATGGTTTTTATAAGTTTCATTCTAAAAAAGATGACCAACTAGTACCAGGCTTTTCTTGTAGCATTTGCAATATCACATCGGAAGATAATTAAGTACATATTGTCCATTTAATCTGTAAAGCAATTTTTGAACTAACCTGTCGATGACGTGGAGAATCGAAGCCAAGTAAAACTTTTCATTACGAATCAATGTAACCGGTGACCATTAACTTATGCTTATTATCTAGTGTAATATACGACAATAATGATTTGACACACCTTTTTACGGTTTCAGTGATGGCTTATAAAGTTGGCTTCTGACCAATTGGTACCAGACTCTATCAGGCATAGCATTTATAAATGTCTTTTTTTGTCATCCATGCTCAATATTTCCATCATGAATAGATTGAGGCGTGAATAATACTACGAAATTATCCAAATTTACTTTAAAAATCAGTCATCAATTGGCGCAACCTATAGACGTTTTTGGCAAAATTACCGCGTATGGAGTGAAATCATTGCATCAAAATTTGGCGATAAATTGATTTCGAGAAGTCGACCTCTCAATTGGACTCCAAGGTCATGCGATTTGACACATCTCTATTATTTCCTGTGGGGTCACATGAAGCCATTGGTATACATATGCTAATAAGGCAGCGGAAATTCGGATCATTGCAGAGTTTCTGCCTCATTCTCGCCCACCGCTCTTCGCGAGGTACCACCCATGGCTACGGAACGCTCTATTTTAAACTACGAGGATGCTCGTTGGGCTGAGCTCAACGATTTTTTTGGGCTTTTAATTGGAAACTTTGTTTCCTTGACTCAAACGCCGATGCCATGGCAGAAATGGTGGTGAATATAATGAGGCTAGAGATGGATGTTTTTATCCCATCCAAAAAGCTTTCGATTAAACCCAGAAACAAATCTTGGTTTAATCTGTTGTGTAAATTGGCAGTCAGTTCCAGAGAGGAAGCGTTCAGGAATTGGCACTTCTTACTTTCTTACCGCGGGAAGCAAAAACTTTTGGTCATTCGTTAAAAGGCTGAGGAACAACGCAAGTTTGGTTCCTGCTCTTATAAAGAATGACCACACATTCACTAACCCGGTTGAAAAGGCAAACCTTTTAGCCAAAATGTTTGCAAGTGATTCTCACTTGCCTGAGAGCGTTCAACTACTGCCCGAATTTGAAAGAGTATCAGTAACTATGTCTAGTATATTCTTTCGAGCTCGTGCTGTAAAAAGGATTCTTGCAAATCTCAACGTTAACAAGTCTTCTGGGCCGGATGGCATACCAGCACTGGTCCTGAAGCAGTGCTCTTCGACGCTTGCGCGTCCATTAGCTCACCTTTTCAGTGCGTCATATCGCGCCGGTATTTCTCCATCTTACTGGAAGGTTGTTAATGTAACGCTAATCCCCAAAAAGGGCGAGGATAGTAACCCTGAGAACTACCTTCCAATAGCAGTTTGTTCTGCACTCTCCAAGATTATGGAGAGTATGATTAATCACCACCTTGTGGGATATCTGTAGTCCAACGATTTACTTAGCGATCGTCAGTACGGTTTCCAAAAGGGCCATTCTACTGGTGACCTGCTGGCGTTGCTCTCGGAGAAGTGGAACAAATCCATTCATGGTTTTGGCGAGAGTAAGGTTGTGGCTCTGGATATCTCAAAGGCGTTTGATAGGGTTTGGCACAAGGTTCTCATTTCAAAACTTAATGCTTTTGATGTCGGTAGTCTTTCTCTCGATTTATATCGAGTTTTCTCAGAGATCGCTCTATAAGAGTGGTTATAGATGGGGTCTCATCCGACGCGTTCAGGGTAAACTCAGGCGTACCGCAAGGCTCTGTTCGTTCTCCTACCCATTTTCTAATATTTCTTAACGACTTTCTTTTTCTCGCTTCTAATCATATCTACTCTTTTGCGGATGACAGCAACATTTGTCACTCATATTCTTTTGATCGTAAACCGAGCCTTTTGGAGGTTGGGGCAAGAAGGATGAATTTGAACGTCACACTCACAAGTGACCTGGTGAAGGTCTCCGAGAGGGGTCGTGCGAACAAAGTCGATTTTAATGCGTGTAAGACTCAATGTTGTTTTTTAACGCACAGATGTGGTGGTGTGATGTCATCTGTGTCAATGGGTAATGTGGATATTGAGGAATCAGTTGCTCTTGATGTTCTTGGCATGAGAATTCACTGTGACGTTCGTTGAAATGATCACATATTTCAAGTGTCGAAAGAAGCATTCAAGTGCATTGGTTTTTTGAGACGGTGCAAGAAATACTTCACTCCATCCGATCTCCTTAATATTTACAAGACCTATACGCGACCCAAAATGGAATACAACTCTCATGTATGAGCCGGTACTTCAAAGTCTATTTTGGAGCTTCTCGATCGCGTACAGGAGAGGGCGAAGATGCTCATCAATGACGGTAGGGTAGCCAACTCTATCGATTCATTGGAGCACCGACGCAATGTGGCGGAATGTGTTCTAACGAAATTAAGATATTAATTCCTAAGAATCATATATTTTTACGCAGTACTCGTATTTCTCGTAGAGCGCAACCCTTTGTAGTTGATTGTCCAGTAAATCGCACAACGAATTATAGGAAGAATTCGTTCTTTGGTCGCACTGTTCGGTTGTGGAATAATCTTCCAGCGAAAGTATTTCCTGCCGCTTACGACATGAGTAAATTTAAATCTAACGTCCATAAACACCACTCCCACTGTCCTGCTTCCAATAACCTATTTTCCTAGTACCAGCACAATGCACTGCATGAGTAGGGGCCATCTTCTGGGTGCTGGTCTTATATAAAAAAAAACAATTGGCACCTTGTGGGCCAACATTGTGTTATCTGTGATATAGGGCTCAGATTAGACTTTCAGAATATGATTCACCAAGAACAGTATTGATGTATTGATTTTCTGAATGAAAAAAATGTTTTGAATACAAATTTATTTTCAGTGTTAAATTGTACAATTATACGATCTAACGAATTAAAAAAAACACCTTACATAGGCATACATATATACTCACACACACAGATATGTGTATGAATTTGCAATATTGCAATTGTAATTTTTGATATAAATCTATTCCAAACTCGGTGTACATACATACATACATACGTATGGATATATTTATTGGGAGGATATTTATGCATCTTCATGTATGTGTGCATGAGCTGTGGCATTTATGCTCTTTTTTATAATCAAACACATGGTGGCATTCAACAACTGAAATGTTTTGTACATACGTATGAAAATACGTGTACGTTTTCTTGCAACAATACGCTGCTATACAATGTATGACACAATCATTGCCACACAATACATATATATATACATACCTATACAGCTCTTTATATGCAATATATTCACATTTATATCGGTATGCATGAGTATGCGTGCATACAAATATTTATTGATTATAAATAAACAAAATGATTTGACAAAATGTATCTCCCTCTCTGTGCATGTGTTAGAAATAGAAAAAAAAAATAATAATAGAAATAGGAATAGAAATGAATTATTATTACGTTTTAAGAGCAGCAATCGATATTTGAATGTGTCCGGTCAATAGAATATAAATTCCACTCAAATTGTCATATCGCCCCAAAATACAGGAGCCAAAATGTATGTTTACTGATCATCACACACGTATATACATATTTGCATAGAATATTAAATGAAAGTGTTTGAATTTTGATTTTTTTATTTTTATTTTTTAATTTGAATCAATGAATATTCTGGAAATAAAATGTGAAAATAAATGAATGAAAGTGAATGGACATTGGGGTTTGCTTAGTAATAAAATTAAAATAAAAACAAATGAATTTCAGTTGTGAAAATTTGTTGAAGGCAAATAGGCTGATCTAGTGCTGAATCTAGTGCTGCATTTTCAATTTATTTGTGTTTTTTTTTTCTTTTTTGGTTAAAATTTCGATCGTTAATAATCCCTGGTATTACGACGACGCTAGTCAGTTTAAATTAAATTAAAAAACCCTTAGATTTCAATTCTGTTGTTATTGCACTCTTGCTCAGCATGTACATATGTATGTATAGATCAATACAATGAGAACTTCTGATCTGATCCCATGTAGACATAGTTACTCCATCTTGCACGGCTTACCGCTGTTGATTTCGCATCTTTCAATATTAGTTTGTTTTGTCTTAGTTCCTGGATAATTGTGTGTCCTTAGGTGTTTCTGAGCCTTGAGATTTCCACTCGAGTAACATTTTGGTAATATTATCTGGATTTTTCGAATGGTGTGACCGATCTAAGCCAATTATTTTTGCCTTATCTTCTTCAGCATGGGTTCCTCTTTAGTTATGTTCCACAGTTGTGTGTTACGTATGGTGTTAGGCCAGAATATTCTGCAGATGATTCCGAGGCTTCTGTTGATAGAAACCTGAAGTTTTTTCGTGCTGTTATTCGAAACAAGACAGGTTTCACTGTCATACAGCAGAAATGATTTAACACATGATTTAAATATGATTCATAGTGACTACAGTCCTTCAAATTCCGCTCTCGCTTCATTGAGCCTATTGTCTACGTCTGTTTCCGCGCCGCCGTTTGTAGTCATTGTACTTCCTACATACTCGATTGGTTGACCTTGTAGCATGATATTTTCCTTGCTATAGGGTGGGCCATTTAAAAGTTTAAATTCAAGAATGCAATAAAACAGAAGCGGTTTGAAATTTTGCCAAATGTATTTTTGTTGTGAAGTACAATTGTTCCGAATGACCTCTCACTACCCCATTCGATCGGATCAATTTTCGGGAACTTTTTCGGGTGGATGGGGTTCTATCTTGGCAATGGCGCATCAGGAATGTTGGCCTCTAAATGCTCAATGGTCTCTGGTTTGTCAGCATAACACTTATCTTTAACGGCGGCCCTCAGAATACGTTCAAACGGTGTCAAATCGCAGCTTCGTGGCGGCCAAATGGCATCACCTTTTCGGCTAATTAAACGGACATCAAACGCCCGACGCAATAAATCGATTGTGGCATGAGATGTGAGGCAATACAATGAGGAGCTGGCATTGACCGTAATCGTTGTGCCATCCTCATTTTCAAAGAAATATGCACCAATGATGCCTCCTCTCCACAACCCGAACCAAACACTTATTCGCAATGAGTGCATTGGCTTATCTAAATACGGTATTTTGCTTATTAACGTATCCACCAAGATAAAAATGAGCTTCATCTGAAAGATGATTTTTTTGGTTTTGATTTTTTTGTAATTTCCGACCAATTGTCTTTGTTTTGGAAATAACGTTGCTCAAGCGTAAGTCGATTCATTTTGTTCAGTGGAGATAACATACCGATTTTTTGACAGACTGGAATGTCATAAATATTTCCAGATTCAAAATAACCGCTGGTTCAAATTTAAACCGATAGATGGCCCACACGAATGTATTGTTTATTCTCATGACCTTGATTTTCCTGATATTTATATAAAGTCCAACATTGCGTGCTAGTCTTTCTAGGTCCTACAGTTTTGGCCGCATATTGGAGATCTTATGAGAGAGCAGATCAGTGTGATCTGCATAGTCCAAATCTTCGAGTTGGTGTGAGAGACTCCATGTTATTTCTTTGCTCGTTATTTCATTCAGCATGGTGGTGAATAGCTGAGGTGATAGTGGGCATCCTGTTTTTTTTTCCAGTATTGGTGTAGAATGGTCTTAATACAGCAAACTCCCTTTTACAACACTTTTTATTTGCGCCTAAACAGACTTTACTTATTGACAGCCAAATGATAACTGAACTCACCAGCCACAATGCGCCATCCTTTTATAGTATTTCATCACTGGTTTCGAATATTTTAGTACAGACACGAATCTTCGATTTATCTACGTTAATTCAAATGTTCTAAAATAATTTTATAAGCACAAAAAGTGTTCCAACTGCATGCGGATGGTAGCACTCTTAATTAGTACAGGGAATTTTTTTGCAGCTATTAAGCCTTGGCACAAACCAATAAAATTTATAGCTTAAAATCGCACAATAAGTCTATGATGTGGTAGATTTTTCTCTTCAGGGTTTTTATTCTCGTAACAATATGTACACCTGAGTTTATCAAGGTAATCTCCTTCTGCTATAAAACACTTGTGCTAAATCTTTTTTTATTCCTTAAAGCACATTCTGTAATTAATGAAGTATCTATTCAGAACCTATAGCAGCTAGTCAAATGCGATTGTTTTGTAACAATAGTGTTGGAACAACTATTATGTACTTATTTCCAGTTATTCCAGAAATTTATTTTTAATCAAATTATTTAATATCAGCTCATTGAGTTAATCATTTTGTTGGATCATGTTTTTGACACCAAATTTATTTTAATTCAATTTAAAAATACAATTTTATTAAAACCTATTGATAATGCAGACAAACAATATATTTCAAGTTAAAAATTATTAAATTAAAATAAAATTGAATAAAAATAAAAACATTAAGTAGCAATAATAAGCATTTAAAATATCACACGCCGAACGAATACAAATGAAATTTCAGAAACAGACGTTAAAATAAAAATTAACAAAAATAAAATAAAATTACATAATAGTGACAAAAAAGAAAAAAAAATATCGTTATTTTTATCTGTTTTTTCCTAAATCCGGCGTACTTTGCTACCCTTATCTTAATTATTATCTTAGTTATCATTTCTCCCTTTTATCTCCTTCCGGGTTAAGTTCAAAGATTTAACTTAGCTTTAGTTCCCTCCAGAAAGACACTGTAGAATCTGCTTGTAAGATCTATACAGTCCTCCAACAAACGCACATTAATTTTTAGTAGTAATGGGTGCCCAGAATTGAGGTATCATTTTAATTTAAATTAAAAAAAGAAAACATGCTTTTTCATTATTAATAAATGAAATTATAAATTATAAATCGAACAGTGTTGATGGAAATATAAGCAAAAATTTCGGAAATGATAATTTTTATTATATTCCTAATAACTTTGCGTTAAATTTTAAGGAAAATATAAGTAAAATATTACACAATTGTGACATAGGGAAATTGTAAAATAGAGCAACAATGCGCGAAAACCCATTCTTTATGCGGAATACGGACAATGATGAAATTTGTAATATACTCCCGACTTTAAACACTAATAAAAGTGCAGGGGCTGATGCCATAAGACCGATGGACCTGAAGAAGAATGCTGACTATATCACACGGCTGATAACAGCTTTAATCAACTTAAGTTTAGACAGCGGATGCAAGACGAACTACAATAACTACAGAACCATACCTATACTACCAGCCATTGAGAAAGTTCTTGAAGAAATATTTGTCAGGAGTTTGTCATCTTTTTTGGGAAATATAAGATCACAAATAGGAACCAATTTGGTTTCCAAAAGGGAAAGAACATAAATAAATTATTAGGAGAATTTTCGAATTACATAAATCATTGTTTATCGAAGAATATGCACTGCTTGGTTCTATATATCGATTTTAGTAAGGCCTTGATACCCTTAGACACAGCAACTTAATTCAAATGATGGAGAGATATAGTATTAGAGGCAATACATTAATGTGGCTTAGAGATTACCTAGATTGCAGAATATATATGGTCAGGATAAGTAATAACATTAGTGATGAAGTACCAGTAGATTGTGGCATACCTCAGGGTTCGAAGCTTAGGCCAATACTTTACTTAATATACGCAAATATGTTGATGAATACTCGTTGTAACAACGCAGTTTTTGCTTATGCTGACGATACTGCAATTATCATTTCGGATAAGAATATTAAGCATGCCACAGAAATAATGCAGGAACAACTTGAGCAACGAGCAAATGATGTCATGACAATGGGCTTATAATAAACGTGTCCAAGACAAAATTGATGCATATAAGACCAAGGCATTTATCTCCTAGCATGCAGGATATTAATTAGAATGGATGAATCCTGCAGCACTATAATGGAATTAGTAGAGACCTACAAATACTTGGGGATATACGTGGATTGTAATTTTAAATGGAAAACGCACAACGAAATGCTACGCAGAAAACTTCACAAAACAGCATATATACTAAATCACATTAGCTATTGCTCAACGTATGATGTGCTCAGACAAACATATATTTCACTCGCTGAATCATGGTATAACAGCATGGGGAAGTTCTCCCCAATGCAAGATGCTGCAAAAAACACAGAACCAGTTACTCAAAACTCTCAAGAAGATTTTCCAATTTTCGAACAGCACACCATCCTATAATGCAATTGTCAGTAACGGAATAACGCACTGCACAACACGGATGAACGCAACAAATCTCAGCACTACTGGAGACCGTAAAAAGCATATATCGCGTAACCTTGATAAATTATTTTTATAAGGAAAATCGATTTCTAAAACCTATTTATCATAATCACAACACACGATGTAATGCACAAGGAAGATATAAGGCAGAGCGATTCAACAATGAATTCGGAAGAAGTACTCTAAACGTGATGCTGCTCACAATCTTCAACAAAATTCCTGTGCAAATAATCAACGAAAATTGTGCAATGAAAAAAAAGGCTTTTAAAAAACTACTTAATTTTTTCACAATGAATATGAAAAGTAACCAATAAAGAGTGGAATTCGATATTTTGTCTTTCATCAACATAGTTTTTTTTATTATATTTGTTATACTATACTGCTTCACATACATACATATGTGCGAATACTTTTGTCGCTATACCACACTTACATAATGTTTTAAATTTCATTATCTAGCAGACTTCTATTGCTAGAATAAATGTAAATATAAATAAATAAATAAATAAATAATAATAATAATACTAAATAATAAAAAAATAAATAAAAAAGATATTAAAAAAATATTTTTATACCAGTCGGCTCGGCAGGCTCACAATCGTTTACTAAATTTATCAATCACGTTTTTCAATAAGCTGTCGTCAGTGATTGATATCTGCTTGATAATGTTGATGTTAAGCCAGGATTGGCAACCCACCCGGGTTTTATTGGGTATTATATTAAAAGAGAGCCCGGATGGGTGTAATTTTGCTATTGGGATTACAAATTGATACGGACCGTTTTTTATAGCTCAAAAAAGATAATGAATAAACAAATTATCAAAATAAAAATGTATGAAATTACTGCTCACATCTTTTCCCCAACCTTGAGCCAATTTTCGAATCCTGCTTCAGAAAAACTTATCGTCTTTTGAGGCAATCCAAATTTGTCGATTTTTATACTTTTTGATAAGAAGTGATTCATGCTAATAGATATTGTATATGTCGAAACGGCTGATAGTCAGAGGGACCAATGCTCGAATAATACGACAGTTGACAGTTTGATCGTTTCTGATAATCGTTCGGCAACTATTGCGACGTGAGGCCGAGTGTTGTCATGCAAAAGAATAACTTAACGAAGTCTCTCTTTGTATTCTGGCCGTTTTCTCAAAGCCGCCTTGATCTGACCAAGAGTACATTATGAATACTAAACGTTATTTGACTAACAAATAAAAAAATGTCTAATTAAACGCAGTTATAAAACCCAAAAAACTCATCACAAAACCCAATAAAACCCTGTGCGTTGGATTTTTTTAA
The DNA here is from genome assembly GCA_023159175.1 of Wohlfahrtia magnifica. NCBI lineage: Eukaryota > Metazoa > Arthropoda > Insecta > Diptera > Sarcophagidae > Wohlfahrtia > Wohlfahrtia magnifica. Next base: position 2,268,928 of record JAKWBJ010000212.1, on the reverse strand, counting down.
GCCCAGGTTTTTGCCAACCATGTTTTAAGCTCTTGAACTGTTTTGGGATTATTCCTGAACACTTTCGATTTAAAAAAAAAACTCCACAAAAAAATCTAAAGGTGTCAAATCGCATGATCTTGATGGCCAATTTACTCCTCCACTACGAGAAATAATGCGATTTTTGAACTTTTCTTTTAAAAGATCAATTGTTACTCTTGCTGTGTGACAAGTGGCACCATCCTGTACCGATTTTCATTGACCGTAATCGCATTTCCATTTTCGTGTTAAAAAAATATGATTTGAAGATTCCTCCGGCCCACAAACAACACTAAACCGTAACTTTTTGTGGATGTAATGGTTGCTCTAAGATAATTCTTAAATTCTCTTCACCCCAAATGCGAGAATTCTGCTTGTTGACGTAGCCATTGAGCTGAAAATGGGCTTTGTCGGTGAAAAGTGTTGTGTTAAAAAAATTCTCACTTTCTGGTTTTATTTCTTGGATCAGCTGGATCTTATAAGTCTTCAAATGGAGATTACGATGCCAAATGTTGAATAATATTGATCGTTTGATGTTTAATTGCTGCGAACGACAACGAATGAATGTTTTTGAATCTTCCTCAACACTTCTGCACACGGCTGCTATGTTTTCGGTTCAACGACCACTACGTTGATAAATTCTGATTCTGTTTCTGTTATCATGAACGGATCCAGTTTCTTTAAATTTCTCAACCATCAGCTATCAAATTTTGTTCTAAATTTCCTAATTACATCTTGAAAACTTTTGCTATTTTCAAAACGTTGTTCCTTCAAGTAACCTTCCATATTAACTAACCGGAATGTATTTAGAATCTGAAAATAAAAATTTAGAATAAAAATAACATGTGGAAAAAAATGGCAGCAAAATTTAAATGATACCTTAATGTTGGATTCCATATTTAGTATTATCCAAACTCGTCCAGTTATTGACTGATGATGTGTATTGTAAACGACGTTGTTTGAACAAAGTTTAGAAATTTCTATTATTACCCGTCTCAAGCTATACCTTTATGTTTACTATGTATAGTTTATGCCACGCCCACTTATCCACTTAGCTCATCCTTCGACTAATCTTTTGTATTGACTACGAAATCATTCAGACCAAATTCTGAAACTTACACTCTAACCGTTCTCATGATAAACAAAAATTAATATTTAGTTTTGTATGGAAGTTACCATGTCCGATTTCGCCCACTTTTTAACAGATGATTTATATTGAGTACGAAGTCATTCAAACAAAATTCAAAAGCTTTCGCTTTAACCGCACATTTATCTGACTGATTCAGTTGTAAATTTTGAAATTTATATAGCCTTCCTTCTAGATATACAGATTGATTTTGTAAAAATTTAAATAAAATCGGTTCAGCCGCTTAGTTGTCTATAAAGTTCACAAAACATACATACCTACAAAACACACATTCATATGACTTTGCCACATTTATTTCAAGTGAATATTTTAGTAGTTCAATAAAAAATAACTAACCTACAGTGAGAGGGAACGTGGTTTATAACTGAAAGAGAAATTGAGCGCTGTCAGCGATGGCGGTCAGACATAAATTTTTTTCAATTCATCGTAGTTTTATTATCTTAACAAATAAATTTCAAGTTACATCTTTATCACAAAGTATGACAACTAAAAAAAAACTATGTCAGTCGCTTAGTGGAATGGAGTGTACGGTATTTTAAGTGAGTCCATCTTTAGCCTACAGAAACAAACTGAATGGTTACCAACGCGAGAAAATGCCACGTATAACTGTCCGGTGTGCCCAAATCGAAGCCACAAACAGACATCGTTTGGCCTTGAGACTTATTGATTGTCATTGCGAATGCCAATGTAATTGGAAATTAAGCCCGTGTGAATTAAATTGACATATCTATGGGAATAATAGGGATTCACGGTGTTAATACATCTTCTACTCGGAACTTGCCATTCAAAATTCTGGCTTTGACACGGTTTTTCATCAATGTTTAATAACTAATCGCGTTTCATTTCACAGCCGTGGTGGGTTAAAATTACGAAGCAAAATAACCGTGACACATATTGCTTTATATGAGATCACTTATTTAATTGAATGTAATAACTATCTTGAGCAAAATGGAAATAAATGGTTATAGCACTGCAATTTGATTATACATTAAAGAGCCAAACACATTGAACGCAGCAGCTCCATGACTACATATGTCAATGTTTCATCACTTTGTAATGGATTGGGTTGATTCACAATAGCCAGCAAAAAGTAGACCGGGCTAAATCTTTTCAGTGGGCTCATTTGTTGACTTGCTTAGAAGTGGCATACGTAGTTGCGTGTTTGAACGCGATTATCAAAATTCCTTTGGCATATTTACGTGTATGCGTTAACGAGAAACCAAAAAGAAATTCTGAAAAATTTAGAGCAAAGAAGTATGTTATTCTTCACTAACGTGAATTAGCAATATATATCGTGCCGTCATAGTACTCTGCACTAACATACTAATTTTTATTACTATAGATTGAGTAGTTCTCGAGTTATAGGTATCTCTTGAAGAAGGAGGATTACCACACCCATTTTTTGCACGATTATCGACATCGAATCTAGCGATTTGCCAAGCCCACTTTTTGTTTAGGCGTATTCACAGACCTACTGGATATACAAACAAAATTTTATAAGAATCAGTCAAGCCGTTTCGGAGGAGTTTAATTACCAACAAGGTGACACAAGAAAGCACAGAAAAAAATTGTACAGTAAGTGTTTTCGACTAAAAGCAATTTAAAAGTAAATTAGTCAGCTTTCTATAAAAAATTCACTTCAATATCAGGCTTAAAAAATTGTACCCTTACTTTTCCTCCCAAAGTTCGTATTTTAAATAGGCCACAGATTAAAATTTAGCACTTTACAGCTTTAAATCTTTTTCTCATAGAATGTACTAGATTCTTGGTGATATTGAGTAGTATATTTGCCCATATATCCAAGAGGACAGTCCGTAGCTTATATTTGCTCCTAATTGGACGTTAACTTAATTTGGAGTCCATATACACCATCAAATTATTACAGCACTTTTTTACATTATTCTACTATTGGGAAAGAATGTTTCGAGTCATTGTCCTGAGACAAGCAATAGTTTCCATTTAAATTTGACTTTGAGTAGTATTGTGTAATATTATCCATTTGTATGCTTTAATATCCCATCTTCTTCATTACCCCTACTATAAAAATAAGAATGCCAACTGCATTCAAGCTGCTAAACCAAGATACATAGCATAACATTCCAGTATTGATGCTTACACAAGATGCTCACGTTTAAAGAGAAATGATTTGGGGGAGTATTCATGAAGTTTGGTCAGTTCCATAGCAACTATGACAGCAATTTCCTTGAGCATATTTTCAATAAAAAAATATTTAAACCTATTAAAATTTTACTTATTTAAATTAACCGGTTTATTCGGTATTCGAAAAATAAGGTTTTTGAAAAAACCGTATTTGACATAGCCAAGAAAACCGGTTAAAACCGGTCGAATAATAACCATCTGATCTCCCTAATAGGCACTTAACAACAAATAGTATTTTAATATGTATGTTTTGATACATACTTCTATCTATTGTGCTGTAAATAAAAACAATGTTTCCAACTCCAGAGGCAGCCTACACGCGTAGGTTCCTCTTTCTACAGTTACTTTGCGAATTAAAGTCGATGGTATTTATGATGATATCATTTGGTGGTCGGCGCAGAAAATGGCCGATTTAGCTCCAATTCCGTCAGCTGCAACCGGCAGCTGTTTTGTTTCGATCCATAAGCTGCTATTGGTAATTAAATTTGCCCAGCGGATACACTGGTTACCGAACATCTGCAATTTCTGGATATTTCAGGGTGTAGCGTTCTTAATATCTGCTCTCGGCGGAAAAGGGTACGCGTTTCAGAACCGGCCGAACGTTTGCTTTGCTTTTATGACTATCGGTCAACACCAGGCATGTGCAAAAGTAAAAATGTAGTTGTGTTAGTGAGAACATGAAAAGTACTCTCTCAGAGATGTAAAGCTTACGTTAAAAAAAAAAAAAAAAACAACATGCATCCGCCATGTACATTTGTCCCTTTTTCAGTGACAACTAAGAGCAAGATCGTAAGAACTTTTTTAAATTATTTTTCTGTGCCTAAAAAATATGCGTACTTTCTCAGCACATGTGCTTTCGTCGGTTTCTCATTGACGACTAGAGCAAGAGCGTAGGAATATTTGTGAATTGAGCGTGAACAATTGTTCTATGAAATGAACACCATTGGTCTACCCAAAAATAGCAGAGGAAATGCACATCTTTTAAATTGTGGTTGTTTATACCAGGGTTGGCAAAAAACCGGGGTTTTTTTTAAACCATACCCAGCGGGTTTTATTGGGTTTTTGATGAGTTTTATAACTGCTGTAAAATTTCCTTCAATTCAACAATATATTTTGTTTCGCATGAGCTGCTAAAACTCGAAGCAGAGTGCAATTATTTCGTTTGAACCGTGTATTATGAAACGAACGTCCGGAATACAAAGACACACAGGCTGACCGATAAAGTTGTCCTTTCGCATGATAACACTTGGTCTCACATCGCAAACGTTGCCAAACAATTGTTAAGAACGATCCACACCCGCCGTATTCTCCAAACATTTCTTATTCTGATTATTGGCTGTTTCAACGGATACAGTAACTTCTGGCATGTCACCGAATCACTTCTTTGAAAGAAATATAAAATTGGTTCAAAGTGGATCACCTCAAAAGGTGAGAATTTTTTCTGAGACGGGATTCGTACATTGGCTCAGAAGTGAGAAAAAATGTAAGCAGTAATTTGATAAATTTTTATTTTGACAAATTTGTTAATTCATTGTCTTTTTTGAGCTAAAAATCGGACCGAATAAATTTGTACTCCCAATATGTAAATTTTAATTATTTTTGTTGTAAATAAATTACGGAAACCTTTAAATAAAACCCACCCGGGATTTTTTTTATATATATAAACCACAAAAAATCCGGATGGGTTTTAATTGGGTTACCCAGTGGGTTGGCAACCCTGCTTTATACTGAATTTTTCATGTCTTGCACTCTTGATTCATAGTCGATCGGTGGAAGTAAATGTAGATCTAGGGCTGTCTTTTTAGAACTGTAATTATGAGTTGGTATGCTATATGGTTTTACGAAAATGAAAATGTTAAAGACAAATTTCACCACGTCAGAGCTTATTATGAGCTTTTAGCTAAAAAAATGTATTGGCTTGTGTCAAGTTTAAAAATTTTTAAAATTATCTGCACTTAAATTTAAAGTGCTGCCAGTGAATGGATCGTTACTTTTTGTGTTATTTTAGACCACTTTGAATAACGTCGAAAAATCGAGGATTCGTGTCCGTACTAGAACATTCCAAACTAAGATAAAATACTATAAAAACAGCGAATTGCGGCTGGTGAGTTAGTTAAAGTCTGTTTAAGGCGCAAATAAAAAGTGTTTTTAAAAGCGAATTTGGTGTATTAAAATACAGTGAAGTTAATAAAGAAAGAGACAGATTGTAAATCAAAAACAAATAAATAAATAAATAAATAAAAATAGTGTTTATTTTATTTTAACGCAATATAAACGAACTCAAGTGTTTTAAAAAGGTTAAAACATAACAATATATGTATTCCAACCAACTAAAGTGATACTGAATCTAAAGCAGGAAGTAAATGAGAATAAAATATCATACAAAACATATGAGGCACACACAGCTAATATCAGGTATCCATACATGACACCTACTCTATAAAGAAAAAGTGAATGTATTTTTCTCTCTCTCCACTCATCTGCAATGCAATTTGCGTGATAAAAGTGCATAAATATTTTTATGAGCTTTAAATTTGTTATTTTTTCTTTTCTTCTCACGTCCTCTAGTTTAGGTTTACGTTTTGCACTTTTGGTTTTTATTTTTATGTTCCGTGTTATGTTGTGCTTTCTTTCGCACATTTTCTCTATTAGCCACCACATGTTAAACATTTTCGAAATGAGCATTTTTATGTTTTTGCCATATATTTAATGAAATTTTGTTCATTTGGTAGTGGATTTCAGTTTTTGGTTGTAGTTGGCCTTGTTTGCCAACCGCTGTAATGCAGGATTAAATTTATATTTTTCGTTTCACTATATTTGCTTGAATTTTTTTTTTTTTATTTTAAATATTTATTTATTTTTATTTTTTTTTTTCAGAGTGTTGGCTAAAAAATTATGATGATGATGGCAAATAGAATTGTATTAACAGGTGTATTTGACAGGATTTTAATAAATGAATCCAAGAAAAAAATAGAAAATTAAAATGAAAAAACAAAATAAATAAAATAGTGAAAAAAAGAGTGTAAATATTTGATTGAAACATGATTTGAAATGAAATTGCATTTTAATTGATTTATTACGTACAAATTATTTATGAAATAAATGTTATCTGTTTATGACTAAAAGGATTTTGGGTGTGACAAAATTTTGTCACATTTTCTTTTTTGTGGAAAATATTTCTTAAATATTTAATTTATTTTTTGTTTAAAGTCATAAAGCCATTCAAATATTTTTATTTTCTGGTTTGGGTTCATTGAACGTTATAATTAAAAAGTCAATATGTTAGAAATATGTACACACGTGAGTATGATTTATTGATTTAAATGAGTTGAATATGTAAATCCGATGGAGTGTATTAAATCTGGAATAATGATTTTTTATGTGAAAATTTTTAAAAATTAATATACAGTATGTCAAGAATGAGTTTACTCATATAAAAATAATAAGCTTTTTTAAATTTAATTGACAATAAAATGTCAGGGCTTGTTACTGCTTACATAGTTTTTTTTTTGTTGTAGATAATTTATGCAGCATCTTTAAAGGATTATGACTAAAAATATTCCAGTCTAAGAGATAAATACCCAATATTACCTTTTTTTAGTGTCAGATAACTCTTGTTTTTTACTCAGTTTAGCATTATTGTTTTCTGCAATTTTGTAAATATATTGGTTATAATTTTCTGAAATGCAAACCTCATTTAGTTCCATATTGCACAACTTAAAAGATGCCACGAAAAAGTTTATCTTATTACAACGTCATTCAGTTGATTTACTATAATGATCATTTGTAAAGGAGTATAGCCGATTTATCAGAAATGCTTTCAGTGGCAAGAAAAATGAATTCGAAAAATTAAAGTTAATGTGGGGGATCGCCCCTAAGACCATAACAAGTAAATATGCAAAGCGTACTATTATTATTACAACAATCGCTCAAAACCCTTAAATTTCTAAAGGAACACTTGTGAAAGAGCTTGAAGAAGAGTGTGGTGTTGTCGATTGTCATTAAACGGTTCTGCAGGCAGTTTTAAAATATAAATAATAATCAAGAGCAGCACATTTATTTATTTATTTATCGTAATCTCAATACAACAAGAACACGTCTTAATTTATAGTATTGCTTAGTAAATTGTCGTATACGAGGGCGGATTGATATTGAAGCTACCTAAGTAGGAAAAAAACATTTTTTTTTTAGCTCAATACACTTAGTAAGACGATTTTCTAACTTTTGGGAACTCCTCAAAATACGCCTTAGTTTCGGTAATCACTTCTTCGTTTGAGATGAATCTTTTTCCTGCGAGCCATTTTTTCAAGTTTGGAAACAGGAAAAAGTCACTAGGGGCTAAATCTGGACTATAAGGTGGATGATCAACCAATTCGAAGTGGATTTCTCGTAGATTTAGCATCGTATCTAATGCTGTGTGAATCAATGCGTTGTCTTGAAGAAAGGGCACTTTTTTCTTGTTTAAATGTGGTCGTTTTCCCTTGATTGCATCAACCAATTGATCCAATAATGCAATATAATACTCTCTTGTGATTGTGGATCCCTTTTCAAGATAATAGATGAGCAATATTCCGTGTGCATCCCAAAATACAGTGGCCATAACCTTGCCAGCCGATTTCGCTGTCTTCGCCTTCTTCGGAGCACTTCCACCAGCTTCCACCCATTGCTTCGATTGATTTTTGGTTTCAGGTGTGTAGTGGTTGACCCACTTTTCATCAACAGTTATTCATCTACGCTAAAAATCAGCAGGAAAATGCTTTATCATGTCCAAACACCGCTGTGAAGTGATCTGTCGAAGTCGTTTTGGTCAACACTGAGCAAACGCGGCACCTATCTTGCCGATAGCTTTTTCATATGCAAAAATTCATCAAAATGTTAAACACACGTTTATATGATTAGTTTCCATTTAAGCAATCTCACGGATTTTGACCCGGTGATCGTTCATAACGATATCGAGGATTTGCTTGATATATTCTTCAGTAACCACCTTGTTGCAGTGCTTGTTCGGCCCCGTTTAATTTCAGCAATCCAATATTTTACCACATAATCTGACAGAGCAGATTCGTCGTAATGTTTATCAAGTTTTTCTTTTGTCTCTTTCGCCGTTTTGCCTTTCAAATAATAGTGTTTAATCACTACACGAAATTCACTTTTTTCCATTTTCCAAGAAACACAAAAGTTGCATACTTCAAACGACTACAACAAATAAACTAATCGATGAATTTGTCTAAAATTTTAACAGCTGACATTTGACAGATCGTAATTTCTAAGAAAGAAAAAGTTTTTGTGTTTGTGCGGCCATCTAGCGCTAGGTAGCTTCAATGTCAATCCGCCCTCGTATACAAAATAATTTTAAATTGAAAATGGAAAAGTTAATCAATTAATTACAGAAAATATAATTTAGAATTTTGAAAAAAACTATATCATACAAAATTTAACCCATAAAGTAACATTTAAGACAAATATAATAATAATGAAAGAAAACATGACTACGAAAAGTGCTTATAAATGGCAGCTTTCAAATGGCCTGCATTGGATATTTTTTGCGGCAGACGTCCACTCTTTTCACAAAATTTTAAACCACGTTTCGAAACAAAGCTTCGCTTATCCCGTCAATGCTGCGTCGAATTACATCTTTCAGAGTGTCATTCGTTTGTGGTTTGTTGACGTAAACTCGGTCTTACAAATGGCCCCAGAGAAAATAATCCAGCGCATTAAATCACCAGAACGAGGCTCCCAATTGACATCGGCAAATCGAGAAATTACTAACCACAAACCGCATCATACGGTCACTTTCTTTAGATGTAATGGTTTTTCGAGCCCCATATTGGACAATTTGTTTGTTTACATAACCGCATCACTGCAAATGGGCCTCATCACTAAATATGATTGTGTGAAAAAAGCGTTATTTTCGTTCAGTTTTCTAAACAGCGAATTCACAAGCGTTCAACGCAATCAGTAGTCGGCAGGCTTTAATTCTTTAACGAGTTGAAGATGAAGATCTGTATGCTAAGTGTTGCGCAAAGTTCCTCTGGTGATCGACGATTTGATGTTCCAGGCTTATTCTCTACAGCGGTTATATTAGCGTCACTACGGTCAGTACGAGCGTATTGTTTTGATCTATTGTCAGCAACAGTACCGTGAGCCTCGATTTAAGCGATTAAATTACACACTGCGGTCGTAGAAGAAGCCTGATGACGATGAAAAGCTGCTCGAATGATACAGTACGAAGTGATACAGTAAAATTTTCACAATTTAAATGCTTTGCTCATGAGTGAAGCGTTAAAATTTTCAAACTGTTTACTAAATAAGTATCAAAGGTTGACAGCTCAATTCTTGACATTTCATCATTTGACAACCAATTTACTTCCTAACCTCAAAATTGCCCACCCTGTAAAATAGAATGTAAAAACGTCTCTAAACTTGGAAAATTTGGAATGGATTGTATAGAAATGCGTTTACATAAGAAATATACAAACATTGCTTAAGTTTACTTAAGTGAAGTTCTACATTATCTAACTTTCTATTCTTTCCCAATCCGCCAAAAATCTTAAAATCGGTTAAATTTAGCTAAATTATCAGCTTATAAGTGCATGAATGCACGAACAACCGGTTATTTACCTGTAACTCAAGAATTTGAAAATGTTTCGAAAATTTCAAAATCAGATCGTTGTTAATCGCGAAAGCGCCTTTAAAAGGAGTGGTATCACTTCCCAAGAATTTCTATGTCATTCTTTTTTGTGGCATAGTTTTTTTCTTAAACACTTTTCTTGACGCGTAGAAAATTCATTAATTTTTGTCGTAAAATTTTAGTTGTTGCCTTCATATCATATACACGATAAAGGCAAATAGTGAAATTTGAGTGCAGAGTTAAAGCAGTACGGAAATCATTTGTTTGTTTGTTGGAATACATTTTGGTTTTGTGGGTTAAGCAAATTATACCTCAAGACAAGTGTGATGGACCCCATATGCCTGAATATACTCTCATAATGGTAAATGGATTTAAGAATGTGTACCGCAGTTCTGTTGTAGGGTTTACTTGTGTAAATGTTTCTTTTGCCTTTGCTTTTGTGGCTTAAAAGAAAATATAAAAATACAGAAAAATAAAATAAAAAAACCGCAATCGCCAAGTTGTCCTAGTAGAGAACATACTTTTCTCGTGTTTATTCAGTTAAAAATAAAAGTAAAAATAAAAAAAAATTGTGGGATAAAAATACAAATACGGCCTATTTACGAGTATGAGAACACAGTAAGAGGTGGTATGAATGAACACAATAAAAAGATTTATGATGATGCTTCTTCTTATAACCGCTTGTGAGCCGGGGTTTTTATATGAACAAATACAAATTCACATACAGACACGCGCATACGTACACATACATAGAAGCAATTATGTCAGTCAGTATACATGTGGCATTCTTTTCTTTTACTGATGGTGTTGTTTGGTTGGTTAGTTGGTGGTGTCAGTTACACGGAGTGTATATGCGTGTATGTAGTATGTGTGTGCAAGCGCTAAATTTTGCTTTCCATTAAATTTCTTAACAACAACGTAACGAAATCCTTTAATACACCCCACTCACACACACACACACACATACACAAACACAAACAGCAGCGTTATAGAATGATGAACAACCTAAAAGGCAATGAACGACGCGCGAAAAGTAATGAACAGAGAAAAGAAATAAAAAAAAGTTATTTTGGCAGAAATAAATCAAAATGTGAAGAAATTCTGAAAATAAAGAATTCACATACACACACACATGTACATATGACAAATACAAATACGTATAGAATTTAATATCATAAGGACATGTAAGTAGAGTCTGGTAGTAAGAGAGAAAACCACAGAATAAAAGTAATATATTGCGGCATGAGAGAAAAAAAATTTATTTTTTCTTCTTCATCGGAAAACATGAAAAAATTGTGACAATAACTGGGAATTTGGCTGTTGACAAACGACAAATTAAATTTTCATTTTTTATTTATGTTTCAGTAAATGAAAAGTTAAATTTATTTTATTCGTCTGCTGTTGCTTTACTCGTATATTGTGTAGTTTAAGGTACATCACTTCACTGGGAACGAAAAGGTATTGTGGACTACATATAAAACATAGGTATGTCATTTGGTTTGCAACCGTTTTTAGTGGTCAATAAAGAATTCTTAAAAACTTTTACTGGAAATGCAACTGGTATTCAAATTGCTGAAGCAAAATATGTTTATGAAATAAGGACTACTGGTAAGGAAAATTACTCTTTGGTGGGCTTTATAAGCTGGTGGAATCATTGGTCCTTATATGTACATACATATCTTCGAAAATGATGGTGATCAGAACGGTATAGGGACACGTTTAGAAATTTTTTCTTTTACATCAATTAGCTGGCATTAATCTTGCTGACATGTGGTTTCAGCAGGACGGAGCCATGTGCCACACAGAATCTTTTAATTAAAGAATAATTTCACGTGGTGGTCCAATTAATTATGTGATTTAACCCTATTTGATTAATTTTTTATTTTTTTTTTTTTTTTTGGGTTTTGTAAAAATCACTTGTCTTTGTCGGTAAACCAGAGACAATTGAACACCTGGAGATCAAGATTCGAAGAGTTATTGGCTAAAAACTGCCGCATATGCTGCGAAAACTTTGCGAAAATTGGTATTCCATATTGCACCCTGTACGCGCTAGCCGCCAAATAAGCTTACATGGCCGAATTCATATTGTTACGTTTTAACCCTTTTAAAACGTACGAGTTCTTTTAATTGTGTAAAATAAAATAAATGCAGCGAATTTTATATTTTACTTTATCCACTTGCTTATTTGTCTTTCACTTAGATTATAGACTAGTATACAACTTATTTGTTTCATTATTAATTATTTAATTTTGCTTCATACACAAATTTACTCAATATACGACTCTTAGTAGGATATTACACTATAACTGCCAAACTATAATTGACTGACTAAGCGCAATGTACCAGCTTTTATAAAAAATTATTATCAATTTCGAATTTTCTTGTATTTACTACAAATTTCTATTCATTTACGTTAAATTCAAAGGTTGTAAGATCATAATACAGAAAAATAAATCGAACTGGCGACACTGTTAAACACGCAAGTGGTAACACTGTTAATAATACAAGCAATAATGGCAGTGACAGATACATTGAGAGCCTTGACACAAACCAATAGACTAAAATTCCACAATAAAGTTTTATAGCTCAAACCACTACTGTGCTAATTTGGTGTATCTTTTCTAAAGGCATTGTTTATTTTCGTAACAATATTTAAACATTAATGTCAATCCAACAAAGCCCGCTTTATTGATATTAAAAATATATTTCATTGTTTTATTTTGATTTAAACTTGTGTAACTTTGAGAAAACACAATAAATTCAAACACATTTACCGATTTCTTAAAGCATTTTGCTTATTAAAGCCATTGTAACTCTACACTACCGTAGATTAATTCAATGGTAATGTTATTAAAAATGTCACACACAAATTTTTCTCAAAAGTTTTATAGTTTGTAATAGAGAATGATATTTCCCTACCTTAAATACCAGTCTGGGGCTTTGCGCTCTACCAATTATTATACACGTAACAGGTAATTGAAAATTGCCTATTACTGATTATATGTAATTCTTAATTATCAATTACGGTTACAAGTTATAATTATATAATTATAATTCTTTCCAATTACCCTGCTCATGTAATTAGCAACTGACCAATTATCTAATTCAGTTAGTGCGATTTGTTTAATTAACCAATACAGATACATAATTGATGTTTGATAAATGATAATTGTTACAAATAATTTAATACAGTAATTGGTAATTCTAAAACTATTTCTAATACTTTTAAATTATTAAAAAAAAAACTTTATTTGCAATCACTAATTATCAATTATATGCAGTTACAAATTACATGGAACTGATAATTGGCAATTACCCATTTATGCATTATGTAATTACATACAATTGATAATTAGCGATCATCAACAATATTTATTTTGACATTGAGATTTTCAATTACAATTGGAAATTGTTGACTGCGAAAATTATTTAAACGCTATTGGTAATTTGACTTATAATTATTTACAAAACGTAATTCGTAATCCAAAATTAAGACAGTGGCAAAATAAAAGTCTTTTTTTTTTGTCAAAAACTCAATCACAAATAATTTGGTATGAATAGATGCATTATCATAATTTAAATCCATGAAATATCTTTTTCACAATTTTAGTATATATTTTTTGGACAACTATTAAAAAAAGCCCATGAGAGGAATATCGACTCGCACCACCTACTCGTTGAGTTTAAAGTCTGCTTTGACAGTACAGATAGGAATTGCCTCTATACCATGTCTGAATTTGGTATTCCAGCTAAACTTACAGGGCTATCCGATGTGATATTGACCGTCACTGAAAACTCCATCAGAATTGGGAATGGCCTTCCAGAGTCGTTTAGTGTTAAACTATGTTTTAAATAAGGCGATTCTCTGTCATGTGACTTTTTCAACTTTTTACTAAAGAAAATTATTCCTACCGTCAGGTTGAACCGCTAGGGCGTCATTTTCTGCAAGAGCATCATTCTGCTGGCTTACGCCGACGACATCGACATTGTAGGTGTTAATACCCTCGTTATATCTTCTGCGTCTAAAATGGGCCTTTAATGTTTCATCAACATTAAAGAGTTCTATCAGAACGTCACTGTTGGCGACCGCAGTCTTAAATTAGTGAAGGATTTTGTCTATCTATCAGCATTAACAGCGCGATCGACGTCAGCCTAGAGACCAAATGGAGATTCACTCTTGTTAACAGATGCTACTCTGGGCTCAGTAGGCAATTGAGGAGCAGAGTTCTCTCTCGATAAACCAAACTCACTCTACACAAAACGCTGCCTGCTATATAGCGCAGAAACATGGACACCGTTGAAAAACAAAACATATTTCGAAAAATCTACGGTTCTCTACGAGTAGGAGATAAGTAACGCATACGTTGGAATAGCGAGCTGTATGAGCTGTACATGGACGTGAATATAGTGAAGCACATGAAGATAAAGCGGCTGCACTGGCTGGCAGACCTCTGAAACGGTACTCCAAGGCGAAAAGCGGGGAAGAAGATACTAAATCTTTGTTGTTGACACCAAGTGTTTCAGAACCTGACAGTCTTTTAAATCTCAAACTGGCTTTTTTGGACTCGGCTCGATGGTTGTAGTATCACATATGTAAGTACTTACTTATTATTAAAATCGACTCCGAACTTCAAAGAAATTGTCTTTTTAATCGTAAAATCCTATAAAAAGAAGACCTGATGCATATGCTGCGATTATCGTAGACAGCAGATTACAGCAACTTTCATTCTTTTCAGTTCTCATTTGAGCTATAGGTGTTATCCACCCAACTATTAATATATCGTTATAAGATGAAAATCTATTGAGCAAATCATGATTGCCAGAAGCGTCAACAAGCAGTTTCTGCAGTGTTCTTCTACTCAAAATTTAATAGTTTTAAAGCAAACTTTCGAAGACCATAAACACAAGGCGAAGGCTATATAGCTTAAGGTAAGCAGTACGCCGATGCTATTAGTAGCTTTCCTTGTATCAAAATCCACACTGACTTTGCGCTTTAGAAATACCATTTTCTACAGATCGTGGGTCGTCACTGCCAATTACTCTTGGTACCTCATGACAAGGAATTGTAATGCATTCTGCATTAAACGATAAAAAAAACAGTAAGCCAGACCTTGTTAATTTTAGGGATTTCTTGAAGGAGCTTATTTTACATAAAATAATTTTTTTACTCAGAGTGGACTCAGCGGATTCTGCTCCTCTGGTTTTAATCGTATACAAGAATTTGTTTGGTAAGTATACTGCTTTATTCTCTGAGTCGTTCGATATAATAACGTTGCTTTCTGCACTAATTACATCAATTACACTTTCTTTTGTATATAATAAGATAATTTATTGTTGTAGAGGGTCTTTCATTAAGTGCTTAACAGCAGTTTTATCATATGCAAGTGTTATTAAACACTTTATTCGTCCATGGTGATTTAACAAAATAAACTGCAGAAGTGGCTATCACCTATTAGGTTGAGAAGTGATCTATTGGAAGACACGTTATTTAGTTTATTTCCATTTGTATGTTTTTAACGACGACTCATTTCACTATAATTCTTACCAACTGTGCTCATATTGGAAGTTTTAATTAATCTTTGACCACATCTGCGTACGATGCAGTAATTTGCAAAGAGAAGAGCATTAATGCGAGAAATCAGTAAAAAAAATTCCAATAATTTCCTGCTATTTTTTTCTCTTGTATCAGCATTAATTATATATCGCCAGCGATATTAAATTTCTTTAACTTTAAACCGTATATGGAGTTATTTCCAAAGGTTAATAATGTTCTTTAAATTTTTGATAAAGTTTACAGCTGAGAGCAAACTGTAAAACTGTATCTTTTTTAAGGTTAAATGTTTCGAAAACGTCCTTTAAGAGGACAATAAGTATAAATACAGTTTAATAGTTTCGTTCATTACTGTACTATTGAAAAATTCGAGCGGGCTGTGTTTATTAGATTGTTTTTGACATAAATTACTTTCAAAATTTTAATGAAAGAAAATATCGGCCCTGTTCTGTAAAATGAATTCGAGTAAATTTCTTGTTCTGAACAAATGTTTCCTAATTGTAAAGCCGAAAATAAACCTTGAAATTTGAATTATTTTTTTATGAATTCTAGCCAATTTACTACACTTTTCTTATATGTTATGGGCGTCAAAATAAAGTAAACAACCTTATTGTGTAGAATTTAGTATTTATTTTAGTTTTTTAAAAAACGATGTATTTAAAGATTTTATACATTTCAAACAAGCTTTAAAAAGTTTTCAAAAAACAACGAAAGAATTCTTACAACTACTAAAGTTACACAATAAGAACGAAAGAAACTCTATTTGTTACGCGTCAAAAAAAAGTGTACAAGAAGAAAACTATGTCACAAAAAAGAATGACGTAGAAATACCTGGGAAGTGATAATATTTTTCTGATAGGTGCTAATGAGTACAACATGACTGTGGTCTTGAAATTTTTGAAACATCTCCAAAAACATCTCTCGTACCTTCTTGCACTTATAAGTTAATAACTTAGCTGAATATTAACTGATTTTAAGATTCCTAGGGGGATTTAGAAAGCAGAGGAACAGACCTATTCAAGAAATTTTATACGGATTATATTTGAAGCTAATTTTTAACTGAAAATTACCGAAGTATTTGGATATTGACTTTATTATATATATGTTTATAAAGGGTCCGCCATCTAATGTTTTTTTTCAACTAGTGCTTATTTCGTGAATGGCAACAATTAGCTCATGTCTGATTTGACAAATAATTAGTTTTATTCTTCCGCTGAACGAATATGGTTGTGTATATGCTTGAACAGCGCTGGGAATCTGGGCCTGCGATCGACTTACATCTCACGCATACATTGAAAAGCCGATACACCCAGAACGAGTCACTGTTTGGTGTGGATCTTGGTCCAGAGGCATAATTGGGCCATTTTTCTTCGAAAATGAGCAAAGAGTGGCCGTTACAGTCAATGGCGATCGTTATCGAGCCATGTTGAACGAATTCTTGTTCAAAAAAATTGAAGAGGAGGACATTAGCAACATTTGGTTTCAACAGGATGGCGCTACGTGCCACACAGCCTAAGCTACACTCGATGTTTTGCGCCCTGTTTTTGAAGATCGCATTATCAGCCGCAGGGCTGATGTCGTTTGGCCACCTCGAAGCTGCGATTTGACACCGTTGGACTATTATTTGTGGGGTGCCGTCAAAGATAAGTGCGTAAGATGTGACCTTTTCGAAATTGCATATTCATTTTTTCTTGTCTTAAATGGGCATTACTATCCAATATCATTACAAAAAAATGCCTACTTTTTACACTTAGCAACTTATGATGTCAAAAGATATTCATAAGCGTTTATAAAGCTAATGATTTTTTTTCGGTTTGTTATCGGCGATGCTAATCTTAAACTCTTCCTACGTAAACTAGTGTAGCAGATGTTTCAGCGATTTCTTGTTGCTGTCTCCTTCACAATTCTGCAGGAGCGGAATTCAATCGATTTTGAAAGTGCTTCTTCCTATTCTTTTTGTTTACTGTTTAATTATGAAAATTGTGTGTTAAAGAATGGAAAGAAAAAACTTTGTTTCTTTGCCTTTCTTTGCTTAAGTGATTTTTTACGCTTAACCGCTGGTGATGCCAAAAAAGCGACCAAAAAAATAGGAGATCACATTAATTTTTTTAGTAATTTACAGCGTAATTGAAATTGAATTACTCACAATTTGGGTAATTCGCTTTCAAAATTTTTTATGGGAATTATGTTTTTATAATTGGGGTTTGAGTTACGAATGAGAGAGCCAATTTTGAAATAACGTTATCGTGCGAAAATAGCATAACATTTTTAGGATTGGAAACATCTCTAAACCTATTTTTCCCTCTTTACTTCTCTTGTCTTCCATAAATCATCTCTTTTTTACAGGGTTCACCGCTGTTGTTTCTGCTTCTTCCCATGTAAGATTTTTCTGTTTTATTACCTCTATAATATAATTATGCGTCTCCTGGTGTACTTCCTAGATAGCAGACACTATCTACATACTTGACTAGTTGACCTTGTAGCATGATGTATTCCGTACTAATATTGTCTATTTTAATGGCCTTGGTTTTCTTGATACTTATCTCAAGTCAAACATTGCGTACCAATCTTTCTAGGTCCTTCAGTTTCGACTGCATATTGAAAATCTTATGCGAAAGTAGAAAAATGTCATCCGCATAATCGAAATCTACGGCTTGGCGTGAGAGACCTCATGTTCTTTCTCTTCTCTTTGAACAGATTTTGCTCATTATGTCATGCAGCTCGATGGTGGATAATTGAGGTGATAGTGGCCATCCTTGTTTTACTCTAGCATTGATATTCCTGTTGCGAAAAATATTTGAATTATTTTTCGTAGTTCTTTATTTGCTTTCAGTGGTTTCTATATTGAAATTCGGCTGATTGTATCAAATACTATTTTGAATTCGACGAACACTAGTTACAATGGGGTCTCCTCCAATACCGATGTGATGTGAGGTCGTAGAAGATCAGTTTTTCTCCTAATTTAGCTGAAGTAAAAAATTTGTGTGTTTCTTATTGTAATTTTCGTTCGGTTAAGTCTGCTGATTTTTTCGATACTTATTTTGTAAAAATAAGTGCCCAACTTTTTTTAAAACTTTTGTATTTCTCTTCCACCTTAAATTACTTTTTTATGCGTTTAGTCAACTATGAATTGACAAGAGTGTTTAACAGCGAGTTAGTGTTTAACAGCACTTTCTTTTAGTGGATCCAGAAGGCTATCGGTATGAGCGATCTCATGGTAGTAACGGGTTTATTTACTGTCCGCTGTAGTCTTAGATACCATCCGTTTTTTTGGAAATGTTGAGGATGATTGGTGCTGCATGACTTGTGCTGAAACATCTGAACATGTACTGTGTGAGTGTCCAGTTATATCGGCTCAGAGAATTAGGTCCTGTTGGATTCTATGCTGACTCCGAAAGAGGTATTTTTTCTCTTATCAAATATGATTACTGGCTTCATTCACAACGTCTTTGGGACGTGGTGAATTTTTGCCCTAAACAAAATTAACATTAACAAGATAAATGGAACAAATTTTTGAGTTTGATTCGTATGATTCAGTTGAGGCAGAACATGAAAGCGAGCTTTTCTGTTGTTTTCAAAGAGTGTCCAAAGAATTACAGAAATCAGGTCTTAGAACTTGAAAAAATATACGTTAAATATACATTATCAGACGATTCTAGAATTAAGGTAGAGTTTCAAAAAATGGAACTAAAACTCTTAAAATGGAGAAACCTATGGAGGTGCTTAGGTAGGTATAGGGTATCTCTGGATGACATATCCACCATAACGGTTTCAGATCTGTTGACGTTCATTAGGAAAGGAATAGATCTGTTGAACAATCTATAGACTGGAGGGGGTACAATAGAGCCCATGGTTCGCAGTGTCCTGCAATAATGCCTGATCAGGAGGATAATAATAATAGATGCATAACATAACAACAGTTTCTTAAAACAGTTTCTTAAAACTAAAACTAAACTTCCAATGTAAGTTGAACTCAGGTTAGTTTTTATACCATTTGACACCAACCTAGTTGGAAACAAAGATAAACAGAATATAGCTGCCCTAAAAAGGTTTGGTGCATGAGAAGTTAACTAGTAAAATACTGTTATTTTTATCGTGTCGCTTTAACATAGTCAACTAAAGGTTTTGTTAGACATGACTTATTGCAACAAGCCAAGCTTATAGGCAACACTGATCGATTAGTGTGTAATACTATAGTTTTATAACCGATTAATTTAATTTTACAACAGTGATTTAAAAACAGCTTTTCGCCTCTGCTAAACATATTGAAATTTTGAGTTGTGACTGTTAATGATTTAGTGTGCGATATGTTGTATTACTCGTATGTAGGTGGGTTTTCTTGTATCAGTCATCCCGTCTTTCAACAAAAAATAAGTCTTTTCGAGAAACCCATCACAAAAATTGAAGTATTTTTTTAATGCATTGGCAGTGGATGTATTTAAAGAAAGCAATATTTGAGCCAAAAATTAAAAAAAAAAATACTTTTGATAGAATTTAAAATTGATTGAATTGCTTAACAGAACAATTTTTAAGGAGTAGTATGACTGCTGCTTTCACTTATACCCTAACTATGCTTGCACCTCTACTACTGCCTTTAACATTTTCTTTCAGTTTTGTTTCGTTTATAACGAAATTGATACTCGTACTGCAGCCGAAATAATTTGACTTTCCACCAGTCAAGACAACCAACACAAGACCTCATTTGCAAGATTTTTATTGTAGTTTATCTTTTTGCCCCTCTACTGCTGTTGTTACGACTATGCTATTGCCAGTGATGACGCTGATGATGAAGATGACGATAATGTTTTTATTTCGACTCCCATACTTTTAGTTGCTGTTGCTGCTGCTCTTGTTGTTGTTTGCCAAAATTAAAAGTTTTTTCAATTGTTCATTTTTATTTAAGTTCGTCCTTATTATTATACTTTCTCTTACTTTTTATTTTTTTGTTATCCTTGATATTATTTCGTTTTATTTTTTGAGGTCATTCGTGGATAAAGTAATTGTTCGATACATGAAATCTGAAGATGAATGCTTTAAAATGACGTGAACAAATGTATTGTCAATTTTTCATTTTTATATATTTTTTTTTTTAGAATTGACACAAAAGATCGAAAAATAAAATAAAAACTTATTTTAGTTGTTTGCTTAAAACTTTTCTTATGTTTTTATTTGATTTTCTAAAATTTGTGTGCATTTTAAAATGTCACATAAAAATGTAGAGATAGAGCGACATAGCAACGCATAATTGAAGTGCAATAAAGGGGTTAAGTGGCAGTTTTTGACATGAGTGATACAATATAATTGATGAATGGCATTATAATAATATTAGTTCAACATTTTGAAAAAAATAAAATAAAATAAAATTAAAAAAAATATTGAAAATTTTGATTGAAAAGAAAAAATCAAGGACAAAAATGAATCCATAATGAAATAGCAACATCAGAAAATGTTGTAAGCAGTCTTTAATTTTTAATGTAATATCTTGATATTCTTTCTTGGTCAAGGACCTATTTAATGGGGGAAAATAAATAACGAATTATTTTTTACTCTTATGGATCAACTTTAAGCAACCCATTCTTTAATTCATAAGTACATATGTAAAAAACGATAACAAAGTGACAAAGATCACGTTTAAAGACGATGATATAAATCAGAATCAAATGATCATTTCTTGATGAAATAAACATTTTACAAAACTTAGTTACAAAAACACGCTGCAAATTCTACATGTGGAGCCAATGAACAAAACTAACGATGAGTACTGCAAAACCCATTATTTTTTACTATTTATTTCTTTATGTACTAATAATTTATTTATTTTTACTATACTAATAACCCCCGTGTGGCGGTTCCATCGTTCCGATTTGAGTCTTTTTTTTGTTAAGTTGGTACATATGTTGTTAATATTCCTGCTAAATCTTAGCGTCATAGCTTCCCGTTTGCAAAAGCTACGTAGCCAAGAGTACATCTATCTCTACGTGTGTTGGCGACTTTTTACAATTTTAACCTGATGAGTTCGCAATAGACATGATCCAAGCGAGGCTGAATCCAATCCCACATTCATCAAACAAGACGTGGGTTTATGAGTACGGCAGGCAAGTGAATAGCTTGGTGGACCAAGAAACCACGTCGGTTTCAATCAAAAAAGAAGGCAAAACTCACTGTTTTCATAAATTGCAACCGTGTAGTGCATCTTGAATTTTTGCTAGAGGGCCAGACTTACTGAGTAGAGTATTATTTGGGCTTTATGAGACATTTGTCTGAAGCAATTCGTCGAAAAAGACCAGAATTATGGGCAGAAAACTCATGTATTTTGCACCATGATAGCAGAACTTCGCACAGTGCCATCATTATTAGCAATTATTTGACAAAAAATGCAGCAAATAAAGAGTCCACCATCTATCGTTTTTTTTTCAACCAGTGCTTATTTCGTGAATGTTAACACTTGGCTCATGTCTGATTGGACAGATAATTGGTTTTATCCTTCCGCTGAACGAGTATGGGTGCTTGAACAACGCTAGGAAATATTGCGACATTACTTTGAAAATCATGGTAATGTTGCAGATGAAGCTCATTTTGATCTTGTCGGGTATGTAAACAAACAAAATTGTCGCATTTGGGGCACAGAAAACCCGCACGCATACATTGAAAAGCCGATACACCCAAGACGAGTCACTGTTTGGTGCGGATTTTGGTCCAGAGGCATAATTGGGCCATTTTTTCTTCGAAAATGAGCAAGGAGTGGCCGTTACAGTCAAAGGCGATCGTTATCGGACCATGTTGAATGAATTTTTGATCACAAAAGTCACAAAGAGGAGGATATTAGCAACATTTGGTTTCAACAAGACGGCGCTACGTGCCACACAGCCCTGTTGCGCCCTGTTTTTGAAGATCGTATTATCAGCCGCAGAGCTGATGTCGTTTGGCCACCTCGGAGCTGCGATTTGACACCGTTGGAGTATTATTTGTTTGGTGCCGTCAAAGATAAGTTTTACACCAACAAGCCAGAGACAATTGACGCTTTAAAGTACAATATTCGTGAAGCCATTGGTGAAATACAGCTGCACACAATCGATAATGTGCTTAAAAATTGGACCGATCGTGTAGGCCACTGCATGGCCAGCCCAGGCAGCCATTTGAATGAAATTATTTTCCATTATTAACCGGAATGATTGTACTTTCAAATAAAAAAAGAAATTTGAGAAAATATTCAGAAGTTTTTTTTTAACATTTTCAAAAAGAAAACATTATTTGGTGAACCCTTTACCACCCAACAGCCACCGAGTTCACCTGACTTGGCTCGCTGTGAATTCTTTCTGTTCAGTTGAGTTAAAGAACCATCCGAGGGGAAATAATGGACAAATCGCCGGAAGCACTGATAGACATACCGAAAACCGAATATTAAAAATGCTTCGAGGATTGGATCAAGCGCTGGCATAAGTGTGTTGCAGTCGGTGGGGATTATTTTGAAGGTGACAATATAGATTCAGATAAATAAACTGGTATTTTTAATTTTCTTAATAAATTCCGGGAACTTTTTGGTCAAGGTAGTATACTTAAAACACTTAACGTTGTTAGCTCGTAAAACTTTGCATAAGGAAAAATTTAATAAATGTGCTTTAAAAAATCTTTGCAAGCCATAATGTTTTTGTAAAAGTTAATGTAAATCAAGCGAAATCAAAGCCACATGTGAAATCCTAGTTCAACTGCAGGTAACTAACAAAATACAAAAGTATCTTGATTTCTAAACAACGCGTGCATACTCCTGCCGCACAACCTAGATTTCAGTCTTAATATGTATATATAAATCCCATAACATTCCATGAAGGAGCGCGCGGACTCCTCTCAGTCAATGTGCTGCACCCGATTCTATTTTTAGACTCATTGAATTGGACCTACACAGTTTAAAGCAGGCTCCGAATGGCAAATACATTTTGAGAAGTTTAGTAATAACCAGTTACTAGCTAATGTTTGAGGTGATACTGCTGTTGAAAAACTTATTTTCTTTTTTCAGATGGTCTAACCTGGTATTGAACCAAGGACCTTCTGGTTGGTAGGCGGGTGTCATTCTTACCATATCACAGCGCCACCATTCTTAATATGTAGTTTTCTTCAATCCCTAATTATTCGTAGACTCCGATTATACTTGTTATTTTGGCTTTTAAGCTCCTTTTTCTTACTAAGTGATGCAAATTTATTTAAAAAAATAAATTCTTTTGATATACTTGTTTACTTTGGAATTTATTCTTTGACATATTCCGGAAATAAGTTGGAAAAATATGTAAGTTTTCCATTTTTACTTTTACCAACAAAACTCTCCTTATTACTTTTCCTCAATTCTTTCATGTTTTCGGTTTTCTTCAGCAACCAAATATTTTAAAATAAAATAATATTTTTCTTGCCATCAATATAATTTTAACTTTTTTTTCCTTTTTTTTGTAGTTATGTGTCATTTACAATAAATTTCTGTTCCAATTCAATAACAGAAAGTACTCGAGTGTACATGCAATAAGGGAAAAAATATAAAAATTTCCTTAAAAATACAACCAATTGTGAATAAAACATAAAAATGGAAAATGGGTTTGTTGTTGTATGACTTCTGTTTTGAATTATATTTTTAATCATTGGATATTACAAATTTCATATATATTGGAGAAAAAAATTATTTTAATCAAAATATACGAATTAATGTGTTAGTACAGTGTCGTGCAAAACAAAAGCAACAAATTAATAATTCGTCGATGAACCTTCATTTTTTACAATATCGCCCCATCTGCTTGGCATGATATCAATATGGCCATTAAGTACATATTCCGAGATACGTTTCCAGTCAGTTTCCAAACTTTTGAATAGTTTGTTTTGTTTTTTGAATGGTTTTCCTGAAATATTCCTCTTTTATATTCGAAAGAGGTTTAAGTCGGGTGATTATGCCGGCCAATCAATGAATTGAACCCTATTTTCATTCACGAACAGTTTGACTAACATTGATCTGGCCATAATCGAGTTGAAACATATTCCACTGAGCCAAGGTAATCACTTTCGTTTCTAAAATGATTTTGTTCAATAAATCGATCCATTATGTCATCAATTTTTTTAAAGGGTCTACTCCATGTTTTAAATTATTTTTACAATTTCGTAAATCAAGCCTCTTATTTGTCATACTTCACACTGTACACCTTCGTCTCTAATGCTATGTTCGCACAACACCGTTTTTTCGGCATTCTCTTTTTCGGCTCTCTTATTCATAATACAACCCCCGATTATGAAATTAGTTACATAAATTTCCATACAAAATCTTGAGTATTGCTTCAAAATCAGTGTCATTTCTAATTTTTATAAAACTTAGATCAAAAGAGTTTTAAACACTTTTTAGCTCTTTATCAACATGCTTTAACTATAGATTTAACATTGCAAATTTATAAAATTGACGTCCCTAAAGCATGCTGTCAAGTACAAAAAAAGAAGAAAATAAAATAAACGAAATGAGACAACAAACAAAACAATGACCGCTCGCTGCACTGACTTCATATGCCATCTGTTAATAGGTGCCGTGCGAACGGTAGAGTTCAATTAAGTAATACAGACAGAGAATGAAGTAGTCTGAAGTCGAGTGCGAACGTAGCATAAACAGCCACTGCTCATTGTTACATATGCATTAAACACATAGACAACAGTAGGCTACAGTACTTTATGACAGCGAACGCTGTTGACTGCATACAATAGCAAAAGAAGAGCAAATTAAATGAAATAAAAAAGAAAAAACTTAAAAAATAAATAAAATAATTGTGTTTAAGAGACTCTATCTTATATGTATGTATATAATAACGTATGTGTGTTTCTATGTATGTTTGTCTGTTTGAAGTCTATAGACAGCTAAATGGCTAGGCCGATTTTCTTGAAATTTTTACAGTATCTCTCTGTATGTCTAAAAGGATCTATAAGCTATATGAAGTTCTTAAGTTTCAACTGTGGGTTGCCACGCCAATTATCATTATTATCCCGATCAGGCACTTTTGTAGGACACTGCGAATCAAGGATATATTGCGCCCTTCGTAATTAAAACCAGCATATCTGAAACCACGTACTCGTGAAAAGTTTCGTACTGTTCAAGAGGAAAACAAGGCTCGGACAATACAATCCTACCGGTTGAAAACTTTGATCTTATTCCTTGTTCATAGTCATAGCGAAGGCAACTTTTATACGAAATTTTGAATGAATTATTTTCGCAGTGTGGTGGAATTAACCCTACATTAAGCCGCCTGGATTTAATGTATTTCAAAATTCTGTTGGGCACAACTGAGCATTGTTTGTTTCGTCCTATTGAACACAATCAGAACTAAAAGAAATCTTTTCCTCTTCAAGTAACAAGTTGGAAATAACATATTAATTAATTTTTTTATTATCATCGATTTTTGGACACAGAATTGACGTTGAGTCAAATTGAGAAACAGTTTGTTCATTGATTTATCTGGCGTTAAAAATGGCGTAATTTTTGTATTATAGCTACAACAACAATGCTTTGGGATTATAAATGTTGGAGCTTCTAAGGTAAAAAGTTTGACATCATTTGATCCTATATATGAAACTCAGTATTACAATGTAGTAGTAAAGAAAATGTTTCGAACCATCAAAAGCAACTTCAAACAGCATTATATCTGATGCCGAAAAGATATTTCATAGCAATTACTTGTTTGGATCTGAATAACTCGTTGATTATACGTTATTTGCGCACTTGTTCGTTTGTAGCTATTAAAGTTTAACCTCACCAAGCACTATATATTGAACAACCCTGTATTAATACTCTTAATAAAACAAACACTGCATTGACTACAACATGCAGTAGTGAGGAAGGAATTTGCAAGCAACAAAAATCGTCTGTGAGAAAAAATATGTATGATGATGTGGTTATGGTAGAACGCGATGCTTAAAAATAATTACTTATTACAATCTAAATGACACGTTGTTTATACTCTTAAACTGTATTGTGGGATTTTGGTATATTTGACATTATGTCACCTTTTCAATGCAATACTTTTTTGCGTTTTCTGGCAGCACTACCAATTCAACCATCTTTGTGTTATACTTGAATTAACTGATATAAAATAGAGGATATGGGACATTTCCGAAACATTTCAAACTGTAGGCAATTATATTTTGTGTCGCCCTGTCAATTTGGCAGTACTGCCACATCGACCATCTTTACGTTATATTTGAATATTTGAAATAGAAGATGGTCGATATTTCCTGAACCTTCCAAACTGTATGCAATTAGGTATATTACGGGCTGCTTTACCTACACGTCAATTTAGTTACCGTTTGGCTGTCAATAAACAGTGTTAAAGCGGAAATAAAAGTGTTGTATAAACGAATATTAATTTTTGTAAGGGATCCGCCAAATAATTTTTTTTTTTTGAAAATGCTATAAAAAAAACTACTGAATATTTTCTCAAATTTCTTTTTTTATTTGAAAGTACAATCCTTCCGGTTAATAACGGAAAATAATTTCATTCAAATGGCTGCCTCTGCTGGCCGTGCAGTAGCCTACACGATCGGTCCAATTTTTAAGCACATTATCGATTGTGTGCAGCTGTATTTCACCAATGGCTTCACGAATATTGCCCTTTAAGGCATCAATTGTCTCTGGCTTGTTGGTGAAACACTTATCTTTGACGGCACCCCACAAATAATAGTCCAACCGTGTCAAATCGCAGCTCCGAGGTGGCCAGACGACATCAGCTCTGCAGCTGATAACGCGATCTTCAAAAACAGGGAGAAAAACATCGAGTGCAGCTTCGGCTGTGTGGCACGTAGCGCCGTCCTGTTGAAACCAAATGTTGCTAATATCCTCATCTTGAATTTTTGTGAACAAAAATTCGTTCAACATGGCCCGATAACGATCGCCACTGACTGTAACGGCCACTCCTTGCTCATTTTCGAAGAAAAATGGCCCGATTATGCCTCTGGACCAAAATCCGCACCAAACAGTGACTCGTATTGGGTGTATCGGCTTTTCAACGTATGAGTGCGGGTTTTCTGTGCTCAAAATGCGACAATTTTGCTTGTTTATATACCCTCCAAAATCCGTATGCAATTTTCGCACACATTCTGCAACATTACCATGATTTTCAAAGTAATGTCGCAATATTTTCCAGCGTTGTTCAAGAGTATACACAACCATATTCGTTCAGCGAAAGGATAGAACTAACCTTCTGTCAAATCAGACATGAGCTAAGTGTTACCATTCACGAAATAAGCACTAGTTAAAAAAAAAAACGTTAGATGGCGGACCTTTTATTGAGACAAACAGTATAAAAGTTATAGTGGAGTAAATAAAGAAATTGTAAGAACAACAAGGTGGTTTAACTTTATTTTAACGGAATTTAAATGAACTCAAACCTTTTAAAAAGTTTAAAACGTAACAATATATATATGATTTTTGTTCACCATAAGCCCTAATGCTTATCCAATGGTGAATTCTCAGTTATAAAAAAAACACCTGGATAAATATAATTGGGCTTCGAATTGAGGCTATGCCTTTCTCTCATTCCAATATTTGAATATTATACTTTTTTTGAAAGGAAAATGAATAAATATATGAAGTTTTTTTTTATTTGATTGAGTATTTAAATTTTTGGTTTTGTTCCCCACTGTATATTAGAGCTCTTGTTTATTTAACGTTTCATGTTATATTGGTATCATTAACCTGTTTAATGCATATATATTAGGTTTGGCAAAAATATGGGTTTTGAAATAAAACCCAAGCCACCGGTCTACTTCAAATATTGATCCTTCTGAATATTGTCTGTTTCGACGGATACAATATCACCGAATCACTTCTTTTGAAGAAATATAAAATCAGCTTCAAATCGCTAAGTATCGCTATCAGAGGTAAGAAGAATAAGTAGGCAGTGATTTGATAAATTTTACTTTATTAAAGTTGATAATTCATTATCTTTTTGAGGTAAAAAAACGGACCGAATTAAATTATACTCCCAATATGTAAAGTTTAATTCTTTTTGTTGTACATAAACTATGAAAACTTTGAAATAAAAAATCCACCCGGGTTTTTTTAAATATAATACTCAATAAAACCCGGGTGGATATAACCGGGTTACTCAGTGGGCTGCCAATCCTGATATAAATTGTTTTAAGTTTGGCAGCAGTTACAAAAAGTGGTTGTTTTTGTAGCTGTGCTGTCGACAAAATAATCGCCTTCATATATATAAGTGTGTGTATACTAAATTTGAAAATTAGGAAACTTTGTTGTCCTGTTTGTCTGTTAAAATATCAATTTACACAAAGCCTATAGAAGAAGCGACAAAACCACATTAGCCTATCGACAGTTTAATTTAAAGTGAAGGTATTTTCTTGCATTGTATTAAAAATAAAGCTTCATTATAAAGCTGAAGTATGAAAAATTATAATACCTATTAAGCCCCTACCAAAATAATTTTATCGAAATGAGCTTTTGCTTATAAAAATATTTTCTGTAATTAGTTTTCAATAAACCCACACACTATTTATGTGGTTGATTCTAATTTAATTACGGCGTTATATGATATGCAAAAGTAATTAAATCAGCATTTAATTTAATTACTCGTATAATAAAAAAGACTGAAATTTTAATTGATTTCCATAAATAATAATTTGAGTGGGATAATATCAATAAAATTTATTACATTTTAAATAGTGTTTGTATATGTGAGTGTGTACGTTATCTATGGCACTTAAGATTTTCAAAACAAAATTTTTCTTTAATTTTGTTGGTATCAACTTAACTACTCAAGATTTTCAAAATGTTTTTAAATCCATGGAGGCTATAAGTGCTTTATTTTTGTTTTAAATTTTTATTTTTTTTTTTTCATTTTATTGGAACTAAAGATTTTTATATATACAATTTACTCTACATCACAATTGGTAGTATTTAGAGAGGCATATTAGAGAGGCATGCTTAAAAAATTATCCAACCTGATGTGCTGTGAGCGTGAAGATAAAATATGCAACCTTATTCTCTATAATTAAGTTCTCATTTCAATTTTGTAAATTACGATGAACTTAAACATTTTATATTTATTTAAGAGTCTATTTAAGGTTTTAGAAAATCAATTAAAAGTAGCAAAAAAATCCTCACAATAACTAAAGTTATACAACATAAAAGAATTTGACTCTATTTTTTAAGCGTCAAAATAAAGTGTACCAGAAAAACATTATGGCACAAAATTGAATAAAATATTAATACCTGGCAAGTGATACCATTTTTCAAAGGTGCTGTGAAGTAGAATAATAATCATATTCCGGAATTTTCGTAATAACTTCAAAATCTTGAGTTACGTGTAAAAAACCGGGCAAGCTAATAACTTAGCTAAATATCAAACGATTTCGAGAGGGGCGTAACAGATCTATTAAACAGTGTATACTTTACTTAAGCAAACTTAAGGAATCAGTGTATATTTTCCATATTTCTATAAATTCAAAATTTTTCAATTTTAGAGACGTTTTTTGCATGCTATTGTTTATAGGAACCTTACTATTTTTGGATTTATTAAAGTAGTAAAAACAAAACAAAATCTATTCCATATGACCATAATAGGGAGATTGATTATTCAACTTTTTTCAAAAACCGGTTATTCGAATAAATAAAATCTATTCCATATAACCATAATAGGGAGATTGATTAGTAAACGTTTTTCAAAAACCGGTTACTCGAAATGTTAAGATTTAAAATAAACCGGTTTTTGGTTCAAATTTGATCAAATAACCGGTTAACTGGATCTTTTATTGAAATAAAATTCTTTTCAATTCTTGTTGCACTAGCATATAAAGTATGCTAAAACAACGTTGGGATTTTTGGGACCTTAACGGACATTTCTTCCTCAACAACACAACGTCCAGTGATTCATTTTTTACAGCGTATTTTGTAAGAGTTTTATTCGCCAGCGCCTATAGACTACTTGGTATGGAATCAATATCGCTAATATTATACACATATTTAAGGTTGTTAATAATTACTGGTGTCGAAAAGTCTCTTTCGCTTAGTACTTAAGGATACTCAATATATCTAGACTGCTAGATTTCCAAACACTATCACATTTGAGACATAGAAACATTACTAGAAATTTTACACTGCAGACGCCCGACTACCAATCAAGAAGTCCACCGTTCAATGCCACGCCACACCATCTGACAACTTTCAACAGCGGTATCAACTCACAACAATGTTAGCGACAGGTTATGATTATTTATGCTGTGAATAACTCCACTAACTGATACATCTGCCGTTCGGTGCTGGCTTTTGTAGGTCTCTTGAAATGTTGATCATCATTCTGCATATATATATATATATATATATATATATATATATATATATATATATATATATATATATATATAAAATTAATATTTATTTACAGAAAAAGTTATTGTTGCTGCACTGTGCATATATTACTCGATCTACTATGATTTCCACGTTCTTTGTAAGACGTTCAAAGTTGTCATATATATAAAATGAAGACGTTATATACTAAATTTATACAAGTATTTAACGATGATAATATTTGCAACAAAACAAATAAAAATGTATAAAAACTATACGTATATAAATAAACCAGTTATTACTGTTAAAATAAACATTTTATTCGGTATTTGAAAAATGGAAATTAGAATAAAGCGTATTAGAGAAAACCAAAAAAAAACCGTCCAATTAATAACCGCTCTAACCCTCTAGCCCATATCCTTTACCAGATAGGCTTTAGCCAATAGCTGCAATACTAATCGGCAAAAATTTGGTCC
Source organism: Wohlfahrtia magnifica (assembly GCA_023159175.1). Taxonomy (NCBI): domain Eukaryota; kingdom Metazoa; phylum Arthropoda; class Insecta; order Diptera; family Sarcophagidae; genus Wohlfahrtia; species Wohlfahrtia magnifica. Next base: position 2,237,632 of record JAKWBJ010000212.1, on the reverse strand, counting down.
TTTGCTTACCACTATAGAGTATATATTGGATGAAAGAGTTTAAAGGAGACCACCAAGCTATGCCTTACCATCCGAAATACTACTAATTTTTATTATATTAAAATATATAAGTATAGCGCAGTGAAGTTAAAAGCGTGTGACTGGCTTTATTGCAAAAGTGAAAGAGAAAGTTTATTCATTATATATTACTGGCAATAAAAATCATAGTATGATTGATTTTAATACAAAGTAATATAACAATTATATTGTTAGGAAAATAAAAATACAACCCTGCATTGTAGGATTTTGGTAAATGTCAAGTTGGCAGCACTGCCACATCGAATATCTTTATGTTGCATTTGAATTAGCGGATATGGATATAGAAATAAAAGTATTGTATAAGCGAATATTAAGTTGTTGTAAACTGTATAAAAGTTATTGTGTAGTAAATGAAAATATAACTGTAAAACAATAAAATAAAGCGGTGTTTATTTTGTGTTAACGCAATTTAAACGAACTCAAACGTTTTAAAAAGGTTAAAACGTAACAATATAATACGACAAGTATAAAATAATATTTGTTCTATTTCAACATGTCCCCTAAAAAAGTATTTTGTATAGTTGTCATTTTGATTTTTTTTAACATTAAATAATTAGAGTTCTACATAATTCCAAGTTCATTTAAAAATTTTACGTGTTTAATGGCCACTACGCCCTTTGCTAATATATCAGCTAACATATTATTAGTTTCGACAGATCTTAAAACTACTTTATCAGTTTTCGTTGCCTCAGATATAAATTTTGTTTTTATATCAACTTGCTTAGTTCGAGACGAGAATGAATTATTCATTGCAATATGTATTGTGCTCTTATTAACACAATGGATCAATATTGATTTGGAAACATTAACGACTAATTCCTTTTCGAGTCGCTTCAATCAAATAGATTCTTGAATTGCTGCAACTATTGACAAAAATTCGGCTTCAGTAGTCGATAGTGCGATTGTACGTTGACGTCGCATTTCCCAAGAAATTGCAGCATCTTGATAAACGAAAACCTATCCTACACAGAAAAAAAGTAGTAGAAAACCGAACAAGTATGAAGTTTTGGTTGTAGTAGAAAACTAAATAAAACATTCAGTTTTGAGTGACACGTACGTTCAGTTTCCAACTATGTAAATTTCACTTTGCGTAAAAGTGAACGTGTGTTCAGAAATTTATTACGTTCGTTTAGTTCTAGTATTACTAAATGTATGTTCAGTAAATAACAATGCGTATTTAGTTTAAGTAAACTAAACATATATTTGAAAATAACCTATGCGCATTCAATATCTTTACCATTAAATGTGAGCATCTGATACGTTTAGTGAAAGAAATTTTTATTGTTTTAAATATATTTTATTACAAAAAATATTTTGGTACATTTTATAATATAACATACATACGATTACATACATACATACATATACAGTAGCTCCAAGCGAAACTCGTACACCTATGAAATTATGTATATTTCTTTATATAGTCCGCCAAATAATTTTTTTTTTTTTTTTTGAAAATGCTATAAAAAAAAACTACTGAATATTTTCTCAAATTCCTTTTTTTATTTGAAAGTACAATCCTTCCGGTTAATAATGGAAAATAATTTCATTTAAATGGCTGCCTCGGCTGGCCATGCAGTAGCAGCGATTGTGTGCAGCTGTATTTCACCAATGGCTTCAATATTGTTCTTTAAAGCGTCTCTGGCTTGTTGGCGTAACACTTATCCTTGACAGCACCACACAAATAGTAGTCCAACGGTGTCAAATCGCAGCTCGGAGGTGGTCAAACGACATCAGCTCTGCGGCTGATCATGCGATCTTCAAAAACAGGGCGTAAAACATCGAGTGTAGCTTGGGCTGTGTGGCACGTAGCGCCGTCCTGTTGAAACCAAATGTTGCTAATATCCTCCTCTTCAATTTTTGTGAACAAAAATTCGTTAAACATGGCTCTATAACGATCGCCATTGACTGTAACGTCCACTCCTTGCTCATTTTAGAAGAAAAATGGCCCAATTATGCCTCTGGACCAAAATCCGCACCAAACAGTGACTCCACTTGGGTGTATCGGCTTTTAAATGTATGCGTGCGGGTTTTCTGTGCCCCAAATGCGACAATTTTGCTTGTTTACATACCCGCCAAGATCAAAATGAGCTTCATCTGAAAAGATGATTTTTTTTTTTGGTAAAATCGGCATCTTCTGTAAGTCGATCGCAGGCCCAGATTCCCAGCGTTGTGTTTCCGTTCAGCGGAAGGATAAAACTAATTATCGGTCAAATCAGACATGAGCTAAGTGTTACCATTCACGAAATAAGCACTAGTTGAAAAAAAAAAACATTAGATGGCGGACCATTTATAATATGTCTAAAACTAAACTAAATGCTACAATACAATCGTAAGTTTCGAAATCACACCATAAGTTCCAAGGATGACTTGAAAAAAGCCCTTCAGGAAGAATGAAGCAAAACTGAAACAAGTTTTTGCGAAAAACTTGCGCGCAGTATGCCAAACAGATTAAAGGTGATAAAAATAAAGGCATGCATACCAAACATTAATATATAAAAATAGAAAATTATCTTTAATAATATGTATGGTGTGCGAGTTTGGCTTTGTCATCGAAATTACTATTATTTTATGATTTTGTTAAAAAAAATTTTATTGAATACTAACTTGCAGTCTTTATGTTTTGTTAAATTACTTATAAAATGAACTAATAAGAGATAAACATTTTTATTTTTTAAGAGTTTCTTGTTTAATGTTATAAAATAGTTTAAAAATTAATCTGAAGTGTACGAGTTTCGCTTGGAGCCACGGTATAGACATATTTATTAGCGTTTAACTTCAACACAGAATTCTGTTCTTGGATAAATTTCTTCTATTGCTTCGGCTCACTTAGCTCGTTTTTTCCTTTTAAGAAAACAATATATAAATTAATTGAGTTTAAATAGTTTTAAACAGATCACAAATAGTTACCTTCTAATTCCGTCAAAAACAGCAAATTGAATACATATTTTCAACTTGAAAATATAAAAGTAATTATGTATGATATTCACACATAAAAATTATGAAATACCCAATAAACATTTTTCTAACAAAAACAATGTCCTGACAGAAATCGAATTTATGTTTTGTCAATATAAATATGTACCCAAATATGACCATATTTAGTTGTTTATCTTCTCTTTAGAATAAGGCGGAAACTTCGTTTCGTCTGAAAGTTGGTACCACTAATCACTAAAAGTAAAACGACAAATTCAATTTTGTTTTTTTTTTTTTTTTTTTGCAATATGAAAGTAAGAAATAAAATCCGTTTATCCAATTAAATTAAAATTGTTTATGTCCATTTAAAGAATATAGTTACGACAATGAGGTTGCGCATCACAGCGCTTATTACATCGCTAAAATAAATAAACAAAAGCTGCAAGAACAACTATACGTGCTGTTTACAAATAACCAAATCTACAACAACAACCCTTAGCAGAGACAAAGTAAATAAAAATAACACAATAACAACAATAATTAAGCAGCAAAGAAAACAAGTAACAGACTTTAAGCAACAACAAACACTAAGAGCTGAAAGAGGTAGATGTTCACATACGCATGGCTACAAAAGAACTAAAAAGAAATGGAATCTAAATGAAATATCGAGAGGTTCGAGAGCTCTCGATGTGTTGTTTACTCAGCCATATAAAAAGCACATCGATGCGAACAGCAATCAGTTGATGTGTCGTAAACTCAGAGAGTGGAGTTTAAGTAAAGTAAACCCAGCGAGAGCAGTTTGTGTGAAGAGAGTTTATAAAGAGTAAACTCGTTAAGTGAATCGTGAAGTAAAAAACCAGTTTAGTTGGAGCTGACTATGTAAAGAAAGTTAAGCGTGGATAACCTCTGGTTGAAAAGGTTGTGATCGAACCTAAGTTATAACTACGATCAGGTTGGAAAATATTTAAGTAGAAATATCTGTCGAGTAATTGTTGTTGTTTACAAGATTGTAAACAGACGGAGTAATTAAGAATAGAAAATTGTTATTGCCTGTAAAAAGGTTACAAGCAGTGGTGCACAAAGCTGTGTTGAATAAAGGATTTTTAATTTAAACCAAACACAAAAATTATTTTATTTGAACTACAATCTACGAACTCAAAACAACACGTTTTTAAAAAGGTAAAAACCTAACAATATATATTTGTATTAGCTTCTGAACTAATTTCTCAGACCTGGGATTATCGGCACATGTTTCAATAGGGAATTTTACTATTCTATTGGTTTTTTTTATTTGCAGCGAATTTTAAAATAGCTCTTAATACTTTGCGCAATATTTTCAGATGTTCAAAACCCTTGACATACCAGTTTTTTGCACATGGCGTTTGCTTGAAGAAAAAAGTGTTATGTATGTATGTTTGGGTAAATCTGTATATTAGTTCTGATTAACCCATTTGAAAATTGTTTGTTGGGTAACTTTTGAAGTGTATGTTAGTGTGTTATAAAAGTTGTTAAATTTGATAAAAGGTATTTGTACGATATAGCGTTCAAGTTTTTTAAATAAAGCGTTTAGCGTTCTATGAAAAAATTGACTAAATATTTCATTCTGTTTGCCATTCAGACAAAGGTTAGCAAAACTATACAAATTATCTAAACAAAACGTTCAGTTCACATATGGAGAAGCATGCTTCTTTCGTTCAGTTGAATTTTAAATTCTTATTTAACTGCTGAACGCTTATAGTAAAAAAGCAAGCTCTAAAGCAACGTAGTAAATCTGCCTACAAACATTCAAGTTTAAAATTTTTGGATCATCTGATATCTTCGTCACTTCCCCAGTCAGCATCACATAAGCCAATGATTTCACTAGATTGCCATTGTACACTAAACTTTTGTCGAAAGTGCCTTTTAAATATCTCATAACGTGCTTCCAATGGGTTTTACCTGGATTTTCAGAGAATCTGCTTAGCAAATTTACAGCAAAGCAAATATCGGGTCTGGTTATTTTTATGGGATATCTTTCATAAGATGTTTCTCAGCGTTGATTGTTGGACACATTTCAGCTGACAATTTCCGGTTCAAATCGATTGGTGTGGAAATTGTATTACATTACACTTATGTATTTGCTCTGATCAATTTTTATTGCTCGCGCCTTCTTTTTAGTTGTGATACGCATGCCTAAGATTGATGCGGCTTTACCCATATCCTGCATTTTAAATTTTGCAGATAACGTTTTTTTGACATCATTAATAAACTTCGACGTAAATTGCCACTATGAGAATTCTACTTCCGGTCTTATGGTGGTATATGCATTGGTCTTCATTGCTGCGTTTGAGACCAAAATCCAACAACACATTATTCAACTCTTCATTCCAAACACGACTTGATTGTTTTAAGCCATAAAGCAACTTATTCAGCTGACAGACTAGACCAGATCCATCGTCAAAGCCAATCGGTTGTGTCATGAAGATTTCTTCTTGCAGTTTACTATTCAGAAATGCTGTCACTGCATCCATTTGATGTATAAGTAGATCATATTTTGCAGGAAGGGCGAGTAAAAATTGAATCGAAGTTTATCTTACTACAGGCGTATAGGTTTCGTTGTAGGCGATACCCCTCTGTTGACTACACCCCTTAGCTACAAGTCGAGTTTTATGCCGAACAGCAACACCATTTTCCTCTAGTTAGGTTTTGAAAACTCATTTCAAATATATAGTTTTATTCAGCATAAGCGAGTCATATTCTTCCTTCATTGCATCTTTCCGCAGATCTACTTTTGGAGATGAAAGTGCTTCACTTACTGTCGAAGGATCAATTGCATCAAATCATTATACTGGAAACAAAATGAAGAAGTCCGTTTTGGTAGTCTCGTAACAGAAACATTAATAGGAGTATTCGTCATGTATATATTATATCTCTTCTGCTTTTTAATATATACGAGTACTCAGAGAGCATATTTCAAGAAGCGCTGAATAATGTAAACTTTGGAATCAAAGCCAATGGGCAATATACTAACAATATGCGCTACGCGAATAATATTAGTGATTTACAACGTTTATTAATAGACAAAACTAAAAACATAATAGTAGTAGTCATTATATTGAAATGAGTTTACATATAACAAACAAACCTCTCGAACGCGTTTTACAATTTAAATATCTTGGCTGTTGATTTCAAGAGCCTTTGGAATACGATAAGGAAATTAATGTTCGAATAAAATTAGCTAGAAGGTCATTCGGTAAATTCCAGAAATTATTATCAAATCGGGACACTAAATTAATTATGTTAAAAATACCATTGACTGACTGTGTAACAAACAAGGCTAGGCAAAGAACGCTGAATTCTCACCATAAAGAAGAGGCTTAAAGTTGCTTACTTTGTTCATATTACTATGGGTGATAAATACTAATTGCTGTAACTTAATGTACAAGAAAGAAACGAAGGACGGCGAGGTATTGAAAGAAAGCTATTATCATTGCTGAGGAATATAAGAAACTGGATTTGTTAGGAAGTGTTAGTGAACTGGTGGTACACAGTGCGAGAAATATAGATGATTTTCTGTAATTACTTAACATCCTTAATTGATCAGAAATTTTATACTGTATTTTTTATGATATTATTTTTTATATTTTTTATGACCGAAGTTGAAATACATGGGTTTCGGTTGCTTTCGGTTAGAACAAGAATCTCTTTTTGGAATTCTTAAAACACCTCCAAAATCTCGAGTTACGAGTAAAAAATCGATTTTTGGGTTCTTCGTGCACGCATAAGCTAACAACTTAGCTGAACATTACCCGATTTTAAGGTTTGGAAAGAAGAGAAAAAGTTATGTTCCTTTAAATGATATATATGTTGTTTAAGTAGCCTGGAAGAATCTGGATGTATTTCTCAAGCAAAAACATTTTTTATCCCATTTTTCCTATATTTTTCAAGTTTATATGCATTTTCGGGCACTTTTTATGGCTTAATTAAGTAATTATATTAAGTTTTAAATAAAATTAAATTTAAGGTTTAGAAATCCGTTTGATATTATTATTATTAATTACTAAACTTTTCCGTAATGCACCTCATGCAAAAATCATAAAATTTTCAGCAAACTGATATTTTTTTATTACTTTGAAACATTATTTAAAACAAAAGTTTAAAATTTTGTAATAAAAGTATGATTTAAAAAAGCTGGACATTTTTTACTATAAATAGGGATATCAAGCTATTCAATATCGCTGGGAAAAACGTATCGAGTTAAAAGAGATTATGTTGATAAAACACAAGTTTATTTCACAAATCTTTTTGTCTTAACTTTTGTGTTAAGAATGCAGATTTAAAGAGGTTAAACGACATCCGGTAGAACAGAAATATTTTCTCTGTAAAAAAGTGCAGTCTTAAGAATAGTGTCAAAAATTTCAGGTTATTTTCCTGTAGCATGTAAAACAAATACTATTTTTATTATTATACAAATAAAATACATTTGTGCTAAAGATTACAACACCAGAACTTTAGGAGAGTCCCCTATCGCGCCACAAACCTATTCTTTCGGCCACCACTCGGCAATAAGAACCGTAAGTCGGATGATGAAAAAGTATTCTATTTGTATCATTGCCGCATCCGCAAAAATTATTATATTGGATTTTCAACTTCTTTATTGTAAATTGTTGTTGAAATTTCGGATATTTTATTCGGTTTTGTGGCAAACTTAAGTTGTTTTTGTGTATTTTGATTTTTATTGAAAAGTTCACTTAAATTGTTTGCCTCTTGACAATTCCAGAAGTAATAATATCAATTTTATTTTATTACATAATTTATTGAAACAAAAATTATAAATAAATACTTTAAAAAGAAAGTAGCCAACTCATAATAATATAAAGGGTGAGGTTCAACATTTTGTAAAAAGACCGGACGTCTGCCGACGTGCTCGAAGTGGAAATTGCCCGACATCATATTCCATTATTAATTCCAATATTTCTATTTTATATTGGCATGAATAAAACTGAGTTTTTCAAAAAAATGTGTTTTTAAGCCAATTATCTTCCTAAACTCAAATTTGCCCACTGAATACTATTGACTAGACACAATTGACTGGTCACAATTGACTGGTCACAATTGACTGTTCACATCTGATGGACACATTCGGCACAATTGACGCATATCGTAGCTATCGGTCACAGTTGATAGAAATATGCGTCACAGTTGACGGGTTACAATTGACTGGTCACAGTTGATTATATATCCGGTACAATTGACATATAACGCTGCTATCAGTTACAGTTGACGGAAATATACGTCACAACTTATTGATCACATTTGATAGATATATCCGACAGAATTGGTCTATAACGAACATATCGGTCACATTTGATGGATATATACTCATAACGAAGCTATCAGTCACAGTTCATGAAAAATTGCGTCGCAGTTGACAGGTCACATTTAATGGATATATCCAACACAACGAAGCTGTCATTCACAGTTGATGCAAATTTGCGCCTCAATTAATTAATGGATATATCCGACAAAATTGATATACATATAACAAAGTTATATCTCACAGTTGATGGAACTACTCGTTATAATTAACTGGACACAATTGATTGGTCACAATTGACTGGTCATATATGATGAATATATCTGACATAATTGACATATAACGAAACTATCGGTCACATTTGATGAAAATATGCTATACAGTCAGCGTTGCCGTTGAGAATTTCGAAAGAGTGTCATAAAAAAATATTTGAGCAAAAAAGGGGTCAAAAAAGGGTATTTTAAAGTAAAATAGAGTCAAGTTTTTTCTAACAAAAATTACAATTTATTTCAATTAAAAAGAAAAAAAAAAAACAAAAACCAATTTTAACAGTTATTGAAATACATTAAACTAAAATAAAAGTAATTATACATATGTACTGAAATTATAAATCAATGTTAAAACTTAAAAAAAAAAAAATTCAGAGATACATTCAAACATGGAAAGAAGTTACTTTTACAAAAACTCTTGATAACGTTTATCACTTTTTAGAAATACTTTTTCTACATATATTTTGTAAATAATTCTTTACTTGAAGTCAATTTTTCCAGCACCGATTTGAGCAAATTGAGAGAGAAAAGCATGGATTCACAAGTTTTTATTTTCAGTTTGTTTAAAAATATGTTTTTAATCAGTGATAGTTTTGCAAAATTCTTAAAGAATTCATATAAATTTGGATATACAGTCACACAAGAAAGTATAAATATCCCCTCAAAAACTGGATTCTACACAGAACTATAAGGTTTTGTAGTTTCACTTGAATTATTGTGATATCCGTTAGGAAGAGCAGTCTTACAGTCTTGTTTGTTTTTCATTGCACTTTTCTTGTACTAGGTCATCCAACTTATCAAATAAATTGTCTGTGGGACTTATGCCAGGTGAGTAAGAAGTAGAATGAAGCCGTCAAGTCAATGTTTGATGTCGGAACTTCTCCAAAATTCTTCAACGTACAATTTTTATATCCACATATGTTATGCAGTATTCTTATGGTTTTCCATATTGCTTGATGAAGCCTGCTGGTCATCTTTTCTTTTTGATTTAACCACAAACAAACAAATATATTTTTATACACAAGTTATTATAATTAAATATTTGAGAATCTAATACTTCTTGCCCATTCGCATTTATTTTGCTGCAAATATGAGCGTATGTGTATATGGATGGCACGCGAACCTACAATATTAAATGGAAATCTACTAAAAAAATATATAAAAGCTTCTCGCTGTCAAAACTTAAGCCGAAACACATACATAAATCAGAGCATAGTCGTAATTGATCATCAGTTCATTTTACGCAATTTTCCAACTTTATATGAAACAAAAACGTATGCATAGAATATGACAGTTGCATAAAAGTCAATTGTTGTAACAATAATATCGAATGCAATTTGTTTATATATATGTTCACAAAACTCATGCATGGTATGTATATATATATATAACATACATACATATATAAAAACTAAGTGTACTGAGAATTTTCGTGAGGAATTTTGGATGTTTACTCGTTTTCAAAAAGAGTCATAAAAAGGCATACATTAAAAAAAGGGTCATAAAAAGTCACAGGTGACTGGTCACATTTGATAGATATATCCGGCACAATTGATCTATAATGAACTTATTTTTCACATTTAATGGATATATCCGACAGAATTGACCTACGACGAAGCATTTGGTCACAGTTGACGGTAATATACGCCACAGTTGACTGGTCACATTTAATGGATATATCCGCCACAATTGATTATTTTTGGACTAAAGTCGTATTTTTCGTATTGTAAACATAACTTGTGTTGGTTTCGTTGATGTAAAATATAACGTTTCATAGTTTTTCTTAAGCTTTATTTTCACTTTCGCTACAACAATTATGTGTTTTAATGCTGTCAATGACTGTCGGGACAGACAGATTAATTTATTTGAATTGATTTGAATATCCATTTATTATATAGTTTAATTGGCATAAAAAATGAGCAAAAAAAAGCTCTTTGTAATTTCACGTAATTTTTATAAATTCTATCATTAACTGCTACAAGCAGCACGGCACTTTCTGCAAATAATTGATTGTAATAAATGACAATATGGGACATTACAAGTATTATTTTGTGTGTATTTATTATGCTATGCGTCTCAAAGTCATAAAATGAAAAACGTAAATAAATGAAAAGTAAAATATCACAAAATTTATATCATTATTATCATCGTATCAATAAAAATAAAATATTTATTTACACGCATTATCGAGTCAAAAAAAAAACATAAGTGTTGTATTCGTATTATACGACAAAAATTTATTTCAATAGCTTCCCCCCACCCACTTGCTTGTTAACATCTTAAGTATCATAGACATTTTATCTGAAAGTATTTGTGTAAATAATTGTTTATGATTTAAAATGACATTTTATATGACATCAAACATAAATCTGTTTGTTTTATGAAATTATATGTTTGTATGTATATATATATATGTACCACATAATAATAAAAAAAAAAATAATAAAACAAAAATTATGTTCAACATCATTAGACGACTGTATGTATCATCGACCGTATTTTATTATTGCAAATGAAATCAACAAATATTTGTCGTCAATAATAACATCTTTTAAAGACCTTCGTCCTTCTTAGCCCTATACTCTCTTCCCCAGTGGAGTATGTTTGCTTCCTTTTTTCTTTTTTTCGTTGCTAGTGTTAGATATGTGAATGATTTTTCTACGTGTGTTCGACGTGTTGTTTCTTCTTATTATGCGGCAAAAGGTAGTCTTTAACTGTTAAAAGAGATGAGAATATACGCACAGAGCAGCTATTAACGTATACGCTATCATTATCACGTGTAATGAATGCCTAAATTGACATTATCACCTCTGTTGTTGTTAAGTTTCTTTTTAACATTTCTTAGCCAGCCTAGTAAATTAAAAACAAAATATACACTCAAAAAACTTAAGTTAGTAAAAATTCTAAATTAAAACAAAGTAATTAAACATATTTTTTTTTGTACTTTTGTGCTTTTCGTAAGTAAACTCTATATAAGGCAATTAATTTTGAAATACTGAAATACGATTCATGAATCATAAATCCTTATGTTCATACGCATTCATACTTATTGCATTGGCTACTCATACGTATTCATACTCTAAAGTATTGGGAGGCATATCACTTTTCTGAGCAAAATTTCACTTTGGTTTTCACACGTGCGTACTAACGCATAAGCAAAACATAAGCTGAGAGGAGTATAGAGAAAAACAAATGGAGAAATACAGTGCGAGAAAAAATGTTAGTTGACAATAATGTTATTGTATTAAACATTTTGTTCAACATGTTTTATTTATTTTAGTTTTTTTTTTTTTTAATTTGATATTTTTCTTAATTGTTTTTTCTTGTTGTTTTTCTTTATTATTTTTGCAATTAGTTTTTGTTATCTTCTGTTTTTTTTTTTTTTATTTTCGTTCGTTGTTTTCTAGTTGTTATTTTTAGTAATTTTTTTGATATTGATTGTAACCTTTTGCCCTTTAAAAATGCCTTTTGAAATATGTCAATTTAAAAAGTATGAAAGCACTCATGCCAGTGTAAAGAAGCGTTAATATATTCATCATGAATATACTCACGCCTGAACAACGCTTGCAAATAGTGCAATTTTATCTCGTTTTGTTCCCGATTTTCATAAGCGAATTTTGTTTAGCGATAAAGCGCACTTCTGCTTGAATGGCTACGTCAACAAACAAAACTGCCGCATTTGGAGTGAAGTTAATTCTCAAGTGCATGTAGAAACACCGTTACATGCAGAAAAACTGACTGTTTGGAGCGCTTTGTGGGCTGGTGGAATCATTTGTCCGTACTTTTTCAAAAACGATGGTGGCCAGAACGTTACCGTCAATGCTGATCGGTATAGAGCCATGATTACTAACTTTTTCATTCCTGAATTGAATAACCATGATGTCCAGGAGATGTGGTTTCCACAAGACGCCGCAACATGTCACACAGCTCGTGCCACAATAGATTTATTGAAAGACATATTTGGTGATCGCCTAATTTCACGTTTTAGGCCTGTGAATTGGCCTCCAAGATCTTGTGACTTAATACCGCTAGACTACTTTCTGTCGGGCTATGTAAAGTTGTAATTGGTCTATGCGGTAAAGCCACAAACGCTTGACCATTTGGAAGACAACATTCGCCGTGTTATTGCCGATATACGGCCACAAATGTTGGAAAAAGTCATCGAAAATTGGACGTCCAGATTGGACTACATCCGCGCCAGCCATGGCGGTCATATGCCAGAAATCATATTTAAAATGTAATGCCATAAGATTATCTTTCGGATAAATAAAATTCATGTCAATCGAATAATCCATCGTTGTTTTATTGCAACTTAAAGTTCTATACCTCTATAAAAAACACCCCTTATAAGAAAAAAAACCATTTTTTTGAGTGTGGTCTGAGAGAAAAACTTTCAAATTACTACCACAATTGTAAAATGTACTGCTATTAGTGTGCTTGCCACTGCTCTAAAGCTTAAAGTACTCATTATACTACACATATCATGTCTTTGATGTTTCATAATCGTCTTAATTCAATGTGCATATGGTAGACGATGCAATATGAGTAATATAAGTATTTGAATTTGAGTGATGTGTATTCAGTTATACTTATAGGTCCATGAGAGATTATGAGTAGCGAAAAAGCGATTTATTGCTGATCTCTGTTTGATATCTTTAGCTTTAACTTCTAAAAGCTGTTTTTATTGAACAATACCAATTAATATTTTCTATAAGAGTTTTGAGAACACGTGTGACATACATTTTAAACTTCAACGGGGCTGAGTCTGAACTTTTCATTATGGAACTTAATACGGGAACTTCAATTGTTGCATTTGATAAACATGTTCTCTTTTCTAACGGTCTCATCTGTATTTTAGATAATCTATCACTGTTTGGGAATGCCATCAGAATATACCAGAGCAAAGTCTTTTGCTAACAAGTATTTCTTATTCTCAATAATGTCAAACTTTACACTGAATTTAATTTGAATTTAATTTATGTAGAATAGCATATACTATAATACTCTTTACTGATGTATCACCGCCATCATCGGCTTTCTGTGGATTTTAGGATTTTTCGTATTCGTCATTTTTTCACAAAGAGCCTAAGCAAACCTTCGCACCGCTTGTTCGAATAACTATAGAAGAACAACCTTCTTTCAAGCTTCACGCTTAAGTACCATGGTGTATTGTTAGAAGCGCAGTTGGCCGTATCTTCATTTATTTTATTTTTTAACTCTCGGCTGGATATGATGAAAATTTCCGTTCTGGTTCTGTTTATCCAACACAGTAGGCACACTTAAAAGGCCTTCACAGAGAGCGTAAGATTAAGCCGTAGAATTCTATAGAAAAGACTTAAAGACATCTTCGGTAACTCCATATTACCCGGGACCATTGTCAGTAACGTATGAAATGATTAACTCCGTGAAAAGGTCTGGTATTCAGATAAAAAGCATTAGGGAATATCCATCCTTGTAAAGCCTCTAAGATTTAAGCCCATTTTGCAGAGTTGAAAGCATTTTGGATATTCAGAGTAATGGCAATACAGTAGTCATTTGTGATTATCCTCTTATCTCTGAACAGTTACCCTCACGAGAAAAGTTACAGCATCCATTGGCAAACTGAATGCAAACTAGTAATCGGAAAGTCTGTTTACATCTGCATCTTCACTCCCTCCTGTAGACTTCTAAAGGTAATATTTTCTAGCAGCTTTTCAAAAGTATTTATAAGACATATTGGTCGAAAAGCAGATAGTTCACCTGAGGCTGTTTTACCCGTTGATAGGAGGACAGAGTTTTACCATTACCAGTTATCAAAATACCTATTTAATAGATATTGCTAATGTGATGCCGTCACTTTATTTACTATAGGAATACATAGTTATTTTATCAAGTTTCGGTGTTTTCTTCTCCATCATGCGAATTGCTTAATATAATTACTGGAAGCTGCTACAAGTAAAACGGTTAGCAGGACCTTTCTCCTATGGAGAAAAGCAGCATAGATTACGTGGGGCTAACATTGTTATAGCTTTCTAGCGGGACACTGGGCAACCTGGTATATCACCTCAACAGGTTATGTCTCCTGGAACAGACTGAGTGCCGGCTCTGTCTAGAGGGGAAGGAAACCACGGAGCACATTTTGTACGACTGTGGTGCTCCAGCTAGAACCACTTTGCGGGTTTACGAACGGGGCACGAAGTAGATTAAATATTTTTCTATCTGATATTTACGCGATTTTATTCGGTGCGAACATTACTTTCGATCTACCTTTGTCTATATTGGAAACAGCTGAGTTGGATGTTGTCATTGGACATTGTGGTTAACTGTACATGTTATGAGGGCAAAGGCGCACTGTATGCTGTGTGGTAGGTGATCATATAGGTCATCTTGCGTGACAACAAAAGGACACAAAATTTCTTTTAGTTGGAGGTCTTCGCCATTAGGCAACCTACCGGCTGATGATAATAACAATAACGTAATCAGTAAAAATTACAGGTTACTTCCACTACTTCTTTTTGATCTATTGTGCAATAAGGAAAAAATCTGTTCTATTGTTTAATACACAAATGGCGGCGAGTGAGAATCTTGTGTTAATTCTGAGACACTTAACACGATTTCCAATTATATTTTCATTATGTCGATATCGTCCACACAGATAAACTAGCACACATTTCTTCTTGCTTATTTGGTCAGCTGATTTTGAATTCTATTTCACTTCAGTTCAGTTTATTTTGTAAACCAAAAATTGATATCTGCCTTATTCAATTTATTTCACTTTCAATTCAACTGTAACAGCTGCAGTTCCCTAACAATAACTAATATTTCTCTTTGAGTGTATTAATAAGTTTTTCTTCACGTTTTTCTGTGCACAGTAGCAACATTAATAAATAAAATATAAACACAAAATACATGTACGTGCTAGCATGTTTATGTGTATATGTGTATCGTCCCAAAACAACTCTTCAAACTATACACTTGTAGTAGTATGTGTTTATGAATCGGAGAGAGAGAGAGAGAGATAGAGTGAGTTTATTATACTGTTTATTATTGCTTTTTAACATTAGAATTTTGGTTTTGTTAATGTTGTTGTTGTTGTTGCTGTTGTTACATTCATATTTTATTATACACTCTGTATATGCTCGTAACAATGCTTATGACCTTTCAGCATAAACAACACTAAAAATAGCAATAAAAAACGCAAACAAAAACAAAAACAATGATAAACAACAATTTATTTTAAGGCAAATACTGTTAGTTTTTATCTTAAAATGAGAAGCAACACAGTGTGCTAAAGCAAATTAAAAATATAAAAAAGAGAAATGAAACAGCGTTAATAAGAGGATGGCTATGAAGAGAAAAAAGACAGAGAGAGATTTACGGAACTCAAAGAATACAAAAAAGTGGAAAGGAAGAGAGAGAGAGCAAATAAGAAATCATATTAATGAACAAACGGAAATAAATTTATGTCTGTGTGTGTGTGTGTTTATATTTAAGAGACACTTGCATGCTAATGGACAGATAGAAAGTGTGTGATAGGAGAACTTGACCTGCAAGTGAAGAGTTTTTTTTTTAAACTTTGCTTATTTTAATGATACCTTCTCATAGATGTGCTTCTAGTTGTCTTCCGGTTAAAATGAAATTGTATCTTCAGCCATGAGGGAGGTATAAAAAATTTAAATTTAAAAAAAATTATTTTCTGTTTAAGAAAATTAAAAAATAAATAAAAAACAAAATAGATTATACAGAGTTTTTCAGGTGAATGGCAGAATTTATATGTAGAGATACGATCAACGAAATCATGGTTACATTCTGATAAAAAAAAACACGAGAAGGTGATTTGCTAAAATTTATCGATCGATAGGTTTTTTTTATTCGAAATCAAATATGATTCTTCTCATCTTTTGTTGTATACCATCTTTGTTGTATTTTGTATTATTCTTATTCAATATTGCCATAGAAGCGTATAAGTAATGACTTAATATCACTCATACGTTATATGTTACTTTAGTATTATACATAATATCAAAGTGTGCAATTGAATTGCGGAAGAGCATTAAGACGGAATTTGATTTGTATCGAGCAAGAACGCGGTGTGGCAAACGACATCTACAGGCACGTTACAGAAAACTCGACAGGCAGATTAAGCGCAGTGCTCGATTCCATAAGTAGACATGCTCAAAGCGCTGCTGAAAGCTATCGTAGTGGCGATTTGTACACATCGCCAAGATCCCATAGAAGGGCGAATGAAGAACTTGCGACGAAAGTAGAGGACCATGTTGAGGTTTGGGCTGCTTATTGTAGTAATTTGCTGGCGGTAAAAAGTCAACCTGTGTGGTCTGAATGCGCATGCGAGACGTATGAGGAGGACGCTCACATCCCGTCTGTCTGTCCTACCCTCGAGGAGATCTTTAGCTCTATCAGCAACCCCAAGAATAATAAAAATCCAGGCTTAAATAGAATATTTGCAGAGCTATTAAGATCCGATCCTCTTATCACGCTATAATATTCTATCAAATTGTTCGATCATTTTGGGTGGAAGGCAATCTACCTGGTGATCTTGTTGAGGGTGTGGTGATAAATATACCGAAAAAGGGAGACCTTACAAGCCCTACTAACTGACGGGATTGTCACTCATATCATTTTCAAGAGAACCGCCGAAAGAATAACACCAATATTGAGCCAAGAATAAGCTGGTTTCAGTCTACAAAAATCCACCAAAGACCATGTTAATACTCTCCGTGTCATTATAGAACAATCTGTGGATTGGCGCTTACTACTGTATCTTTGCTTTATAGATTTCAAGAAAGCCTTTGACAGACTGCAGCATAAAGTGATATGGAGTGCACTGGCATGCAAGGGAGTTCCGCTTAAACTTATTGATTAATGGTTTATATCGCAATGGAACTTGCTGAATTAGACATGACAAGCTGTTAAGCGGACCGATAGAAATGGATATTATAGTCCGGCAAAGGTGTGTCCTGTCACCACTGCTATTTAATATAGTTATGGACACGCTTCTTGCAAAGCCGACATCTGCCTCCCGTCTCATAACTTTCTGAACCTTACGAAAAATTTACGTAACGTAACGCTAGTAGCAGAAGCGGCAGATCTGAGGATAAATGTCGCGAAGACTAAAACTCTCCATATTAACACGATATCCCGGTAATTATATTTTATTTGCATTGAAGAAATTGAGGACGTCCGCCAATTCTGCTACCCCTGGAAGTATCATATCCGCAAACGGATGTTCGAGTGAGGATATTAAGAAACATTTCAGAAAGCGTGTCAAACTTTTGGCCGTCTAAGATCAATCTGGTATGGCTGCGAAAAGTGAAATGCTGCTAATCGCGATATAAAAAAGATTTCTTAAAACTCTGTCTTTGCCCTATGATCCTTTTAGAATTGATTGGAACTTAATATTCTTATAATTATTATTAAACAAAATATAGGGTGTTTTTTATAGTTATTCAAGTTTAATTCATAATAAAATAATAAATATATTTTTAATATAAATGAAATGGGATTTGTTGGATGGAAAATTTGATGCCATTAATGTTTAAATATGATTTTGGTCATCTGGCCGCCACAGCTAGCGCATACAAGGCGCAGTCAGAAACATCAGTTTTCAAAAACCTTTCGCTACATATGCGCCCGTATTTCGCCAAAAAATCCCCAAAAGTTGATTTCCAGGTGTTCAATTGTCGTTTATCGACGTAGGCAAGTGACTTAACTGATCTCGTCAATGTAACGCCGAATTTTGTCTTTCAGAGTGTCAGTTGTTTGTGGTTTGTTTAAGTAAACCGGTCTTTCTAATGGCCCCAGAGAAAATAATCCAGCGGAGTTAAATCACAGGAACGAGGCGGCCAATCGGCATCGCCAAATCGAGAAATTACACGATCGGGAAAATTCTCATGCAATAACTTAATTATTTGGCTGGCTAAGTGGCTTGTGGCGCCGTCCTGCTAAAATCAAAGGTCTCTGATGTCAACATTAGTCAATTGTGGGCCCAAAAAATTGGTTATCGTGGTTTGATAGCGCAGAGAATTCACGGTGGTGGCATTTCCTTGGCCATTTTCGAAAATATACGGGCCGATGATGCCGCCTAACAACAGACTGCACCATACGGTCAATTTCTTTGAATGTGATGGTTCTTCGTTGTTTGTTTACATAACCGCCTAATTGAAAATTGGCCCCATCATTAAATATGTTTTTGTTGAAAAATGTGGTTCAAAATTTTTTAAAAGAGCGGACGTCTGCCGACATGCTAGAGGTGGACATTTGCTCGACATCATATTCCATTATATTATATAATACCCATATTTCTATTTGATATTGGTATGAATAAAACTAAATTGGTCAAAAAAACAACAAAAACACAAAAAAATGTTTTTATGCCAGTTTACTTCCTAACCTCAAATTTTCCCTCCCTTTATACATATATAGATGGATATCAAGCCAAATTAAAAAAAAGCAACTGTCAGCTGTAAAATAGGTTGTCAAATAAAGCAACTTTGCCTACCCTAAAAAATATCCGTTACAAGCCGAATCGCAAGAAACCGTATGTTAATTAAGATGTACATCCAGATGAGCTCGGTCTAAAATGACGAAAACACTTAAATGAAGTTAAACATTCGTACTGAGTATGAGCCAAGAAAGGCCGTAATATTCTATCATGACAACTTTTGCCCACATGTTGCAGTAGCACCCGCCTTATAATCTAGACCTTATCCCGTCCGGTTGTCTTGATAGATGCATAACGCTCTTTGGTATTCGCTGTACTTCTTGGCCTCAAAAAATTATCAGTTAGTTTGGCCAGATGGAAATACGTCATAGCACTATCGATGAATAATAAATAAACTTACATGGTACCATTGTAAAAGGTCTAAAATTTTCTTTAAGAACCTCTCATTTATAAGTTATATACCTAATGCACTTCCTTTAGTACCTGTTTAAGGCATATTTAAAAGAAATAATTTTTTTAAGCCTCAATAGGAAATTTTTTTTAAATTGTTATCTGCCCCCAGGTCAATTAAAAAAATCAAAAGTATGGCTGTAAGACAATCTTATAATAAAAAAAATTTATTTTTATATTTTTGCTAACCATACGAATTGGACGGTATTTAACATACTAAACATGGCTTATAATTTCAATGCTACCCTAGAGGCGTATTAGTAATAAATACGAAATATTGATATTTATGCGTAAAAGTAGTATAAGAGGACCTGAACACACTAAAGATTTGGCTAAAAATAAGAACAAATTTTAATTCTCCATATAAATTTAATTGGTAAAATATTCCATTAAAAAAATTTACCGTTATTATGCGAAAATAAATTCATTGATATTGGCTTAGCCAAGGCACACACCAAAATAGAACGTAAACCAGAGGCCAAATGAAGCGGGACAATAATGTGTCACATCAAAATGTTAATAATAAGCCACAAGGACACTAATAAAGCTAAAAGCGAATGAAGAGAAAAAATGAATGAATATAATGGCCATATCAAGGCTATTAAACAGGAAACATATTACCAAAAACGTATACTCCTTATGCGTACACGCAATATCCTGTTTATTACAAATTTATTTATTTTTTTGGTATTCTCATAACAGTATTTGTGGTTTATGTATGTGCGAGGTCGGTTTCAAAATTAGCCAACCTATAAAAGAAAACAATAAGTTTGAGAAAAGCTTTGTATAGTTTTTATTCAATTATCCTTCAGAGTATCCATCTAAAAGGATGATAATTGATGCCATCGTGGCACTGAAAACCGGCAAGGTTTTCAAATTTATTTGCTGACATATCGGGTGATTCATTTTAGCAACTTTGTTTTTGGCAACATTGTTTTTGGCAATGCCAAATGCATCCAAAAAAATACACTGTTTGGTGCAGATTATGTGCCGGTGGTATCATTGGACAGTACTTTTTTAAACACGACGAAGGCAGCAAAGTTACTGTGAATGTGACACAGCATGCAAAATAATGGCCCAATTGAAAGTCGAGTTCAGTGAACAATTTATTTCATGTTTGGAGCCGGTCAATTGGCAGTCTAGATCGTGCGATTGGGCTTTCGATCGTGTCCTTAGACTATTTTGTGTGTGGCTATGTTTAGATCTATAAGGATAAGCCCGCAACGATTGATGCACTGGAAGCCAATATTGAAATATTTATTTATAAGATATCGGCCGAAATCTTGAAGAGAGTATTCCTAGCTTATGAATTATTTGAGACTTATTCGCTGTTAACATTTCCACGAAATCATCTTTAAGCATAGAATTAAATAGATTGTTCTATCGAGTCAACTAAAGATTTCATACGTTTTTCTAAATTTTACGTATTTTTTTTCTAAATCAAATCCAAAAACTTTGTCAAAATCACTGTTTACTTCATCTACTGTGTCTTCAAATATGGACCACTGAAACTTTCTCCGGCTGGTTGTTGTAAAATTAAAACTGTCTGAGAAAGGAGAAAAGCAATATTAACAATTGTAGTCTATGTAAAGTTCTGCCCGGAGTTTTGGGAGCGGAAAATCGTCTATGGATCAGATCCATCCCCATAGGGTAATAATTGAACAGGCAGTTGAGAAAGAACTTGATTCGGTTTGCGAATTTTTTTTTAAAGGTTCATAACTTTGAGTTGGCATTATTACTTTATTTGACAACCGATTTAACATTTTTTGCTTAGTTTGTTTTGAAATTTCATTATGGCAACACTTACACAGGGCTGAAGCAGGAATTCATATTGATATTGAATTTTCATTTATTGTTTTCTCCGACGAAGCCCATTTTTGTCACTCGCATTTGCTGTGAGGATAATCCACAAGCCTTTATCGAAACACCATTATATACACAAAATATTACTATTTGCTGCACTTTATAGAATGGAAAAGTCATTGGACCATATGTCTTCAAAAACGATGATGGTCAGAATGATATTGACAATGGTGAACGATATAAGGACCTCAGTTAGCTGGCGTTAATCTTGCTGACACGTGGTTCTGACGGGACAAAGCCACATGCCACACATCGCAATCTACAATTGATTAACTTAAAGATACTTTCGATGAAAGAGTAAATTTACGATCGTGTGATTTGACCCCATTGGATTATTTTCTTTGGACCTATGTAAAGCCACTTGCCTGCGTCGAGATAATTGAACACCTGGAAATTTACATTCGAAGAGTTATTGGCGAAATACGGTCGTATATACTGCGAAAAGTCTGTGAAAACTGGTTTTTTATATTGCGCCTTGTACGCGCCTGTCATGATGTCCACATGGCCGGAATCATATTTAAACATTAATGTCTTTGTGTAACTGTAAAAAAACGCCCGATGGGCCTAAAGGATAAACCGAAATTAGAGCGTTGGATGTTGCGTTGACATTTGTCTAGCGTTGACGCTGAAGTCACATACCTAAATAAAAAGCCTTGGGACTGTATCGTAAACAGTAATGTTAACTGAAATTTTCAGCAAAACAGCACCAAAGTGAAATTAAAATGTCACTGATGCGAAAATAGCTAAAATGGCAGAATTTTTTTTCTTTCTTTTCTTTTATTTGTCTCTTCGCAGCCAACTTCGCTCTCTAAAGCGCTGTCAAAATTGGATCTTTCAATTGCAAAGCGTTGACGCAATTATGTTTTGTTTCATACAATTTGTATGGGCATGAGAATTTTTGACAGCTGAACAACGCACAGTGCTCTGATTTAGGTTTGGCTATAACTGGGGAATATGGAATATGTTACATTGAAAATAACTTTTGTAGTATGCAACAGCTGTGAGGTATTCCAATGAACAATTAACAAAAAAAACCAATTTGTCCATATCAAATCAGGGATGCAATTGTTTACCAAGCCAGCGTAAACAGAACGTATGGAATTGTATGTTATCCCCTAAGGCAGGATATTCGGCTTAAGTTACTTGATTATGAGAATTTTAAATATAAACTTTCCCAGCGACTTTGTGATATGCGAAAGCTGGATGATCATTCTTTGGTGCATTTCGGTGCATCTTGTCAAGAAATTCCAATGCAGCATTATTGCAGACGGGCGTGGTATTGTTACAGATATTGTTGACATAATTCGGCGTTTGTTGCATTTACGTAGTTGCACGGATTATAGAACTCAAACACATAAAGCGAAAACATGCCTAATCAGCAATGAACAACAGATATGAGAAATAAAACACCGATATTTGTAAAGGAAAATTTGGAAGAATAGGACACACGCTTCATAAACCACCTGCAAAATGTTGTTACCATGCCCTTATTTTCAAGCATTAGGCAAGCAGAAAAAGAGGAAATACAAGAACCACTTGGTTACGATCAACATTACAAAAACTAAACTGTATATTGCAAAGTAGCAACTCAGAGATGTAGCCTGATATCAACACAGATCCAGACAATTTATGGACAGCCCATGTCCCCAGTATAGAGGCAGATTGTGTTCAAATGACAACGAACATGCCACTATATACAATACACTCATACCTGCTTATAAGGACTTTTTTTATGACATTTCGCTATAACGGCCTGTTTAGATTATGGCAAATTTTCGCTTTGTCGCACATTTTAACCTCGTTTTACGTCTTAATAATAGAGGATTCACCGTTTTTAAGGAAAATGTATATGACAAACAAAAGCAACTCATCGTTATACGGCTTTTCGATTTAAGATCTACATTTCTAGAAGCTATCTAGTCCTGTTTGGTATGAGTGTATATTTCTTAGCTTCGATAGTTTTGTGATATAGAAAAATATGAACCTTAAGACTTCAAAATGTATTTTCTTAAAAGAAACCATTAACTTCAACATTTCTCACTATTTTTCGTCATTAGAGTAGAAATTTATCTTTAAAATTCATCATCAATCATAAATTTTGATGCAGTAATACGGAAGATACTTGCAACCGACAAAAAAATTACTTTTAGAAATAATATTGTAACGAAAATAAAAAAGTGCAATATTTTGATATATTTGGTAGATATGTGTCACCCTGTCACCTTGGCAGCACTGCTAAATCGTCTATCTTGATGTTACATTTGAATTAACGGATATAAAAATAGAAGAGTGTCGATATTTCCGGAACCTTCCGAACTATAGGCAATTCGGTGTAAAGAGGATTGCTTTACCTCTTTACCGTAAAAATTTTTGAAATACCTGTCATTTCAGGCAGCTTGCGCATCTTCAGTCTACAATTATTTTATAGAAGAAGGAAAACACACATCAACGACTGCCAAATATGAAATGTCAAGACTAATGTTTACCAAAATGGCGGCAAAACAAAGTAGTATACCTTTCCGGTGGGCATCCTGTACTTTATTTGGTGCTATTTTACACTTATTTTCAATTCTATTTTCATTGGCTAACCTTTCTGTGAAGTGATGAACTGTTGAAGGACTCAATGTGACATTTTCGCCATTTTTTCACCGACTTTTTTCCTTCTGGAAATGCTGAACGACGTTATCACGCTTTCAATTCAAGTTTGCTTTCCCATTTTAAAAATTACTACAAAATACTCCGAAATCAAACCTCTCTGTTGAAGTATACTTTTAAATGTTTTTTTCTGCTTATCTACACCAGCAATATGTAAAATTGGCCCATTATTTTAATTTTTTATAACTGTTTTATAAAATGCATCATATAAGCTGAGAGCAAATTTATGCGTAAACTTTATTTGACGTGGTGGTATATCTTTAAGGATATATTTTGTTGTTGTTGTTTTTTCATAATTGTCACAATTAAATAAAGGTTTTTATGTCCAATATGTGTTTTTTGCCCTTAAATGTAGTAAATTTTGACATATTGACATATTGGCATACTTTTTTTATAGTAGTTATGTGGTGTTCTGGTGTTTGTCTCGTATGGTATCGTTAAAGTCTGCCACTTAATATTTTATAACACAGTGTTAAATAAAAAAGCAGACTTTCTTAGAGTAGAATCTAAATAGCTCGGCTTCAATATTGTTTGAGCTGAGACCTTTCAAATGGAAGTAGTGAAAAATACTTAACAACATGGCGGCCTGAAATTCAAAGCATACGTTGTCACTTTTTATATAAACAATTTTTTCTTCCAACTACTATGAAATTTAGAAACGTCCCTCGTACCGACAAGCGTTTTAATGTTGTGCTCCCTTTGTTATCCTGTAATATTTTCACTTTATTTGCTGGCTTTATTAATATTTGCTTTTCAATATATTTTTTTTTTTTTTTTTTTTTTTTTGTGGAAAAGTGGTGGGAGGTGGTTGGTGTTTGTATTTCATATTTTCTTTTCTGTTTTTCTTGTTTTCCCTTTTTTCTTTTAGCTTATCAACTACAATTGAGGCAGTTTAAGTCACTTTAACTTAAAATGGCAATATTTCTTAAATGTTGACTTTTCTACCAATTTTTTTTCAAGCTCCAACGTAGGCAATAGCAGTCACTGCCACAGCCACAGCCACAGATTGAAATCATGGCATTTTGTTGTTGTTGTTGTTGTTTTCCTTTTATACATTATTCATATTGTTTACGTTTTCATTTAAAATGTTTCTTTTCTTTTTTTTTGGCATTATTATCGTTACAAATAATGACTTGAACAATACAATGCCTCCTGTAGTATAACAATAGCACTCCTTACAATACAATTCAAACAAACAAAATGACAAAAAGAAGTGTAAGGGAAACGAAGAAAATTCAACAATATTAACAGCAATTTATTAAACATGGCCATAAATGCTGCTGCTAAAAGTCATTGTGCTAGACATAATGAAGAATCTTAAAGAAGTGTTTGAGGAAAGGGCAATCAGAGTTAATAGTTGGCCAAATTTGTAAATATGTTTTGGTAACCTGCTTGTATAGTTACTTAAAAGGGTGACCAGCTAGTAATGATAGTTTTTCTTTTTGTATATATCAATGTAAACAAATAGATCTTGTCTTTCAATTATAAAATCACTATTTTTGAATAACCAAAGCAATGAAAAATAAAAATCAAAAATAAATTAAAAAATAAGTAAATCTCTCAGCTGTTATTTTTCTTGTTAAAAGTGTACTTCAGTGTGGTTTACATGGTAATACAAGTCGTACATGTCAAATTTTTGTGTAGAAGGGAGCGATAAACCAGATTTCCGCAAAAGGCAGCTTTTCTCTTCTGCTTTAACACGTACGTACTTACACACATAGGCAAAAAACAAGCAAAAAATAAATAAAAGGAACTAAAGAGAAAACAAATGGAAAAATCCAAATAGACTGAGTGAGAGACTCTCAATTACTACCACATGTGTAAAATGCATTAATTTAGTTTGCCGGATGCTGGTGTACACTCAATATGTAATGAGAGCCTACGACATTGAGATAAAATACGTATGAGAAATTGGCAGTCGTACACAGGGTTGTCAAATCAGACGATTTCTCCTAATTTTCGATTTGGTGACATGGCGACTTTTTGGCAACTTTTAAATTAATTGGCTATTTTGTTGGCTATTTTTGATTAAAAAACCAAAAAAATTATTTTTTTTTTTGTATTTTTATGTATCAAATTTGTGAACATGGTGTATTTTAATGAGTCGAATATAAATGGCAGTTGTGTTCACGACAAAGAAAAATTTGTAGTTTCCTGTATGGAACTGAAACCAATAGATTTTTACGTTGCAGTTTACTTATGTAACGAAAATTTCTGCAACTGGCACTGAAATAAGTTTATGAGTGGTTCGAAGAAAGCTCTAAACCTGAAAAATATGCAAAAAATGAATGTGTTTGCTTAACAAATTCACACATATTCTTCAAGGCTATGGAGTATAACATCATTCACAAGGTCTACTTCTCTTCTTTCCAAATCCACTGAAAATCTTAAAATCTGCTTATAAGTGTATGCAAGTACGAAAAACCGGTTAAAAGATTTTTAAGGTGTTTCGAAGATTTCAAAATCTGACTGTAGTCGTCTACGATAGCGTATATTAGAATAATAGTATAACTTTCCAGGTATTTCAACTTCGTTCTTTTCTGTCGCATATTGTAACTTAATTTCCATACAAAACAATGAGAAATGTGTCAAAGATAAAGTGTATAGCGTTTTAGATATATAACAATAATGAGACTATAACATATCTTTATCCGAAATGAATTTTATATCAATCATAAAAACTAATTTTTATAGTAGTCTAGCTCTCAGTAAACTATAAAACATATTGTAGTAAGCATTGTACACTTTTTACTTATGCCTAATATTTTTCTTAATAAAATTGAAAAATAGCATACCGACATTTTACAAAGCAAACATTGCTTTGTTTCAGTTTGATCTTTCAAGCTAAGTAGATGGTTAATCCACTGTAGCCCCCTTCATATGATTTTGTAGTGGTAAAAATCCCTGCTAATTGGTGGTGATCTTTACTTTTAGCATTTTTTTCCAGTAGGTGGCGGTGTGTTTTCCTGATGATTTGTCTGATGTTTGTCTAATTGCCAGAGGTATGCGGGAGGTCAGCAGGTCTTCTTCTTTATTCTTTTTAAATGGAGTTTTAGATGGAGTCGAAGGGGCTCTTTATTAAACATTTCAAACCACAACTAAATGTTTTTCTTTATATCCTCTGCTGGGGCTCGAACCTGGGTTGTTTGTGTTGTTATGTGTGCACTCTAACCACTACATCACGCCACATACAAGATATATATTATGGCGATTTTTTTTCACTTTAGGCGAAATTTAACAATTCGGAAAAAATTACTTTTTTTTATTTTCAAAAATTTTGTTTTTACTATTTTAAGAAATATAAAGTTTATTGTCAAAATCTAAAAAAAGATAATTTGGCGATTTTTGAAATTGAATTTGGCGAAGAAACTTAAAAAAGATCTGACAACCCTGGTCGTATGGCCATTATACTTCATTAGATCAGGGGTGTATTTTGATGTAAACAAAAAAGCACATTTTTTCGCTCGCACTTTTGGTCTCTTTTACAAAAACTGCTTTCATTCAGGATAGAAGGTTTGATTTTAATTAGTTTACGTCGTAAGTATCAGGTAAAACTTTCGCGGGATAATCGTTCCAGAAAATGAGTACTTCGTGAAAATGTGTAATTTTTAGGAACCAATTTCCTTATTTCGTCAGAGCACATTCCGTTATTGTAGCGATAGAACAATGAAACACACACCACATGGCAGCGCTGCTCTAACAAATCAATAGAATTGGCTATCCCACCGTCATTAGTTAGATCTTTCGCCTTCTAGTACGTAGTCTAAAGGCCATAAAATAGACTTTGAAGCACCAGCCCATACATGAGAATTGTATTCCAACCTAGGTCGGATATAGGCCTTGTAATTATTAAGAAGGTCAGATGGAGTAAATTATTTCCCACACCGCTTCAAATAACCCAAGACATTTAAATATTTTCTTCGACACTCGAAAAATGTTATCATTCTACCGAACATCACAGCGTAGTCTCATGCCCAGAACATCAGAGCATCTGACTTCTCAATGTTTATATTAGACATGGTCACATATGACGCCACATTAACACGTCTGTGTGACAGAAAACAATTGAAGTAGTGATTGCGACTTAAACCTAAATCGCAGACTTAACATGGCTACGCTGTAGCTAATGCTGCTGGAGTTGTAATACTGAAATACATATCAAACTTTTCTTATAGTAGAGGCTTTGCGGAAGCTATCAGATACAAAGAACACTGTAGTCCTTGTCCATTACTGACAGTAACTTAGGTTAGGTGGAGGAACCTCCTTGAAAAATAAGGTCCGCTTATACCAAAACTTTGGCTCATTGTGATATTAGAAGCATAAGAGCCAGCCCGGCAAACAAACAGTTTCTATAGAAAACCATTTTTGCTCCAACCCATTTTAGCAATATCGACAACTCTTATTCTGAAGAGTTCAGTTAAAAATAAAAGACATGAGAGGCAAGGAATTTCCATCGTTTCACAGCTACGACTGGTCACTGATACATAAGGTGAATAATTGTCTCCTCCGCCATCTGTATGTCTTTGACTGTAATCACACAATTGTAATGACTCGTGATCTATGATCACCTATCATATCTTAAGTTTAAGCTACAGTGGCAAATTGGAGCTAAATACTCCTGGGCATTCTAACGCACGTTCGGCCAAATATTACACATGTGCATTTGTCACTGTCTCAGCGACAACTGAAAGCAAGATTGTAAGAAACTTTTTAAATTATTGTTCTGTGCCTAAAAAAATTGCGTAAACTATCCACGCATGTGCATTCTTCTCTACCACATTGACGACTAAAAACAAGAGCTTAAGAATACGTGTGAATTAAACGTGAACAATTATTCTATGAAAAGCTCATGACTGCTCTATAGGGTTTTCAAAAGCTTTGTGTTAATGTTTAGAGCGGACCTATTGAAGTCGGTGTACTATACTTAAACTGCAACTTTTTTAGAAAAGATATTGGTGGCCATTAGACTGTATTTTTCGTTTTTTTTTTTTTGCACTACTCCTCTTGGGAGCATATGGCTTCCACAAAGCATCTTCATCTAAGACTGCTTATCACCGTTAGTTCCAGGATAATTGTGCGTTACCAAGTGTTTTTTGTCGACAACGATTTTTTGAGCCTTGAGGATTCCACTCTAGTAACATTCTAATGATACTGTCAGGACTTTCTCATTTCTTTATCTGTGTCAGTATGGGTTCCTCATTAGTCATGTTCCACAGTTCTGTGTCACTTATGGTGTTAGGCCAGAATATTTTGCGTATGAGTCTGACGCACTTGTTAATGAATAACTTGAGAACTCCAGATAATTTTCGTTGTAGAGGGGTGTTAATAAGGAGATGTTTAGGAGATATTCCCTTTAACAAGAAGGCGTAGAAAAAAAACGCAAGTAATTAGTTTGACATTTGTGCCATCTCAAGCCGATCTCTCTTTTATTTATTTATGCTGAGCTTTTGCATGTTCAATTCTTCCTATTATATTAGCTGGGGGCTAGATCAAGTGTTTTCTCACGAATGTTCTTAATTCTTTGGCATTGAAGTCGAAAGGAGATGAATTTTGTCATAAACAGATCTTACGTATCAATATTATTTTGCTATGAAAGTGTTGTCATTCATTCAACGATTAACGATTATTGAACGATTATTGCCAAATATTACTTCAATACAGAAAGTAGTTCTGAGCCAATATTACAATCGTTGAGCTAGGACTGTACTGCGCAGCTGTTGCAAAAATCAGTTCGCACTAAATATACCACTTATCTCTATTGTAGAGTAGGTTATGCAAAAATTAACATAAAACGTATACCTTCATATGTAAATCTTATGTAAATTACATATAAAAACGTCATATAAAAATTAAATATAAAAATTATTTTATTCATACCTCGACGTGAGTGCGAAGCCTTTTTTGGTTGTCATTAGAAAAGTGTTTTAATGAGATTTCATAGGAAATTTAACAATAATTCTCATCAGTTTTTAAATTTTTTTTCTTCTTCTAGCGAAAAGTAAAATTTCTTACTTTTTTATGGTTTCCCATAAAAAGGCGGCGTTAGAGAATTTGAAAAAAAAAATCATAGAAAAACGTAAAATGGTCATAAAATTTGTATGGCAAGATTTATGGTTGATATGAATAGAAAATGTCAAGGAAAACGACAGCCGTGGAACAAGAGGAGGGACCTTATTATGAAAAGGGTTATTATTATTATTCTAAGGAAGAAATAACATCAACGACCTTAATAATGTTCAAATCTCTGTGTGTTTGCCATATGACACTAGTTAAACACATTTTAATGGTTTTCTTTCTCTGCCAAACCAGACTGCTGCGGTAACACTTTCACACCGTGTGGGTGTGGGATATTGGCTGTTTCATTAGAATAATATTTCTTCTAATGGAATTTCCTATTAAAATTTTAATAAAAATTAAATATGTAGATGAACATGAGGGCAAACATTTGTCACACATTGTGTGTCAGCGAAAGTTCAGCAACATAAGTGTCATAAAATTTCTTGAAATGGAATAAGTCATAGATTTATTAGTAATAAAATATTTGGGAAAAAATATAAAAATTTACTTGGTATGAAGGTACTAAGTGACAACCTTAAGTGTTAAATTTGAGCATTACAATGTATTTGTTAAAGGTTAATGGAATAGCAGTACAAAAAGTAATATTGAGCCGTTTATTTTGAAAGAGGTGCAAGTCCAGTTTTTTTGTTTTTGTTGTTTTTTTTTTTTTTTGTTTAAAAAGATTGGTAAGTGTTAATAAATATATTTTTAATATTTTGTTGTCCTAGAGAATGTAAGTTCATAAAAAACCAATAGTGCTTGCGGTGCTGATTGAGAGAGGAATAGCTTTTTTACAGCTAAATGGACTTGCCTCACTTTCAAAATTAATAAATTATTTTTATTAATTATTAAATTTTTTAGAATTTTATTTATCAGTCTTTTTAACATAAAAAATTACAACAAAGTAGAAATATCTAGAGAGTGACACAACTTTTTCGATAGGCGCTGTCAAATGCAAAGAGAATCCCTTTTTGAAATTTTCGAAACACTTCCAAAATCTTAAGTTAGAAGTAAAAAGCCCATTTTTTGTCTCTTCATGCAGCTATAAGCTAATAATTTAGCTAAATACTAGCTTAAATCCTGCGTGTTTCGTTGCCCCCATATTAATTATTATCTTAATTGCTTGTTTGCCTTTTGTCCCCTTCCGGTCCAAATCCAAACATTGGAGATAGCCTATATATCCTTCCAGAAAAATACTCTAAAATCTCTCGCTTAGCTGTATACAGTCTTCAAACAAACACACATTCATTTTTTGTATATAACATACATACGTATAAAGACACTTTTTATTCAGTGTGATTTCTGGAATATCCTCTTTTTGGGTAATGATGACTAATAACGCTGCTTTAATTGCTACCGCTACTCATGTGTACAAAATTCAATATTTAGTTTGAATCAATGTTGCCACTAACAGTATTATGAATTACACACAACCTGCATCAAATTACACATATGAAAAAAAATTTCACACAAAGTTCTTTTTTTTACGAATATTATATAGATACTAACAATGACTAACAATGTGTATAATCGGACAAGGGTTATTGTTGTCCATGCATAAAAATATAATAAATGACTAGATTTTTCGGGGTTTTTATTATATGGGTCCGCCATCTAACGTTTTTTTTTCAACTAGTGCTTATTTCGTGAATGGTAACACTTAGCTCATGTCTGATTTAACAAACAGATAATTAGTTTTATCCTTCCGATTTTGCTAAAAAAATCATCTTTTCAGATGAAGCTCATTTTGATCTTGGCGGGTATGTAAACAAGCAAAATTGTCGCATTTGGGGCACAGAAAACCTGCACGCATACATTGAAAAGCCGATGCACCCAAGACGAGTCACTGTTTGGTGCGGATTTTGGTCCAGAGGCATAATTGGGCCATTTTTCTTCGAAAATGAGCAAAGAGTGGCCGTTACAGTCAATGGTGATCGTTATCGGGCCATGTTGAACGAATTTTTGTTCACAAAAATTGAAGAGGAGGATATTAGCAATATTTGGTTTCAACGGGACGGCACTACGTGCCACACAACCGAAGCTAGACTCGATGTTTTGCGCCCTGTTTTTGAAGATCGCATTATCACCCGCAGAGCTGATGTCATTTGGCCACCTTGGAGCTGCGATTCGACACCGTTGGACTATTATTTGTGGAGTGCCGTCAAAGATAAGTGTTACACAAACAAGCCAGAGACAATTGACGCTTTGAAGGACAATATTCGTGAAGCCATTGGTGAACTACAGCTACACACAATCGATAATGTGCTTAAAAATTGGACCGATCGTGTAGGCTACTCCATGGCCAGCCGAGGCAGCCATTTGAATGAAATTATTTTCCATTATTAACCGGGAGGATTGTACTTTGAAATAAAAAAAGAAATTTGAGAAAATATTCAGTAGTTTTTTTATACTCGTAGCATTTTCAAAAAAAAAATTATTTGGCGGACCCTATATAAAAAAATAATAATAATAATAATAAGGCCGCAGGCGAAAATGGACTACCAGTTGAAATTCTACCGAAATTCTACATGCAAACCACAACTGAGGCTGTCTCCTACGTGGAAGAAGGGCATCATTGTAAAGTTGCCAGAAATTGGCAACTTAATATACTGCAATAATTGGAGGGGAATTGCTCTACTTAGCCCCATATATAAGATACTTGCAGTCATAATACAGGGAAGGCTTCAGAGCAGAATAGACAACATACTGCGAGACGAACAAGCTTGCTTCAGATCGAATGGAAGCTGCTTAGATCAGGCCAACACTTTACGAATAATCTATCTGTATCTACTGTTCGTCGATTTCGAGAAAGCGTTTGATACCATCAGGCGAACGGCTATATTAAAAGCTTTAAGAACCAAAGAAGTACCCCAGAAGATAATTAGAATAATCAGAGCTATGTATGAGGATGCAGAACTTTCAGTTTTTCAAAACGGGAACATCAGCCAACCATTCTACACCAATGCTTGAGTTAAACAAGGACGCCCACTATCACCTCAGTTATTCACCATCGTGCTGGGTGACATAATGAGCAAAGTTCGTTCGAAAAGAAGAGGGATCACATGGAGTCTCTCACAGATGACATTTGTCTATTCCCGCATAAGATTTCCAATATGTAGTCGACACTGGTGGACCTAGAAAGATTGGCTCGAAGTGTTGGACTTGAGAAAAACATCAAGAAAACCAAGGCCATGAGAATAAACAACACGAGCAAGGAAAACATTATGCTACAAGGTCTGCTAGTTGAGTATGTAAATAGCTTCTGCTATCTAAGAAGTACAATGACTACGAGTGGTAGCGCAGAAACAGACGTAGATAACAGGCTCAATAAAGCGAGAGCGACATTTGAACAACTGCAATCAGTATGGAGAAGCTCACATATATGCAGACGAACTTAATTAAGAATATTCAACTCATGTGTTAAATCGGTACTGCTGTATGGCAGTGAAACCTGGCTTGTATCGAATAACATTACACAGAAACTCCACGAATTCATTAACAAGTGCCTCAGAATCATATGCAGAATATTCTAGACTAACACCATAAGTAACACAGAACTGTGGAGCATGATTAATGAGGAACCCATACTGAAACAGTTAAGGAAAAGGAAGTGGGGATGGATCAATAACATCATCCGAAAAAGTCCAGAAAGTATCACTAGAATATCACTCGAGTGGAATCCTCAAGGCTCAAGAAATCATGGTCGATCAAACAACACCTGAAAACGCACAATTATCCAAGAACTGAGACAGAACAACCTAACGTGGGAAGAGGCAAAGTCAACAGCTGTAAATCGTGTTAAATGGAGATGCTTTGTGAAAGCCATATGCTTCCAAGAGGAGTAACGGGAAAAAACAAAAATTATATTGTTACGGTTTAACATTTTTAAAATGTTTGGGTTCGTTTAAATTGCGTTAAAATAAACCCCGCTATTGTTTTACAGTTTCTTTATGTACTTCACTATATTCCTTTATACTATACTTTTATTTCCGCCTCAACAAGTCTTTATCTTACGACAGCCAAACGATAACTAAGCTGCATGTAATTAAAGCAGCCCTTTATATACCTAATTGTCTACAGTTTGTAAGGTTCAGGAAATATCGACCATCTTTTATTTCCATATCCGTTAATTCAAATGTAACGTAGAGAAGGTCGATGTGGCAATGCTGCCAAATTGACAGGGTGACACAAAATATAATATAATATAATTTTTGAAATTTCTATAGCCTATAATTCTTTCTAGACATACAAGGAGAAACTATAAAAATTTCAAGAAAATCGGTTCAGCTGTCGATAGGCTTCAAAAAAACAAACAAACCAACAAACATTCAAACACACATTCATTTTTATAGACAAGATTAACCGATTTTAAGTTTCCGAGTTGTTTTGGAAATAAGAGAAACAGACCTTTTAAATGATATATATAATTTATGTAACCTTAGGAAATCTGTAAGTTTTTATAAAAATTAATTAAGAAACTATGCTTATTTGTAAACAAACTGAGTCTTCGGTTTTAGAAATCAATTAAAAACTGACGGAGTTATTAAACTTTTTCTCAAGCATAATGGGTAACTTTATATTTTCACAATTACTTAGTCCTCCTAGCTGCCTCGACCGACCGAAGTCTTGTAAAACATTTTGTACGATGCATGCAGTATATATCGAACCAATTAACAGCTTCTCCATTGCTTTTTTTTCTCTCTTCAGAGGTTGAGTTGGAAAAACTTGTCGAGTTTCATTTCATGAACTAAAAATGTATTATGTTTTCGACAATTCTAATTTACTTTATAGTAATCCTGGGGAATATATAAAAAACTTGTTTTGCGGATTGCCATTTCTACCACTCCAAAAACACGATCGTTTGGTAAAAATTAATGTCCGGAAAACAAAAACTTTTGATCGATGAGATTTATTTCACAGTCACTGGACTAAGCACTTTTCATCTGTAAAAATTTCTTGATCAGCTTTATGCTTCTATTTTGACCAGTGTACACAATCAGCTATAATGTGTTTGTGGGTATTCACAGTCTGTATGTGTTTCAAACAACAAGATGCTACTTTTTATGCAATTCGGGATGCTCTAGTTTCATCAAAGACATACATATCACCTTCAGATGTAATGCTTTACCATACAGCAACCGGAGCTAAACTTTGCTATAATACATTCGACCGAATAATTTCAATCCCAAATTGATTTGCACCACTTTCAAAACATACATATTTTCAATACCAGAATTAATTTTATTTATTAGACTTTTTTCACACAAAAGATCATAACAATTTTTATCGATAACAACCATTATCACGATTTTTTACAAAAGTGGACTTGCCCTACTTTTAAAATAAACGGCTCATATGCATAACTAAGCACCTCTGCGGCATTATGGGGAGTTGAAATATAAAAATTAAATTTGATTATTTGGTTAAGATTTTGATACAGAGATCGCTTACGGCAAATGCCAGTCATAGCATTTGTCATTAGCATTTAGAAGACAGTTTTACTTGTAAGGTGAGATTTTTTGCCAATTCTTTTTTTGAAACAATGTTTTTGGCAGCTCAGCTGTTTACGTGTAACAAACATGTTACTGTCAAACATGTTCTGTTTAATTAACAAATTATAATTCAACCATTAATCGACTTACAAACGAACTACGCTTGCAGATTATTGAATATTATTTTCAAAATTCATGCTCATAAATCCTGTTTTTTTTTATCAGAAAATTGTTTTCAGCGACGAAGCTCATTTCTGATTGAACAGAAACGTGAATCAGAGAATATGCCGTATTTGGTGGGAAGAGCAGAGAAAGGATTGCAAAAATTGCCACTGTATCGTAAAAAATGCATTGTTTGGTATGGATTATGGTCCGGTGCTATCATTGGACGGTAGTTTTTCAAAGACAACGATGGCAAAAACGTTACTGTGAAGCGCTACCGTGCAATGATTACTAGTTTTTTCTGTCCACAATGGAAGAGCTCTACTTGGCTGACATGTGGTTTCAACAAGACGATTCCATATGCCACACAGCACGCAAAACAATTTCTCAATTGAGAGACAAGTTTGGTGAAGGGCTTATTTCATATGTATGGTCGGCCAGTTGGCCGCCTAGATCGTGCGATTTAACGCTTTTAGACAATTTTTTGGGGCTATGTTAAGGCTCATGTCTATAGAGACAGTTGACTCACCGGTTCAAGAATTTATTCGTGAGATATTCAATTTCGACAGAAAGCAGCAGTGTTGCATAAAATTTTATTCACGAATTTCAGTTTAACTATTTCAAATGCATTAATTCACGGATTTATTAGAATTTTCTTCTATATTTTATTTTTTGATTTCTAAACATATTTTACAAAATTTAATGCAAATCTTTTATGTTTTTCTTTTTATTTCAGCATCAACATTTATTTT
Organism: Wohlfahrtia magnifica; assembly: GCA_023159175.1. NCBI lineage: Eukaryota > Metazoa > Arthropoda > Insecta > Diptera > Sarcophagidae > Wohlfahrtia > Wohlfahrtia magnifica. Next base: position 2,201,201 of record JAKWBJ010000212.1, on the reverse strand, counting down.
GCTCCATAAATTTAGAACAAATTTAAGCGCAAATTCATTATCACCAGCAGAAACTATTACAATAATTAAAAATGTAAGTGATCAGATATTTTATCTTATACTTAATTAACGAAGAGAACATACATATCGCAATTGTACCGCTTAAGTGAAAAAAATGTCTGTTCAATATGAAATTATATCACAAAAAGGGTTTTTTTGCTAAAGAGTACAGAAAATTATGTAAGATTGTTACACACGTACATATCTATATATATATATATATATATATATATATATATATATATATATATATATATTATATATATACAAACATATATATATATATATTTATATATTTAAAAATATGTATTTATGAGTTCGTAGATTGTAGTTAAAATGAAATAAATTTTGTGTTGGGTTTTAATTAAAAATCCTTTATTTAACACAGTTATGTGCACCACTGCTTGTAATCTTTTTACAATTTTTATTCTTAATTACTCTGTCTGTTTACAATCTTGCAAACAACAACAATTAGTCGACAGATCTTTCTTCCTAAAGATCTCCCAACCCGACCGTAGTTATAACTTAGGTTCGATCACAACCTTTTCAACCAGAGGTTATCCACACTTGACTCTCTTTACTGAGTTAGCTCGAACTATACTAGTTTTTTACTTCACGTTTCACTTCACGAGTTTACTTTTTGTAAACTCTCTTCACACAAACTGCACTCGCTGGGTTTACTTCACTTAAACTCCACTCGCTGAGTTTACGACACATAAACGATGTACTTTTTATATGGCTGAGTAAACAACACATCGAGAGCTCTCGAACCTCTCGATATTTCAGGTGGATTCTATTTCTTTCTTTTAATTTCTTTATAGTTCTTTTGTAGCCATGCGTATGTAAACATCTACCTTTTTCAGCTCTTAGTTTTGTTGTTACTTGTTTTCTTTGATGCTTAATTATTGTTGTTGCCGTGTTATTTTTATTTACTTTGTCTCTGCTAACAGTAGTTGTTGTAGATTTGGTTATTTGTAAACAGCACGTATAGTTGTTCTTGCAGCTTTTGTTTTTTTATTTTAGCGATGTAATAAACGCTGTGATGCGCAACCTTATTGTCGTAACAATATGTGCATATGTATACATATGTGTAATACAATGCATATCACTTGTTTTGTATTGTTTGTCTTAAAAAGTAACTGTTGATTACTGTTGAATATATTAAAAGTAAACTGAAATAAATATTAACATGGAGTTGTATGAATCAGTTGCACTGAAGCTTATTTTAAAAATAAAAAGCCGGGCAGGGAATGCGAATGCATGTATGATATGAGTAACAAAAGTTACAAAAATAATCATATGAAACAAGGTGTGTGGTTAACAATATCAACCTCCATTGGAATGGGAAGTAAGTAAAATTTTGTGGATGATTATCAAAACCATTCAACAAGTTGTGTTTAATTAATTGCAGGAATCGAATGCCAAGCATTTTGGAAGGTTTAATTTATTACAAAATAACTTCTATAGTGTGACACAAAGAAAACAAGCAAATTGCAATCATCTGCTACTGTGCTGCCAAATTGTAAAACTAACTCACCTCGTTTACAAAAATATTTCATATGGTACCTTTGTTTTTCCAGAACAGTTGCTCGAAGTGGGTGAATCGTTTCAGAGCAAACTTTCAAAAAAACAAAAACAAGCATTTTGTTTCGAAACAATGGGTGAATCCAGCTTAAGGGGCGTACGTTGCAAAGTGGTTTTAATAAGAGAAATAGGCTTTTGTCAGTAATAACGTAAGCCATGTGTGTTTATAATACTGCATCCAAGTTCTCTAATCTTAAATGATATTCAACTGTAACGCTCTCAACAAAATTCTATACAAAATGATTAATAGTGTTGCTAGCTGAACTCTAGTTTTCCTTTACTGCTTACAAGTAGAGCCTCAGTTTAATGATTAGCATGTTTAAAACTGTTACCAGCTTCTAATCCTTTGATGGCATCGTACTTTCAAACTTGTTGAGATGTTTGGTCCTTATTATAGGGTCTGCCAAATATTTTTTTTTTAAACAGGGCGCAAAACATCGAGTGTAGCTTCGGCTATGTGGCACTTGGCGCCGTCCTGTTGAAACCAAATGTTGCTAATATCCTCCTCTTCAATTATTGTGAACAAAAACTCGTTCAACATGGCCCGATAACTATCGCCATTGACTGTAACGGCCACTCCTTGCTCATTTTCGAATTATGCCTCTGGACCAAAATCCGCACCAAACAGTGACTCGTCTTGGGTGTATCGGCTTTTCAGTGTATGCGTGCGGGTTTTCTGTGCCCCATATGCGACAATTTTGCTTGTTTACATACCCGCCAAGATCGATATGAGCTTCATCTGAAAAGGTGATTTTTTTTGGCAAAATCGGCATCTTCTGTAAGTCGATCGCAGGCCCACTTAGCGAAGCGAAAAAAGCATATACACAACCATATTCGCTCAGCGGAAGGATGAAACTAACTTTTTGTCAAATCAGACATGAGCTAAATGTTACCATTCACGAAATAAGCACTAGTTGAAAAAAAACTTTAGATGGCGGACCCATTACTAGAACAATGTAATCTGCAAAACCAAATATATGCGCACCAGTCATGGTTTGACCATTTCAATGGCATCTATTGTAGAGCACGCAAATTGGCATTGTGACAAGCCTTCCAGACTTTTGCAAATTTTCTTTTCTAACATTTTAACGGCTATGTATGTCAATCATACAGAGCTGTCGATATCTCATTTCCTTTTCTCTTTGCCTTTACCATATCTGAGGAAATGTCCTCTCTTTGATGTGCCTGTATAAGAGTGTGTGTGTATGTGTGAATACTTAGTTAATAATTAATGTACGAAATTTGTATATTGCAATGCACTCCCAAAGCTAAAAAGAAAAAACACAAATTTTAAATGAGTTAAATGAGTTGCCATTTGCTAAGAATGTTTAATAAAAACAAAGAACCTTGAGTAAGTAGCACTAATCATTCACCTTAGTTTTTTAGCACAAATGTTTGTGTATATGTGTGTTAATAAATTTATTTGTGTGTTAGTATATATATGTTTACCGTTAAAAGTTAATGACTAAAGACAGAAAATGAAAAATTGAAAGAAAAACTCTCACATGTTTAATGCACACAAAATGCAGCACACATGGACACATGTCGACAAACAAAACACTCACACACACAAAAACACACACACACATATGCTAAGGCATACATATTAAACATTACTACTCATACTTACAAACAAAAATGAATGTCATTCATTCATTTATTTATTAAGTTAGTCAGTCAGTCAGTCAGTTTCTTACTTTCTACCATCTTTCTTGTTATTCATTCAGCCATCCAACCATATATGCTCGTACAATGTTCGTTATATCATACTGGCTGTTATGCTTGTGTGACATTTAAAACGTTTCATGTTCTTTTCTTTCTTTTTTCGTATTAGTGTTCTCGTAAGTGTGTATGTAGATGTGTTTGTTTTTATTATGGTACAACAAGTGACATCAACCTGATGCCCTCAACTTAATATCAAACGATTTTAGTTGACTTCTATTCACTAGTACTCTCACAACTTTGTATCTACCTGTGAGTGGTGCGGGCTTGTTGCTTACACTGCGATGTATAAGTTTAAGAACAAGTAGAAAAAACAATAAATTTTTGTTACTCTTATTTGACAATCTTATTGATTTTAAGTTAAAACCACCTGCATATAACTTCTGAATTCAGTTGATCGATTTTTACTAAATCATTTCTAAATAGGTTGTCAAAAATAAAAAAGAAATGGAAAACTATACTATAAATATGAAAACTTAGACCGATAGTCGTGCAGGGTACATTGAACAGTGAGTGAGTCCCATATCTTTTCAGAAATTCATCATTTTAATTTCTCTACATAACATAACTTTACAAGGCTCTCAAAACGGGTGGTTGTTTCAATGACAAGCGCTTCTTTTGACCCAAATCTCTTGCCACCCTGCTATTTCATTAAAATTTGGTAACAGAAAGTAAACACAAAGTACTAAGTCTGCAAAATACACTGAAAGATTGTTTGTAAATCAAAGACTTAACACGTGTAAGCCCAAATGTTGTCTTGATGGAAGAGTACTTTTTTTTCTAGATGAGTTACTGATACAATACCAGTAATCGTTTGACTATTTTTCAGAAATGACAGTTACCATTTTTTCTTGTAGGCCGACACAGCCACCTTAGTTTTATTTGCTTTTCGCTATCTGGTGTATTGCAATGGTTCTACATTTAAAAACGTCTTATAACATATTTGAAATTGAGCCTGAACATCACCAAATACTTCTTTAAAGTGTTTGCACATTTTAGCTTATGGATAAGTGCAAGCAACTGCATGGTACTCATAGCATTGATACCTCTCCTGCATCCAAAGTCGGTCGAGATGTTTGCAGCCTTAACCGACTCACAATGGTCGACATGTAGCCCTGTAACCTTGGCTCAATTTGAAGAAGCATCAATATGATAATAAAAAGTCTCAAAGGTTCCTCTATAAAGGAAAATGTCTAATGTTGAAAGACTCAAACTTGAACGGAAGAGATTGATAACAGTTGTTTATCTGCAGCACATAAAGCTGTACTTGCAATGAAAACGAAAAAAATATGTTTTATTTATAACTTAGATCACTGGGCATAATCAACGATATTTGAACAATATCGGTGGAATCGGCCGAAGTAATTTCGGATCCAATAGCCATCGACATAGTAGCTGATGAAATAAAGAGGATAAATAACAGAAAACGTAATGATAGTAAGCAAAACTTCACAGACTCCATAGCGGAGAGAGCAGTATTAATGTCGTTGTGGCAGGACTGATGGGTTATGTTCATCGAAGGAAAATTAACTTACTGTTACGTTTTTACCTTTTTAATGTAAAAGTTCGTGGATTGTAGTTAAAAAAAAATTAATTTTGTGTTTGATTTTAATTAAAAATCCTTTATTCAACACAGTTATGTACACCACTGCTTGTAATCTTTTTACGGGCAATAACAATTTTTATTCTTAATTACTCTGTCCGTTTACAATCTTGTAAACAACAACAACTACTCGACAGATCTTTCTATTTAAAGATCTTCCAACCCGGTCGTAGTTATAACTTAGGTTCGATCACAACCTTTTCAACCAGAGGTTATCCAAACTTACTCTCAATACTGAGTTAGCTACAACTAAACTGGTTTTACTTCACTACTAGCTTCACGAGTTTTCTCCTTATAAACTCTCTTCACACCAGTAACACATTTGCTGAGTTAACTTTACTTAAACTGACCGTTGTTCGTATCGATGTGTTTTTTATATGGCTGAGTAAACAATACGTTGAAAGCTCTCGAACCTCTCGATATTTCAGGTGGATTCCATTTCTTTCTTCTAATTTCTTTTTAGTTCTTTTGCAGCCATGCGTATGTAAACATCTACCTCTTTCAGCTCTTAGTTTTGTTGTTGCTTGTTTATTGTCTGTTACTTGTTTTCTTTGCTGCTTAGTTATTGTTGTTGCTGTTATATTTGTTTTACTTTACCTCTGCTAATATTTGTTGTTGTAGATTTGGTTATTTGTAAACAGCACGTATAGTTGTTCTTGCAACTTTTGTTTATTTATTTCAGCGAAGTTATAAACGCCGTGGTGCCCAACCTTATTTTCGTAACAATACAAACTTATCTCAAAAATAATCAGGATTAACTTTAAACACGCTATAGTAGTACATGTTATTATGTGACACATTTTTTGTCGAATCATGGATGCTTCGGAAAATTCGTGTACAAAATTGGAATTAGAATCGAGACTATGTGCTAATTGTGTTTTAGTAGCACTTAATTTGCTGCTTACTAAGGAAAACTGGTTACAGGTTATTATGGAAATAGCCACTTTAACAATATAAATTCAACGACCTAAAATACAGCGCCACAGGGAATCTTGCAGTAGCAGTAGAGAGACGTTCGAAATATCTGCCTCTCTGTGATATATCATCTTAAACGGCAGTCATATAATAATGTAAGGATAATAAAAAATTTCGCATTTATTTCGGTCCTTAGCTAAGCACTTTACCTCGTTGAAAGAATATCCTAGTTGTTGCATGTCCTCCTCTATTGTGCGCTTCCACGTGTGTTTCGGCTAACCTCGTCCTCTGGTGCCTTGTAGATTCAACTAGAGGGCTTCTCTGCAAATTTCGGTTGGTTGCTTCAACAGATGTACCGGGATTTGCTTACATTTGGCCCACAATTCCGCGCTTGATATTTGCATTGAATAACATGGGAAATATCTATTCCCATGAAATTTTCATTCCCCTTGAAGGGAAAATTGCTGTCATGAATCTTCCATGAAACTTTTGTCCCTTTTTACAAGCTATCATTTTACATTGAATGTTAACAAAAATAAATAAAGAAAAATGGGTGAATTTTTATTAAAAAGTAAAATGTTTACACAAAAATAAATTAAAAAATTGAAGGAAAAATAATTAGAATTAAAACAAGCTCCTGGAAAGCAATTATCGTGCAAAGAATTACACAAACAAAAGCTGGAAAAACTTTTCTTCAGCAAGATAGACGGAAAGAAATTGGTGACTATGGACAAACAGTAACAATTCAAAAATGGCTTAAGCGCCAAAAAGAATAGAAAAATAAAACTTAATGTGTATATTTATCCCGATAACATACCTATCGATCAACTTCTATCAAATAAAATTACAAATCAACAAAACGAAGGACTAAGTGGAACCGATGAAGAGCAGGGTGAGGATGGATGTTGTCGATTTCGTTGTTGTTGATTTTTTTTTTTTTTTTTTTTTGTGAGCGGATTTTAAAATTCAGCCAACACGTCTCTTAAACTAAAGGAAATAAATCTTCTACTCTGCATTATATAGTGAATTAATTTGTTTTGCACTTTATTAAAAGAAATAAATACTTAAATTGTAATGTAACTCCACAGCAAAAATGATGTTAAGAAATCAATGGGAAAATGGAACATATTTCGAGAGAAAATACTATTCACAATCAGCGGAATTCTTACATGGCTGTCACTCCCCACTGAATAATCAGAAAACATGCCATCAGCACCGATTTGCACCCGTATAGCAAAACCGGTTTTACATTCGACTTAAATAACCGAATTTTCGTACCAGTTGATGTAGAGAAGGATCTCAAAATTTTTCATAGCTGTAAAAAGGCACCTTGTGCCTTAGATACTCTGCTCAGTATATCACTGGAAGCGCCGCCATCTGAGTAGATTACACTACCAATGTAGCTGAAAGCCTCGACACGGACTTTATATTATTTTTTCTTTTTTTGATGTGACATTCTTTATTGGATGATTTTAATATTTGGCGTAATTTGTTTTGGCATGATACCAAAGGAGCCCTGTAAACTGATTAATTTCAATTTAGCACATAAAATTCACTCTTTTCCTCTTTTTACTTTGAAGATTGCCTATTTTCAACGGCTGTTATAAAGTTCAATTTGAAGGGCGCAGTATCCTCAAACAATCAAACTACCATCCTGCAATACAATTTGTGACAATGATATATTGAAACTATTTCGAATCGTTTTACAAAAGCCATATTTTGGTTATAGAATATTGTGACGCTGCTACCTTTTTTAAACGTTTCAGTTCTTTTTAATTGCGATAAATGAAATAAATAACACGTAGTTGTTGTTTTATTTTACAGTCACTTTATTTCCACACTTTGACTTTACACTAACTGACAGTTACTTCGTTAACTTCCACTTTATACACAAATTACCCAACACGTGTTCGAGTGCCTTAACACGACTTTACTTTATAACTGTTGAATTACAATTGACTCAACTAAGCATAAGGCGCCGCCTTTTGTAACGAACTGGTACTTATTTCGAATGTTCTTGCATTAACTATAACTTTCTATTCATGTCCGTTAGTGCAAAATGCAAGATAATAATATACAGAAATTGAACTGGTAACACCGTTCAATACGCAATTGGTAACACTGTTAATAACACATATAATTACGGCTTGACAGGGTAATACATTGACAGCCTTGACACAAACCAATCCCACAATAAAGTTTTATAGCTTCAAATGTACTAATGTTGGTGTATCTTTTCTTTGGGCATTTTTATTTTCTTAACACTATCTTAGAAATGGTTGCATATCATGCATATTGTTACCAATATTAATACGCCTAAAAAGATGCACCAAATTTTGTTACTTAAAAGCTATAAACTTGCTTTCATGGAAGTTATTATATTAGTTGGTGTTAATGCTACGAGAACTGTACTGGATTATTTATCAATCAGATCATCCTGCCGCAGTTGTATCTACCAGTGCTATCAATACTACTATGAGTCAGATAAGTACTAAATATGCACTGAATTAAAGGCAACGTTGTGGAATGTACTAGAACATGCGAAAATATTGGAAGTAAACTATATAAAGGGCGAAATACACTATCAAGCAGATGGACACTGCATTATAGTAGTATTAGTGAAATTTTTATGCATGTGGCACACCGACAATGCTGGAAGCAAATTCAAAAAATTTAGATTTTTCTTATGTTTAAAAGAGCTGATTAAAAGTGTATAGCATTGCTTGATCACTTTTCATTTCTTCTGTAATTCTTTAGCACCAGCAGCATCGAAGAACGAAAAATTTGCATTCATTTTTTGGAATTTTGTGACATAAAAATGGCAGAAATTAAAAAGAAAAAGCAAATTGTTGAGCTGTTTGAAGTTTATCGTTCTCTGCCTGCACTTTGGGATGTAAAATGTGATAATTACAGCAATAGAGTTATTAAGGATCTGCAATACGAAGTCTTAATGGAAAATTACAAGGACAGAGAAGACTTGACAAAAAAAAAAAAATAATAATTAATTACGCACAAACTATAGACGGGAGTTGAAAAGAAAATGGGATGTTGAAAAAAGTGGTGCTGAGGTAGAAGACTCGTTAGAAGCAAGCCTATACTATTTTAAAATATTTAGCTTCTTGGACGACATTATGTAAATAATGTATCGTTCTACAACAACATATATATTTCACTTCACAAAATTTACAACAAAATGAATGCTTAAATACTGCATAACTAGTTGAACTACTACAAAGCTGTTTCCATCTGCTTGATAGTGTATTTCGCCCTTAAGCCGTGATATTCTCCTTCTGTAGACAGTCATAATTCAACAGTCAGATAGTAATGTCTTACTCAGAGTTGTGTATAATAAGTTTTGAATAAATTTGTGTATTAAGTAGTAATTACATAAGTTGAACATTGTTTATAAAGCAGTTGTGAGCTTTTCATAAGACTTTTGACGCCGATCAACTCACACGTATTCTTACGCTCTTGCTTTCAGTCGTCAATAAGACAGTGACGAATGCGCATATATGGTAATCTACGCAAGTTTTTTAAGGCACAGACAAATAATTTAACGAAGTTCTTACGCTGTTGCTTTTAGTTGTCACTGAAACAGCGACATGTGCAGCGGATGTATGTTTTTTTCAAAACTTTTTTTAAAACATTAACTTTACTCTCTCTGTGAGAGTAATTTCCATGTTCTCACTAAGATTACTACATTTTTACTTTTGCACATCTCTGGTATAAAGCAGTCTTCGGCAAACTAATATTAATTGAGAGTCTCTCACTCAGGCCACTTTTCACTATGTTTTTCCACTTGTTTTCTCTTTACTTCTCTTTGTTTATTTTTTGATTATTTTTTGCCTATGCGTGTGACTATGTACGTGTGAAAAAAGAAGAGAAGAGCAGCTCTTTGCCGAAATCTGGTACAAAACCTATTTGGAAATAAAGACGGTATAAAAATAACAAATTCGCCCCATTTTTTTTTTTTTTTTCTATGCAACAACATTAAAAATTGACCGTACTTTTAATTATACTACGCACTGCACTAATTGGTTTTGACTGAAATGCACCTTCGAAATATAGCTGTGGAGAGATATTTTCCAGATATTCTAACCATTTTACTTGACTGATGTCAATTTAAATGTTTGTAAAACCACCAGCAGCAGCAGCAGTTAATCATTGAAGTTTTCTAAGTGACATTGTCAAATGGTCATACCGGTTAAAAGACAGACAGACATACACATCAATATTAAATACATTCTCATACACACTCACGCACACACAATATCTTATTGTCTGCTATAGAGAGACAGAGAAAGAGTAACATTGACATAATGAATACGATACTGATACGATACATACATATATACACACACTCTCTTATTAATTAAATACCTAAGTTTAAAACAGTATATGATTTGTGCATTGGTGTGCATTAATTAGTAGTAAATACAGGATGGGGGTGAAGAAAGTAACAACAATAATGACAATAAAAGAGCAAAAAAAATTCAAGCGAAAAGGAAAATCGCAAGGATTCACTCGGTATAGTTGTTTGTTTCAATATATGCGTGCAGTTTTTGAAAAGTAACTCAAGTACTTACATAATTAGCTGTCATCCTTTAAACGTTTATCTCTTTGTCATCCTGTTCTTCTAAACTAGATTTTATTTATTGTGACATTAGCAAGTGATTTATGTCAGCCAATAATACTTTTGTGTAAAACTTCGTTTGTTCGTTTCTAGGTAAGAAAAGTTTTAATCATGCGATGGTAAGACATTACTAAACTGATTACAAGTTTTTCAAATCATTTCTATTGTTTGCGGCTAGAAAAGTACTTTTAAGAAAAGGAGAGAGGGAGAGAGAGAGAGAGACGGAGGGAGTTAAAGGAAGTAGGAAACAAATTGTTTAGAATTAATTTTAGTTGATTTTTTTGTTTTGTTTTTGTTTTATATGGAACACCACAGCAAAAGAAGAAAATACTGTAAATGAATACCTGTTGTCCTCGAAAATAAAGCGGTTTTATTTACTAATGATACTTAAGAATTACATTAGAGATCATTTTGTAAAATAGGATTACTAGCAAGTAAAGTTTTGATAGATAGTCGTTTGAGTAAGATTTATGAATAACACATGAGAACATTAAATTTAATAAGTTCTTATTCCAGCACAGTAACTGAGATATAGGAACATAGCTGCTCCAGCCAAACAGTGTATATAACAATGGCCTTTTCAAGGAGGACAAGACCATTAACATAAAGACATCTATACGCTATCTCGGTCTTAAAACCCGGGCCAAAGTGGGGTTTTGCTATCTTATAGTCGTTGTGTAGCTTAAAACTTCCTAAATTCAAAATCCCAACATGTACGTTGCGTAAACATGCATGAGTTGGTGGCCTTTAATACCAAAGCCATTAGTGTGGTTGTTCTACTTGCCTGCATATTCAGAGGTAATCAGTTCAAAATTATTAGTTTATAAAATACTTGCTAAAACCCGCCTTAATTCGCTTTCCTTATCTTAATTATTATCTTATCTACTATCTCAGTTAGGGGCAATGAAATTGTATTCAACAGCGGCCTTGGAAGCACTGGTTGGTTTGACACAGCTTCACGTCCATATGATGAGGGTGGCGGCTTGTTCGGCGGCAAAGTTTTTCGCCAAGGAATCCCGAAATGCATCGGGAAATCTGTTCATTCTACGCAGGGTGGTCGGAGAACCGTCTTCGGTCCTGAATGTTATGTCTTTGGATCCGTGCTTTGGCAGGATATTCAAGGTTGAACGGGAGTGTTGGTCTAGTGGATGGCTGTAAAGTGAACGACTCTGCCGGTGTTGGTGTTCGTGGACCCAACCGAGACTTGTCGATGCTACCTGGAAGACCGTAGAGTGTTTTCTAAGCCGGTATCATGGCCATTACTGTATGTGCAGAAATCAACATGGGATCAAAGGCAAGACCATTAATATATTCTCTGACAGGCAAGCTGCCTTAAGCACACTTGGCTCGAATCGTACGACATCTCGACTGGTCGAATATTGCTACGATACCTTGCAAAAGCTTTCGCTTGGAAACAAGGTCCAGTTGTTTTTGTACCTGGACACTGTGTAATAGATGGTAATGAAATAGCAAATGCATTGACCAAAAAGGATTCTATGACACCCTATATTGATTTGGAACCTTGCTGTGCAGAACCACTTAGGACGGAAGGAAGTCGCAGCATCGCCAAGCAAACCACATAATGCGTTGTCTGTTCACTAGAGTCCTGGTGATCAAACAGAGACAACACACAGAAGCACTAGATTAGTTCGGAAACCAGCTCAACAGTCTTTTAAGTCTGGCTAATCCGATGTATAAGGATTGGTAGCTCCGATAGAAGGAGAGAGCCCAGCGTTAGAAGTGGCACTGGCAGATAAAGTGTACCACGGTCTCCTCCTTCTCAGCCAATCCACGGCCACGATAAAAGTCATTTGGAAGTAAGCGCAGTCTTTGTGGATACAACAGAAGAGATGCTTCGACGGTCAAGTTTAAACAGTTAATTGGTCACATGTGTCTAGCAATAAAGCAAAAGTCACCTTCCGTTCTAGTTTTTTCAGCGCACAACATATACCTTCGCTTGATCGCAAGTTTAACGGAAGAAAGAGGCACACCCACCCTCACGTGAAGATGAATGTCCGGTTTTTACCCATGAGTGCGCCCGCCCTAGCGAGCTTATCAGCAGCACAGTTGCCCGGGTTGCCCCTGTGACCAGGAACACAGGTGAAGTGTACACCAAACTGTGGTGATAATGAAACAAGAAAGTCAGCTTAGAGTTGAAGGTCACACCCGAAAAAGATATGATCGGCGGCTGGCTATCAGAACAGATATATGTATGTATATATCGTCGGTAGGAACGCCATTACTACGGATCCACTCTGCAGCATGGAGAGTGGACATCATTTGGGACTAAAACACACTGCAGAAGAGAAGCACCAAGGTTGAGCCTCTCGGAAAAAATTTCACTGCCAACCAGTTCACTAGTCTGGAACCATCCGCGTAGACATACACTGAATCGCTGAGAATGATAGAGTCAGATGACCAATCTTCTCTACTACACTTCAGGTTCAAATGTGGCATAGTCGATATCACCCAGTATCAAGGTTCCTTAGAGAGAATAGAGGAGTGTCCCCAGGGACTAGTGTACTAGTGTGATAGGGCGTTCAGTCTCATTGCTACAAGTTTGGCCTGTTGTTTGACAAGTATCACCGAAGGTAGCCATCCAAGAATCACAAAACGAGCCCTTGTACTGGTGATACGTAACGCATCTTTGACCTTATTAAAGAGTCTGATATTGCAAACTCTATCGAGAACACCACTCCATAAAAAAGGTTCGGTTCAATAACAACTAAATAAATCCACCGAAGTTGGCTTTCCAACTTAGCTTGGGGTGAAGAATAAGGCTCAGATACTTAACAGTAGTACTCAAGCTAAGTCTGGTCCCATTCACACTGGACAACGTAAAGTGAGATTGTAAAAAGAGCATTGCATCGGTTTTACAGGGTTTAACAAAATTGAGCTTATCAAAAAGTGTCTGTGGTTAAATGCCAGACACTGCAATGGCGACATCATGTGCGTAAGAGACGACCATATGCCAGAGATCTCAAACCTAGAAGGGAGCAGAGACAGCCAGGACTTTCCCAGTAGGGTACCACTGAGGAACATCAGAGAAGGTTGTACGTCCCCAAAGGAGGAAGTAACAAGCTGAGATCTAAAAAGGACCTCGATTAACGCAACCAAGCCATTATCGACGCCGTGGTCACTTAGAACATTAGCTATTGAATTAAGGCAATTATAATTGAAAGCCCTCCAATATCCAGGAAGACAGCAAGCGAATAAGCAAGCTCTCCACTTAGAAGATCAACGGGTGAAGTGCTGTCTCTACTGATCCGCCCCTTGTATATGCATACTGGTAAAAACTTTACTTAAAAAGCCAGTGCTTCAGCAGGACTTGTCTATTCCCAACTTCGTCATTGTCTCCATGACAGAGTCTAGTTAAACATGATTAATTATAAAATCTTTCTCCTTTTTATTATATATTAGGACACTGAAAAGCGGATTCCTATTTACCTAAATCATAATCGATTGCTTTTCTATCTTTTAATTTAATTACAATATTGCATTATAAAATAATGCATTACACAGTAATCCTTGTTAAGTATTCCCATCCATTTTATTTCTCTGCAAATAATCAAAATTTAAAAATATAAATAATGATTTTCATGCCATTTTTAAAACTTCCGTTTTTGCTTTTCTTTAAAAGTCAAATTCTATGCTCTGATAAACTGAAGAAATAAAGAGAAGAAATAAAGAAGTGCATTCACTGGCTGGAAAAAAGTATCACTTCCTTTAGTAACCATGACTTTGTAAGTGTAAGTCTGTCAACAACACTTCATGCACACAAAAATGCGACTGCATTTGAGTAAAATATGCCACCCTAGGACAGGGTGTTCTACTTATTTAATGTACTCGTATCAGAATTATTTTTGTCAATAACCAAAAGCATAAAAAATGAAAAAAATATTTCGTATGATTTTGTATGCCGACTGTAAATCTTCAATGAGAGCATTTCAAGTGGTTTTGGGTTGTTCTCGTACATATTTCCAAGTCCCTATTGTATACGAGAACTTGAAGAAGAATATCTCATATTTTTATACGAGTTTGTATTTCAAATATTATTTTTTTGTATGTTTTTCCTTATTTCTAACGACATTTTCCTTTATTTTTCATTTTATTGTCGTTTATTTTATGACACCCCCGCAGACATGAGCAATATTTTAGATTTCATTTTACTTTTTTGTTTCTTTTTTCTTTTTTTTCGCTTTTTTATGTTCTTTTTTTCAATTTTTTGATGCAGTAAAAGTGGTTTTAAAAAAACGTTGAATGATTTAAAACATACTCCACGACACACTTTTTTACTCCCTGTTATCGCAATGCATGTGCTGAATTGTAAGCATACAGTCTTGCATGATGCTGTTTTTGTTTTTTTCTTTGTGATTTAATAGCTTGAAAATGGTTTACTTTTCAGAATTTTATTGCAATATTTAAAGATCAATTTCTATTGAATTATAGTTAATGATCTGAATAATTTTGAGGGTGTTTACGTTTTCTTCTTCATTTTGTTTTAATAAAAGCTTAAGCAGGGTGATTGTGTCCTATAACACATACTTTTTGGAATGCTAAGCTTTTGTGCAAAGGTAAAGGTAGTAATAGTATATTTTGCACGTAAGACAACAGCTTTATTATATTATTACAGTGATGTAATTATAAGTGAAAGAACACAATACGAGTATGTTGTTATTTTTTCCATATTGCTGCCCTCAAGACTATAAGGCTTTCACAAGATATCTTTGCCTTGTTTCAGTTTCTTTACAAAAGTTTCTTGTCTTCCAGCTAAGCAGGTCTAGCGTATCAGGTATCTAGGACCGAAACAACGTCCTCTATATTTGGTATATTTGGTGTAGTATTGGTTCTGAGCCTTGCTGCTGCTGCTTATCATAGACTCCTACCTGTTTCTTTTTTTCCTCCAGAGCTTGCATTGCCTGATACTTTCAATGATATTTTTTAGTTGATATTCTCTGTACCAGTGGTCTTCTTGGACGAATCATCTAGGTGGAGTGGGGCTGAAGCTTCTTAGTTATTTAAAATGCAAAGCCATAATAAAAATTTTTCTTGTTTTCGCTGAAATTTAAACCTGGGCTGCTTTTTTTGTAGACAATCGCTACACCAATATGCGTCATTGCCAATATATCAATACAATGAGCCTATAAGTTTCTGGGAATTTTAACTACAAATATGCTGTATTACACTTTAAATAGAGAGGAATTACAACAACACTAAATCATTCACATTGTTAAGTTTTAACCTTTTTAAAACGTTTAAGTTCGTTTAAATTGCGTTAAAATAAAATAAACTCTACATTTGTTGTTGTCTTTCAGTTTTATTTACTGCACTATAACTTTTATACACTTTGCCTTAATACAGCAAATAGATTTTCGCTTATACAACACTTTGAATATGCGCCTAAACAGACAAATGATCACTGAACTTACCGACCGCAATGCGTCATCTTTTATAGCATTTCATTATTAGTTTCGAATGTTCTAGTAAAGACTCAAATCTTTCATTTATTCGGTAAATTCAAATGGTGTAAAACCATAATACTCCAAAAAGTATCGAACTGGCTACATCGTTTCACATGCAGACGGCAGTACTCTTAAATAGTATAGATAATTATGGCAATAATAGCAAGCCATGACTCAAACCAATAAAGTTTATAGCTAAAATTTCACAATAAGTCCCTGATATAGTAAATTTCCTTTTCAGGATTTTAATTTTCGTAACAATATTTACTGAACAGTGCATTAGCCACTGCACATTGTCGCAAGGATCTTCATTACTACAAAATCACCTGTAGGTGGGCTATAGTGATTAACGAAACTGAAGCAAAGCAATGGATGCTTTGTCGAAAGCCATATCCTCTCAAAGGGATAATATCTGTCATATAACACACACACACACACTCTCTACACCTATCTCTCGATTTACATGACAGGATAGAAAGTTTTTATATGAAAAATCGTGTAAATCGAAAAACATATTAAAATTGCTTAAAAGAAGAATTAACTTTGATACGTTTTTTTGTTTTTGGTATGAAACCAAAACTCGACATTCAGTAAACGGGTAAGTTATTTTTTATTTATTCCTTTAAACGCACGTAGCTTTTCTGCATTGTTAATAACTAGTAGTTTCATTATGTAATCTCCACTTTATAGGGTGTGTAAGAATTGCCCCTACAATAAGACATATTTGAATCTGACAGCACATTATATAAGTAGCATATAGGCTTTACACAATAGGTGCTATAACTCCGTTAATTTCTACCGGATTTTAAAGAATTAAGCAATATTTTATTCATTACTAAGCAAACTACTTTAATAGTAACTCAAAAAATTGAATAAAAATGTGTTTACTTAAGAAGTATACACAGATTCTTTTACCTAAGTAAAGCATACCATTTAATAGGTACGTTCCTCTTCCTTTCAAATTCGCTCAATACTTAAAATCGGTTAATAATTAGTTGAGTTATTAGCTTAAAAGTGCATAAAGGTACGAATATCCGGTTTTTTACCCGTCACTCCAAATTTCGGAGCTCTTACGACAATTCCAAGTTATGATTTTTGTTGTACTCAACAGTACCTATCGGAAAACTGGTGTTATTGACTTAATTATATTTCATTTTGCATGGTATAACCATTATGGTGTACATCCAGTATAATATTCTTGGGTTACAGCCATAAGATCTTCCTGCAAGCATCCTGCACGCCATGAGCGTTCGCGTGGGTTTTTTCGAGACAGACTCCACTTGACCTTTTCATGTCAGTATTATTCCCAGATATTTAACTTCATTTCTTGGTGGTATTTCCTCTCCCAGGAGTTGAATATTCCTCAAATTTGGAAGTTTTATTTTCCTAGTAAATGGTACTATCATAGTTTTGCCCGGGTTGATGTTTAACCCCGTCGTCCCACATCATTAAATTACTATTCTAAGTCCCCTTTGTATGTTTTCACACATGGTATTCTCGAACTTACCCCTTGCTATCACAACAATGTCGTCTGCATAGCCATGGCAATCAATGTCCGCCATAGATAGTATTAACACTTATATTTACGTTCTCTGCACTGGTTTCCGTAGACCTAGTATGAAGGACCTCTGTTATGTATTTAGCTACAATAGGTCCACTGCCCTTCCTACTAGCACCTTCTATATAACTTTATGTAAAGTGTTATCTATATCTCGGAAAGCACATACAGAAATCACTTTGTCTACCAAGGATTTCTGTATTGCTTCTACTAATTCCAAGAGAACTGTTTCCACCGATCTGGCCGCCCTGTAAGCGTTCTGGATACAGTGGCAAGCGTTGCATAACTCTGCATGTTATATAGTTGTTCAGATTTTTTTTAAGTGTCTTCAACATTATAAAGAGAGGCCAATCGGTCTCAAAGACTTTGAATGTGCTATAACCCCGGGAGGAACACCAACTTCTGCGCACTGTATTCACAAGGACAATGCCTCAATGCCGTTTTGCAAAAGGACAGGAGACTTAAATGGTTGGAAAGTACTCCCTGCATATTTAATTCTCTCCACTGTGCAAATACTGACCGCTGCTTGCCTTCTTACACTACCAACATTGTTTGCTCTAACCTCATTTACCATGTTACCTTTCTGCCCTTTCAAGGTCACTATTGGTGTAATTACCATCTTCATTTCTCAGTGACATTTTCATCCCTGATCCATTTCTTGCTAAAGCTTTGTAAATCCTTGCCGCTTGCGGTAAAGATTCAATGCTCTTACAAAAATTCGTAAAACGCTCTCTTTTAGCTTTCCTTATTTCCTTGTTGTAGTCCGTGAGCTTAGCCTTATACTCTTGCATTCCGCTTTGCTCTATTTCCGAGCCTGCAGATTCGATTCTAGGTGCAGAGAGATGACTATTCCACCTACTGCATCTTTTTCCCTTTCCATAGGTTTCTTAGGGTAGTTGCATTCAAAAGCATATACTATTGCCGCATTCGACTGATTTGCACCTTCTTCATGCTCGTGGCTATTGCGTATACGTTTGCTCCATGAAATTCCTCGCAAATTGTGGCTCAATATTTTATTATAAACACCCAATTAGATTTTTTAGGATATCCGAGTACTGGTAACGGGGTATCTAGAGCCTCTAGCGATAACTCAATTATTCTATAATCCGGTAGGGATTACTCATCTGATACCTTTCAATCTCTTACCATCCCAGCAATGCTTGGCTAGCTACGGTAATATTTTAGACCCCCCTTCTTACATTTGTAACAAAAGTTGTGATTTTTCCTAATTGGATTCTAATAAATACTCTAATAGGTACTCACCTCAATTGTTTAAATTAGTGTTGCCCCATTCCGTGTAATAGTAGATATAGTTGATTAAATCCACTAAATGGTATTAGACGAACGGAAACAGAAACTGTATGAGATGTCTGAGAATGTAGACACCTCTACTGATCGAGTTAATCTAATTTGTTCTTTTGTGCAGTTCTTTGTATTTATTTGTAAACTTTTTACACAATTACACTTCTATCTTAATATATCATGCACTTAATATTCCTTTATACAACACTTTTATTTACGCCTAAACACGACTTTACTTGATGACTGCAAGACGAAAAACTATCTCATACTAATTGAATGCGCCACCTTTTATAGCAATTCATTATCAATTTCGAATATTCTTGTAGTTACTACAAGTTTCCTTCCATATATCTTCGTTAAATTCAAAAGATATAAAATGATAATACACAAAAAATGAATCAAACTGGCAACACAGCACAGACAATTAGGACACTAACAGAAACAGAGCCTTGACACAAACCAATTTCTCACCATACAGTCCTTGATGTGGTGTATTTTCTTTTTAGATATTATTATTTTCGGAACAATATATTATATTATATATTTTAGGGCCAAAATATTAGAGCACCAATTAGAGTACTTTCCAATCAATATTTGTTTTGAGATTTGAAAAATTAGCTGAGTTAGCTGAATGACAAAAAGTTTTGATCATTATTTAAGCAAACGCCTATTTTGAGTGAGAAAAAAAATCTCTTGGGAAGACAAAAAAATCCCAAAGTATGCTATATCGAGCACTTAACACTTTCTGTCGGAAAACCATTTTTTATCATGAAATTATCAAAATGTTGTGATACTTCTGCTTTAATTGTCTTGATAAATTAATTAAGCGTTTAAATTAAAAACCTTTATTTTTTTAATTTTCTCTATGGAAAATTAATACAACTCTCAATGGGCGTCATTAAATTTTAAATGTACACTACGTATATATGACGTAATAAATAAACGCTTCTTTAAACAAAAACAATTGAAGAAAAACAAAAAATTTAAATCCCCATTAAATATGACCGAAATTATAAAAGTATTACAAATAAATTAAAAAGTAACAGTAATTGTCTATATTGTTAAATATACGAGTCGTATATTGTATGTCTGTCTGTTCACTTATTTGCCCATTTGGGTGCTAGTGGTTTCTATACCATTGAGTTTTAAATAAAAAGAGCGGAAAATAAATTCAATTTTTTGAAACAAAAGCCACAAATATTTACAAAATGCGGCATAATTGTGGAGCCTCTAAATAATGCCCATAATTATAATTCTAATTTAATAAACTTACACGTTTACACAAAATAACGCAAACACGCACACACATTCATACATTATTTACAGTACATATTTGTTATAACATACACGCACATTGTTGTTGCAATACATGTGTAAAATAAAACAGTGAAAATATGTATTTACGTCAGCTTTTAACAACTGTTTCTATGTAGTCAACATTGGTAGTAGATGCACTGCGAAAAATCATTAATTAGAAACTTTAAAAGAAATTCATTTATTATTCTCGGCAGTTACAGTCTTTAATGGATCAATATTTCACTAACTATCTTCTTCATTCTTCTCTACTCAAAGCTTTTTATCTCCACCGTTCCACAGACGAATGGCACGGCTAAAAAACAAATTCTCCATATAATGCCTTGCGCGATTTCTATACGATAAATATGGGTACTTTATTTCATCAGAGCACATTCCGTTATAATATCGACATCGATCGATGGGGAGTGGCGGGGTGTAGTGCTTAGAGAGCATGCATAACACCATAATTGTGGTTTCGATTGTTTAATAATAAAAAGAGGCTTCAAGTCCCTCCAGACAACTCCATCTAAAAAACATAAAGAAGCCCCTGACATTCCCACATACCACTGGCTATGATGAAAAAGATCAGACGAATGATCAGGAAAATACGCCACCTGCTGGGAAAAAATTACAATACTTAAGTAAAGATCACCACCAATTAGCAACGCTCTTCACCTCTGCGCTAAATTATATGGAAGAAGCTACAGTGGATTAATCATCTACTTATCTTGAAAGATCAAATAGATTAAAGAAACTGAAACAAAGCATAGTATGCTCCGTGGAAAGCCAATATGCTCCCCAGAGGAGTGACGGAGAAGAGGAGAAAATCGATAGAACAATGAAATACACGCCCCATTGCTATAATGCTCTAAGGAACCGATTGATTTGGCTACCCTACCGTCATTAATAAGCATCATCGCTCTCTCCTGCACGTGGTCGCGAAACCCCAAAACAAATTTTGAGCACCAGCCCATACATGAGAGTTGTATTGCAAACTAAGTCAGATATAGGTCTTATAAATACTTAGGAGGTTGGATGGATCAAAGCATTTCTTGCACTGTCTTAAAAATACCGAGGCACTTGAATGCTTCATTCGATACTGGAAAAAGTAATTGTTCCACAGTATGTCGCAACGAATTCTCATGCCCAGAACGTCAAGAGTATCTGACTCCTCAATATCTACATCACCCATACTCACAGATGACACCACACCACCACGTACATATGTGTATCAGAAAACAACATTGGGTCTTGCACGCATTAAAATCGACACTATTCACACGACCACGCTCGTAGTTTTTTTGCCAAGTCGCTTGTGAGTTTGTCATTCATATTCCGCCCTTTCGCCCTAATCTCCGAACGGCCCGGCTACGATCAAAATGGCAAATGTAGCTGTCGTCTGCGAAAGAGTAAATATTACTGGAAGTTAGATAAAGAAAGTCGTTAAGAAATATTAAAAGTAGAGTCGGAAAATGAACTTGTCGGTCTACAGCAACTCTTATAAAGGGTTCACTGATATAAGTCGAGACAAGTGGCTACCTACACTAAAGGCAATAATCTTCAACACGTTCGCCTTATGCTAAACATTATCAAAAGTTTTGTAAATATCCAGAGCCAAAAAAAACACGAATGAATTTGTTCCAGCTGGTCACCAGTGCAACAGCCCCCGCGGAAGCCATATTGGCAATCGCTTAACAAATCGTTGGACTCTAAATACTTCACAAGGTGGTGATTAATCATACTCTCCATAACTTTGGAGTGAGCTGAATAAACTGCTATTGGGCGTCAGTTTTGAGGGTTGGTAGCGTAACCCTTTTTGAAGATTCGCATTCACATTAGAAAACTTCCATCAGGATGAACCGGAACTATATGACGCACTGAAAACGTTGGCTAGCATCGAAGACGACCGCTTCAGGATTAGTACTGGCATGCCATTCGGCCCAGAAGACTTGTTAACGTTTAGATTTGCAAGAACCCTTTTTAGAGCACGGGCTCGAAAGTAAATACAAGGCATAGTCACTGTCATACTTTCGAGTGCGGACAGTGGTTGAATGATCTCCGGCAAGCGAGAATTACTTGCAAATATTTCAGACAAAATTTGTGCCTCTTTTATCGGGTTTGTAAATGCTTTGTCATTCTTTAAAATGAGTGGAAACGAACTTGCGCTATTCCACAGTCTTCTAACGAATGCCTAAAAACTCTTACTTCTCCCGGGGAAAAGTATGAACTTTAGCACAAAGTCGCTGATCGTAAGAGTTTTTTCGCGCCTGAGAAGATCTCGCCTATTTGCGTAGGGAATCAGTAAAGTCTTATTTATTGTTGTACCAATTCCTGAATGCTTCCTCCCTAGATCTGACTGCTAGTCTGCACATATGCTTGGATAGACTAAACATATCCATCTCCAGTTTTATTATTTTCACTAGCATCTCTGCCAAGACATCGACGTTTGAGTCTATTGAGACCATGAACTGCTTCTGCATCATTTCATGTAATTATCAACCAAAGCCATATAGAATTCTAATTTAATTGATTTGCTCAAAAATAAATAAAAGCAGATGACTTACTCGATTTCTGCGTTCGCAATAAGATGCAGTTAGTCAGTTCCTTTTACTCATTTTGAGACATGGAAATCTGTATATCCAGCTTAGAGTTATATTAGTCATCAGCAAAACGACTGTCTATAATGTCTATTTCATTTTAAAATATGTCGTCAAAATAAAGGAGTTAATCTTTAGCGTTTAAAAAGCTTAATATTCGATTAACGAATTCCTAATTCCATTGAATTTGCCGCGCGTTTTATTTAATTTTTTTTTTTTTTTTTTTGCACAGGGCACCAAGCACACATTCTTTAAATGTTTAGTGTTTTACATGTTCACTTGCCACAATGAGCTTAATATGACTTGCATGGTTATCGAGCCTTTTAGTACAAGAAGCATTCAGGTTGCAATTTAGGACTATACCCAATGGATGAAGTATTCATTCTAGTCTAAGAGGTTGAGCATTATCCGAACCTCCACTACACAATCAGCAGCAAAGTTTGCAATGCAACTGCTCTCCGAATTAATAGAGTTTTCCTACGTGTTGAGATCAAACCATTGCTACTGGGTATTCTCTCCGAACCCTCTTATTGAATTGCAACACAAGAATTCAAGTGCCAAGGCTAAGCTCCAATACGCAGTAGAGTTATCAGTCTAATCAGTGATTTGTGAAGTCAATTTACCTTAAAGCTAACTTTGAATTCATTATATTAGGCATTATAGAGATCTATAGCTGCCACATGTTTTGACTTTTTGTGAATATTAAACACACTACAAAATATAGTGAGCAACGTTGCCAGAATGATCATATTTCACATCATATTCTTGATGATTTTTCTACCAAAATATGATTTGATGATTTTTAATACCAAATGATGATTTTTTTAATTTGAACAAAATATTTTAATTCGAAGAAAATTTAAAACATAAATGAGCAGTTAATTTTTGTGCCATTCAACTTCTAGCTTATTGTTTCTGTTTGATATGTACCCTGGGTCTAATCTACATAAAAATGTAGCATTTTTTCCGGGCATTAGGAAGTAACTTAAATAGCCTTTTCTAAGAAATATAATTGTTAAGAAAACGTAATGTTTGCACATAAAAAAATCAAAATGTATAAGTATTTAGTACCAAAACGTAACATTTGTGTATATTTTTGCAAACATAGTGTTGTATGTTTATACGAACTAGTTCACTACTTTCAATCAAACTTCTTTATCTGTAAACATTGTTAAGACTATAAAAACAATGGATTTGAATATGAAGAAATCCTGATTTCGATGTTTTTTTTAACGATTTTGTTTAATAAGAACTTTCATATCTTGATCCTTTAAAAATTATAAATAGAATATTGCCGTCCTGGACAGGATTAACACAAAATTCTTCCAACTTAATTGATGAGGAAGGAGTATATTCAAAATTTAGATGGCGAGTTTAAAAAACTTCGTCTTTTCAACTTTAGTTATAATAGTTCAACTCTAGATAATCTAAGTTGTGAAGAATTTTGGTCAAAAGTCTCAAAAATGACTGATGTTTTCAAAAGCTTTAGATTATCGTTGGTCGAAAATTCAATTGAAATGAAACCAAATATAGAATTAGAAGATATTTAAACACAGAACATTTGCAAATAGAATGTTGAAATTTATTTCATGTTGTCGAGGCCGCGTCGTATGTGGTCCATTTGTCTGCTTCAATTCTGACATACTTTTACCAATGGTGGCAGTAATGTTGTCTTAATCCATTCGACACGGCTTTCTGAAAAGTGTATGGTTTAAGGGTAGCTACGGGTATGTGTGCCACTCTTGCAAAAAGGGTTAAAAAGCTGAAATCTGTTCACACCAAATTCGATAAGTTTGCTTGTTGCCGTAGCCATAAAGGCAAAAATCAGCTTGGTCGCTGAAGGTAATATTTCGATACCAAACACATTCTTCACACAGCATGAATTTTGATTATAAAATTCAAAGACTTACAGGCGTTGTTTGTTTGTTAATCTCTTCATGGTATATCACGAATCTTTTTTTCACCCTGAAAAATCCATAGCAAAAAAATCGCCCTATAAATGTTTTTAATTTTGGTTCATGCTTGATTTATATGATAAAAAATATATTTTTTCTTTTTATAAAATTAATTTTTATGTATGTCTTTTAGTTTTTGTAATAAAATGATTTTTTTCTTCAAAATATGATTTTTTTTTTCGCCAAATAATGATTTTCTTTTCAAAGCTTCTGGCAACGCTGATAATAAACAACACTAAACATCTTATAGCTGACTTGACTCCAAGCCCAGACTCTGATTGCTTTTGGAAATCTTTAACCGATAATGTTTTGGTGACACAGGCGACGTCAATTGCTTTGTTTTTTCAGAAGATGGTAATGTGCAGCCTGATGATGGTTTTAATGAATGTATTGGCAAATTTTTAAATTAAAATTTTTTCTCACAGTGTTATTTTAATTTAATAGCAATTATTTCCATTCACTGAAGTGTTTTTGGATTAAAATGTATTTCCCCATAAGTATCAAGAGCATTTTGAATAGATAGATATCTGTGTAGATTTTGGAAAAAAAAATTATTTCAAAATAAATCCTTTTGAATTAAATAAATTGCGCAAAATATTTATTCTCCCTCCCCTCTCACCCTCTACCACTACAATTACACATTGTCATGTATATTTTTTTTCTACGTTTTTGTAAATGTAACTTTAAATAGGCCTGCAAATAACGCGCAAAATTTTCTAACGCACAGATTCAAGTATTTTTTAAAACTTTCAAATCAAAGCTTTTGTTGAGTCATGTGTTGAATTGTGTGAATGGGTAATTTATTTGTGGAGGTGTATGAGTGTTGGTGTATCTGCATGTATTTGTAATGTATTTTGTGTGTGTGCGTGTTTGTTGTAGTGTTAGTGGCTGTAGTGTTAAAACTGTGGCAGTTGTATTGTAAACAATTAAACCAAATTGTAAATATGCTTCATTAAGTTCAGCTTGACAGTAGAACACTGTACACTCTCTTTACACTGTTGTTGTTGTAATTATTGTTACAACTGCTGGATGAGTGATGACTGACAAAGAGAATGTGAGAGGCGCATAATATCATTTTAAGTCCAAAGCGTTCAACTCCAGATTTTTGTCCATCCGTCAAACCATCAGTCATCCAAGTCACTCGCATAGACAAGCAACAAAATGTTTCACCTAAAAAATCCCAGTACACTGTGATTGGTATTCGTAGGCTTTACACTGTTTTCTTAAGGAGGTGATACATTGACAAACATTTGTTTGCAAACATCGCAAATAGCCAATCGCAACATGGATAACTTACTTTTCCTTGAATACGAGTAGCTATTTGCGATGTTTGCCAATGTATCACCCCTTTTAGCCTTCTATGCTGCCCAATGCTGTCTGTATAACGTTGTGTTGTTATGCTCAAATATGTTTAAATAGGAATAATAATGATAATGATTGTTGCTTTTTTTGTTCTTTTATGTTGTTGTTAATTTATTAGTCTGTCATGACACTAAGGGAATGGGAGAGAGAAAAAAAAAAACAAACCAAACGGAAAAAGAGAAATTGCTTATTTGCATTTGTAATGAATTTAATTATACCCTATGGCAGGTAAATACACATATATATGCTCAGACTCAAAGAAAAGTTTGTAACATAAAATTACAGGCTTTCAACATGAAAATATGTATGTACAGTAGACTGGGAATAATCAAATAAAGTAAAACTTCGCTTAATGACTGCATTCTAAAAACTAAGAACAGTTCTTCCAAAGGTTGAAAGATATGGACTAGACATTTTGCTGGGTGCTGAACTTTACGATATATGGTGTCGATAGTTGCTTTCTTAATTGAAATTGTCCTAATCCTTGAGCTCTAATAGACACCTGATGATATTGAATTTACCAGTGTTCCCTTAAGTACACTGTAGTAGAAAAGGATCTTCTGAGTATAACTAAAGACATTGAAGCTCTTGGAATTTAGGT
The DNA here is from genome assembly GCA_023159175.1 of Wohlfahrtia magnifica. Lineage (NCBI taxonomy): Eukaryota > Metazoa > Arthropoda > Insecta > Diptera > Sarcophagidae > Wohlfahrtia > Wohlfahrtia magnifica. The sequence goes on along the minus strand of JAKWBJ010000212.1, from coordinate 2,174,572 downwards.
TCCTTTCCAGCGATTAGATCTGGCTTGTCGAGAAGTACAAGAAATGATTGTAGCTTTCCCCTTAACGCCCAAACATAATATACTTTTGCTTACTTAAGCTACTGTCAAAGTCCCAAAGAAAAGTCTGACAAATACTTAATCAACTTTTTGGTGGCTTTAATGTACTTTTGGAATAGTTGTGTTAGTGAGAACATGAAAATTGCTATCTGAGAGTTATGTTGAATGGATAATTAGCATTATTAGTATCTGGATAAATTTATGTTTTATTAATAATATAAAAATTTTAATATTTTGTGTAAAATTTAAGTACTATGAGAAAAATAACTTGCTACGCACGTTCAATCGGCGCTGTTTCAGTAACGAATAAATGCACGAGCATATATTGCACAACTTGTTTCTTTTGTTATTGTTTTGCAATAACATACATATAGCTGTTTACGTACGTAAAATGCGATCAGGATCGCTCAAAATGTTAGCAATTGGAACTTAACGAAAAGTTTGTTAAGTACATTTAAGTTACAAAGGGTGGGCAAATTTGAGCTTATGAAGGAAATTGGCTTAAAAACCAATTTTTCTTACAAATTAAGTTTTATTCTTGCCAATATAAAATAAAAATATGGGAATAACTATGGAATAGCACGTCGGCAGACGTCCGCCCTTTTTACGAAATTTTGAGCCACATTTTGCAACAAAGCTTTGCTTATTTCGTCAATGCAACGTGGAATTTCATCTTTCAGAGTGTCAGTTGTTTGTGGTTTGTACATGTAAACTCGGTTTTTCAAATAGCCCTGAGAAAATAATCCAGCGGCGTTAAATCAGAAGAACGAGGCAGCCAATTGACATCGCCAAATCTAGACATTACGCGACCGAGAAATTTCTCCTGAAATAACTACATATTTTGGCTGGCTGTGTGGCTTGAGGTGCCGTCCTGCTGAAACCAAAGGTCACTGATGTCAACATCAGCCAACTGTGGCCACAAAAAATTGATTAACATTGTTTGGTAGTGCAGAGAATACACGGTGACGGGCCGGTGATGCCGCCTTACCACAAATCGCACAAAAGTGACCACGCTTACTTTGGATGTAATTGTTTTTCGAAGACTTTTTGTGGATTTTGTGAGCGCCAATACGCAACATTACCGCCTAATAGAAATGGGCCTCCTTACTAAAGATGATTATGTTAAAAAATGCGTTTTTTCGTTCAATTTTTCAAACAGCTAATTCACAAACGTTCGAAGCAAACAATGGTCGGCCGGGTTTAATTCTTGAACGAATTGAATTTTATAAGTGTGAAGATGAAGTTATTATGCAAAATGTAGCGCAAAGTTTCTCTGGTGATGCTAAATTGTTGCGAATGTCGACGAGTTGATGCTCCAGGCTCATTCTCTACAGCGGTTATGTTAGTATCACTACGGTCAGTACGAGCGTATTGTTTTGATATATTGTCGACAACAGTAGCTTGAGCCTCGAATTTAGCGATTAAATTGCGCACAGCGGTCTCAGCAGCAGCCTGATTTTGAGGAAAAGCTGCTCGAACTTTATGAAGTGATACCGTAAAAATTTCCCCATTTTGATAGTAAATTTTCACAATTAAAATTCTTTGTTCAAGTGTGTAATGTCCCATAGTTTAAATTTCCCAATTACTAAATAAGTGTCAAAGGTTGACAGCTCAATTCTTCACATTTTATCATTTGGCAGCCAATCTATTTCCTAACCTCAAATTTGCCCACCATATACATATTTGATTGTATGTATTCAAAAAGTCGTTTAAGCTAGCCAACGCATATTATGGTTGAGCCTTTAATTTTAAGAAAAGGCTTTGTACTATATTTAGAGTTATATTATGATCAAGAACTACCAATAGTGCAACAGATCATTAATCAAAGTTTGGTGACTATTCTGAGAAAGCATAAGCATAAACTGCAAATTCGGGTGGTTCTTAAAGTGGAAGCATCAGAGCTTTTGTATTTAGTACCGTTTATAAAATAAGCGTAAAATAAGTCCACAGTAACAACTGAGCATATAACACGAATTGTAAACGACAGGATCTTCGACATCTCGATTATACAGCTTAGGTAACATAGAAGCTTACAGTCCACTGCTAAATTTGTATGGAATCTATGAAAAATAATAAACCAAAAGCCCTCCTTCATCTGAAAGAGTTTGAAATCCTAGAGCTTGACAGTTACGTAGAAGGATTTCTACAGATTATTCCCCATAAAAACAACAGCCATAATATGGGAAATCCATACATTTGCTCCTTCGAATGTTAGATTATTCTCTCTTAGTACTTGGATAATTGTGCATCTCCAGGTGTTTCTTGGTCGACCATGATACCTTGAGTCTTGAGTTTCCACTCGAGTGACATTCGGGTGATACTAAATGGACTTTTTCCTATTTTTTTTCCTTATCTGTTTCAGTTTGGGTTTCTCATTAGTCATGTTCCACAGTTCTGTGTTACTTATGGTGTTAGGCTAGACTATTCTGTATATGATTCTGAGGCACTTGTTAATGAATACCTGGAGTTTTGCGTGATGTTATTCGATACAAGCCAGGTCTCACTACCATACCGCAGAACTGATTTAACACATGAGCTGAATATTCTGAGCTTAGTCCGTCTAGACACATGTCAACTTCTCCATATCGACTGAAGTCGTCCGATTGCCGCTCTCGTTTTATTAAGCCTGTTATCTACGTCTATTTTTGCGCCGCCGTTTGTAGTCATTATCCTTCCTAGATAGCAGAAGCTATCTACATACTCGACTGGCTGACACTGTAGCATGATGTTTTCGGTGCTAGTATTGTTTATTTTCACGGCCTTGGTTTTCTTGATGTTTATCTCAAGTCCAACATTACAAGCCCATCTATTTAGCTCCTCCAGTTTCGACTGCATGTTGGAAAACTACTGCGAGAGTAGACAAATGCCATCCGCATAGTCCAAGTCTTCGAGTTGGCGTGAGAGACTCCATGTTATCCACGTCATATAATTTAAAAGGCCAAAACCAAAAAGAGAATTAACATCAGGTAATATTCAGCTAAGTTCTTAGCTTATAAGAGCATGAAGGTCTAAAAAAACCATAATCACCCAGAAGAAAGGCCATTCAATCCTCCATAGAGTCAATATCCGCATGATTGTGTCTGCTTGGTGAGGAAACACCAACTGCAACAGTTAACAGAAAATTGCCTTTAACTTTACGTATGAAGACCACAATATCCCTAATGAGTAGCTGACGAACCTGTTCCGGGTCAATAAAGGGCTTCGTAAACATTCGTCTCCGAATATTTGCCAAAGTAACACATTCACAGAGAATATGCTCATTCGGTTATTTCATTCTCCTTCCCGAACAGGCGACATATTGAGCTTGAAGGGGTGATATTTAAGGTAGCAGGGGCCCGACAGGAAGCCAACAAGCTTCTCCATAGTTACCCTGCCTACGTGGCGCAGCTCCCTATTATAGGTAAAGTGTTTCATTAGGTGCCAATGATGATTAGGTGTTTCATCATGTACCCACTCGTCGATGTTCCTCCTTCCCGAGACCAGCTAATACCATAGTATGGTTCTGATCAAGGTTGAATATTTTCTACATCCAGGCAAAGCCATAAAAGTTATCCCGGCAAAAATTATTATCGTAACAAGCATTAGACTAAGGAATAAAAATTAAAAATTTAAGGAACTATAAAGGCTATTTTAACGCTCGCTTCTTTACCATAACTTCTTGAATTTGATAAACTCTCAAGTCTAATCTGTGTTTCTTTAGCAACCTCTAGCAACTATCTCAACTAAGCCTAATCTGCTCATTATTGTATAGAGATATAGAGATTTTCCACCTTGAATTCCGGTTTGAAAACCGGCCTATTGATGGTTTTAATTAAAAAATATCCTTTACTGGTTCTTCCAAACTGAGGACTATACTAGTTTTAGGGAAACATTTTTGTGAAATCGAGCTTGGATGCTTTCATAATTAAAAAAAAGTAGACAAAAAAGAATTTTAAAAGAATAACAGAATAGCTCGGCATCTCTCGAAATAAGATCAGAGGTGATCATGGAGGGTCTGATGATTCTGATTATAACTTACAACAGACATACACTAAGCTGCGTTCTAGGGTTAAGTGCTATGTTGTTAATAAACGGTCTGATTGCCGATCTGATCTGTTTCTGTGATTACTGAGAATAATCTCGTAGTTGACGATTTTTAACTACAATCTGAAAGACTTCGTATTTTTTAGGCAAAACATCAATTCTGCCAGTTTTACTGTATGGTGTAAAATCGTGGCTAATAACACAGACTGATGAGGTGATTCACGGAGCTTTCGAGACAAAGATATTCCGGAATCGACCTGTTGTTTTGAATAATGAGTACCGATACCGTATAAACTCAGAGCTGTATATCTAAATACCGACATTGACGTGGTTAGGGAAATTAAAGTGCAAAGGATTGCGTTGGCTGAAACGTATCGGACGCATGAATGGAAATTCCCCCAGCTGGAAAAGTGTTTGGTACGGTATCCGAAGGACGATGTAAGAGAAGACGACCAAGACTTCGTGGCAAGGCCTGGATGCATGCGCTTCCATATGCGCTTGACTATTTGCCACCTGTAGCTATTAATAGCTGTATATCGTCATCCCCTTATATATGTAATATCGTCATTTCCTATACCAGGAACTTATAATGAAACCTCTAAACTTCCCAATGTCCGTACTCAACACCTCCGTAATCCCATTAGCAGGTAGAAGCCCAGATGCCTTTATCTTCTGCCACATAACGGATGGCATGTGCTCGAAAGATGAGCAATTGTTTTCACCTCCTTCTTATCCCCGCAGTTTCTGCAGAAATCATTATTCAGATGATTCAGTCAAAGCCTCCTGACATGAGTGTCTATTATACAATGCCCAGTGATAACAACGACAACTACGCTGAGTAGATCTTTTGTGCGCTGGAGATGCAACTTCAGACAGAATTGCTGTGCCAGCTTGCCGGTCTCCGAAGCTACCCATGCGACGTTAATGGAGTCTATTACCTCATTGTAAGTCATAAGCTTGCAAGTTCCCAATGGGATTATTAACGTGGAAAATTCGCTCGTTAGTGCGATAGTGGTGTCATGTCTGGCAAGTTCATCAGCCCTACTGTTCTCTGGAATATCACTGTAGCCATTTCGCTGAGAGATCTGAGGCAGTCTATAACTGTTCTTGAGGTTAACTTGTAAGAGTTTTCGCGGCCGTCTGGCTATCCGAAAGTATGCTAATAATATCTCCTTTGGAGACTTTGCCATATAAGCCATATAAGTAAGTAGGTCTTGTCTTATACCGCGAGAAATGGGGAATCTCTTTCGTGGCCAAATTTAATAAAAATTCCATGAATGCATAACCTTAGCTATAGCAAATATCTTATCTTCTAAACATTTTAAATTATTTAAAAAAATAATTGTGGTGTAGGGTATCGGGTAGTCGTGTTTGAATAAATTTAATTTTTTCTTACCTGTTTCTGTTCAAATACGTCTTTCTAATAAACTCGCTAACGCACATAGCAAACAACTAATTTGCTTTTAAAGTGTCATAATTTAAAACTAAATAATTTGTTAATATTGACGAGTTTCCTCGAGTGTAAGTCACCTTTTGACAGAGGGTGGGTAAGTAAACAGTTTTATGTCGGCTTCATTTATTTTCCTTTTGAATGTTCAGGTTTTTTTTTTGTTTTTTGTTTTTTTTCTGCTTCGACAAAAAAGCAAATATCATCAGCAAATAACTGCTCTTTGTAAATTGTTTTCATGTTGTGATGGCCGGGCGTCAATTGTAAAATCCCTTCTAAGAATTAAAAGTCTACTTTTTTAATTTTTTTTTTTTATTTACTTTTTATTATTTATTTATTTAAGAAATTAAAAACGTAATACTGTCATAAGACTGCTTTTGTAAAAGATAAAAAGAAATGGCCGAGACAAATAAATACAGAACAAAAAAGACAATTGTAGGGGCAGAATGCTTTAAAAAGGAAGAACAATTTAGAGTAGAAATTAGGGATATGGAACGGTTATTATTCGACTGGTATTAGGCGAATTTTTCAGTTTGCCAGATATGATTTTTTTTAATGTAAATTTTCCAATACGAATAAACCGGTTATTTCAACACTAATAACCGGTTAATTTAAATACGTATAACTACGTACGTTTTCGTTTTCGATTTTTGATTTTTCGAAGTTTAATGTGAAAGGTCTTATGACGGAATATCGAGGCATAACCGCTAAAAAGACGTAAGCGCCATGATTATTGGTTTCAGTTTTTTGATAAAAATCGATAGTATTCGATCATTCACACCAGCACACAAAATGTTATCTTTAGGATTTTACAGCAAAAACAAAAAAAGTCTTATGTACTACTCTGGAACAAAAAATATTTAAAAAAAACCTCCTGTAAATTTGTTTCTGTCGCTTACATCTTTTTGGCGATTATGGCTCGATATATAACTTCTCGTTTGGCAACCTTAACGATAACCATTTCTCATTTTCTGTAAATGAATATTAATTTTTATGCATGAAGAATGATGATCGGCTGTGCGATTGGGCTTTGAAACTGTTTAAATAAATATAAAACATTCTTGTTAAAAAAGAAAAAATTTTAAATTAAAAAAATTGCAATTGCAATTACATATTTCTTACCTGAATGTATTGAGTTGATAGGGTAAAAAAAGGTAGTTGGTGTGAAAAGATTTACATAAATACTTACATACATACTAGGGAGATCGGACGGTTATTATTCGACTGGTTTTAACCGCTTTTTTTGGTTTTTTCGAATACGGTTTTTTCAAAATCCTTATTTTTCGAATACTGAATAAACCGGTTTATTGACCACGAATAACCGGTTAATTGATATAAGTATACTTTTTATACATTTGTATACTTTTTTATTGAAAATATGCTCATCGTTTAACTATTTGTATATACAACAAACTTGAACATCTCTCAAAGAACGTGGAAACCAAGGTATATCGTAAAGGATATTCACTCTTGAGCAAAAATAACCTTTTCTCATCTTCTGTAAATAAGTATTGATTTTTATATATGGAGAATAATCAATTAGACTTATTGAAAGCCCACAAACCCACAAATGCCGGTTGCGCGCGGCAGATAAGTTAGTAAAGTTTCTCACAGCGTAAATACATACAACCAATCGCCGACAGACGATATCGCTGTTCAAACTTGTCAGATGGTGTTGCCTGGGATAGAAACAACGACTTCTTGGTTGGAAGGTGAGTTCTTAACTAACATACCACAGTGACACACATACTATTAACTAAGTAGTGCATAAATTTACATACATGCTGCTCGATATCTAAGCAAATTTTCTTGTCGAGGCAACTAAGGACTCGTATATTACTAATAGATTCAAAGTAAAACATTTAATTTCTGTTATCTTAGGCACCTGAACTCTAACTATAATAACAAACCATTGATTCACTTCTCTACCAAGTAATACAACAAAACGAAATGAGCTCCTTGAGTAGTTATTCGAATCTTAAGCATTTTTCAGTACTTCGTGTAATAAATTTTGATTTTTATGGCCTCCGCACACCGTTTTGGCATAGTTTTTATGAGGTTTGTTAGAATTATTGTTAACATTGATTGCCATTTTAATTTTAGGCTCTCCATCAGCTTCTGCTTATTTTTAAAACGACGTGATCCGGCTCTGCGCTTCAAGAATTAGGGACAATTTTATTTAAAATAAAACAACCGGTTAACGGGTTATTTGAATAGTTATTAACCGAAATCCGGTTTTTTAAAAAGTCGAATAATCGATCACCTTAGTACATACAATTATTTTTCTACGGATGTCCTCTGAATTATGGAAATATTTCGAACGCGATATAGTGTCCTAAAATACTAACTTGCAAAGGCTCTTCGAGAGCCTTTAATATGTCCATAAGATTGACGTTGTGTTGTCGAGGACAGAATGTCGGTTAAAAGTTAATTTAACCTATATAAAGTTCGAGGTATTTAAAATGGCAATAACAGGTTGGCGCCATACGTCCTGATACCTTGGGCGCAATTTTGTAGTGTGTTACAAGAGGTCGAGATATTTGAGATGGTAATAAGTGTTTGGCCACATACATCCTGATACGTTGGGCGCCATTATGTCATTGTAATGGTTGAACCATCGCAATCTAAATATACGTGGTACGGGAACGTCGGCAGCGCTGCTATGCTCTCGTAGTTCGCAGGATTGGGGTGGTTCTTGCCGGTCTTCCGAAACTTACCATTACTTCTCGAACAATAAAGAAAAATCATACCAGCTGAAAAACAAAACTAGAGATACCGGAGAGCAAATTAAGGAGAAACCGAAGTACAGTGCAGCCACTGGATTCTTTCGGCAACTGTTATGCCAGGATGACACACTTGTAAACACTTGCGACCTTTACCTACCGTTTCGATATCCTTAGAAATGCATATTCAAAATATTACCTTCTTCAATGTCCATTTAATTATTTAATTATTTCTACTCACAAATAAAATTAATAATGACCAAATATTAAAAATTTATGTCAATGAAATAAAAAAAAATAAAATAACAACAATATATAAAGCGTGCTTTTATAGAGTTATAGAAATTTAAGTTGGCATTACTTTTCAAGAAGGCGACCGATTTAACAGCTGTCAAGTGATTTATTCTCAGTTTGGTTTGACAATTCATCATGAATACATTCACGCCCGGCGTAGATTCGTCGAATGAGCCCAAAACGAGATTACCGTTGTTCCCGATTTTCATAAGCGAATTTAGTTTAGCGATGAAGCGCACTTCTGGTTGAATGGCTACGTCAACAAACAACACTGCCGCATTTGGAGTGAAGGTAATCCTCAAGTGTATGTGGAAACACCGTTACATCCAGAAAAACTGACTGTTTGGTGCGCTTTATGGGCTGGTGGAATCATTGGTCCGCACTTTATCAAAAACGATGGTAGCCAGAACGTTACAGTCAATGCTGATCGGCATAGAGCCATGATTACTAACTTTATCATTCCTGAATTGAATAACCATGATGTCCGGTAGATGTCTTTTCAACAAGACGGCACAACATGTCACACAGCTCGTGCCACAATAGATTTATTGAAAGACACGTTTGGTGACCGCCTAATTTCACGTTTTAGACCTGTAAATTGGCCTCCAAGATCTTGTGATTTAACACCGCTACACTACTTTCTGTGGGGTTATGTAAAGTCATTGGTCTATGCGGTAAAGCCACAAACGCTTGACCATTTGGAAGACAATATTCGCCGTGTAATTGCCGATGTACGGCCACAAATGTTGGAAAAAGTCATCGAAAATTGGACGTCCAGATTGCACTACATCCGCGCCAGCCGTGGCGGTCATATGCCAGAAATCATATTTAAAATTTAATGCCACAAGATTATCTTTCAGATAAATAAAATCCATATTAATCGAATAACTCATCGTTGTTTTATTGCAACTTAAAGTTCTATACCTCTATAAGAAGCAACCTTTATATTCATATATACATGATTATTCATCCACACATACATGCTTACAGCTTTATGTATGTTGTTACATTTTTACCTTTCAAAAACATTTACTTATGAGTTCGTAGATTGCAGTTAAAATAAAATACATCTTGTGTTTAGTTGTTAATCAAAATCCTTTATTTAAGCAATTTTGAGCATCACAGTAACCTTTTCATAGGCAATAACAATTTTTATACTTAATTACTCCGTCTGTTTAAAACTTTGTAAGCAACAACAATTATTCTACAAATCTTCCAACCCGATTGTTGTTACAACTTAGCTTCACAACCTTTTCAACCAGAGGTTATCCACACTTAACTCTCTTCACCACAAAGTTAGCTGCAGCTAAACTGGTTTCATACTTCACGACTCACTTCAAACTAACATTCATGCATTTTACAGTTGTGGTAGTAATTTGAGAGTCTCTCACTCAGGCCACTTTACATTGTATTTTTCGACTTCTTGGTTTAAGCCAGGGCTCGTCAAACATATACATTGTCATATTGTTTGTGTGTGAGTTCTCTCATAGAGTGAGTTCTCTCTCAGTGCACTTAGAGAGACTTATAGAAAAAAAAGTATAAACAGGAATATATTTTTAAAGTATTGAAATATATTTGATATAAATTTAAACATTATTTTTGTCAAATATCTACAAACTAGATAAATTTTTATATTAATAATAAATGAGTTAAAATATCTTGCTACGTCATATGTAGTGCAGCATAATATCATGCGTTAAGAACCTTTAATTAAACAATTCGCTGATTGTTCTTTTGAGAGACTAATAGTTTGTTATTATTTTTGTTCAGTGTGTGAGCATATGTAGGTGTGAGAGAAAGAGAACCAATTTACGCCGTAGTACCTTTAACAAGTCCTCGTTTAAGAATAAACTTGTTCACTGACTTTACACCAATGCTGTGCAAAATTAAAAGTTTATTATATATAGTGTTGGTGAGAAAACAAGAAATTCACTGTAAGAAATATTTCACGGGTTAAAAGTAGTATTAAGTTCTCAAAGAATTTGTTTTATATTCAAAATATAAACATGTAAATGTCTCTTTATATACCTAATTGCCCAATTGGAAAGTTCCGGAAATGTCTCATATTTTCTAATTTATCTCTGTCAATTCAAATGTAACGTAAAGATGGTCGAATTGGTAGTGCTGCCATATAATGCAAATAAGTACGGGATTGATGTGTGTTTTCTTTGTAGGCATTTTTATTTCCGTAACACTGCCTCCCATTAAGGCACTCCATATGTTAATTCGTCGTTGTTTCAGTGACGACTAAAAGCAAATTTCTTCCAGTGTTTTTGAAAAAAAAAAAACACAGACAAAGATAAGACTAAAACCAAGAGCGTAAGAATACGTGTGAGATGAGCATAAATAATTGCTCTATGAAATCAACACCATTGGCTTTCATCAAATAAACTGATTGCTACCCGCATCGATGTGCTTTTAATATGATTGAGTAGATAATACTTCGTAAACTCTCGAACCTCTCGATATTTCAGGTAGATTCCATTTCTTTCCTTTACTTTCCTTTTAGTTTTTATATAGATATGCGAGTATAAACATCTACTTCTTTCAGCTCTTGTTGTTTGTTATTGTCTCCTACTTGCGTATAGTTGTTTTTGCTGATTTTGTTTATTCTTTTTAGCAATGTAACAAACGCAGGGGTGCCCAACCTGATTTTTGTAACAATATATTTTTCGGTAAATAAGTTAATAAGAGAGGAGTGAGTATTGAATAAAAGTGGTAAAGGCAATTCACGAAATTGTGAGTTATTGACAAGAAATACTGACAAAAAAATTTAAAGCAGGTCATTTGACTTGGTCTTGGTAGCGTTAGTGATAAGGTTCTAAAAAGCCGAATGTTATTCTTGTATACTTACTTGCTAGAAACTTGGACATGGGACAAAATTTATCAAAAAAAAAAAAAACGGTTAACCCGTTATTCAGTTACATTTTAAACCGAAAATCGGTTTTTAAAAAAATTTAACTTTCGATTTTTTTGAAAACCGGTTTATGAAAAAAATCGAATAATTGATCACTCTAGCAGCTCTTACGCAAAAAGTTCTTTAATTTAAGGTGGTTCATATTTTTGGAGTTTGTCTGGTTACTTTAAACAAAAAAAATTATTTGATAATATTGTCTAACTGTCAGCATGGAGTCTGTGGTCCCTTTTCGTGTTTTCGAAGTGTTTTCGAAGTTTTATTAAAAATCATTTCCCATTTTCAAATCAAAATTTGAGTTGCTTTTGTATGTTGTTTATCAAAAATTTATTTCTATTTCTTTTGCTTTTTTTATTATTTCCAATTTAATATCGAACATAATCGAACATAGTCGAACACAATCATCTTGTACTTTTCATCCATTTTCAACAGCATCTCAAAAACCCATACAACTGTAAGAAATCTATGAAAAAATATTCAAAATTATGAAGAAATTTCATCAAAGAGATGACATTGAATAACCATTTAATCGACTATAGAAGCCAAACGTGTAGAAAACAAAAGCAGACAAAATCTGAACTGGCAATATATTACAAGTTAGCTTGAATGCTTGTAGCAAAAGCTGATTATATTCCAGCATACGAAGATTGTTAGAAAATTGTGACTTTTTTTAAAATTTCTTTCTCTCAATAACATAATAAAAATAATAAATAATAATTCGCATAACAATGCATAGAGAAACACGGGGACTTCAGTCAATAAGCTGTAGCCGATTCTATTTTTAGACTCATTGATAGCAATCTACAGTTTTACGTTGCCTCCAAACGGCAATTGCATTAAAGAAGTTTTCAATAGTAGTAGTACGCAATACCAGTTACGAGCTGACGTTATGAGGTGATACCGCTGTTGAACAATTTTACTTTTTCAGATGGTCTGGCTCGGAATTGAACCGAAGACAGATGTCTTACCTACCACAGCACAGCAGTACACTCTGCTTAAGAGTTAAGATGAATTTCAATTTTCATAAAATAACAAAAAAAGATATACTTTCCGAGCGGTGGCAGACAGCACTGGGAATTGACCATTAGGCAAACATGCTTACTATTTGAATATAGCAGGCAACATGATATGAAGAAAGTGTAGCGAAGTCGACGGTGGGAAATCGGTGACTCATCTGCCATGTGAATGCTCGTCTCAGTCTTTGCAGACCTCAGCAGCATTACAGATATAATCTGCACTAGGATTGTGCAGTTTCTGAATGACGCTGTCTGGACACAGAAGAGCGATTTTTTCTCCTTTTCATCATCTGATACTATCGTGTGGGTCATTTAAAAGTTTAAATTTAAAAATGCAGTTAAAAACGGTTTGAAATTTAGCAAATTTTTTTTTTTGTTTATTTGCTGTGAAGTACAATTGTTCCGGTTAGAAATGAAATATTGGTTCATACATATGGCTGTCGCGGCTGGCCTCACAGTACCCCATTCGATAACATTACATGAAGGAACATGGGGACTTCTCTCAGTCAATGAGCAGCACCCGATTCTATTTTTAAACTCATTGAAAGGAACCTACAGTTTAACGCCGGCTCCGAGCGGCAAATGCATTTAGAGAAGTTTTCAATAGTATTTATACTCATAACCAATTACTAGTTAATGTTATGAGGTGATATCGCTGTCGAAAAACTTTTTTCTTTTTTAAGATGGTCTGACCTGCTATTGAACCGACGACCTTCTGGTTGGTAGGTGTGTGCCTTACCTACCATACCACAGCGGCACACACTATATGCTATATTATATTATAGGGTATGCAAAATATTTTTTTAATAAAAAAAATATAAAAGTAAAAAAAAGTTGTTTCGCTAAACGTATCAGATGCTCGCATTTAATGGTAAAAATATTAAATGCGCATAGGTAATTATCGAATATATGTTTAATTTAGTCCAACTAAACACGCACTGTTATTTACTGAACATATATTTAGTAATATTAGAATTGAACGAACATAATAAATGTTTTAAGCGCCAGTTCACTTTTGCGCAAGTTGAACTTTATATAGTTGGAAGCTGAACCCACATTTCACTCAAAACTGAACGGTTTATTAATTTTCTACTACAATCACTCTGGGTGCAGAAGACGAAATAAGTGTTCACAAAACTACTTATTTGTTCGGTTTTTTACTACGTATTTTTTTCTGTGTATGTATGGAAGTGTGGGTCATAACGCCTTTAAGTCCTTAAAGGAAACACTAACGGGATGTGGACAAAAAAAAGAACATATTGTTGAAATTCTCAAATAAAAATACATTTTTTTACCTTTTATCTGTTTTGAAAAGTCCTTTTTTACAAACTGTATCTACTCAGCGGAAAGTTTGTTGTAAAAATTATTACTTTTATATTTTTTTAAATATAAAAATATTTTTTCAATATGTGCTGCCCTAATATACATTTAATTAATGTTCACAAAGATATTTACGCCTACCACATCATATTGTAGGCGACATGACGGCCTGTCTGCTTGTTTAGTTTTTAGCCATTTGAACTCATTTGTTTAAAGGTTTCGCAGAAAAAAAAAAGAAAAACAGTCTCATGTGTCATTTAGATAACCGAACGAACGCATCCTTTTTACACACATTTACACCGGATGAAAACATATGAGAGCAAGAGAGAGAGAGAGAGAGAGAGAGAGACGGAGAGTATAACTACAATATTTCATATGTAACTCGTATTTATCTAAAATGATAACAAAATTTAGATAGACATTTACTCAGTCACTCACTCTTACGTTTTTACGTTCAGTCACTCCTCAATTATTTATAAAGTCTTTTTTTCTTAAAAAAAGGGCGGCCAGAATGATATGATGATTATGGTATTTCGTAGGTTTTGATGTCTCCATACAGATTGCCATTTTGATTTATTCCTTTTTTTTGGTTTCTTTTTTAGAAACAGTCGCCGCACAGTGGTAGAACTGTTATACTATTACTGTAATACTCTTTGTTTACTGTCTTGCCTTCTGGCAAAAATTCATGATGCACTACACTGCTGTAATCCATGAAACTGTGAGCATTGCCTTCTTTTTTGACTGAAAACAACTTTACTGCTACACGACAGAAACTCAAATCATTAACCAAAATGTTTTGGACGGATCTATAGGTTATCAATGTTTTCGTCGGTTTCCGATGTCCATGGTCTGCCACTGCGTTCATCATCTTCAATTGGCTCACGACAACTTACGAACCGCTCGTGCCACTGGTAAGCGACCGTTTTGTTGCCGGAACACTTTTCCAACATTTCCAAAGTTCGTTCCACCATAAAATGCGTTTTTTAAGCAAAATTTAATACAACTTCGTTTTTGCAAATTTAAATCAATTTCTAAAATTGTAAAAAATCGCCAACACACATAGAAATAGATATACTCTTGGCTACGTAGCTTTTGCAAATGTCGTACCGCTATTACCAAGCACGCGGTGTACGCAGCTGAGAAGCTTAAAAATAAATCATTAAGTACTAGCCCATACATGAGAGTTATATTCTATTGTAGGTCGGATATAGGTCTTATAAATATCAAGAATATCAGATGAGGTGAAATATTTCTTTCACCGTCTTAAAAATGCGAGGCACCTGAATGCTTCTTTAGAAAAACGTGATCGTCCCAACGGACATCATATCTCATGCTTAGACCATCATGAGCATCTTAATATCCACGTTACCCAAAGCCACAGATTACACGATGACACCACACAAACATGGTGTCTTACACTAATTAACATCGATCGTACGACAGCGCTCTAAGACGCTCGGCCTATGACTAGAAGATTATGAATGAAAACTGTTGCTGCTATCTGCAGAAGAGTGTATAGGATTGAAAGCAAGTCTTTAAGATATAGTGTAGGAGATAGAAAAAAGCCTTGCGGTATGCCTGAGTTAATTCTGAACTCATCAGGTGAGATCCCATCTATAACCGTTCTTACAGAGCAATCTCTGAGAAAACTCGTTATAAGTCGAGAGAAGTTAATACCGACATCAGAAGCAATAAGTTTAGATATGAGAGCCACATGCAGAACTTCAATTTTCTTGGAAACAAAGCCACAACCATAAATGAATCTGTTTCGCCGCTGCGAGTGCAGCGCCAGTCAGTCACCAGTTGAACGGCCCTTTAGGAAGCTCTATACTGACGATCGCACAGCAAATTATTGGACTCCAAATACCTCACAAGGTGATGATTAATCACACGCTTCATAACTTTGGATAATACGATAAAAGCTACTATTAAGCGGTAGTTTTTATGGTTGCTAGACTTACCCATTTTGGGAATTGGCAACCTTCCAGCAAAGTGAAAGGCGCAATATGACGCACTCGAAAGATGAGCTAATGCTCCAGACAGCGTGGCAGAACACTACTTCCAGACCAGTGGTGATATGCTATACGGCCCAGAAGACTTGTTAACGTTGAATTTTGAAAGAAACCTCTTTACAACAGGGACTCGAAAGTACATATATATTAGGCATAGCCTCTGATACACATTCAAGTGCGAGCAGTAGTTGAATAATTCAGTCAAAAAGTTTGCCGTTTCTACCAGGTTTTTAAAAGAACTGGAATCTCACTACAGCTATTACATAGTCTATGAGCCAAGGACTAATCTCTTTTACTTCCGCTAGGAAAAGTAAGAACTGTAGCACCAAGGAGACGTAGTACTGCGGTATACGACTGCAGGAATTATTTAAAGATAAAATGATGTTGGTCGATACCATCATAGCTACCCTTTACTAATAACTTCTACCCTTTACGGGCAGTAAATTTTGACATTGAGTAACAAAATCTTGACTTTAAATTATTATTTTTTTGTTTCTTTTTTGTTTTGTTATCTTTAGCCTATGACAGTGACCACTGTGCGATGTATAGGACCAGACTATTTTAATTATAGATTTTTGTTAATTTTTCTTGTTAATTGGTATGTGGAAGATTTTATTTTAATGGTTTCTTATTATTTATGTATAGAAACTAAGAAAAATTCATGTTCCATAAAGAAAAATTAAAAAAAATATGCGTACAAACACATGTGTATTACACACACACACACACACACACACACACAAACACACCTTTGCACTTGTAATATCCTCCAACATTTACATTTTGATTTATTCGACTTGTGACTTTTTTGTTTCCTTTTTTTGTTTCGTTACAAATTCTTTCATAAAAATTTATGCAGAAATTTTAATTGAATTTTAACATTTAGACCTTTTTTTGCTGTGATAATTGATGTTGTTGACGATGACTATGATTTGTTATTGTGCATATATTAGAACAAGAATTTTAATTAAAATTTTTCTATAATTTTTTTTTTTTTTTAATGAAATTTTTAAAATATGTATGTCATTTTTAATCAATTGATCATTTACATATATACATACATCCATACATAAATGGATTGTATTATGAAATCATAAATTTAAATTTGATACATTTAAGGAGGCAATTACTTACATACTTACATACTTACATATGCATGTAAGTACACAGTAGCTGAATACTATGATAAATGAAAACTTTAAATTAAAAAAAGACAAAATTTAAAAGAATTTTAACAAAATTTAACAAATTTCGATATTCAATCAGATAAAGATAATTAAGAAAGAAATTTAGTTACTTTACAAGTAAGAAAAAATACTAAATTTACTTTAAACATCAAGAGATTTGATAGCATTGCTAAGTTTTCTATAGTTTTTATACGTGGACGTCTTTATAATTCGCTGTTTTTTATATATTTACCGCAGATACATTACCAAGCGTAGAATGCCTATCTATACTAGAGTAATCCCTCCCGCCTTGTTAGGAGCCTTTGCGCTGTACCTGCTCTTTGACTGATGTGGATAGATAAAGAAAGCGTTAACTGTTACCGTGCTCTACATATGCAAAATTCCATATTTTCTTAAACTGATGGTTTGTATTGACTGCCAAATTATTTAAATCAAATTTGAAAAATTCAGCTCTAACCATTCTCAAGATATACGAAAAACATTATTTAATTTGTATGGGAGGTACCATGCCCACTTATCCGTTTCCATCCACTTGTTAACTGATGGTTTGTATTATCTAAGAAGTCATTTTGACCAAACTGAGAACCTTTCATTCTAATCGTTCTCTAGATATACAAAAATCAACATTTAATTTGTAAGGGAGATGCCACACCCACTTATTCAATTTCGCCCAAATTTCGACTGATGCTATGTATTAAATACTAAGTTATTTGCACGAAATTAAAAACCCTATACTATTACCCTTCCAAAGATATACAAAATATTGATTTACTTTGTGTGGGAGGTGCTACTCTCACTTATTCAATTCAACCCAATATTTTACTGATGATTTATGTTGATCACAAAGTTACTTGGGCCAAACTTGAAGACACTTACTGTTAAGGTTTTAATTACAAATTTTATATAAGTGTGGCACCACCATTTTGAACAATAGTGAAGCCAAGCCACGAAATAAAAGCTCTCTACATATGCTTTTTATATACATACACAGTTTTGAAAATATTTTCTAAATCACAGAAAGTTTAAATGCTGTAACAAATTTCGTTTTCAACTAAAACTTATGCAATACAAAGGGGTTCACTCCAACGACAATAACTCGCGAACCAATGGACCTACAAAAAACGCATTAACCTTGGTATTTACTTCACCTTTCGTTTGAATAACAGAACATCAATTACAACGCTTTTTGTAGTCCTCTTTTATATATATATATATATATATATATATATATATATATATATATATATATATATATATATATATATATATAGATTTGATATATAGATTTGATATATAGATTTGATTCGAGAAATGTGGAAAACTGTTATGCCTGCCTTCTCAAAAATACAACACATCAGCGCTTTAAAACTGTATTGTACGATTTCGATATATTTTGTGTCACCTTCTCAATTTGGCAGCATTTCCTAATCGACCATCTTTACGTTACATTTGAATTAACGGATATGAAAATAGAAGATGGTCGATATATCCGGAATCTTCCAAGCTGTAGGCAATTAGGTATACAAAGAGGCTGATTTATCTACACGTCAGTTTAGTTATCGTTTTGCCGTCATAAGTTGAAGCCGAGGTTAGGCGGAAACAAAAAAGTTGTATAAGCGAATATTAAGTTGTTGTGTTAAGATAATCTGTATAAACGTCATAGTGTATATAACGCTATAACAACAAAGTGATTTAATTTTATTTTAACACAATTTAAACGAACTCAAATGTTTTAAAATGTTTAAAACGTAACAATATATAACAATAATTTTATGTTTGCTAACCGATTACAGCCCCTCGAAAAGTTCATATCGATACAAAAGATTCTCAATTAAATATGTGTTCGCCAATGGCAAACGTATGATCATAGGTGTAAAATATTGAGATCTCATATATGTCTTAAGATTCCATGTTTTAATACATGCAGCATTTATATGGGTAGTCCAGGTAAGCTGGCCATTAAAAACAACGCCAAGATTATTAGCACAATTGTGAACATCATTTCCATGTCAGCTATTGTAAAGCTGAACATCATCGGCATACATTTGAATACCGCAGTAAGTAATCCGAGAAGGTAAGGCATTGGAGTACATTGAGTATAATAATGGGCCAAGAATTGAACCCTGCGGAACGTCTCTCATAAATAGACAACTTGGTGATATATTAACACCAAAATAATACAGCGGATAATGAAAAATTAAATATGTTTGTTAGTTTATGACTAAGGATATTATGATCTACAGAATCGAAAGCCTTTGAGTGATCAAGTAGCACTAGAAATAATGTCATATATTGATATAGTTAAGCCTATAGCTAGATTGTCTATTGGTTAAAAAAAAATTGTCATGTAAGTGCTTACTAATCTGCTCGTGTACTATACGTTCAAGCACCTTAGATAATATATGGTAAGATTGCGATAGGTCTGTAGCTTTTGTTGGGCTTATGTATGAGAATTATCTACGCAAACTTCCATATTGAAGGAAATCCTGAAGTTGTGCGAATCGTATTAAAGAGATGTAATATATCGGGTGGCCACCTATCGGTTATGTATGAACCAGCAGTTACTTCGAATCTAGTACTACTTATGTCATTCTATTCTGTCACAAAACTCAGTATATTATCTCCACTAAACGAAATTAATCGGTTTACACTTGAGCAACGCTGGGATTTATCGGAAATTTTTTTCCAAAACAAAGATAAAAAAATCATCTTTTTGGATGAATCTCATTTTCATATTGGTGGGTACGTTAATAAGCAAAATTTATGTACTTGGGACTCAGAAAACCCAAACGTGGTTTTACAGAAGCCAATGCAGCCATCACGAGTGACTGTTTGGTGCGGCTTGTGGAGCTGAGGCATGATTGGCCCATATTTCTTTGAAAATGAGGACGGCGCAACTATTACATTCAATGGAGACACCTATCGCACCATGGTAACCGATTTTTTTGTGCCCGCTCTTCATGCTATTGATGTGAACGATATTTGGTTTTAACAGGATGGTGCAACTAGGCACACAACTCATGCCACAATCGATTGGTTGCGTCAAACGTTTGATGGCCGTTTAATTAGCCGAAATGGTGATATAAGTTGGCCGCCAGGAAGCTGCGATTTGACACCGTTGGACTATTTTCTGTTGGGCGCCGGTTAATACAAATGTTATGCCGGCAAACCAGAGACAATTGAGTTTTTGGAGGCCAACATTCATGATGCCATTGCGAAGATTCGAACCCAAACACTCAAAAATGTTCTCTAAAATTGGTCCAATCGACTGGGCATCGATATGAATGAAGTAATATTTTATTTCTAATCGAAACAATTGTACTTCACAACAACAAAAAACAAATTTGGTAAAATTTGAAACCGTTTTGGTTTTATTGCATATTAAAATTTAATATTTTAAATGGCCCACCCTATATACGAGGGCGGATTGATATTGAAGCTACCTAAGTAGGAAAAAAACATTTTTTTTTTCAAAAATCATTCATTTCTAAAACATAGTCTCCTTTTAGCTCAATACAGTTAGTAAGACGATTTTCCAACTTTTTTATACCATCTGAATAATACGATTTTGGGAACTCCTCGAAATACGCAGTAGTTTCCGTAATCACTTCTTCGTTTGAAATGAATCTTTTTCCTGCGAGCCATTTTTTCAAGTTCGGAAACAGGAAAAAGTTACTAGGGGCTTATTCTGGACTATATCAACCAATTTGAAGTGGATTCCTCGTAGTTTTAGCTTCGTATCTAATGCTGTGTGAACCGGTGCGTTTTCTTGAAGAAAGAGCACTTTTTTCTTACTTAAATGTGGTCGTTTTTCCTTGATTGCATCAACCAATTGATCCCATAATGCACGATAATACTCTCCTGTGATTGCGGATCCCTTTTCAAGATAATCGATGAGCAATATTCCGTGTGCAAAATACGGTTGCCATAACCTTGCCAGCCGATTTCGCTGTCTTCACCTTCTTCGGAACACTTCCACAGCTTCCACCCATTGCTTCGATTGATTTTTGATTTCAGGTGTGTAGTGGTGGACCCACGTTTCATCTACGCCAAAAATCAGCAGGATTATGCTGTGAAACACCGCTGTGAAGTGATCTGTCGAACTCGTTTTTGTTCAACACTGAGCAAACGTGGCACCCATCTTGCCGATAGCTTTTTCATATCCAAGTGTTCATGCAAAATGTTGAACACACATGCATATGATATGTTTACCATTTCACAGACGTTGACTCGGCGATCATTCATAACGATATCGAGGATTTTCTTGATATTTTCTTCAGTAACCACCTCTTTTGGCCTTCCTGTTGATGATATTGTTGCAGTGCTGGTTCGGACCCGTTTAAATTCAGCAATCCAATATTTTACCATTTAGTCTGACGGAGCAGATTCGCCGTAATGTTATCAAGCTTTTCTTTTGTCTCTTTCGCCGTTTTGCCTTTCAAATAATAGTGTTTAATCACTACACGAAATTCACTTTTTCCCATTTTCCAAGAAACACAAAAGTTGCTTACTTCAAACGACTACAACAAATAAACTAATCTATGAATTTGGCTAAAATTTTAAAAGCTGACGTCTGACAGATCGTAATTTCTAAGAAAGAAAAAGTTTTTGTGTTTGTGCTGCCATCTAGCGCTAGGTAGTTTCAATGTCAATACGCCCTCGTATATATATATAAATATATATATAATGTATTCATATATAATATTTAAAAATTTAGGATTAACTTTATCACAGCCAATAGATCAGATTATATTCTTTGTAACATTTGCCAAAGCTTCTACTGGTGCTATGTCACAAATAAAATGTCAAAACTCTCATGTTGTTCCAATATGCCCCTTTCCCGTTATTCCAGTATGTCTTTCTTTTTTGATAAATAAATCTTTTATATTCTCTTAATTAAAATTTAAAATTAATTTGATTTTGGTAGATGTTTGCATGCTAATTCATTCATACATACATGTACACATACAACATATTTCATTTTTATAATTCTTAATGTACTACACAAATAACAATTTTTTTTTTTTCGTAAACCCACTGTCATTGTTAGGTTTTTACTGAAATTACTTTTGACATGTATTTTAAATCATCACAAATAGGCATAAATTAATTTTTTATATTGTTATATTATATAAAAACAACAACAACAACAACAACAACAACAATAATAATAACAAAAAATACAATATAACCATCATAATAAAACAAAATTATGCAAAAAAAAAAAACAACAAAAAATACTTTGACATTTGAACGGTCTTACCATTACAATTTCAATTTTTGATAATTTGGCAACGATATTCAATTACAATATTTGACATGTGTGATTCAAATTTGTTTTTCTCTGCTTGTTTCTCTGTTTCTCTTCAAATCCCTTAACAGTAAAAGTAATTATGAATATTGCTCTCATAAACAGGATAGAAACGACAGTTGGTTTGGTTGATGGACTGACCGTATAGAGTGGAAGAACATTGCTGTAAGTGTTGAATATATAAAATTAGAAAATCCCATCATTTGTAAAATGTAATAAAAAAAAAAATTACTTTGATAAGTAAATTACATGCCAGACATTTAAACACATAGAAGAGCCCGCAGCAGGCTCAAGGACAAAACCAACAAAAATAACTTCAAGCCTATAAGCACGAAAATTCGAATAAATATTGTCTAGCAAATAATGAATGCGAGGTTGAGAGAGAGAGAGGGAGAGAGAGAGAAAGAATGATTGATGAAAGATAACTTACATTTAATTTAATTATGAGAGCCGTACAGTGTGTGTCGTGCCAATTTTAACATTTATCAGCCGTTAATCTGAGTAGACATCTTTTGAAGCTTTAATTCAGCCCTCAAGAGCTTTACACCACAACAACGGTAGAAACAGTCTTAAACAGACTTTGGCTTAAAATGCATACATATCGGAAAAGATATCCTGGCCAAGAAACATTGTCTAACGACACTATGCTTGAATTGTCAAAATTTTACACGCGGCAACGGAATATCGTCTACATAGCGTTCATGAAGGTTTCAAACATTCAAACGAGAATATTTTCGTGAACCACATGTGTCTTATCGTCACTCCACTCAGCATTTTTAGGTCTGTGAAGCCCTTGCGTAGCTCACTTGGAAGTATGATTTGTATTCTTTTTTATTTAAAGTATAACTGAATAAGTTTCCCTTATGGCCTATCATATCTTAGGCCATTAGTGCGGTTAAGGCATTACTAATCCTGAAAGGCGTGGTGTAGTGGTTAGAGCGCTGGCACACAACTCAAACGGCCACAGGTTCAAAGCCTAGCAGAGGACATGACAAAAAAAATTTTAATTGCGGTTTCGAATGTTTAATAAAAGGACTTGAACCTCCCTCCAAATAAATCCACCTAAAGAAACTCGATGATGACAAACATCAGAAGAAAAAGACAGGATTAGGAGAAAAAGACAAGTACTGGGAAAAAATGAAAATGCGAAGTAAGGATCACCACCACCACCACTTAGAAAGGATCTTCAACACTACACACAATCGTGGGGGGCAAGCTACAGTAGATCAATTATCTAACCGATTTCTGAAACTGAAGCAAAGTTATTGATACTTTGTGAAAAGACAATATCCTGGACAATATGGGGGAGAAAAAATATAATAATATACTAGTATGGATATATAAACTAGGACCTTCAAACCAAGATTATAAAGAATAAACACTGAATGACCCTAAACATTACCGCCAACTGCTTGAGTAGACCCAAAGTGACCCAAAATATCTCGAATTAAAGCTAGTGAGACTGTTTAGGGCTAACAATTCTAGAATTAGAAGAAAAGGTTCATCAAAGTCTAGTTTGCAACTAATAAAGCTTATGCTGGTGAGTTCCTTAGTGATGCAATAAAGGTTTCTCATGTTTTTCTGCACAGCACCATCTCCTGTTGTCATTCTTGGCGTTCTTATTGACCTGGATCTCACAAGTGTAAGATTTCATGCGGATCTCTTGTTCTGTCGGAGTTCCAAGCGTTTTAGTCTGTGCCATAGGTGCCCATTGGCAGCTGTGGTAAAACAATTTTTTGCCGTCTTGCAAGTCAGTGCATCTGGATTATTCTCCATTAGCTACAACGAAGCGTCCAATGCATCAGTGAAGCGCTTCTGACGGTATCCCTTTTTAAAAACGCATTCCTCAGTGAAATAGTGCTAATGAGTAGCTGGTGGTCGCTTACACAGTTAGTCCCACCACCGTCTGTAATGACGAAATCTTTTCATATATTGGCTCAAAGTATGAATAACACCGAGTGCATAACTAGCTCCTCACAAAGAATTGTACGCACTTCTTTGATTCTGATATCGAATTTGGAGATGAGTTGGAAGTGGATAAAAAAAACCAAGAGGTCTGAGATCACCTCCTTTAGAATATCCACTCCCTTGACTTTTGTTGGAAATTCGATTAGGTTTCTTATGGGTATAAATGCATTGAAAGAAGAATTGGTACAACACCTTCCATGTGACAGTCAAGCTTTCTAGGAGCAAAGGCTTAAGCATTTTCCTACAGATCTCTTTCATAATCTGAATTATTGTAGAATTATTGTAAATGTGTTACCGATGTATCTGACTAAGTCGTCAAATGTACCTGTATGTTTTCACAAAGATCACAGGAATTTCTCACAACTTCAAGTTGAGACATAAAAAACTTCGGCTCGTGTACGGTGATTCATTGCCACTCTTTGGGAAGTATAGATAATACACGTAGGTAAGGTATAAATAGCTCAGTTGCAATGCAAGCAATGCTGTCAATAGTGCGTATTATATCTAGACAGGCCTTAACTAAAACTCAAAAGTCTCTTAAGGTAAAGGCTCGAGGGGTATTGATGAGCATGTTAGTCAAATAACTTATAGCAGACAGTACACATAGTTTTGAATGCGTGAAAACAATCAATTAATAGATTAATACTTAAGTGTTTAGCGTACTGTTGACAGTAATCAAAGGTTATGTATTATCTCAGCAGATTACATCTCCTGGAAGAGACTGAGTGCCACCTCAGTCTGGAGGTGATAAAACCGCACGGTGTGACTTTATTGTGCTAACTAGGAGGAGATTGCAGGTCAATTGGACCCGGACGATATTATATCTGTTCCTATCTGGCATTTACTAGACTTCCTTAGGAGGACAGAGAACATGTATTTTGGCCTGCCCCTTCAGTGGGATGTTTTCAGTGGTTAACAGAACATCATCTGCGGGTGTGCGCGGTTAGTATATCGTCATCTTTCGTGACTACAGTGAGACACTGGGCGAGGTTACTGGTTGATATACTACATTGAGCCCAGCCACACAGTTTCTTCAAGGAAAGGTCTAATTATCGAAATTGGTAACTTCAGTTGGCTACCAAATATGAGCGTCAAAATTAAGTAAACACATACATTCTCTGGAATTAAGCTTATATTTCAGCTTTTTTTAAATACACTGAATTTAGACAGTATTTACGGCTGTACAAAATGCATAAAAACAACAACAAAATTCTAACAATAACTAAAGTCATACAACACAAGCGAAATTGGCTCTATTGTTTAAACGTCAAAATAAAGTGTACAAGAAAATACTGTACCACAAAAAAGAATGAAATAGAAATACGTGGGAAATGATAAAATATTGTAAAAAGGTGCTGTCAAGTACAACCAGAACTATATTTGGGAATTTTCGTAACAACTCCAAAATCTTGAGTTACAGATAAAAACCGGTTTTACGTACCTTCATGTACTTATAAGCCAATAACTTAGCTAAATGTTAACAAATTTAAAAAATCTTAGAGAATCTTAAAAAAAGTGGAACAGATCTACTAAATGGTGTATACTTTACTTAAGTGGACATAAGGAATCTGTTATATTTCTCAAGCAAGCAATTTTTTCTTTTCAAACCATTCCGAATTTTCCAAGTTAAGACTTTATTTTGTAAAGGAACCGTACCATTTTTGGATTTACTAAAGTAGTATGTTTAGTTGTGAATAAAGCGATAATTAAGTTTTTAAAATCGGATAGTGGGCAAAACACCACATGTAAGATATTGCTGATATTGATACTTTTGCAAAATTTAAATTGAAATAAAGTATAAAACTAATAATAGCAGAATTTTTTTTATAAATTGTTTTACTTTTTTTGAGCCCTAAAATATAGAGTACTTCTTGTGTTCGTTGCACAAATTTTGATGTAAAAAATTATTCCCAATTTTGTGCTTGTAATCACTTGATTTTGTCATAACGTGATTTACAAAATAGGTGCTTTAAATCCTCAATTTCTAACGGATATTTAAAAATTCAGTATTATTTTATTCATTACTAAACACACAATTCATATGATTTTCCATTAGTTTCAATCATTAACACGTTCTTGTTTTTGGTCAACAGTGAGCAAACGCGGCATCCACATAGAACAGGACTTTCTCAAAGTCAAATGCCCACGCAGTATAAAGCCAACATGCTTCTTTAAGCAACATCACATTTTGATTTTGTGGATTTTTTATATTTTCTGGTGTTACCGCCTCATTTGGACGTCCACTGCATTCTGTATCATCCGTGTCTCTATGATTATGATTGAAGTTAGCAAACCAACGATTTATTGTTGTTTCTGATGGAGCATTGCTTCATTTGAACGGCATTTTTTCCCATCAAGAAGCAGTGTGGAATTAAAACAAGATTTTATTTTTGATCCTTTGTTCTGAAAATAACAAAAGTAGCATAACTCTTAGCACAATAACTATAAGTTTTAAAACATAACTGTAAGTTTTAAAACATTAACGAGCTCAAGATAAAGTTCGGTGTTGAAATCAATGCTATAGCGCTCGACAAATTGGAAAATTAAAACCGCTACAAAAGGAATACATTTTTCTATGAAAATTTTGTAATGTTCACATAAAAGAATGTGTACCCTGTAGTACATGCTTACACATATACGTTTATTAATTTGGAAATAACAATTTGTATTAAAAGTTTTATACATTTTTTTTTTTTAGAAAAGAGAATAAAAGTCTGACAATTATAAAAGTTAAATAGAATTCTATGATTTTCATACTCGTTGATAGACACTTTCTTTAATGATAGACACTGTGCTTTCTATGCTTATGTATCGCATTTAATTAAATGAATTATTGAAATCCACAGAGTAAATATCACAGATTTAAAATATTTTATCTAAAGCACGAGTAAGAGTAATTGATTTGCTATTCTTGGCAGAGACTATAAAATCATAACCATAGATTGTTAAATTCCTTAAGGGCACATAAGCAAAAGATTTTGATTGAAAGCATGAAATTGTAAATAAATACTAAGAATTTTGTATAAAACAAATATAACATGAAGAAGAATTTAGATAAAATGATATGAAGTAAGAAATTGTTTTGTTGATTAATAATATAAATTAATATTTTCTTAACTATTTAAACTTAATTTGCTGCTGGACATATGAAATTTAATTAATAGTACGAATAGATACGATTAAAAAATCGGTTTTTGTTTAACCGGTTCTTTTGTTAAATTAAAAGCAACAAGAAGCTTTATTAAATTAAGCTGATCAGTTTTGTCTCACTTAATTGATTCCACCAGCATATTATATTTTCTAGCAAGTAAGTACGCTAGAATAACTTTCGGCTCTTTTAGGGCTTTAAACACAACACAATGTTCCAATATTTCTTCCAGTGATTCATTTTTAACAGCGTAGCTTGCAAAAGTGTTATTTGCATTGGTGTTAAAAGGCACTTAGAGCTTACAATTTTAGGACACTTAATTCATTTTGCCTTATTCTTTAAAGCGCGTTCAAAATAGTTCTACACTTCAGAGAACGGATGTATAGAAGTATACAGATCAGGAACATGTAATATTTTTTCAGAGTTCTCAAATTTGCTTCAAATTCTATGTGTAAAAATTGTTGTTCATTTACAGAATTAGGGAGAATATTATTCCTCAGGTGGGTACACTCAGAAAACAATCATTGTGAAATCAGTTACAACAAGGTTGATTTAAAATTTCTTAATAATGATTTTGTTTCATGTTGATTCAACATGATCTTATAATAAAATAAAATAACACATTTTCATTTTAAATCAACAAGAAATTGTGTTAAATAAATATTGTCGTTCTAGTTAAATCAAAGTATAATCAGGCTGAAATAATGAGAAAAACTTATAATAACTTGAACATCATGTTGAATCAATACGAATTGAAGTTTTAGTTACAATGACAGCACTTAAAATTTATACCATAAGGTTGTCATATTAAAATAACATGAAATTTCATTCCATTTTTATTTATTATTTATTTAATCATATTGTTACGTTTTAACCTTTTTAAAATATTTGAGTGCGTTAAAATGAAATAAAACACTACTTGTCGTTGTTTTTACGGTTTTTTTCTTATTAATTCCACTGTACTTTGATACACTATGTACCAAATTCACTTTTACAACACCTTTTATTTGCGCCTAAACAGACTTTACTTATTGACAGCCAAATGATATAAAAAAACTCACCAAAGGCAATTCGCCAACTTTTATAATATTTCATTATCAATTTTGAATGTTCTTGTAGTTGCTACAAATTTCGATTTATGTTCTGTAATTACAAATATAAAACCAAAATATCGGTAAAAGAATCGAGCTGGCAACTCCGTAAGGCATACAGACGGCAGTATTCTTAAATTAATAAATGTAGTTATGGCAACGACACGAACCAATAAAGCCCTTAGCTAAAAACATCGCACAATTAATCCCTGTAAAACCACTGACTCAATAAAACCCTCATGTGTTGGATTTATCTCCTCAGGGTTTTCGTTTTCGTAACAATATAATAGATGCATATAAAGCTTACAAGTTCCGGATCATCCATCGCCAGGGTTGGCAAAAATCAGGTTTTTTTTAAAAACCCAACCTACCGTGTTTTTTTTGGTGGGGTTTTTTGTTAGTATAATTACGTTCTTTTAGTATGTGTAATGCAATTTTGCACTCTTAGTTGGATCGCGGCAGCATTGAGCTGCCAAATATTGCTCCTTCTGATTATTGGCTGTTTCGAAGGATATAATATTTCTTAGCATGTCACCGAAAAAATTCTTTTTAAGAAACTTCTAATCGGCTTAAAAGTGGATCGGCTCAAAAAACGAGAAATTTTTTTGCGACTGAATTCGGACATTAGCTCAGAGGTGGGGAAAAGATATTGGCAGTGAATTGAAAAATTTTTGTTTTATTAAATTCGTTAATTCATTATCTTTTTTGTGCTAACAAAAAGGAGCGAAATAATTTGTACGCTTAATACGCAAATTTTAATTATTTTTGTTGTAAATAAACTACGAAAACCTTTAACTAAAAAACCCACTAGGGTTTTCTTTAAAATAAACCCCAGTGGGTTGCCAACACTCACTCACCGAATGGAGAGAGTTCGTTGTGACACTTTTTTCTTTATAGGAATCACAAATTGTAACATAATGATATGAAAAATTCAATCCTTATTTCACAAATAATATTTTTTAATTTTATTTTTTTACAACTCAATATGAATTAATTTCTTTCAATTTTTTTACATGTTTTCCATTTCACAAGATAAATTTAATAGGATTGACATGTTGTTCCAATACGTTATTTAAGAATTAAAATCGAAAAATATTATTTCAACATTACGGCCTATTTATTTCAAAAGTAATTTTATTGTTAGTTTTACAATGGTCAGTGGTTTTTTCTTTTTTAATTTAACATTATATTTAATTTACAGAAAACTTTTATTTTTAACTAAAAAAAGGTTTGAAACTTCAACATTGGATAATGTTAATTTTACTGTGGAAAAGGTAAAAATTAATGTTTCTAATTTTATTTTAACATGAACAATTTTAAATCAATATTGTTTTAATATAAAATAACGTTAAAATAATTTCTTTTAATTTACAAAGACTTAAAATCAAAATTTTTTTCATATCGACTTTACATTGGGTTTGTTTCTGTGTGTATATCTTATTTGTTCTACCATAGCGTTGACATTCTTTGTGAGACATTAAAGGTTCTCATATACATGCATATATAATATCAAAATAAAACCTTCTATATTAAACTTGCAAAAATACCTAAGTTTTAAGCATAAAGTGTATCTCGCAAGATTTGAATTTGTCAACATTAGTGCACTAAAAAAACAATTAGACAGCTGACGGTGTGGGGTTAGTAAAAATGAAGCGTTAAAAAATAAAGGGTCCGCCAAATAATTTTTTTTAAATGCTATAAAAAAAACCACTGCATATTTTCTCAAATGTCTTTTTCATTTGAAAGTACAATCCTTTCGGTTGATAATCGAAAATAATTTCAATCAAATGGCTGCCTCGGTTGGCCATGCAGTAGCCAACACGATCGGTCCAATTTTAAGCACATTATCGATTGTGTGCAGCTGTATTTCACCAATTACTTCACGAATATAGTCCTTTAAAGCCTCAATAGTCTCTAGCTTGTTGGCGTAACACTTATCTTTTACGTAGCTCCGAGGTGGCCAAACGACATCAGCTCTGTGGCTAATAATGCGATTTTCAAAAACAGGGCGCAAAACATCGAGTGTAGATTCGGCTATGTGGCACGTAGCGCCGTCCTGTTGAAAGCAAATGTTGCTAATATCCTCCATTTCAATTTTTGGTGGCCCAATTATGCCTCTGGATCAAAATCCGCACCAAACAGTGACTCGTCTTGGGTGTATCGGCTTTTCAATGCATGCGTACGAGTTTTCTGTGCCCCAAATGCGATAATTTTGCTTGTTTACATACTCGCCAAGATCAAAATGAGCTTCATCTGAAAAGATGATTTTTTGGCAAAATCGGCAAAGTAATGTCGTAATATTTCCCAGGGTTTTTCAAGCGTATACAAAACCATATTCGTTCAACGGAAGGATAAATCTAATTATGTGTCAAATCAGACATAAGCTAAGTGTTACCATTCACGAAATAAGCATTAGTTGAAAAAAAAAATGTTAGGTGGCGGACCCTTTAGAACAATATTTTAAAAATAATGAAAGCTTGGCGACCGCAGTTCGAAAATTTCATACAAAACATGATCGGAATAGTGTTTTTACTTCATCAATTGTGAAGACTGGATCCGTTGGAGATGCTAAACTCACTGGTCATACGAAACAAAGAGTTGAAATGGCAATATCGGAGCAATGCGTGAGAGTGTCGATGACAATCTCGGAACCTTAATTCGACATCGCGGACAAGAATTGCAAAGTTCAAGAAGCTCCCTACAGCGTATGCTTACAAAAGATCTTTGTCTCCATACTTATAAAATTAAATTAACACAACAACTGAAGCCTAATGACCACGCGCAGCGAAGAGAGTATGTTTAATGGATTCTTGAACATCAGCAAATGGATGCTAATTTTTCGAGCAAAATCATCCTAAGCAATAAAGCACATTTCAATCTCGATAGCTTTGTAAATAGCCCAAATTGCTTCTTTTGTGGTTCTGAGAACCTACAGGTGATTGTCGAAAAGCAAATGAATCCATGGAGGTATAATTGGACCATACTTCTTTGAAAATGACGATGGTCACACTATGACCGTTACTGGTGCTCGATATCGCGACATGATAACACAGTTCTTTCTGCACTCTCTCGTTACGATGATCAGAATAGGCCCCCTAGATCGTGTGATATAACACCATTAGATTTCTTTATATGGGGTTATTTGAAATCCTAGGTCTATGTCAACAAGCTCACAACCCCTCATGAATTAAAGGACGTGACTTAACGCAGCGACGACGAGATTCAGCCACATTTATGCAAAATGGTCATGGAAAATTTTGACAAACAAGTGCGTATGAGCACGCGAAGAAGTGGATGCTATTTGCCCGAAGTGTTATTTCATAAATAACCCTATCCTATGTACTTTATGATTAAATAAAAAGTAACAATACTAAAAGACCAAAAATACAAAAGACAAAAAACTGTGTTTGCAATAAAAATTATAAAAGCGCATAAAAATTCTATTTATTCAAGTTAACCGGTTGTACGTGTTAAAATAACCGCTTTATTCACTATTCAAAATATGCGCTTTTAAAAAAAAGCTGACTTTAGCAAATCAAAAAAAAAAAAACTGGTTAAAAGCGGTCGAATAATAACAGTTCGATTTCCGTAATTGCTATTTAAGAGTTTATTGAATTTTAATGATTAATTTTTATTTAATTCGAAACTATGACAAATTATTGGCATAAGTCAGTGGTGCGCACAAAGAGAGAAACATTTAAAATGATAAATACACTGTTAAACACTGTAAGTTAAACTCCTATGCAGGAAATTTTTTTTTCGCAACCCAGGTTGTTACATTCACGAGGAGACTGAATGCACATCTAAGTGCTTTTTAACCTATTTCGTATAAGTTGAATTTCTATAGAACAATTAAATGGCAGCATAGACGGATTATAAACTGACAAATATCTGAAATACTCAAGGGATACAAAAAAATCCATTACTACCATTTCCTGCAAGGAAACCATAAAAAGGGAAACCACCAATATATTGGTCCGTTTTTTAAAAACGTTAATTAATCAGATTGCCATATATCCAAATATGATGTCCATCTTGACCAGTCCACTAAGTCCTTCAAAAATTTTTGTCATACCACCAGCCTCGGCATGCACCCACCTCTCAAAGAAAACTCACCACCATCAGGTAAGAAAATATGATACTGGGACTCCCATCCCATAATACCAGAAATTAAGTCTGGCCAAACCTTATAGGCTAAGCTAAATCCACAAGTATTCACCATCTTACAATATTTCTAAAAGATAACACAAACCAACAAACAAAGCTTCGCGAGTCACGGTCACTGATTGCTGCAATATATCTCTTCAGGCGGAAAATTTGGCACTTAGCGAAACATTCTTACTACTATCTCGATGTGGTATGCGAGGACGTGTCTTCGTCCTTAGATCACACCCTACAACCTCTCGATTGGTGAGAGAGTGGACTCATTGAATACTTGGATTTTGGGTCGCCGTGACTTCGATGGGAATGAATCGACCATAGTAGGGTCGCGAAAAGGGCGAATCTTGACTTTTATCGAGCAAACAGCATCTATGCGGTATCCTGCATTGGATCAGGTGATGCTCTCAGGTATCAGTGGCAATTCTCAAAACGGTGTCCGACGACATTACATGACACTCGTAGTAACAGTGACCACGTGAACCAATCTACCAACCACTAGAGATGTTGTCGCAGCACTAAAAAAATCTCCGAAATTAAATTGATCATATAACGCGGACTATCATTTAACGGAGTTGTGGAGTGGTGAGTAGGACAGCAGTGTTCGATTCCATCTTAGCCCAGAATATCTGAAAAAAGAAATATTTCAACACCGGTATCACTTTATTAGATTTGCCAGTAACTAATAATGAGTATTACTACTATGGAGAACACCTCTAATTCATTTGCGTTGAGCTGTAGGTCCCTTTCACGCTGATTGACTGAGAGAAGTCATCTTTTCTTGTGTGGAATGTTGCGGGAATTACTATCAGTCAAAGGTAGTGTCATTGGTCCATATTTTTGTTAAAATGAGGTAGGAGCTGCCTCTTCAGTGAATGGTTTACTGTGTAGGCGTATTCTTAACGAATCTATATTTCCAAATATATGTACTGGGCTTAGGCACAAAGTTTTGGTCTTATGATTTTGTTTCCAGAAGTAAGGTCAGAAAGTCAAGGCCGCGTAGTCAAGAAATTCAGTTGTGCTTCTTCTAGCACAAGATTAAATAGGAAAGCTGTTGACACAGCCGTTACAGGGCATTTGTGGGTGAAAACAAGATAAGATAACATCTGGTACTCTTTCCGAATAATGTTATGCCTCTCTAGTTACTTTATCCTGTTATCCTTCCAATGTCTTCATCGATTATTTCTAAGGGAAGAAATTCAGTGCTCAGTGCTAAAGATTTTTTGTTGTTTTTTTTTTTATAGTGTTAATCATCAAACCCATAACCGACGACAAGCAGCAGACAGCAAAATGCCAAAATTAGACCACATACGAGTACGTTTATATGAAAACAATTGCTTAAAAGGCAGCACAGCAAAAGCGTAGACAACAACCTTTGCTGCTGCTGCTGAACATAAACAAAAACAAAAATTAGTAATACCAATACTATATAATATTTTAAAGAAAAAAAAAACGTAAAAATATTTTTTTATTTATCAGAAAACAACAGTATAAATTAAAATATGGTATTAAACAATATTTATGTTAATAATTGATAAGTTTTAAACACATAATTCCTTTAATTTCTATATTTTTGAGTAAAATTTTTAAAAAGCAATTTTATTTTGGTGGATTTGGAAAGCTAGAATGTCACTATCGAAAAATATTTTTCTATAACAAATATTTTTATGACAAAAAAACAGATAAGAATGAAACATAATTTTATTGCTGCTGCTGCTTTCAAAATATTTATGAAGTCGATAGCATAGAAGCAAATGCTCCAACTACAACCTGCTGCTTGCTTTCATGCTGTTTGCTGTCGTCTATATATATAAAGCATTAGTGTAGGTTTTATGCTATAATTTATCAATATACTGAATATCAATATGTTTAAAATTAATTATCGCCTTATAGAAGTTATTTAACGAAAAATTTTAATTATTTCCATACTTGAAAGCGATTTTTTTTAATTCTAGACAAAAAACCAAAGATAAAATTCATTTTATTTCCTTCGTAAATACTTAAATTTTTTTTAAAGATCTTTTAGTCTTCATATTGACATTCTTTTGTAATACAATACTCATTCCAACTACAACAATAGCAACAGCAGCAGCAATGGCTCAGGAGGTAACAAAAGCATGAAAAGCAAACAGGAAAATTACAATAAAAAACAAAAAAACAACTATGGGAAAACATCATCATGGACGGAATCACTGGACAAATATAGATTA
The DNA here is from genome assembly GCA_023159175.1 of Wohlfahrtia magnifica. Taxonomy (NCBI): domain Eukaryota; kingdom Metazoa; phylum Arthropoda; class Insecta; order Diptera; family Sarcophagidae; genus Wohlfahrtia; species Wohlfahrtia magnifica. The sequence goes on along the minus strand of JAKWBJ010000212.1, from coordinate 2,139,693 downwards.
AATAATTGTCGTTTTTTTTTTTTTGTTGTATATATACTATATATCCGTAGGGCTATGTAATTGAGTCTTTATGTGATTGTGGGTGCGGCTATTGAAAGCATACCATACCCAGGAGCTATTATTACGCATAACCTATGCTATTATGTATAGGTGGTGAGAGTATATTGTGTTTATTCTGACATTTGTAACACCTTTAAACAAAAAGATCCAAGTTTAGTTATAGCGTTTGATTTAAAAACTTTCATTGAGTCGAGTGGCATATGTTTGTCCATTAGTTTATATGTTAAATTGTTCTGGGGTGGCGTGATGTGGTAGTAAGAGCGCATGCATAACAACACAAGCGACCCAGGTTCGAGCCCCAGCTGAGGACATGACGAAGAAAAAATTTAATTGTGGTTTCGAATATTTAATAATAAAAAAGGCTTCAACTTCTACCCTCCAGACAACTCCATCTAAAAAAATAAAGAAAAAAGCCCCCTGGCCTTTCTCGCATACCTCTGGCGATGATGACAAACATCAGACGAATGATCAGGAAAAACACGCCACCTACTGGGAAAAAATTACAATGCTATCACCAGTGACGGAAAAACAAAACAATTTGAAACCTTTGCGAAATAAAATGCGGCGAATTACACTGGTCTACAGCAAAAAAGCCTTTAAAACCATACGGAATGTAATGATTTTGATGCGCTAAATTAAAATCAGTTTTCAGTTTTCTTCCATCGGGCTCAAATTTTTTTTTATGGGCGTGGCAAATTTTTCGCCCAGAAAATATGGTAGTTATGTCAATATATTTCATCATAACTTGAAAACGACTGGACCAATTTTAATGCAAGTACCAGCAAATTCTTAGGAATAAAATTTCCTAGAAATCAACTGAATACATTTTTTTGTATATTCTATAGATTAGGGATTGTTCATAGCTTAGTTGTGAAAAAAAAAATTATTTCGCGCAAAATAAGAGCATTTTTTTTTCTTAGAATATGAGATATGTTGGAAGTAAAATACCATAAAGGCAAATACCTAACTTTGACAAAAAATGTGTAATACATTATTAGGCAACGCACAAAAATAATGAAGGAAATGTCTGGTACGAAAATAAAACACAGCGACATATGTATATGTAAAGAAATATTATTATTTCGAATAACTGGTCGTCGGGCAGATAAAATGTTCGCATATATGATTTTGTGCTTGTATTTTTTCGTATATCCACGCGTAGCGGCTATGTAGAAATAGCAATAATGGTCATGATTTTGTAGTTCACTCCATATTATTGGTTTCATAAACGGCAAGTATTACAACATATTTCTGGCAGCCAATATTCGTTTCTTTCATCGACAGGGAATCCAAAGTAATGTCTATAAGCATTCTTAATTCGGGAAGTTATTGTATGGCGTGGGGAATTTAAAGTTAATTCCCCACAGATGTAGCAAAACTAATTTGGAGAATTTTTGTAAGTCCACGCTCTTAACATACTGCAATCTAAAACAATAATACCAAAATAAAAAAAAATATGAAACGGAAATAGTCCTTAGAGTACTTTTCAATATTAATTTTTGGTTTTGATTATATCAAATATCGGATAGGACTTGTCTTTCCGGTTTCGCAAACAAGTGTTGAATGATGAAAAAATGTGTGTAATCTTTCTTAGAAGTGAATTTTGTGCTAGATTTTTGACCACAATAAAAAAAAATCTTATTCTTATAATATTTTTTAGCTACTGTCGTCATAAAAAATGACCCCTTCATTCTTGTCAAAGTTAGGCACCTTCTTTATGGGTTATTTTACTTTCAACATATCTGACTTCCATTTTAATGCTTAAAATGCAAAATTTGTTTTCTAATAATTTTTATATAACTTTTAGGAAATAAAAGAAAAAAATTCCACTTATTTTGCAAGAACACATTTTGTCGCTAATTTTGCAAGAAAACATTTTATAGCTAATTTTGGTCATTTAATTTAATTTTGAATAAAATCAGCAATAGCCAACCGATTTTCATGACTTAAAGCTTATTTTATTCTCGCCATTTTAGACTTTAATTTAAGTGCTTAACATTTGAAATTTTAATTCTGAAAAATTTTTTATAACTTTTTGAAAAAAAATGCTCCAATTTTGCGCAATTTTTTTTTTTTTTTTTGCAACTAAGTTACGAATAACTCTGAAAAAAATCATTCAGTTAATTTATAGGAAATTTTGTTCCTAAATATTTGGTGGTAATTTCATTAAAATCGGTCAAGTCGTTTTCAAGGTATGATAAGATATAACGACCATATTTTGTGCGAAAAAATGCCACCCCAATAAATGAAAATTTGAACCCGATTGAAAAAAACTGAAAACGAATTTGAATTCAACGCATAAAGATCATTATATTCCACACAGTTTTATTTAAAGGCGAGAAAATTTTTTTGTTTTTTAAACACCAGAGTTATTTATTTATAGGGTCCGCCATCTAATGTTTTTTTTTTCAACTAGTGCTTATTTAGTGAATGGTAACACTTAGCTCATATCTGATTTGACAGATAATTAGTTTTATCCTTCCGCTGAACGAATATGGTTGTGTATACGCTTCAACAGCGCTGGGAATCTGCGACTGCGATCGACTCACAGAAGATGCCGATTTTGCCAAAAAAAAATCACATTTTTTTAAGATGAAGCTCATTTTGATCTTGGCGGGTATGTAAACAAGCAAAATTGTCGCATTTGGGGCACAGAAAACCAGCACGTATACTTTGAAAAGCCGATACACCAAAGAAGAGTCACTGTTCGGTGCGGATTTTGGTCCAGAGGCATAATTGGGACATTTTTCCTCGATGAGCAAGAAATGGCCGTTACAGTCAATGGCGATCGTTATCGGGCCATATTGAACGAATTTTTGTTCACAGAAATTGAAGAGGAGGATATTAGCAACATTTGGTTTCAACAGGACGGCGCTACGTGTCACACAGCCGAAACTACACTCGATGTTTTGCGACCTGTTTTTGAAAATCGCATTTTCAGCCGCAGAGCTGATGTCGGGTGGGCCACCCTGGAGCTGCGATTTGACACCGTTGGACTATTATTTGTGTGGTGCCGTCAAAGATAAGTATTATGCCAACAAGCCAGAGACAATTGACGCTTTAAAGGACAATATTCGTGAAGCCATTGGTGAAATACAGCTGCACACAATCGATAATGTGCTTAAAAATTGGACCGATCGTGTAGGCTATTGCATGGCCAGCCGAGGCAGCCATTTGAATGAAATTATTTTCCATTTTTAACCGGATTTTTCTTTCAAATAAAAAAAAAAAATTGAGAAAATATTCAGTAGTTTTTTTTATAGTATTTTCAAAAGAAAAAAAAATTATTTGGCGGACCCACTATTGTACAGTCTTTATTTTCCAAATTAATTATAGGACTTACATACTTATTCGAATTTACACGAATTTACTAAATCCTTACTTCACTGACTGACATAGGTAAAGCAGAGTTCCTCATATATCCAATTATCATTAATTTGGAATCTTTGATTCATAGTTGTTAAAGCACATACAACTGTAGCATGTTCAACAAGCTGAGAAAAACTTCTACTTTAATTGATAGCAATTTTTAGGCGAAATCACTTTTGTAACCATATTGTTACTAAAATAAAAATGCCTGCAAAGAAAATACACCACATTAGTGCCGTTGGGACTGTATTGTAGGATTTGGTCTATTGGCTTGCCTCAAAGTTGTTAATGTGTTACCCTGGTAATGCCATACTGATTTTTGTATTTGCCGGCATTGCTAATTCGACCATCTTTGGGTAACATAATCTTATATGTTTAAAATTAACTGACATAAAATAGAGGACTTTAGAACGTTTGAGACACTACCGAAACTTTATATACTGTAGGCAGTTAGGTATGCAAGGAGGCTGCTTTACCTACATCGATATAGTAATCGTTTTGCATTCATAAAGTAAAGTCGTGTTTAGGCGTAAACAAAAGTGTTGTATAAGCCAATATTAAGTGCAAGATAAATTAGTTTACTGTATTAAGATAAAGTGTATAAAGCAAAAGTGAGGAAATAAGAAGTGTAAAACAACAACAACATGGTATTTGTTTTTTTTTGACGCAATTAAAAAATACTCAAACGTTTTAAAAAGGTTAAAACGTAACATTATTATGACTTTTTGTATTTTCAGCAACACTGTCCCCGTAATATGTGTCCTATTATGAAACTACGGTTGATATCTAAGCAAGCTGGCTCTATTATTAGGTCATTAGTAGGTGACTTAACTTTATCTATATCCGTTAATGCTCCGAAAATTTCGGAAGCATAAATATTATATCATATAATGTTCAATATATCTCCAATCATCAATCGAATCTTTTCTGAGTTCTCATTTGCCGTTGGTCATATTATCATATTAGAACAAAAACAAAAAGAACGTGTTCAAAGTGCTGGAGATATTTTGGGCGCACCCTGCCAAGGCCGTATGACGTCATAAAGGAGGTAGACATAGAATGAACTTCACAGGGTAACCGAAGATTTAAAGACCAGCAGATACTTGACGACGACAGGTAAAGAAAGAAACTGCTTTGTTTCGGATTACTAGGAAAGATACAGGTGAAATGAATTTGTTACGCCTATAGTTCCATGTAGACCTAACTGATGTAAATATAAGCGGGCATGTAGGTCCGTTTGGACGCTACCTACTGTGTGCATTACGGTGGGATCTATATTGGACCTAAGTGAACTAGATCAGTGTCGGACTGGCCGTCGTAACTAGCTGACTAACTATAGGGTATCATAATATTGCACTTGATGGACTTCAATATGTTTTTATTCGTTTGTTTATGTGGAATGTGTTGAATGTGAAAAAAAAAATCGACTTCAATAACAGCAACGGAGAACGAAAATGTTGAATGGTAATGCCCTACAATATTTTTCTGTTTACTTTTTCTAACAATTCTCTCTTTGTTTCTATATTTGTTTTGTTTTTTTTTTTTTAATAACAAAAATAAAATAGTTTTTTTTGTTCCTTTGCGTTCTATGTCGTTGTTATTACTTATATGGCTTGTTTAGGAACAATGGACAAAAAAAATTTTTTTACACTCCATTTACATTTAATTGCAAATGGTCTGTCTTGCTTAAGTATGATTATATTTTGAAAACATTTGTTAAATTTTTCTTCACTTTTATTTTCATTTTTTTTATATTTTGGGAAAAATACTTTTGTCATGATATTTAGGTCAGGATGGAATTAATGTTTTAAATAAAACTTTATATTTTTCTAACAAAGATTTATTTGATATAATCTCATTTAAGATCATTAAACTAATTTCTTTTTATAAATATATATTTATATATATACATATGTATATAAAAATGTGCCAAGTATATTTGTATATAAGCCATGTTGCTGCATAGTAAATGGGATTAAATATGAACATAATTTCTTACATTTGTATTCTTATGGATGTGAAATGTTTTCATTCTGTAATATTCATTTCATTTTTAAAGTCTGCAATGCTAATTATAGCACAGGTTGAATATGGCTTATGTTAGGAAAGTTTTTCTTTAAAATTTAATTTTAATTTATTTTTAAAAAAGAGTAGAGTAAAACAAGTATAAAAAGTAAAAAAAAATAAAGGAATGAATACATTTTATATTGGAAAACCGCATTATCACCAAAGGGCAAATTATTTTTTATTTTATATAGATAAGAATACATATACATATCACTGAATGACAATAAGTACTTAACAACAGAGTATATATAAGTACTAATCTATATTTTTTGATGTTGTGTATACCCATGCATTAACAACATACAGATATAATTCCACTTCATACTTATACCAAACTTGTCTGTACACATCCTTCTTAAATAGCTTAAATAACTTGTTTGTATCCATGTTATTTGTTATATGTATAAAAATACTTGAGTGCGCGCATACTTATGCATTCGAAGTATGAGTATCAACGGCGTCAATGTGGTAGCATACGAACGCGTTTTTTCCTTAGCTGAAAATAATATTACCAAAGAAAAAAGAAAAAGATTGGAACTCAAAAGAGTAAACAGTATTATGTTTTTATATGAAAAAAGTGTTTGGTGATATAGTTAGTAGTAATGAGATGTAAATATTTTATTTGTTTCCATAGCTAAGCATTATTATAAGTAAATATATATTTTAATAAACCAAATTATCTACTCAAACATGTTAGTTTTTTTAATGAATTTAATGAGAAATTCGGTTTGCCCTAACTTTATAAATTTGATCGAATTTCATCATAAGCCTTAAAAAAGTTGCCTTGGCCGAACACTGATGAAACATTTAAATAATTATCCTAAATAAAAGGTTAAACATACAGTATTTATTAGAGAATTTTTTTAATGTAAATTTCTAATGATGTTATTTTCATCAAAACTTTTTTAAAAATTTTAATTTTTTAATTTTTTAAACAAAACCCATTGAAACCCATTGAAACCCATTGAAAATATACTCTGAGTATACTCGAGTAGAAATATACTCATACTTATACACACTTTACACTTATAAGGGTGCATATGACAGACACTTCACTCAACTTTACTCACTCACACATGTTTGGCCACCAATACTTTAAAAGTACTCAAAACCATACCTTTCTCATTCTCTGATACATATACCCTGAGTGCCAAAACTAATTAGACACCCGCATTATATTAAATTTAGTTTATATTTCACTTTTTTTAAATACGATGAGCATAAACATTTTATATTTGTTGAGGACTGTATTTACGGCTTTACAAAATGAGTTGTATAAACTACGAGCAAATTCAGAAACTTTAGCTTTAACCGTTTTGAAGTTAGAAAAAAACAATATTTACGTTATATGCCCACTTACCCGATTTCGCCCGTTTTTAAGCAGATGATTTGTATTGGCCATAAAGCTATTTGGACTAAATTTGCAGATTCCGTTACTATTTTGAAGATATACAAACATACAAACAAGCATTCAGAAAGACTTTTTGCCTTTTGAAGCCTATGTTATATTTCCTGAAAAGAAGTGATTCGGCCACATGCTAAAAGATATTGTTACGAAAATAAACAAAAAGATACACCACATCAGTGTATTTAAGAACTGTGTTGTGTGATTTTGGTCTATTGGGTTTTCTCGAGGTTGTTAATGTGTTACCCTGGCAATGCCGTACTTATTTGTGTATTTGGAAGCATTGCCAATTCGACCATCTTTGGGTGTTATATTTGAAATTAGCGGAAATCGAATGTTGTAGGAAGTACAAGAATATTCGGAAGTAAAGTCAATTGTATATAAAAGGTGGCGCCTTATGCACTAGTTAGTTCAGTCGTGCTCAGACGTAAATAAAAGTGTTGTATAAACGAATATTAAGTGCAAGATAAATAAGTTGGAAACTGTATACTGTAAAGTGAGAAAATAAAACTCTAAAACAACAACAACGTGGTGTTTATTTTATTTTGACGCAATTAAAAAGAACTCAAACGTTTTAAAAATGATAAAAGGTAACAATATTGTAACTGTCGGAATTGCCAATAGTCAGAGAGACCGATGTTCGAAGAACACTGCGGGTACGGTATTTGATCATTTCTGACTGTCGTTTGGCAACTTTTGCGACTTAAGAACGAGCTTTTTCATACAAAAGAATAACTTAGTCATGTCTGTCTTTGCATTCCAGCCGTTTTCCTCATAATGCACGTTTCAAGTAAGATAACTGCAGTCTGCTTTAGCAGCCCATAGTACACAACGGCGCCTTGATCCACACAAGTGTGATAAATTGTATTATAAATACTAGTAAGCTTACTAACAAATAAATAATATTGTCTAATTGCAAAAAAATTAGTAAGTAGTTATAAAACCCAAAAAACCCAATTAAACCCGCTGGGTTGAGGTTTTTTTAATGCCAAGCTTTCGCCAACTCTGTCCTTAGCTTTCCTGATTTTTTTGGATTGGCTGTATACCCACCTAAAAGCAAATAGTCCTCACAATCCTGATAAGGGTACCCGAGTACCTGTAAATATGTTTTTATTTTTTGTATAAAAAATTATTTTTTGGAAGAGCATTTATTTTGCTACGCATGTTTTTCCATTAGACTTCGAGTTCTGAGCCACGCAAAACGTGGCAACCAACCAATTTTATTCTCTTGGAAGTATCTGATGGGCCTGCAGCAGGCTTTCAAACTTTTTTAAGGAAGTTTTGTTCGTCATAAGCTCTACAGTTGCCCGGACATTAGTATATTGTATTTTTCGACTATGATTGTCTTTTTCGTTAATGTTTTTTTGTCAACTTCACACCAAGTGATGTCAAATATCCTCGTCATGAGCTTCGATTTTTTTGGCGCTTGAGCTGAGGCAAAATGTATCCAATGCAGCCACGTCAGTGCCATGACCATCTACTTGTTTTGCCTTTGATGCTCTATTTGGACACCATCTGGTCCATAACATCTACTTCGCCTTTTATTTTAATGTAAAAATCATTTATATTTTCTTTTCAATTACTAAAAGCTGGCTCTCCTCGAGTATAATGCATAGTTGATAGAAAGTACATACTTTTCATATTTTTGGTCACAACAGACAAAGTTCCGTTTTAGTTAAAACAATATTGGGGTGTACCTACATACACCAACCATTATGTGCTTTGTGTTGCCAAAGAGTACATAGGAAACTTATTTCTCGAACTTGAAGCCGAATGGTGTGACGAAAAAAATTATTTGTTGTCCCATTTATTCTACATTGTCTGTAAAAATCAATAAAATAATTTAATTCAAAGATAGGTATTAGCTGTGTTACACAACAGAGGGTATGTACTCAGTCAAAACTAGTTCGGCCTTTGGACCGAACATTTTCATATGGATGACAGTCCGTTTGTATGTTATGTTATGTTTCATCAACATTATAAGGATCGGCAGGTCTGTCTAATCGTAAAAGCGTAATCGTAAGAGTGTAATCGTAATAGTGTAATCGTAGTACTGCAATTGTTATAGTGTTCTTGGAGTTGTGTAATCGCAGTAGAGAAATCGTAATAGAGTAATCGTAAAAGAGTAATCGTAATTCTGTTTTTATAAACGCATACGCACGAGTAGTTTTTTTTAATCGATCGCGACTTAAAGATGCTTCGTATAAAGAAGGACTGTAGTTCCCACAAAGAGCTAAAGAAGAATAATCGCTGGCACCATTTATACTCATGACCAGTTAAATTCCAGCAAATGCTTCAAAATCTTTCACAGAAATCAAACGAAGTTTGCGAGATTTCACTTTCAGAACTACAATATCCCCTACAAACGCACAAGAATACATAGGTATCGCTTTCAGGAGTCTACGTTTGTAAATGTATTGTCTAGGAAATTGTTTGAATTAAATTCAGAAACTGCTACTATTACCGCCCACTGGGTGGGTTTTTTATTTAAAGGTTTTTGTGTGTAATCTACAATAAAAATAATTATAATTCCGACCGTTTTTTAGCTCAAAAATGATTAATGATTTATTAAATCACTACTTAGATCTTTTCCCCACCTGTTAACTAATTTTCGAATCCCGTCACATAAAAACTTCTTATCTTCTAAAGCCGATTTTAAATATCTTCAACAGAAGTGCTTCAGTTACCTGCCGAAAGATATTGCATCCGTAAAAACAGCCAATAGTCAGAAGGATCAGTGTTCGGAGAATAGGCAGTTGCGACATTTGATCGTTTCTAACAATTATTTGTTTGACAACTTCTGCTGCGTGAGGCCGAGCGTTGCAAAGCAAAAAAAAACAATTTATTCATGTTTGTCTTTATATTACAGCCATTTTTCTCATAATGCGTGGTTTAAGTTAGGTTAGTGGCAGCCTTGTTGGGTCAAGGCACACTAGAGCACACATAGCGGCCCGTTGTGATAGCACACATGAAGTAAAGACCCTGTGTAAACTACCAAGTTCAGATTTACCGGTCTTGACAGTCATCCAGAGGTCTCACATTGAGCATAGTCCCGTAAATCAATTCGCAAACTAGCCCGACAGTCTAATGGACTTGGCTATTAAACTGATAGTTCCGATAAGCTATCCAGAAGGAGCGAGCCAAGTGTAAGCAATCTACGTCTAGCTGGAGGCGGACACTAGCAAATGAAGTGAGCCACACTTTCCCATTCCTCAATCGATCTACCATCTCGGCAAAAGTCATTCACCGGTAAGCGCATCCTTTGCATGTGCCTACCCCTAACGCAGTGCGCAAAGAGCATAGACACAGTAGAGGAGACGTGGGAGCATCTCCAATTTAGGCAACTGTTTGAGACGCCTACTATTCATTCTAGACCAGGTGAGTCTAGCAATCAAGATTTGTCAGCATGCAATGAGTACTTTAGCCTGCTCCGAGCAACGATTTTTAGCAGCTAATAGACTACAATACCGCCTTGATACCACCAAGAGTCCAAAGTTGCATTAGAAATACTAAAACAAAGTATTTGTACTAACAAATAAATATTAGTTTCGAAGTGAACAAAATTTGGAGGATTTGTTAGACTCCTTTTTTTTACTGTTCCCAAGATACACAAAAATCAATAATTGCTACAAAAACTCTTACTGTCACCAATTTGAAGATATGAACAAATAAATATTTTCTTTGTATGAACGTGGCACTGTCTAGTTGAAATTTTCTAAATTTATATTGCCTACAGTACCTCGTAGATATACAGAGAGATACTCTAGAAATTTCAAGAAAATCGGTTCAGCGATTTAGCTGTCTATGTGGCACAAACAAACAAACATACCTACAAACACACATTCATTTTTATATAAATAAGTTTTCATTAACAAAGGCCTGCATATTCTGGCCCAGAACATTTATGACCAACAATCTATGGGTACTAACACTACATCAACAACCAGTGCATATTGAAATTGGAAGACGTAAATGATCACAGATGGGTAATACTTTAAGAAAATTTTTGTATGATGTTGTCAGATAAGCCATCGACTGCCCACAAAAAATTGAAATGGAAGCAGCGATCCTAAGCAAATATACTTATAAAAATAATTAGCCACAAAATCGCTAAATAGTCCCAAAAGTAGCTAAATTACCATTACTTTTCAACAATGGCAAATGTAATTCTGATAATTACAGTTATATTACAAATCATATATTGTATGAACATAAGAATTTTTGACAGATATATAACGCTTGACGTTCCGTAAGAAAATAGATAAAAGAAAACTCTTAGGGGCTAAATGTGTTAAAATGAGTACTGGGAGCATGAAAAATTTTGTTTGGCGCCGAGTGACCTAGTGCGGATCTTAGGGAACTGGTTGTGTTTTAAAACTTAATCGTAGGCATACTGGCTATTGTGTTGTATTACAACCTTTAAGCTAAAAAAAGGTGCATTGTGCTTAATTGCAAATAAAATGATTCTGACTGTAGAGACTTCGAGGAAATTAGCAGATGCAATGTATAGTGTTCGGTATTAAGAGTATCAAGCTTTGTATCTATTTAGTTGGCAATGAGCAGGTTTTGAGAAAGTTGAATCTGTCTACCAAGCTAGCGAATGCTTCATTATTCCTAATAATTATTTGAAATCAAATTCAAATTTAAAGAAACTTTCTAAAAATTGACGTATTGACGTACTTAAGCGTCTAGAACATGGCTTGTCATTGACAGCTGCTCGAGATGTTTTTCAATCAGTGTAGACATAACGTATGTAAATGTCAACATTTGACATATTTTTGTAAATTTATTACTACTTTAACATTATCCCTCTTTTTACAACAGCAAATTCTGAAGCTGATACCAAATATTATATGCGAACAATTTTAAATTGTGTGGCTTAAGTATACCAACTTAAGGCATAAAAACGAATTGTATTTATAGCGCGAAGTTAAAAAAAAACGCTTCAACTTCCTAAAAAGTGCAACTTATAGTTTGGACCTACGGACATACTAATTTTGGTTATAAAATTAACTTTAAATTGGCCTATAAACTAGCAAGTTTATATAGTACTTGTCTTACTCAAAGTGTGCTTTATATTGCTATAGTAGTGGTTAAGATTTAATATGACCAGTTTCTAAAAAAAAAAAATCTAAAAATAAAAACATTGGATTAAAGTTTCAGCATTAAATTTCAGATAAAATTTTCCAAATGAAACACACACTTGAGATAGTACTTAGGCACGTGTGGCTTTGTGTATACAAACTGGCATAATTGGAGATTCTCTTGATGTGCTGTTGTAGCAGCAAAAGCTTATCTACGTCAAAATGAAGATGAAGGAAAAAAATAAGGGGAATGACTATCGATGTTGTATGTGCATGCTGTACACGATAAGAAGTGGATTAAATACTTCATGAATTTAAAAGCAATTGTGGCAGGTGATGCCTTATTGTATGAAAAAAATGAATTTTTAGTTAGACACTCGTACAAAGTTTCTTTTTGCGGAGGTGGGAACATTTTTGAATCAAAAAAGTGTTTTGATTAGGATTTAAACAGAAAAGCGCTAATAGGATTTAACTTTTAATTCTCTTTAATTGTAGGAGAGAAGGAAAAGCTTAATGTTTATAGCTTTTTAATGATTTAAGACAATTTGTTTTAGAGTTTCAGTTCACTTTATTTTAGTGAAACAAACTTTATTCAGTGACATATTAATAAGACTAAAAATTCAGAAAATTTAAGACTGAACAACATCGAAAAGTATGTTGTTTAGGTATTAAAAAATAGCGTTTATTTATTTATTCAACAAGTAGTTATTACGGGGACAGTTTAATTATTATCTGTATTAAATACAATTGATTTTTTTTCACTAAAGAATCTTTTTATTTCTCAACAGTCTTTCTTAAGCTCATTACATTTAATTATTTTTTATTATTGTGACATATTCAGGACTACATCGTCGGCGTGTTCGAGGTCACACAGTTTAGCCTGTGTCACTACCTTATTTCAGGTATCCGTTCCTCTATGGTGTCAAACACTAGGAAAAACCAGGAAATATAGGAAATATAAGATTTACATTAAATCGAATTAGTAAGGTTTCTCCGACATCCAAGTAGGCGTTTGTTTTAAAAATAACCAGTTTGTTTGGTAAACATCTCTTACTACCGGACAGCTATTGTTTTATAACTTTGCAAAATAAACACTATCAAATCAGTGGTGTAGTAATTCGTATCCCCTTTAATATAGTTTTCATAGTAACTACACACTACATTCGTGCATTGTCACTTGATGGAAGAGAAGTTTTTTTTTGTCAAAAGATATAATTTTTGCTTCAAATCAATATTGAATCTGTTCAAAAGCTCCGTATAACATATGCCATTAATCGTTTCAATCTTTTCAAAATAAGAGTAGGGACTGTTAGCCAGGGCATCCCAAAAAACTGAGCCCATACTCTTGTAAAGCCCATTTAAGCATGTTTTGAAGCATACTTGCAAAAAGTTACGCTTTTTATTATTCTACGTCCTTGATGTGTTGTATTGTTGTGGGTACATATGAAAGATAGTTTGTTAGTGGAGCAGAAATATCACTTGTACATAGATAATTATGTAGTAATGTGATCCCACTCTATTATATATATTTCTAAAACGACTGCGCAGATTAAGAAGTTATTTTATTGTGGAATTTCGGTTTTTTATCTTATTCAAAAACTAAATGGTTTTTGAGTTACGAGAGTATATGTTGTGTAACCTCCACCATTTTCGAAATAACTATATATCTCGAAAACAAGAACTAACCTATAAAAACAGTTAGCACCACGGGATTTAGAGTACTTGAATTAGATTTACCGGCATGTAGCACCGCTTGTCGGAAAAAAAATGTCAAATTAAAGCACGGTGTTATAATCTCCTCGTTTAGTCTGCTATTTTTGGAACTTTTGCTATTAGCAAAACAGATTGACGGTTAAGTTTTATTGTGCCTTACTGCAACAAAGGGGGTTTGTTTTGCCAGTAATTATTTTCGGACCTGCTGACACAGCTTCTATTGATATATTACTGATGATAAAATATCTGTAATGATGTTTGATAAAGAACGAGTTTTTACTGCATCTCCTAGGTAGTTTAATATTCCCGGATTCTTATCTAAAGCTGACATCACACGATTGGCGCAATGCATCAATTATTGGTACGGCAATCGTGTAACTGCCCAATAAGTAGCAACGCGACAACAAAAATATCTTAAATGTGCCAATATTTATTGTGATCTTGTGCGACAATCGAAGTTGACAGTACGTACCGAAACTTAAATTTTGAGATTTATTTTCGCAGAATAAATTGGGATAATTTTGATATTTTATGACAATAAAACACAATAGAAAGTGTGTCATATTGGTACATTTGCCACGACCGTGTCATCACAGCTTAGGTCTTTAAGCTACTACGTACACTGGGGCGGTTCAGAAATTTCGGAGTTTGACCAAAGGAGTTTGACCTTTTGTGTATGTGATGGTTGTGATTTAAACCTTAATCGCAGAGTGAGAGTATAAGGTTCGGTGTAAAATTACTGCCAATACTACAAAGTAGGCTTAAACAATCCTCATCCCTCTAAACAGGAAGGCAATACTACACCTATTTAGCGTAGTCTTTAATTTTAACTCGGATGTTTCTTGTTATAGAAGCTTCGAAACGCTGTCTTATGACATTATATACAGTGCTGTGCAAAGGGCTTCGTGATTTTTGTCCAAGTGGACAATAAGCATGTAAATATAACGTTTGTGTTCTGTAAAAAAGTAAGTGAATTGGGTTGTAGGATATCTACTGAACTATCTTGGCCAGTAATGATTTGTTTATACATATTAATCAATAGGTTATTTTAGACACTTGAAAACAATTGACCTTAAAACAAAGGTAAATCTACAATAATATGTAAAATTCTTGTGGAACAGTGGTTGTAACAAAACTTTTCCGAAACGACTTAATCGGTTCTTAAAAAATTTCCTGTCTAAGAATAGGAAGGAAACAAATTTTCATATCAAAATTCCGACTAGAATTTAACTACATATCAGAAAAATAAAAAATCATAAATTCTTAGTTTATTATTATGAAAAAATTATATAATTATTTTATTTTAGTCAATATTTAAGAAAAATTTTATAATAAATTGGTGTACCATTCTTGCTATTTAAGCCGATTTGATCCTTTCATTTAAAACATAAAGACTTTGTTACATTTAACAATAAAGATTTTTATTTTAAAAAATTATAAAAATAAAATCTGTAGTTATTAAGCCAACTGGCCGAGTTGTCAGTAATGAATACAAACTGTAATTACTTTAAGAAAAACATATTTTTAAAATTTTTATATTTAAAGCTAATGGCCTCCTACCCAATCTTATTAGCCATTACTTTATAGGCATGCAGACTGTTAGTTGGCCTTGAATTGAATTGAAAATAAGTTATGATTTCATTTCCATATTTATGAGATTTATTTTTTATTTATTCTTATTTTTATTTTTATTTTTATTTTTTGTGGCACAAATTCATTTAAATGGTTGTGGAGTTTTTGAATTTGCATACAACAGAATTTAAAAGTAAAGTAGTAAGTAGGTGTGCATTAACGTATTCTTCTTTCTTACAATTTTGAAGGCTTTAAATGAAGTAATCGCATAAATCTATTTGATTTCAAAAATAATCTCTCTTAAGATTCATTAAAAAATATATACATGAATTTGATGCTATTCGAATATATGATAAACTTGTATGATTTCTTTTTTTTTGTCTCGTAAATTAGAAATTACAAGGCACTCTTGCAGGATACTGCGATCCTTACGATCAATTGTGCCTCTTCCGGTCTACAATTTTTTCTAGTAAATCTGTTGCCTTCCGAATGAACACCAGCAGATCTTAAATCCTAATGATGGATATGTCATCAACGATATCTTATGTCTCCCCAAAACATCTCCATCTGAGCCTTACAAGAACTCCACATTAACACAATATGTGTTCAACCATCTGTTATGCCTGTGAGCAAGCACTGTCCTTAAAACAGTCCTCGAAAAACCATTACATCCAAAGAAAGTGACCGAATAATGCGGTTTGTGGTTAGGCGGCACATTGGGCCGTATTTTTTGGAAAATGAGCAAGGAAACTGCGTCACAGTGAATTCTCTGCGCTACCAAACCATGATAACCAATTTTTTGTGAACACAATTGGCTAATGTTGACATCAGTGGCCTTTGGTTTCAGCAGGACGGCGCCACAAGCCACACAGCCAGCCAAACAATTTAGTTATTGCATGAGAAATTTCTCGGTCGCGGAATTTCTCAATTTTGCGCTGTCAATTGGCCGCCTCGTTCTTGTAATTTAACGCCGCTGGAAAATTTTCTCTGGGGCCATTTGAAAGACCGGGCTTAGGTAAAAAAATCAGAAACAACTGACACTCTGAAATATGAAATTCGCTGCTGCATTGACGAGATAAGCGAAGCTTTGTTGCAAAATGTAGTTCAAAATATTCTGAATAGAGCGGAAATCTGCTGACGTGCTGGAGGTGGACATTTGTCCAACATCATATGCCATCATAAATTCCCATATTTCTCTTTTATATTGGTATGAATAAAACTGAATTTGTCAAAAAATGGGTTTTAAAGCGAATTTACTTCCTAGT
The DNA here is from genome assembly GCA_023159175.1 of Wohlfahrtia magnifica. Taxonomy (NCBI): domain Eukaryota; kingdom Metazoa; phylum Arthropoda; class Insecta; order Diptera; family Sarcophagidae; genus Wohlfahrtia; species Wohlfahrtia magnifica. The sequence continues at coordinate 2,123,158 of JAKWBJ010000212.1, read as the reverse complement.
TTGCCCACCTTTTAGTAAATTTAAGAAATTTTGTACGGCACTATGCGCCATTTAGAGGCGCGTGAGCAATTGATAATGCTGAGACGTTCACCGTATGAGATTTTTATAACTTGAAATTCAATTTTTATAACTTGAAAGCTTTCCTTGAGAGTTATATTGTTCACAGTGATTTTACTGAATAAAATAAAAAAAACGAATTACACTTTTGAGTTTGGCATTGGCATTTGGTAAGCCAGACCCAGGAGTAGTCTGTTCAATTCAGTCAATTCGGAACAATGTTAAATATGCACATCGTTCTGGAAAACGAGGTACTCCGTAAAGCTCAGTGTTAGAGAGCTTCATATGATGAAAAAAGAGTAAAGTTCAAAATGTTAAACTAAAAGAAATATCTCGATCCTCTAAAAACGGTTTCAAAATCTGAACTGAAGGCAAACAAAGTCATGTTCAATGTTTATTGAGATTGCATGGGAATTTTTCATTATGAGCTGCTACACCCTAGCGAAATTATCTGTGACTATGGATTATATAGATATTGAGGAATCAGATGCTCTTGATGCTTTGGGCGGGAGAAATTACTGCGACGTTCGTTGAAATAATCACATATTTTGGGTATAGAAGAAAGCATTCAAGCGTCTCGGGTTTTGAAGCGGTATTGGATATGAATATGACACACTCATAAGCGACTTGGCAAAACTCTCCGAGTGGGGTTGGGCCAATCGGGTCGATTTTAACGAGCGCGAGACCCAATGTTGTTTTCTAGCATACAGACATGGTAGTGTGGTGTCGTCTGTAACTATTGGTAATGCAGATATTGAGGAGTCAGATGCTCTTGATATTCTGGGCATGAGGATTCATTGTGGTGTCCGTTGGAACGATCACATTTTTCGAGTGTCGAAAGAAGCATTCAATTGCCTCGGTTTTTTAAGACGGTACAAGAAATACTTCACTCCATCTGACCTTCTCAATATTTACAAAACCTTTTTCCGAGCTAAAATGGAATACAACTTTCATGTATCTGCTGGCGCTTCCAAATATTGTTCGGAGCTTTTCGACCGCGTACAGGACAGAACGAAGTTGCTTCTTAATAACTGTAGGGCAGTCAATTCTATCGACTCATTAGAGCATTATCGCAATCTGAGGTGTGCATCATTGTTCTATCGATACTATAACGGAATATATTCTGACAATATTAAGGAATTAATACTTAATATTCACATATTTTCACACAATACCAGTATTTCTCGTAGAGCGCATGCCTTTGTAGTCGCAAAAGAATTTCTACTTTGGTCTCACTTCTACTCTGATATTTATGACATGAGCAAATTCAAATCGAACGTTCATAAAAATTGCTCCCTCTTGTTTCCGTCTATTAACCTATTTTCCTAGTGCCAACACAATGCACTGCTTACTCGTAAGTAGTGGTCATTTCCTGAATATTGGTCTCAAGTTAAAAAAAAAATGTAATTTAGTTTAATAATTAACAATCGCAATTATTTGGCATGCTTTGTTTCAATGTCATCTTCTATAATTCGCTTAAATGATTTATTTGTGATGAGTAATATTGTACTACAAAGCTTTAATTACTTCTAATTTCTATTTAACTTTTCCAGAATTCCATTTTAAGCCAAGAGATGGATCCGTAAAAGCATTAAACTATTCGTACATGGACAACTGATTGTAAAATTTGATATTTAATCCTTTTACTGCCACATATTCATAGAAATATTATGAAGGGTGTTTTTTATAGAGGTATCGAACTTTAAGTTGCAATAAAACAACGATGAGTTATTCGATTGACATGGATTTTATTTATCCGAAAGATAATCTTATGGCATTACATTTTAAATATGATTTATGGCATATGACCGCCATGGCTGGCGTGGATGTAGTCCAATCTGGACGTCTAATTTTCGATAATTTTTCGGCAATAACACGGCGAATGTTGCCTTCCAAATGTCAAGCGTTTGTGGCTTTAGCGCATAGACCAATGAGTTTACGTAGCCCGACAGAAAGTAGTCTAGCGGTGTTAAATCAAAAAATCTTGGAGGCAAATTCACAGGTCCAAAACGTGAAATTAGGCGGTCACCAAACATGTCTTTCAATAAATCTATTGTGGCACGAGCTGTGTGATATGTTGCGCCGTCTTGTTGAAACCACATCTCCTGGACATCATGGTTATTCAATTCAGGAATGAAAAAGTTATCAATCATGGCTCTATACCGATCACCATTGACTGTAACTTTCTGACCACCATCGTTTTTGAAAAAGTATGGACCAATGATTCCACCAGCCCTTAAAGCGCACCAAACAGTCAGTTTTTCTGGATGTAACGGTGTTTCCACATACACTTGAGGATTACCTTCACTCCCAATGCAGCAATTTTGTTTGTTGACGTAGCCATTCAACCAGAAGTGCGCTTCATCGCTAAACAAAGTTCGCTTATGAAAATCGGGAACAACGTTAAAGTCGTTTTGGGCCCATTCGACGAATGTACACCTTACTTGATGATCGAATTGGACACAGATCCAATTCCTGTGCTCGATGGCGGATGGACTCATTCGGGTCTTCCGCAATGCTACGCTCTACAGCAGCAATAGCTTTTTCCGTACGCACCGTATAGCCTCCATGGGGATGCGAGTTATCAATAAGAGTAAACGTGGTGCGAAAACGTTAATCGAATTAACTGCTCTGATGGACGATTTTGTCGATTATAAAATGGACGTAGTGCGCGATAGGTTTTCCGCACAGAACCATTATTTGCAAGCGTTGTTCAGGCGTGAGTCTATTCATGATGAATTGCCAAACCAAACTGAGAATAAATCACTTGACAGCTGATAAATCGGTCGCAGTCTTGAAAAGTAATGCCAACTTAAATTTCTATACCTCCATAAAAAACACGCTTTACAAAAGCACAGAATAGCAAAGTTTAAATACTTCTACCAAAAAAAGATAATTTTATCATAAACATACAGTGCATGCTAAAAGAAAAATACCATGCAAAAGAGTATTTTAAAGATTTTTATAAAAAAAAAATTAAAAGTAAAATAAAGCGATATTTGTTTAAGCACAAAATCTATATATTTTTATAAATCGTGTGTCATACGTTTAATTTTTAAGCGCACTGTTTTAAGCATTCATCTCTTTTATTTTAATTTTGTTTTTTATATATTTTTTATTGTATTTCTTTAGCTTTATTTTAATTTTCTTAAAAATATTTTTCTTTTTTAATATTATCGTTGTTGTTATTGTATCGTGTTCTTGCTATTGTGCTCACAAGGATAATATTCTCGCTCACACAAACAAAAACATTTCGTTGAAAAATGCCAACAATCTTTGCTTTATTTTTTTGTATTCAAATGCAAGTGCCATTTTATTTCTTTAAAAAGAAAGACGGGAAAAAAATTTAAATAAAAAATATGCGCAAAATACAAAATCATGTTCTGCAAAATGAGTTGAAAAAAACATAAAAAATTAGGAAAAAATACAAGAAAAACAGCAAGAAAATTTTTCTGTCGTTCGAGTAGGTCTATCAAATATTCTACAGTATACTACCAAACTACAGACGACACTGATACTACCAGTGCTGTTATATGGCGCAGAAACTTGACTAACTTTTCGCTCAAGCAGATGGAGCATTTTTTTTGTGCTTCAAAAGAAAAGTACTTCGCCATAATGTAAGAGTCTGCCTGCTTTGATGGCAGCTATAGGCATCAAATGAATTATGTGCTGTATGATTAGGACTACTTATGTTCTTTTTTTCTATCTTTTTTTTCCTATTTTAATTGGGTTTTAAATAAAAATTTTCAATTACGACTCGTATTTTAGGAAATTCGAACTGTATTTGAGAATGTGAATAGCAGGTAATATAACTTTAATAGCTGGAAGTTTAATTACCACACCAGCGATGGTATATGCGATTTTCGTGCGGTATCAAACAAATTTTTGAAAGTACTTTTTCATTTTTTCCTGAGTTGCTTTATTAAAAAACTAAATAACTCTGTCAATTTCCAACAAATTCCGATAAGTGAAGTAGCATTTTTTCTGAACTAAACAAAAGTTAGGTTACGTTAATCTGGCAGCTACCATCGGCTCACTTGGGTCTAAATTGCTGGTGACGTTGTTATTCTATATGTCCATTACAACATCATGGTCCACGCAGCTACTGTTTGGCAAGAGTTAACCATTCAGTTGCCCTAAAGACAGGGCAACCCACTGGGTAACCCAATTAAGTCCACCCGGGTTTTATTTGGTATTATATTTTAAAAAAAAACCCTAGTGGGTTTTTTATTTATTTGTAGTTTATTTACAACAAAAATAGGTGCAATTACGTACTGGGACTACAAATTTATTTGATCTCTTTTTGAGCTCAAAAAAGATAATTAAATAAGAAATTTATCACATCGCTGCTTAAATATTTTCTCCACCTTTAAGCCAATTACTAAATTCCGTCTCAGAAAAACTGCTCGCATTTTAAGGCGCTCCAATGGTGACATCTACAAGTATAACCTCATACCCCTTTATGCGGCCTTGATAGATTATGACAATGTAGGCCGTAAATCGAAATGCCTTTAAAGGAGATGAATATGTGTTGCGTTTGCTTCCCCTACACTTTTTTTTAAAAAACGGAGAATACACGTTTTAGCCGTATTCGCACCTGAAGAGAATGTGTTCCCTAATACAAACAGGCCGTTATAGCGAAATGCCATGTAAAAAGAGCCCGTATAAAGAGGCGTGAGGTATATTATATCTGTCGTAACAGCTGACGGAGCAATGTTCGAAGAATACGGCGGATTCGGCAGTTGAACGTTTCTAATAATTGTTTTGAAACTTTTGCGGCATGAGGTCGGGTGTTTTAATGAAAAACAATAACTTAATTATGTCTGTCTTTATATTCCGGCCATTTTTCTCATAATGCATGATGCAAACGAAGTAATGGCAGTCTGCTACGATCACCATAGTAGCTCATAGTACACAATGACGCCTTGATCCCACCAAGATTGCAAAATTGCATTATAAATATTTCAGCATCGTGATTGTATAAACAAACAAAAAACATTATAGACTAAAACTAAATTTGGAAGCATTTATAAAAGTGGCATAGATGCTGTTCCAAAGACTCATCCTCTTCTTAATCTTCAGAGCAACGGTTAGTAAAAACCCTCATATGGTTCCTTGCATGTGCTCTAGGCAGCCTCAACAGTTGCTCCATATTCTGGCCAGATCCCTTTGGTCTTATAGTAGTTGGGTTCATGTTCACATCGCGTGATCGCCATTTGGTGTAAATTCTGTTAGACCAGCCGTCTATTCTGCCTAATAGAAGCAACGATATTCCAAACCGATACGTTCAGATTCAGAGTGGTATCTGCTTGCTCAAGAACACCCGCTATGCAGTTGTCTTCAATGTCATCATATCCATGAACCTATGTAAGGGTAACCGTTAAATGTCTCGTATGTCATCTAGAGGCATCGGAAATTCACTAGCATTTCCCGACATGTTGTGCACAGAGGGCCTATGTAAATACTGCCGGCGACTTATGTAAATACGGAGATATTCCTAGTGAATATCTCTTAATACCGGACTACCCTCGCGGCTTTATATCTGTTTAAGCTGCGTAGAGCAGGCCAACACTCTTACTGTTCGGCGACTTCAAGAAAGCCTTCGATACTATCAAACGAACTGCCATATGGAAAGCATTGAAAAGTAAAGGAGTACCCCAGAAAATAATCCGAATAATGCGAGCAATGTCCACGGATGCAGAAGTCTTTGTTCTTCACCACGGGATCATCGGTCAACTATTCCATATTTAAACTGGAGTAGAGCACTTTGTCCACTTTTATCTATACTATTCACCATCGTACTGGATAAGATCATTACCGAAGTCTCTCACAACAACTTGATGACTAGGATTATGCAGCTGATATTTATCTATTCTCACACAAGATCTTCAACATGCAGTCAAAATTAGAAGATCTGAAAAGACTGGCTCGCAGTGTTAATCTAGAGGTAAATATGAAGAAAATCGGAGCCATGATAACAACAATAGCACAGAAAACATCATGCTACAGGGCAAACTAATTATGTACGTAGATAGCTTCTGATATCTGGGAAGCACAATGATAACAAACGTCAATGCAGAGACAGACTTTAACAGCGACTGCAGTCAGTATAGGGAAGTGCATCAATATCCATGCAAACCAAATTTGAAATATTCAACGCATGTGTTAAGTCAATTCAGTTGTGCGGCAGTCAAACCTGGCTTGTGCCTAATACCATCACGCAAAAGTTCCAGGTATTCACCAACAAGGGCTGTAGAGTCATTTGCAAGATATTCTGTCCTAACACCATAAGCAACATAGGCGTTTTGCATATTTTAAAAACAGATTCTTGCGACATTTTATAGGGCCTATCAGAAAAATAGTATCCCAAGTATTTCATCGTCACTCATTTTTGTCTCATAGTATAATAGGTTGCCATTAGTACCCAAAACAAATAAAACCCTGAAAGAGCTGAAAGAAAGGAGAGTACTACGGTATTTTTTGAAGTTGAATAGTAACAAAAAAGTGCGAGCGTGTCAACTTTCCCATCACTCTGGCACACGAATACTATGGCCCGTTTGGCCTTAAAACTCAAAATATCAAAAGAAAATTTAAAAAATTTCACTTTAATTGCCTTTTTGCATTTGCAAAATGCATTCTGATAATACCTCGAGAACTTTTGTCACTGTAGGGTATGCAAGTAAAGAAAATACAGAAAAAGAAAAACTCAACTAAAAGTAATTTGCCACACGCCGTCAGTTCTGTTGATGTTTATTTTAAAAATATTTTCTTCTCATTTTTTCCGTCTTAATCTTATTTTTTCTTATTTACTTGTACAAAAATTATTATTAAATGCGCTCAGCTGGAAGATGTTAAGAAAACATTTTTTTTTTCTATATTTTAAAAATAAATACAAAATTATGTTTCAAACTCTAATTAGTTTTTTCTACTCTACACATTGATGACAACGTTCAAACCAAAATCACTGTCTAAATCAAATTAAGTATACCCTTTGGGTCGCCTTATCTAAATTGAAGTCTGTAATATGATAATTTGATAAAATTTAGTAAATTTGCTATTAATTGCGATCAAAAAACAAACACTATTGTTATATTCCTACTTCACTGCTCATAAATTGCTTGTTTGTAACGCGTAAAATTAATGGTGAACTTTGCTCAGAGAAACTTACAATTACTTCTCGAATTGAAAAAAGCGCATCCATCTATCCGCCTGTCCAACGGTGTGTGTGGATGCTTTGTGGAAAACAAATATACGCCCTAGAATAGTGATGGAAAAAAGAAAAGCCAATATTGTTGAGGAAAACCCAGTTTAGTTCATTTCTCATCAATCTTTTGAATTGCGCTTTCCACAGACGACATTAAACCATATTTTGCGTACTATATCTTAAGGCTTTAAAACTTCAATTAATGTAAAAATTCAGGTCTAACAATCAGTTAAGACTGACTGTATCCTTGAAATGCATCAAACTGATTCAGAAGGTCACCAAAATATCATCTTGAGGCTACTTTAACGTGCAGAATTGTCGCAATTGAGGTTCGGAAAAGCCCAGACTTATAAAGGGTGGGAAATTTAAGAGTTTAAATTTGAACCAGCGGTTAATGTGAATCTGGCAATACTTATGTTATTCTATTCTGTCACAAGATTCAGTATATTATAGCCATTGAAGTAAATAAATCGATTTACGCTTGGGCAACGTTGGGATTTATTGGAAATTTATCTTCATTTAAAATCATATTTTCGGATGAAGTTTATTTTCATATTGGTGGGTAAGTTCATAAGCAAAATTTTCGTATTTGCGGCTCAGAAATCCCAAACGTGGTATTATAGAAGTTAATGCACCCACTACGAGTGACTTTTTAATGCTGTTTGTGCAGCGGAGGCATAATTGGGTCATATTTCTTTGAAAATGAGAACGACACAACCATTACGGTAAATGCAGACACTTATCGCACCGATTTTTTTGTGCCCGCTGTTCATGGTATTTATGCGAACGATGTTTGGTTTCAAGAGGATGGTGCAACTTGCCACACATCTTATGCCACAATCGATTTAATGCAATAAACGTTCACAGCCAAAAGGCGGAAAACATTGGGTAAACGGGTATTGCACAAAGCACACCCGATAAAATCTTCTTTCATATATATATGCATATACTACCTAAAAATTAATGTATGCTTGTTTGAAGACTGTATTTAGCTAAAAGGCAGATTCTGCAGTGTCTTTCTCGAAGGAACTGAAAGCCATATTAAATGTTTGGACTTAAGCCGTAAGGTGATAAAATTAAAATTATAATTTAGGTAGCGGTAGCGAAGCTGGCCGGATTTTATATACTATATATTATATTTCCGAGTTAATTAATGTGAATAATATCGCACGTATTCCTTAGGCATGCTTAACTGAAGATATCCTCTGTTTTTATTGGTCTTTGGTGTCTTGTGATTTCTCCCCGTTACAGCCTCAATTTCAAAATGGCTCAGTAACGCATTAGGATTTCGCTTGCATAGCTTTTTCATTTTAGATTTTCATGTAAAGTGTTGTATACAGGCTCAGCTGAGATGCTTACAGTTTCACATTGAAGCGATCACCGTACGCCCAAATCTAAACTAAAGTGATCCCTATTTCTTGCTCTTAAAACTTGACCAAAGGCAATATCAATAAAATATGCTGCTGAAATCATTATAAAATTAAAGGAAAAACCGACTTGATTAATAAATTTACATGAACGAAACTGATACGTCGATGTAAGCAGAAAGTCAATAGAATATCAAAAAGCAGCTACACTCTTTATATGAAGGTCTTAAAATTGAATCCTTTAACGTGTTAAAGGTTTTGCCAAAAACTGTTTTTCTAACTTAAATCATATTGTATCGAAAATAAAGTAGAAACACTTGAGTGCTTCTATGCCCAAATAACACTATGCAACCAGCAAAAATACCTTGGTTAACCACTATATTTTTTTGATGCGCTATGATCATCTAACTTCAAAAATCATCAGCATTTTAGTTTCTATGAATAGGATTTTTTTTAACTTTTTTTCTAAAATGTCAGATTTTTTCAGAGGCTGCTTCGTACATCTTATGATAACTTTTAAATGACTTATTCGATTTCGTTAAGCCATATGTTAAAAAATTACAAATTATACCAGCTTCAGGTCATTTTAACATCATTTTTTAAATAACCCATATTTTTGGAGTTATTGAGAAACAAATTATATATACAATTTTTTTTTTTTTAATTATGATAGTTTTGATTTCTAAAAATACACAAAAATAGAAAGCAGCTAATATATATCAGTTTCACTATTTATTCATAAAGTTGCATATAATAAAAATAAAATAAACCATAATTCATGAAAATCGATTGGTAAAAACATACTGTTACGTTTTTAGCTTTTTAAAAACGTGCTTTTATGAGTTCGTAGATTGTACTTAAAATAAAATAAATCTTGTGTTTAGTTTTTAATTAAAAAATTAAATTCAGCACTATTTTGTGCACCACTGCTTGTAACCTTTTACAAGCAATAACAATTAAATAAGAATATACTCTGTCTATTAACAATTTTGTAAAAAACAACAATTACTCGAGAGATCTTTCTTCCTAAAGATCTTCCAACCCGATCGTAGTTGTAACTTAGGTTCGTTCACAACCTTTTCAACCAGAGGTTAACCACACTTAACTCTCTTTACTGAGTTCGCTCCAACTAAACAAGTTTTTACTTCACTACTAGATTCACGAGTTTACTCTTTATAAACACTCTTCACACCAATAACACATTCGCTGAGTTAACTTTACTTAAAAACTGCACTCGCTGAGTTTACGACACCTAAGCTTGTTCACTTAGTTTATACCAAATAAACTGATTGCTGTTCGCATCGATGTGCTTTTATATGGCTGAGTAAACAGCACATCGAAAGCTCTCGAACCTCTCGATATTTCAGGTAGGTTCCATTTCTTTCTTTTAATTTCTTTTTAGTTCTTTTGTAGCCATGCTTATGTAAACATTTACCGCTTTCAGCTCTTAGCATTTGTTGTTGCTTGTTTATTGCCTGTTACTTGTTTTCTTTGATGCTTAATTATTGTTGTTGCCGTGTTATTGTTTTTATTTAGTTTGTCTCTGCTAATGGTTGTTGTCGTAGATTTGGTTATTTGTAAACAGCACGTATAGTCGTTCTTGCAGCTTTTGTTTATTTATTTTAGCGATGTAATAAACGCTGTGGTGCGCAACCTTATTGTCGTAATAATATTTTATTCCCAATAAAGTGAAAGTACCTAGTTTTGAAAAAAATTTGTTTTGCTTTAATTATATGTAATGGGTGTCGTATAAGCGATAGATTATTATAGATTTTCATGAATTATGGTTTATTTTATTTCCATTATGTGCAACTTTATGAATAAATAGTGAAATTGGTAAGCTTTCTAATTTTTATGAATCTTAAGAAATCCAAAAAATCATAATTAAAAAAAAATGATTTTTTTTTCTTAATAACTCCAAAAAAGGGTTACTTTACAAATTGATATTAGAATGACCTGAAACTGGTATAATTTGAAAATTTTTAGTATATGGCTTAACGAAATCAAATGAATCATTTCAAAGTAATCATAAGATGTATGAAACAGCTTCTGCAAAAATCTGATATCTTAGAAAAAAAGTTAACAAAAAACTTGTCCATAAAATCTGCTGTGCTGATGATTTTTGAAGTAAGGCGATCATAGCTCATCAAACAAACATAATGGTTATCCAAGTTCAGAAAATTTTTTTCATATCATTTGTTGTACAGTGTATAGTTTATCAAATAATTAGCTAATTACAAACGTTTCTAAGATATATCTCATTTATATGAAAACGTTCTTTAACAAATTTGCTTTGTTATTTGCTTAAATGAAATCGATCTCTTATTTTTCAGGAACATCAACAGACATATGTAGGTATGATATATAACTTATTATGTATATAACCATACATATGTATGTAGGCTGAATTCATATATATAACTTACTATTCATCATTTATTTTATCATCCTTATTTCTAATGTATTTGTAAAATATAAAAAATTAAAAAAAAATCATAATCATTTTCATTTACGCTTCATGAGCATCTTGTCAATTCAATCAAAAATACAATTTCGCAGTTTTATAAATCATATTCGGAAAGGTGCGAAAAAAAGAAAATGGGAGGAAAAAATAACATGAAAAATATGAAAAAGAAAATATAAAATATGCTCGCATTTCACCACAATAATTTTTCTATTAAATGCCTGTTTTTTATTTATTTTATTTTATTTTATTTTTTTTGCTGTTTGCACCTAGTTAAGGTTTCAAATCGCATTTGTAATATTAAATTTGGATTTTCAAGCGAAAAATCACCACCCAAAACAACATTTTGGTTTAAAAAATTTCTAAATTTCTGAAGAAAAAAAAACATTTATGTAATATGGGAAGGTTACCTTAATACAATAGTTGAAAGGAGATATTATTTGCGGAGCAAATATGTTTATTGAAATGGAAGATTATAATGACAATGAAATTATGTTTTTTTTTTAAATTATTGGGTTTTATTAGGTTAGGTTTTTGGGAGGATCTAGCCACGTTGTCGAAAGTCGAAAGTCGAAAGACTTACAGCTTAACCGCAGTATATACCTATGCATGGGCAAAATTAAAAATAATCATTATTAAGAGACTTAGTGTACGCAATAAGCATATGTTTTCTAATACGCTATTCCAGCCAGTAAACACCAGAACTTTTTCGCTATTTAAAGTATGCCTTTTAGCTTTCATCCCCCATAACTTATACAGTTTAAAGAGGATGATTCTATTTAAATCCTCCAGCAGTTACCTAACAGAATATGATATTCCAAGAAATACATGGAAAATATATTTTTTTTTTTCATTTCTAATAAATAGCAAAGCAACCTATGCTTATAGCTCAAATGTCGTAGTCAAGCACTTGATTCGTTTTTGTAATAGATGGCAAAATAAAGTGTAAGTGATTTAAGACGATCTGCTAACAGATAAATTATATTACATTTTAGAGAAGAAACCAAGTCAACAATTTATACATACATATGTACAAATGTATAGGGTCCGCCAAATAATTTTTTTTTTTTTTTTTTTTGAAAATGCCACGAGTATAAAAAAAGTACTGAATATTTTCTCAAATTTCTTTTTTTATTTGAAAGTACAATCCTTATGGTTAATGATGGAAAATAATTTCATTCAAATGGCTGCGTCGGCTGGCCATGCAGTAGTCTACATGAACGGTGCAATTTTAAGCACATTATCGATTGTGTGCAGCTGTATTTCACCAATGGCTTCACGAACATTGTCCTTTAAAGCGTCAATTGTCTCTGGCTTGTTGGCGTAACACTTATCTTTGACGGCACTCCACAAATAATGGTCCAACGGTGTCAAATCGCAGCTCCGAGGTGGCTGATAATGCGATCTTCAAAAACAGGGCTCAAAACATCGAGTGTAGCTTCGGCTGTGTGGCACGTAGCGCCGTCCTGTTGAAACCGAATGTTGTTAATATCCTCCTCTTCAATTTTTGTGAACAAAAATTCGTTCAATATGGCCCGATAACGATCACCATTGACTGTAACGGCCACTCCTTGCTCATTTTCGAAGAAAAATGGCCCAATTATGCCTCTAAACCAAAATCCGCACTAAACAGTGACTCGTCTTGGGTGTATCGGCTTTTCAATGTATGCGTGCGGGTTTTCTGTGCCACAAATGCGACAATTTTGCTTGTTTATATACCCGTCAAGATCTGAAAAGATGATTTTTTTGGCAAAATTTTCAAAGTAATGTCGCAATATTTCCCAGCGTTGTTCAAGCGTGTACACAACCATATCCGCTCAGCGGAAGGATAAAACTAATTATCTGTCAAATCAGACATGAGCTAAGTGTTACCATTCACGAAATAAGCACTGGTTGAAAAAAAAACGTTAGACGGCGGACCCTATATATACACAAATGTAGATATGTATGTATAGTTAGGAAAAATCTAATATCTTGGGTACTTTTTTTAAAACTGCACAAATTTAAATCATATAATATACCAAAGAAATATATATTAAATATTAATGAAACCTCCTTGTTGGATGGAAAATTTGATGACATTAAGGTTTAAATATGATTTCGAGCATGTGGCCGCTACGGCTGCAGCATATAAGGCGTAATCTGCAACACCAATTTTCACCAACTTTTCGCAGCATATGTGGCCATATTTCGTGAATAACTTTTTGAATGTTGATTTCCAGGCAGTGCTGACAGCAAGAACATTATAAATTACACACTACCGGACTCAAAAGTACACATATAAGAAAAATTACACACAAAGTTCTGTTTTACGAACTTTAGTGACACCAGGTTCTAATCGGACAAGAGTTTTTATCGTAGAAAAGTCCTCTCTCTAAACATCAAAATATATACACTGACTGTCATTACAAGTCAACAAAATTAATAGAAAAAAATTAAAAATTAATAAAAAAAAAGAAAAAAAAAAGCAAAAAAAATAAAACTTAAATAATTCACACTTCATTAATACCCGGTTTTTTATCACATATAATACAGGATGCCCGCTGGAAAGGTACATTACTTTTTTGCCTCCACTTTGGTAAACATTAGTGAAGTAGAGACGTGGCAAATTTGTTACGGAAAAATATTCAGTGAACCAACGTGTTTTAATCGTTAAAACATTTTATCAAAATCAATCATCACTTACTGTGACGATGAGAAAGTTACGTGAAATTTTTGGGAGAAACAACGTACCAACAAGACGCACTATTCACCGTATAGTGCTCGATTTCGAAGAAAGAAGGACTGTAACTAATAGGGCCAAGCATGGACCACAACGTACTGCAAAACCGGCTGAAAACATTACTGCTGTTCAAGAAAGTGTGCAAAACAATCCATCAACCTCTATTCGACACCGTGCTCAGGAGCTTGGTCTGTAAAGAACAGCTTTGGTCACAATTTGCATTTGTTTCCATATAAGATTCAGTTGACACAAGAGGTTCCTGCAGAAGACCATTTACGCCGCCGTACATAAGCCAATAGGATGTTACAGCTCGCCCATGACAACTCCGATTTTCATGAAAAAATCATAATGAGAGACGAGGCACATTTTCATTTGAAGGGTTATGTGAATAAACAGAATAGTCGGTTCTGGGCAATGGATAACTCTCAAATTATTCATCAGTCACTTTTGCATCCATTAAAAGTGACAGTCTGGTATGCAATTTGGTCAGGAGGAATCACTGGACCTTACTTCTTTGAAACTGAAAACGGCGTAACGGTAACTGTCAATGGGGAGCGATATCGTGATATGATACAAAACTTTTTAACACCACAACTGCGTGCTTTGGCATTAACTAACACGTGGTTTCAACGAGACGGTGCCACCTCGCATACAGCCAGCATTACAATGGAACTACTGCGAGACCTTTTTCCACATCAAATTATTTCAAGGAAAGGTGACGTTGATTGGCCTCCACGGTCACCTGATTTGACTGCTCCGGACTTCTCTTTGTGGGGATATCTGGAAAGCAAGGTTTATGCAAACAAACGATAAACGTTGGAGCAACTCAAACAAAATATTCGTGATGAAATTAATGAAATACTGCATGAAATGTGTAAGAATGTAATGAAATATGTGCTCAAAAGGGTTCGCATTTGTTTTGCTCACACAGGCGAGCATTTATTTGCTATTATATTCCATACATAATTGCCGACATTTCATAAAATCAAAAATTATAAGCAAACAAAGTAGTATATACCTTCCCGGCGGACACCATGTATTATTGTTTAAATAAAAATTTAAAAAAATAAACTAATATCTGGTTGGATAGCCCTTATTTTTTATAACACCAGAAAGACGTCTTGGCATGTGTAATAATGGATGCTGCTGTGTTGCTGTTGGGCTGCGCGATGAGATGAAGAGAGATCTGATACTCTGGTTCTACTACATTGGCCGTCATTTCCGTAATGAAAGTCCCTGCTGGTCTACTCTGCTACTGCCAAAAGGAGAACAATGTAGTGAATGCAAACGATTTCGCTATAAAACACACTCGTGAGGTACCAGGTTAAACTGTACGCACGTGCTTGCTAGCTAGCTCGCTTATAGAGAAATGGGCGGGGATCTTGTTTACCTGAGTTACCTTGCAGCAATTACAAAAAAAAAATCACGTGCGCTTTAACAAGCCCCTTACTATCAACACATTTGTTTCCCAAACCTTCTTACACATCAATGTTAGAGAACCCAGATGTCAAGGTTCTCGGCCTCTATACCCTCCCTTCCTATGGTTTCTATTGGCCTAAGTATATGTCAGAAACCCCAAACACCATTAACCTTTTCAGTCGATACCTAAGTTTTACTTAAAAGTCCAAATTATTTCATATTTCAAAGCATATACAAATATTTATTCAAATTATCCTCATACTTTATAATAATAATATCAATTCCTAAATTTTCTATAATATTTTTACTAACACTATTTTCATGAGTGTAATATAGTGTAAAGATATAAAACATTTTCCTATCTAAAGATACACTTATAAATTAATTTGTCATCAAAGAGATCTTAAGTTTTAATTCTTTTTTTTTCTTTTTTTTTCCGTATAAATCTCTCATAAGTTCAATTTCGATTTTATTTTTTCGACCTTAAAATCTCTTTGATTACAAGTAAATATAGAAAATAATGTTAAAAGAGTATTGTTAAGTATAACAATAAAAAAAAGAGAGTGTGATAAAAAGAAATCAATCACTTACAGTTTTTGATACTCTTGTTTTCAAATCCATCGCTGCTTGTTGAAGGCCTCCACCAAACCGATGACTGATCGTTGTTGTTGTAACTTCTTAAGCTTCTCTTTTGTTTAAAACTGTTATACTTGTACAATATTTATGTTTAACAAAAGATCTTTTGGTAATAATATGCTATTTTAAGCACAATTTAAAAATAGATATGTAGGGTTTTCAGATTAGGTTTTAATTAAGGGTTAGTCGTTTTTAGTATTAATTAGGAATATTTTAATAAGGTGAATAGGGATTTTAGACAAATTTAGACTCATATCGATGATTAGGTTAAAATAATTATATAGGGTTAGGTTAGGTTTTAATGTAGTTTAATTATTAATCAAATTTTTACATGTAAGGCTAATTAGTTTAGGTTAGAGTAGATTGTAATCATATTAAGGGTATTTTCTTTTGATTTTAGAGGATATTTTAAGCATTTTTAGATATATTAAAAAAATTAATCATGTTAATATATAATAGAGATTTTGGGGTAATTGTAAGTAGGTTATGAAAATTTTGGAAAACTCTAATTATTCTATCATTATTTAGGAGTATTTTTAATATTATTTAGAATTGTAACTTTATATTAATAGTTGTTATTGGATTGTAGATTTTTAATTAGGTTGTATTTTGAGTATTTTAATTATATTGTAGAGTTTTCTTTAGTTAAACATATTTTACTTAAAGTGGTAGAACTTTGGTTATACTGTAGATTTATTGGTAGTGGTGTTTTTTTATAATATTTATGTAATAACTTATCTTTACTGACAATTGTTTAGTATTTAACTTAGGACCCATTACTTGGTTTATTGGTTAGATGAAACCAATAACCTTTTAAATACCAATGGTAGATGTTTTCTTTCAAGGGGACGATGATACATTTGAGGACAATGAATGTGTCACAAAATTGAAGTCTTCGTATAGATGAGCAACCACATCTTCTTCAATCTTCACAATTGATTTTTAAAAGTAATTTTACGGAATTGTCAGGGTAGTATTTTAGATGGTGTTCCGGGGAAGAGTAGGACCATCAATAGGCCCGTAGGTCTAGTTGCCGTCCCCGGAATCGTGTAACCTAGGAGGAATTATATTTTTCTGTATTATCACAATTCACAATTTCCCCACTAAAATCAATTACCTGTTATTATTATTATTATTTTCTTCCCTTTGGTGAACGTTCTCTCTTTTTTATTTCGTTTAAAAAAAATATATTTATAATTTTAAAATGTTTAAAATTTAGTTTTCAATTTAAAATTTTCACTTTTTTTTTTTTCTTTGGCCCTTATCTCACTCAGTTAATCTTCACGCTTCCAGCTCGATCTTAAAATGAACTTCTCTAATAAAATGACACGCTCATCGAACTAGTGCCCTTTTATACTTATAAAAAGCTCTTTTTTTCACTCTATTTTTCTCATTTTATCCTACCAAAGCCTATATCTTTAACTATATCTCTCTCTCACCTATGGAACTCATGTTAATATCGTGTGATAATACCGTTATCATGTATGTCTATTGTTAAGACATAACATATACTTAATCTATCACAAGCCTATAAAAGATACTATCATTCTATCTCTGTCTCACTAAAGGTTTAATAATGATCATATGGGTTAATATATTTTTATCACCATCATCATGTATGTGAACATACATGATATTTCATATTTGCATCCAGGTGATAAATAAAGATAGAAACAAAAAATAAACAATACCCATACTGCTCATGGTAATACGATATTAATAAGATAAACAAATAATTAAAAGATAACTCCGAAATAAAACAATCAAAGATATTTAAAAGTATGAATTCATAAAAAAAATGAATTATACGATATTAATAAAAAAATACGATATTACACATGTTAAAAATAATTTTTTTCAAGTAATCAACACTGATTTTCTCTCATTCTTCCAGCAGCCTTTTTTATGAGTTCGTTTTTCGAACAAACGGGATCTTCGCGTATTTGGCGTTCTAAATGGTCCCATAAATTTTCTATGTGATTCATGTCTATATATTGAGCAGGTGTATTAATCACTTTTGGGCAATTATAAAGGAACTACTCACTTTATGTTTAGGGTCGTTGTTCTGATACAATTTAAAAGTTCTTGCAATTCCCATATTTTCTGCAAAATGTTCAAATAAACATCCTGTTCACAATGCCTTTGATAAATACCAGTTTCATAACCTCGCTTGCTGATATGCAGCCTCACACCATTACACTTCCTCCTCCATGCTTAACTGTTGGAATAATATTTTTGCCTTTCAACTCCATAGCCGGCTTCCGTCACACCATAGTTTTTCCATCACTTCCAAATGATTTAAACATTCTTTCATCCGAAAAAATTACGTCTCGCTGTCAATTTACATCTTTATTTATATCCTCCTTAGCAAATATTAACCGATGATTTATGTTTTTTAAATTCACAAAAGGCTTTTTTCAGGCAATATGGTCATTGAGCCCGTCTTTTTAAATTGTGCGACGTATTTTTGCTTCTTGAACTGTCTTTTCAAATACCGCCGCAACTTCAGCCAGAATTTTGGGGGCACTTAGGCTTGGATTAACTTTGATTTTTCGAATAATACGGCGCTTTTTTGGCTGGCCAGTTTGTTCATTTAAATCTTCGGATAACGTCACTGACAATATTTGGCATCATATTCAATATTTCAGCAATATTTGTATATTTTTTCCCATTTTTGTAATGAAAAATCGCTAAATTTCTTTGCTCTAACGAAGTATTTTTTCGTTGCGACCCGTCGCGGCGTTTATAAAAAAAAAATAATTAAGAATGACATTTTGAAAATAACTTACGCATACATGCAGCGTTAACAGCGTTGTATTTTATGGTAAAACTAAAAAACGGAATATTAATGATGCTTGCATTTCTGTAGTTCATTAGTTTCTTATTTTTTTGAAATAGATCCACTCGATATTAATTAAAACCAATTAGTGAAAAGTTAACTCAGAATATATACATTAAGTAAAAAAATAAACATTAATAAGATGTCATTATATTCATTTAGAATTTTTGGATTTCAGGTACTGATATATAAAGAGCGAATATTAATGACAGTCACTGTATATAGATTTTTTTGGGTATTAATTATACATCAAATATGAGACTTTGTGAATAATAATAAAACCAGCATTTCATCCAATACAAGCTGTAAGTTTCATTAGAAACACAGAAATAACTCGTATTATTGAGCTCATCGCATAGTCGATCTAAACAAAGTATGAATACTTAAAATGCAATAATGAGACAATTAGTAATAGTTTACATATCCTTCGTAATCCAGAACAGTCAGTAAGCGCCTTGGAATTCATTTGAACAAGTTTTAGCATTTTAAGCTAAACTAGGGTGTTAAACTTTTTCTGATAAACTCTGCTCAGGCGTTTTGTAAGTCTGGTAAGGTACGGATCAACCAAACCTTTGCATTACCCGTTGTTTGCTTGTCTTGGTAGAATGGGAAATTGTTTGTTGTTTTGAAATTGTATAGTCATTGAAATCACAAATCCTACACACACCATTGAATAACACTCGTGTAGCGGTCCCATCGTTCCGATTTGAGTTTTTTTTTTTTTTTGTTTTTGTTAAGTTGGTACATCTGTTTTGATATTCCCGTTAAATCCTAGCGTTATAGCTTGACATTTGCAAAAGCTACGTAGCCAATAGTACATCTATCTCTATGTGTATTGGCGATTGTTACAATTTTGACCATTGTTGAGGTCGCAAAAGACATGATTTGCGAGTCACAATCCGATCCCACATTTATCAAAAGGATCTTTACTAGAGACGAGACGTGGGTTTATGAGTACAACATGCCATCCAGACATCAGGCAAGTGAAAAGCGTTCACCAAATAAGCTGAGACCATTTTCAGTCAATAAAGAAGGCAATGCTCTCGGTTTTCATTGATTACAACGGCGAAGTGCATTATGAACTTTTCCCAGAAGCCCAGACAGTAAGCAAAGCGTATTATTTGGGCGTTATGAAACGTTTGCTTTAATCTATTCGCTGAAAAGGACCATAATTGTGGCAGAAAGTTTGTAGATTTTGCACCATGATAACGCTCTGTCGCATAATGTCATCATTATTCTAAATTTTTTGATGAGCATCAAACAGCCACCGAATTCGCCTGATTTGTCCCCTTGCGGCTTCTTTCTGTTCCATCGAGTGAATAAGCTATGATAGTTGTATTCTTGGCTACGTAGCTTTTGAAAATGTCAACCTAACAAAAAAAAAAAAAAAAAATCTCACATAACTACCACACGGTAGTTATTCCGGAAACTTTTTGATCAAGATAGTATTATAAAAAATTTATACTCTAGGAATTAATAGCAGTTAGGGCTTGTATGGTGTTCGTTTTGTTTTTGTGTGATTTTACTGATGAACCATGGCTCACTGAAGGAATATTTGTTTATGAACGAAACAGAATTATAGGATGATCTGTGTGATGTGAGAGCTATGAGGGTAACGATGTGGCTATCGGAGGAAACGATAGGCTGATTTGACCCCGAGTATTCTATGACTGCAAAAATACACAAAAATGAAATTCTAGGAACTGCGTGATGTGTAATTCGCTAATGTCAGAATGTCAGACAAGCTGTTTTTACTTAGAAGAGCAGACTTAGAACTTTCGACAAAGTACTTTACAGCCCATTGCAACCTGAGCTACCACTTATAAAAAATTGATTTCTCCGAGTTTAATGTCTATCGATTTTGTTAAAATTCAGAGGACTCTCTTTGCGATTGTTCTGCTCTACACACTGTTTTCCTCCATATAAATTGTGAAGCAATAAAGCTTAAATTGTGCTTGGCTTTCCTAAAAGCCTTAAAATGAAAGCTTGTATTTATTATGATCAATAGATCTTTTTTGGTCGCAGTGCTTTCTGGCATAGATTTAGGATTAGAAACTGTGGACGGCTTGTATTAAGGTTATGTTCATACAACAATTAATTTTAAGAACTTAGCAGCAACGGTCCATATAGTGACATAGGATGTATTGAAATTTCGCAGAGTGTTATTGACGAATGAAATAATTTAGTAGCTTTACAAATTTGCCGGTTGTATCATAGAAAGAGAAAGATATGGGTGGGTTAAGTATGAGGCATTCTTATGGCTCCCACCGTTGTGAACTATCCAGAGTATAGGTTTCATCGTAATTACTGACTATAATCAGTATATTCTTTCTGGACCGTTTAATTAAAAGGGTGTAAGTGTCATCGGGCCGGATGGCATTCCAGCGCTGGTCCTGAAGCAGTGCTCTTCGAAGCTTGTTCGTCCATTGCCTAATCTTTTTCCATTTTACTGGAAGCTTGCCAATGTAAAGCCAATCACTAAGAGGGGTGAGTCTAGTAACACTGAAGACTACCGCCCAATAGCAGTTTTTTCGGGACTTTCCGAAGTTGTGGAGAGTTTGATTAATTGCCACCTTGTGAAGAATTTAGAGTCTAACAATTTGCTGAGCGATCGCCAATATGGATTCAGTAGAAATCGCTCTACTGGTGATCTGCAGGCGTTTTTGGATATTGGAGCGAAAAGGTGAAATTTGAACAACACAGTCACAAGTGATCTGCCAAAAATCTCCAAGTGGGGTCGAGTGAACGGTCGATTTTAATGCGCGCAAGACCCAATAGCGTTTTCTAACACACAGACGTGTTGGTGTGGTGTCATCTGGGTAATGGGTAATGTAGATACTTAGTAGTCAGATGCTTTTGATGTCCTGGGCATGGAAATTCGCTTTAACGACCATATATTTCGAGTGTCGCAAGAAGCATTCAAGTGCCTCGGCTTCTTAAGACGGTGTAAGAAATATTTCACTCCATCTGATCTCCTTAGTATTTGCAAGACTTATATCCGACTTAAAATCAAATACAACGCTCATGTAGGGGTCGGTGCTTTATAATCTATATCGGAGCTTCTCGACCGTGTACAGGAGACGGTAATGCTGGAGATGGTAGACAATTCTATCGATTCATTAGAGCATTGTCGCAATGTGGCGTGCGTTTCTTTGTTCTATCGGTATTATAACGGAATGTGTTCTGACGAAATATTAATATATTCCTTTATAGTACCCGTATCTGTCGCAGAGCGCATCCCCTTGTTCACACTACTCACTCTTTCCACAACCCACAACATATTTTCCTAGAACCAGAACAATGTACTGCATGAGTGAGATCATCCACTGAGTACTGGTCTCATATTAAAAAAAAGAGATGAGTTTAGAAAGTGAAAAAGCTCAACGAGTTCTCCTACCGTGTTTTAAATACGGGTAGAACTAAGACGGGTAGGCTCACCTTATTGCACCATCTTTAATGAAAAATGAGACGTGCAATAAAGTGAACAATGAGACCATTTTACGAAGACTTGCACGAATTGTTGGTCTTTTTTGTTAGTCCTCTGTCTATGTGTTTCAGGCAACAAGGTTGACAAAACCAAATTTTTCTCTGAATTCATTTTAATCATAATTATTTTATTTACATTTACAAAAAAGATGTTTTTCTTTTTTATTATTTAATTTACATCTCCAATTGCTCTTTGTTAATTTCCACTTTTTTCTTCTCCTCTTTCCCCTATTTTCAGATTTAAAAAACATCTTTAAAGTGTAAAATCGACAGTGAAGGCAAACCAAATTTTGCTGGTGTTGGTAGAATTTTTTCCATGGCAATTGCAGCATCAGCAGCTTCTGTTTTCGCTATTGACTGTTATTAATACCGAAAAAAAACTCTCTACTCTACTACTCTCGGGTTACAGATACGTAGCAATGCTTTTACATGTTGTGTGGCAGGTTTGCATGTTCAAAAGAATTTCATTTATGCCATAAGTACTGTTATTGGTTGTGTTGTGCTGCTGATGTGGTGGCAACGTTGTCATGTGAATTATAGAATGCAAACGTTGTGTGTAGTTACAACAACGCGCTATGTTGCTGTTGTAAACTAAAGAGGTGCTGCTTTATTGTGGCAATTGGCCAAATAATAAATAAAACGTTAGTGAAATGATGCTGATGTTCATGTTATTGCCGATAATAATGATGATGCTGATGATGACGACGACGGTGATAATGATGATAATGATGATGCCACCATTGCTGACGATTGTAATATTAAATGCAATAAGCAATTTAAAAACAGCGGCAGTGAACATGGCTACAATGTTGCAAATGTACAAGAATACAAGAACGACAGCAAGTAGTACTTCAAATACAGTTGATATGTTGTTTACTGCAACAATTGCAACAAAGTTTTAAATAAAAAAAATGCAAAGAATATAGAGAATAACCAAAACATGATACGAAATTAGAGTTGTTGCAAGAAAAACAGCAAAAAATACAAATTAAATAACCAACAGCAACTGCAGCACAAAGAGAGTGGAAAAACAAATAACACTGCAAGCACACACTCACTAACAAAAGCAAAACAACGCTATAGCATAGGGAGAGAAAGGAGGAAAATAGTGTATGTGAAGTGTGTATACAGTTGAACTCACAAACACGGCTTACATTTCACACTTGTTTAAACACAAACGCTGGCTGCCCCCGAGTCTTCAAACACAACTCAAGCAAATCCTGAACAGAACTCTGAAACAAATCCACTCATACACACCTCCCTCCCTACAACTTGTTTAGTGGTGGTGGTGGTGGTATTGCCTGATTCATTTGCCTCCTGGGATTTTAAGCACTTTTTTTCGCTCGTGTTGCATGCAAAACTTATACAACAAAGTGCAGCAGTACACGCTTTTACTATCTGCCTTGCTGCCATTGCTGTGCTGATGATTGCAACTATGCGGGCAATTCAAATTGTGACACGCAGCTTCTGCGAAACGTGCTTGCTGCTGGTGATTGTCATAAGCGGTAAGTGTTGTTGTTGTTATTATTATTTTATTTCTTTTTCTCTCTCTCTCTCTTTCTCTTTCTGTAATTTTTTATGCTTCTACACACATTATCGCACATTTTTAAAAGTGCATAAGTAGCAGTGCTGTGTGTATTTGTATTTGAAAGTAAACATTTACACACACGCTCTTACAAAGTGTGTTTTCATAATTAAATACACTCTCTCATAAAGCAGTGCGGTGTGTGGGGGTGGGTGCACAGATAAAGTGTGTATTCTTTGTTTATTGGGTTGGTGCACAAGTAATTTTTGTAAAAATCTTAACTTTAAAAAACAGATAAAATCTGGCAAATTAGTTTTGAAAAACATTCCACGAAGAAACACGGGACTTCTCTCAGTCAATGAGCTGAGCCCGATTCTATTTTTAGACTCATTGAAAGGAACCTAAAGTTAACGCCGGCTAGGAATGACAAATGTGTTACAGAAGTTTTTAATAGTAGTAGTACTCATAACCAGTTTTAGTGATTAGGAGTTCTGATGAATTTGATATGGTAGTGGACACACACACACGCAACGGCACCTACTCTTTGAATCCAAGTGACCGTTGCCAATGGAACCCAAACTAACATAACTGCCTCAAAACAATACAAATTAACGCATAATCGTTAATTATAATTAACTGCTCATTAATACTCATCTATTTGGCTTTTTGTTAAGCTATGGGCCACAAGAATAATAATTTCCCGTTGTTCCTACTAGGGCTTAGGCCCTCAGTAAAATTCTTGAACAACTCTCCATACTGTACCCACCTGGGTTTTATTGTTTTCGTAGTTTATTTACAGCAAAAATAATTAAAATGTAAGTATTGGTTGTGCAAATTAATTCGGTCCGTGTTTTAGCTCAAAAAGCTAATGAATTAACAAATTTATGAAAATAAAAATTTAACAAATCACTGCTTACATCTTTTCCCCGCCTCTGAGCCAATATTCAATACTTGGCGCTGAAAAACCTCTCGTCTTTTGAGTGGCTCCAACTTGACATGTAAAAAGAAATTGTATTCATCGAAACAGCTAATAGTCAGAAGGTGTTATGTTTGGGCAACGCTTCTGGTGCGGCATTTAATCAGTTCTAACAACTGTTTGTAAGCTTTTGCGACGTAAAGCCGAGCGTTGTCATTAAAAAAAATAACAAATTTTGCTTGTCTTGATTATCTTGAATGCCCGGGTACACATATGTGTACTTTAAATTATCGTTATCACACGTAGCGACATTATTGGGTAGCTGCTGGAATTGTGTTTCTTGGTGTAGACTCTGGAGTTTCTAAGGCTATCAATAGATGGAATTTCCAAACCAAAGTTATCAGCATTTAATTTTAGAATTGGCGAATTTTAATATCATTTTTCAATAAGCCCACGACTGTTTTAATATTGACCAAAAGGAAACGATATATAAAAAATAAACTGTTATTATAATCGCTTCATGTTCAGCTTTTAAAAGGTCGGCAGCTTCGGCAGCTTTTCTCATAACGCACGATTCAGCGAGTTTTACCACCTCATAGAACACAATGCCGCCTTGATTCCACCAAGATTGCAAAAGCGCATTATAAACGCTAAACAAAACGTAATGGTACCAACAAACAAAATATATTGTTAACTTGAAGGAAACTTGGAAACAGTTAATAAATCTAATAAAACCCAAGAAAACCCATCAAAAAGCCAATAAAATCCGGTTGGTTGTGTTTTTTTTTTAACCCGGCTTTGGCCAACTCTAGTGCTAACGCCTTTAATTCACTCCATCTCTCTCCGCTGTCGTTTGCTTTGGTATCAATCTGTCTTCTCCATGTGTGAGCGGGCGGCCCATTTTTCTATTACCTTGCGGGTCCAGTCTAAGGCAATATATGTGATATCGTTACGTCTCCTTCTTAGGGTATGTGAAATCCAGCGCTCTTTACACCTATTTATTTCATTCAAAGAGGCTGCTCACCTGCACTTCGTGAATGCATTATACTTTCCCACGTATCGCAGCGTTCCGAATTTCGCAAGCGTACTGAATAATGAATTTTATATTCGCATTACAGACTGCAGTTTTTCTACGCAGAAATATGAGGGACGAGTTTAAGACTGATACGCCGTTTGTGGTCATGATGCTTCGAAGATAACAAAATGGGCCCATACCCTCTATTGCATTCGTTCCAATTGCAAATTGTTCCTAAAACGTCGACTTAATGTGGATTATTTTCGCTTTTGCCACATTAATCTCTAGACTGGCTACTTTTGCCGCCAGCGTTTAACTTCGTTGATTCGATGCACGATTTTGGAAACTGACAAGAGATAAAAAGACAGATATCGCTCACGTAATAAAGATCATATAGGGTGCGCATTTAACGTTTTTTTTTTCAACTAGTGCTTATTTCGTGAATGGTAACACTTAGCTCATATCTGATTTGACAGATATTTAGCTTTATCCTTCCGCTGAACGAATTTGGTTGTGTATAAATTTCCCTAAGTGCGATCGACTTACAGAAGATGCCGATTTTGCCAAAAAAAAAATCATATTTTCAGATGAAGTTCATTTTGATCTTGGCGGATATGTAAACAAGCAAAATTGTCGCATTTGGGGCACAGAAAACCCGCACGCATACATTGAAAAGCCGATACACCCAAGACGAGTCACTGTTTGGTGCGGTTTTTGGTCCAGAGGCATAATTGGGCCATTTTTCTTCGAAAATGAGCAAGGAGTGGCCGTTACAGTCAACGGCGATCGTTATCGGGCCATGTTGAACGAATTTTTGTTTACAAAAATTGAAGAAGAGGATATTAGCAACATTTGGTGTCAACAGGACGGCGTACGTGCCACACAGCCGAAGCTACACCCGATGTTTTGCGCCCTGTTTTTGAAGATCGCATTATCAGCTACAGAGCTGATGTCATTTGGCACCGTTGGACTATTATTTGTGGGGTTCCGTCAAAGATAAGTGTTACGCCAACAACCCAGAGACAATTGACGCTCTAAAGGACAATATGCGTGAAGCCATTGGTGAAATATAGCTGCATACAATCGATAATGTGCTTAAAAATTAGACCGATCGTGTAGGCTACTGCATGGCCAGCCGAGGCAGCCATTTGAATGAATTTATTTTCCATTATTAACCGGAAGGATTGTACTTTCAAATAAAAAAAGAAATTTGAGAAAATATTCAGTAGTTTTCTTTTATACTCGTAGCATTTTCAAAAAAGAAAATTATTTGGCAGATCCTATATAATCAACCCGGTAATCCCCACGTGGGTTTCGATACTTAGTTCAAATCATTTTAATATTGAGTTACAAATCGGGCTATGCTGTTGCAGTTGAAACTGAAAACTATGTTTGGCAGAATTATTGTATTTGTAGCCTTAAAAAAACTTTGTGCTTTACAATTCAAATATCATCGATAAAGACTTTAATTATATTGTAGGGAATTTATTTTTTTAATTTTTGAAATATTTTTAAGAAATATTTTTCACACTTACCAATACCTAGAAAATTTATATAAAAAGAAGAAAATATCAAGTGAAATGCATGTTTTCTCTGTTTTAATATTTTTTTTTTTTTTTAAGAAAACATTTTATTACGCCACAGCCTCATGGCATTATTAGTTTCGTTCAGCTTTCAGCTACAAAGTAAAGACCCTTCAAGTTAATTGTACAAGTTTGTTGGCTTTTAACTAAAACTGACTAAATGACTGACTAATTTCGCTTTCTCACTCTATGAGTACAATTTAATGAACATTAGAGATGCGTTTAAATACCAACGAAAATAAGATACTTTTTTTAATCAAAATAAACTTTGTTTTTAGAAAAGTTTTATAATTTTCGCTTGAATTATGAGAAAAGTACTTAAATTTAGTTTTTAGTTTAAATCCAGGAGCGTTAGAGATAAACGATAAGGCAGCAGTTCAAAAAAAATGGCATACAAACAGAAAAATAAAAATGCCATAGAAGCAGAAACTGGTTTTAAAACGAGTGTTAGACTTTGATTTTGCAGTCGGGTATAACTTTAATGAAATACAGCCAAATCTATTTAATACTTATTCACTTGATAGCCTTTACTAATCGTTTAAAAATTTTTTCAATAACATTTGTAAACATAGATGAGTTAGAAGGCTACACAGTTGGTCAGTCAAAATCGTTCACTTAGTACACTTGCTCATATTTAAAAATTACAAATTACAACTTTCGTTGAAATCAAGTTTCGTTAAAGTAACTGAGATACTTACATACATACATAATTCCCGCGACATCCAAAGTGGGACAAGAGAGACTTGTCTCAATCAATGGGCTGCAGCCGATTCTCTTTTTAGACTCACTGAAAGGCACCTACAATTTAACGCCGGCTCCGAACGGCTTATGCATTAGTTAGAGAAGTTTTTCATAGCGTAAATACTTATAACCAGTCACTAGCAGTGCTATGAGGTAATACCGCTGTTGAAAATTATTTGATGGTCTGGTCTGTTCTGGTATTGAACCGAGGACCTCTTGGTTGGTAGGCGAGTGTCTTACCTACCATACCACAGACTACCCGATGATGGCACTGTTCTTAAGGCGGAGGCTTATGGTATAGGTTGGCCGCTAGGCGTATCTGGGAATTAAATCTTAAAGCCTATTAGGATCTATGTAAACAGTCTAGCCGCAAACAGTGCTCACAAACCGTACGTGATTAAATCGTAATATATCCTCAGCTGTATTCTCTCACTCGCTCAGCTGGAACAGAATCATGTCGAACTGATATGGGTTCCGAGTCATGCGGGCATCCGCATGAAATTGCTGATGAGTGCACTACTATTAACCTCTGTGGCTCTCATACAGGGGGACGTGCACGCCAGTCTATGTGTCGAGCTGGATATACAGACGGGCACTGAGCAAGATGGAACACATTTGCCACCTCTATCACCTCTTGTTGAATCTGCAGAATGCATTGGTCTTCTCTTCTTATGGAAAGAACTAAGTTTCTTTTTAGGTTTAAAAGGCATTCGATCGGGCTTCTTTTGGGCATAATTACTGGCCACTGTATGATAGGTCGCATGTCAGTGCGCATGGGACGCTCTGATCGTGGTTACTGTAGGAACTGCTAGGATGAGAAGGAAGAGAAATCGATACAACTTTTCTGTGAGAGCCTTGCTCTATGTGAGCTTAGGTTAAGGGATGTGTCACTGTCGAAATTGATTGACTTCATCAACTTCCGTTTGGCTCACGTGAGCGAACTGAAAATTTTTGAACTTTAGGTGGGAATATTTTGGCACTCTCTCATGTGAGGCATTTTTGCTTCTTTAATTGGTATAACTTGTAAAGGGATCGTAAATCTTGAACGACCTAACCTAACCTAACCTAACTCTCATAATTGCAATTAACACTTTCCATTATTATCTATGACCTTTTACAATTTTTTTGGTAGCCTTATAATTTCCTCGTTAAAGCAAATGGTAGTGATTAAACGGTGCATAGTCTGGACTATACGGTGAGTGCGTCAAAATTCGGCAGCCCAGATCGGTCTATTAGCGGCGGATCATCACAGATGCATTGTCTGGTTTGGTATATCGTATTTCATCCCACGATAATTCCATGAACGGTATCAAACAAATTCCTATGTTTCCAGCGGTCATCCACAGGATTTTTTTCTTCGTCTCTTTTCTAGGGAACATATTGGCTTTCCGCAAAGCATCCATTTTTTTGTTTCAGTCTCATTAATCATGTTGTTTTTTTTTTAATAATCTACTATAGCTCGCCTTCAAATGTTTGTATAGTGGTAAAGATCTTTGCTAAGTGGTAAGTCACGTGGGTATCAGCATGCTGGCGTACCCCACGGTCCCCAAGGCACGAGTAAATACAATGCGTCCATCAACGCCCTTACCTATGACGAAAATCATTAGGGAGTACAAAATTGGAAGGCATATTATTTGGACATGACCTCCACACCTTCGTAAAGTGTCGGAGATAATCTTAACTCCTACCGATCTATAGGTCACGGCACCCGGTTGGGAATGTAACTGCACATCAAGGTAGCGTTCTCCCCGCGATTTTAGAATAAACCACAGCCACCACGTTTCTCCCACAAAGTGGCTGCTGACTCTCTTGGTACCAGAATTATGCCTCCGATCAAGTTTTTTAGCTTAGATGCTACTACGAGTGTAAGTCCCAAATAATTCCGGGCTGGTGGCCAATAAAGCAACCTAAATAAAACCAAGAATACTATACAACAGCAAACGACCAAATAATCATGCATCAATCGAAACAACTATACAGTCAAACAAACAACACAATCACACAACCAGATAGGCACATCGCAGGCCAGAACCAACAGAGCGCGCTTAAAACTGCAGATGATGCCGTATTCCATAACTCTCAGATCTTTCCTATTAGAGACTAAACTTCCGTGGTAGCAGAATTAAGCCTCCGGTCAGGCTTCGTCCCAAATGACTCCGGACTGGTGGCCAACAAACAGTGCAAAAAGAACCCAATAATACCTAACAACAATAAGCGTGCAAACAATCATACGTCATTGCCAGAAGTAGGCTGGAAGGTCATGGGGAGTTAGATGGATTCGTCTGGAGGGAGGCTGAAGTCTCTTTAATAAGCATTAGAACCTGCAATCAAATTTTTTCGTCATTTCCCCTACTGGGGATTCGAGCCTGGGCTGCCTGTATGTATACATGCGGTCTTACCACTACAGCACGCCATCCTCTCACCCACAGCACTCTCACCATACATTTTATTAAATCTTCCACTAGTTCTTGTGTTTCTCCTTTTTATAGTAAAAATGAATCACATGGTGTGCATTCACAGAAATAAAGCCGAAAGTTCAATTTGATCGAAGCTTTACGGCACGCCAAAAACAGTCGACTAAATCCTCGGTATAATTTTGCATGACCATAGAACAAAAGTTCATGATGTAGCTGAGGTATGAATAAAGCATTTTGTATGAATTCTTGTGTATGAAAAGTCTATGCTCTCTATAGTTGCTAAGGCTCTACCATAACTCCAACCGTTCGTGTGCATTCTGACGAGTTTCGTAACTGTTGACTAAACATGGATTCATTGCAACACACCAGAGGCTAAAAAGTGAACACGTAAAATGTGGTTCAAAATTTGGTGAAAACAGCAGACGTCTACCGACGTGCTAGAAGTCAACATTTGCCCGACATCATATTCCATTATTAATTCCCATATTTCTACTTTATACTCGTATGACTAAAACTGAATTTGTCAAAAAAATGTGTTTGTAAGCCAATTTCTTCCTAACCTAGCCCACCCTTTATATCGAAGTAGAATGGTGATTCGCAATTTTGTTTTCGCAAAGGTTTTGGTACGCTGGAGCTCTCTATGGAATACGTATACTTATAGAACCCTTATGTTTTTTTTATGTTTTTTTCCGGTTCGCTATAAGGCTTAGATGGATTAGATTAATGGATGTGTTGTCAGGTGATTCAAAAACATTACGCTCTTTTGAGAGTAGCGTAGGGTATACAAGTCAGTGGTAATGCGGGAGAACAAAGAACAAATTTGCTCAAAATTTCCTTAAAAAAGTGAAATTCTTTTTTCTTCATCACTCATCACTTTTGAACATCGCTTGACATTCAGTAGAAGATGTACTGACACTACGTTGTCTTTTTTCAGTTCAGAACATGTCTATGCATAATTTGTATTCTCGAAAAAAAAATTGTTTTTGATTTTTCTCATTTTTTCTTTCTCTACTCGGTGTGTGAGTATGTGTGGAAGGGTATGCATACAGCTTCTAAACTCATTAGTCCATATAATGGTGTTTGCATGCTGCATAAACTTTAAAAAAAATCGTTTTAAAGTGTTGTATACTGCCTATATGCGAATTGTGACTCTTTAAGAGGCTGCCAGAAGGAGTAAGTCTAGAGAAAGAAACTTATAGAAACTCAGTGAATCACGTACCATATTTGGCAAATGAGGATTTTAATTTGTACCACACAAAGTGTGTGGCAGAGGGTTAAGAGCTTATGTTACATAAATATGTGAACGTTATACAGGGTGTGCGCCTGAAAGGTATACTACTTTCTTTGTTTATAATTTTTATTATATGAAACAGAATGGATCTTATATTGATAAATGTTTTATTTAATGTTGGCAATTATGTATGGCATACAACATCAGATAAATGCTCGCCTATGTTAGCCTCACAAATGCGAGATCTTTTGAGCACATTTTTCATTACATTCTCACACATTTCATGCGGTATTTTATTAACTTCATCACGAATATTTCGTTAAAGTTGCTCCAGCGTATCTGGTTTGTTTGCATAAACTTTGCTTCTCAGATATCTCCACAAAGAGAAGTCCAGAGCAGTCAAATCAGGCGACCGTGGAGGCCAATCAACATCGCTAATCCTGAAAATAATTTATTGTGGAAAGGGGTCTCGCAGTAATTCTATTGTAATCCTGGCTGTTTGCGATGTGGCACCGTCTTGTTAAAACCATATGTTGTTAGTCAAGCCCAAAGCATGCAGTTGTGAAGTGAAAAACTTTCCAATCATATCACGATATCGCTCCCCATTGACAGTTACCATTACGCCGTAGTCAGTTTCAAAGAAGTTATGATTGATTCCAATGAAACCTCTTGACCAAGTTACACACTAGACTGTCACTTTTAATGGATGCAAAAGTGACTAATGAATAACTTGAGGGTTTTCCATTGCCCAGAACCGACTATTCTGTTTATTCACATAACCATTCAAATGAAAATGTGCCTCGTCACTCATTATGATTTTTTCATGAAAATCGGAGTTGTCATGGGCGAGCTGTAACATCCTATTGGCATATGTACGTCGGCGTAACTGGTCTTCTGCAAGGAGCTCTTGTGTCAACTGAATCTTAAATGGAAAAAAATGCCAATCTATGTGCAAAATTGTGACCAAAGTTGTTCTTGAAGACAAAGCTCCTGAGACGGCGTCGAATAGAGGTTGATGGATTGTTTTGCACACTTTCTTGAACAGCAGTAATGTTTTCAGCTGATCTTGCAGTATGTTCTGTTCCATGCTTGGACCTATCACTTACAGTC
This sequence comes from Wohlfahrtia magnifica, assembly GCA_023159175.1. Classification (NCBI taxonomy): domain Eukaryota; kingdom Metazoa; phylum Arthropoda; class Insecta; order Diptera; family Sarcophagidae; genus Wohlfahrtia; species Wohlfahrtia magnifica. The sequence continues at coordinate 2,090,426 of JAKWBJ010000212.1, read as the reverse complement.
CCAATTTCTTCAAAATCATACACTACACGATAGATAGTGCGTCTTGTTGGCACGTTGTTTCTCCCAAAAATTGCGCGTAACTTTCTCACCGTCACAGTAATCGATGATTGATTTTGATAAAATGTTTTAACGATTAAAACACGTTAGTTTCCTGAATATTTCTTCATAATAAGTTTGCCACGTCTCTACTTCACGACTACCATATATGAACTGTCAAGACATATGTTTACAAAAATGCCGGCAAAACAAAGTAGTAAACCTCCCAGGCGGACACTCTGTATTTAAAGAGTAGCACGTATGACTTTAAGAAGTATGTTTACTAGAAAGGCCGCCACTCTTTTCGGTTATGAGGAATTGTTATTAACTTGATAATTAAGTAGTAACTTTGACATACAAATTAAATGTCTATTGCATTAACTTATAAAATAATATTTTGAGAAGAAGGTAAGCTTTGAACTGAGATTTCTAAAAAGTATGTTTAAAAAAAGATTTTTTTAATGTAAAAATTTCATTACATTATGTTCAAAGCTCTTAAACTGCGAAACAGTTACGCTGTTTGATGTCTTTTGCCATTTCCTTTAAAGTTCGCAAAGTACGTGTTTGCTAAATATTTTTTCTTTTTATCCAAAGGCATATAAAGAAATGAAATAAAAATTAAACTGTGGCTTTGATAGCTTGTAACGTAAAACCACTTTTGATTGAGGGAAAAAATAATTAAAAATTTCTTGTAGTTAAGTTTTAATCTAAAAGATATTTAAAAAAATAAAAAATTTTAAGATTTAAAGTTTAAGTTTTGTTCAACGAAGGTTTTGTTATCCAAGTATTACCTAATACCCACTTCTTAGAATTACGGACTCGTGTTGCTGAAAGTAAACTATAGCGTGCCTAGTATAAGAGCTTCCGATTTCTTATTACAATCGTAGCCGATGACAACAACTCCAAAGTTCCCGTTGCTCATTGAAGTATCTGATACAGATAATGGTAATTAATTAAAAAAAAATTTTTAGAAAACAGTAAAAATCTTATATCACGTTAAAGTAGATAACATTCTACATCACTAGGCATAAAAATATTTTTGGTATCGATTTCCGTTATGCTGCTACGTTCTTCCAAAGTAAGAGTTTTTCAAAGTGAAATTTCTATGGTGTCTTTAACGATAATGTAAAAAGTAACAATGGATCGATTAACTTCAGAGGAGTAAGATTATTTTTGCGTTTTTATTCATATGTTTTGTCAATGTAGACATTTTTTATGTTGTTTGAAATAGAAGCTAAAAATCAGGCAATTTCGGAATATATGTGGACTTAAAAGTGAAAAAATCCCTTCTCATATTTGCTATACATATGCATTGTGATATTTTGTGAACCACGTAGGCATCTGGAACCTTTTCTAAATATCTGTAATATTATTTTAAGTCAGTAAAAATCCGGCCTTTAAATCCTTCATTGATGGATTCGATTCTTCGAATGGCTTCATTTATCGTATAAACTTCCGATAATGAAGTCGCACGCTAATTCTGAACATGAATATAAAATTGTTTTAATTAACAAAGCCCGCAAAGTAGATTTGTTCGTCAGCCAAAACTACAGGCTACACTGCAAGGCGTTTCTTCCAAAATGCTGACATTTCGGCACAAACAACAAACTTTGATGTCAATTAAATAAAGTGAACATAATAATGGTAACAGTTTCAAGAGGTTTTCAACTAAAAATTGACATTTTTCGAGAGTTTGCTCTCGATACCGCTAAATACTTTGTGAAAATGTATTCCTGGTGTGTCGCTGTGGTATGGTAGGTAAGAAACCAGCCTACCAACCAGAAGGTCCTCGGTTCAATACCAGGCCAGACCATCTAAAAAAAGAAACAGTCTTTCGACAGCGGAATCACCTCACCTCATACATTAGCTAGTAACTGGTTAGGAGAATTGCTAATTACTATTGAAAACTTCTCTAATGTATTTGCCGTTAGGAGCTGGCGTTTAACTATAGGTCGCTTTCGATGAGTTTAAAAATAGAATCGGGTGCAGCTCATTGACTGAGAGAAGTCCCCATGTTCCTTCATGGAATGTTATGGAAATTAATTAATCCGTGGTATTATATGTCTCCAACTGTTCAGATGTAATTAATTCATGGGCCATAAATATTAAAACGTGCCTTATTACCGATATGGCAGTTGTCAGAAGAGGAACAAGAAACTCGAAATAGAGATTTGAACAATTTTAGAGAGAATTTTTCGCGAAAATTTTCAAGAGAAAACTTTAATGAGGATATATTTTTAACTCTTCTAGTGATTTTCGATCCTACTATTTCCAATATTTTTCACAAGACGCGCTGAGCCTATTAATATTTGAACAAAATCCAGAAAATCTTCAATATAGGGATGATGATAATGGCGATAATAATATTGTTGCTGATGATGTTGATGTCAATATTTGTCATAAGTCCGATGATACTGAATAAAGTCTTTTTCATATACTATGATTATTTTTGGGTGGAGTGGTGTACTGGTTAGAGCGCACGCATAACCACACAAACGACCAAGGTTCGACCCCAGCAGAGAACATGACAAAGAAAAAAATTTAATTGTGGTTTCGAATGTTTAATAATAAAAACGGCTTTAACTTCCCTCCGGACAAATCCATCTAAAAAAAAGAAAAAGCTCTGACTTTCCCGCATTCCTCTGGCGATGATGACAAACATCAGACGAATGATCAAGAAAAATACGCCACCTACTGGTAAAAAATTACAATGCTAAAGTAAAGATCACCACCAAGTAGCAAGGATCTTTACCACTACACAAAAACAAAATCATATGTAGGAAGCTACAGCGGATTAATCATCTACTTAGCTTGAAATATCAAATTGATTAAAGAAACTGAAACAAAGCAATAGATGCTTTGTGGAAAGCCAATATGCTCCCTAAAGGAGTGAAGGAGAAAAAATATTATTATTTTTATGATTTTTAAAAATGAGGACGGCGCAACCATTAAGTTCAATAGAGACACCTATCGCGCCATGATTACCGATTTTTTGTGCCTATCTTGGTATTGATGTGAACGACATTTAGTTTCGACAGGATGGTGTAACTTGCCGCACATCTCATGGCACAATCGGTTTATTGCGTCAAACGTTTGATGGCCGTTTAATTACCCGAAAAGATTATGTCAGTTGGCCGCCAAGAGGCTGCGATTTGACACCGTTGGACTATTTTCTGTGGAGCGCCGTTAAGGACAAGTTTTATGCCGTCAAACCAGAGACAATTGAGCATTTGAAGTCCAACATTCGTGATGCCATTGGAGAAGTACGACCACATACACTGGAAAACGTTCTCGAAAATTTGTCCGATCGAATAGGGTACTGTGACGCCAGCCGCACCTGCCATATGAATGAAATAATATTTCATTTCTAACCGGAACAATTGTAGTTCACAAAAACAAAATAAATTTGGCAAAATTTCAAACCGTTTTCGTTTTATTTCATTTTTAAATTTGAAAACTAAATGGCGCACCTGATATAATTTTGAATATTCCTTTGCATTTGAAGAAGATTCAAAAAATATAAATGGTTTTAAATATAAACATTCGTTACAATTTCTAAAAATCATTTGTTAACCACAAACCAATGTCTGAATTTAAAAGTTAACAGTTTCCACAGTCTTGTTGTGATATTTTTGAATCGAATGAAACAAAATAGTCAAAAAAAGTAATTAAATTTTATAAAATAAAATAAATTATAATTAAATTCAATAAAATAATTTAATTTAATATTTTCAACTATTTTTCATTTCTTAAACATACAGTTTTATTAATATCCAAGTGCCTTTAATGAGAATATATTCACCACCTCACTAACCCAGCTTTAAAATCCAATATCCACTAGAAAATTTCCTGTTAATTATAGGAATGCTGCCAGCCATTTCTCTATCAGTCTTAGATAAATAAAAAAGTATATCATTTTCATTGTCGCCTTCATATCTGCCCTCTTTCACAGCTGAAATAAACATTCACAGTGACGACATACAGAATTCCAAACGAAATTAGAGCATCATTAGAAGAAGGAAACATAGACTCGGATGACATTTTTTCGAAGAATTTTTCTCTTTCACTTGCCCAAGAGTATTTGTGTTTCTACTCGAGTATGAGTGATAATTTTGTATTGAATGTAACTGGGGCAAGCAAGTTGTAGTAAAAAAATTGTTTTCTTTAAATTTTTAATTCCAAGAAATTTCGAATGACTTGTTTGCTTCTTCTTTACATTTCTCACATTCTGTTGACAGTCTCTTTCTCAATATTCTAGTGATTTTTGTTTACCTCGTTAATGAGCAAAGGTAGTCCCTGGTGATAACCTTGTAAGCCTTTACTACGCAGGAATTTAAAATTCTATTGACTGATTTAAGTTTCTTTGAAAAGAAAAAGAATATCAAGAAACAAATTTAATTTTATATGCGATTTAATTATTAATTATTATTCCTGTTTTATAATTATTTATTTCCGGTTTAATGATTTATAAAATAATTGAGGTTTTCTTTAAAGTTCAATTCAATAGCCACACACGCACTTATTTCGAATTAAATAAAATAATTCAAAGACAATGATGCACAACAAAGTTCTCGTTGAAGGTATCTTTACAGTGTAGAATAAGTACTAACAATGACATAAAATAAAAAGAAAAATTACGATCTAAATTTAGAACAAGGACCTATTTATTAAAAATTAAATAGGATAGGATAGTAGGTAGTTACAGTCACGTTAAATCAAGGCACACTTGAGCACGCATATCGGCCCGTTGTGATACCACATAAAGCGTTGTCCTTTACTAGTCACTAAAATCTTGAATAGCCAGTTCTGATGACCAACCAGCGAAAGCGCATAGAAGCACAAGAAAATTTAAAATGACCCAGTCTCAATAAAAACACGGCGTGCTTCCCTGTTCGTTAAACAGTCAGCTCTTTCATTCCCAGGAAGGCTTCCATGACTAGCGACCGAACATAGAGTGATTATTTTATGACTTAATGTGTTACTTGACATTGAGTTCTACCTATGCAGAGAGTTGGAGGAGACGACGGAGCACATTTTCTCTGAATGTGTAGCTTTGGCAAACACTCGGAGGCGCACTTTTATGGTGCTCACTATGAGCCCTGAAGAAGTTTGTCTATTTCCCATTAGGGATATTGTGGTCTTCATATGCAAGCTTAAAGACCACAATATCCTTCATACGTAAGCTTGAAGACCACAATATCCCTAATATGGCTCCGGAGATTGGAGGATATTTATCCGCCGATGGATATTGACTCGATGGAGGACTAAATGGGCTTTGTTCTAGGTGATTACCACCCTCTACAGCTAGTGCATTAGCGGGTCTGAGACCGGATCTTTAGCTCGCAGTTCCATGGCCATTTGGGCCTCTCCGACCCTGATAAATAAATAATATCGGTGGTTTTTGAGGTTCATAACTTTGGGTTGGCAACACTGCTTTATTTGACGACCAATTTAACAGCTGATAGTTGCGTTTTGTTTAGTTTGTTTAGACTTATCCCAAAGCTAGGCTTACAAATTGTTTAAATTTTTTAATTGAATTTCCATTAAAAATGTTGTTCTTGTTTTTAGTTGAAAGTGTATGTAAATAAGCAGAATTGTCGCTTGAGGAGTGAGGACAATATACAAGCCTTTGTCGAAACATTATGACATCCACAGTAAATTACTGGTAATGATCAGAAAGTTACTGTACTGTACTGTACATAGGCAAAGCCTATTGTACATTGCTGTCAACCACACCGGTTTCAGTCTCACCGCTGCTCTGTTTTGATGCATTCCATCTAAGTGGGCGATATATAAACATTTATCCAAACAAGAAAGTATATGCAGTACCAGCACAATGCACTACAAGAGTAGGGGTTATTCACTGAGTGCTGGTATTAAGAGAAAAAAATAATAATCGCTTTCTCAGAAAACCTTCTCCTTTTAAGGCGCTTCAACTTTGAAGGCGATTTTGTATTTCTTCAAAGGAAACTCATAAACTTATTCCTCTTTACACGGCCTGGATAGTTTCTAAAAATGTAGGCCTTAAATCGAAACGCCTTTAACCGAGATGAATATGTGTTGCATTTACTTTTCTTACACTTTTTTAAAAATCCACGTTTCTTTAATCGTAAAACGAGGTAATTTGCGCTTAAAGCGAATGTGTTCCATAATACAAGCAGGCCGTTATAGCGAAATATCATGTAAATAAATCCCGTATAAAGAGGTGTGAATATATTGTATCCGCCGCAACAGACAACGGACCAATGTTTGGAGAATACGACGTATGCGGAATTTGATCGTTTCTAATAATTGTTTTAAGACTTTTGCGACATGAGGTCGGGTGTTCTTCGTAATGCATGATTCAAACGAAGTAATTGCAGTCTGCTTCGATCACCTAGTCTTAGTAGCTCATAGTACACAATGACGCCTTAATCCCACCAAGAGTGCAAAATCGCAACAACGTAATTGTATAAACAAACAAAAATATTGTCAACTTGAACGAAACTTGGAAGCAAATATAAAGCCCAAAAAAAACTCCATAAAAACAGGTTTATTAAAAAACCCGGTTTTTTGCCAACCCTGTTTATTTGACATCCAATTTAACAGCTGATAATTGCTTTCTGTTTAGTTTAGTGTGATATTTCATTATAGACTTACAAATTTTTATTTCATTCATAATTTTGTTCACCGATTAAGCCCATTTTTGGTTGCATGGGTACTTAAATAAGCAGAGTTGTCTTATTTAGAGTGAGGATAATCCATAAGCTTTTGTCGAAATACCATTAAATCCACAGAAAATTACTTTTTGGTACGCTACTCATTTAAGTGAATAAACCTACACACATGTCACATGTAGATATGCACCCTAACAACAGACTTGGCCTCTTCCTCACTACACACCATGAAAAGTGTGTAGTTGAGGTCTTTGCACTTCTCGGCAATTCAGATCATTGAATAATTTCTGCCTTATTCTCGTACTTCGCTCTTCATGAGGTTTCATCCATGGTTACAGAAAGATTGGTTTTTAGTTACGGGAATGCTCGTTGGAATGAACTCAACGACTTATTCCGGAATTTGAATTAAAAACTTTGTTTTCTTGACTCAAACAGAAATGGTCGTAAATATAATAAGGCTGCGGATGGATATTTTTATCACATCCAGGAAGATATCGATCAAACGTAGAAAAAAATCTGGGTTTAATAAGATGTGTAAAATAGCAGTCAGATCCATAGAGGCAGCGTTCAGGAATTTGCGCAATAATAATGTGTCCATACTGGTTTGCATCGTAAACAGGCGAGATCTTCGTTTTCATCAGTACTTAGACGCGAAAAGGCTCTTTACGTGCAACACCTCCTTGCTAAAATCCTTATTTTTCCACGAGGAAGTAAAAAATTCGTCATTCTTTAAAAGGTTAAGAAACAGCGTTAGTTCGGTTCCTGTCGTTCTAAAGAATGACCGAGTATTCACGAACCCGTTTTAAAAGTCAAACCTTTTATTGAAATGTTTGCAAGTACTTCTCACTTACCGGAGAGCGTTAAACCACTGCCCGAACTGAAAAGAGTATTAGTAGCTATGCCTAGTAAAGCGTGGTCCACGATGTTAATTATGAGTCTAGTTGTTTGCCCAACTTAATTTGATATTTCGTTTGACAAATTCAACCATGAAGAGGTACACAATTGAGCAGCGCGTTTATATTATTGAAGCCTTTTACGAAAATAAGCGTTCAAATCAAAATGCATTTGTGATTTTTTTAGTCAGCATAATCGACTAAATGTGCCCACAAACTGAAGCATTGAGGGCAAATTTTAGCAAACCGGGTCTGTAGAAAATGCGGAAACATCTTTGCATGCTCGCCCAGTTCGAACTGCGGAAAACATTGCTGTTTTTCTTTGTCTCATGTCGTAGAGATGTTAATTGGCCTCCAAGAGGATATTTAACAGAAAAAGTGTTCATAAATAAGCCAAGAACAATTTAAGAGCTAAAGGATGAGATAATTCGGCACATTAATGACATTTAACAACAACTATGTCTCAGATTCATTGAAAATATAGACCGATGGATAGAGTTATGCCACCGAAACCGTGGCGAGCATATAGCCGATATTTGGTTTAGCGCATAATTGTCATAGACTCTTCTATCATAATAAAAAATAATTCTCTGAAAAGTTTTTGTTTTATTATATTTGGTTGGACTACACTTTAATTTCTTTCGAGTCAGTGCTGTAAGAAGGGGTCTTGGAAATCTCAACGTTAATAAGTCATCTGTACCGGATGGCATATCAGCACTGGTAAAGAAGCAGTGTTTTTCGACTCTTGCTCGTTTAATTAGCTCAACTTTTAGTGCCGGTATTTTTCCAATTGCTGGAAGGTTGCTAATGTTACGCCAATCCCTAAAAAGGGTGAGGCTAGTAGCCCTGAGAAGCATCACCCAACAACAGTATATGCTGATAAAAGTTTGTGAAATTTGGTGTCCCAGATTGAGCATTGTATGCGCTAGCAATGTCACGTTTTATGACAATAACCCTTAGTGACATGAAATTTTCTCTCCAACAAAGCCCATTTCATTAGTAGTAAAAATATATTTCTTTGTTTTATTAATATTTAAGCTTGTGTAACTGTAAAAAAAAACATCCGATACCTATTCATTTAAAAAGTAAAAGTCTTAATTACTAGTCAAATGACTGGCTTATTAAATGATTTGACAAGTTTATGTGGTCATTAGCATTTATTTTATTTTTCGAAATTATGCTTGTCATGATGGCAAGTTGCTCGCATATATTGCTCACCTAATAATTACTGTTTCTGTATAATTTCTTTCACATATTGTAGTAAATGTATTATTTTCGTTCAGAATACAAATAAAAATTCAAATTGAAGCCAATACTCTCTATTGTATTGGAATGAAATACGAAATTTCAGAGCATATTTGCTTACGCAAACAGTAATTTCCTTCATTTTCCTTTCTTTTTGTTGTTTGTTTTCAATTGGTTGCCCCTTAAATAACAACTTTTGTGGCAACTAATTGAGAATTGCTACCAATTGCGTGTATAGTAAAGTAGAGCCTCTCACCCAGTCGCTCTCTCTCTCTCTCTTTCTCTTTTATGAGTTTTTCGTTCGCTGGTTACTTTTTCAAAACATAATTTCTTTTATTTTTATTTTTTTCATTTTCACACATGTGTACTTAGGTCATGTGTGAGCACAAAAAGAGCCGAAATGAAAGGCAGATCGAAGCATTCGCATATATATGAGCACACTAGGATTATATACTCATGCATACATTCATATTAAGCTTTGGCTTATGTATATATTTATCCATAGACTCACGCACATACAAACGGACACATATTTCAATATAATTTTCAAGTACCATCGATTTGATAGCTTCTACTGCCGCTGAGCATATAGTCTTGCCATCTACCCAAAAATACATACATACATACATACATACATACATACATACATACATACATACATACATACATACATTAACATTCCATTCAAATACAAACACATGTGCTTACACAAACAAAAATAATCGACGTATACACCCACTTGTACTCTCCTAATTGAGCGATTTTAAGTAGCATTTGAAAAAATTCGTATTTTCGGATACTTGCAAAGCAGAAAAAAAAAAAATTCGAGAATAATGTTTGGTTAACAGTTGAAGTGGATATATAGTATTCAAGGAGAGTTCGGGAGAGAGAGGGATTCTTATTACTTTTTCACTTTCCTTTTACGTTTTTATTTTTTGTAAAGTTGTTAGGTGTGCAAATATATTCGTATGGAGGGTAGTAAAATAGGTGGCTGACTACTATTCAAGTTTAATTTTAAGAAATTAAAAGAAGAACGTATTTCTGCTCAGCAATCGTATTAAAGCAAAATTTGTTTTAAATACTTTTTTCACAAATTCAATAAAAAATAAACATTTCTTTTGTATTTGACGAGTTGCTTAATTCACACAGTTGCATAAAACCTTAAATAAATACCATAAATTATATGTTATTTTATCGTTGCACAGTGGTATATTGGTACCAAAAAAGTAATTTTTTGACAATTGCTTTTAAAAAATCTAATGGTGCTGTGTTACACTAATAATAATCCACAATTTGTTTTAAAGAAAAGTAATATTTTGTCTTTAAAAAAATCTAGTAAAGTTACTTAAATGTGGTAAAACAAAAGCTGTTGAAAATTTTTGGGCAACTCAGTAACATTTTAATACCGTTTCTATAGAAATACATCGCCTTCTTTTAAATAAAAATAAATAAATTATATGGGTTTCATATGAAGCTTAGTAGATATGAGCAAAATAAAATGGCCTTATAAAATTCAGCGCTTGCAGGTTTGCTTGAGAAAAGGCAGTTAGCTCCAGCTACCTACGTCTCTTTACGAGTCCCAAATGATGCATGAGGGTCTATGCGTTGAATTTATCCAAAAAAATCCACGGACTTACACCGATCGCTGAACGATCTTATACATTTTCTTCTAAAATACGTACACAGAATGTTTGTAAAAGTGAATGAAATATTTAATTGGGGTCATATATTACTACTTTTTAAAGATCATTTCATGTAAATATTGCCCGCGGCTACTAGGTGGTCCAATTTTTACATAATATTTCCAGCCATTTGGCCGGTATCTTACCAATGACTCCAAATTCGGCAATTCAGATTGTTGACGTACTCATTAAGCTAAAGATGATTATGACGGCCTTAAAATTAATATAATTTACGAAACACATTTCTCACACAGCGTTTGCAAGCGTTGTTCGTTTGTTTGTCATGGTAACATTGCAAACCTTACTGACAATTTTTGGCATTGCCGCATGTCACGAATCTAAACCAAATAGCAAAAAATAATAATTTTTCATATGATTATTCGGAAATTGTTATTAGAAAATCTAAAGGAGTAACCTCAAGTACTGTTCGATTTCAACCCTTTTTGGAAATGTTCGTTCCTATATAAAACTAAGCAAGTATATAAGATTTCCTTATTATAGAAGTACTTTCATAATTTATCACCATGAAGACATACGACAATGGGCGATGGAAGATGGGCGTGGTCGATTTAAATGAAACCTGACATGTAACTTTTGTTTGTTCTAGAGAATTAATTTGAAAACATTTGTTTCGATAGAAATAATTGTGTGGGAAAAAAATCAATTTAGTTTGTGGGCTATTCTGACGAAATTTCATTTCTTTATTAACTTAGTCACTATAATACTCGTTGCGAACTTCCAATGATTTAGAACCACTACTTATATTTGTTTGCACAAAATTGTATAACGTCATCCCACTGTGCATTGTAGCGAATACAATCTTTGTCAGTAATAATGAAATCTGTTACAACGACAAATTTCTGAAGTAGATCTCCAACAGTGTTTGGATATAATATGAGTTCATTATTGGTATAATATCTTTAATAGGCTAAGGATAGGTAATATGCAATAGTTCTGATTTCATAACACTTGATGTATTTGTATTATCTCGTAATAACGTTCACTGTCGTACTGGTTTCTAGAGTAGTTGACAATATTCGGGAATACCTATGATATGATGGTATTTGAGGATAACAATTTAACGATTTGTTTGTATTTTACAACCGCTCGGGTTCTTGTAGTACTCGGTAGCGTTAAGGGAAATTTACAAAGGGAACAGCCAGTTCACAAACCGTTTACGGAACAGTTTATCCAAAGATTATTGATTATTGGGAGAACTAACTGCTAGTTCGAATACCACTAATGTAACAATCATTTCAAAAACCGCTGAGTGAATGACAAGTTCACAGTTCACTGAGATAATGAAGAGTATGAGATTAGCTGAGAGAGTAGCAAGCCACAAGCTTACTAAGTGAACGGTGGGTACAAGGACCGAGGGTCAATAACTTGATCAAAGACCGCTGAGGGAGTGACTGCAGAAACTGTTAGCTGCTATAGCGTTTGATATTATACTAATGAACCATATAGACCGTCAGAAGCTACTACATTGTGGAATAAATTACGGCACGTATGTTCCATAAAAAGGATTTCACGAGTTTATTAGCTCCATACTTGTTGTATTACTTCAATAAAATAGCAAGTTATGAATATCCTCAAAATAGGTTTTCGATGCAATGGTAGCCTCTTCGTTTGAACGAAACTCGCCCAGCCATTGTGAAAACTTTTAAGCAAGAAATTGTAGCATGTGGATAAATAAGGAGAGTATGCTGTAACTCCTCCATGGTAACGAATTAATATTTACAGCCCTTTTTTCTTCTTAAAACCAACTTATTTAACTTCCGATCAATATTAAATCTGTCCCAAAAATGGCGCTTTAGCTTCTACATTTCAAACAACTGAATGTGTTGAACGAACAATCTAATTATGTTTTTTCTGGAGCAAGTTTACCCAAAAGAACTCACTGTTTCAATTGTTCATTTGTCTTTGGTATGCTGTGATGGAAGTGTGTTTCATTCACATTCGCAAAAAGGAGTAAAAACTCATGGGAATTATTTCACAAATATATTTCTTGAAGTGGTTATACCCTTGCGCTTTTTCATATTTAAATATTCATACAAAGTGTGATGTATCCGATCGTAAAGGGTCCGCCATCTAACGTTTTTTTTCAACTAGTGCTTATTTCGTGAATGGTAACACTTAGCTCATGTCTGATTTGATAGATAATTAGTTTTATCCTTCCGCTGAACGAATATGGATGTGTATACGCTTAAACAACGCTGTGAAATATTGCGACATTACTTTGAAAATCATGGTAATGTTTCAGAATCAAAAATCATCTTTTCAGATGAAGCTCATTTTGATCTTGGCGGGTATGTAAACAAGCAAAATTGTCGCATTTGGGGCATAGAAAACCCGCACGCATACATTGAAAAGCCGATACACCCAAGACGAGTCACTGTTTGGTGCGGATTTTGGTCCAGAGGAATAATTGGGCTATTTTTCTTCGAAAATGAGCAAGGAGTGGCCGTAACACTCAATGGCGATCGTTATCGGGCCATGTTGAACGAATTTTGGTTCACAAAATTTGAAGAGGAGGATATTAGCAACATTTGGTTTCAATAGGACGACGCTACGTGCCACACAGCCGAAGCTACACTCGATGTTTTGCGCCCTGTTTTTGAAGTACGCATTATCAGCCGCAGAGCTGATGTCATTTGGCCACCTCGGAGCTACGATTTGACACCGTTGAACTATTATTTGTGGGGTGCCGTCACAGATAAGTGTTACGCCAACAAGCCAGAGACAATTGACGCTTTAAAGGACAATATTCGTGAAGCCATTGGTGATATACAGCTGCACACAATCAATAATGTGCTTAAAAATTGGACCGATCGTGTAGGCTACCGCGTGGCCATTTGAATGAAATTATTTTTCATTATTAACCGGAAGGATTGTTCTCTCAAATAAAAAAAGAAATTTGAGAAAATATTCAGTATTTTCTTTTATAGCATTTTCAAAAAAAAAAATTATTTGGCGGACCCTATACATGGTGTCTATCGTAGCAGCTACCATATTAAAAACCGGTAAGACTACAAATTAATTTAATACATCCTCTTTATAAAATTGAAATTGATTATTGCGGAGTCTGCACAGTATTTATCAACCCATTTTATGCTTTAATTGATGATTTTTTACGAAATTATCAAACTGTTCACATTATTATAATTCAGGTTTAGTTGAGTTAAACGCGGAAAAAACATTTAAAACAATGCTAAATAAAAAAAGTTGACAGCACTGCACTCTTAATGTTTAGTTAGTAATCGAAGTTTAGAGGAGTGCGTGGCGTCTCTTGAAAATTAAAATAAAATCGTAAATTCAAATAATAAATCCATAAATGTGCATAAAAAATGTATTTGAAACAAATATTTAAAGTGTGTTTTCAGATAACTATTGTGTTGAAAGTAATAAATATTGAAAAACAACAAGTTTCTACAGGGTAAGTGCAAAATATATAAGTTTCTTGGCAAACCTTTTTATTTCCTTAGAAAGGGGCTAACAATGTTAATCGGTGTTTAAAATTATAGTAAAATTATTAAAAATTTAATATTTAGGGCTAAAACTTATAAAAAGTTGAATAATTGTCGATTTTGGTCAACACAAAGTAATGGTGGCCAATTAAGCAGCGCTGCTGGCTTTCACGTTTGTTTTACTTTTTTCGCTGCCTTCCCCTTGGCAGTGTTAATATTTGTTTACATTTCTTGTGCTGCTACCAACTTTGCATTATTGCTGCCTATTAAACAGCGCTGCTGACGTTAACATTTGCTTACATTTCTTGTACTGCTTAACAGAATATGTGTCGGTGCTAGTTATGTAGTGGTGATGATTTTGCTTTATAATTTACATTGTTGTTGTCATTCAAGTATTAATATTTTGCTTAAATTTGTGTTTGCTGTTTCAAATTTTACATTACTGATGTGAATTTAGCAGCACTGCTGACGTTAACATGCGCTTACTTTTCATTTGCTGCTTTCTATTTTGCACTGTTAACGTTAATTATTATTTTTGATTCTGCTTTTTATTCTACATTGTTGCCGCTTAAGAAAGAGCGAGCAAAAAAATAAGTAAGGGATTACAAAATCAGTGTTGTCTATACTCAGATTTCAAAAAGTTCTATCAAAACTAAACACAATAAAAAAGGAAATTAAAAATTTGTATCATGATTACATATTATGTGTTTTTATAAAAGCGTACGAACATTTTTGTACAGAATAATTGTCAATACTCAATGCTCAAAAACAATACACAAAAGCATCCTTTATCTTATATGTATATAAAAATTAAGGTGTGTTTGTATGCTTGTTTGTTTGAGTTTATGAAGAGCTGAACTGATTTTCTTCTGAGTGGAACTATAGGCTATATAAATTTCAACAATTCCAACTGGGCGGTGCTACGCCCATACAAAGTAAATATTTAATTTTCTATATTTTCAAAATAGTAACAGAGAAGTATCTAAATTTAGCCCTACAACACTCAAAGAGTGGGCAGAATTAGGCAAGTGGGCGTGGTACCTCCCATTCAAAGTAAATATTGATTTTAGTATATATTTGAGAACGGTTATAGCTAAAGCTTTAAAATTTAATCAAATTACACTGGTCTACAAAAAACTGAAAATTATCTGGCCTGAAATCAAATCCGTTTTCATTTTTTTTACATCGGGTTAAAAGTTTTGTTTATAGGCGTGGCAAATTTTTCGCCTAAAATATGGAAGTTATGTTCATATATTTCCTCGTAACTTAAAACGACTTGATCGATTCTAATCAAAGTACTACCAAATGGAACTAAGTTACGAATAACTACGAAACTGTTGAAAATACTAAAAAGTTTTATTCAGTTAATTTATAGGAAATTTTGTTCCTAAGGATTTGGTGGTAATTGTATTAAAATCGGTCGTTTTTAAGTTGTGATCAAATATATTGATATTACTACCATTTTTAGGGCGAAAAATTTGCCACGCCCATAAAAAAATTTGATCACGATGGAGAAAAACTGAAAACGGATTTGAATTCAGCGCATCAAAATCATTATATTCCATACAGTTTTATTTAAAAGGTTTTTTGCTGTAAACCAGTGTTATCTGTCAAAAACTGAGCGGAATTGGCTTACAGGGCGTGAAACCTCCCATAAAAACCAAATACCGATTTCTGTACATCGTGAAAACGGTTAAAACAAAAGCTTCTAAATTTGGTCTGAATGTCTTTAAAGTCAAAACAAATTATCAGTCAAAAATTGTGCTGAATTGGTAAAGAGGGCATGGCACCAACCATATAAATTGAATATTGATTTTTTATATGTTGAGAACGATTGAAGATAAAGTTTCAGTATTTGGTACAAATAGCTTCATGGTCAATTAAATCATGGTACCATGGTACCTCCCATACACAAAATATTGTTTTTTTATATCTTGAGAACGGTAATTGGTGTTTCTAAATTAGATTCAAACAAAGTCGTGAACAATACAACTCATCAGCCAATAAGTGGGCGAATTGAATTAGTAGGTGTGGCGCCTTCCATTCATACTACATATTGAATTTTGTATGTGTGAAGAATGGCAACAACTAAAGCAGCATTATCTTTTCACGTTAGCCAAAAAGCAGGTATTGCAGAAAGCACACTGGATAAAAAGTATCTTTATATGAAACAGTCCATAGGATGACACACATATTGCGTTACTAGAATTTTGTCCATATGATTTTTATTTATTACTAACCTTCAAAGGATACGTGTATAAATTTGACAGTAATCTGACTATTGATTCGTGAGTTATAGCATTTTGTGTGAAGCAACTTTTGCTATTGAAAAAAAAAAAAAAAAAAAAATGGTAAAAGGCGAATTTCGGGTTTTGATAAAGCGTTGCTTTTTGATGAAAAAAAAAAATAAATAAATAAATAATAATAATAATACAGTGGAAACCCAACAATGGCTTGGTAAACATTATCTGAACTCTGCTCCATCGAGACAGATGGAAGAGACGTGGTTGCTGAACTTAAACGTGATCGTACAAAAACAAACGATGCAGAGCATAGTTGACGACCAAATGGGGTGAAAATCAGGGTTGGCAACCCACTGCGTAACCCAAGGGGTTACGGGTTTAAAAGTTTTCGTAGACTACAAATTGTTTTCGGAACTACAAAGTTATTTGTTCCGTTTTTGAGCTCAAGATAATTAAATAACAATTTATCAAATCACTGCTTACATCTTTCCCCCCCCCCCCCCCCCCTCTGAGCCAATTTCCAAATCTCGTCTCTGAAAAACACCTCGTCTTTTAAGGCGCTCCAGCTTTGAAGCCAATTTTCTATTTCTTTTAAGGAAGTGATTCGGTGATATGCTAAAAGATAAACTCATACCTCTTTATACGGCCTAGATAGTTTCTGAAAATGCGCTTGCGTTTGCTTCCCTTACACTTTTTATTAAAAAACGGAGAATCCACGGTTTTTAGCCGTAGAACGAAGTAATTTGCGCTTAAAGCGAATGTGTTACATAATTCAAACAGACCGTTATAGCGAAATGCCATGTAAAGAAAGCATGTATACAGGTATAGGTGTGAGAAATGTACAGGTATAGGTGTCGGATGCGGCATTTGACCGTTTCTAATAATTGTGTTGAAACTTTTGCGACATGAGGTCGGGTGTTATCATGTCTGTCTTTTTATTTCGGCCGAAACTGGAGCATGCTCTTTCTATGTCAAATTTTTGAATTTTGACCAAAAGGGAACAATAGTGGAAAAAAAGTAAAAAATGTAACTAAAATGGCGTTTAAGATAAGAATTAAAAAGAGAGTATCGAAGCAATCCGGGTTTTAGATAATTTTACAATAAATTTAAGTTTTGTCTTAAAGACCTTAAAACTGTTAAAATTTTATATAAAATTTATCACTTTCAACCAATTTGTTAATGCGATTTCATCAAACATACATTTATACATACATATTTAATATCTATTTATTGACTGATTTTATGTTCAATTTATTATTGGATGAATTAAGTTTGTAGCATTTTAAGGAAATTATTCAATAGAATTGCTTGTGATAAGCAAAACGTGCCTTTAATGTGCTGATTTTATTACAGGGAAAAACAAGAAAAAAAACTCTTAAACCTGAACATGTTATATGTGAACATGAAAACAATTTTCTTTTGCCCTATTATTGCTATTTCTTTATTATACATTTGCCAAAAATGTAATACTAGTATTCGAGAAAAAATAAAAATTTTACAAAATGCTACACAATTATATATTGCGAGTATAAAAGTGTTGTACAGTAGAGTCGCTCAAAGATAGATTACCACAAATTGAAATTATACAAAAATCAAAGCCATTTTGTTAATTGTTTGAATTTTTGGTAAAAGGTATTGTTTTTTTTGTCAAAAAGCGCTACATATCACAACATATTAATGACTTTTTCGTTTAATTCAAAGCTCTTATTACTTCACAGTTTATTCAAAATTACAGATACAAAATAGCTACAGAAGGCTTAGTCTGGAGAATATGGTGGATAGGGCATCAGATCATAGTCAAGTTATTGGACTTTGGCTATAGTGATTCATCACTTCTGCAATCTTGTTCTGCAATCGTCTTGTATTTTATCAAATTAATACTGAATCTGTCTGAAATCTCTTAGTATTCGTTGTTAATCGTTGTACTATTTTTAAAGTAATCGCAAATTGTGTCGCCACGACCTTATCGGACAACATATACACCTTAGACAAAACTATATTATAGAGCATCCATATTTCGTTTACCATTACAAAATAGAGCAAAAACTCAACATCTCAAAGCACTCCCTTGAGTGCTGTGCTGTGAGCACGGTTGAATGAAAGCTATAGTAACATTTACTGCGAGTACAGTTTTTTCATATCCAATAAATATACTTTTTAAAACGTCAGAGTTATTTTACATTGCTTAAAATAAAATAAATACCACATTATCTTAATACAGCAACTGATTTATCTTGCACTTAATATTTGTTTATACAACACTTTTATTTACTCTTAAGCACGACCTGACTTTATGACTGCAAAACGATAACTTTAAATATGTAGCAAAGCATACAGTTTGGAAAGTTTCGGACATGTCTCAAACGCTCTCATATTCTCTATTTTATATCCGTTAATTTTAAACATGTAAGAATGTGTTACCCAAAGATGATGGAATTGGCAATGCCGTCAAATACAGAAATCAGTATGATAATCAATACTAGGGTAACATATTAACATCCTTTACACAAACCAATGAACAAAAATCTCACAATACAGTTTCAAAGGCACTAGTGTGGTGCATTTTTATTTTCGTAAGAATATTATGGAATATTTGATTCCAAGTCACGCATTCACCGTCTATGATGTAGAAATTATAGCATTAGCTGTATGATATTTGACACCGTTTTCTTGAAACAACATAATGGCGCTGAATTGTAACAATTTCAGCTATCATGTCAAATTTATATACTAAAAAGGTTTAACCCAATTATGCTTACAGTCCAAAATCTGCATCAAAAAGTGATGCATTGTGAATGTTTTTTATTTTCGATAGTCGCGTATGTGCTCCCCAAATCCGCAATCTGAAAGGTGTAACACGTGCTTCATCGCTTGAAATGATATTCCACTTGGCTAGTTATTCGAGGAGTTCACTAATTCTTTCAACGAACGCTTGTGGCTTCCAGATTTCAGTTGTTGTGTAAATTATATTTTGTAAACATGGAAACATTGGATCTTTAGGGAGTAGATGACGTAGAGAGCTTTTAAGGACACTGCTAGAGGTTCAATATTTATCACGTGAACCAGATCACAAAATATTGGGATATACTGCTATACGGATCGTAATCTATTAATATAGCATGCTAAACTTTCAATAGATATCGTGATACTGGATCATGCAGCGGTGTCATATCATTATCATTATTATCACAGGCAGTATTGCATGGCACTGCGACCCATGGTATCTATTATGCCCCTTCAGATCTATAGTTTGTTCAGCAGATCTGCTGCCTTCCCAACAAACATCAGCAGATCTGAAACCATAGTGGTGTCAATGTCTCCCAATGAGACCCTATGTCTCCCTAAACATTTTCATCTAAACCTATAAAAAAACCCAAAATCAATCGGACTGTTCGCCGCCTTAGATTGGCGTAGTATCCTTTGAGCTTTCGAGTGTTGCAAACATTTTGTTGTTTTGTTGTTTTTCAATCCTTGATTAGCTTGAGAATGGTAGTAAGTGGTGCTGCACAGTAAGTTTACGAACCGATATAGGGTGTCACGGAAACTTTTCTATCCAATGCATTCGCTGTTTAATTACCATCTATTGTCCAGGTAATAAAAAAAAATTGGACCTTATTGCTAAAGGAAAGCTTTTGCAACGTATCGAGCCAAGTGCCATTAAGGTAACTGGACCGTCAGAGAATATATCAATGGTCTTAACCTTGGGAGGCATGCCCACTTGCCCAATCCAATTCATATTTGCTGCAGAACTTAGAATATGTGTACTGAATCGACGTCATAATCTTATTTAAAGTCTTTATTTAATAAGAGTAGATATAAAGGAATGGCCGCCTACAGCGATATCTGTTGAGAATTTTTCGACTTTTTCTTTTTCCTGAACCTTCGCGTAGCAATTACGAACAAAATCGCGGAAGGAGGTATGCAATTTGGTCCAGTCACTTTCAAGTTTTAAGCATATAAACAAATCACAATCTATTTGTACAGGGTGTCCGCCGGGAAGGTATTCTACTTTGTTTGTTTATAATTTTTGATTATATGAAAGAGAATGGATCTTATATTGATAAATGTTTTATTTAATGCCGGCAATTATGTCTGGAATACAATATCAGATAAATGCCCGCCTCTGTTAGCCGCACATTTTTCATTATATTCTCACACACTTCACGCGGTATTTTATTAATTTTATCACGAAGATTTTGTTTGAGTTGTTCCAGTGTTTCTGGTTTGTTGCACAAACCTTGCTTTTCAGATATCCCCACAAAAAGAAGTCCAGTGCAGTCTAATCAGGCGACCGGGGAGGCCAATCAACATCACCATTCCTTGAAATAATTTGTTGTAGAAAGAGGTCTCGCAGTAATTCCATTGTAATCCTGGCTGTATGCGATGTGGCACCGTCTTGAAACCACATGTTAGTCAAGCCAAAGCATGCAGTTGGAGCGTTAAAAAGTTTTCAATCATATCACGATTTCGCTGCCCATTAACAGTTACCGTCACGCCGTTTTCAGTTTCAAAGAAATAAGGCCCAATAATCATTGGACCTCCGCCTGACCAAATTGCACACCAGACTGTCACTTTAAATGGATGCAAAGGTGACTGATGAATATTTTGAGAGTTTTTCATTGCTCAGAACCGACTATTCTGTTTATTCACATAACCATTCAAATGAAAATGTGCCTCGTCACTCATTATGATTTTTCCATGAAAATCGATGATTGATTTTTATAAAATGTTTTAACGATTAAAACACGTTGGTTTACTTAATGTTTTTCCACAATAAACTTGCCACGTCTCTACTCTACGACTGCCAAATATGAACTGTCAAGACTAATGTTTACCAAAATGGCGGCACAAACTTTTGCTGTTCATCTTTACCACACTCTACTCTACTATTAAAAAATGTTGCATTTTTGTGCTGATCTATAAATCTTGTAGGCATCGTATTCGCCAAACTATGTAGTATCAGAGTAACTTTTAATGAAGGTGAGCTTTAATATACGAGTATGTAGGTGCGTGTGTGTATGTGTGTGTTTATTTATACCTCCGAATATTTATTGTTTCTTGTGTTACTTTTGGCCCGTTTTATAACATACCGACAACCGTTAAATGTATGATTGTATGTCCAATATGAATACATTTATGTTCATTTATAATGATAAACATGTAATAATAAGAATGATGTTGTTCATGATGATGGTGATGATGATGATGATGATGATGATGATGATGATGATTATTTATAATAATAATGAATTATTATTTTATTGTTGATTTATTGTTTTCTCAGTTTACTGATTAAAGTTTTACTCATCAAACAACATGGCAGGCCGTCCCCATTGTCATTATTTAAGATCATAATACGCCATAGAATTAATGTTTTTGTATGGTTTTTGGAACCATAGCTTATACATTGATTTAGAAAATCATAAGAATATTTAAAAGGGGCAGTTGTGGTTAGGAGGTGTTTAAATTAGTTTGTTGGCTGATGTGTTTTGTTACATTAAGTTCACGATTTTATTTATCATTACAATACACAAAAGGCTCATAAAGTTTTTGGACCTCCAGATACATGAATAATTTGTTTGTTTGTGTTACGAAATATGCTTGTGTGGGGAAAATAATGTTTAATTGCGCTGAACAAAACGACATCAGTTAAGAAGTTCATTCAATTGTTCAGAGAATATGTTTGTTACCTTTAATTGTGCGTAATTAAAAGGGAAGAGAGAATAGTCCAATTTTTGTCCTTAATATGTGACAAATAATCTGATAAAATGCGCTGAACAAAATGACATCAGTTAAGAAGTTCATTCAATTGTTCGGAGAATATGTTTGTTACCTTTAATTGTGCGTACTTAAAAGGGAAGGAGAATAGTCCAATTTTTGTCCTTAATATGTGACAAATAAACTGATAAAAATTTTAGTTTATAGTTTATTTGAGAAAAGTAAAATTAAAAAACTTTAAGTAGAAATTTGTTGACATGATTTGGAAGATTTTTGACTATAAAATGAAAAGAAAACGAAGGTTTTTTGTAAATTTATCACGTAATTTGGTAAAAATATTCAGGATACCGTAGCCTTCAAACGGTTATTTTGTAACGTGACGTTGTAAGGTACAAAGGTAAGCTAGAATCATAACAAAACAGAATACCAACATATAACACAAACAAATACACACAATGACCTATTAACAATAATACAAGGTCAGGCTAAATAGACAACGCAATGAATCTTACATTTCATTCCTGAAGATTTTTGTAAATAATTCTCATTGTGTTCATATTACTTTCAGCGTAAAGGATCGTAGTTTCGGGGTAATGGCTAGCTGGTAACCAGTGCTACTCACTGGTTGTCTTAATAAATTTATTACTAACCTCCAACTGTAAGGTCTACCTAATTTATTCTACAATTGGATTATATTTTTTTAGTTTTTTTAGGCTTTTTTTAATGCGATTTAGCTTTATGTTATTTTAAAATCTGGTCACATTGGTGAAAAAGGCCACACTCTTGGGGTCTTTGCAGTTGTATTAAGTGGAGAAAAAATGTTGAATTTCGAACAGAACCATTATTTTTCTTAAAAAAAAAAAATCTACAATTTGCAAACGTTGCTCTGGTGTAAGTCTATAAGTAGTGAAATGTCAAACTGAACTAAACAAAAAACAACTATCAGCTGTTAAATCGGTTGTCAAATAAAGCCGTGTTGTCAACTCAAAGTTATGAATCTCTTAAAAAAACATCCGATGCAATGAATCTTAACGTGTTTTATTTACATTCTGATTGATAAATGGATATTTAGGTAATCAATTGAAATAAATAAGTACATTTTTCGATTGCTTTGGTCTAATGTCGTAAATAACTCAATGACTTTCTTTAAATGTTCATAATTGTCATTGCGAATGCAAGTCGTACCCAATGACATGTTAGTCGAAGCCATTGGGATTTGTGGTATCAAAATGACTTTTCCTTCGTACTTTTCTTTAAGTATTGTTGCTGCGATAACGTTGTTCATCAGGTTTTTCACCACAAGCAGAATGCCATTACAAAGACGTGATTGGTTTACATTTCGTCACATTATGATTACTGATCAGACTTTAAGTTGGTGATTGTGAGGTTGTATTTCGGGTAATTCCAGCAAGTTTAAAAACTCGGCTTGATAGTTGGGAAGTAACGGAATTCACCGATTCGTATATCACCAATTCACAAGCAATTACACCAATTAGTTGACATCAATGTTTTTCGCAATCATGATATTTGTAATTTTGTGTAATGCTTGGAACCATCGCACTGTTCTTGGAATTGTTATACGTTGGATTTTCATTGATTTGCAGTGGACAGTTAAACTTGTTCATCGATCCTAGATATAACAAAAAAGTGGTCTATATTTTCCCTAAGAACTTAAATTAGATTACTACGAACACTTTGAAGGAGTGTTTGGTGATATTCAGACGCAATACGAATGAGTATTTTCGTCTTCGCCTTTCCTGTACACGGCTGACAATCTCCAATATAAACTTTGAAGTACACACTTAAAATGCGATCGTTCAGACGAATATCACCATCAATTCTCATGCCCAAAACATGATGAGCATATGCCTCAAAAATATTTTCATTATCCAAAGTCACAGATGGCTTGACAATATCGTTACAACTACGCCCATTTGCTAAAAAACAACGCATTACACGCATTAAACTCAACCCTGTTCGGCCAATTACACTCGGAGATTTTTATCAGGTCACATGTGAGTGTGTCATTAATTTTTTACGATTTTGTCACAATCAGTAAGATGAACGGCCTACGATCAAAGTAATATGAATAGCAAATGTTACTGTCATTCGTTAAAGATAAGATAGGTGCGAAAGTAAAAAAAGAAAAAGAGTAGTACCAAATGACAAATAAAGTGTAAGAATGAACATAATTTTGCGGTGAAAAAAACCTGAACTCTTCTAATGAGATTCCATCTATAACTGCTATTATAAAGCAATCTCGTAGAAAGCCCACTAGATATCGACTGAGGTGACTACTAACTCCAAAAGCAATAAGTGTAAATGTCAGCAGCCTGTGGCAAATTCTATTAAACAACTTAGAAGCATCAAGGCCACAACCTTGTTCTCGACAAACCCTTGAACGGATTTGTGCGACTTCTCGGAGAGCAACACTAGAAAATCAGCAGTAAAGCGGCTACTGCAGGAATCGTACGAGTATTCAGTATCGCTGAAAAAATTATTGGACTCCAAATACTTTAAAACGCGGTGATAAATCTGCCGGCCAAGAACATTGGCCACAGGTCCGGAGTTGTTTTATTCTCAAATCAATGGGAGAGGTAAAAGTAATGTCCGAATAACATCACTTCGAATTTGTCTATGTTGTCTTTATCATATGTGGGGCATTGGTGGATGCAGTGTATTCATTCGTGCTTTGGGCACCGTGGCGTATGCCAGCGTGGCTTTACTTTACTCACCTTTAAATTGTGACTTACTTCCTTACCAAAAACGTTTTGTTCAAAGTTTTTTCATATCGATTACTTTTAAAGATGATTACCGGTAGTTATTATTTATAGCTTTTGAAGGAATAACCACTTTATCTAACAAAGAAACAAGTGCTGTTCCCTCAAGGCAACAAACGAGTTTACACGTGTGTAGTCACTAGAGCAAGCTACGGCTCCATATGCTAAAAAATATAAAGAAATTAGTCATCATTGCAATAAGTGGAATAAGATGTTTTATTGATGGAGAAAAAATTTTTTAGTTTTCATATTCAAAGGGACTCTCTTAACTACATGCATACCTCACACATACGAGGCTTATGCAATCACCATCATACCAAAACCTACAAAAGATAAAACAGAAAAATGAGGCAAAACAATAAAAAATACAATTTTGTATTCATAGAATAGTCGTTGAGTTAAAAGTATAGCATCAGTAGAGAGATATTAAATGAAGTAAATAATTCAATATTATGGCAAAAGTTTTGTGCCTTTTTATTTTTATGAGTTTTATAAATTCATTCATTCATTCCATCAGTGAGTCAGTTTTTTTATCACAAAAACATACCAATTCATTTTATTTCGGCTTTTTTCTTCCATTTTATATGAACCAAAGAATTTAAGCGTAGATATGATGGATGAAAAAGTTAAATACCAAAAATACCCCTGAAAACACAAATACCAGCACAGAACAAACAAACAAATAAAACTGACATATCTACAGACACACAGGCGAACATAAATATTCAACAACACCAACTGTGAATATGCGAAAAGAAAAACAAAACCCAAAAAACAATAGAAACCAGCAGAAAAGAAAACAACTGTAACACCAATAACAATAACAAAATGTGAAAAGCATTAAAGAGTGGTATTGTAGAATAAGAGAGAAAACGGGGGAGAAAGAAAAAGTAAATAGTAACAGCAGCCGACAAGAGTCAATGTGCCATACCGGATAGAAAACAACGAACAAAAAACAGACATCGAATAGGAAATAATAAAAACAAAATCAAACTTTTGATTCAGAAATACCAAAGAGATCCTACACACATACAAGTCAACAAAAACACAAGCGCGCACACACAGTCAGGCACAGTCAAATAACGGTAAAGCCAACGCAAACTAAATCGATGGAAAAGCTCAACACGAAGGAAAAAAAATTTGTCAAAACTTTCGCAATAACAACGCCAACAACAATATTAACATCCCAGTGTTTTTTAACAACGAAATACGAATGCATATAAATACGAAAAAAAAAAACAAATAATCGAATTGTAGTACTTTGTTTGTGTACCAGTTACAACTAGTCATGAGAGAGACAGATAGAGAGAGGGAGCGATGGTCAATAATTCTTTTTTGTAAACGATAGATTTCAGAGTTGGACAATGTAAATCAGTAAGATGTTCTAAAGCCAATTTATAAGAATTAATTTCTTTTACAAAATTTATGGACAGACACAAACATCGATTAAAGCCGAAAGTCTCACACAAAGCGTTCTGCGATTTTATTTCTAAGCATTTTATGCGCCTTTCGAAAAAAGTAAAATCATGGCAGTTGTACGAGGGCGAATCCAAAATATGCCGACCTATTGGGGTGGTTGTTAGAGTACTCTCATACAACAGAGGCAGCCCAGGTTCGAATCCCAGCAGTACACATGACGAAAAAAAATTCAATTGAAATTTTCGAGTATTTAATTAAAAGACTTCATTCTCATTCCCCTCCGGAAAAATCCATCCAGTCCACTGACATTACATCGCACCTCTGGCGACGATGACAAACTTTGCATATCGGAGATAAATGGCGACTTTCAATAGCTTTGACGCACCATTTGTAATAAGAACTGTTTAGTTCCATAAAATAGCCATAGATTCTGCGGCTGTTCTACCTCTAAATTTGGTGCGTTATGAAGCAATTAAAAATTTAGTTTAATTATTTTGGCCATCGCAATAGTGGGTGTATGAATAGAATTTTTTTTCTCCAAGTTTGGCCTTTTTTCCGTAATTGCATCATTTAAGAGCTACAAAAATTTATCATAAAATTCGCCGTCTGTTATTTTGTCTTTTTAAGAGAATCAATCAAACTTAACTTACGGATGGGTACCCTGAGAGGATAGTGTGCTAATCTGTTAAGGGATTGTAGTTTTGATTCTCACCACAGACTGGTCACCACGCCGAACATATGGTCTTAGTTACAAATCCCGCGTTACTGGGAGCATTTGTGTTGTATACCTATAAAATGTATTCCTCATAAGAAAAATTTAAAGGACCAAGTTCAAAACCTATTATTCTACCCATTCTCTATATACACAAAAATCAATATCTTCTTTGTATGGGAGGTGTCACACCCACTTACTCACTATCGCCCATAATTCGACTAACGATGTGTATTGCCTACTAATTTATTTAGACCAAATTCATAATCTTACCCTATTGCCGTCTCAAAGATATGCAAAATTCAGTGAATTGTCCACGACGTTGCTTGCACCAAATAAATATTAAATAAAAATGAATGAATGCTATGTATGTGTAATGTTACGCCCACTCTCCAATACCGCCCACTTTTTGACTGATGATTTGTATTGACTTCGAAGTTATTTAGACCAAATTCAGAAACTTTAGCTAAACAAAAGTCAATATTTACTTTGTATGGGAGGTGCCCATACACTTATCCAATATCGTCCACTTTTTCAGTGGTGATTTTTATCGACCACAAGGTAATTTTAGTAATTCGGAACATTCCACTGTTACCGTTCCAAAGACACACCATAATCATTGTTTACTTTGTATGGGAGGTGCCGCTCTCACATATCCAATTTCTCCCACTTTTTGACCGATGATTTGTGTTGACTACAAAGTTATTGGCTCAACTGTAAATATATGGTATTTTCAAATTCACACAAAGCTTAAATGCTGTAACAAATTTCGTTTTCAAGTAAAACTTATGCAATGCAAAGGGGTTCACTACGACGTCAACAGCTCACGAACCAATGGACCTACAAAAACGGCATA
This sequence comes from Wohlfahrtia magnifica, assembly GCA_023159175.1. NCBI lineage: Eukaryota > Metazoa > Arthropoda > Insecta > Diptera > Sarcophagidae > Wohlfahrtia > Wohlfahrtia magnifica. Next base: position 2,062,719 of record JAKWBJ010000212.1, on the reverse strand, counting down.
TACACAAAAATCTTGGCTTTGACTTCACCTTATGTTTAAGGGCTTATAAAATAAATTCGGTTGGCGCATTTCAGAGAACATCAATTACAACGCATTTGATAATTCTCTTTTATACACTCCTTTTGGAAATTACCCCCGTGTGGTGATCCCATCATTCCGATTTGAGTTTCTTTTTGTTAAGTTGTTGTTGTCTATTGTTGTTATTCCCGTTAAATCTTAGTGTCGTAGCTTGACATTTGCAGAAGCTACGTAACCAAAAGGACATCTACCTCTATTTGTGTTGGCGATTTTTTACAAATTTTAAAAATGGCTGCTGAAATACCGATATCGAAGAGTAGCTTAAGTCGACTCAAGCTTTTCTCACTTACCGACACAGATTTGTCGTAGTAAAACACACTTTTTGGACAAATCGAACAGAATACACATCTATACAAAAAACTCTAGTCGTATCTTGTCTTTGTATGATATTTCTATATGACACAGAATTAAATATATGAATAACTTACAGATGGAAATGTCTTTGCTTTAAGTGTTACTTTGTCTCAGTTGTAGAGTGGTGGCCCTATATCTCATCCATGTTTTGGAATAGACACAAAAACTTGTATTTATTGTGTTCAAACATCGCCAAAAAAAAATATTATCGAAAAAAAAAAAAAATTATGTCTTGCAACATACGTATAATGCAATAGGTAGGTTTTATATTTATTCAGTTTTGTAAGCATTAGAGCGGCATGTTAGCTGCTCAACTGCTTTTTGATTGATAACCAGAGATTACAAATTTACTTGACATGGTAATGTAAAATGCATAAGAGAAATGGAATGTATAGAACGCGTAGATTTTTAACCGCTTGTCTGTTCATATTAATTAGAGTTTTTACCTTGAGGGACACCCTTATTTAGTTTATTGATTATTGTTCGATATTTATTCGTTCTAAGTATTGCTCTTTTTACAAATGATGTATTTGTATAAGACTTTTATAGACTATTTATCTTCTTCTTATTTTTATGGCTATAATAACGAATAATATGGTATACATTATTCACATACATTCTTTCGTATATATATACTCGTATACATATTTATTTAAATGTACGAGCAGTGTTGCCAAATTTTGACGATTAAAACGTGCACACTTTCTACTCAAAAAGTGCTAAAAAGCGCTAAATTATAGCAAAACCGTAAGAACTTTTTTAAATAATTTTTCTGTGCCTAAAAGAAAATGTGTACATCCTCTGCACATGGGCTTTCGAAGGTGTTTCATTGACGACTAAAGCAAGAATGTAAGAATAAGTGTGAATTGATCGCGAACAATTATTCTATGAAATGAACATCAATGTTCTAAAGCAACGGCAGCGGTTTTTGGAAGGGAAAAAATTGCTTAAGCCCACGTTGATCACTACAAACGCTTACTCATCAAGAGCTTGGAAATGTAAGTTTTAAGAAAAGTAACCCTAATATACATAATTTGCAACATTTTTGCTCTCCAAACCCTCTTTAACCTTGATGGATTTAACACCACTGACTGTTGCGTTCTGTGACCAGTCATAAAAAAGTGTAGACTTCACATACAAGTTAATAACGCTAATTTTTCAAATTTTTATTCTTAACTTGAAGACTTGCAGTATTAACGTTGATTCGCCAGTTTCCAGCCACCTCGCTCTGTATGCCTCCGTATGTATAAAATGTAGGCCCACCTACTTTTTGCAATAAATCTGAGCTAAAAACAAGTTGCCATCTGCGTAGTCGAGGTATTCTATCTTTGTATTAAGTCCCCAGTTTATACTTTTTGGTGAGTATGAAGCTCGCTGAAATGCACAGTCAAGTACAACGTTAAACAGCAAGGAGAGTAAGTACGTACTTGTTTAACACCAGATTTCGTAGGAAGTGGCCGATTGACGCTGCTATCATACAGTATTGTTACGATTTAACCTTTTTTATTACGTTTGAGTTCTTTTTAATTGCGTCAAAATAAAATAAACACCACTTTGTTGTTGTTTTACAGTTTTTGTTTCCTCACTTTTTACAGTAATCAATTATAACCTATTTATCTTGTTTTAATATTCTTTTATACAATACTTTTATTTACGCCTAAACACGACTTTATTTTATGACAGAAAAACAATAACTACTTGATGTAGGCAAAGCAGTCTTCTTACATACCTATTTGCCCACAGCTTGAATAGTTCCGCAAATGCTCTCTTATCTTCTATTTTATATCCATTAATTTTAAATATATGAGGTTGTGTTACCCAAAGGTTGTGAAATTGGCAATGCCATCAAATACACAAATTAGTACGGCAATACCATCAAATACACAAATAACTACGGCAATAGCAATAATTGATACACATTATCAACTTTTACACATACCAATTGACAAAAATCCCACAATATACTCTCTGATGTGGTGTATTTTCTTTTTAGGCATTTTATTTTCGTAACAGTATATTACAGCTCACATTTGTATACGGTGCTTTAATTGTTTTAACAAATATCGCAAGAGTTCCTCAGCAGGTTAATGCATTTCAAATAATCGGGTATGCAAGGGTGTCAAAAGCCGCTTTTGAAATTAATAAAAGCAAGGTGAAATGGAGAGCGTCGCTCAGTTTATATGAATCGCACATGACCTGCTTGTTCACCGCTTAGCACCAAATTAAAAGCCTCAGAAATGCATTTGCTTATTATTTAGGCGATAACTTTTTGCACTAAGTGAGGTAACCTTTTTTCGAAATCTTTATGATCACGCCTTCTTTTTATTACCTGTATTATGCTGGACAAGAGCTAGGCGCTAACTTTCGGTGCTACCTTTAGTAGTTTGGGCTAAATGCTGTTCAATTCTGGGGCTTTGCTGTTATTAGTAGCTTTGGTTATTTCTCGCATTTTAGGCGGATTCGTCGATAGAACCTGTATAGCAGAGTGGAAAATGCAGTCGCAGATTTTGTGCAATTTTTAAGCTTTGATAACAGGAAGAAGTTTTGTTTCATCCAGAACTTCTACTGGTCAACTTTGACAGTGGCTAGTTCTTCACTCCTATTTTGGGTGGTTTGCAAATTATTTTAGAAATAACTCTGTGCAAAGTTTAGCCTTGATTGCACGCATTCTAGCCTTTTTTAAGCGCTATTCAAAATCTTGCCTGCATTTTATGAAATTCCACGTTTTGTAAGGGTCCATTGTTTTCTGCTTTTTGTTGTAAGTCCATAGTAATCATCAGCAGGCTTATTAAAATATCTTTAAATATCTAAGTTTGCGTACCTTGGCTATTTTCTATTAACAAGCGTCTTGTACGATGTGTTCCGGAGTTTCTTCACCAAGAATCTTTTTTGGTTTCAGCTATAATGACTAGGTATTTGTCCTAGAAAGGATAGATACGAATGTTTCGTATACCGATACGTCATTTCTCTGTAATCTAGTAACTACGGAATCTTGAGTGAATAATTGCGAAGACCAATGTGACTAATACTATAAAGAAGAGACAGCACCTTGATAGTGCAGCTCTAACTTCCAACTTGGAAACAAGTCTCTTAAAAAATATTCCCATTAAGAATCAATTATTTTTTTATTCAAACTTTTATAAAAAAAAATATCTGCATATTTGAGTGCCTTAAAACTATTAATGCAGAAAACCAACAGCATTTCTACATATGGAAGCTGTACAATAATAAGTTTTTATATGAAAAAGAGCATTTTTTAGATGTATTTTTACCTCTGCCTACATTTACCTCTGGGCCATTTTACAAGCAAAATATAAATTAATTGTAGAATAAGCTTATAATAAGAGATTTCCTACAACTTGTTGCAAGCATAGTTATAAGCTTAACTACAAAAAGTTAACAGTTTCCGAATACTGTTTTCAAAATAATTCACATGACAATACCTTGCTAAACGCTTAGTTTAGATCACAATTTAACAAACATAATTGCATATGACTTATTATCACTATAGTTTTGTAAATATTTTCAAAAATTATTATTATTTATTTATTTTTTTGAGAATATTGTTACGAAAATACAAATGCCTAAAAAGAAAATACACATCAGCGCCTTTAAAACTGTATTGTGGGATTTTGGTATATTTGGTAATTATGTGTCATCCTGTTAATCCCGTACTTATTTGCGTTATCTGGCAACACCACCAATTCGACCATCATTACTTTACATTTGAATTAACGGATATAAAATAGAGGATATGAGATATTTCCGGAACTTTCCAAACTGTAAGCAATTACGTACATAATGAGGCAGTTTTACCTACACGTCAGCTAGGTTTCGTTTTGCTGTCATAAAATAAAATCATGTTTAAGCGAAAATTAAGCGATTGTATTAAGATAAACTGTATAAAAGTCATAGTTTAATAAATAAAAAGCTGTAAACAACAAAAAAGTGGAGTTTATTTTATTTTAACGCAATTTAAGCGAACTCAAACGTTTAAAAAAGGTTAAAACGTAACAATATTAAAAAATATTTATTACATATGTACATACAGTACTCGTATATGGCAAAAATAAGTTATTAAAGCAAACCTTGGTTTTTGAAGTGATCTCAGAATCTTCCTTTGTTCTCTTCTAGTAATGTGTTTACATATTTTTGAAGTATCGTAATGAAAATGAAAACACGTGGACTTTGGTGCGATTTGGTTAAACAATGTGGAATTTGTACTACAAACTGTTGATATAGCTACAGGTGTGACGTTGCAAAAATAAGTTGTCAGCTGAAGTTTCAATCTGTTTTTATATGAAAACCTTAATCGAGTAAGAAATATTTAATGGATAATTACAATTAAATTCAAAGCATTTATTTATTAGTAAAATTAGTCAGTTTTATTTTTTATAAAAACAGATCTCCTTGATATTTTTTTAAGTAAGATACTATAATCTGTAGTATCGGATATCTTTAAATCAATTTAAAAGTGGTTAAATTAGACAATTGAGTGACAAAGAGCTAACTGTATGACTAATTTATATAAAACGTAATAGCGGCAACACAGAGATATAGCAAAATACTTGCATAAAACTCAAAGGGTAATCTGGAAAGTAATCCCAAAGAAAATGTGACCTGAGCTCGATAAAATGGATATGCAAATTTTACTAATTTTCAATGTTGACACATTCGAATTAGCGCCAAAGTTTTGGGCGTAGTTGTTAAGTGTGGGCATAGAGGAACCTTAGATCTGTACAATACGTTTTCGATTGTGTCAAATCTATAAACAAAGTTTGGTAAATTTGCTTATATAAGCAAGACAAATAAACAGAAAAGATGAATATTTTATAAGGAGCACATTTTAAAGACTTCACAAATTTGGTATAAGTGTGCTTGGTACAGATGAACCTATGATTAGACCAAAATATTCTTGCGGTATGGTTTTCGTAACTCTAGCGAATATGCAACATGCAAATGTACTCTATCCACCTTTGAAAAAGTGGTAAAGGTACTATAGTTCTTTTGAAAGGGAGAGTAATTGCAGCTGTCTCCCTAAAAATTATACAGGAGACTGCAATAGCAGAAGGTAGAAGACTGATAAGGAAAAACTTCGACTTGTACAGGATAATTTACCAATGAACACTGCAAAAATAATCAGAGATTATTTGATAAGAGAAAATATAAATGCTAAAGTTGACTCCGTAGAGCACAGATCTTTCTACCATAAAAAATGCTTGGGGAAGTTTAAAAATCCGAATTTTTAAGGATAGGTTTCAAAAATTAGAAGATATGAAAGATTATATCTTTTGACATTCGACAATTTGTTGCGGGATAAGTGTTTTAAGTTCGTGGACTCCAGAAAACACAGACTTGGCAAAGTGGTTACTCAAATCTAATGGTATTTCGGATATTAATTTATTCACAACCTATTTTTTCAACATGAATTTCTATGGCATAGTTTTGGTTCTTTTTCAAAACTGAAACAAGATTTGTTTTTGTTATAAAATATATTTTAGTTTAAAACTACGAAGACAAATTAAGAAAAAAAAATGTTTAAACACTAAAATAAAATTTACTGTGCACCTTTACTGAAACATTGAACTTGACAACTTATTATTTCCAGTAACTGCACATATATCTGTTCGTACATTTGTAATTTAATTTTTTATTTTTTTTTTTGGGTACTTTGAACATTTTTAGAATTCGTATTATATTTTGTTCCAATACCTTCAACATGTTCCCCGAAGCCTAATTACATTTTTCCAAACATTTTTTGTTATTGTCTAAAAATTCTCAATTGGACTTGGATTAGGGCTTTATGCTGGAAAATCAATCGCCTAATCTGTTGTTGTGACAGTCATTCTTTATATATTTATTTACATATATGACTCAACTTACAAAAATATTACGAATGTAAGCTTATTATAAACATGGTTAGAAAACTATTTTTCTGTAAGCTTATTCTATATTTAGATTTCTAAGCTTACTGTATATTACAGACAAGCAATATTATCGCAATTGTTCAGTTTTCATTATTAAACAATTTTTAATAAGCGTCCTAAGCTTAAGGCTTATGTAAGTAAGTAAAATAAAGTTTTTTTTTTCAATAATTTTTCTTTTACTTAGAATTTTAGTTTTATTCTGCATTTCTTCTGAATACTCCTACTATTTTTTGCATATTTTTATTCTGTATTTGCAATTTGTGTTGTACGATCTACCCCATTACTTTATTGATTTTTTCTTATATTTTCTTTTCCATATTGAATTGTTATTTTTGTTGCTGTTATTGTAGTAGAGTCTGTGGCTATTGTGGATTTGCATTTGAGTTCTGCATAAACTAAAATTTTCTTGGTATTAAAACATAATAAATAAAAATAAAAATTTTTTTCTTTTGGTAGCATTTTTCTCTCTCTGTGTTACCAGTTTTATTGTAGTTGTTTTGAAAGGGTGTTTCTTAAAAAGACTTTAAAAAAGATTTTTTGAAAAATATACAAAATATATTTTGATTTTTGTATGTCTTGAGACCGATTAAAGTGGAATTTGGTCTGTAGGTAATAAAAGTTGGCGGTATTGGATAAGCCAGAATGATACCTCCCATACCCTTATAAGTTTTAATTATCGTATATCTTGAGAACAGTTATGGTGAAGTTAGTAGTTAATACAAATCATCAGTAAAAAAGTGGGCGAAATTCTGTAAGTGAGAATTGTAATAAGTTTCTAATAAGTTTTGATTTTTTCTTGGAAATGTTTAGAGTAGAAATTACTGCATTTGCTTAAATGAATATGAAATTTTAAATTTGTGGAGAACAGAAACAGTTAAAGCTTTGTTATCTGTTCACATCAGTCAATAAGCGAAAGAGATTGGACAAGCGGTACAACACAAAGGCTCCCAGCAATGCGGTAGGATTGTCGGCTCAGAATCTCTTTCATGTTAAGTATGTAATCAAAACTACCGGGAAGTTTAATTAAAAATAAAAAATAAAGAAATTCATTCTAAGCATAGCCCTTTAGACTATCAATCATTAATGATGATCTGTTCTGGTATTGGCTTATCGTTGGCTGAAGTTTGGTTGGTTTGTTTCAAGGATACGATCACCTTATTATTGCTGTGTTTATTTGAACAGTATTGCCAGTCCACTATAAATCGCATATGTTAATTAAAGTCTTAACTGCAATTTGAATAGAAGATTGTAGTTTATACTAGAACATTCGAAACCAATGTTAATTTTCTATAAAAGGCGGCTCATTATGCTTAGTGAGTCAGTCATAATTTAACACTCAGAATATAAAGTCGTGCCAAGGCGTTCGTAAAAGTGTTGTGTAATTTGTATAAAGTGGAAGTTAAATAAGTTACTGTATAAAGTTAAAGTTTAGAAATAAAAGACTGTTCGTGTTATTAACTTTATTTAATACAATTTTAAAAACAACTCAAACGTTTTAAAAAGGTCAAAACGTAACAACATAATTAAATACAAAATATTGATAAAAGTATGAGTTTACTATTTTTTTTTTTTTTGTTCTGACTGGAGAGTCCGAGTTCGACACCTCAATGATCACTAAATGTGAACAATTGAAATTGGGGACGAAAACATGTTCAGATTTGCTGGTGTTGTCACGGTTGTCAATTCTCTTGTATAAATAATTGGAAAGAACAATTTTCTTGGAAGAAACATTTAAAAAACAAATAAAATTTCAATTGTTAAAATTTAGTAATCATTTAGGAGTCGAACTCGGATTCTCTAGTTCGAACAAATGACTATATAAGGTGAGCTACGGGGAACTGTAGCCACCTTGGCTACATATGTGTGGAGTTAACATAATGTCATTGAACCTATCAAACGAAGTATGATGGTAGAACAAGACAACGGTAAAAAGAGAATGACAGTGAAAGAACTTCGACTAACTTATTAGCTATATAGACATTGGTAGTTTTCAGTATACAATTTCTGGAAACTATGAGTTAAATAATTGATGAATATGCACAACCCAGAGAACTCTTGATGATGACTTCCGTAGCTGGGTCGAAAACAGGTTCCGTTCTGCTGGTGTTGTTGTTGCATATTGCTTCACGGTTGTCAATTCTCTTGAATAAATCATTGGAAAGAACAATTTACTATTCACTTAGAATAAAAATTAGCTTATGATCTCAAAAGCGAAAAAATTTAATTTTAAAAGTAAGAATTCCTAACAAATTAACTTTTTACCAATAGGTAAATGGACGTGCTTTAAAAAAAGGCCATGAAACTAACTTTAAGTCGGAGGTGTTGTAATTTTGTTTATACTGAATACTTACGTTATCATTGCTGCGTGGTAATATTTTCAAAGGAAAATAGCATAAACACGGACAAGTGGTAAATATATAACTCCAGCATCTAATTCTCTTCGCACACGCTCTTGTCAAAACAGTCAAAATATAATTGAATACCAGTGGTCATGATGTGATCAGAAACTAGAAGAATAACAGCGATAGAGGGAAAAAAAAAGAGATTTAAAACAAAAAATAAAATGAGAGGATCAAATTGACCACCACCTCCTAGTTAAAGGTTAAGAATTAAGGACGAATTTTCTTAAACTCGTCGTGTTTTCCTTGTTAGGTCGGTTTATTTTGGGACCACCTCGTAACGGGTTATCAATTTACTGATTTCTAAATCGCCGATCTAGCCTTGCAAAACCAGTCATCTGAAGTGTCATTTATTTAGTGAAATATTTGTCATTTATGAATATGGTTCGCTTAATAACCAAAGAAAGCGTATTCAAACGTGGCCGAACTTTCGAAAACAAATTTGTCAGCGAAAAAGCTCATTTCACACTCGGTGGGTATGTCAACAAGCAAATGGGTCGTATATAGAGCTCGAAGAATCCAGAAGTGATTGTAGAGAACCCATTTCATCCGGAAAACAAACTGTTTGAAGCGCATTATCGTCAATACGTTAGGCCGTATTTATTGGCTTATTAATTTAAGCCAGTATCTGAAATCAAGTTCTTCATAATGTACAGGCAGTGATATTAAAGGGAGACATATTTCTTCTCCTCTATATGGAACACTCTTTAACTGTTGCAACACAGAATAAGCCCCCCAAAGAAAAAAAGAATTATTTTTCCAAAGAGTAGTTCTAATGGCCAGAAGAAATTATTTGAATACGGACACTTGAACTCTTTGTTTGCAAAGCAGCTACAAACAACACAATTTTTTAATCCATTTTTCTTTTTTAGTTTTTCTCTATTTAAGATTAAAAAAAGTAAAAACTTGTTCTCTTTATAAACATTTTAATAAAAAGAAATGCAAGTAATAAATTATAAAAAATCGGAATATAAAGATTTTCTAGCAAAAAAAAAAAAAAAAAAAAAAAAAAAAAGAATAAATAATAAATAATAATAATTCAGAAATCTTTTAAAAGCCAAAAAAATAGAAAATTTAAAGTAAAGGAAAACATAAATTCACACTCGAAATATGATCAATAGGTTTTTTGGAATTTCGAAATAATCTATTTTACATGTTATGTACCTTCCTATGCACACATGTATGCATATAAAGCTTCAGTCCAGATATGAACATACAATTTTCAAATTCTTTTATTTTATTTTCGTTTTTTTCTTTTTTTTGAATTATTGAAAGGCTTAAAGTTGCTTTTGTAGATTTTTATTCTTTTTGATTTGCATCATGGACTGCAGTTATAGTAGCACCTGAGTTATTTTGTTCACATTATTGAATTGCAAGAAAAACAAAAAAAGAAAATTTTAAGTTTTATAAAGAGTTTTGTATAAATAATTTTATTATTATTTGTTTTCTTATTTATTTATGATAATTATTTAAAATTTAGAATACTACCCTTGATCAAAAACCTTTTGGAATAACCCTCGTATATAGGTCCCATCATTCCGATTCGATTTTTTTTTTTTTTTTTTTTTGTTAAGTTGGTACATCTTTTGTTGATATTTCCGCTAAATCTTATATCTTAGCGTCATAGCTTGACATTTTCAAAAGCTACATAGCCAAGAATACATCCATCTCTATGTTTGTTAGCGATTTTTTACAATTTTGACCGTCTTGAGGTCGCGAAAGACATCATTTTTTATGTTCATGTTTCGTTTTTAAAACAACCCTCCCCCCAAATGCTCAATGGGTTCTAAGTCGGTAGACTGGGAAGGCCAATCTAGGACACGCACGTTGTTCTCTTGAAACTATAAATTAACAAGCCTATTCTGCATAAACTCCCAAACAAGAGGTAGCATTTGATTCTTAAGTATTTTTAAAAATCAATCAGTATTAAACCTCAACCATGTTTGACGGTCTTTTGGTCTTTGAACTTGGAATCAAATTCTTTATTTTTTTGGTCTTCGTACAAACATTTTACTATCATACCCAAACAAATTAAGTCTGATTTCATCCTACCACAGTACATTTTTCCAATTTTCCCGACTAAGGTTTTGATTGGATTGAATAATAACTGTCTTTTTATAGTTTGCGTACTTAATTAAGGTACTTTTCTTGAACTTCGTAGCTTTAATCCAGCTTCTAAAAGTCTATTCCTTATCGAACGACTTATAACTGATGCACATACATTACTCGTCCTTGATTTCACTCGATGACATAAAAGGATTTTTTTGTAAGTTCTTACTGTAAATTGATCCAATCATACTGAGGTTTTTCTCTTTCTTCCTCGAGTTTCATGTCTTCTTTTAGTGTGATGTACATTGAAAACTCTATTTTTGGAACACTTCACGTGCAATTTCACGAATAGATTTTCCGTCTTTTTTAAGCTTAAAATAAAATCTTTCTGAGCTTGAGTAGTGTGAACACGAAAACCTCGACCCATTTTTAAACAATAATTCAAATAATTTAATGAAAAAATTTAAATTGAATTTCAAGAATTCATTTTTTACAGTAATATTTCATCACTTCTCTTCGTTTAGAGTACAAATTTAAAATTCAAGGTCATGCATTCTTTTTGAAAAAAAATAGTATTACGTCCCTATTATTTTATGGTTTAATTTGTTAGGACAAACATCAAAAAAAGAACTGACAACAGAGAACTGTTAGACACTCTAACATTTTACAGTGCCCAAAATTCACATCTATTATTCATTTATGTTAAACGTAAATCAAAAAAAAAAAAAAAAATAAATAAATAAATAAATAATAATATAATAACAAAATATGCACGTCTGCGTTCCTATTATTGTTTCCAACACTGTATACTTTAAATTTCAATACGCCACGTTGTATGAGAACTATCGATATTGATACTTATGTTTTGACATCTGAGAATGTCAAACTGTGTTAACATTTCTGTTCTGTTCTGTATCGCTAACGCAGAAAAAATGTTTTAATATTGTGAAAGTTTACTTTGAAAGAAGTAAATCTGTTCGCGAAATTCATAGAGCACTTCGTCCGTATTGGCTACGTCAGTAAGAAAAAGTGCCGTATATGGAGCAAAGCCGTTAACGAACCACCATCATTGATCCGTATTTCTTTCCAAATGAGCAAAGAGTTGACATTACGGTATACAGCAAAGGCTATCAAAACATTCTGACAGAATTTTTATTTCAGCTAAACATCAACGACATTTGGTTCAACAAAATGGATCGATTTGCCACAAAGCGCTCTAAAGAATCGGTTTATTGCAAAATAGATTTGGTCACAACTTTCTTTTCAGATGTGGTCCTGCTCACTGGCCCTCTCCTTCTACTATTTAATGCCTCTGGATTCCTTTTTATGGGGTTATGTTAAGTCATTGGTTAATGCCGTCTAAGCAACATCTTTCGAAGCAATTGAAGCCAACATTTAAGCGACAATTGACGACATACGGCCAGATTTATTGGAAAAAGTAAACAAAAAAGTGGACTAATCGAATGGACCATATAAATTGTAGCCGCGGTGTACATAATCATAACAATAATTAAAAAATAAATGGCATATAAAATTGTCTACCCGATTATAATAAAAAAAATTCATTCCCAAAATATTTTAATATTTCTGTGGTGTATTATCGTTTTAAGATCTCAAACTCTTTAAATGCACCCTATACAGTATTATTAATTTTTTCTGAGCCATAAACGATCTTAATGAATTTGTAGTATTGGAAAAATTGGTTACCATTTTGTAATTTAATATATTTATTTTTAAGGAAAGATTGACCCTTGAACACATAACCCAAAAATACCATGCCAACAGATAACCAGGTACTCGGGCATCCACTACAATTTTAATTCATTTATGGTTAAAACGGAGTTTTTTATATGTGCAATGAAGGACAATTTTGCATTGTGGCTCCATAGTTTGATTTGTTGGCTACCTACGGTTGAGATGCCCTTAGCGCTGATAGTAAGCTGTTAGAAGAATATATGTACAATGTGTACCGTTCATTTTTTGTGAAAATAAAATACTGTTGCGTTTTACCCTTTTTAAAATGTTGGAGTTCTCTTTTAATTGCGGAAAAATAAAATAAATACCTCTTTGTTGTTGTTCACAGTTTTTATTTCCCCACTTTATCTTTAACACGGTTTACCTTCTGTTATACAGTAAATTAATATTCGTTTATACAACACATTTATTAACGCTTAAATACGACTTTATTTTATGACAGTCAAAACGCAAACTATTTGACGTAGGTAAAGCAGCCTCCTTTTTTTATGCCTACAGTTTGGAAAATTCCGGAAATGTCTCAAACGCTCTAATATCTTCTACTTATAACCGTTAATTCAAATGTAACGCACAAATATGGTCGATTTGCCAGTGCTGCCAGATACGCAAATAAGTACGGCATTGACATGGTGACACATAATACCAAATATACCAAAACATATACATATATAACATATACATACATATACAACACAGTTTTAAAGGCGCTAATGTGGTGTATTTTCTTTTTCGGCATTTTTATTTTCGTAACAATACCAATTTTTAATGTGAAAGTAAAAAATTTTTTATTCAAAGTACTGGCCTTTGCTGGCTACAAATTTTTACAACTCTCAGACAATTTGTGGATTCCACAAATTCGAAGTACTGCTCGGCCAATGCGTGTCCCATCAATGAAAAAAATATTAGTCGGAAGGCGCCAATGGGGTAGCAGTTCTCAGTCGAATGCTTTGATTGTGTCCTGAACCAGTTTTGCTTTGTGTTCAGCTGCATATTCATGCTGCAAAATTACCTTGCCGAGCCTTGTGGTCGTTTTGCGACCAATGCGTGATTCAAATTGATCATTTGTTTTCGATAGCCATCTGTAGTAACACGTTGACTGTCACAATAAACAAAGACTTAAATAATTGTAGTCAGTAAAAATAATGTATCTTTACAAAGGTGCCACTGCAGGAAAATTTTGTCTATCATCGACAAACTGAAAAATATACATATGATCCACAAAAAAAAAAAAAATAAAAATAAATAAATAAATTTAAAAAACTGTGCCACACCGTTTGTACACATGGCAGTTAACGTGTTAATGGTTCCACCAGGTTAGCTCATGTTACACCACATCTTTCTGGTCCCACCAGACACACAGCATTGCCTGCCGAATCGATCTAGTTTTGCAGCCGAGGTTAATGGTTGTCCCGGATTCACCCATGCTTTTCTTCGCTTAGAACATGATCACCATATGCCTCGACAAGCATTCGATTCACTCTGCAGCACTTTTCTTTAAATGAAAACAAAAAATTAATGCTTTTCGCGAATTATTATTTTATATATATAACATGACAGATGTCATTGCCAACACAAAAAAAAAAAAAAAATTAAGGCTCGTTCACAATAAATTTTCCGTATGGAGACATTAGTATCTTGACGCTCACTTAATACCGGTACGCCTGATAGACAGTCGTGCTGATCTCCGAATTTTTTTTAAATCTAGATCACCAGAACCCCGCCAATAACAGATATGGACTATGATGAGCAAAATTCTTAATTCTTATTCCAAGCCCAGTAAATGTCGATGAACAACTTTTTCTTAATAGCGGCCGCACACGTTTCACGCAGTTTGTTTATCTCTCTCCGTCACTCCTCTAGGGAGAATATTGGCTTTCCAAAAAGCATTGCTATGTTTCAGTTTCTTTAATCAATTTAATCTTTAAAGCTAAGTAGATGATTAATCCACTGTAGCTCCCTCCATATGATCTTGCGTAGTGGTGAAGAATCTTGCTAATTGTTGGTGATCTTTCTTTTATTAGCAGTGTAATTTCTCCACAGTAGGTGGCGTGTTTTCCTGATCATTCATCTGATGTTTATCTTCATCGCCCGTGGTGTTCGTCATGTCATGTCCTCGACTGGGGCTCGAACCTGGGTCGTTATTGTTATGCGTGCGCTCTAACCGCTACGCCACGCTCTACGTTTTACGCAGTATATTTGCTCCGAACCCGCAAAATATGGGATAAGGGTTTACTGGATTTGTGACGTTCAAAACTCTTTTTTGCAACATAGAGGATCTTTCAGCCAAGTATAAAGAAACAGTTTACAACATTGGAGCTGGAATAGTATTTACTCTCCTGGTATTATTATTTACCATCCAGGTTAAGCCGCTCAAGAAAAATAAAACATTTATTCCAGTGGTAAAGGGATAGATGCACTGATACGACGATGTTTGGCTTTCGGAAAAATATTATTCCACATAAAAATAAAGCTGTGTTGCTGCTCTCATGGGTGCAATATAATTGTGAAATATTTACAAATTCTGTAAAATAATCAAATAATACCAAAGGCGCTGATGTCCAGAATCAATAATTTTCAGTGTAATCTCTAAACCAGGCTGCAAAACGTTAGCAACTATCATTGTTTTCCAATATCCTGGTCATAACTGCTTTGGTCGCTTATAAACTGTACTATATGAACGACAAAATGATACCAAACTCTGCAAAATTAGCTAAAGAAATGTGCATGCTTTCAATTTAAATGCGTTCATCCAATATTCAAATAACTCGACACTTCGCTACAAAAATAGCAATAGAAAGCTCTCTTAGCTATCTAATAGAAACTCGTAGCTACGATCAGCCCATCGTTCCATCATCATCTACTAAACCGGTACCGAGAAGACTAATGACTAGATCTTGCTTCTTATGTTACCGATAAGAGATTTAAGGAAAAAGAAGAACTGATAACTTCTTAGATCCGAACTTTGATGGTAACAGTTTTGAAGCTACAAAAGTTTAGAATCGCTTAGAGACACGCGGGTACCCGGTTATGAGTTCCAGGGTTAAAAAGAGTTATGCTGAATTGGTATACGAAAATAGGCTGATATAAAGAATATTTTAATCGTTACCACTTTAAGCATTGGGGTATCTTAGTTTCATACAATTAAAAAAACATAAATTTAGGTTTTCAGATACTTTATGCAAACCGTTCTAGAGGGGGTTAATTGCTAGCAAGGCTCTGTACCGTTTTTATATCTTGACTGCTTCTACAAAATTCACTATTTAGTAGCTTAAAGGTTGGCAGTAGTGCACTAATAAGGAGCAATACCATGTTATACTTGCTTAGCCTCTGCATGGCTTTAGTTTTTCAGCTACCAAATGCAGGCTGAAATGATTTATTAATCTTAATAGTAGTAATGGTACTCGACTGGACTTTATCAAGGTCGTTCTAGCTCTGGCGCTCTTATTATTAATCTGGTTCCTATGAATGCTTGCTTTTCTCAGTATCGACAATAGCCACACACTTTAATGACTCCACGTTTACTTAAAGTGTAGAATTCGAGCCACTCGAGAATATTCAATTACCCTTTTTCGATACATTTATATAGAAACCACTAGCATCTCTTTCAAAATCTCACTAAACAGAAGAACATCTTAAGCAGTTTATTGAATTTATCTTAGGAGAACTGTAAAAAGTAGTAACACCATGCATGAATGTCTTTGTGTAGCGTGTAGCGTGGATAGACGGTGATATACTATCGGGATTTTTTTGCAGTTACACAAGTTGAAATCATAGTAAACCAAAGAAGTATATTGTTACAAAACTCAAGTTTAAAATAAGAAACTATCGTCTGCTACATTGCTAAAAAAAAGTAAACAAAAGCCACAAAAGCAACTACGTGCTTATTTACAAATAAAAAATAAGCTACAGCATCAAAGCAAGCGCACAACGAAACAAACAAGAAACAACAACAACGCAATAAGTGCTGAAACAAACAATTTGTTTACGATCAGACCGCTGCATAAGGACTAAAGAAAAAGAAGTGTAAATTTATGGCAACTACCTTAAATTTCGAAAGCCTAGAGAGCTTTAGAAGTATTGCTTACTCAGCCATATAGAAAGTACATCGATGCCGATATCAGTCATTTTATATGGTGTTAACTCGGGGAAGAGTTTATTAGTGTAAGCTCTGAGTAACGAGTAATTGGAGCAAACTCAGTATGAAGAGAATTTAGTGTGGATAAGCATATATTGTGACAACGATCGGGTGTAGAAATTGTTGTTGTTGACATAGATTGTTAAGAGAGAAATTATTGTTATTGCTTGCGAAAAGGTTAAGAGCAGTGCAACACAGAACTGTGTTAAACAAAGAATTATTTAAATAAAAACCAAACACACGTTTATTTTTATTTTATCTGCAATCTACGAACTTTTAATAAGTAAAAACGTAACAATATTTTTAATATCTATGAAACGGGCTTTGTTGGACAGAATTTTTTTTTTATAAGACCAGCGCCCAGGACTAACCCCTACTGATGCTGTGCATTGTACTGGTACTAGGAAACTCGGTGTGGGAAGGAGTATAGAGAGAGTAGTGTTTATGAACGTTCGATTTAAGTTTACTCATGCCATAAGTGACAAGGAAGACTTTCAGTGGCGGATTGTTCCCCAAACGAACAGAGCGACTAAAGAAGAATTCCCCCTATAATGCGTTGTGTGATTCACTGACAATCAACTATAAATTGATGCGCTCTACAAGAAATACGAGTAGGAATATGTGATTATAGGGAAGAAATTCCTTAAGAACACATTCCGTTATAGTACCGATAAAATAATGAGAAACACATGGATTGCGACTATGCTCTAATGAATTGATAGAGTGCCGTACCGTCATTAGTGAGTACCTTTGCCCACTTCTCCACTCGGTGGAAAAGCTTCAAGATAGACTTTGAGGCACCGGCTCATACATGAGAGTTGTATTCCATTTTTAATCGGATATAGGTCTTGTAAACATTAAGGAGATCAGATTCTTGCACCGTCTTAAAAAAGCGTGGCACTTGAACTCTTCTTTCGACATTTGATATATGTGATCATCCAATGAATGTCAGAGTGAATTCTCAGCCCAGAGCATCAAGAACATCTGATGCTCCAATGTAATTAAATATGTTTTCGGCCATGTGGTCACCACGACTGGTGCATACAATGCGCAATGTAGAACACCAATTTTCACAAATTTTTTATAGCATATTCGATCGTATTTTGCCAATAACTCGTCGAATATTGATTTCCAAGTCTTCGATTGTCTCCGGCTTATCGACATAGAAAAAAAATTATCCGATGCGGTTAAGTCATACGATTTTGATGGCCAATTAATTGGACCATTACGCGAAAAAAAGTTGTTTTAAGTAAATTAATTGTAGCGCACGCATGTGGTCCCGCCCTGTTTGAACCACATGTTAGCAAGATTAATGCCAACTAATTGAACTGCGATACCACATCGCTTTTGAAGACTGCAAGCAGTAATTTTCTGTGGATATAATGGTATTTCGACAAAAGCTTGTGTATTATCTTCACCACATCGCTTTTGAAGACTGCAAGCAGTAATTTTCTGTGGATATAATGGTATTTCGACAAAAGCTTGTGTATTATCTTCACGCTAAATGTGAAATTCTGCATTTTTACGTACCAATTCAACCAAAAATGGGCTTCATCGGAGAATAATATTTTAAATTTTGAAGTTTGACGAACAGAACCATTATTTGCTCTGGTGCAAGTCTATCCACAATGAAATGGAAACAAACAGCAACTATCAGCTGTCAAGTCGGTTGTCAAATAAACTAATGTTGTCACCTTAAAGTTATGAACCTTTAAAAAAAAAATACCCGATATTATTATTAAGCTTACGATACATTAGGCTCAATATTAACCAACAGCTTTTAAGCAGAGAGTTAATTTTGTCTTAAAAACGTACGGTCTTCGAGATTTTATAGACCACCAGACCGGATGTATATAAAGTTTGTGTGATAATGGTGCTTTTAGTTAGTCAGCAAGCTCTGACCGGGGCTTGTTTTCTGGTACCACAGGCAATAATAGCAGTTGAAAAGTGGGGGCACGTAGGAAGAATACAACTTGTGAAATTACATTGCAACTGCATGCCACAAATTGGTACTAACGGAAGGCGTTGTAGTTATACTATGGCAGAAGTGCTTTGGCTGCAAAAGGGTCCGCCATCTAACGTTTTATTTCAACTAGTGCTTATTTCGTGAATGGTAACACTTTACTCATGTCTGATTTGACAGATAATTAGTTTTATCCTTCCGCTGAGCGAATATGGTTGTGTATACTTCGCTTTGCTAAGTGGACCTGCGATCGACTTACAGAAGATGCCGATTTTGCCAAAAAAAAACATCTTTTCAGATGAAGCTCATTTTGATCTTTGCGGGTATGTAAACAAGCAAAATTGTCGCATTTGTGGCACAGAAAACCCGCACGCATACACTGAAAAGCCGATACACCCAAGACGAGTCACTATTTGGTGCGGATTTTGGTCCAGAGGCATAATTGGGCCATTTTTCTTCGAAAATGAGCAAGGAGTGGCCGTTATAGTCCATGGCGATCGTTATCGGGCGAATCGAACGAATCGAACGAATCGAACGAATTTTTGTTCACAAAAATTTAAGAGGAGGATATTAGCAACATTTGGTTTCAACAGGACGGCACTACATGCCACACAGCCAAAGCTACACTCGACGTTTTGCGCCCTGTTTTTGAAGATCGCATTATCAGCCGCAGAGCTGATGTCGTTTGGCCACCTCGGAGCTGCGATTTGACACCGTTGGACTATTATTTGTGGGGTGCCATCAAAGGTAAGTGTTACGCCAACAAGCCGGAGACAATTGACGCTTTAAAGGACAATATTCGTGAAGCCATTGATGAAATACAGCTGCACACAATCGATAATGTGCTTAAAAATTGGACCGATCATGTAGGCCACTGTATAGCCAGTCGAGGCAGCCATTGCAATGAAATTATTTTCCATTATTAACAGGAAGGGTTGTACTTTCAAATAAAAAAATAAATTTGAGAAAATATGCAGTAGTTTTTTTTTATAGCATTTTCAAAAAAAAAAAAGTTATTTCGCGGACCCTTTATAAATTGTATGTAAACGTTAAGTTTCAGTGGGTGAGGCCTTAAGTGTTCGCAGAATTTTGCACATTTTTTTGTCTTTTGTTCTTTTTTCTTAAGTAAACATTTCACACGAAATGTGAAGTGAAAAGTGCTTAAAGAGATGAATATATGTTTACCTACAGCATTTTACTGGGCAGAGGCTTTACTGGTCAGAGATTTGAAAACTAATATGAGAGATTTTTTCTTTGAAAACTAAAGAGGGCAGCACTTACTCTATCCCATTGACTTTATTTGTTGGTTTAAGTTCTTTTAAATCTTTGCTATAATGGATGCTACCTTTTGGATGGGTGTTTCCGATATTGACATCAGTTTTCGCACGAAATGTGAAATGAAAAGTGCTTAAAGAGATGAATATATGTTTACCTACAACATTTTACTGGGCAGAGGCTTTACTGGACAAAGATTTGAAAACTTATATGAGAGATTTTTTCTTTGAAAACTAAAGAGGGCAGCACTTACTCTATCCCATTGACTTTATTTGTTGGTTTAAGTTCTTTTAAACTTTTGCTATGATGGGTGCTACCTTTTAGATGGGTGTTGCCGATATAGACATCAGTTTTCGCACGAAATGTGAAATGAAAAGTGCTTAAAGAGATGAATATATGTTTACCTACAACATTTTACTGGGCAGAGGCTTTACTGGACACAGATTTGAAAACTAATATGAGAGATTTTTTCTTTGAAAACTAAAGAGGGCAGCACTTACTCTATTCCATTGACTTTATTTGTTGGTTTAAGTTCTTTTAAACGTCTGCTATGATGGATGCTGCCTTTTGGATGGGTGTTGCCGATATAGACATCAGTCTTTTGAAAAAAAAAAAAAATTGAATCGATGAATAAACAACACTTTTGCCATTCTGAACAATTGCTTAGTTATTTAACACTTTTATTGACTTTTTAAGGAGTGGAATGTGAAATGTCTTTGACATTTATTTGACTACTAGTAACAGTTTTCTTTTTTTATATTTTATTTTGTTATTGTTGTCTTGTTATTGAGCAAAAGTTTTCAACGACAACAATGGCAATAGGAATAACAAACAACAACAACAACTCTATCATTTTAATAATAGACTTTTTCTCATCTTTATGACCCCGGTGCTGAAGGATGTTTAGAAAAGGATAACTCACACTCACATACTCTTATTAAAACATTCCGTTATACACGTCTGACGTTTGGATATACAAAATAAGTTATAAAATGTGATAAGACTCTCATCCTTTTTTTTTCACTTTTTTTTTGTCATCAAAAAAAGGATGTTTCAAGTTTCCAGTTGGGAGTTCAATTCAGTTTAGTTGTTGTCACATCCTTAATATTGTATCTCGGAAGGGGGACTGCAGTTGTCAGAGGAATTGGTGATTCTTCTTATAGATTTTTCAATCTATAAAGCTTCTACTCGTATTTAAGCTTCTAATATATTTTTTTTGTTCAGATTATGTCAACGTGTGTGCAGGATATCGAATAAGTCATAGATGTCAGTGGGCAAGAAATAGAAAATCAATTTACAATTCCATGTCAAATAAACAGAGTGAAGTGATGCTCAAAACAACAACAACAAAAACAACAACAACAAAAATTTCTCAAAAACATATTAATGCGTGCAATCCCCTGCGTATTCTTGTTATTGAAACTGAATGGAAAAGTGTTTTAAAAGAAGAGGATGTGTAAGAGTACTGTTATTAAGAAATTGAATACACGACTGCAATGCGTGCATATACAGTTTAACTATGGGGTGTCAGTATGAGTTTTTTATACTTTTTTAAGCTCAAAATTGATTTTTAAATGTCAAAGCAATCAATTATTATGATAAAGAGCTTTACACCGTTGACGAAACTAAACATAATCTGAGCAGAAAGCGTTCCATAAGTGACTTTACGCACTTTGGGTTTCAGCCATCGAAAGGGATAGTGTGCTGACCCACCCATGTTTGTTCAGTTCTGATTAAAACTTAAATCTGGTACCATGGGATCACTAGGCAAAACATAAATTACAAGAAGATGCGATTGTCTCGTAGTAGATATGTATTGCAAACAATGCTGCAGTAGGAGGTTTATATAATCCCCAGCCCCTGAGCACAAAGAAGATACTACACCTAGACAGTGTAGCTCTAAATTAAATAAAAACTCAATTACTCAATTTACTCTTATGTTTGAGGCCTAGCATGTGTTGAAAAATATATGTATGTGTTCATGTTTAGTTCTCTAAGGACAATAGAGTAGTTCATACTACGACTTTTATCCAGAAAATATTGCCTTAATCAAAAAGTTGCCGGAGTTTAAAGTAATCCGCACCAACTGCAACACACTTATGCCAGCGCTTGATCCAATCCTCGAAGCATTTTTTATATTCGGTTTTCGGTATGTCCACCAGTGCTTCCTGCGATTTTTCCATAATTTCCTCTCGGCTGCTGAAACGCGTTCCGCGTAATGGGAGCCAAATCAGGTGAATTCGATGGCTGTTGGATGGTATTTGTCAGATTTTTCGTCAAAAATTTTCGAATAATGATGGCACTATGCAACGGTGCGTTATTATGGTGCAAAATTCACGAATTTTCTGACCACAATTCTTTTCTCTTTCGGAGAACTGCTTTATACAAACGTCTAATAAATCCCAAATAATACTCTTTGTTTATTGTCTGGCCTTCTGGCAAAAATTGATAATGCACTACACCGTTGTAATCCATGATGACCGTGAACGCCATTTATTTTCCTGTTGTTTACTGATTGCGTGTAGTACTTATAAGCCCACGTCTCGTCTCCAGTAATGATCCTTTTGATGAATGTAGGATCGGATTCAGTCTCGCAAATCATGTCTTTTGCGACATCAACACGGTCTCTTTTTTGCATGAAATTGAGGTCCTTTTGCACCAACTTTGCTGCTACACAACGGAAACCTAAACCATCATAAGATATTTTGGACGGATCCTTAGGCAATGTCCAACTTCACCGCTTTTTCTCTGATGGTTAATTTTCGGTTATTGACCAACATTTATTTTACTTTATTAATGTTTACGTCGGTTTTCGATATCGTTGGTATGCCACTGCGTTCATCAGAATCGCTCGTGCCACTTGCAAACGATAGTTTCCTGACAGCAGTGTTGCAGAAACACTTTTTCGACATTTCCAACGTTCGCGCACCATTAATTGGTTTTTTTTTCGCAAAATTTAATACAAATTTAAAATCCATTTCTAAAATCGTTAAAAATCACTTTTGCAAATGTCAAGCTATGACGCTAAGAAAAAAAAACAAACTCAAATTGGAACGATGGTACCACCACGCGAGGGTTATTCCAACAACTTATTGATCAAAGTAGTTCTTCTGATGAATCCAAATCTATGTACTTTTTTGGTATTCAGCAAGTTCAGACAAAGTCAAAGCAATAAAAGGAATGTGGATCTTTAGGATTCATATATTTGTTGAAGAACTGCCGACGGTTAAGGCACTCAAATCCTTTACTTCCAAGTAGGAACTCAAAGTTTCATGTTGAACATATTGATGCTTCGTCAGCATCTCACGAAAACTATCTTCAACCTACTGAGGTTTACAAACAATGCTTAGCAATATTTTTGTTACTTTTTGTATAGCTTCTATGTAGCAAATGACCTCAATACGACGAGTGCCTATCATGTCGAGGATATTAATTCTTTTCAAATAACATTTTTAATCCTTTACCAACTCTTTCGATTCCTTTTAAAACACCTTCATTCCATTTACAATTTCTTTAAATATTTTTAATAAAATTTGTTTTATTTTTCCTACAATTGTTATTGATTATTGTTATGTTTGTGCATTTTCATTATTCAGATAAAATTCATCATCAAATTTAATGCACATTTTCAAGTTTCGAATTTCTTTTGGTTAAAGAAAAAATATTCAGGGCCGAAATAGATGCCATGATGTTTAAATGGAAAACATGAAAATGCTTTTAAAAATCAATACTTTTGTGCTTCATATGAAATTTGTTGTTTTTTTATTTTTTTATTTTCATTTCTTTATAATGAACAGGTGTTATCTATTGGTTTTAATGGTTTACTGTTTTAGTAAAAATTAGATCAAAACACAACATGTTCACACTGACAGAGATAAAAAGAGAAAAAGTAAAAATGCAAAATATGAAACTCTGCAACAACGATTTCGTTTTAACAACAAAAAGCAGATTTTTCTGAAATAATGCGAAGCAGTTGCGAAAACTCTTAAAATTTTTATATTTTTTAGTCAACTTTAAATATTCGTTTAAAAAAGTACATCAAAAGGATAAAGGAATGTTTTTTTTTTTTTATAAAAGTTTCAGAAAAGTAGTCCAAAAAATTGTACATTTCAGAATAAGTCTATTCATAAAGCCGGAAT
Organism: Wohlfahrtia magnifica; assembly: GCA_023159175.1. NCBI lineage: Eukaryota > Metazoa > Arthropoda > Insecta > Diptera > Sarcophagidae > Wohlfahrtia > Wohlfahrtia magnifica. The sequence goes on along the minus strand of JAKWBJ010000212.1, from coordinate 2,038,645 downwards.
TTTCAAAAAAATGGGTTTAGTTCCCGAGACAAAGTGAACAAATTGGATGTCAGGTCAGAAAAGTGCTTCATTTAAAAAAAAAAACTGGAAGGTATCGGGTGGGCTATTTAAGAGTTTATATATAAAAATGCAATAAAACAAAAACGGTTTAATATTTTGCGAAACTTATTTTGTTGTTGTAAAGAACAATTGTTTCGATTAGAAATAAAATATTATTTCAATCACATGGCTGCCGCGATTGGCCTCACAGTACCCCATTCGATCGGACCAATTTTCAAGAACTTTTCCAACTGTATGTGGTTGTATCTCGGCAATGGCATCACGAAAGTTGGCCTTCAAATACTAAATTGTCTATCGTTTGTCGGCATAATACTTGGCTTTAACAGCGCCTCACAGGCTATAGTCCAACAGCGTCAAATCGCAGCCACTTGACGGCTAACTGACATCACCATTTCGGCTATCAATACATGAAGAGACATCAATACCATGAAGAGCGGTCACAAAAAATCGGTTATCATGGTGCGATAGGTGTGTCCATTGACCGTTATGGTTGCGCCGTTCTCATTTTCAAAGAAACATGTGCCGCATCAAACAGTCACTCGTAATGGGTGCTAATTGGTAATTGACTGCTTTAAGACCACGTTTAAGTGTAAGCGTACCCACCAAGATGAAAATTAGCTTTATCCGAAAAGATGAGTTTTACAATTTTTAGTTTTTTTATTTTTTTGCAATTTCCAATAAACCCCAATATTGCTCAAGTCTAAATCGATTCATTTCGTTCAGTAGCGATAAATACTGAATTTTGTGACAGAATAGAATGACATAAGTATTGCCAGGTTTGAAATAACCACTGGTTCAAATTTAAAGCGAAAGATGGCTCTCCCGATATATAGATAGCTAGGTAGGTAGATAAGATATATAGATATGTAGACAGATAAATAGATAGATAGCTAAAAAGATAGATAGATAAATAGATAGAACAGATTTCCCTTTTGATCTCTTTCATAGGCAAAAAATTAAAAATATATCGGGTATCGATAACTTCGGTTTAACAGCTGTGAATGTCAAAGTCATGTCTTCAGCAACTTTTGGCAAGTCATTATGAAACGTACAACACTAGAACAACGCTTTTAAATTGTGTTCGCGAATTTCACAGAGCAGTTCGTCCATTTATTGCAGTAAGCACAATTGGCCTAGTGAGCAAGCAATTCATGCAGTTATTGATCGTTTTACTCTTCGCGGATCTAAACTATCAACAAGAAAAAGAAATGTGCGTGCCTAACAGGACATTGTTGCCGTAACGCGAAGTCTTGAAGAAGACCGGTTGGCCTTATTGCAGCTTGTGCGAGAACTGAAGCCAAACGAACATCGTTTGCTGATTTAGCACATTTGATATTAACCGAAGATGAGCATTTTTTTTTATCAAAGAACTGTGTTTAGTGATAAAGCTTATTTCTGGTTAAACTGGAGTGAAGACAGTCTTCTAGCCGTTAATGAATGACCATTACTTTTTTTTTAAATTACAGTTTGATGCGGTTTACACACTGGCGGCATCATCGGGTCTTATATCTTTCGAAATGATCAGGGCGACTGCTATCGAGCCATGCTGGCTGAATTTTTGTTTTCAAAAAATTAGCCAACAATACTGGCTTCTTCGTTCGTGCGATTTAACGCTTCTTGATTATTTTGTTGAGCTATGTTAAGAAATGGGAGCCAATATCCTAGCCACTATTGACGTCATACTAAATGCCATGAGATTATTTGGCAGATTATAATAAAAAAATTCATTCCAGCATTACATTTCTCTTTTGTATTATCGTTTTATGTTCTCAAAACACTCTTTATGAAAAACCTTTTCTGCCTGATCACAAAAGAGAGCTTAAAAGCGAATTTAACAAAATCTCCCAAAGCTTACTTCGGTGTCTAAATTAATATTTCATGGCTTCGAATAGTTCTAAATGTAAAACATTCGTAGCCAGATTGTTTTTAAAAGGAAATAAACTGGATAATTTCCTAACTGACAGTTTCGTGCATAGGCAACTACAAAATTTTATGAAAAATATCACTTCAGAGCTTCTAAAATGTGGAATTTTTGTTGCTGTTTTTGTTTGTTTGTTATTTTGTTTAAGATGGAATCAAGTTCAATCAGTGACCCATTTTATCATACTCCACACTTCGTTCACTTATTACTTACATATGTCCGCAATCTATACTTCACAGATAACACATCTGAATTCCTCAGAAACTATATAAGATATTCAAGGAAATGTCCGTAACACTACTGAGGTATCACCCACTTACCAAATCTAAGCCCTTATAACGTTAAGCACAGCATAAAGTCTACTGCACAGTTTTCCACTCTCCCTGATCGGAACAGTTTATATAGAGAATATCATTAAGAAAACTAATACATTTGCCCTTTGCTAACTTAATAATTAACACTCTGCATTGATTATAGACCTTAACGCGAAGAAAACGACAATGGTACAAAAGTATGGAAAAGAAATGGATGTGGTTGTGGAAATGAACATTAAGCCATTGATTAGAGCATCTGTCTGATCTCCCGTAGTATTTTCTATTTTTATTTTTTTCTATGATCACATTGATATAGATTTAGAGGTTTCTAGAGAATTTGGTATGTTTATCCGCATTATAAAAGAATCTACTGACATCGTTAATATAGAAAAAGAGCTTTTTGAGAGTAATGCTATAAACACATTAAGGCTATCGACCATCCACTACACGACTACAAAAGACCCTGGCTACAAAAGTAGCCAAGTAGCCAAATAGCTATTTAATTATTTTAACGACTACAGCCACAAAATAAATGTAAGCAAATGGACATGGATTGTTTTTTTTGAGTGGTGCCACATACATGTTTCTCGCGTTTTTAATGTATATATTTTATGCATTGCATTTTTAAAACGCCTATTTCATGCAGTTTATTGTATTGACAGCACTGAACGGTTTGTTTTTGCCAAGAAAAATAGAAATTATCATAAGTTGGCTACGACCTACAACGGTAGTCGGGTAACCACGTTGGCGCTAAAAGAATTATTCTCATATTCACACATGAATTCTATTTTTGACAGCTTGTAGTGGATGGTCGGCAGACTTGAATGAGCTTGTAGAATTAGTAGTAGTCTCTATTAAAGAGCATTGTAGGTTTTAAATTTATATTAAGAGTATGTGTTTTCTCTACAATGACTAACGCCTAAGATGACACCACGTATGAAGAGATAAGGAAGGCAGAAATTCATCATTTAATAATCTCATAAAAACTGCATCATAAATAAAAACAGAACAATGTACGCCTCAGCAACGCATTGAAATTATTAAAATTCATTACCAAAATGGCAAACATCAGTTCGTAAAACGAAAGCCATTATGAGTTGTCGGCCAGCAATTGTGAAACTGAAATTTGCGCTGTTGGAACTAGTAAAAACGAACTAGTGCACGTCGCTTAAAACCAACTAAGAATATCGCTGTTATTGCCCATAGTGATGAAAAAACCCAGTTTTGTTCATTTCTCGTCGATCAAACGACAGTATACTGTATTTTACGCAAAAACTTAGGTTTAGGGCTTTCAAAGTTGGGTTAACTTAAGAACTAGAGCCTACCAACCACCAACAACGTCGTGTTTGGCTAAATGGATCTTTGAAAAGCATCAAACTGATTCAAAAAGTCATCTTAAGTCATTTTCACAACGGAGGCTACGTTAATCAGAATTGTCTTAATTGTGGCTTTGAAGACTCAGGATATGTTGTTAAAGCGATTCTCCATTCTCAACTACTGACTGTTTACTAGGGTTTGTGGTCTGGCGGTGCAATTTGGCGTTAATTTTTCGAAAATGAGGTAGGAGCAACTGTTTTGGTGAATGGAATGCGCTGAAAAATAATGGTTAATGATTTTGTATGCCTGGAATTGGTGGACAACATTTGGCGCACAATAGTAATTTGATGGCAAAAGAGCTATTTTTGGACAATTACTTTTAAAAAATTAAATGATGCTGTTCTGTAGCGAAGTGTTTGATCAAAAGCAATCCATACTTTGTTTTAGCAAAAAGTAATATATTTTGCCACAGAAAAAATCTTTTGAAGTACGATAACATTGGTAGACGGTAACTTATGAAAATTTTTATACAATGTGTGATAGACAAATTCACTGATAACATTTCAACAACTTCTTTTTAGTTAAAAAAAATAAATTATTTAGATTGCATATAGATTTGAGTGGATATGAGTGAATCAAAATCGCCTTAAAAAATTAAGATTATGCAGATTTACTTTGAAATAAAGTTAGCTCCGGCCAACTCCGCCTTCCTACTGGTACCAAATGGAGGGTGAAGCTATATTCTTTAAATTTAGATAAAAAAATCCACCGAATTTCACCGATTCTTGAAAAACGTATACATTTTCTAAAGAGATATTTGCTAGGATAGGAAAAATTTAACGCGAATAAAATGATTTGGATTGTATGGGTGGTGAGCGATGGGCGTGGCCAATTTTGATGAAACTTGGCGTGCAACTTTTATTTTTTGTTTCTAGAAAGCAAATCTGCGTAATTTGAAGACTTTTGCTCTGATGAGAAAAGTTCAATGCAAAAAAATCGATTTAGATTGTACAGGCGATGAGCTGTGCATGACTCAAATTTTGATTAAATTCAATTGTTTTCACAATTTAATCAATAGAATGCCCAGTGCCAACTTTCAACGATCTAGCAATACATCTTATATATTTGAACAAAAATAAATTTATGAATCTATACCAATGTGCGGTGCTACGTGCTACACAAGTAATGATATCTACAGTTCGTAGTTTGCGTGAAAGGCGACCGGAGCGTGTGATTTCACTCAGAAGCTATCGCAATTAAAAAGCTAGGTCTTAGGACTTAACACTTTTAGACATTAATCTTTGGCGGACTACGTGAAATATAAGGTCTATGTGTATGGCTTACAATTGATTCAAGGCCTCAAAGAAGTATCTATCATGCACTCCTCTTTACAATTAAAAAAACAGCCGATGATTTTGATTAAAAATATTCGATTTTTTACATATTAAAATAAAATGTATTATTGGAAGACCCTGTATTACAGAGTTGAGTATAAATACTTTAAAAATGTTTTTTTTCCTACAATTATTGTAAATATTTATTTATTCGTTTTTTTTTTTAAATTTTTTTTATATATTATTCTCCCACATATACATTTACAATATCTCTGTGAAACCAACAAAAAAATTTTTTTTTTAAGTTTTTTTCACTTGCAAAACACAAATCCATTTATTCAACAATCGTTTGTTTGTCAACAGCAAATAGAAAATCAATATTCCATAGTTCCTGCCTGCAAAGGCCTCTGGGTATTTCGAAATTTTCCTGGTTTGCTGTCATTTTATCGTATTATCCTTTTTTCAACTTTTGTTGTTGTTGTGTTTCTTTAAACAAATTTCCTTTACAACAATTAAAGAAGAGACTGTAAATATTCCAACGGATTGACAAGAATTGAGTCTTTTTGAAATATAAAAATAGAAAAAAATGAAAATAAAAGAGTTTAAGGCGTGGCGATAGTATGTTTTTACATGCTGCAACGTGTGGTATGTGATATATGAATAAAATATGTTCCATTAAATTTCAGCACTTTTTTATTTTAAATGTTTTGCTGCATAAGAAGAATTTCAGGTTAAAACAGTTAGATTGTTACAGTCTCTGTGCATAAACTGCCTTCTATTTAATATATCATTTTATTACGCTTCTATGATCTCTTGTATGAGGCTTTGCTCTCTATTTTCGCTAACTACTATATCATTTAACGCGAGGTTATTTAAGAAGGATGAAGGATGTTAATCGCCTTAAAGTTAAAGCTGCTAAATTATCGATAGTCGGCCCACTCGATAGTTTCGATAGTTTGCAAAAAAATTATCGATACTATCGATACTATCGGATTCTTTAAGTACTACTAGTGGCAACAATGTTAGAATTTAAGTGAAAGGAAAAGAATAATAATAAATATACAGTGTACACTTTAGGGACACTTTATTTCTTTCCAGGATGTAATAAAATTTTATGTATTGAAGTTTTTTGATCGAAGATTAATCCTTATATATAGTGAAAATTGCTCAGACCATGAAGTGCTCCACAACTAAAGTAATTAATAAGATCCATTGAAAGAAAACAGCAGACTATGGGACGAAAGCGTAGAACAGCTGTCAATTTTTAATTCGTACTTGAAAGATTAATCTCTGCAAGTCATCAAAAAGCCTCAAAAATTAAGTTAATCTCCTGTTTCAAGTCAAAAAAAAAAAACTTATGGAAGCTAGACTTATGGTAAGCGTCCTAGAAATGCATCATTTCTCAGCAAATGGAAGCAACACCGTAATAATTAAAACAACATTATATGGTCTGACGAAACGAAGATTAATTTGTTTGGGTCAAATGCAAAATCGTATGTACGAACATATTTTAGTTACAATTCATACTTTATTTGAGTTTAATAAATAGAAATTTAAGAAACTGTTAAGCCGTGTTATTATGTAACTATATGCGTCGAACAAATTTTTGCAAATGTGACTTTGACTGCAATTAGTGGCCTCCGTATTCACTCTTAGAGCTTGGCGATAGTACCGAATAGTGAAAAAAAACTATCGATGGTCAGGCGAAAACAAAACTATCGATACTATCGATAGTACTATCGATTGTTTTGCAGCTCTACTTAAGGTACAGTCCTATCTGACAAATATTTGACGAAATACATAAAATATTTCTTTGCCATAGTCTGATCACAAAATAAAGGGTTCGCCAAATAATTTTTTTTTTTGAAAATGCTATAAAAAAAAAACCATTGAATATTTCCTCAAATTTCTTTTTTTATATGAAAGTACAATCCATCCGGTTAATAATGGAAAATAATTTCATTCAAATGGCTGCCTCGGCTGGCCATGCGGTAGCCTACACGACTGATCCAATTTTTAAGCACATTATCGATTGTGTGCAGCTGTATTTTACCAATGGCTTCACGAATATTGTCCTTTAAAACATCAATTGTCTCTGGCTTGTTGGCGTAACACTTATCTCTGACGGCACCCCACAAATAATAGTCCAACGGTGTCAAATCGCAGCTCCGAGGTGGTCAAACGACATTAGCTCTGCGGCTGATAATGCGATCTTCAAAAACAGGGCGCAAAACATCGAGTGTAGCTTCGGCTGTGTGGCAGTAGCGCCGTCCTGTTGAAACCAAATGTTGCGAATATCCTCCTCTTCAATTTATGTTAACAAAAATTCGTTCAACTTGGCCCGATAACGATCGCCTTGACGGCAACGGCCACTCCTTGCTCATTTTCGAAGAAAAATGGCCCAATTATGCCTCTGGACCAAAATCCGCACCAAACAGTGACTCATCTTGGGTGTACCTGCATTTCAATATATGTGTGCGGGTTTTCTGTGCCCCCAATGGGACAAGATCAAAATGAGCTTCATCTGAAAAAATGATTTTTTTTGGCAAAATCGGCATCTTTTGATAATTTTTTTTATCAAATATTTATTTTATCTTACACATTTTTTGTAAGATCTTACATTCTTACAGATTTTTTGTAAGATCAAACAGAGGAAAATAACAGTTTAACTAGGCGGTGTTGTCTGCAGGCAGAAGTAAATGAGCAAAATCTGAAAAAAATACATGCTTTAGGGTTTACAAATAATTTGTTTAATGCAAATCTTTTCTTTTTTTCTTCTTTGATATTGGGCTCATGACTTGCTATAATTATTACAAATCTAAGGGACGACTATGATTTTCAATATATTTATATAAGTATATTGGTTGATATAAGAATAAGGCTTGATTATGCACTCAAGTACCAAGATATATATTTGTTTGACCTAAACATATGGGAACACCTTATTTTCAGGGATGAATGCAAATTAATCGTTCAAATTTATGGAATATGTAAAGTATGGAGAAAAATCAATTTTGCTTCAGTTTCCAAAAAATTTAAAATCCCCTGTTTAGCACTGTGGCGAACGAGTCATGGTATAGAGTGCTGATCGGGAGGTTAAAGCTCATAAAAGGAATAATGTTTCTCGACATTTAAAATTGTAGGAATTTCTTTCAAGCGCCGATAGCTATATCTGGATAGTCACCTTGTGCATGACATGAACCTCGACCATTCTTCTCCGTAGGTAAGGGTGTGGCTGCAAAATATCGTCAAATCATTGTAAAAGTACTAGGGATATCGATTAATTCGACTTTTCTCAAAAACCGGTTTCCCAATAATTCGAAAAATTGCAACTTTTTAGAAATCGGTTTACGGTTATAAATTTATCAAATAACCGGTTCTGTTATTAAAGTAAAATTTTTCCCAATTCTTGTTGCATTAGCAAATAAAATTGAGAAATTTTCGTCCCATGTTATAGTTCCTAGCAAGTAAGTATGCTAGAAAATCGTTGGGCTTAACGGATATTTCTTCATCGACAACGCAACTAACATTTTATCCAGAGATTAATTTTTTACAGCGTATTTTGCAAAAGTTTTATTTGTTAGTGCCTAGAGATTACTTGGTATAGAATCAAGTTTTCCTCGCTGTACAATAACGTCAATCTCATAAAGATATTTATGGTGGTTAATTATTCGTGGTGTCGAAGAGACTTTTCAGCTCGATTTCCAAATATTTTCACACTTCAGAGGACATGTGTAGAAACGTAAATGCATGCACCACGTATTTAATAGTGTGTGCCATTGTGAGACACCCGCCTACCAACCAAGAAGTGTTGGCTCAATAACAAGCCACACCATCTGACTATTTTCAACAGCGGTATCACCTCAAAACTTTGCTAGAGACTGATTATGAATATCGACGCTTAAAAAACTTTACTATCTGTAATATCTGCCGTTCGAAGCCGGCGTTTGTATGTCCCTTTCAATGAGTCTAGTTGATCATCATTCTCCGTATATAAATAATTTATATTTATATACAGAAAATAAGAAAATATTATTGTTGCTCAAGTGTGCATATCTCTTTCGATTTACCATGGTTTTCACGTTGTTTGTGAGACGGACGTTCAAGGTTGTCATATATAATATAAAAATAAGACGTCATATATTAAATTTAGAAAAGTACGTAAACGACGAGCATATTTACAATAAAAAATATATAAACGTATAAAAATTATACATATTAAAATTAACCGGTTATTCGTGTTAAAATAACCGTTTTATTCGGTATTCGAAAAATGAACATTTTGAAAAAACCGTATTCGACAAAACCAAAAAGCCGGTTAAAATCAACCAATTTCATGTACTTAAGGTTATTGAACGCATGTGAGCATATTTAAAAATCCAGAAACAAAGAAGGTTTCCACAGAATTTACCAAAAAACTGGAGTATTCAACGCTAAATAGACTAAATCAGGTTGTTAACTTAAGCAAATTTAACTTCTTTTTAAACTTTTTTTTTATCGATTTTTTCTTTTATTGTGAAAAATAAAGTTGATTTTAAGTTTATTTTAGTAACTGTTATAACAAGAAAAAAAACATTTTTAGTTTTTTGGTTATTGTTACGAAAATAAAAATGCCTAAAAAGAAAATACACCGCATTAGGAACTGTATGGTGAGACTTTACCTATAAACTTTATAGGTTTGGTGCTGCCAGTTCGAATTCTTTTTTGTGTATTATAATTGTATATCTTTTGAGTTTAATTTGGATATATAGAAAGAAACTTGTTGTAACTACAAGAATATTCGAAATTGGTAATAAGTGGCTATAAATGATGGTACATTGGGTTTGGTTAGAGTTAGTTATCGTTTTGTAGTCATTAAGCAAAGTCGAGCTTAGGCGTAAATAAAAGTGTTGTATAAACGAATTTTAAGTACAAGATAAATAAGTTGCTATATTAAGATAAAATATAATTGTGTAAAATGTGTGCAAACAAAAAGAATTGTATAAAAGAGCAAATTCACTGCATTATTTTATTTTACGCAATTTAAAAGAACCCAAACATTTTAAAAAGATTAAAACGTAACAATATATTAAAAAATTCGGTGTTTATTTTTTTGCGTAGAATTTTGTGGCAAATGGATCAGAATCTATTTTGGCTTCAAGAAATATTGATGTTCACTTCGTTTTCATCCATGTCCATTATTTCAGCAACTTCGAAACAAAATTTAAAGTCTTAGAGATTTCCAAAATTTGAATAAAACCGAAGTAATATATTGGGTATTCAAGTTAAAAATGTCGATTTTCTTGCTTGAAAATGCACTTATTATAATAACAAAGTGAATTCAAAGTATGGTCCATCGTTAGACACTACGTTTTCCCATCTTCCTGGTAGCATATGCTCCGGTTTTGAAGTAAAGAATAAATCAAGCCAATTTCTGATACCCTGTCCTGAAGTAAAGTAAATTCCAGTAGGGGCGTTCGGCATCGATCGAAACAAATGGTAGTCACAGGGGCAATGTCTAGGCTATAAGGCGGGTTAGCCAAAACTTCCCATCCACTGTTTTCCAAATAGGTTTTTGTCTGGTCAAATATTCTGGTCGTTTTTCGTTGATTGCTCTCTTCAAATGGTTCAATTGTGCTTGGTACAGGTCGCCTGTGATCGTCTGAACCGATTTCAACAGCTCATAATACAAAATATCCTTCTGATCTTACCAAATACAGATTATTACTTTCATGTATCCAATTTTCATCACCAGTTACAATACGACGCAAAAATTTTTCTTTTTGCGTTAAAGCATCATTTCCGATATGCAAAATCGCCTTTCAACGTCTTTCGGCTTCAATTCACATATCCTTGCTTTGGAATGAATATCAATTCTTTTAAACTTAATGGTAATGGCTGGTTGTGTGACTCCCAATGATAGCACAGTACGACAAAAATGAACGAAGTTGAAATACCTGGGAAATGACACCGCTTTTCTAATAGGTTCTTTCAAGTAGAACAAGGATCTGTTTTTGGAATTTTCAAAATACATCATGGAAGTATTTTCGTTTCGTATTCGAGTTACGGATAAAAAACCTTCATGCACAAACAAGCTAATAACTTGGCTAAATATTACCCGATTTTAAATTAACAGACCTTTAAAATGACGAATCTGGGTGTAATTCTTTTTTCGGCTGACCAGGCCTCTCCTTGTCTTCTTTGTCGAAATCACGACTTTTTTATCGCGTTCACAAGTTTTCTGAGTTGGTGCTTGTTGACCGAAAGCATCTTTTTCAGGCACAAAATTTGACATTATTATAGCGATTGGAAGAAATGTGTGCTTACACTTTGGCGTCTATCGAATACTGATTTACAATGACAGATGCTTACCCTCCAAAATACAATATTTGTTATTGTCATCCAAATCGACTATTAACATGTATAACCAATATAAAAAAGTTTAATAAATAAAGCTCACGGCCAAATATTTGACGAAAAAAAACAAGTGACTACAATTTTATGGAAATATTTGTTCTTTTATTCTACACTTTTTTAAATTTATAATTTTTTAAGAAACGCTGACATAAAAATAACTGTTTTACAAAAAATATTTCTATAAGATAGTGATTACATTTTCAGCCAAATATTTGAGAAATCTTACCGTAGCTTAAGTAAGTGCTATAGTTTTTGTATACTTTAACTCCACAATACAAAACAAGAAAACTTCCGTCCTCATTATGCACTTTTATAATATTTATGAAAATATTTTTTCTATTTTTTTCGTGTCAAATATTTTTTCAAGTATGACCATAAACATGTTTTCCCATATTTTTGTTTGACGTTATTTGACTAAGCAAAAATGGCCTAATAAATATACATAAGTAGTGTGACCACAAAGCAAAATTATGGTTGTTTCAGTCAAATTGTCTCCAGTTAAGGTATAAAAAAATTGGGGCATATATTTGCTACGCACATTTTTTAATAATAATTTTGCCACATAATCGTTTCATGTAATGTTATATTAATATAGCAGTTCTTGTTAGATCAAAGTGATAATGATGTTGAAATAATGTCACATCCTTATTGAATCAACATTGTGAAAAGCAAAAATAATATGACTTTCATGTTGAATCAATACAAAATTCATGTTTAATTAAATACGAAATCACTTAAATCTATTACGGTGGTCATATTAAAATAACATGAAAACATGTTGAAATAACATCAAATTTTATGTTAATTTGAAATGATTTCTATATTCCTACATTTGTGCTAAGCTTGTGATCCGTATCAAGAATTTGAGGATATATAGATATTTATGTATATAAACATATCAAGCATATACCATATATGTCATACATACATGAAGCATATGAGATACATGACAATTTATGTTCGATACGTACACGTTCTTTTTTCCCGAATTTCAGGGTATGTATTATATGGTTCAAATACACAAAACTCTAGAATTTTTTACATTATTTATTTATTTATTGACATGCGAAAAACTTGTCTTGTAGCCAATGTAGTCATCTAGCAATTTTTCAAAATTTGTCGCTTTTATGCCTTAAAATATGCAACATGGTTTTACATTTGTAAACAAAAACCATATGTTTTCTCCAACAACATAACAAATAATATTCAGTAGGTACATAAATATTTTCACACATACAAAAAAATTGAATATATGTATTTAGAACAATATTTTTATTTATTTATTGATATAATATAAGTTTTATAGAAAAAACGAAAATTACTTTAAATTGTTTTGGAAGCCGTTTTGATCTTTTTAGCCTTATCAGCTGTCATAAAATTCTGATCAAAATACATCTTAAGAAATGCTCCCAAATCACGATTGCAGCTACTAAATTATGACCATATTCGGCCAATGGGATGAACTCAGTGGATGCTTCTTAAGATGATCTTACACACTGTGCGGGAAATTTTTTTTCATCAGTACACCAAATTTTTCTCTGGTAACAGAGCGTAGAGGCGGTTCACATTTTCTGATCACTCCCTGGTAAATGCTGATACAATTTGGAATTCCCTAACAATACAGGAGTTAGCTTTCAGTAGCCATATAATAAAAGACTCTGTATTACAGTATTATGATCTGCTATTTAAAATGTCGCAAGACAAGTTGATAAAAATGTTTCTCTAAATTTGTTGCAGTTGGAAAATAATGTTGACAACACATTTCACATATTTGTCGTAAAAAGAACAGAGAGTTGATTTTTTTTGTGTGTACATGTGACCTTAGCTTTAGCAATACGAAAAAAAACTCTTGAAAATGTTATTGTTGTAACTCATGATGCTTACATACGCACTGGCCTATAAAAAACCAAAGAAATCCATGAAAGGATGGAGATTTTCTTGTAGCGATTGATAAGACTGCACCGCTGCGCTGTACTAGAGGATGGCAAAAAAAAAGGTGAAAACCAGTGTTGATCAAAAGTAAAAAATGTAATTGTGTTAGTGACAACATATATAAATAAATTACTATATTAGAGAGAGTAAAGTTGTTGTTAAAAAAATTATAAAAAGCAACAAACATCCGTAACACATTTGCACTTGTCGCTGTGTCAGTGATAACTAAAAGCTTTAAGAAAATTTGCGTACATTTACCATACGTGTGCATTCGTCACTGTCTCTTTGACGACTTAAAGTAAGAGCGCAGGAATACGTGTGAGCTGATTGGGGACCAGCGTTGCCAATTTAGCACCTTTCGCGATATATTTAGCATTTTTTCTCCTTAGTGCTTTTTTCAAAAAACGCTCTAGGTTAGCGCTTTTCTATTTGCAATTTTTAATAAGAAATTAAATTCAATAAACTCATTAAATCTTATAAACTATAGACTTAAAATGCTTTCTGCTGTGTAAATTACGTTGTTCTAGATAATATTTGTGCAAAAAATAGTAAAAATAGTGTTTCTGAAACGTACATATATCAAAACTAAAGGCCCATTTTTTAAGACGTATAAGATTTTTTAAGACTTATTTAAGACTTATTATTAAGTATTCTAAGACTTATTATTATTATTACAATACTTAAGTTGTAATTTATAATTATTAGATCCTTTAAAGATCCATTTACACCGATCTAAAGCCAATGATCTAATCTGGCTCCAAGTCGGTCTATGGAAAGCAGCTGGTCTTTAAATCTGTCTTCTCTAGAAATGGGCTGGCCTTCTGATTTTTCTGTTTCCCTGTGAATTTCATTCAATAGTAAATTCCGCAAAGTCTTGGTTTTGATTTCTTTGAGTATGCACGATCCATTTCTGTTTCGTTCTTACAGAATAATTTCCAAATGTATTTTCAAATGTCATGTAGTCTTGTAGCATTTCATAACTCGCAATTATATACATATAGTCTTCACATACAAGTTAGATATGTTAATTTTCGTTTTTGGAGCGATATACGGCCCCATAGCCCCATAGCATTCAGTCGGCCAAAAGATTGGCTGGCTAGGTTAAATCTGTTCTGAATATCAGCACTGTAATCGCCGGATGTCGTAAGCAAACTACCAGGATAGCAAAAGACGGAGTATCTTCCAAATTTCTGTTTGCAATTCGAAAGATCGTTGCGCTATTAGCGTTGATTTGGATAATTTTGCTTTTGGAGATGTTTATCCGAAAGCAAGATGTTTATTCCGCCTGTATAAAGTTCAGCTTTTTTTGCTTCTCGCAATGTGTTTGAGCTCGGAGATAGATGTCGTCTGCTTAATACAGGTCTTCTAACTTTATGTTAAGTTCCCAGGCTATACTACGTTGCACCCAATTGAGTACAACTTTAAATAGCAGTGAGCAGAAAGAACACAACCTCTGATAAATTATTTCTTAATGTTACACCTGAACCCAAAAATAAAGAAAATTACAGAATTAAAGAATTATATTTTTTAAGCAATAGCTCAAATAATTAAAAAATCTTTGTAAGAATACATATTAACGCTTTTGACAGCGCATTTTGATAACAAATAGTTACACAAAATATAATTTAGCTCTTTTTAGTGCTTTTTGAGTAGGAGACCTGCGCGTTCTGATCATCAAAAGTTGGCAACACTGTTGGGGACAAATATCCCATGACAAGCTCATGAGTGGTATAAACAGATCAAAATACAATAGACATTGAAATTGATGAAGAAAGTGATTCTCTATCGTTCGATTTAATAAAAGTTAAGAAGAGAAAGTTTTTTAAAGTTTTTCAAATATTAGGCACTTAAACATTATACCTAAACCATCTATTGTATAAGTATAATAACTTAGGGTATGAAATTTAATAAAATAAAAAGAAATATAAAATAATATAAATTCAAGTACTCAACGAGAGAGAGAGAGGGTAAAAAAATCTGTCATATTAAATTATTTTTAGATCTGCACATGGCATGTTGGCAATTAAACAAAAAATTATTTCTTTACTCTCTCTTCTAAAAAATAATGCATGAACGTTTATAGACAAGTATACCATATTTTTACACAATACATACTACATACGTTCTTATATAAATTTGATTATGGTTTTCAAGTAATAGTTGTGGTATAGAAAAGAGAAAGAAAGAAATCCATTAAATTTTTATTGTTAATCATTGTTGTTGTTGCATAAAGTAATTAAATATACACTTGAGTTAATTTATTAAATTTTAAGACAATGTATTATAACCTGACAAAGACTTTAAGTAATAAATTGAAGAAAATTTAATACAATATTTTTCTAAATTATTGAATATAATTTTTGTTTAAACTAACATTTTGACTTGCAACAGAGAATATTAATATAGGGTCCGTCAAATAATAGTTTTTTTTTTTTTTTTGAAAATGCTTTAAACAAAAACTACTGAATATTTTCTCAAATTTCTTTTTTTATTTGAAAGTACAATCCTTCCGGTTAATAATGGAAAATAATTTCATTCAAATAGCTGCCTCGACTGTCCATGCAGTAGGCAACACGATCGGTCCAATTTTTAAGCAAATTATCGATTGTGAGCAGCTGTATTTCACCAGTGGCTTCACGAATAGTGTCCTTTAAAGTCTCAATTGTCTCTGGCTTGTTGGCGTAACACTTATCTTTGACGGCACCCCACAAATAATAGCCCAACGGTGTCAAATCGCAGCTCCGAGGTGGCCAAACGACATCAGCTCTGCGGCTGATAATGCGATCTTCAAATACAGGGCGCAAAAAATCGGCTATGTGGCACGTAGTGCCGTCCTGTTGAAACCAAATGTTGCTAATATCCTCCTCTTCAATTTTTGTTAACAAAAGTTAGTTCAACATGGCTCGATAGCAATCGCCATTGACTGTAACGGCCACTCCTTGCTCATTTTCGAAGAAAAATGGCCTTATTATGCCTCTGGTTTCAATGTATGCGTGTGGGTTTTCTGTGTCCCAAATGCGACAATTTTGCTTGTTTACATACCCGCCAAGATCAAAGTGAGCTTCATCTGAAAACATGAACACACATTCTGCAACATTACCATGATTTTCAAAGTAATGTCGCAATATTTCCCAGCGTTGTTCAAGCGTATACACAATCATATTTGTTCAGCGGAAGGATAAAACGAATTATTTGTCAAATCAGATATGAGCGAAATAAGCACTAGTTGAAAAAAAAAACGTTACATGGCGGACCCTATACAAATTTATTTAACAAAGTAAATTAAATAATAAAATGTATAAAAGTATAAAATAATATTTTACTGAATATTACGAAACCTTAGAGGCACGATCGTTTTTTGAATCCTAAGAAAGTACTGGCCTCCACTAATCGAACAAATTTGTCCGTTCATTTTTACAAAAATATAATAAAATAACTTTATTAAGTATTCTGTCTAAGAATGGAGCTGAAAAGTGACATAGAATAACCAAAAGGCTTAATTTAACTCTCAAATAGTCAAAAGCTTAAATTTGATCCGAGCAACATAGGAATTTTTTTAGAGTTTATCTGTGTAAAAATAATTTATTTTATGTTTTTTTTTTTTTTTTGTCTAGAATTGTGTTATTTGATAAAATAGACAAGAAAAACAAAAGGCGGTCTCAGTGCATCCTTAACCGCTTACGGTAACAAAAACAATTAACATATTTTTATATTGCAGATGTTATTTAAAAAAGATAGGGTAGATTTTACAGTAAAGTTAAAATAAAAGTACAAAAACAATCTGAACCATTAAAAACACCATCATGTCGCTCCTTTATTGCTACAGTGTCATAATTCAAAAAACGTTATTTTTTAGTTAAGTATTCTAAAATATGCGGAACATAGTGATGTATATTGTGTGAAAAATTCTTTGCGACTCATATAAAATTATGAGCACAGGAGCAACGTGTTTATTCCCATTTCCATGTTAGGTAACGGGAAATTGAAATTTAAAACAGCTCTCCTGAAAAATTCTGTTTTTTGAGTTATGGTACTGTTGCAATAAAGGAGCGATGTGCTAAAACAAAAAAGATTTTGACAAATATGAATCGTTAATTAAGGAAGGAATAGACGATACTTGAAATTCTAGAACTTTTATTTTTTCTTAGCATTATCATTTAAAATCAATGCTGTATTTTCAGCACGAATGTCATCAACTACATCAAATTTACTATCGTTTATATAATCAGATATTTCCTTATCAGAATTCATCGCATCCAAGGAGTCAATTACTTGTCCATTTGAAAAATTGGCCAAATTATTCCTTCTATTGCATAAAACTTAGTCTTGTCATCATGTTTCACTTATGTAGTACTGTCAAATGAAAAATATGCGTATACGAAATTTTTTACCATTAACGGTCAAGCGTGCCCTTAGGCTTACATTAAGTTTTTAGTTTCAGATCGTGCTTGGCCAATTTTCCGTTTAGATCAAACTATTGTAAATAAAATGCTTATGAAATATTTTTTGTAATGTCTGTTCGGCATTTTACAACTTTGTTTTCGATATTAAGCCTGGTATTGTGTTCAAAATTTCGTACGAAATGCTATCAAATTCCATATAAAATTATTTCGTACGAAATAATTGTGAAATATTGTTGAGAACGCAGCTCACTTATATCGTACGAAATTGCGAGCAGCTGTAGGGACATAAATACTGTTACAACATAGAATACATATAGTCTTTTAGTATATGGCTAACGAAAGCTAGCCTCTTTATAGTCAGTCTGCAACGGGAATTCCAAATTGTATCAGCATTTGCCATGGAGTGGTCAGAAATGTGAATCGTATCGTTGTTACAGTGCTTTTCAACCGCAGAAAAATTTAGTTTACTGATGAACAAATTTGTACCGCACAGTGTGTAAGGTCATCTTAAGTAGTATCCCCAGATTTCATCCCAGTGGTCGAATATGGTCCTCATTTAGCTGCAATCATGATTTGGGAGGGCCTTTTAAGGTGTACTTTCGAGTAGAATTTTATGACAAATGGATCAAAACAATTTAAAATCTTTTTAGTGTTTTTATAGAACTCATATCAATAAATAAATAAAAATATTGTTCTAAAAATATTCATTAATTTTATATGTGTAAGAATGTTTATGTCCCTACTGAATATTATTTGTTTGTTGTCAAAGAAAACATATGGCTTTTGCTTACAAATATTAAACCATATTTTAAGGCATAAAAGCGGCAAATTCTTAAAAATTGCTAGATGACTACATTGGCTGCATGTCAATTTTATCGCACGAAAAAATATATGTTGCACAACGTTTTTCACAAATTTAAACAGAGTACTAGGCTTCAAAAGCAAACATTTTTCTAAATAATTTTGTTTTTCGCTTTGACTGTTTTCTTGTACAAAAATGTTTACAGAAAGAAAAAAGCTTATCTGATTCGATTCACACATATTTATAACGATAAACAAAATTGTTGACAACAAAATGAATCAAAACTTCAATTAAAAAATTCTATGGTTGATTAAATGTGAATGAATAATTGATAACTGCCCTGAGGCAGCCAAAAACGTTAGAGGGTTAATATGGTTTTACATACTTTCATAGTTGTTCACCGTTGAATTACGGTAAAATAGCAAAAATTGTTAATTCAACAACGATCCACTGCGATTTTAAAATGTGATTTTTCTCTTTCTGTAAACACGCATTAATTTATTCGAATGCAGTTAAAAAGCGAGGTTCTAAAATTTGCAGGATGAATGCAGATTTAAGTCAGCTTTCTAAACCTTTTTTTCAGTTATGTAAGTATAAAAAATAGGATGACAAACCTAACTAAGCAACTTAGTAGTAGTAAAATCGAAGATCAACAAAAATATTGATAATTATTTTGTTAACAATTTCGAACACAAAATTCTGAAATTTAAAAACCAGTATTGCCAACTTTTTATGATCAAAACGCGCAAACCTCCTACTCACAAGGCGCTAAGCTTTAATGTTACGATTTGTGATCAAAACGCGCTGTAAATCAAAACACTGAAATTGTAAAAAAAAAAATTACTATTTAAGTTTCCACTTTGACAAAGATTTTTTTTTAATAATTTGAACAATCGCTTCGAAACGATTTAGAACAAAACAACAGCTTAAAAACTTTTTCTCAATTTTTGAGTTCAAGTGTTGAGGACATCGTATTTTATGTAAAGTCTAAGTTAGGAACTGGTGTCGACATTTTTGTTTTCAAGTTTACATATTGTAACGTATACGCACAAGGTTAAAGATGTAGATTTCAACTCCTATAGATTCTCTCAGATATCGTGAATTGAGGACTGCGGGAGCCATTACGTTGCTAGCAACAGTCTGTGGGGAGGTTCGGTCCTTTTTCAGCGAATCTCTTACCATCACATAATTTTCTTATTCTAGACTCCCTATTTAATCAGAATACAAAAGATGTGAGAGCCTATATGACTAGCAAACGAAAAAAAATATTAACCCTGTCCCTAATTTGTCATTATAATATAAATTTCTATTGTGAATAGATTCATCAATTAATCCGTCTACGCATCTCTATGGTGTAGTCCAGAAATGCAGCCTCGAAACCTTCACCAACCTTAGTCCCATCTGGCCAATATTCCATGAAACCCCTAAAAAAATCAAACCATAATCTCGAGTTTTATCCTTACATCCCTTTAATGAAAACACCTTTAAATTTCTTTTTACCAATTCATTATAAAGTAATTTTTATTCTAACAATACATAGTGAATATTATATGGAACTTTAGCAAAAAATAGTAATTAAATTTAATATTCTAACAGCATTTAATTATAAAAAAGGATATCTTTCATTTAATACCATATTTAAGTTTAATTATATAATTGATACAAAAAAATATTACGAAATTAGATCTTTTTACAAAAAATATTTTTAAGTTTTATAGAGAAATGATTTATTTTGTTAAAAGAAGAATATTAAAACAAATATTATATGACTTAACAATATTTTGCTCGTATGAAGGCCCTCACAGGAACAGGATGCAGTGATGCTAGATAAGGAAATTTAAAATACTTCCTGCGCTTTCTTTTTTACTGATTAAATTTTTAAATTTCTTTTCTGTTATAAAATTCTGTGATATATTATACAAAAGAAATTAATTCCAACCATTTAAATTAAAATGTTGTTCTAATTTTTATTTAATTTTTTATTTAGAATATAATTTTAGCTTCATTGCAAAAATTTCATAGTAAAATTTATCCTTCAATGATACTGCATATAATTTTCTTTTTTTAAGGGTGTATGGTTATTCCTTAGGATGAATCTCACTTGAATTTTCTCTCAAACCTTTTCTTTTTCTTTACACTTTCCGTTGGATCAGAATTTGTAGCCTTTCACAGTGAAGTGTCTTCCGATTCAGAATTTTAAACGAATTTTCATACGTTTATATATTCTCATGTGGTGGCGTGGTGTAGTGGTTAGAGCGCACACATAACAACGCAAACGACCCAGGTTCGAGCCCCAGCAGAGGACATGACGAAGAAAAAATTTAATTGTGGTTTCGAATGTTTAATAATAAAAAAGGCTTCAATTTCAATGTCTTCCCTCCAGACAACTCCATCTAAAAAAATAAATAAAGAAAAAAGCGCCGCTGACCCATCTCGCATACTTCTGGCGATGATGACAATCATCAGACGAATGATCAGGAAAAACACGCCACCTACTGGGAAAAAATTACAATGCTAAAGTAAAGATCTCCCCCAATTAGCAAGGATCTTCACCACTACACAAAAAAATCATATGGAGGAAGCTACAGCGGATTAATCATCTACTTAACTTGAACGGAGGAGTGACGGAGAAAAAAATATATATTCTCATGAATGTATTTTCTGTAGTTTTCTAGAATGGTGTTCTCATTCGTAGATTTATTAATGCGTTCTAATCTGTTTTTTGCATAAATCATGGCGTTTGTTGATGGAATTCTTCATTCATAATTATGTAATTCATTCATTTATATGTAATTGAATTCCATAATTGGAAATATAATAATTTTACCAAATAAATTAGATTTCAGGTGTTCTTTCAGTTAAGTTTTTTAAATACACAAACACAACTTTAAAAAAAAGCTTTTTATTTTTTTTATTTTTGAATCTTTATCTGCACCAAAAAAAACTTTTCTAACACCAATAAATTTCAGAATAATTTTTTCATATTTTTCAATGAAACATATTCATATAAAAAAAATATTTTAATATTTTTCATACAATCTGTAAGTAATTTTTGAATTTTTTGAATTCCTCAAACCGCCTAAACATTTTTTTTCACATGCTTGCTACGATCTTTATATATCCTTTATAAAATACTATTAATTTTTTAAACATGACTACTGTGATCTCTTTTTCTTCTTTTTTATGTGCAGGTTGTTTAATAGGTATACAAATATATTTTGTTCTTATAAATTTGTCTAAATTTTATAAAAAATTAAAAAAAAATTATATTTCATGTTAATTTCCTTTCAACGACCATTACAATTTACACACCCTAGAAATATAGCATCATTTAAAATTGCTATTCCTGCTAATTTTTATGAGAAAATTGTGGACCCTTGTTTCTGGCCTATGAATGTTTTTGTTCGAGAATTTTTATTAAGAAATAATTTGATATCTAAAAATAGCCACTTCTCGTCTGCCATCAACAAATTCTGCTGTTTCAAAAAACTAATTATATCTAGAGATCGCTTAAATATGATATACCAGAATATTATTATATATTATATTAAATTGTCAAATCTTGTAGTAAACAGGATTGTCAGACCTGGCGATTTCTCGCCAAACGTAGCGATTTTGAAACTTGTTTGGCGTCCTAATTTTCAGTTTGGCGACATGGCGACTTTTTACTTCATCAAATTGTGAATTTCACACCTTGTGTATTTTGAGTTTATCATCTTTTTAATTTATGTAATCTGGCAGCCCTTTGCTATCAATTTAAAGTGAATGCATGCACATAAATGTGAAAAACAAAACTGGGCAAAAGGTAAATAAATTCCAACTAGTAATGCCTGTCGGGAAAGAGTGTTCTCAATAGTGAACTCCACCAAAACTCGGCTACGAAATAGAATGCAATATGAACTTCTTGACGCACTTTTACGAGTTATAAATTGTATGAATATCAATAACATATGTTGTACTACTTTTGTACCTACTCAAGAAATGATTAATAAATTTAATTCTCATGTAATGTATTCAAAAAAAAGAAGATAATGAATGGCGAGAAAATATATAGCATTTTAGATATATAACAAAACCGAGGCCATATATTTATACCCAAATTTATTTTTTATTAACCATAAAAGCTATTTGTTATAGCTTCTAGTAAACAGCAAACTATGTTTTTTATAAGTAATGAATACCTTTTGTTTTAACTAAGTGTTTTTAATAAAACTTAACAAAATTTTTTATGGTGATTTTTTATTCACTTTTGGTGAATTGCAGCAATATGGAGTAAATTACATTTTTTTTTTTTAGAAAAAAAAAAATATGGATTTTATAGTCAAACTGTAAAAAATAAGTGATTTGGCGATTTTGGCGATTTTGGCGATTTTTTCAATCAAATTTGGCGAAAAAGCTAAAAATAGGTCTGACAACCCTGATAGTAAATATATAGTTATGATTTTATGTACGATATTATTATCTTTACTTAGACCTGGCTAAATGATAATGTTTTTAATGATGAGGTGCTTTGCAATAATTGCGAAATATATAGATACAATCGGAATGAACATAGAGGAGGTGGTGTTTTGATTGCTGTTTCTTCATTATATCCATCCGAAAATATTTCAACTCATACGTCTAATATTGAGTTTGTCGCTGCTGTTGTAAAATTGAAAAAATTAAAAGCTTATGTTACTTGTTCTTATATTCCTCGCGATTTTGACTCTTTTGTTTATTCTGATCATGTCGATAAAATCAGTTGTCCTGCTTGCTAAAAAATGATTCTGTCTTTGTTACTGGAGATTGCCATGATAGTTTCTGGGTAATATTTTGGGATTATTTCTATACCAAATTAAAAATGTTTGTAATGATTTCGGGAAAATACTGGATTTGATCTTCGTTAATGATGCGAGTGGTTGTGCTCTAATGCGTTACTTTGTCTTACGATCGATATCATCCCACAGTTGGAATTAGTTTTTCTATTCCATCCGAATTAAAATTGACGCCTTCCATTGTAAGCAAAGTCTTTTGCTTTCAGCGAACTAATTATAATTTATTTAATGACTGGATGGGTAGTAGTTGCTGGTATGATACTTTATCTATTCCCATGAGCAACAATTCGGATATCGATAGGTTGATCACCCATTTTTACAATTCAATTAATTCATTTCTTGAAATTTGTGTTCACAAAAGATGCTTATATACTTTATGGGCCCACCATGGAACTCAAAGCAACTGTCCCGACTAAAAAAACCTCAAGAATAAGTATTATAAGAAATATTAAAGGTCTGGCTCGATTACTGATTATGACAATAATTCCATTTGTCGATCAGTTTATAATCTGCTTAACTATGCTTTATATAAAAACTATTTAAATAAAGTAAAATCCAATTTCGTACAAGACCCTAAGTCCTTCTAGGCATTTGTCCATTCGAAGAAAAAAACCAATGGATTTCCATCTGTTATGAAATTTTGTAATAAAAAATCTTGTAATGTTCATGTCATATGTGATATGTTTGCCGATTTTTTTGCAAACACTTATTCTGTTGCTGCTTATAATGATGAAAATAAGTACCCTTATCCGCTTACATCGAACCAAATAATATCCTTTCCTACTTTGAATGAGATTGACATTTTGGAACACTTAAGAAAGCTGAAGGTATCTTATAGTCCCGGTTCTAACAGGGTTCCGAGTAGAAGTTTATATCGATATGTGGAATCATTCGTTACACCGCTTACTTTATTGTTTAATGCTTCGGTTAAGTATGGCTATTTTCCTAAGTTTTGGAAGGATAAATCTGGTAATAAATCTGAAGTAACAAATTATAGAGGCATTGCTAAATTGAATGCTATTCCGAAAATGTTTGAAAAACTAATTTCTTATTTTTTCTGCTATAACACGTCAACGATAATTTCATATTATCAACATGGTTTCCAAAAAGTCTGCTCAACAACAACTAATGTTCTGCATTTACTCAAGGAAAACAAACTGATGTTATTTATACGGGCTTTAGTAAGATTTTTGATACAGTGAATCATAGACTTCTGCTAACTAAATTGGATTTGTTGGTTATTTCTAATATTAGCTTAAGCTGGCTTGCATAGTATTTGACGGGAAGGAAGCAGACAGTACGAATTTACAATAGTACATCCAAATACAATTGTGTTCCTTCGGGTGTTCCTCAGGGCAGTCGCCTTGTGCCTCTCCTATTTTCTCTTTAAATTAATGATCTTCCCAATCTTATCAGCTTTGCAAAATTTAGTGATGTATGCGGATGACGTAAAAATATTTCTTTCTTTTAATATTTACGTTGATCACGTCTATCTTTAAAATGATCGAAATATTTTTTTTATGGTGTAAACACAAAAAAATTTTAATTAACTGGGTGATCACCAATTAGAATTAGTGGATTTATTTGTTGATCTAGGCATTTTACTCGACGGTAAATTAAATTATTTTGATCATATTAATTTGGCTGTGAAAACTGCCTACTCTTAAAAGTCGTCGTTTTCGATTAACCTTCTCAATGGGAATATTTGTTGTGAGTTTCTTTTAGAACCTGTTAAATTTAATGTCCCTTGTCGAAATTCGTGTCATTAAAAACCTTTATCCATGTCCGAATTTGTTAATTTTTCATTAAATATTAATATTATTAAGCACAAGATTATTATTTTTCTTAATACTTGAGAGGTTTTAACTTGTTTTTCTTTTTTGGAAAGCGGTACCGAAAGTACACCACCCAGAGATCACAGTGGCCCATTATGGAAAGAAACTTTCAACGGATAAGAAAAAAGAATGAAGAGAAGAATTAGAAAGAAAAGAGAGAGGAGAGACAGAGAAAGAAATAGGAGAAGAAAAAGGGTCACAAGTGGCATACAGAAAGAGACGGATGCCCAAAGAGGTCCAGGTATATCCTAAGGAGCCAGATGAGACCTGATAGAAAGCCCTCCAGGTCGCATATCCTAGCCGACGCAATGTCACCAAGGCCATCGAAAGAGCCCCGCCCAAACAACCTGAGCTTGCGCCCATAAAGAGCCTGGCAGTGAAAGAGAATGTGTTCCACAGTTTCCGGCTCCCCTGTATCGTCGCAAACTCGGCAGAAAATAGGGGAGCCTGCTTCCCAAATTCCAGTCCTCGCCCTCAGACCACAGTGTCCAGTCACAAAATCTATCAGAATCCTAAGAGTTTCCCTCCTCAAATTGAGGACCCACTCCGTCTAGAGCGGTCAAGTCGCGGCCACAACAGCCTGGAGACCCTACAGTCTCCTCTGTTCCTCCACGACTCCTCCAATCTACGACGGGCCCAGCCCCCAAAGAAACCAAGCAGTGGTTTCGCAGACGCATCTACCTGTTCTACACCACAAGCCGCGCCCGCTCTTGTCAGTTCATCTGCAATTCCCTTCATCTGTTAGCCCTTACGCCAGCATACTTCGGAGTCTAGCATAGTTTAACACTGCACATATCCAAGAGCGACGCAAGGGTACTCCTGCACAATGCAACCAGCCTTAAGCTGACATGGCGACCAGTCAGCCCCTTAGTAGCCGCCTTACTGTCCAAGTAAAAAGACCACACCATCCCCCACAGCAGCCAAATCACGAACACACACAGCTACTCTGAGGACAGCGATGATCTCGGCCTGAAAAACACTGCACTCATCCGGGAGTCTAAAGGATAGTTTAATGTCACTGTCCGCCATGTAGACTCCCGCGCCAGTACCCTCCTCGGTCTTAGATCCATCTGTAAAGATGGCGTGGCCATGACCAGCATAGGTCACCGAATGCTGGTTTCACAACCGATTGCCTTGCCCAGGCCAAATTAACATCTTTAACTCGTGTGAGTTATGGAGTGCGGCTGTGATTGATATCAATTCCATTCAGATATCTATAAACCGCTGTCTACGGCGCATTTTAAAAACATTCTGGCCTGAAACGAGATTACACCAAGTTCCTGTAATGAAGGAAATTGTGAGAAGGAAATTGAAACCAAACTGGAAAATTCACTCAGGAAAACAAACTACGACTTGCAGATCTTTGGTTTTAGATAGGCGTAGACGGAGAGAGTTTGCTATGGCCTTATGTCGCAAGTTTAGTATTGTAATTATATAATTAAAATTTCCAGTCTTTTTTAAATATTAACCCCGAAAAATGGGACCTCAGATTGATTTTCGCACAAATATTATCTGGAATAACGTAATTTTGGCAGCCTGAAGCACTTTAACTCAATAGTTTATATGAATTCATGAGTTTTTGAATTTAGTAACTTTCTATTTCTTACAAAATATTGCAAATAGAAAAGCACTAACCTAGCGTGTTTTCTAAAAAAGCGTTAAGGAGAAAAAATGGGAATTTTCGGTAGCTGAAAGGCGCTAAATGGGCAACACTGGTAAAAACGTTGCGTTTTCTAAAGGTAAAAAATAAGTTGTCAATTATGGATGTAACTATTTTGCAAATTTCATTTAAGTGGTATTACGCGTTTGAAAAAAGGATTATTGACTTCTTTTTTACTTTTTGTGCAAAAATTTGTGTAACAAATGTGTGGCGGTTTATGCTTATGAAAATCAAAAAGTCAAGTGAATACATACATACTCGTATATTCAAAATATCATAGCCACAGTTTACAATTTTTATTTCCATTTTGGTAAAATATTATTTTATTATTATTATTTATTCGCTTGTTATGGAATGTTGCAAAGATTCCAGCCAAACACACAATATGAGCCATTCAAATAACAAAAATGCATGCTAGCACTCGTATTGCTACATATTTTGTGCACTTTGCATTGCTCTATTTGTATTTACTATTATGAAATATATAATTTTTTCTAATTTAATTTTAGCTAAATATATAATTTACACATTCTTTTTTTAAATTTTCATTTTTAAAATAATAGAAATTATAATTTACCATGTCATATGCAACAACATGCAATATGGTCATAAATTTATGACCACATTTGAATATATTTATGTGGTCGGTTGTTGCATGTTATAATTTATAAATGCCAAAAGATATGGATGAAAATACTTTTTAGTAAAAGGAAAAACAAAATCATTTTATGATTAAATAAAAATTTGCACCCACATGACATTTACGAACGTAACCCTATTTCAGTCATATAATTGTGTTGGAAAAATATAAAATAAAAATAATAATTAAATTTTTAGTTTAACACATTGTGGTTAATGAAAAAAAAGACTAAAAAATTTGTTAAAAATGAATAAGATATTTAACTTAACTTGATATTAAATGGTATTCTCGCAGAAGAACATTTCATAAGTAGCAACAACTACAATCGGTCAATAGAAGTATAATTCGTTTAACAAATGACAAGTCTACTACTACTGATATGTCATAAAAAGGGTCAAATTGGGTTTTTTTAAAGTAAAAAAAGGTCAAGTTTTTTGTAAAAAAAATAAGATTTATTTCAATAAAAAAAACGAATTTTAACAGTTAAAATATATAAAAAGTAAATATATACTTACATTACAATTCATATAAATTTGAATATACAGTCTCACAGAAAAGTATACATATCGCCTCCAAAACTGGATTTTACATAGAACTATAAGTTTTGGACTTTCAAAAACGACATAATGTAAGTCTACTTGTAAAATAAACAAAAGTATATGAGCTTTTGCATAACATATCCTTTAAGCTTGAAGAAAAATAAAAAATGCAATTTTCTGCACACAGAAAAGTATACATGCTCTGCAGTAACCTAATACTAATTAACCCCAAAAATATGTAAAAAATTGTTTTATTGTTAACTTGTATTTTATGGAGCCATATTTAATCATTACATTTAAATACAATTTTTTTTTATGTCACAGTTTTACTTAAATTATTGTGATATCCTTTAGGAAGAGCAGTCATACAGCCTTGTTTGTTTTTAATTGCACTTTTTTGTACCAGGTTATCCAATTTATCTAATAAATTGTCTGTGGGACTAATGTCAGGTGACGAATAAGTAGACTGAAGCCGTCAAGTCACGTTTTGATGTTAGGACTTCTAGTTTTTTTAACATTTTGTTTTCGTCACACTTAAATAATGGGTCCGCCATCTAACGTTTTTTTATTCAACTAGTGCGTATTTCGTGAGTGGTAACACTTAGCTCATGTCTGATTTGACAGATAATTTATCCTTCCGCTGAACGAATATGGTTGCGTATAGGCTTGAATAACGCTGGGAAATATTGCGACATTACTTTGCAAATCATGGAGATTGTGTGCGAAAATTGCGTATGTATTTTGGAAGAAGAAAAGCACCGTCAGCTCCGTATGTTCGTTATCGTGTGAAAAAAGTGAAAAAAACTGGTATCCTCATCGATAAACCAAAGCGTGCGTACAACCGAGAATATTGCAGGTATGGCAGAAAGTGTGCGTGAAGCGCCATCAACATCAGTTCACCGTCGTTCTCAACAATTGAACATTTCGGAGACATCATTGAAACGAATTTTGCATAGAGACCTTGGTATGACGCCATACAAAGTCCGATTGGTTCAGGAGTTGAAGCCAACTGACCATCCAATGCGTTTTCGTTTCGCTCATTTTGATCTCGGCGGGTATGTAAACAAGCAAAATTGTCACATTTGGAGCACAAAAAACCCGCACGCATACATTGAGAAGACGATACACCCAAGACGAGTCACTGTTTGGTGCGGATTTTGGTCCAGAGGCATAATTGGGCCATTTTTCTTCGAAAATGAGCAAGGAGTGGCCGTTACAGTCACTGGCGATCGTTATCGAGCCATGTTGAACGAATTTTTGTTCACAAAAATTTAAGAGGAGAATATTAGCAACATTTGGTTTCAACAGGACGGCGCAACGTGCCACACAGCCGAAGCTACACTCGATGTTTTGCGCCCTGTTTTTGAAGATCGCATTATCAGCCGCAGAGCGGCCACCCCGGAGCTGCGATTTGATACCGTTGGACTATTATTTTTGGGGTGCCGTCAAAGATAAGTGTTACGCCAACAGGCCAGAGACAATTGACGCTTTAAAGGATAATATTCGTGAAGCCATTGGTGAAATACAGTTGCACACAATCGATAATGTGCTTAAAAATTGGACCGATCGTGTAGGCTACTGCATGGCCAGTTGAGGCAGCCATTTGAATGAAATTATTTTCCATTATTAACCGGAAAAATTGCACTTTCAAATAAAAAAAGAAATTTGAGAAAATATTCAGTAGTTTTTCAGTTGATTTGGCGGACCCTTTATAATCTTTTATCGCTCGAAACAACTTTACTCCAAAATTCTTCAATATAGAGTTTTAATACCCACAAATATATATGTTAGGCAGTTTTCTCATGATTTTCCATATTACTTGATGAAGCCTGTTGCTCATCTATTCTTCTTGATTTAACCACAAACAAACAAATATATTTTTATACTCATGCATGTTATTTATACATATACGAGTATAGAAAATCCATAAAAGCTAAGTGCACTGAGAATTTTCGTGAGGAATTTTGGATCTTTACTCATTTTCAAAATGGGTCAAAAAGGGATACATTAAGTAAAGGGTCATAAAAAGTATCATTGGCATGAAAAAGAGTCAAAAGTGATACTTTAGTGTCACAACGGCAACGATGCGTAGAGGTTACTCCAGCCTACAATTATAATAATATAATACAGAGAGGAAGCATTCGGAAATTGGCGTAATATAAAAATGCGATCATACTTACTCGCTACGCAAACAGGAGAGGGGAAGTAAAAGCATTTGGTCTTTCGTGATAAAAGTGAGGAATAGCGCCAGTTCAATTCCAGTTCATTTTAACAATGATCACAAACCCAGTTGAAAAAGCAAATATAGTATTTGCAAGTGACACAAACTGATCGTTCAATCACTGCCAAAACTTGAAAGAGTATCAGTGACTATGCCCAGTATAATCTTTCGAGCCCTGGCAGCTGGAAGGGTTCGTGCAAATCTCAGCGCTAATAAGTCATCTGGGACGGATGGCATTCCAATGCTGGTCCTGAAGCAATGCTCTTTGACGTTTGCGCGCCCATTAGCTTACCTTTTAACTGCGTCTTATTGTGGCGGTATTTTACCATTTTGCTGGATGGTTGCCAATGCCTAAAAAGAGTGAGGTTACAACCCTGAAAACTACCGAACACTCTACAAAGGCATGAAGAGTATGAATATAATACCACCTTAGAAGGTATTCGGAGTCCAACAATTCGCAAAGCGCTCTACTGTTGATCTGCTGGTGTTAATCTTCGAGTGGTAGAATAACTACATTCATGCATTTGGTGTGAGTAAGTTTGTGGCTCTGGATATTTCCAGGACGTTCGATATAGTTTGCACGAGACGGTCATATCCAAACTTATTTCTCGAGCTTTCTCAGAAATCTCACTATTTTTTTTCATTTTTTCTCCCGTTGCTCCTCTTGGTAGCATATGGCTTCCACAAAGCGTCTCCATCTAACACCGTTTACTGCTTTTGACTTTGCCTCCTCCCATGTTAGATTGTTTTGTCTCAGTTCTTGGATAATTATGCGTCGCCAGGTGTTTTTTGGTCGATCACGATTTCTTGAGCATGGAGGATTCCACTCGAGTGATATTCTGGTGATACTCTCTGGACTTTTCCTTATCTGTGTCAGTATTAGTCATGCTCCACAGTCCTATGTTACTTATTGGGTTAGGCCAGAAAATTCTGCATATGATTCTGAGGCACATGTTAAAGAATACCTGGAGTTTCTATGTGATGTCATTCAATACAAGCCAGGTTTCACTGCCATACAGCAGCACTGATTAAACACATGAGTTAAATATTCTGAGCTTAGTCCCTCTGGATATATGTGAGCTCCTCCATACTGACCGCAGTTGTCCAAATGCCGCTCTCTAGATAGCAGAAGCTATATACATACTAGACTGGTTGACCCTGTAGCATGATATTTTCCGTGCTCGTATTGTTTATTCTCATGGCTTTGGTTGTCGTGTTGTTTATCTCAAGTTCAACACTACGAGCCAATATTTCTAGGTCCTCCAGTTTCGCCTGCATATTAGAAATCTTATGCGAGAGTAAACAAATGTCATCTGCATAGTTTAAGTTTTCGAGTTGATGTAAGAGACTCCATGTAGTCCCTCTTCTTTTTGAACAGACTTTGTTCATTATGTCAAACAGCACGATGGTGAATAGCTGAGGTGATAGTGGGACATCCTTGTTTAACTCCAGCATTGGTATAGAATGGTTGGGTGATGTTCCCGTTTTGAAGAACTGAAAGTTCTGCATCCTCATACATCACCCTGATTATTCGAATTATTTGTTGGGGTACTCCCTTTGTTCTTAGTACTTTCCATATAGCCGTTCATCTGGTGGTATCAAATGCTTTCTTGAAATCGACAAACAGTAGATACAGGGGATACACCAGTCTATGGACTGTTCAATGATTATCCATAATTCTATCGATACGTTAGAGCAACGTCGCAATGTCTCGTGCATTTCATTGTACTATAACGGAATGTATTCATACGAAATAAAAGACTTAATTTCTAAAAATCACATATTGTTACGCAGTAACATTCGCCCATAATATGTAGTTGGGTCTGTCAATATATTTCGTCATAACTTGAAAACGACTTGACCAATTTTAATGCAATCACCACCAGATGTTTGGGAACAACATTTTCTATAAATCAACTAAAAAATTTTATTTTGGAATTTTCACCAGTTTCGGAGTTATTCGTAACATAGTTGCGAAAAAAAGAATTATTTCACGCAAAATTAGAGCAATTTTTTTTTTCAAAAATTCATAAAAAAAACCTCACAACCGCAGTTTTGCGGTTTATTTTGGACTCAAAATGGTTTCCTATGGTGACTGTTTGATCACACATCTAGCGCTTTTGCTTGTAGAAACCCAATGAGCCTAACCTCTGGCCTAAGTGGGACTCTATACTTGTAGAAGGGTCCGCCACCAAACCTAATCTGAGAATAATTGTGTTTTTTTTAAAAATTTTTTAAATATTTTTTGTCTTATAATTTTGAAAAGAATTATTTTCAATCTAAAGAAAAGAAAATTTTTTAAATATATTTCTTAATTTTAATTTTTTTTTTTTCAATTTTATTTGCAGGTAAGTTTGCCAGCTTTTTTGCACTGAGTTCCGGAATAGCGTAAGTCTTTTTAATATGAAGAATATTCAGCTAAATTATTAGCTTATAAGCGCATGAAGGTTCGAAAAACCGGTTTTATAACCGCTAATCGAGATTTTGGAGGTGTTTCGAATATTAAAAAAAAATTCCTTCACTTGCCATTAAATAAACTCAGCAAATATGTGTCAGGTATTGTTTTGTCACACTGTGATATAAATTTGCATCATAAACGATGTTTTTTTAAATGTTTGTTTAAATGTTTTGTTATCAAAACTAGCACCCTCATTTACATACATAAACACGGGAATGCCGACAGAATAGCAGTACTTAAGAAAACATTATTTCATTTAATACCCACTGTTCGCATCTACCTCTTTAAATATATAATAAAATTGTTAAAATTTAATTATTTTCCAGAAAAAATCTATTTTAAAAATTTAGAAAGTTTTGCACACACAGACACGCATTTCATTTGAAGAAATAAATTTGGAAAACGTGTTAGGATGATGTTGCATGTTAATGTATGTCTACATGCAACCTACAAATGTTAGTATGTGTTAAATATACTCGTAACACACACGCATCATATATTTGAAAACATCTTTTCTGAATGTTATTTAATTTTTGTTGTTTTAACTGCTTTTTTGTGTCTATTTTAGTAAAAAACACAAATTAATTTTGTTATTTTTCACGTTGAATTTTAACTGGCAAATTTGTAGAAAATGTAATAAACAGTCAGTGAAATAAATTAAAGTCCAGCCATTCCTAATTATCTACATAAAGATAATAAATATAAATGAAAGAAATGTGAAAAAACCTATTTAATAATTTTAAAAAATAAATATATGGTCGATTAAACTCAAATGAATATACATAAATTACATATTATATATGCAATTAGTCAGTAATTGCTAATGCTCATATTTGAGCATTACATCGTGTTCATATAAAGGGTCCGCCAAATAATTTTTTATTTATTTTTTTTGAAAATGGTATAAAACAACCTACTGAATATTTTCTCAAATTTCTTTTTTCATTTGAAATTACAATCCTTCCAGTTAATAATGGAAAATAATTTCATTCAAATGGCTGCCTCGGCTGGCCATGCGGTAGCCTACACGATCGGTCCAATTTTTAAGCACATTATCGATTGTGTGCAGCTGTATTGCACCAATGGCAACACAAATACTCGTATTGTCCTTTAAAGCGTCAATTGTGTCTGGCTTGTTGGCGTAACACTTATCTTTGACGGCACCCCACAAATAATAGTCCAATGGTATCAAATCGCAGCTCCGAGTTGGCAAAACGACATCAGCTCTGCGGCTGATAATGCGATGTTCAAAAACAGGATGCAAATCATCGAGTGTAGCTTCGGCTGTGTGGCACGTATTGCCGTCCTTTTGACACCAAATGTTGCTAAAATCCTCCTCTTCAATTTTTGCGAACAAAAATTCATTCAACATGGCCCGATAACGATCGCCATTGACTCATTTTCGAAGAAAAATGGCCCAATTATGCCTCTGGACCAAAATCCGCACCAAACAGTGACTCGTCTTGGGTTTATCGGCTTTTCAATGTATGCATGCGGGTTTTCTGTGCCCCAAATGCGACAATTTCGTTTGTTTACCTACCCGCCATGATCAAGATGAGCTTCATCTGAAAAGATAATTTTTTTTTGGCAAAATCGGCATCTTCTGTAAGTCGATCGCAGACCCACTTTACGAAGCGAAAACGCATTGAAAACAACCATATTCGTTCAGCGGAAAGATAAAACTAATTATCTGTCAAATCAGACATGCGCTAAGTGTTACCATTCACGAAATAAGCGCTAGTTGAAAAGAAAAACGTTAGATGGCGGACCCTTTATATAAGACTTAATTGGTAATTAGGGATGTTAGGCAATTAAGGCCTTAATTGAGCTCTATTTACCATACGAAAGCACAATTAATAAATTGATCTATTAGTAATTAATTGCATTAATAATTGACTCGAATTTACCATGCAACCTTGTGTAGATTGTAGAGAGTGAGGAGTGGCAACTGTGTATGAAGTGTTTTCAGAGAGAACTGAAAACTATATGCAGTACACAAAATCTGTATTCACACAAATTTTCCAATAGCATTTTTTCAAGTCATTAATTCTAATACAATAAAACTTAAATAATATTTTTTACACAGCTTTTAATAAAGAGGTTTCACTATTCGCTTTTTTTTTAGAAAAATAATAAAATTCAAGCAAATAAATTTTTGGGGTTGTATGAATGCGGTTTCCACACTCTGTACAATATGTCACTTGAAATAAAATTATCAAAATGAAAAAAGTAAACCAAAAATTTGTGTATTGAATTTGAGATTTTTTTTTTTAATTTTACACTCTTTTTAAAGACAAAGTTTTATAATTTATTTTATAATTTTGTTTCAAATTCATAAATTTAAGTTTTCACGATTAAAATCTGTCTTGGCATTTTAAGCTGTGAACTTAATTGCGCTATATGAGAAGAGCAAATTCGATAGTTCAATTTAGAAATTGACTCAATTAAAAGCTATGTCTGAACATGGTTTTACATTCTTGTTTAGGATTGATGTATTAAGTTCCGAATTTTTCTAGTTTGTTTATTAAATTTCATTAGATTTATTTAGATCTTTAAAATAGGCGCCTGTTGTAATGAATCTTCGTTTTACCTAAATCTCCTATTTCCCAACAATTTTTTTTTAATTTCATAACAAAAAATAGTCGTAACGGGCTTAATTTGAATAGATTACTACCTTCAATGAGAGAATAGTTCTTCATTATAACATGCGGTTTTTATTTTAAATATCGGGTAATTTTTTTTAGCAACCTTCTATCTGGCAACACTGCCTTTGGCAGTTCAGCTGTTTTCGTGTAGCATGTTACTGTCAAACATGTTCAGTTTGGTCTATAATTTAAATAAGAATCGACTTACAAACGAACAATGCTTGCAGATTATTGAATTATATTATCAATATTCATGCTTGTCTAAGAAAGTGCATCGTGCACTTCTTACATTTTTTGGTCAGTTTGGACAACGGTTAAATGGATATGTGAGCGAGCGAAATTGCCGTATTTGGCGTGTAGAGCAGCCAGAAACAGTGCAAGAACTGCTAATGCATACCGAAAAATTCACTGTTTGATGTGTATTAGCCGGTTGTTTTTAGCCGGTTTTTAGACTATTTTATGTGTGGCTATGTTAAGGCTCATGTCTATAGGAACAAAACCGCTACGGTTGAGGAACTGAAAGCCAATATTGAAGAATTTATTCGTGAGATACCGGCCGATATATTGGAGAGATTACGCTAAAATTGGATCCAGCGTATGAACCATTTGAGGTGTAGCGGCGGTTAACATTTACTTGAAATCATCTTTAAACAGTGAATTATATAAATCGTTCTATCGACTCAAATAAAGATTTCATACATTTCTCTAATTTTAATGTAAAGCGCTTAAAATACACCCGATATAAGTCGCTAATCGTTTTACCCATTTTAAGGTAATCAGTATGAATGTTTCTGAGTACATCACAGGAAAAATCATGCGAAGAAACAAATTGTTTTGATTATTATTTGATTTTTTATGTGTTTGGTCAAAGTAACTACGCTGTTGGGCTTATAATTGAGCCATTATGTGAATAATTTTTAATAATTTTTTCGTATATAATCACTCATTGAAAATGTGCCAGCTCGGTTCAAATGGCGTTCTACGAATTAAATTTATTTCATGTATTTTATTGACTATTTCTACCGTAACGATATCTTTTAGGTGACGTTAAATATGACGTCATTAATATTGACGTCAATATGATAGTACAGTCGGTAGTGCAGAGTCTCCTTTTAGACTAAGTTTGCTTAAAATTTGACAGTAGGCCAGTAATACCCAATAGTTATGGGAAGCAGAGCTGCATTGAAAGTTGTTGCGCTTGAAATTAAAAAATCTCGAGATCTATTCAATTGTGCTGTTGGTATAACCACTGATGATAAGCAAATCTGCTCATAAATTTTTATGACAGTTTATGAATTTTTTTCACGCAGTGTAACATTTATTTACATTTCTCTAAGAAAAAACTTTGTGTGTATGTTTGTATGCATGCGTATTTAGACATTTTGAATGTGTGCCAGAATAATCTGATCTCTCATACTCTCTGCATGTCTATGCTAAGAATTTTGAAGAGGGCGTTTTCAATGTGTCTGTAAGTTGACACAGACATGCATATCCTTAAGTTCTTGCACAGATTTCGACACATACATACATATATACACGAGCAGATACATACACATACATATGTGTGTGCAGATGTGTATTAGTTGTTATTATTTCTGTTGTTATTTTTGCCTTTATTCTTTGATTATAAGTTTGTTGTTTGTTTGCACTTGTGTTTGTGGTTGACCCTGTTTCAACTACTTATTGTTCGTAATTTGACATTTATTAATTGAAAAATAATAATTGACTCTGGTTGTGAACTACATCTACTATGTGTGTATGGGTATTTCTTACATTGTGTGAGTATACACGTGTATATACATATGTCTATGCATGTGTGGTAAGACTAACAATAACAATGAAAACCACAATTATAGCAACACTGACTGACTGACAAATAAAAGGAATATTTAAGTGGCCACTTATGAACTGTGAATGGGTGGTGCCAGTGTTTGTTGGCAAGCGAAAAATAAAATCTTGTTGTGCTGCTGGAAAGAATGAATGGATTGGTTCTGAAATTAGAAGAATTCAAAACCAAATTGTTATTAAATTTAAATAAATATTTATTTATTATTTTTATGTGCTTTAAAAACCACAAAATTTATGTGAAATTGCATTGCATTTCGATTTAGAATAAAAATTCTTTAAATTTAAAAAATGCATTTGTTTGAGGTTAAATTCGATTTTAATTACTTTTGTATCGATTGTGGTATAACTGTGTTAAAATATTATTAATATTGCGGTTATTAGAAGATTTTTATTAGAAAGTTTGACAATGATTACAATGACTTTAATTTCGCTCGAAAATCGCTTTTAAATACTAAAAATGAAAATGGTCGAAAATCTTGGAACACTGGAACTCTCATATGGGTCTTAGGCATCATTATAATCATCATCCTGACTCTACACTCTTACAGGACACTGCGACTCATGGCATCAATTGTGCGCATTCGGGTCTAGAGGTTGTTTAGCAGATACGCTGCATTCCTAATGAACACCAGCCGATCTGAAACCATGATGGTGGTTATGTTTCTCAAACACTTAAATCCAAACCTACCAGGAACCCCACATTGACACAATATGCATTCCTCGATCTCTGATTAGTCAACAAGCATCTACACCCGTGTTTGCATCCTCTTTAGATACCCACTTAGTCCACAATGGCCTGTAAGAAATTTTGTTAGGAGTTCCAACTATCATCGTTAGATCATCGTTCAAATTGCAGACTGATCGCCGCTTTCACTTGCCCAGTTTTTTAAGCATATGGCAGTTTTCCAATCCTTAATCAGATAGAGGACAATGTATGGTCTTAAGGTATCTTTTCTAGCTAATGCATCTGCTGATTCGTTGTCATTTATCTCGCACTATCAGGGTTTCCTCTGCAATTTGTCGTTGCAATATTCGATCAGTCTAGATATTATAGGACTCGAGCTGAGCGCCCTTAAAACAGATTGGCTTGAGCCCACGACCTAGGTTGATATCTGCACATATGGCATATGACCATGATCCATGAAGGCATTGGTAAACCAATTCAGATCAAATTTACGCCAAACTGAGCCCCCTTTAGACCAACAATCTCGGCACTGAACTTAACGCTGAATCTACTGTCAAAACATAGATCCAAAGGCATGACATCGAAGACTAAAAAAGTTTCTCCGACCAGCCTCCACAGAACGAACAGATTCCACGACACATTCTCGAACTCCTTGCAATAAAAACTTTGCTGCTGCACATACCGTCATTCTCATCATATAGATGTTAAGCCAATCAATGTCACTATTGGACATATTCTCATTCCCACAGTTATGCTGAGGCAGGCAATTCTCTGAAGCCTGAATAATTTATTCATTTCTCATCCATTTTCTTCCAAACTATCGCCGCATAAGTGCTACTACGAGTATGTTGAATTATTGCGGCATGTAGAGCCATACTCAGAGAAAGTCTCCATGTTTCACAGAGACTTAGATAGGCTAAGGCGGTAATGAAATCTCGCAATTTAGACGCCACACAGTGGTATGACTCCAGAACTTTTTGTGCACAAAATATAAGAAGTGGTACTAAATCATTGAAATTTGGCACTGAGCATTTTGTTGATTAAATTAAGAAAAAAAAATTGAATTTCATCAAAATTATCCACTACCATCGCCCATAAAATCCAAATCGATTCTTTGGCATAAAATTTTTCCTATCCAAGCAAAAGTGTTTTCAAAAGTTTAAGTTAAAGTTTGTTCAGTGATCGATGAAATTTGTTGGATATTTTTGGCTAAATTCAAAGAATAGGCCCTCAGCAATCAGGTGGAGGTAGATTGAGATTCTTTTTTTGAGTTATGACACTACTGAAGTAAATGAGCGACAATTTGCTGAAAGTGCTGTATTCCAACAAAAAGAGCATTAAAATGTTATCACATTTGCTACCGACTTTTATTAAAATTTTCATTAGTTTACGTTTAACAGTGCATACGTGACTTCAAAAGATTTTTTCTAAGACAAAGTACTACTTGTCAAAGTATTACTTACTAAAAAAAATTAAAGAAATAGTCAAACATTTCTCTATAGAACAGCATCATTAGCAAATTAATTGTAGAAAAATAGTTTTTGCCACCAAAATACCACTGTGTGCCTTTGAAGTTGGCCAAGTAGTTACCGTGAATGATGTTCGCTATCGCGTGATGATAGCTGACTTCTTTTAGCCTGAAATTAAGGATATGTACCAGCACGATAAGTGGTTCCAACAGGATAGTGCGACTTGCCACACAGCCACCGAAACAATGGCTATTTTGTGCGAGAAATTCAATGACCGTGTTATCTCATGTCGTAGCGATGTTAATTGGCCGCCACGATCATGTGAGACCGTTGGAGGTCTTTATTTGGAGATATTTAATAGGAAAAGTGTACGTCAATAAGTCACATCAACTTCATTGAATCTCAATTATGTTTCAGATTCATTGAAATTATGGACCGAGGGATAGATGCCACCGAAACCGCGGCGAGCATTTAGCCGATATTTTGTTTCACACAACTATCATAGATTCTTCTATCATAATAAAAAATATGAAGATAATTCTCTGAAGAACTTTTGTTTTATTTACAATTAACATCGTGCGTTTTGGTTGGACCATCCTTCAGATGGTTGTAAATTATGCTTTCATGCGTTAGAGACGGCGGTACACTTATTTTTTGATAGATTTAGATGGATGTGTTTAGGTAGGCATAGGGTCTGAATGGAAGACACATTCACCACTAAAGTATCAGATATGCTAGCGTTAAATAGGAAGATAACAGGTCTGCTGGACATACAGTAGACCCGAAGAGGAACGACAAATCTTATAGGTCGCAGTGTTACAAGAAATCTGTTGTGTCCCTACTATAAAGATTATGACCGTCCTATTGAGACTGATATTAAGAATTTGAGCGTTAAATTTGAGTCGATTAGCTCGCTACATGGTGTACCAACACTAAAGCGTTTTCGATCGGATTTTTCAAGTGGATGTGTATGTATGTGCCAGGTCGTCGAAGCTCTCAACAATAGGGTGTATCTACAACGACCATATAGCGAATTTTGGGTAAGAACTTGGCTGTAAATTCCAATAGGGTACAACTTGTCGACAATCGACCATTCCATTTTAAACTGGACGTTGTTTTTTTTTTTTTTTTTTCTTTAATGATAATTTCAGATGAAGATCATTTTACATGTTTGGTCATGTTAAAAAGCACATTTACTTTATTTGGGCTTTTTAAAACCCAAGAGCAATTGTTAAGAACCCCTTGTTACTGTATGTCTCGCCGTAGTCTGAAAGCATGATTGGCCTATTAGTTCCTTTGAAAATTAGGCTGGTAATCCGGTAACGGTGAAACGATAACGCTATCGAAAGGTGTTATCACCTAAATTTTGTTATCACCTTTTTATGGCATGTTCTTGGCTTCGTATTACTTTGCCCGTTGCTTGAATTACTTACGCGAATTACCATGTTCGTAAGCACCTTTGAAAATTCCTTTTCCTTTCTTATTACATATTTTTAATTATAGTTTTGTGTGGTTATTTATCGGTGAGATGTGTTTTTTGAAATTCAAAAAAAGGTTAGGCAATTAAATAAACATATTTAGCGTGAACAAACACCCAATACCAAATACAGATCACATTTATTATCTTAGTAATCCACAACCTTATTGAAATATAATAACTTACAATTTGCGTGACTCGTTTTTAAAATATTGTATGGGGAATTATGCAATTCGGCTCTTATGCTATGTTCGCACTTGACTTTGGACTACTTTGTTCTCTGTATATATTACTTAATTGGATTCTACCATTCACAAAGCACTTTTAGCAGCTAGCATATGAATTATATGCAGAGAGCGCCCATTGTTTTGTTTATTTTTATTTCGTTCATATTATTTTTTGTACTTGACAGCTTACTCTAGGGAGGGCAATTTAATAAATTTGCAATATCTTTATATGTATAAAAATGACGTGTATCTTCGTAATAAAATCGTATCTTCGTAATAAAACTCAAAAACTACTGGACCGATTTTGACCAAACTTAATATACATGTTCTATGGGGCGTGAGGAGTAGTTTGAAGTTCCTCAGACAGATGGCGCAATATTTAGTATTTTTTGTGTTTTTGCACTGTAACTCAAGAACTACTACACCGATTTCGACCAAACTGTATATACATGTTCTATGGGGCGTGAGGAGTGTTTCTGTGTAGTTTGAAGTTCGTCCGACAGATGGCGCAATATTTAGTTTTTTGTGTTTTGCACCATAACTTAAGAACTACTGCACTATGCTGTGTTTCGTTGAAGGCGTTGATTCGTTAATAAGCGTGCAAATAACTAAATAACTAAAAACACTGATTTGATTTTCTTCGAGAGGCAGTTCAACATAAAAGAAATATTTGCGGCCAGCAACGCGGATCGGGCCCAGCTATCATAAATATATAATTCCATTTGAACAATGATTGGCTATGTCGATTTAGTGCTCCTTTCATTCTTCTTCTAAATATCAACCAGGCATGACTTTGCATGCAAACCAGACTTACAGTGAAAATAAAATTCGAAGGCAAAACAACGTTTGCCCGGGTCTGCTAGGTAAATCTATAATTAAAACATTTTCATTAAGAGCTAATAAGTATGCCAAACTCTTCTGATCTAAGTTTTATACAAATTAGATACGAAATTGATTTTGATGGAATACAAAAACGTAATAGAAATAGAATTACTTACAATTCGAGTGATTCTCCCTCAAGTTTTTGTATGGAAATGGGCAGTATTATGAATGAGAGAGCTAACGACGAAAAAACGGTGTCATGCGAACATAGCATTAATTGGAACTTGAATTAAAGCGCGAATTTCAAAAACACATTGTCGTGTGAACATGACCTTATTACAGGACACAATTATTGAAACAATGAATAGAGTGTAAGGCGATTTTTTTTTATTTAGCTGGTAATTGGCTTTTCCTGCTATTTCGCTGAAATCAAATCAAACATTTTGATAAATTAGTTAAATATGCATGATCACGGTGGACATAAAAGCTCAAATAATTTTCTCACAATTTCTTTGTTTAAATGTGTTTCGAAAAGCACTTCCTCGACACTGAAATTAAAATAAACCAAAAAATTTTTTTTTACGCTTCTTTAAGGCACTCGTTTTAAAGCCTTCTCTAGTTTTGTCCCAAAAAAATTATGACAATTTTATTGTTCCTATTCCAAAAAACTGTGTTATTAATGATTTGACTATCAAATGTTTTTTATTGCTCCCATTTTCTATTCTTGTTGGTCGATATCACATATTCCAACTTATCCGGCATAAATGGTTTTTCTGCAATTTCTAGGCTTTTCTGTGATGATTTGAAGCAATAGACGCCTATAATAACCTACTGGCATAACGAAAAGAAATCCTCTCACATACTCGTACTTATTCATTTTAGAAAGTAAAGTATGGGCTATACTTTGTAAGCAAACGGAATCCTATTATTTCATAAGTCCTTTCCCATTTATTTTCGGAGTTTTTTTCACACACACAGAACAAAAGCCTGTGCTATTGGATGTCTAAAAGATATTTCTATTTTGGCATGTCTGCATGTGTGTTGAGATCTTTTTAACTCTTTGAAACCATGAATAGAGGAGAAGGATATAGTAG
This sequence comes from Wohlfahrtia magnifica, assembly GCA_023159175.1. NCBI lineage: Eukaryota > Metazoa > Arthropoda > Insecta > Diptera > Sarcophagidae > Wohlfahrtia > Wohlfahrtia magnifica. The sequence continues at coordinate 1,995,732 of JAKWBJ010000212.1, read as the reverse complement.
AACGAAAACAAACAAAACAAAATTTTTTTATGGTTTCAAAATATGTTATAAAACCTGAAACAAAAGAATGAAAAAAATCTGAAAATAAACGACTTGAATGAATTCTTTTGTTCAATTGTCCTTGAAATTATGTCAGTCGTTAAAACAGACTAGTAATGTTTCCCCAAAAGCAGCGGAGAGAGTTGAAATAGAACATTTTGGAAACAAAAAGCGAAACAATTACTGTATTGCTAAATAGTTAGTGACAACTGCTTTTACATACTTTTGGTAGCGTTTGATATCAAGTTAATATGTGGGTGGTGGCGGTGTTCCTATTGTTCCTGGTTTTACTTTCTTCATAATAATGCTGACAGTGGCTGAAGGTCGTGGTTGAGAATAGTTGTTGTGTTGTTGTTGTTCGTGGTTTTAAACTTAAATAAGAATTTTATTTATTTTTTGGTTTTGCTTTTCCTTTCGTCCTTTTGTTTTATTCTATGTGGTAACATTTAATTGTACTTCTTACTTCATAACCGCTTATGTTACTTCATACCGTATTATAAGCAGAGTCGTCAGATCTTTTCTAAACGTTTTCGCCAAATTCAATTTCAAAAATCGCCAAAATCGCCAAATCATCTTTTTTACATTTTGGCAATAAAATTTATATTTTTTTAAGTAACGGCAAAAAATTAAATAAATAAAAAATAATTTGTTCCGAATTCATAAATTTCGCCAAAAGTGGAATAAAGTTCGCCATAATATATATTTTTTTAATTTTTTAAGCAAAAATATTAGCAAAAACAAAAATTGTAGTTTACAGTTTACTGAAAGCTAGAAAACTATAAAAAATAATTTTTATGTTTAATATAAAATACAGTTTGGCTATAGATATGTAGTCTCATTATTGTTATATATATAAAACGTTATACATTTTTTTTTCGACACATTTCACATGCGACAAAAAAGAACGAAGATAAAATACCTGAAAAGTTATAAAAAAAGTTATTTTTCTAATAAACGCTATCTAGTACAACAAGAGTCAGTTTTTGATTTTTCTAAAAACCTCCAAAATCTTTACTTAGGGGTAAAAAAAAGTACCTTCATACACTTATAATTTAGCGGAATACTATCAGATTTCAAGCTTTTCAGTGTATTTAGAGAGAGGAGAAGTAGACCTTTTAAATAATGATATGATGTACTTCCCTATATTATTATGTCAATAAGAATAAATAATAATAAATTGGAATAATTTGAATGGAATTGAATGTTCGTTCATTAGCAGTAAAAAGGCTATCGCACTAGCATCCGACTTGGATGGTTTTGGAATGCATTACATTGTTATAGTAGTTTCGATTATAACCTTTAATTACAATGTCTGTAGCATTGGACCCATCCAAACTTCATTTACAATGTCTGTACCATAGGACCAATCCAACCTTAACTTACAATGTTTGTTCTATCGGACCCATCCAACCGTCACTTACAATGTCTGTTCTATTGGACCCACTCAACCTTTGCTTACAGTGTCGGTTCTATCGACCCATCTTACGGGCTAGGCCAATGCTGTATATATGTAAATAGGAATTGTATACAGGCATTGGATGGGTCCCACTTACATGTGGTAAAAATTTTGCTGAGTCATAGCCCTGAGGTATGCATATGTGTGAATTTTTTGCAAGCAAACACATTAATTTTTCTCCACATTTGTACAGTTTAGACCTTTTTCCGTGCCAGTTGCCGAAAATTGCATTACATAAGTAAACTGGAACAAAAAAATCTATTAGTTTCAGTTCCATATAGGCAACTACAAATTTCTCGTTGCCGGAAATACAATTGCAGTTCGGCTGCCATCTATAATAAAACACATTAAAATGACCATGTTCATGAATTTCATACATTAAAATACCAAAATAGTAATTTTAATTTTTCGTATTTTTTACCAAAAAAAGCCAACAAAAACTGCAACTAATTTACAAATCGGCAAAAAGTCGCCATGTTGCCAAACCGAAAATTAGGACGCCAAATAACTTTTCAAATCGCCACGTTTGGCGAGAAATCGCCAGATCTGACAACCCTGATTATAAGTGCCAAGTTACTTAATGCTGGAATTATGTGGTGTGAGTGAGTGTCGTTATTTGTGGTTGCAGCTGTTTTGCTTGCACGATTGGGATTTTATGTTGAACATTTTGCACACAGCAAATGAAATATGAATAGAGGTTACCTTCCACTGCGTTTTTAAACGCAGTGTACTGAGGGTAAATTAAAAAAGCGAAAATAGAAGAGAGATAAAGAGAATATAAAGCGAGTAAATTTAAAAGATGTTTTGGTTTCCAAATACTTGAGGAAATTTATAAGCGTTTTGAGCTTTAGCGTTACGAATTACTTCAGAATTTTGTATTATTTTTAAGTAGCGATTTTTATTAACTACTATTTAAAACCCGGCGTGTTTCGCTACGCATCTTAATTATTATCTTAATTGTTATTTTAGTTATATTTTTACACTTTTTCCAACTTTTGTCCACTTCCGAGCCAAATCCAAACATCTGTGATAGCCTATAGCTAATTCCAGAAAGACACTATAGAATCTGTTGTTTAGCTGTCTACAGTCTTCAAAGAAGTCGATACATATATAGATAGCCTTTATCCAGTGTGCTTTCTGAAATACCCGCTTTTTGTCTAATGTGGATAGATAACGCTGCTTTAATTGTTGCCGTTTTCCTCATATACAAAATTCAATATTTAGAATGAATAGAAGGCATACACCCACTTATCTCATTCTCTCAGTTACTGGCTGATGATGCGTATTATTCACGACTTAGTTTGAACCTAATTTAGAAACTTCTACTATTAACAACTTTTTGACTAATGATTTGTATTCGCCATAAAGTCGCTTATAACAAATACTGACCAAGATACTGAAACTTTAGCTTTAACTGTTCTCTAGATACTCTTAAATCAATATTTGCTTTGTATGCTTGATATCACGCCCACTGCTCAGTTCTTGACTGATAATTGATTGACTATGAATCTATTTGGGCCAAAATTAGACTATTTTTCTGTTACCATTTTAGATTTTTTTTTTTGGATTGGCACCGCGCAGTTGGAATTTTAGAAATTTATATAGCCTATATATTAATTAATCAGTGTTGCCCGTGTACATTTTGATGATTTTATCTATAATGATCCCCGATATAAGAAATTTTAAAATTAATTCATATGGGTACCACGCCCCCTTTTCCTTATCAGCCCATTTTTGTCTAAAATATTCACATTGATACTAAAGTGGATTCGACAAAATTTTAGGACTCTAACTGTTATATATTCTTAGATATATTAATATAATATTTTTATAGGAGGTGTCACGCCCATTACTGCAAGACTGCCTATTTTGTTCATATAGATGTCAAAGTTGTCCATACACAATTTGAGGAATCTAGTTGTTGCAGTTTATGAGATATGCGACATTAAATACTTATTGGGTATGTGGGCGTGGTACCTCGCCTACTCGAAATTCTAAACTAAAAAGTAGCCTACAGTTCCTTCCTGTTAAAATTTTAAGAAAATCGGTCCGGCCGTTTTTAAATATATAGATTCATATATTCATAAGGGAGATGCCACGCCCCCTATTGCTAGTGAGTCCATTTTTGTTTAAAATATTCATATTGATACTAAAGTGGCTTCGACAAAATTATTACTAATTTAATATTTTTTATATGGGAGGTAACATGCCTACTATAGCCAATCTGCCCATTATATAGCTCTAGCTGTTGCAGTTTATGAGATATGCGACATTAAGTAATTATTGGGTATGTGGTCGTGGCACCAAGAAAGAAAATCGGTCCAGGCGTTTAGCCGTCTATAGGCTCCAAACAAACAAGCCCACAAACAAATAAACAAACATTCATTTTTATATACGAGTATATAGATAAAAGATCGTAACTATGTGGCCAATTAAAACAAATATAAATAGTAAGGTCAAGTCTAACACAGAAACAACATACAATTTCAAGAATAGTTTCCTGTACGTTAGCTATGTGAAATTGCAGTTTGGCGAAATTCACTAACTGATACAAGCGTTAAACTTAAGTTGTTAAATTTAAACTTCTCCCTTAAATGGTAATCATTGAGGCAGAGCTGTAAAAAAATTTAACAAATTGACATTGAAATCAAAATGATTTTAATCAAACTGATTTAATCCTTTTTTCTTAATGATTTCAAATTTCAAAGTTAAATCTTGTCAATTTGCAACAATCAATTCTATTGCAATCAAATTTTTGTTGAAATCATTCGATTTCATCCATTAAATCACAACTACAGTGAAAGTCCAACGAAATACTATACAATTATAAAAAAGTATAAAACTCCTTTCCCTAGAAATAAAGCTGACTCTGAAAATTTTGAATTGCCAAGACCAGTGGAAATCGTTACATTTCCATTGTAATATTTCGTTGAACTCTTACTATAATCGTGATTTCAGGAAATGGATCATGCATTTAAAGTAATTGTAGTTGAAGTAATTGCAATCAATTAATATATGAATTGATTTAAAAAAATTGATTTAATTGTTTTTATCGAAATAGTTTCATGGTTTGAAATTTAAATCATGAAATCAATTTACGATTTTGAATGAAAAATTAGCAATCATTAGCAGGAAGCCGTGTGATTGCAATTAAATCGATTGCAATCTTTTACAGCTCTGCATTGTGGTCACCTTGAAAAGAATATACTTTTACGTTTTTAACTTTTCAAAATGCTAATTTTATTAGATTTACAACCAGAAAACTTTTATATCACTGTTAGTAACGCTTTATAGCATGTTTACACGAAAACTTTCGTAATTCGTTTTCTCGATCATAATTTAACGCCCACTAATGTGCCGAATAATGTAATTTCCCATACAAAAGTTAAAAGAAATCACCTATAATGTAAGCAATTCAGTTTAAATTACCCTGTAGGTTTCTAGTGTTTGTTTCGGGTGTTTGTCTACGCTAAATATGTTTATTTTATTTCTTATTCTTTTTTCCATTTCTAATTTTTCAGATAATAACAAAGCAAAAAATAACAATTAATAATAAGAAGAAGCAGCAAAACGCATATTTCGTAAAAGTAAAGGCCCAAACATAATATACTTTTGCTTACTTAAGCTACTGTTAAAAACGCAACGAAAAGTTTGTCAAATTCGTAATCAACTTTTTGATGGCTACAATGTACTTTTGAATAGTTGTGTTAGTGGACAACATGAAAATTGCTATCTAAGAGTTGAATTGAATAGGTAATTAGTCTTATTAGTATTTAAATAAAAATTAAAAAAGTCTGCGTACACCTTCTACTCATGCTTAATCGTCGCTGTTTCAATGATGAATAAAAACAAAAGCACCCATTGCACAACGTATTGTTATCCATATAACAACACATACAGCTGCTTACGTACGTAAAGTGCGATAAGTTTCGCTCAAAACATAAGCAAATGAAACTGAACGAAACTTGACGAAAAGTTTTTAAGTACATTATAGTCAAGGCGAATAAGGTGGTCTTAAATTGATAATGAGTACAACACTGTAAAACAAAATTTCGGTGTGTCAACACAATGCAACACTGTAGTAAGCAAAAAGCTGTAGCATCAAAAATATTTGTTGTCAACAAAATACAGAATGTTTGTGTTTTTTGACATATGCGAATGTATCAGCTGTTGCTTACGTAGTAAATTATTGAATTCGCCTTGATTACAGTTATACACATTTGATTTTATAAATTCGCGTAGTCGTTTAAGCCAGCCTACGTATATGTTTGGGCCCTAACTCAAACAACGAACAACGTAATTCCAAGTCTCGTCTCGCATATTGTTGCCAGATGGCCTTGATTTCACTCGATTTACAAGCATTTTTGAAGCTTGGCAAGAATCAAGAAAAATAAAAAAAAATTAAAGCACATTTTTAAAATGGTTTCTTACACAAAGTCTATAAAAAGTTATTAAACATTTTGGTGAACCAATAACGAAGTGTTTTAAGTGTATTTGTTTCCTAGCTTAGTTTATCTAAAAAAAAAAAATTAAAAAAAGTTCGCTAACAAATTTGACTACAAGTGAAACACCTTTTTATTTTTAAAACAAGCTCTATTAAACCAATATGTGCCGTTTTGTTCGATAACTTTTAGCCATTTTCGGGGTGAAGTCGTTTCTTCATCAGTGCAGATCTTCTCGGCGAAAAACTGATACAATTCAGTTTTGCAGGCCCCTACTGAATTTAAATTTTTATCAATAAGAGAGTTCTGCAGAGATCGAAAGAAATAATAATTAGAATGTGCAAGATCTGGGCTACATGGTGGATGCACCAAAACTTCAGAGCCGAGCTCTCACAGTTGCTGACGCGTTATCAAAGGAGCGTTATCTTAAAGGAAAGCAACACTTTCTAACGATCATTATTGGATGTTTTTATTGAACTCCTGTCCAATGCCACCGTATACGCAGCATTACCTTTCTTGGTTCAATCCTGGCTTTGCGACCGTCTATAAAACTTCACCTTGATTTGACCCTGATTTTTTTTCAATCGCCTGTAATCATTCGTAGCAATAAAAAAAGCTATAGTGTTGCCTGATGCAATTAATTTTATCAAATATATTACATTTAGAGCCATCTACCGCCAAATTGTAACCAAAGTTTTTCGAACACCCAATATTTTTAACTGTCAAGATTTTTTGTAAATATCAAGAATTTTACTATGTGGAATCTGAAAACCCTATGTGCGCATGTTATTACACTTGTTAATCAGAACCTATCTTGCGAATTCCTGTCCTCTTTTATCTTCACTTATGCTTTTCTTTACTACTAATTTGCTAAGTTAAGTAAGCCATCCTCTTAATACTTAACTAAAAATTAACTTTATAAAGCTTTATTATAGACATAGCTAATTCTAGAACCTTTGTTATTGATCGCATCTGATAATTCTTTAGCGCATGAGTATACATTATAGCAAATTGACTTATTTTGTGTGTGCAGTAGTTCAAACACACACAATAGATTGCCATTATACAGCAAATTGTTATTGTTTAAATTCACGAAAGCTGATGCAAGCGATTTACAAGATTTTGGTTGCACTAATTTTATTTCATATATTTCATCGTTATAAAGTATGTCCCAACGCAAGATTTGAATTATATAGAAAACTCAGTCCTTAGTCCTTATATTGTTATATTTCATTTAATCAAAGATAACATAGGATATGGTTTTCACGTCTTCACGCTTTTGCTGGCAGCACATACTCACTCTTGTTAAAATTTTTCAGGACTTTTTTTCATAAATGCGGCCAAATTTCGTTGATGCAGTCTTTAATTTGCTGTTGTATATATACATAGCTAGTTGAGCGCACGTTGACATAGATAGGTGTTAAAATCACACGATCTAAGAGGCCACGTCTTACTGAAACCACCTATTGGCCACACTAATGGCATCTATTGCAATCAGTCAGTTTAATCAATGTAAGAATGTACTTCATCGCTTAGGATAACAATGCTAAAAAAATTTGCATTCACATCTCTTATTTTTTTTTCATGGTTGCCAACAATTCACTGAAAAATGGCGGCAAATACAGTTCTAACGTAAATTTTGGGACACTTTATAATATTAAATTTGATTAACAATCGGCATTGTGGAAAACCATGTCATTCAATGGACGCCTAAAAATATACAACTTCAAAAAAAAAATAACAAATAAATAAGGGACTGTAACGGTTATAAGTTGTATCCAGAAACTTATTTTTTAAAGGTTAAATTAAGAGTTTTTCCAAAACAAGTCAGCAGAAAAAGTTATTTTCAAAGCTTTAAAAAAAAAATTAAAAATAAAACTCATTTTTAATAAAGATTTTATTTTACACCTAATCCTGTTTTTACACGGTATCCTTTGTTATCAAGTTATCAATCGTGTAAAAGCAGGATTAGGTGTTCTTTTTATTACAAATATCATTTCTACCATATTTCTTGAGTTTTTATTTTCTGTCGAAAAAATAAAATTCTCTTTTTAAAGGTTTTATCTAAACTTTTATTTTTACGTAGAAAAAGTAACTGTTGAAATCCGATTTATTATAATTTTTTTAAAATCATAAATTCTACAAGAGCTCTCCAAGACGATTAATTTGGTATATAACATTATATGCTGTCGACTCTAACACCACGATTTTTTTAGTTGAATTTTTAAGCAATAACTGTTATTTACAATCTCTGCAAATGAAGGTTGTCATGCACATAAGTCGCAAAGATAAAGCAAAAGAGATAATTGATGATTGCTCGCCGTGCTTTCAAAATTTACTTTACTTTTTGATGCCATATATAATCATGACTTTTGATTCAGATGGGCTTATCCTTGAAATTTTCTGTTGATGTAATATATGTTGGTGCAACCAAAACACACGAATTATCTTAATATTTTTAATTATTATAGAAAGATCAGTGACAGTTGTGTGTGAAACAAAATTTCGGCCAAATACTCGCCACGGCTTCGGTGGCAGACACTTATCCGTCGTTCCAATCATTTTCAATCACTCTGAGACATAATTGAGGTATAATGTAGTTAATGTGTCGAATTATCTTATCTTTTAGCTCATAGATTGTTGTTGGCTTATTGACATACATTTATTCTTTTAAATATCCCCAAGGAAAGAAGTGCAACGGTGTCACAATCACATGATCGCGGCGACCAATTAACATCGCCATGACATAAGACAACACGGCCATTGAATTTTTGACGCAAAAGAGCCATTGTTTCGTTGGCTGTAGGGCAAGTGGCACCATTCTGTTGAAACCACATATCGTACAGGTCTATATCTTCAATTTCTGACAACAAGAAGTCCGTTATCACCTCGCGATAGCAAATACCATTCACGGTAACTGCTTGACCGAAGTACGGCTAAAATTATAAAAGGGCAGCAGACTGCTCTTGAATAAGGTCAGTGAATGTACGGTGAAGTGAATGGTCAGTTCATGCGTAGAACACATTTTCAAGCCTTTAAAAGAAATCCTTATGCAATAGCTCTAAGAGTTGAGAACTTCTGAAAAGAAGCAAATGCGGATCTTCAACACTGTGCGATCTGATCGAATGCTCCTAAAGCGGTAACAGATGGACGATTATGTCATGTGAAAATATAACGTATTTCACGAAATTAAGCTTCTTGGGCTTTCAGTAACATGTTTTGATACGTTTTCGAACATAACTAAAGTAACAGTAAAAAGTACTTTTAGAGTAACTCGATGGCATGTTGCTTAAAACAACAGTACTCAAAAGCATTCCTGTCTATATTACATCCTTATACAGTTCCATAGACATACTAACGAGTAGACAAAAGCTATTGTAATCACTCTCATCGTGTGTTCGTAATTGAAGCATGATTTCGAAGCACTTAATTTTGTCCGTAAAGGATATAAATTAGAATATTCCTACTGTTCAATTCTACACAAATACATATACTAACGCACTAATATAGTATCGTTGCCTATATGTGTACTAAACTCATTCATTTGAATTGTGTTTGTATCTTTATTTTTCTGTTTTTCTAACATTTTTGAAGAGGATATTTTTATTTTATCACTATTTTTTTTTTTATTTATTATACAACTATTTCAAGCAGAAGAATTTTTTGCTGGCTGGGCGTTTTATGAAAACATTTTAATGACACATGAATAAATTATGAAGCACATGTACTTATGACGAGTTGATATGTTGTTGCTCCTCTGAAAATGGATGGCAGATTTGTTTAAATTTGTATAGAATTTCAATACAATTATACTTATACGCATATCCATACGTAATTTTTGTATGTGTGTCAATATGTTTGCAAATATTTATTGTTGTAATTCAATCAACTCCCGTCCGTTTTATGAAAAATTTACCATTGGCGACAATAAGCCAGCAATGGTGGCATATGATTGTTATGGAAAAGCGAATTGTATGGTATTTTTAGTTTAATAGTTTTCAGCGATTCTTGAGCTGAATCTGAATATTAATAATGGAGATAAAATTTACATAGATTATGTTTTCCTTTTAAATACAATCTGAGTGCCCTAATATGACTCTCGATCAGTGTTGCCATTGTTAGTAAATTTTTGCAGAAGTTTGAAAATTGAAAAATCACTATGTTATTAAAGTTTTAAATTGCTCGCCATCCTAATGGTTTCTATACACTAAAAGCAAACAAACAAATATCAGAAAAGAAAGTCTACATAATTAGTTACAAGGAATTAGTTGTTTAAAAAGCCTAAAAGTAACAACAAAAACACCAGGAATAAAGAAAACTGTACACCCTCATTTTTTAAAAATTAGTTTTAATTTTAGCCTTTTAATATAAAAAGAATAAACATTTTATGTGTCTTTAAAACTGGTTTTACAATATTCATAAAAATAACCAAGGAATTCTTGCAAGAGCTAAAGTTATGCAACAAAAACGACGTCAAAAAAAGTGTACAGTGTACCACCGCACTTATTTGAGGACTTCGTCAAATAACAAAAATCCGCTTTTAATAATTAATAAAATATTGTGATCAAATAAAAAAAGATAATCAACTGATAATATCAAGTTTGTTTCTTCTTCTTACAAAGACTTAAAAATAGAAAAGAGAGTTTGAGTTGGATACTGTTGTTAGTGATATAATGCAATTTCAGACTGCGAAACGCAGAGTTGTATTTTTAATGCTCGCTGCTGTACCTAATTGCCAGGTTGGAAAGTTCAGGAAATGTCTCGCCCGCTCTCAAATCCTCTATTTTATGTCCGTTAATTTTAAACATAAAGATTGTCTTACCCAAAGATAATCGAATTGGCAATGCCGCCAAAGACACAAATCAGTACGGCATTAGCGAGGTAACACATTCACATCCTTCACACACCAACAGACACAAAATCCCGCAGTACAGCCACTGGTGTGGTGTATTTTCTTTTTAGGTATTTTTATTTTCATAATAATATATTTATTGTTCTGAATGAAAGGAAATTTTATAAAAGAGAATTAATTAATCTTCAAGTAAGACGTTAATCCGAGACAGATCGCTAAATTTGTTAAAGAAAAGCTGTCGCGATGAATTGGCCAACATAAAGCTCTACGTCCAGTTCAATGGCCAATTTTTAGACAATAGGAAAAAAATTTCGAAAAATATGGTTTTGGACTTTCGAGAACATGCTGGAAATATGACGATGAATATAATGCGAATGGAACCAAATTTGTCTGAAGTTTTTGGATAATCGTGTATAAACTAAACCTAAATGCATTAAATTTTCAACGAATAGCAAAGAGCTCTAAAAAGAATATTAAAAATATAAGTTCCTCTCTATTAAAGCGAAACGTGGAAAACTGAGCATATGCTGACTCTTTCATCCCATAATCATGCTTTCTGGTAATGTTTTCTTTGAAGAACTCAAGAAATGTGTAAAGTTTTGTTTTATTTGAATGGACATTTATATTTTTGCAGGTAGTTTTCAAATGTGCTTTTTTAAGCAGTACATTTCTTCCACAAATCGTCTCAATCCGTTTGCCATGTTTCATTTTCTTGATCAGCTTTCGTTTTTTTGCTAGGCTGTTGATTAGTCTACTGTAGCAAAATCTTGGATGATTGTGCTGCCATCTGTCGTTACCAAGAAACAGCGTTCACCGTGTATTTATTGCAGTGGAGGGGAACTTTGCTTATCATTGTTTCCCACCTTTTTTCCCAATATGTGGCGTTGCCTGACCTTGGTTAAAACATTTTTTTCAGCCATAGCTAGAGCTTACACTGAGATGCCCAAGTAATTAACAATTTTAGCTCCTTAATGCACAAGACCACTATTTAGCGTTAGGTTTTTTGCATTTTCTTATGGTCGGGCTTGGAAGATATTGTGTGGGTGGGAAATGTTTCCTGACAGGGTGATTTCTCGAAAAAGCGATAACGATTGGCCACCGAGATCATGTGATTTAACACACTTAGACCTTTTTCTATGAGGCTACTTAAAAGCTAAGGTATGTGCCAATGGCCCACAATCGAAGATAGAATTCTTAAATTCGTATTGCGGACATGCGGCCGCAAATGTCGAATTGGTGATGGAGATGGCGGTCATTTGGCTAATATTGTTTTCCGTTGCACTATGTAGTAAATGGAAAACAATTTTCTGACCACTGATAACCACTTTATTTTTCAAAATTCTTAAATATCACTCACACGCTAAGTAGAATTTTCGGCAATTACAGCAGAAATTTTTATTTTTTTTTTATCAAAATTAGGTACTTTCACTTTATTGGGAATAAAATATGCATTTACTAATCGATTTTCATGAATTATTCATATTTATTTTATTTCTATTTTATGCAACTTTATGAACAAATAGTTAAACTGGCAAATATTTGCTGCTTTCTCTCATTTGCGAATTGTTATAAATCAAAAATATAATTTTTCAAAAAACAAAAAAATTGTAACAAAAAATATGGGTTAAGGTAGGGTTGTCGTAATGCACCAATATTAGTGTATATTATATGCCAATCGTGTGATTATACAATTTATTGGCGCATACAGCAACTCACAATATTATCGTGCTTATTTAACCCAATCAAATGCAACCCTGGCGCGAAAATCGTGTGAAAGCTTTATAGGCAATCATGCAACAATGTAAATTCCAAAAAATACACCAATATTTATTGTATCTTGTGTGGCAATTGAAGAAGACAATAATCACCGATTTTTATTTTGTAATTGATTTCTTTCTGAAAAAACACGTGTTTATACGGTATTTATAATTGTGATGCCTTAAAATATGCATTTTTTATGATTTATATGTAAATTGCATCACAAACATCGACCATATCTTTTTTTTCATTATTTTTACTTTTTTTATCTAGCGGACACCAGATAATCAAAGCCGATGCAATTTTTATTTTTTAGAGAATAAATCATCTTTACTTCAGACAATTAAATATAATTTGTAATTATATATTCGAATTTAAAAAATAAATATTTTAGTGAAAGAATTTTTTTAAATTTATTGAAATGTTTTCTCATATGCACCATTAGTGGTGCATAATCTCTGACCCACACACTTCTTCTTTTATTTATTTTATTTATTTCATTTTATTTACTTGTTCACTAAATGACCTCAATATAAATAAAGAGGACGCTATTCTCTTTTTAAAGAACGAACCACTTTCAACACACAAAAAATAAATAAATTTAATTTACCACAACAGCTGATTCACGGAGTTGCCGTAAACTAGAGCAATCGTGTGACAGCGTTGGGACAATTATTGCCGTGTGAATACAGAATTTTTTACTGTGACAATTTTGTTACTGTGCGCTAATTTGTCACAATAAAATTTGTATCAGATTGGTGTATTTGAATCAATCGTGTGATCCCAGCTCTATATTAAAAAATTAAATTAAAATGACTTGTGACTTAAAATTTAGTAATAATTTAGAATTTTGTACCATATGGCTCTACGAAATCGAATAAGACATTTCAAAGTTATCATAAGATGTATGAAGCAGCCTCTTCAAAAATCTCACATTTTAGAAAAAAAAAATTCTAAAATAAACTTATCCATAGAATCTGAAATGCTGATGATTTTAGCAGTTAGACGACCATATTGCATAAAAAAATATATTAAATATCAAGGGAATTTTTGCTTCTTGCATAGCGTTATATTGGCATACACCCTCTCTGCAATTCAATAAACGTCAGATGCTTTTGCTTAAAAATATTCGTTTTTTACATAATAAAATAATACCTCTTCGAATAACAGTTAAAGTTTAATCGTGTTTTGAAGATTTTGCTAATTTTCGTGTATATAAGTTGTTGAGGTGTTGGAGTTCCGCTGCTTGTAGGAGCTTAAAACATTTAATATATATAAAAATGAATGTATGTTTGTATGTTTGTTGGTTTGCTTGTTTGTTTATGCCTTATGGACAGCTAAGTGGCTGAACCGATTTTCCTAAAATTTTTACAGTGCCTCTCTGTATCAGGGTTGAATAAACCCGGTTTTTTTAATAAGACCCAGCCCGCCTGGACCACCTCGGAGATCTTAAGATTAAAGTCAATCAATACTTACAATAATTTCAACAAATATCATAAGAATTATGCCAAAACGGTGTGCGGAAACCATAAAAAACAAAGTTTTTACACAAAGTATTGAAAAATGCTTAAGTTTCAAACAGCTACTCAAGGAGCTAATTTTGTTTATGTTGTATTACTTGGTAAAGAATGGAATTACAGGTTTGTTATTATACAAGTAGTTATAATTTAGGTGCCTAAGATAACAAAAATTAAATGTTTTACTTTGAATAAATCTATTAGTAATGTGCGAATCTTTAATTGCCTCGATAAGAAAATTTGCTTAGATTTCGAGCAGCACTGTATGTAAATTTATGTACCACGTATTTATTAGTGTGTGTTTCACTGTTGTATGTTTGGTAAGAACCCACTTTCCAACCAAATGTCGTCGGTTCAATCCTAGGCCACACCATCTGACAATTTTCAACAGCGATATCACCTCATAACATTACTAGCGACTGGTTATGTATATTTACGCTGTGGAAAACATCACTAATTAATATATCTGACGCTCGGAACCGGCGTTTGTGAGTTTGTGGCCTTTCAATGAGGCTAGTTGATCATTCTCCATATATAAAGATCAATATTTATGACAGAAGATGAGAAAGGGTTGTGTTTGCTCAAGAGTGCATATCTTTTTCGATTTACCTTGGTTTTTACGTTTTTTGTGAGACGTTCAAGGTTGTCATATATACAAAAATAATTACATTTTTGAAATAGTTAAACGATGGGCATATTTTCAATAAAAAAAAGTATACAAATGTATAAAATAATATTTATTTCAATTAACCGGTTATTTGTATTAAATTAACCGGTTTGTTCGGTATGCGAAAAATGAAGATTTAAAAAAAACCATATTCGTCAAAACCAAAAAAAAAAACGGTTAAAACCGGTCGAATGATAACCGTCCGATCTTCCTAGTCGCTAGAGATTAGGTCTGCGAATTTGTTGAGGTAAAAATCCGATTTTGATTAATTTTGAGTTGTGACTCTTCGTGATTTAGTGTACGATATATAAAAAGAAATATTTCATGATAAAGAAAATTATTGAAATAATAATAACTATACATACACTCATACCTCTCTATATGGCCGTTCTTTTTACGCCATTGCGCAATAATGTCCTGTCTGAATTATAGAAACCCTGCGTTTAAGGCACAAATGACCTTTTCATACGGCTAGAAAATAGGGATCCAAAATTTTTTCAAGAAAAGGTGTAAAGCAAGCAAAAGCAACTCCTTTTACATCATTTCGATTTACCGCCTATGTTTTCATAATCTATCTATAGCGTGTAAGGAGGTGTAAGTGTATATAAAAGTGTTACATTATGTACAGTCACTCACATTTAAAGTCGGGCAGGCAGGCTAGAAGTTAAATTCTAGCAACAATATTAATGTTTGCGTAAAAGCAAATTCATCTATTTTTTTTTATTTTATTACAAAAACTCTAAGAAATAAGAACAGCAAAAACAATTTACTTCAAATTATTTTATAAAATTAATACGAAGGCTAAACTTAAATAAAGTCAATTTTCAGTCTCACATTTAAAGTCGGGCACCGCACTAAAAATCAACAATGACTAAACGCAATGACAAGTTAGTACTTTGTTGCGCCACCCTTTTGATTTTCAACAGCTTGTAACCGACTCGACATTGATTCTACTAGTTTTTTGCAAAAATCAGGGCTTATGTTATTCCACTCTTCCTGCAAAGCAATTTTCAAGCTTTGAATTGATGAACACTGCCTGTTCTGCATCCTACGACCTAATTCGTCCCACAAATGTTGAATGACATTGAGGTCGGGACTCTTTTGATAACCTTAGGACAGTTATACAGCAACCA
The DNA here is from genome assembly GCA_023159175.1 of Wohlfahrtia magnifica. Lineage (NCBI taxonomy): Eukaryota > Metazoa > Arthropoda > Insecta > Diptera > Sarcophagidae > Wohlfahrtia > Wohlfahrtia magnifica. The sequence goes on along the minus strand of JAKWBJ010000212.1, from coordinate 1,979,868 downwards.
ATTCCTAACATCATATGCCGAATGCTTTGGATCATTGTCCTGGTAGAATTGGAAATTACTTTCAATGCCGAGTTTTCTTACACTTTCTTTCAAATGTTTTTTCAAAATTGTCAAGTAGACCTGTTTATTCATAACTCCGTCAATAAAATGCAAATTTCCCACTCCTAAAGCCGCCATGCAAGCCCACACCATAACCGATCCACAAGATTTTTGTCTTCCAGCTCTTTGTTTGGTTTGCGCCACACTTTACCTCTTCCATCACACCCAAACAAATTAAATTTACTTTCGTCAGTAAACCATACCTAAATATTTATAATTAAAACCATGAAATTGATATTTTCATCATTTCTTACCGTGCTCCAAAAATCAAAATCCTGAGCCATATACTGACGAGCAAAAACAAGACGATCATTTTGGTTTTTTTGCTTATAAGGGGCTTCTTCCGAGCAATTTGGCCATGAAAATCATTTTTTCGAAGTAGTCTTCGTATTGTTTCAGGATTTACGTCCGTCCCAGAAGCTTCTTTGACCATTGCAGTCAATTTGGGAGCAGAAATAAAGGGATTTTTTTCACTTCTCTCAAAACCATGTTCTCATCTTTGGAGGACAGCTTCTTTGGCCGGCCTTCACCTTGTTTATTTGCAATTAATCCATTTTTCTTGTATCTGGAGATAATATCGTATACTGTAGATTTGCTTTTTTTTTTTATTAATTTTGATATCTCTCGCTCAGATTTTCCTTCCAAATGCAGTTGAATTACTAGTTTTCGTTCCTCTATATATATATCATTCACTGAATGTAACAATGAATAATAATTTTTGGAACAAATGCATAACATTGAAAAATAACGGTATATTTAACGTTTTTATTGTACAAAACATTTTTTGCCCGACTTTTAATGTGAGACAGAAAAGAGACTTTATCTCAGTTTTTTATTAAAAGATATTTTAAAGGAGAATTTGAAGTAAATTGTTTTTGTTGTTCTTAATTAAGGGAGTTTTTTTGTGATAAAATAAAAAAAAATTCATGTATTTTCTTTCATCCAAACTTTAATATTTTTGCTTAAAGTTCACGCCAACGGCCTGCCCGACTTTAAATGTGAGTGACTGTATATAGTATACGTATTATTCATTTATATGCTCTAGTGTCAGTATTAGTATCCATAGTTGTAGGAATTTAAGAATATTCTCTTATGCATAAACTTATAATTACACCCATAAATAATAAATAATATGAACACTTTTTTACTTTCTAAACTCACTCGAAAGAAACGTCTGCTTACAGAAACAATAGTAAATAAATAAACAAATAAATAAATAAATAAAATAGATAAATGCTTATTACAGTATTTGCCAAAATTGAAAAAGTTAGATAGACAGCTGACTTTCTGTACAAAAACCATTTAGAAATTGAAGCTTTCAATTTCTGCTTATTTTTAATACTGTAGATGGTACTTTTATTCGTAAGTTTATGACAAAGAAGTTATTATAAAAGTAGAGCGAACCATCACGGTATACAACCATATGCTGTATTATATCTTATCTACAAGTACATACACATAACATATCCATATATGAAATCATAAACTAGAATACTAAATTATTTTTTTTTTTTTAAGCTTATTTCACTTTTTATTATGATTATTTTAAAATCTTTATTACTGGCCATTAACATCTACGTTAGCAAAGAGCTCTAAGATTTCCAAAAAAAGAAGAGATAAGACAGAAAACATCGTTTAAAAGGATTTGTTTTAAAGAAAATCCTTTAATCGTAGAATGTAAATGCATATACTTATATACTTAAGCCCCATGGCGCATTAGAGCATGTATAACGTGTACATATGCATGTGTTATAAAGACGTATAGCTTCCCTCAATCAGTTCAGAAAGTCAAATCAAAGTTTTTGTTTTATTATAAAAATAAATAGCTTTGTAAAGGCTAATGAACTAAAGCATCTCAAAATACTTTAAGAAAAATGAATTCCGTATTACGTTTTTTTCCTCAAAATAAAAAAAAAGAACAGGAAACTTATTTAATTTAGTCTTTCAAACAGAAAGCAAAATACTTAGTGTTAAAATTTGTAATGCAAAATTTCTTATTGAGACTTAATTGTTTGTTTAATTGTTTGTGTTTCTGCCACCAACAACATAAAAGATTAAGAGATTTGTAATTGATAATTGTATAAGCTTTAACTTGGCTAGCAACCTTTGAACCCTTAAACGAAAGACGAAGTCAATACCAAATATTTACGTATGTACATGCGGTTTTTGTAGGTCTATTGGTTCGCGAGTTATTGACGTTAAACTTTATGTGAGAAATTATTATTTAAACTGTGTACCACCTGGATCAAAAAGTTCCCAGAATTTATTCCTAAAATTAAAAATACAAGTTTATTCATCCAAATCTATATTGTCCCTTTCAAAGTAATCCCCATCGACTGCAACACACTTATGCCAGCATTTGATCCAATATTCTAAGCATTTTTTATATTCGATTTTCGGTATGTCCATCAATGCTTCCTGCAATTTTTCCATTATTTCCTTTTGGCTGCTGAAACTGAATAGAAAGAAGACATAGTGAGCAAAATCAAGTGAATTCGGTGGCTGTTTTTCATCAAAAATTTTCGAATAATGATGGCACTGTGCTACGGTTCGTTATTATAATGCAAAATCCACAATTTTTCTGCCACAATTCGGGTCTCTTTCGGCGAATTGCTTACGCAAACGTCTCATAATACCCAAATAATTACTTTTTGGGCTTTTGCAAAAATTCATGTTGTACTACACAGTAGTCATCCATGAAAACCGTGAGCATTGTCTCCTTTTTTGACCGAAAACTACGTTGTTTTTTTTTTAACTCGGCTCATTTGATGAACACCATTTACTTGCCTGATGTCTGGATTGCGTGTCGTACCCATAAACCCACATTTCATCTCCAGTATGATCATTTTGATGAATGTGGGATCGAATTCAGCCACATGTCTTTTGCGACCTCATCACGGTCACGGTTATATTAAATTGAGGTCTTTTGACACCAACTTTGCTGCTACATGACGGAAACACAAATCGGGACGGATCCATAGGCTATGTTCAAGTCCTCCGCTATCTCTCTAATGGTTAATTTCCGGTGATTGAACAACATTTCTTTTACTTTATTAATGTTTTCGTCGGTTATCGATGTCGATGGTCTGTTACTGCATTCATCATCTTCGATTGACTCACAACCACTTTTGAGTCACTCGTGCCACTGGTAAACTACTGTTTTCTTTAGAGAATCGTTGCAAAAACACTTTTCCAACATTTCCAACGTTCGCGCACCATTAAATCCGTTTTTTTACGCATAATTTAATAAAAATTCGTTGTTGCAAATTTAAATCCAATTCTAAAATTATAACAAATCTCTTGGCTACGTAGCTTTTGTAAATGTCAAGCTATGACGCTAAGATTAAGTGGGAATATCAACAACAGATGTACCAACTTAACAAAAAAGAAGACAAAAACTCAAATCGGAACGATGCGACCGTCACACGGAGTTTATTCCGGGAACTTTTTGATCAAGGTGGTATATAAAAAGCATATGTGGAAAGCTTTCATTTGGTGTGTGGCTTCAGTATTGTTCTACTGGGCGATGCCAAGCCCATATAAATTTTGAAGGAAAAATAGGAAATAACTTCTGTTTTCTTAGAATAGTCTTTAAGCTCTAGTACAGCATCTTTCTTTTTTTTAATTTATTACCTTTAAGCACAGAATTTAATTTAATTCAATAGTTTGAGACAAATATTTTACCGCCAATTCATTTCTTCAAATTAAAGAAACGTCTTGCTGAAACAGAACAGTCGCTTTTTCTTCAAATCCATATGAAATCTCTTTAAAGGCTCTTAGAAATATTCGACGGTAATGTTTTCAAGGTAATAGATTTGAAATCCGAGACAGACCCATCTTAGTTTTTAACAGTCCTGATTATTCTTTGACATCTGGTGTATCGTGATAAATCCAGACACCAATTGCGAAATATTTATTTACCATAAAGTGTTAACCATTTAAGCCCGTTTGAGGTCGAATGTGATAAATTGCTGCATCCAGAGTTTTCTGTTTATATATGGGGTGCGCTGTTTAAAAGTTTAAATATCAAAATGCAATTAAACAAAAACGGTTCGAAATGTTTGCCAAATTTATTTGTTTTGTTGTGAAATACAATTGTTCCGGTTAGAAACGAAATATTATTTCATCCATATGGCTGCCGCGGCTCGCCTCACAGTACCCCATTCGATCAGACCAATTTTCGAGAACTTTTTCTAGTATATCGAGTCGTATCTCGGCAATGACCTCAAAAATGTTGGCCTCAAAATGCTCAATTGTTTTTGGTTTGTCGGCATAGCACTTGTCTTTAACGGCGCCCCACAAGAAATAGTTCAAAGGTGTCAAATGGCAGCTTCTTGGCGGCCAACTGACATCACCATTATGGCTAATTAAGCGGTCAGCAAATATTTGATGCAATAAATCGATTGTGGCATGAGATGTGTTGCCAATTGCACCATCCTGTTGAAACCAGACATCGGTCACATCAATACCATAAAAAGCGGGCACAAAACATCGGTTAGGTGTCTCTATTGACCGTAATGGTTGAGCTGTCCTTATTTTCAAAGAAATATGGTCCAGTTATGCCTCCGCTTCACAAGCCGACCCAAACAGGCACCCGTAATGGGTGCAATGGCTTCTGTAAGCTCACCTTTGGGTTTTGTGAGCACAAAATAAGGAAATTTTGCTTATTAACGTACCCATCACGCTGAAAATGAGCTTCATCCGAAAATATGATTTTAAATGATGATAACGTTGCTCAAACGTAACTCAATTTATTTCGTTCAGTAGAGATAATATACTGAGTTTTGTGACAGAATAGCATAAAATAAGTGTTGCCAGATGCGAAATAACCGCTGGTTCAAATTTAAACCGATAGATGACCCACCCGATACCTTTAGGATTTCTAAGCTTTACATAGCAAAATTCTTAACATTTGTAGAAAAAAAACTTAATTTAAAAAAAATCATGACAGTTAAACATATTAGTGTTCGAAAAACTTCGCTTACAAATTGTCGGTGCATCAGGAAACACTTTAGCTTGTTTAATATGGTAGATGCGAAAGATTGCGGGTGATGAAAAGTGGATCACATATGACAATAAAGAAAAAGAAAAAATGCCAAAATTCTCAAACGGTGGCAAAACCAGTATTGACACAAAGAAAAGTAATGCTGTGTGTCTGGTAAGGTTGGGAGAGAATTGTTCACTATGAAATTAATTGACATACGATGGATTCTGATCTCTACTGTAAACAATTAACAAGATAAAAGTAGTTCATTAACAATGTCCAGATTCTGTTTCATCATGACAACGCCGAGCCCACACATATTTAGTGACCCGACAGAACAGTTTCTGTGCTTGGCTGGGGAGTTTTGATGCATTCACCATATAGGCTGAACCTTGCACCTTCAGACTATAATTTGTTTCGATCTCTGCAAAAATCTCTTATTGGCGTAAATTTAAATTTCGTAGAGACTAGCAAAACGCAATTGGATCTTTTTTTTCGCTTAGAAGTAACACACTGATGAAATAATGGTTTTACCCAAAAACTGACAAAAAGCTATCGATCAAAATGGCACGTATTTGGTTTAACGAAGCTCATTTCGAATTTGTTTAAGAAAAGAGTATTTTCTTTTTGGTCAAATTTGAAACCAAATTTGAAAATTTTATTATAAATTTTTTAGATAAACTAAAGAAGAAAACAATAATACTTTACAAATACACGCTTTACGTTATTAATTCAATTTGTAGGGCAAACTATAAAAGAATTTGTTTTTCAAAATCTTGACAAGTTATAATAATTTTTTTAAGTCAAGCGAAATTAAGGCCATCTGGCAAGTGTGAAAACAATAAAAAAAAAAAATTCTTCAACGCTTTAAGCTCATTTATTCACGCTATTTGGCTTGTTTATAAACCGCAATGCCCATATGACTTATAATATTGGGTGTTTTTTTACAGTTACGCAAGTATAAATCCTTATAAAACAAAGAAGTAGCAGTTAGAGCGCCCGCAAAAAAACACAAACGACTAAGGTTCGAGTCCCAGCAGAGGGCATGACGAAAACAAAAAATTTAATTGCGGTTTCGAATCTTTAATACAGTGGCTTTAACTTCCCCTGCCCATAACTCTTCGAATGTTGATTTCTAGGTGCTCGAATGTCTCTAGTTTATTGACGTAGAAAATAATCCAATGGTGTTAAATCGCACGATCCTTGTGGCCAATTAATTGGACCATACTTGGAGTAAATCTATTGTAACGCGCGCTGTATGTCATGTGGTTCCGTCCTGTTAGAACGAAATGTCAGCTAATTGACGTACGAAAAAACTTTTAATCATCTCCCTATACCGGTCACCATTAACAGTAACATTCCGATCATTATCTTTTTTAAAAAAACACATGGACTAATGACTCCGTAAGCCTATCAAGCGACCAAACTGTAAGTTCCTCACTTCAAATGCGTCAATTCTACTTATTTAGGTACCCATTCAACCAGAAATGTGCTTCATCGGAGAACAAAATTTCAAATGGAAGCTGAATTCAAAAATTTCAACAATTTGCAACCGTTGCTCTGGTGTAAGTCTGTATATGAAATGTCGAGTCAAACTAAATAAAAAGTAACAATCAGTTGACAAATCTATTGTTAATTAAAGCAGCGTTGTCAACTAAAAGCTATGAACCTCTAAAAAAACACCCAATATTAACGTGGTCGTCATCCGCTGTGCACACGAAGTACTCTACTCTTTACATTTACTGGAAGACGCTCGGGTTGCAGTTGGTGGTTAGACTGTCCAACAGTTTTTGTTTAAATGCAGTATCACATCGGTTTAATAGCCTTTCCTATGATTAAGATCTACGGTCTATAACCACGACGTGTACTCTTCAAAGATCCACATCAATTCACTGTTTAGCATCTGAAGCCTCTAGGGCTTTTATTAAATGTATTATCGGAATTAGGTCTTTACTCAGACCGCCAAGCTATTCTGGTCTAGGTAAATTCAATCCCCAGAAGTCAAACCCCATGTGTGAAACACACAATTGCTATCTTGTACTCGTATATAGTAACTTAAGCATGATTGTGTTCTAACCGAAAAAGTAATCAACTGTAACAATGGATAATCATGTGTATTATTTTGATGTAAGAGCCAGGCTATTTTTTCGCATGACGAAGTTCTTGAGCCTTCATTTAGGATGGCTAGGCTATGAATGCGACATGTTATATGCATAAGTCCATGGTGGGTTATCAATTATACGAATCAGTATCATTATTTGAGCCATTCTACAGTTTTGAAGTTGGGTTCCGGTTTTATCTTGGAGATGTAGTAACAATGAAGTCTTAATTGGTTATTATTTAGCTTAGATTTTGGTAACACACATCTCATGCCCTAGCAAGAATTCAATTATCATGTCCTAGCAATGATCCGACATCATCAACAATTTTTGTAGCGATGATGCTTCAATTTCTTAACACCATTAGCTTTACCTGTCATACATTGAAAACATTTTTACGTTCTTGCTGCCTTACCGTATGCTTTTGCTACCTTCAGTTATTTTACACAGAACTTGAAACAATTTTCTAAAATTAAAAAAATTAAAATATTTTATTGACGCAGAGTACATTTCAACCGTTAGATTTTTCCATTTTAAATTAATATACATACGAGTATGTATGTATGCCTTGAACATAACAAGTAATAAAAATAATATTTAATTTAATTTTATGTTATTTTTACTAATTAGCATAATTAAATAATTAAATTAGTTGTCAGGTAAATGTATTCCGAAGATTTCTTCATAAAGCTGAACTACGGCATACGAAGAAGAGCGATGGAGGGATGAGCCGATGCCATGACAATCTTAAAACAAATTAAATTTAGTACAAAAAAAGAAGAAGAAATTCTAGGAAGATGCGTAAAATATAAATACATTTTATTTGCGTCGAGTGTGTAATGTGTTTTATTAACCCATGTATGAGAAAGGGTATATAAAAGCGCTTACATTTATTTAAGAAAGAAATAGAGTAAGTGCTGGTAATGCAGTATACAAGTTGGTTTTTAGATTAACAAAATTTTAGTTTCTGTCCGACTTAAATCTATATCTATATCTATATCTATATCTATATCTATATCTATATCTATATCTATATCTATATCTATATCTATATCTATATCTATATCTATATCTATATCTATATCTATATCTATATCTATATCTATATCTATATCTATATCTATATCTATATCTATATCTATATCTATATCTATATCTATATCTATATCTATATCTATATCTATATCTATATCTATATCTATATCTATATCTATATCTATATCTATATCTATATCTATATCTATATCTATATCTATATCTATATCTATATCTATATCTATATCTATATCTATATCTATATCTATATCTATATCTATATCTATATCTATATCTATATCTATATCTATATCTATATCTATATCTATATCTATATCTATATCTATATCTATATCTATATCTATATCTATATCTATATCTATATCTATATCTATATCTATATCTATATCTATATCTATATCTATATCTATATCTATATCTATATCTATATCTATATCTATATCTATATCTATATCTATATCTATATCTATATCTATATCTATATCTATATCTATATCTATATCTATATCTATATCTATATCTATATCTATATCTATATCTATATCTATATCTATATCTATATCTATATCTATATCTATATCTATATCTATATCTATATCTATATCTATATCTATATCTATATCTATATCTATATCTATATCTATATATATCTATAAATCTATAAATCTATATATATCTATAAATCTATAAATCTATATATCTATATATCTATATATCTATATATCTATATATCTATATATCTATATATCTATATATCTATATATCTATATATCTATAAATCTATATATCTATATATCTATATATCTATATATCTATATATCTATATATCTATATATCTATATATCTATATATCTATATATCTATATATCTATATATCTATATATCTATATATCTATATATCTATATATCTATATATCTATATATCTATATATCTATATATCTATATATCTATATATCTATATATCTATATATCTATATATCTATATATCTATATATCTATATATCTATATATCTATATATCTATATATCTATATATCTATATATCTATATATCTATATATCTATATATCTATATATCTATATATCTATATATCTATATATCTATATATCTATATATCTATATATCTATATATCTATATATCTATATATCTATATATCTATATATTATATTATATATGGTATATATCTATATATATCTACATATATAAAAGAAGATTTTAAAATGCTTTTTAATTGATGTTCTTATTGTTATTGATGTTAGAGTGAACCCCATTGTATTGCATAAGTTTTATTTGAAAATCGATTTATTACAATATTTAAACTTTGTCTGAGTTAGAAAATACTTTTAAAAACTGTGTATATAAGAAGCATATACAGAATGTTTGCGTTTGGTGTGTAGCTTCATATTGTTCAAGTGGGCGGTGCGACGCCAATATAAAATTTTAGGTTTATATCTTTAAAGCCGTACTAGTAAGAGTCTCTTAATTTGACTCAAATAACTTTGTTGTCAATACGAATCATCAGTCAAAAATTGGGCCGGATTGGATAAGTGGAAGTAGTACCTCTAATACAAAGTATATATTTATTTTTATATATCTTTGGAACGATAATAGTGGATGGCTCTGCATTTGGTCTCACTTACTTAGTAGTCAAGTCAATCATCAGTCGAAAAATGAGCAAAATTGAATAAGAGTTTTGTATATATAGAGAACAATTAGTATGGAAAGTACTCAATTTGTTCTAAAGACTTCTTAGATAGTACAAACCATCACTTAAAAAGTTGACGGAATCAGATAAGTGGTACCTCCCATACAAATTAAATAACGATTTTTGTATATCTTGAGAACGGTTAGAATTGAAATTTCTTAATTTGGCTTAAATAACTTACCAGTCAATAGAAACCATCATTAAAAAAAATAATAATGGCAATTTGCATGTGTAGAGAACGGTATTACTTAAAGTTTTCTTTATCTATCCACATCAGTCAAAAAGCAGGTACAGCACAAAAGCTTTCAGCAACGCGGAAGGTGTTCCTCTAGTACGATCTACATGTGTTAAATTTTCGTGAAGCCGTTTGTGAAAAATATTGAACCCACATATATTCGCGAAAATATTGCAAATATCATAAAACGCGGAAATGTGCAGGTAATGTGGAACAATATATTATACATTTTATACATTACCAGCTCATAGTTTTTCCTTTGTATCGGCAACAGTTGTTTTATCCAGTGATATGATGATAGCATTGTGTTCTCGGGCTAGATTCGGAGCTTCTATATTCTATCTGGCTCTATTTTGCCTTTAAAAAATGCATGAACCATTCCGTAAAATTAGGTTTGTAGTCGTCTTTTTGATGCTGCAGAAGCAGTATTTAAAATACAGTCGTTCACTTAAAAAAAAAAAAACGGAAATTTGAAAACGGCAACTGCTGTAACTGTACAAAAAAACACCCGATATTTGAAATTTTCAAATAAATTTTGGCTTTCATATTGAATCAATTTTTTCAGTTAAATTCCATTTCTAGAAAACTAAGATGCCCTACCTTTCAGTATAACATTTGGAATTTCTCAAGAGTTAATAATCATAAAAAATGAATTTATGTTCGTCGTCTCTTTAGCGGTTAAACGTTTTAAAACATTTTGAGAAAATCAACGTGTTTAACTGCTGCTTTGTTGGCTGTAAGGTGTCGTAATCCCAATTGAGTTTCTCAAAATACTTAAATTATTTAAAGTTATTACTCTCTAAACTCATTATATTGTATAAACACACACATACGTACAAATTTAAATACATAAACATTTATTAAATTGTATGTGTTGACAAATGCTTAAACGAGTACACACATTCATTCAAATCTAAAGCCACAAGCATAAATCATATGGGACATTCCATAAAATTGATATTTTCAGAAAAATATTTAAGTTACAACAAAACAAAAATTTTGCAAACTTTTAAAAAATGTTATATATTCGTAGAGCAGTGTGTTTAAAAAATTTGGCAAATTCTATTCAAAATTTTTGAAGAGTCTTTTTTAAGAGCAGTTGTAAAGGGTGGGCAATTTAAAAGTTTTATTTAAAAATGCAGTGTGCCGCTGTGGTATGGTAGGTAAAACACCCGCCTAATAACCAAAAGGTCCTCGGTTCAATACCAGGCCAGACCATATCAAAAAAAAATGTAAAAATCTTTCGACAGCAAGACCAACAGTGTCGCTATTTCGGCTTATTAAATGGCCATTAAACGTTTGACGCAATAAATCGATTGTGGCATGAAATGTATTGCAAGTTGCATTATCCTGTTGAAACCAAACATTGCTCACATGAATACCATGAAGAGGGGGATACAAAAAACCGATTATCTTGGTGTGATAGGTGTCTCCATCGACCGCTGCACAAGCCGCACCAAACAGTTACTCGTAATGCGTGCATTGGCTTCTGAACGTCTAAGTTTTCTGAGCCCCAAATACGTACCCGCCATGATGATAATGAGCTTCCTTCGCAAAAGATGATGATAAATTTCCAATAAATCCCAACGATGCTCAAGCGTTAATCGATTCATTTCGTTCAGCGGATCTAATATACTGAATTTTGTGGCAGAATAGAATGACATAAGTATTGCCAGATTCGAAATAACCGCTGGTTCAAATTTAAACTTTTGAATTTCCCACCCTATATAACTTCAAAATAAGCGATAAACTGAAGATGTCAGATTCAGTGATGGTTTGTCTTTTAATAAGATACTATGAGAGCCAAAATTAAGTGTACAACTTTATTCTCTAGAATTAAATCTTTATTTCAGTCTTTTAAAATACGATAAAATCGAGTTGCAAAAATTGTAAAATTGGTTAACATTTAGTTAAGTTATTAGCTTATAAGTTCATGGAGGTATGAAGAACCGGTTTTTTATTCAAGATTTTGATACTGTTACGAAAATTATAAAACATATTTCTAGTGTACTTAACCTTTAAAGAATACGGTATTAATTTCCAAGTATTTCTACGTCATTCTTTTTTGTGACATAGTTCTCTCGTATATTCTTTTTTTTAAGCATAAAAAATAGATTAGATTTCGTTTTTGTTGCATAACTTTAGTTTTTGTAAGAATATAAAATGTTTAACCGTATGATACACCAAACTTAGTTAGGGCAGCTTTCGTTTTTAACTTTGCTTCCAAATACATTGGGGTTTAATTAGACAAAAAAGGAACAAAAGTTCAATTTACACTCGAAGCTTAGTTTTAAGAAAATGTTGCACACATCGAACATGCTGCATAGACGGAGTAAAAAAGTCATTTTCTTTTATTATAAAAAAAAAAAAAAAAAATAAAGCTATAGACACTTCATAATAATATTTTATATACTTTAAAAGGGTTTATACTTCTAAATCGTCTTCTTTAGGATTTTCCCATAGGTTTTACCATTTTATGTGTTTAAGGTCAACTTCCATCCGCAGAAGTGTAAAGTCTGCTTTCTCCAGCTCAAAACACTGATTTTTCTAATTATCCATACTATTCACAAATATCATCAGAAATGCTTGGTGCATCAGCGGGAATTATTATCAATAATATTTTTGGTTCTGCCTCAGCCCCAATCAAACTCAGGATTATGTTCCATTACTCTTGTTAGTGTTGATTAGGGAAAAAAGGTTTTTTGTGCAGCTTTATCAGTTCTCGATATCAGAGTGAGGTTGCGAATAAAACAAGTAATCATAACTGGTGAGAAAAAGGTATCTCTTTCGGAGTCAAAACAAAATCGTCCAGGAACCTCATTTCCTGGGCCGAGGTACAAATTCAGTTGCTGTAACACATGTCATGCAGACTCTACACCGATCAATCTCAATATTTCCCAAAAGACAATGATGGCATCTAAAACCACAGGGCCCGGTAAATAGACCCTTTAGCGCACTGAGCTCTCTTGCTGTTACACATATTTGTCATTTCATAGTTGAATAAATATACAAAAAATAAGTAAAGAAAAAATACAAACGTAAGAAAATTACAAAACAAAATATTAAAGGAAATACACTGTGATTTGACAGATAATTAGTTTTATCCTTCCGCTGATCGAATATGGTTGTGTATACGCTTCGCTAAGTGGGCCTGCGATCGACTTATAGAAGATGCCGATTTTGCCAAAAAATCATCTTTTCAGATGAAGCTCATGTTAATCTTGGCGGGTATGTAAACAAGCAAAATTGTCGCATTTGGGGCACAGAAAACCCGCACGCATACATTGAAAAGCCGATACACCCAAGACGAGTCACAGTTTGGTGCGTATTTTAGTCCAGAGGCATAATTGGGCCATTTTTCTTCGAAAATTAGCAAGGAGTGGCCGTTACAGTCAATGGCGATCGCTATCGATAAAAAATGGATCTATTAGGACAACCCGTAGCACCTGAAGTCGTATATGTAGCCTGGCCAACCAGCCGAATCAGACATAGAATCGGACCTATTTTCTTCCTCCCATCATGCCTACATGAGTGGTAAATCCTTTGAGACTGCAATTAACTCGTTTTTATTGTATATTAAAAACGCTAACTATCACAGGGCAGCCTTTCTTGATATAGAAGCATAGATGGGGCCTTTAACAATGTGACTTCCGAAGTGAATAAGTCGGCTCTGGTAGGACTGAATGTAGACTCTTAAAGTACTGCGTCATTGTCTTCACGTTGAGGTCTGCCACTCTCTATAGGACGGCTGAAGCCAAGCTGTCTTGGCTTGAGAATACACGGGCTAGAGCGGCAAGGGCGAATGTTGCGCTGTACACGTGATACAGGGACAATGGCAAGTTCTTCATCCTACGTGGTCTAAGTGGATCTTTGACTCGGCTGTTAACCCTATACTTATGTATGGTGCGGTTGTCTGGTGCAGATCTTTACAGAAGTTCACAGATAGGGGAAATCTTTGACAGCATTCTGCGAAGTGAGGCGCTGATGTATGATGATATTTGTATTACTTAACTGGCTACCGGCGGATCTGATAGTTAAGCAGATGACGATTGCTTCTACGATAAAATAAAAATATCCTCGGAAGGGGTCAGTGACGGTGTCTTTATTCCCGCATATTGGGCGAGTGTATCCTTTAGACTTCCAGACCACTGCAGTGTCTTACGGGCGGAGGTCTCGGCGATAAAGAAGGCAGTGAACTGGTTAATGTACTACAGAGTATTCGATATTGATGTCTGGATCTGTACGGACAGTCAGGCTGTGATTAGGCCATTATCCAGTGTCTACTCGACACCGCGGCTGGTATGTGAATACCGGGCGTCTCTAAACAAGATGGCGAGACATTCAAACCTAGAGATTATCTGGGTGAAGGTTGAGAAGTTTTGCCTCACTCACCTTGTAATCAAGATTTTGCTCCAACCGACTATCAATTGTTTCGATTCATTCATAATGCTCTCACGGAATACGTTTCCATTATGAATATTGCTGACGAAATTTGCCAATATCACACATTATTAAGTTCTATTAGACGGTTTTTTGAGTTGTTTATCCGGTATTGAACGTCAATGACTGACGATGAATTTTCTTTGGTGTCATACATGACATTTTAAAGCAATTATCCAAATTGTCATTAATGGAAGTTTATTTTGCCTCCGTTTATTAGTGAGTCCTGACAGTAATATCATCCAGAATCTTTAGCGCTTTATTCGTTATCAGGGAAGTATGGAAGACAAAATCCTGCAGTTTTCAGTGTAAAGTCGACTTATAACAGAAAGTGTCGCTAAATTTCTGCATGTAACGAACTCATAACAGACGATGTCGCTAAATTTCAGCATTAAGTCGACTAATTACAGACAATGTCGCTAAATTTCCATACGTGGCCGACTCATAACAAACAATGTCACTATATTTCAGCATGTAGTCAACTCATAACAGACGATGTCGCTAAATTTCAGCATTAAGTTGACTTATTACAGACATTGTCACTAAATTTCAGCATTAAGTCGATTCATAACAGACTATGTTGCTATATTTCCGCATGTAGTCGACTCATAACAGGCAATTTCGTTAATTTCCTCATCTAGTAGATACATAACAGATAATGTCGCTAATTTTTAGCTTTCTTTAGTATAGTGACACTACAATGAAGTTATCATATGCACATAACTCGTCGGTTGTGGCATTTTCACGAGGTTTCCTTAATGCAATTTTTCATTTATGATAATTTTATATGAATTACGACTTGATACTGATATTGTGATGACAACTATGATTCGATTAAAAAAGGTGTTGGAGTAACACTTCTAGGTACTATAAAAATTAGTGCCAACTTACTAAGAGACTTAAAACAAGATGCGAAAAAATAAAACCTATACTTGCAAACTTATCTATTTTGTTTAGTCACAATTGAGACGTTGCCATACAACTTTTTACCCAGTTATTACCTCTAACCATCAAAATGAAATGTATTCAGGACAATTTTAATAACAACAAATCATTTGTGAATTTTATGTTCAAACATACATATGTACATACTTTTGTTACTTCTCGTATCATGGGCACACATCTTAGCACTATTACACAGAAGTACAAGAATAATGTGTTATCGTATGAATAAAAATTCCATATGAAATCGAAATAAATGGAATTCATTTGCGTTTCAGCAAAACGTAGAGGAAAAAAATGAATAATACGAGCATTATTCCTTTATTGATGATAAAAAGTGTAAGAAAAAGATGGCGTAACAGGATGATGAATGTGTAAATGCCTTTGAATCGTTGTTGGCAAAAATTAATATTTTCATGCATTCTCTTCTATCACGTATTCGTTACTTCTTCAGTTTTTATGCATTTCACTATTATAGATGGTAGGGGTTATATCACATGGAGATGCTGATGACAGTTTTATCGTTTTTACTGATCAACTTTTGTAGTTGAATAAAGCAGACGAGTTCCTCCAGGTGTTAATAAAATCCTTAAGAATACAGCCTAAGTCGTAACTTTTAAGGTAATTTAATAAATCTAGCAGCCTACCTTCTTGTGACCCAAGTACCAACCAAACGAAAGAGTTATTAATACAAATTGTCAAACATCACTACTGAGGCGACTATTGTGACAGGCACTCAAGTTACAGTCAAGGGCATAATTTTTAGGTGCAGTATCACTCACCCTCACTGAACAATTGCAGGTAGATTGGTCATTTGCGTTAAAAAAAGAATAGAAGTTCTTGGAACTTCTTTAAGTCAAATTTTTAGTAGTTTTTTTCTTGATATACGGTTACCGCACAACTTGGGCTAACGAACAAAGTAAATGAGAGCCAATGTGTCAAGTGTTTTATGTATTCACCTACCACGATAAGCATACAATACTATGTCTGTAATATTGGATTATAGTATGTACCATACGCTTACCAACTTCAATTGATGTTTAAAACAAAACGGCTTGTGCTCAAATTTGAAGCTTTAAGTATTAGAGCAGATCTACTAAAGCATAACCTACTTACAAGTACTCGAAAAATACTTCAAATCATTCAAACTTATTGGGAGAGAGAAATTGTCCAATGAACTAGTTGAGGGTGTTAATATAAGTATACCGAAAAAGGGTGATCTCACAGACCACAATAACTGGCGTGGTATTTCCTTCCTCTGTGTGATTAATAAGGTAATTGACCAAATAAGAGGATCTTCGATAGGGTGACACCGGCTCTGAGCCTGGAATCATATTGACAGCTTATGTCTTATCTTGAAACAGTTTCTGAAATGACGTTTACCACTGATTAATGTTTTATGACCTTCGAGAAAGCTTTTGACAAATTGAATCACGATTTGACTTGAAGCTTTCTGCCATGTAGGAGGATTTGTGGAAGACTCATACATACACCTAATGGAAAGTTTATATTGTAATGCATCCTGCAGAATTAAACGATGCGAATTGTGAAATAGAGTGGTGAAAATAGGAGCTGGTATTCGACAAGATTGTGTCCTGTCACCACTACTGTTTAATATAATAGTTTTGGACACGATAATTGAACAATTTTTTCAGAAGGGCAAGTAGGATAACATTGAGTTTGCAAGTTCTCCTAAACGATCTTGCAATTTGCAATTTTTAAAATTTAAATTTCTCCAGTCCGAAAATTATTTGAGGAATTCCACTAGCACAGTTTCATTAGGGACCCCTTGGGCCACTCTCAGCATATAGTGTGATATTCCGGCCATCTCTAGTTTTCCCACAATAATCACTCATCCTTTCCAGTCAAAATGCGTTAAAATACAAATTTTTCAAATTTAAATATCTCCAGTACCAAAATTATTTCAGGAATACCACTACCACAGTTTCATTAGGGAACCTTTGGGACACTCTCCCCATATAGTATGATTTTCCGGCCATCTCTAGTTTTCCCACAATAACCACTCATCCTCTCCAGTCAAAATGCAATTTTTCAAATTAAAATTTCTCCAGTTCCAAAATTATTTCAGGAATACCAGGGACACCAGCACAGTTTCATTAGGGACCCCTTGGACCACTCTCCTCATATAGTGTGGTAGTCCGGCCATCTCTAAGTTTCCCGTGGAGTGGAGATAACCAATGAACCACAGAGATGAATAATTAAAAAAAATAATTTTCTTAAATACATTTTCTGCTATAACACAATTTTAAAAGTTTTGGCTCCAAAGCTGATCTACGAAAGAAGGTCTGGAGCATCACTTCAACATGGATGTGCTATTCCTTCATATTCCAGGCATATATATTTTGCCAATAAATTCTTTTACTTTAATTTATAGTTACTGTTAAAGTGTTAACAGTGCTCTGTTAACGTAAAAAATGGCTGAGCTAAAAAACCTGGCTTGTGTCTTTGCTAGTTAAATTTCAATTTATCTTCACACACATGACACAGAATTGACCCTATGCTCTTTGTAGAAAAGACGGAAAATTATTATTAATAATGGAAATCAGAGAAGAGCAGAGGTCTAGCTGTATTATTGTAATATGGGTTGAAAAGCAACAGCAATCTAAACAATAGCCTCATATAGAACCTTAAATCCTATGGTTCACAGGGCTCTTGGTACCGGAAAGTCTCAGGTGTTGTATAGAGTAGAAAACGTTAAAGAACTCGAATCTTAATTTAGGGCTATACTGTTTGGGTGTTTCAAACAAGTTTGTTCAGGTAATCAGAACCATTTAAAACTCTTTTGCTCTTTGGTACTATTGGACTTACTTTGTAAATACGAACTGAGACAAAAACCTGAAAAAGAACTTTAAATTATCGTGCTTTCGGTAAGTGTGGTATCGGAAAATCTCTCGATAAGCCTCGAAGGTTTTTTTGTTCTACTGGGTTAAGAGGCTAAAGTCAAGGTGTGTTATGTTACCGAGAAACTGTTCAAGCCCACGGAAGGAATAAAATAGTCAGTGCTTTATGTGTTTTAGATTGACACCCTCCTCTATATATGTACTTAAAGCTTTAAACTCCTAACATCCAATAATAACATATTAACTAACTCGAATTACATTTAAGGGATATACTGTCTATGTGTAGTAGTCCAGTATTTAGAACTACCAAAATCTCTTCTGCACTATTGGTGGCAATATCGTATCTGTAGCCTCTTCCGTAGCTATAACCAAATAAGTTTGGTATTTCCAAATATTTATTGTTGTACGGTATCGCATAGTCCAGTTAGACTGGCTACAACTGTTTTTTTTTACTTGCTTTTATCGAGTGCGCGAAAAATATTTTCATTTTTGCTTTTTATTTTTATGCTGCCAAGTAATTGGTGTTACTCGGGGTAACATATGACGCCCACAATGTATGATTGTTTGGCGCGAGCATCACATCATATTCATCATCCATATTAATGAAAGTAATATGGAAATCATTAATACCGATTTCTTTGTATGTATTGAGTGCTACATTTTGTTTGAAAATTTCTTTTGGTGTGCGCGCTTGTGTGTGTGTGTGTATATGTTTCTGAGTCTTTTCAAAAGGAAACAATTATTTTTTCTTTTTTCTATTGTGAAGTGTCTGTAGCATTTTCATTTGGTTTAACAAGCAATTATTTTGCTTAAACGTCTCATGGTTTTCTTGCGAAATAAATGATAAATTATTGGAAAAGTAAAAATATGGAAACATAATGATATTTATTTAAAATAAATTTAAAAAAATTATTCCCATGAACATTTAATTCGCTTTCTTATTTATTACACATAAAGAAATATTTACATCGAAACTATCTCGTATTTTAAACGCATTTAACTTGAGATCTTTAAATCGAAATTTCTAAGAAAAAAAATTTTCCAGAAAATTGTTTCATATATCGGGTGCTGTTTTTTAGAGATTCATAACGTTGAGTTGGCAACACTGTTTAATTTGGCAACCGATATAACAGCTGATAGTTGATTTTTGCTTAGTTTGAATAGACTTACACCATAGCAACACTTGAAAATTTTTTGAAATTTTATATCAAAATAATAGTTCTGCATGTCAAACATATCGTCCACTTAGTCAATGTTATGGTGTGTTCTTAGATTTTAGGTACTTCAGAAAAATAGCTGTAAACAACTATTAATCGTAAATCGAACCTTGGAACAAAAATGTTCAATACGAAATATGTTTTGCTCTTAATATCTTCGCAAATCAAGACAAAGTTTTTGTATTTAAATAATTTGTAACTGCATCACTACTGATTAGATTTTTGCATAATTTAGAAAAATAAATTGTAAAGTTTTGTTGTAATTTTAAAAGTTCATAATTCCATCCTATGGTACAAAAATGTTACATACAAAATTGCTACTGACGGTGTAATGTTATTTGCTTTATTTCTGTTTCACAAGCTTTTTGTTTTTGTTAAATCATAGAAAATGCAGGCAAAAGCTACATAATAGTAATAGAAAAAGTTATCACGTGGACACTCACTTGCAACATTTGACGGGAGAAGAAAAAGAAAGTATTCTAGAAGAAAGTGAAAATGTGAATTATCAGGCAGCGAATTCGAACCTGATAAGAGAACAGTCTCCTCCCTTCAAAGTGAGAGTGAAATTGAAAGTATTACAAATCAAGAAACTGAGGAAACACTGTATGCGTCTAAAGATAACACTTCTTGGAGTTCAATGCCTTTCCCGAGTAGTCGTTTACGTTCGCATTCAATGTAATTGAAATGTGTCCTGGTAGAAATAAAGTATTTTTGTTTACGCTATGAATCGAGTGAAGAAGATAAAGATAAATTTCGGCAATATACGAGTATGGCTTATTAAACCAAGAGATATGGTATTAAATTTTGACTTATTGTTTCAGCTGAAACATGTTATATATGGCGAATTCAGCCGTATTTGAGAAAAGTAATAAGTGGAAAAAAAATTAAGCAGAGCGAGTGGTTCTCGACGTGATAGACGGTCGTAAAGCTCATACTGTCACAATCGTAAATTTTCAGCTCAAAATTTGGACAAAAGCTTTTAGAAAGAAATGTAACCATGGTAGGAACTCTGCGCAAAAATAAACGAAATATATTACCAAAGCTGTGTAAAAATTTGCCTCTACCAATCCAAATTCGCTTTTACGTAACATATAACAATTGTGACCTACGCTAGTGATAAAAATAAATGTATGATTGTAATGAGTACTGTGCAAAGCTAACCTCTTATCGGTACTGATAAAATAAAATGATCGGAGATAATATCATTCTGCACCTCAACAAAAGGTGGCGTTGACAAGGTTGATTAAATGCCTAGCTTTTCATCGTACAGTTGCAAGCGTAAAATGAATCGTTGGCCTATGGCGGTTCTGTCAAATATTATAAATGTTACTGCTTTGAGTGCTTATAGATAGGTATTAAAATAAGAATAAAAGGACTACTCTATTTTAATGCATTTGTAATCCACTCTATTAAAGAAAAAAACAAGATTAAACTGTCTTTTTTGTTGTACTGAAAGACTCCATAAGGAAAAAGAAATATTTTGATCTAAAATCTACATATGGAACAAAAATGTTCCAAAGGATGTAATTCATAATTTTTTTTTAGGATCAATCTACGGTTGAGAAATTTTCAGAAGTTAGTTATTTTAATTACTTTACAATATTGTTACGTTTTAATCTTCTTAAAACGTTTGAGTTCGTTTATATTGCGCTAAAATGAAATACAACTCTACTTTTTTGTTGTTTTTACGGTCTTTATTAATTCCACTATAACTTTTATACACAAATTCGCTTTTACAACACTTTTTATTTGCACACTTAAACAGTCTTTATTTTGTGATAGCCAAATGATAACTAACTAACCGCAATGCGCCATCTTTTTATAGTATTGCATTATTAGTATCGAATGTTGTAGTACAGACAGGAATCTTCAATTTATCGACGTTAATTCAAATAAAGGCTTATCATAATTCAGCAACAAAAAGAATTCGAGCTGGCAACACCGTTAGACATGCGGATTAATAACACTCTTAATTAGTACATGCAATTATTAAGTCTGATACAAGTCCTTGATGTGGCGGTGGGCGTGTCCGTTGTTCTATTCTGTCAAAATTTCGTATTATTTACTTAGCCTAATAAACGTCTGAACGAAATTTAAAAATTTATTACGACTAGTCCTTCTATTTTTGTCCATTCGCTCTATTGGAACGATGCAATGCACTTCGCTAATTCGACGTATGGGCTGAAGCAAAAGTTGATATTAATATTCAATTTCGCTCTAAATTTTGTTCTCCGATGAAGCCCAGGATAATCCATAAAGCTTTTGTCGAAATCCACAGTGGTACGTTTTATGAATTAGCGGAGTCGTTGACATATAGACGTCTTCAAAAACGATGCTGGTCAGAATATTAGACATGTGGGCTACAATTGATTTACTCAAAGAAACTTTTGATTGATTTGGGTAATAATGGTCCAATAAATTCGCCATCAAAATATGTATACGTGTTCTTTTAAAGAGTTCACCTTCTCTTTTTTACAAAATATACTCTTAAAACATGAAAGAAATCTCAAAAGTATTTATTTATGATTAATTACTTTAACTGGATGCAAACTTAACTTGAAACTATTTGTTCAGATGTCCACAATAGAGTTTTAATGGATGATTAGAGTTTTGCTTTCTTCTGATGCTATAGAATTTAAAAATACTTTAAAATGTCCTTTAGCATTTGTACTCCAGATAGGGGCAACCCTACACAAAGATTGTGTGATTTAACTCCATTGTACCACTTTCTTATGTAAAGACACTTGCCTACGTCGATAAATCAGAGACAATTAAACACCTGAAAATCAAAATTCAATGAATTATTGGAAAAATACGGTAACATATACTGCAAAACGTTTGCGGACACATGGCCGATATCATTTTGAAACATTAATGTTATAAAATGTTTTATCTAACAAAGCCCGTTTCAATGATATTGAAAATGTATTCCTTCGTTTCATTATGATTGTAACACCATTCCAGCTAAAAGGAATTTCTTGCCAATAGGAAATTATTTGAATATTCCAAAATGTTCTTATAAAGTTTAATTAAATCAAATTTTATAAAATAAATAAATCAACACTTTTCTATTTTTCGATTTTATAAAGGGTCCGCCAAATATTTTTTTTTTTTTGAAAATGCTATAAAAAAATACTGAATATTTTCTCAAATTTCTTTTTTTATTTGAAAGTACAATCCTTTCGGTTAATAATAGAAAATAATTTCATTCAAATGGCTGCCTCGGCTGGCCATGCAGTAGCCTACACGATCGGTCCAATTTGTAAGCACATTATCGATTGTGTGCAGCTGTATTTCACCAATGGCTTCACGAATATTGTCCTTTGAAGCGTCAATTGTCTCTGGCTTGTTGGCGTAACACTTATCTTTGACGGCACCCCACAAATAATAGTCCAACAGTGTCAAATCGGAGCTCCGAGGTAGCCAAACGACATCAGCTCTGCGGCTGACAATGCATCTTCAAAAACAGGGCGCAAAACATCGAGTGTAGCTTCGGCTGTGTGGCACGTGGCGCCGTCCTGTTGAAACTAAATGTTGCTAATATCCTCCTCTTCAATTTTTGTGAACAAAAATTCGTTCAACATGGCCCGATAATGATCTCCATTGACTGTAACGGCCACTCCTTGCTCATTTTCGAAGAAAAATGGCCCAATTATGCCTCTGGACCAAAATCCGCACCAAACAGTGACTCGTCTTGGGTGTATCGGCGTTTCAATGTATGCGTGCGGGCTTTCTGTGCCCCAAATGCGACAATTTTGCTTGTTTACATACCCGCCAAGATCAAAATGAGTTTCATCTGAAAAGATGATTTTTTTTGGCAAAATCGGCATCTTCTGTAAGTCGATCGCATGCCCACTTAGCGAAGCATATACACGACTATATTCGTTCAGCAGAAGGATAAAACTAATTATCTGTCAAATCAGACATGAGCTAAGTGTTACCATTTACGAAATAAGCTGTAGTTGAAAAAAAATGTTATATGGCGGACCCTATTAGATCGTATAAAATTTTATAAAATGAATAAATCAACACTTTTCCATTTTTCGTTTATATTTTATACACTAGCAAGTAAATTTTATAATAGAAAAATTGAAAATTTAAATATTCGGCCCTGTTCTGTAAATCGAATCGATTTGGAAAACGAAATTTGTTCAAACCGAATATATGCCTGTTTGGTGTTCTGCAAATCACTCGTTTTGGTATTATTCTAAACTAAGCTGGAATTGGTATTTAAACATCAGAATAATTTGTTTTTGTTTTATTTATTTTGCATAAATATATGATATAAAATTAGAGAGTTGCCAAACAAACTGATGTAAAATATTTCGAAATAAAAAAAAGCATTGAAAGTGAATAAATCTCAGTGAAAAAATCAGATCACTGATCGCTAAGTATCCAAGACCGACCACCGGAATGAACGACCTGTAGGCGCAAAGAAAGGATGTCTAAAAAAAACACATCCAGTATCCCTCATCGCATTCAGGCTCAGAAAAAGACAAAAGGGTGCTGGACATCCCATTGATTATAATACTTATTTTTATAAATATTAAAAATAAAATCAACGGTGCAAAGTGTAACATTTGTTTTTATTTACACGTTTTGCTGCTACCACTGTCATTGTTGCTGTATTAGCATTAAACTGGTTTTAGAGGAAGAGGACAAGTGTACCTATAATACCAACAACAAAAATAATTAGTTCATTTAAGTTTAAAAAATACAGGCTGTTGAAATGAAATGTATTAAATCATGTCACACTTTTACACATCACTGTATGTCTCAACGTAAAAAAAGTAATAGTAAAATTGATGGCATTCATATTTTATAACCGTTCAAAGTTGGTGGAATAAAAGCTAAATTTCATAAAATATTTTTTTTTTTTAGTTTAAAGTCTGTTCTTTGAGGGCCCGCCCTTCGTCAATCGCGAAATAATTAAGAAAATTGTAAGCTAATAAACCCCATAAAAATTTTTCCTCAACTCTCATTTTTTTAAAATGGATTTTTTTCCCAAAATTTGTTCTGTCTGCTCCAACGTAGAATGCATTAAAATTAATTATTTGTATTGACTACTAAGTCATATAGATCAAACACGGAAATTCTCTGGATATACAAAAATCAATACTTACTTTGTATGAGAGGTGCCACACCCATTAGGTTAATTTCACCCATATTTCGACTGACGATGTGGATTAACTTCGAAGTTATTTATACCAAATTCATATCCTTTTACTATTAATGTTCCATAGATACACAAAAATCAGTATTTACTTTGTATGGGAGGTATCACTTCCACTTATGCAATTGCAACCACTTTTTCAGTGATGATTCTTATTGGCCACAAAATTAGAAAATCTTTCTACTACCGCTTTAAAGATATAGACATATTAATTTAAAAAAATGGGCGTGGTACCGCCTATTTGAACAAATATTATAATTTAAAGTACACCTTTCCATCGCAAGCATTGGTTTATAAATTGGTTTGGTGGTTCTCGACATATAAAATATCGAATATGGGTCAACTTATTTTTATATATATAAAGTGGTGGAAGAAATAATAGGGACCTTTTCATTTTTTCCAAATTACTAGAACAATGTGCTATGGTCGGAAAAAAAGAAGGTGGAAAATCGTATGTACGCACTTCTTTCAATTACAATCCATTTTTTATATAATTTTTGTTAAAATAAATAAAAGTTTAAAAAAATTTTGATGTGTCCCTATTATTTCTTCTACCACTGTATATAGATTGTTTTTTTTAATTTTTTTAATCATTTATTAGAATAAGCGCCCGATCGATTTATTTTCGACAAAGTATGTTTACTCATTTTAAACCGATAAGAATTAGGTGAATTCGTTGTATAGAGCACCAAAACATGCGAATTCGCTTTAAAACGAGAAACTTCACTCGAATTCGGTTTTCAAATCAGGGCCGATTAGTCTTTGTCATTCCCAAACATCTTCAGCAGAAATGCAATTTATAAAACTAAAAAAAAACTTCCCTTTTAATGAAACACATATTTTCTCTTTTGTTATCTCGTCGTTAATAATTTTTTTCTTCACTCTGAACCAAACAGGTAAACACAGAAGAGGAATCATGTGTAGGTGCGTGTATGTCTGGAAGTGTGAGTACCTATTACTTACTCACCACTACTTCTTCACAATAACAGGATTATCTCTATAAGAGAACAGATGTGTCTGCCAAGGCTTATTGATGTGGTTCAATTTACATAAAAGTATTTGTCGTTTACGGGTATATGTGTTATAAGTACGTTACCATATGTACGGAGTACTCACATGCATGCATATCAATGCATGAGAATGAATGAGTGACAATCATGCTCTAAAATACTGAAAGCGTTTATTATATCATGGCAGGATTTTACTACTATTTAATAAGAAATTAATTTCATTACCCAGGGAAAAGATGTTTTTCAAATTAAAAAAAAAAAACCAAAATTGATTTTTTTGTGCTTAAAACATAATTACGAAATAAGGAAATTCCTGTTCAATATTCTTTTAATGACAGTGTTTTAATGACACAAAAACGAGAAAACACAGACAAAATTTTAAAGTTTTAGTATTTATACCTACGAGAGCAGTTTGAAAATTGCGTGATAATTTGGATGAAAATTATTTCTTCGGATAAAAGCATTTTATTTTTCAACATTTCTTTCCTTTTCACTTGATCTAAATGTCTTACCACTAAACCGTTACTTAAAATTTTAAGACAAAATTAAGTTGCAGGAGGCTATATCTGGATAGTAAGCTAGATGATGTATTAGTTTGTAGCTCAAATTACGCAAATTTACTATTAGTGACTGCACATATATGCAACTGTGTCTAGTTAGAACAGCATTTTGTCCTTGCTATGATAGATCGTTTTTGCAATCATTCATTTAATTTAATGACTGTTTTTTAAGGATACAAAAAGAATATTGTTATGAAAATTAAAATTCCTAAAAAGAAAAAAACACCACATCAGTGCATTTGGGACTGAATAGCGGAATTTTGGTCTATTGGTCTGTGTGAAGGTTGTTAATGTCTTACCTTGGTAATGCCGTACTGATTTGTGTATTTGACGGCATTGTCAATTCGATCATATTTGGGTAGCACACTCTTACATGTTTAAAATTAACGAACATAAAGTACAGGATTTGAGAGAATTTGAAACATTTCCGGACCTCTCCAAACTGTAGGCAGTTAGGTATATAAGGAGGCTGCTTTGCCTAAGTCGATATCGTTATCGTTTTGCAGTTATAAAGTAAAATCGTATTTAGGCGTAAATAAATGTGTTGTATAAGCAAATATTAAGTGTAAGATAAATAAGTTGTTGCATTAAGATAAAGTGCTTAAAGTAAAAGTAAGAAAATATTAACTGTAAAACAACAACAACCTGGTGTTCTTTTTATTTCGGAGCAATTAAAAAGAACTCAAACGTTTTGTTATCAGATATTAAAGACAATTTTAACATCTTAGTATGTCTAACACATAAGCAGAAAATTAGCTTTAATCATCAAAGAAATCTCCATCAAGGGCAACTCAATCATTCCAACGCCGTTCCGACATTTTAATAGCACTTTTGTAGAACGATATATCTTCCACCCCGAAATGGGAATCAGTTTCAGCTATAACCTCTTCATTCTTGCGAAATTTCTCACCGGCGGGCACATTTTTGAGGTCTACGAACAGGCAGTAGCCGCCAGAAGCCATATCTGGCGAATACGTTGAATATGCGAGCTATTCGAAGTTTAGTTCATGTAGTTTTCACATTATTTCAAAACCATCAACACGTTCTAGGTTAACGGTGAGCAAACACGGC
Organism: Wohlfahrtia magnifica; assembly: GCA_023159175.1. Classification (NCBI taxonomy): domain Eukaryota; kingdom Metazoa; phylum Arthropoda; class Insecta; order Diptera; family Sarcophagidae; genus Wohlfahrtia; species Wohlfahrtia magnifica. The sequence goes on along the minus strand of JAKWBJ010000212.1, from coordinate 1,952,415 downwards.
ACCCACTTTGAACAGAGCTTTCTCATAGTCAAATGCTCATGAAATATAAAGCCAACACGTTCTTTTAATATCTTTACGATGCTAGCTAACTTACGCAACCTCACTTCTCTATCATTCAAAACGATTTTGTATATTTTTTTGATGGCGTTCTGTATCATTGGTGACTCTACGACGTTTAAAGCCAGCAAACCAACGATTTATTGTTGTTTCTCATTGAGTGGCTTATCAAGCCATTGCAGAATATCATGAAATTTTAACAGCTGCCTTTTGAAGGTTAGCACTAAAAGAGGTGAATGAAATAAAACAAGGGCCGTCTATGCGCTATGCCCGAACAACAAAAATAAATTACTATAATACACAAAGCGAGATATGTATACTTTCATTAAAAGCTATCACACAACTGAATGAAATTGTTGTTTATTTGTTATTCTCTGTTGAATATTTTCGCTTTCGATCAGGTGTATATACATATATACGTAACTGATTAAACGAGTACACTTTTGTGCGACTAAGGCCACATATGTCCCGAAGTTATATTTTTTTTCCAAATTAAAAAGTTGTAGGTATCTAATTCGTACTATACATTTGGCAGTGGTAGGTAGATATTTTATATAAAAAAAACACTGTTAAAGTAAATTTTTCAGATTCTTTGATAAAAATTTTTATGATTTTTTTTGGGAGAGAATAACAGCAAACGACAATGCCAAGGAAGTTTAAGGTGTAAGACGGATAATTGTAAAAAAATTTTAAAAATGCCCAACGACAAATGCTATGCTATAATATAATAATATGTAGTCTTGTTTTAAACGTTATAACTTGTTAGAATTTACCTATGACTTAAAAGTCCTGATTGTCTTAGAAATGGGTAACATTTATCTAGAAGAATATATACGCTTTTTAAACCTGGAGTCCTACCCTGACCACCCTGATAGATATTTAAAGTCATGTTATACAATTATCTATTAGAGTTAAATTCGCTTTACGTTTTAAAACCAGTACAATTGCCGGTGGAGGCTTTGTGTACGCAAAGCACAAACCTATTTACTGGCGATGTATTGTGATTGCTATGTGTCAATGAAATCGACTCAAGTCCTTCTTCTAAGAGAAGCAACTTTTCACATTGTATGTAGCGGGAATCCCGGGAAAAGAAATTTTTTTCCAGTTTTCCCTGTAATGAAAAAAGTGTGGAAAAAACCCTATTTAGCATAGACATGAACTTGTTTAATTTGGCCAATTCTAGAACCTACTCTTGCAAATTACGTTTAATTACATTAGTGCGTGTGTTTCGAATATGGCAAATAGTTTGCCTGTCTATGTTGTTGGAATGTAACGTGCTTTAAGAATATTACTATAGCATTGTTGTTGCTAAAATTATGGGCAGAGATTTAAGAACTTATTACGGTGACGTGATCGTAAATTAAAAATACGTATATATTTTACATATACGAGTACATAGGGTGGGCTATTTAAAAGTTTAAATTTAAAAACGCAATAAAACAAAAACGGTTTTAAATTTTGCCAAATTTATTTTTTGTTGTGAAGTGCAATTGTAGCGGTTAAAAATGAAATATTATTTCATTCACATGGCTACCGCGGATGGCCTTACAGTACTCCATTCGATCAGATCAATTTCCGAGAATTTTTTCGAACGCATGAGGTTCTATCTTGGCAATGGCATCACAAATTTTGGTCTTCAACTTCTCAATTGTCTTTGGTTTGTCGGCATAACACTTCACTTTAACGGCTCCTTTTAGAAAATAGTCCAACGGTGTCAAACCCCAGCTTCTTGGCGGCCAACTGACATCACCATTTTGGCTAATTAAGAGGCCTTCAAACTCGTAATGGGTGCATTGGCTTCTGTAAGACCACATTTGGGTTCTCTGAGCTCCAATTACGGCAATTTTACTTATTAACGAACCCACCAAGATGAAAATGAGTTTCATGCGAAAAGATGATTTTATATGATGATAAATTTCCAATAGATCTCAACGGTACTCAAACGTAAATCGATTTATTTCGTTTAGAGGAGATAACATACTGAATTTTGTGACAGAATAGAATGACATAAGTATATATAAGTATATATATCGCTTATATCGCTTATATCGCTTATTTCTCCACATTATCTGCTCGAAATACATACAGGCGAGCATTTTTCAGGTTCTAATATTTCCTCCAAATAATAAGAATTCTGAACCACCTCGAAAAAGGCCGTTCTTCTAATTTGAAAACTGAAAATCGCTGTGGGGTGTATACTGGATATGTTAACAACTCGAAACTCAATTTATGGATTTTTTATCTTGATTGAAACTGCCTTAATTTCTTCAGCAGATGAAGTGATATTTTTTTTAAGTATTCAATCTGTCCAAATGCTCCGTATTTGCTGTCATTTGCGGTATTCTTTCCAGGTTATCGATGTAAATACACAGCATGCACTATTCAAGTTTTTCGAAGTACACATTAAAAGTTTTTATTCCACTTGGAAGTCATTAAATAAAATCAACTACTTATTAACGACGGAAAATTGTATAATAAAAAAATTGAAAATAAAATTCCATTAAAGACAATTACTGAAATTGAAGTGTCCTTTAATAAATTAAACTGCAATACCATCCGGCCTATTAGCATTCACAACATGCATGCCCATATTCGTTCAATGGTGTTAATAAACTCGCGTATGCTTATGCAGTTATAATATACACACACTCAAAACGAAAAAACAAGAAAATATTTCTTATCAAGTCCGATTTTATAATACCCTATACCCTCTATATTCTTAGCGCAATTTAAAATTTTACACTTTACCAGTATCGAAAGAAGGTCGCTTCCTCTGAAATAAAATACGATGGTTCTCGTGTTAATTATATTAACAAAGCTTTGTTAATGAAAAGCTTAGCTTAATTTACTGTCTACTTAAACTATAAAATAAACTCAGATTATAGGGTACCGTGAAAGCGATATGGTACTCTAATGTTTGAAGAATTCAGAACCTCTTACAATTCGGCAAAACTAAAATAAGTGTAACAATGACACAAAAAAAAATTTCAGAATGAAAATTTTACAAGAAAAAAATGTTTCCGCTAATTTTGGTCAAAGTTAGGTACCTGCATTTTATTTTGCATAAAATGAGCAATAGTCAACCGATTTTCATTTTGATTTATAACTTATTTTAGTTTAAATCACGATTGGCTAAAACCCGAGTTTTTTTAATAACCCAGTTAGTAAAATTACGTTGTTTTAGTATTTACTTGAGTAATTCCTTCCGCATTGCTGGGAGTACCTGCTTTTTTCTGATGTGGATAAATAAAGAAATTTTTAACTGTTGCCGTTCTCTGCACATACGAAACTCCATATTTCTTCTAAATGATGGTTTGTATTGAGATGCAACACCCACTTATTCAATTTCGCCCATATTTCGGTTAATGATGTGTATTAACTACTAAGCTATTTAGATCAAATTAGGAACCTTTCACTATTACCGTATCAGGAATATACAAAAATCAATATTTACTTGGTAAATTGTTACTGATGATTTGTATTGACCATCAATTTAGGAACTCTTTCTATTACCGTTTTAAAGATATAGAGATATAAATAAAAATCTTATATGGGCGTGGCAACACCCAGATGAACAATAATGAAGCCGCACGCCAACTGAAAGCATTCTACTTATGCTTTTTATATACACAGTATTAAAAATGTTTCCTTACTCAAACAAAGTTTAAATGATATAAGAAATTCCGTTTTCAAGTAAAACTTATGCAATACAAAGTGGTTTACTCGAACGTCAATAACTCGCGAACCAATGAACCCACAAAAACCGCATATACATAAAAACTTTGGTATTGAATTTACCTTTCGGGCTGACAAAATAAAATCGGTTGGCGCATTTCATAGAACAACTACATTCTATAGTCCTCATTTATTAGAGATGCTGGATACTATGGGCTGCTAAAGCTGGCTACAATTACTTCACCTGAACCGTACATTATGAGAAAAATTGCCGGAATACAAAGACAGACATAATTAAGTTATTCTTTTGCATGACAACGCTCGGTCTCATATCGCAGAAAGTGCCAAACGACTGTCAGATACGACCAAATGCCCACCGTATTCCCCACACATTGATTCTTCTGACTATTCGCTGTTTGACGGGCACAATATCCTTTACCATTTCGCTGAATCAATTATTTTCAAAAAATTTAAAATTGCCTCAAAATATGATAAGTTTTTCTGAAATGATATTCGGAAATTGGGCAAATTTTTATTTTGATTAATTTGTTACTTTGTTATCATTTTTGAGTAACGGACGAAATTATTTGTACTCCCAAATACGTTTTTTTCTTTTTTCTCCGTCACTCCTCTACGGAGCAGACTGGCTTTCTACAAAGCATCTATTTCTTTGTTTCCGTTTCTTTAATCAGTTTGATATTTCATGCTAAGTAGGTGATTAATCCACTGTAGCTACCTCCATATGATTTTTTTTGTGTATCGTGGTGAAGGTCCTTGCTAACTGGTGATGTTCTTTACTCTAGCACTGTAATTTTTTCCCAGTAGGTGGCGTGTGTTTCCTGACAATTCGTCTGATGTTTGTCATCATTGCCAGAGGTATGCGGGAAAGGTCAGGGAGGCTTTTTTCTTTATTTTTTTTAGATTAAGTTGACTGGAGGGACGTTGAAGCCTTTCTTTATTATTAAACATTCGAAACCACAATTAATTCTTCGTCATGTCCTCTGCTGGGGCTCGAACCTGGGTCGTTTGTGATGTTATGAGTGCGCTCTAACCACAACACCACGCCACCCCCACCTTCCTAATACGTAAATTATACTCTTTTTGTTATAAATAAACTTCGAAAACATTTAAATAAAAAAAACGACTCGGGTTTTTAAATATAATACCCAATAAAACCCGGCTGGGTTTAATTGGGTTGCCTAAAATGTAAAATTTTCATTCTGAACCGTTTTTATGTTTTTTGAAAACAAAAAAAAACTAGTTTTGCGCAAAAAATTTTTTTGTTTCGCAATTAAGTTATGAATAACTCCGAAATTGTTGAAAATTAAAATAAACAATTTTTTTCAGGTCTTTTTTAGGAAATTGTATTCCATTTGCTGGTACTTGCATTAAAATTGTTCAAATCGTTTTCAAGTTATGATGAAATACAGGGTGTCCGCCGGGAAGGTATACTACTTTGTTTTGGCGCCAATTTGGTAAACACTAGTCTTGACAGTTCATATTTGGCAGTCGTGAAGTAGAGACGTGGAAAATCTATTATGGAAAAATGTTCAGTAAACCAAAGTGTTTTAATCGTTAAAACATTTTATCAAAATCAATTATCGAGTACTGTAACGATGAGAATTTAGCGCATCAAAACGTTATATTTCATATAGTTTTATTCAAAGGCCCGAAATTCGTTGTATTTTGTAGACCAGTGTTATTAATCAGATTATAAAAAAGAAACTCATTTCCACAATATTTCTGTCTTGTGTTTTAAGAATTTTTTAGTTGGCACTTACCTTGAAAAATATTCAAAACACCAGCACAGCACAACAAGAAATGTTACAAAATATATTAGTCAAAGTGGGATTGTTCAAAATTTGACCTTTGGGTCAATATAAGGAACATAAGTATTCATTTTTGGGGGAATGATTCCTTGGGCAAAGTTTCTTATTTTGATCCGTAGAATACGATATTCCTTGTCACTTTTTTGCGTCCCTACAAATCGAACCGCCCTAACATGCAGTATTATGTGGCTTCTGGGCTGACCGGTAATTCGCTCGGTTAGGCTAGTAGGTTTATGTCGTTTTCTTTTAGTTGATCCAGAAGACTGTTGCTGCTCAATAAGATTGAGCTCAAGGTACTAATGATGACAACTCCTATAATTTGTTGTCACTGCTTGTATAAGAGACATACTGATAGATTTGACCAAAAGGATCAGCATTAGTTTTATTAATTGTTTGTTTTTTTTTAACTCTTTATATGGTGTAGTGTAGGGTATATTATTAATAACAATACTTTTGCCTTTTTTATACTTTCACCCTCTTCATATCACATACTGATTCACACTTATCACACACTTAATAAAACATTTTTATAAATCCTTAAATTCACACTCACACCCTCTTTATCATTATCGATCCTTAAAATTTTCTTTATTGCCCCTAGAGTATAGATAATATTTATTATTGCAATGGTTTAACCATGAAAATTACATAAAAATAAATAAAAATTTAAAGAATAAGTGATTAAAGTTGACAAGAATTTTAATACAAATATGATACTTTCATACATATATGGTACTTAATATACATATATATGGTACTTACTATATAACAATAAATAAATATATTGTGGATTGATAGAGAATGTCAAGCCAGCAAAAAATTTTAGATCAATTTCGAAAATTTCATAAAAATTTCTTTCTTTCTTTAAACTCCACTTTCTTATTGTCTAAGTATTCCTTTATCAATTCTTTAAAAGCAATTTATTTATTTATTTATTTATTAATTTTCCAACAATACAGTTTGTTTACGTAGCAACAAAAATAAAATAAAAATATTTAAATGAGTTAATGGAAATAAAAAACATTAAAACCACAAACTTGTACAGGAGATTGTGAATTAACTTTGTCATTATCTTATAGCAGCCAGTAGGTTGATAGCATTTTTCAAGAGTAATTATGTTCTATATGAGCAGAAACGTGTACAGTGTTGGAGTGAGGGGAGAGGGGAGAAAAATGCTTAAACTAATATGTGCATTAAAAAATGTTTAAATTTTATTATTTTATAAAAAACCCATTGTTTCGATTGTTCTTTTATCTCTAGTGTATTGGGATGCATCAATAATTTGTCTACGGTAAAAAAAAAACGACTCCAAAGCTATTATGAATTAAGCCTGAACCACTCTGAACCCTCTTTAATAGTAAACATTCAGTTGCACTTTTGGCCTGATATGAGTATGCATGGCACTCAACACACGGTTAAGTTTTCTTTTCTACATAAATGTTAATGACAATTATAATGTAAACGTTCATTCGAAGCCATTCGTTTGGCCTTAGCCACCTCGTTCATGGGTGTACTTTTGGACAGAGCGGTGCAGAGTCTTCATAGTATCCGAAACAGTCTTTTCCAAGAGAAACATACCACTTTAATTAAAAAGTTTCTGGTATAAACCCCGTGTGGCGGTTCCATCGCTACGATTTGAGTATTTTTATTTTTTGATTTTTGTTAAGTTGATACATCTGTTGTCAAAGAGTGGTACAAGACTCCTCCGAAATTACCCAAAAATTGTTGCATCGACGGAAAATCATCTTATAAGTGTAATTAAGTAATAAGGTCACTCCAAATATTAAAAGTTGTTTCAAACACTGCCGACAATACACGAAAAAAACTGTGACCTGCATTTTTCATATATTTTAAGTTTTCTTTAAATTACTTTTACAAATATTTTTGAAATAATTAATACTTAATTTTAATTTTAATAAATTAATAAAATAAATAGAAACTGTGCTTTTAAAGCTTTTTGATATCATCCCACTATCGGCGCAAATAGCACAATATGCGTCAATTTTTATTGTAGTACGTAGTAGTAGTACTAAGCATATCAAATAAAATGAGACGATTTTTTTCAGAGCGTTTCCATTATCGTGGCATATTGTGACATTCTTTTCGGCTCATATTGGTCAAAACAAAATTACGATATTTATGAGCGCAACACGGTCACACTATCGTTCACAACTCTGTAAGTAAAATCACACGTTCATTCATACTAGGGAGATCGGAGGGTTATTATTCGACCGGTTTTAACCGGTTTTTTTAGTTTTGTCAAATATGATTTGTTAAAAATCTTCATTTTTCTAATGCCGAATAAACCGGTTAATTTAACACGAATAATCGGTTAATTTTAATGTGTATAATTTTTATATATTTGTTTGTTTTTTATTGAAAATATGCTCATCGTTTAACTATTTGTATAAATTTAATTACTTTTGTATATATGACAACCTTGAACGTCTCCAAAGAACGTGAAAACCAAGATAGATCGAAAACGATATGAACTCCTGAGCAACAATAACCTTTTCTTATCTTCTGAAAATAAATATTGATTTTTGTATATGACGAATAATCAACTACACTCATTGAAAGCCAACAAACCCACAAACGCCAATTCCGAACGGAAGATATATTAGTTAGTAAAGTTTTTCACAGCATAAATCCACATAACCAGTCGCTAGTAATGCTGTGAGGTGATATCGCTGTTGAAAGTTGTCAGACGATGTGGCTTGGGCTTGAACCGACGACTTCTTGGTTGGAAGGTGAGTTCTTACCCACAAAATCACAGTTTGCATACAGCGCTGCTCGAAATTGAAGCAAATTTTCTTGTCGAGGCAATTAAGGACTCGTGTATTTCTAATAGATTTATTCAAAGTAAAACATTTAATTTTTGTTATCTTAGGCACCAAAATTATAACTAACGGGTCCACCATCTAACGTTTTTTTCAACTAGTGCTTATTTTGTGAATGGTAACACTTAGCTCATGTCTGATTTGACAGATAATTAGTTTTATCCTTCCGCTGAACGAACATGGTTGTGTATACGCTTTCTTCGCTTCGCTAAGTGGGCCTGCGATCGACTTACAGAAGATGCCGATTTTGCAAAATCATCTTTTCAAATCAAGCTCATTTTGATCTTGGCGGGTATGTAAACACGCAAAATTGTCGCATTTGGGGCACAGAAAACCCTCACGTATACATTGAAAAGCCGATACCCCCAAGAAGAGTCACTGTTTGGTGCGGATTTTGGTACAGAGGCATAATTGGCCAATTTTCTTCGAAAATGAGCATGTGCATGTTGAACGAATTTTTGTTCACAAAAATTGAAGAGGAGGATATTAGCAACATTTAGTTTCAACAGGACGGCGCTACGTGCCACACAGCCGAAACAACACTCGATGTTTTGTGCACTGTAATATAAAAACAAACCTTTAACTCCATTCTCTACCTGTGCAAAGCTTAGGCATTTTCCAGTGCTTTGTGTAACAAACTTTGTTTTTTATGGCCTCCGCACACCGTTTTAGCATATCTTTTATGGGATTTGTTAAAATTATTGTTGGTATTGATTGCCAATTTAATTTTAAGCTCTCCCTTAGCTTCTTCTTATTTTTAAAACAACGTGGTCGAGCTATGCGCTTCAAGAATTAAAAACAATTTTATTTGAATAAAAGAACCGGTTAACCGGTTATTTGAATTATAAGCAACCATATACCGGTTTTCTAAAAAATGCTACTTTTCGAAATATTCGAAAACCGGTTTTCTAAAAAAGTCGAATAATCGATCTTCCTAATTCGTACTTAGAAAATAATTGAAATAAACTTTAATTAAAAACAAAAAATTGCTAAAGCCGTTTAAAGTAAAAATAAAAAACACACAGCAAGCGAACTGTTGAAAGATGAGAGTACTTTGCATGAGTTTCATGAAGACAACAATTACAACTTCCTTTTAAGAAACATGTGTAGATGGGATCACACGATTGCCACAAATGCATCAATATATCAATTTATTTGGTATTTGCGCGCATAGTGTGGGAGGTCCTCTTGTTATGTTCCATTAAGTTTTTGTATCTCGCGCTTTTATGTTCTATTGCTCCTTTTTGTTTACAGTTGCTCTAGAAACCCCTTAACGCACGGTACATACTGTGTTTGTTTTAAGAAAAGAAACAACCCAATTTAATAAAGATTAATTTGCTTATTTTAAACCCAAACTAAACCATCGATATTATTTTTCTATCTCCCATATTTTCGGAGAAAATATTTCAGGGATAAAAATTTGGCGATTATTCCAGTATGTTAGCGTTTGTTTGGCTTGTACCTTTCGCTCCTTAGTCAGTGATTACAGCTGCAAATGCCACTCAGCTATTTTTGCTTTGCTCTAAAAACAATACCAAAGTTCATTCCAGAAGTTTGGGATGCAATTTTTGTAGTACTCAAAGGCAATTACCTCAAGGTACAGTATTTATATACATACATTTATATGCATACATATACATATACACACTATATGTACTTACAGTTAAAAAATTTGCTTCATTTAGTATGGTTTTCCAGTTTCCGTCAATTAGTCAACAACGGACCGAAGTTGCATAGGCGCAGTTGACGGTAAACATGTGCAAATTATTGCACCTTCAAAATACGGCAGCACTTTTTATAATCAAAGGGAATTTTACAGCTTAGTGCTTGTGGCTGCCGAAGATACCGAGTACACACTTTTATATATTGAGGTCGGTTGTAATGGTCGTCTTTTTGTTTTTTATAAGTGTTGGAGTAATTCTATTATCAAATTAAAAAGAGATCTCATCTACGGAACCATTTCAAAATTGTCTATAGTAATTGATAATGAATATACTTCATTATGAGTATTTTAATCAAATATATTTACCTTCACCAACATTTATTGTGCGTTATTTAATTTATTTATTTTTTTATTAAATTTTGTCTCAATATAATTTTATTGTTCGGCATTGTGCTAATGAGTGTTTACATTATCGGCTCATTAGATTTAAATTTAATTGTAAGTAATCGGTACAATATCGGCGCAGTTTATTTTATTTTTAAAAATTTGGTGCGTTTATATTATCGGTACATAATAAAATAATATGAAAAGCGCCGATAGTGGGATCTTACACTTAGTATTGTTTCTGTAAGTGTTCAAAGCTATATTTTTTGAAAGCACACGAAATCAGCTGTGAGCCACTATAGTAAAGCTCTTTTTAGACGATTGTCAGATCTAACAATATTGACAGACCTAGAAATTTGCTACTAATGATCAAATAGTGGTGAAAATTACAACCACAATGTATGTGTATCAGTTCACACGGTTAAAAGAGTTTTGTGATGACAATTATGTCGTTATTAGATGTTAAAAAGTTGGGCATCTGACAATGCTTTCTCTGACAATGGTGAAAGGCTAGTATTTTCTGATAATAATCTGAAAAGTACAGACGCTTTTGTTTAAACAAGTTTATTTACTCAATTTAAAAGTGTGATTTTATTTAAAATTCTGAAAAATCTCTATGTGATTCTCTCTCAAAACTTAAGGCTACAGCCGCATCTGGGTTGTCATCTGTACAAGCGTAATAAAGACTGAATACAATTTTTTTATTTTAGAGACAAATTGTGTTGCACAAATATATTTTCACTTCATTGAAAGCAAATTGACAAAAAAAAGTTGAAAAACGATGAAGAAAGAAATTAATTTGCAACATCATTTAAGCTTAATTAATACACAGCTTTTACATACACTTTCTTCCTATACACATACACATATTAAATACCGATTGTAATTTATTCGTGCGAACAGCAACAGCGGCAGCATTTAAATTAAAAAAAAGAGAAAAGAAATCCATTTAACCCACTAGAAGAACACTTTAAAGACACACGTTACCACAATCAGTGTAAAAAAATAAATTCCAGCAGATTGTAAATATTTTTCTCTCTTTTTACGATTTATTGTGTTGGTTAATGGTGCGTGCATGCGAAAATATTTGTCAACAACAGAGAGAAATCGTTAATAATCTCTCTGGTTGCGGAAATGTATTTACAAAATTATTGTTAAAATTAATTTTAAAAAATTAATGTAAAAAAAATAATTAAAATTATTAATGTTAAGAAGAACCCGCAAGAACCCGTTTAACAGCGCTAGGATCGAGAGTATCTACTAAGCAAAGTTACTGGTATAGTAGGGCAGTGGTTGACGCGCTACGTCAAACTAATATATTGTACTGAAAATGCCTTACAACCAAGTGAACTTACAATTGTTGTCTTTTAACTATTGGCAGATTGTGAGATGACCAAATTTGTAACATCTGACAACGGCGTCATTGTCAGAAGATTGTCAGATTTTTTTCAAATGTCTTGCAACCGTGAGAACTGACAATATACATTGTGGTGGCAGTTAGACATTGTCTGGTAGTTGTCAGTATATTTCCAAGTCTGACATTATTGTTAGATCGTCTATACAGAGCTTAAGTGAAATTTACTTGCATGTAATTCAGCAATAGTGAATCCAAATTTTATTATTTCTTAATCTCTTACCAAATGGTCTTGATCAGAAGAAAAAAAGCACGTAGGAGCCGCAAGTAATGCTTGACTTTTTAACCGTTCGGGTTTCGAATATGGAAAAAACACGGATAATTTGCAAAAGTGAATTAAATATTTATTTGGAGCGATAAACGATTGCCAGCCATTTACTTTTAAAGATTATTTCATGTGGACTTTTTAGTTATAGTTCGCAAGATCTTGAATGTTTGAGTAAATCAGTATGCTCACACCTGCTCTTAAACTAATTTCTGAACGCGTTCTCTAAGAATTTGATAGTTATTGTGCATACTGATTAACCCAAGTTATTTTCCTTGTTTTAATTTAAAAGCTTTCTGGATGCACGTCACGCCCGAACAAGCGAAGAATCTGTACAATCACGCATTATACATGCCACTAATATACAAATTCAATACGTATATACAATGTAAGATTTCAATGGAAATTAAAAAGTAGAGAACGGGTGATATGCAGCGATATGAAAATTCTGTGGTTCAGTATTCTAAAAAGTCTAGATTTAATATAAAAAATCAAAATTTAATAAAACTCGGCCTATAATGATAAATGTGGTTATAAGCGGAGGCATTAAATGCAATGTCATGCTGCCACGTTATGGCCTCGGGACACTCCTCCATCCTGGCTGGGGATCCCGTGGTTCTAAATAAGCTATACTATATTATTACTTTCCAACCTTTTTAAAATGTTTAAGTTCTTTTAAACGTCGTTAAACAAAATACGAAACAGTGTCAAACTATTTAAGTTCCACTTAATACACAAACAGCTTTTGCTAACGCCTTAGCACGACTTTACTCTTTGATTGTTTAATTATGACTGACTGACTAAGCACAATGCACCTCTTGTTATAGTAAATTAACATTAATTTCGAATATTTTAGTAAATATAAGAATTTGATTTACATATGTGACTTTTAGTAATACTGGCAGCACTGTTCAACTAAATGCAGCATTGACAGGGTGATCGTAACCTTGATACAAACCATAATATAATAAAGTTTATAGCTCTAAATATACAAATGTTTCATTTTCGTAACAATGTAGTTACGTTTTTACTTTTTAAAAACGTTTATTTATGATTGAACTTAGATTGCAGTTAAAATAAAATAAAAATTGTGTTTGATTTTTAACTAAAATTCTTTATTTAACACAGCTTTGTGTTACACTCCTCGTAACCTATTCACGAACAATAACAATTTCTGTTCTTAACTACACTCTCTGTTTACAACTTTGTACGCAACAGCAATTACATGACAGATCTTCTTACCTAAAGATCTGGCAACCCGATCGTTGTTACAACTTAGGTTTGATCACTACGTTTTCAGCCAGAAGTTATCCATATTTTACACTCTTTACTGAGTTAGTTCCAATTAAACTGGTTTCACAACTTGAGTACGAACACTCACTTCATGAGTTTGCTCCTTATAAACTCTCTTCAGCACTAAGTTTACACATAAACTGATTTCTGTCCGCATCGATAAGCTTTTTATATGGCCGAGTAAACTGTACCTCGACAGCTTTCGAATCTCTCGATATTTCAGGTAGATTACATTTCTTTCCTTTGCTTTCTTTTTAGTTCTTATTAAGCCATGGGAATTTACGCATCTTCATATTTTAGTTCTTGTTGCTTATTATTGTTTGTTACTTATTCTCTTTTCTACCTGTTTTTATTGTTGCCGTTTATTTTTACAACATTTCTGCTAATGTTGTTGTTGTAAACAGTACGTAAAGTTGTTTTTGCGGCCTTTGTTTACTCCTTTTAGCCATGAAGTAAACGACAGGGGTGATCAACTTGATTTTTGTAATAATATCTTATCTGGGCCCAAATAGGCATGGTAAACTCTCGGGACTCCAGAATTAAAAGCAGGGTTGGCAGTTAATTTTTTTCAGTCGTTTAACCACGATGTATAATGGATCATTGTAGCGTGTTTCAGGCCGTAGTAATGCCTATAAATCATGCTGCGAGATTTATTCTAAGGGGACCAACTCCGATCACTGGCATCCTTATCTGCCCTGACAGCCCAGCGTCGATCAGGCCATTTTCGGGTGTTAATTCAAAACTAGCTAGAGACTGTTGTGATTCACTAGAATTGCTTTTGCTGCGGTTTTGCGTACGACTCATATGGGCTGATATTCACAGGGACATCCCGGAAAATTGTGTGGCCGATGAAATTGTTAGAGCGGGCACACTTCTAACTGTTGTCTATTAGTTTGTGGATATTAGTATTCCTCTTACCTCTATCAAACTGGCTATAAGACGTTTCACTTATAGACTCACCTGGCCTAAATTGGATTGTAAGCACACCATTCAACTATTGAAGTTGCCTGGTAGGGACATCCATAATGCTGTGTCTATTCTCACAGGTCTCTTAATGGAGCTGTCATTCCATGATATCATGGCTACTCTCAGATTCATTAAGCTTTCGGGCTAGTTTTCAGGAGTTGCGAGTCCTCTAGCTGGTTGTCGATACCGGTGAGTCTAAGCCTGCTGGTCAAATCTAAGGATTAATCTCATGTAACACCACCACGAGCCCCTACATGTGCTTCAGTGAGCATTGCAAAAACCAACATGAAAACATTTGTCACCATAAACAGTTTATCAAAGTCCAACTTTCTAATACGAATGTTGTGAACGTACCTGCAGAACTAATGCTAAAGGTTTAGCTCGGCTAACAAAGGTTTTTATGCCAGGAAAATTCGATAAGATCCATAAAATTGATAACTAAGGCTGTAGACATCCAAATCGAGCGCTATCATCACATTTTGCACGAATATTCATAATATATTACACTGCTATTCAAGTTAACGTTTCCTTGGCCAATTTATCTTAATTTTTGGCTTTGTTCAGACTCAATCTAAAAGATATTATTCACCATTTTGTAACTGTCATCTAAACATGGATCTGTAACAACAAACATGAGAGGAGAACAAAATTCTTTAACTAATTGTGCACCAAAGATGGCTATGAAATTAATGGCCGCAAATTTTTATTTTACATCAATTACCTCAAAAAGATGTTTTCTGGCAAATATTTTTCGGACCTATTTTTTTAACAGATTTAATATAGAATTGAAGTTAAAGGGACTTAGTTTAGTCATGTTGTTCCCTCATGATAGCGTACGGTGCAACATTTATGTAGTTCTTTGGCCGTGAGTTAGACTTCGAACTGTTACCCAATCTAGCAAACTGTTTACACTTAGCACCTTGCGACTATTTTCTGTGTCCAAGATATGACTAAGTAGTAAAAGATGTGAGGTAGTGGACAAAGCGCACGTATACAACACAAGTGGCCCAGGTTCGAGTTCCCAGCAGAGGACATGACACAACAAAAAAGATTTTATTGTGGTTTCGAGTTTTTGATCAAGAGACTTTTACTTTCCTCGAGTCAATTCCATCCAAAGAATTACCCTGACTTTCTAGTTTATTTCTGGCGATGATGACAAACATCAGACTAATGACCAGAAGAAAACGAAACGTGCTGGGAAAAATTTCCAATACAAAGTAAGGATCACCATCACCACTTAGCAAGGATCTTCACCACTATACCCAATCATATGGAGGCGAGCTGCAGTAGATTATTAATCATCTGCTTAGCTTTAAAATTAACTTAATTACTGTTACTGAAACAAATCCGATATACTTCCTATAGGAGTGACGGAGAAAATAAAAGATGGGAAGCAAACGAAGATGTCATCATTAAAATAAACATTTATTTTGGGCACCCTGAGAAATCGTATTATTTGGAAGGTATAAAAACATAAATGTTTAAATCCCTGTACTTACTGTATCAATCTTAAAGAAAGATTGCTTTATATGATAAGAAAACGTAGGAATCTTTAAATGTTTAAATAAAAAAATATGTTTTGTTTGTGTTTATTTTTGGCTATTTTTGGACCCTTTTTTTACATTTCCTCAAGAACATTACAAATTTTCCACAAACACTTCTTCTCTTCAGCGTCTTGTAAAAGCTCTCATAACAAGTACTCTAAAGTAAAACAATACGAACTAGAAATTATATGTTAAATTAGAAAAAATCTTCTTATTATTATGATAACAGTCAACATATGTCTGAAGACTTTTCTACTCCAACACATAAAAGCAACTACAGTTCACATCTTAAATGTTTCAGATTACAACTACGAATAGAACTTAAACACTCAAGAGATAAAAAAATTCATCTTAACAAAAAAAAAAAAAAAATATTTCTGCAACTTCATTGTAACAAAAGCATCAGATAGTCGACAACCACGCTTATTGTTAAAATGAAACCATTCAGCAGGCATTCACACACATAACAGCACAGCATTCCATGAAACCAGAAACCATTCAGTCAGATAGTTGTACTCGTACAACTCATTCCATTCTCTTGTTTATTTTCATTTCATGTTCATCATTCCCATCGTCATCATCAGCAGCATGTTCATCTTTAAGTGTTTTTTTATTTCAATTTTTTGTTTGTTTTGCTTTTCTCTCCTGGTTTCCTTGTTTTCTTGAGTCTTCCCATTTTGTAATTGTTACTATAATTCCTCGATTTCTACATTCTTTTTATTCATCTATACTGCTCCCCTTATTTTTGATCTGTTACCCCAATTCCTCTTAACTTTTCATTGAAACTCTTCATGTAGAAATTTTTCTTACACGTCAGTCATATTGTGCGGTGCAGAACCACAACAATACAATGAAATCGAAAGTGTTTTTGTTTAAACTAGATAAAACCCGGTGTGCTTCGCTACCCACATCTTAATTATTATCTTAAATACTCTCTCATAAACATTTTTTACCCTTTTCCACATTTTGTTCCCTTCCGGTCAAAATCAATCATTTTTCTTTCTTTCAGAAAAATACTCTAAACACACCTTCATATTTATGTAGTATGCACATATATATATAGCTTTTATCCAGTGTGACTTCTGCAATTCCTCATGTTTGGTTGATGTGAATAGATAACGAATTATATTATTATTAGTATGAGGGTACCACGCCCACTTATACTATCTGACTGCTGATGTGTTTTTTTATTACGCTCTATGAATCCCATTTAAAAACTTCTGCTATTTCCGTTCTCAAGATATACAAATCTTTATATTTACTTTATATGGGAGGTATCGCGCCCACTTGTCCAATTCTGCTCACTTTTTCCTTGATGATTTGCATTGACTAAGAAGTCAATCAGACCAAATTTTGAAACCTTAGCTGCAACAGTTCTATACACATATGCTAAAATCAATATTTACTTTGTATGGTAGGTACCACGCCCACTTGTCTAATCCCGCCCACTTTTGACTAATGATTTGCCTTGACGATGAATCTATTTGGGCCAAATCTTTCTGTTATCATTTTGAAGATAAAGCCAAATAAATATACACTTTTGTGTGGGCGTGGCACCGCCCAGTTGGAGTTTGTAATATATAGTTCCTTCCAGATACACAGAGAGATACTGTAACAATTTCAAGAAAATCGGCTTATCCGTTTAGCTGTCCATAAAGCACAAACAAACATACGAATACATTTTCATTTTTATATATAACAATTAAATTTAAAGGAAAAAAGGAAAAGTATTGTCGGTTTTGTTAGATGATATGGTTCTTTAGACCACAGCGTAATTTTGAGAAGACCAGTTTCTGGTTTGAATAATTTTAACAATTACGATTTGACTAAACTCTGCACCCAGAGTAATACTCAATCTATGTAATACTCTAATCAATAGCCTACAATCACAGATGACCACACATAGGCTACTTGCCTAGAGCATATGTAAACATATGATGGGTGAATTTTACACACCTTAAAAAGTCTGGTAACTGAAAAGGATGAAACGGCCCGGAGACTGATTTTTGCTAATTGATTTAGCGGTTTTGCGAGAATACACTTGGTGGTTGTGGCTGATTAAAGCTAAACTCCCTGCACAGTGGATTTTTATGCAGCCCCTATATATTCATCATATCAGATCGAATATACAAACAAAGCCAACTATACTATTTGGTGAGAGAACAAATGCCGCCTTTGTAGTTACCACAGCCCCAGTCACCGCCCCAAGCAACTTATTTTGTGATCCGAAAATATTCAATTGTCTCAGCATACTTCTCGTTGAACCTACACCTATCAGCAGCAGTATTCCAAAGATATGCTGATAATATCTCGGAGCGAAATGTTTGGTAAATAGAACCACTAGTATCCTAAGTTCACTCCAGTTGAGTAGAAATAGTCTAAGGGTTCTAACTGAAGTAGAAAAACTTTTTCGCCTGTTTTACTCCAGAGCCACTTTCTCATAGCTGCGTAAGTTCTTCTTCAACCCAGGACCAATCCTTTCTCTGGAGTATCCCGTTGGTACTCCAAAGAACGGTTCAGTTCTAATGAACACCCTCCAAGCTTCCCTGTTCACCAAAAAGACAACCGTTTCCTTCGCAGGATGGCCGTCATGACCTGATACGCAGCATAGTGTAAACCTGTTGAGTTTGAAGGTTTAAATGGTACTCAATCCCTACAAGAGCGAAAGTGTAGCAGCCCTTAATTACAAATCGTAGGTCTCTTGCAGTAGAAGCTATTGTGACTTACTGCTTGTGTTTTATGTCCATCAGTGCCTATAACCAGCACGTTAACACTCAGGACTCGTGTCTTGTTATCACTTCGAATGTTTTCATCGTGAGACCGACAACAGTTTGCTGTGAAACTATACTTTAGCCTTCAAGAACCGCCAAACGAATGTTGCTCAAGCATTGTTTAATAACAACCCTCAGAAGTACATTACATCGAAACGAAAGTCCTTTCTTCATCAAAGAACAGCCTAGAAAAGGTTAGATCGTATAAAAAGAGTTTTTGGTTTTTAAAAGCCAAAACATCAGCAGTTCTGAATACATAGTCTTAGGAATTTTTATTTTTTATTCCATACTTCGTTAGGAGCTTAAGGATACAACAAATGATTTTTATCTTATCCCATTCTGTGCGATCTCTCTCTTTGAAAGCTTTTCCAATCTCGGTAATGACTGTACATCGTCATTTTGTAATTGGTCTGCCGCCGCGGCGGTGTCCTTCGTGATTCCACGTTAGCGCTGCACGTGGGATGTCATCTAAGGCTTATATACGTAATGTATGACTAATCCAACTAAACTTCGCTTCTGGATTTCAGATTTTATTGAAATTTGTCCAGTTTGGCTCTAGAACTCTGCTGTTGCTTGCCACCATATTGTTATTATTTTTCCTAAGCAGCGATTCGCGGAGGAGTGCAATTTCGTTTTCGTCTGCACTGTTAAGAGCCAAGTTTTCAAACTATAAAGAAGATCAGAGTTCACGTGTTAAATATTTTGATTTTCGTATTTGTTCGTCCGATGTTGCGTGCATGCCATAAATTTCGTAGTTTTGCAAAGGTTTTCGCATCTCCATCCACGGAAAGAACACTTCCAAGGTACGTAAAGCTCTCGAAGTCCTTTACTTCTGCATAAGCGATAAAAAAGGCTTTCATGAATATGACTTCCGTTTTACTTATATTTATCTTAAGCTTGACTTTTACGGCTTCATTATGCAGTTATGTGAGCTTCGACTGTTTGTGCTAATGGATGTGTAAGTGTTTTGGGAATATTGCCTTAAAATTAATATACTTGCGATTAATAAAAAAATCGCCCGAAACTATAAAAAAATTACAATCCATAGCTTTAAAACACAATAATATACCTGTTTCTGGTTTGAGGCAAAAATCGAATGTGAGAATAGAGATAACTGCAGGCATAAAAACTATATCGCTGATAACTAGGCTATGCTATGTGTTTTTCACTAGTGCTGACTGATTAACCCTGGTGACAACGACACAAGCAAGGGAAGTTATGCGTGACAACCATACTAAAGAAAGCTGAAATTTAGTGGCATTATTTGTTATTAGTCGACTACATGCTGAAATTTGACGTAATTGCCTGTTATGAGTCGACTTCGTGCTAAAATTTAGCGACATTGTCTCTTATGTGTACACTACAAGCTCGCCGATGCATGATTTTGTCTGCTAAACCTTCCGTTAAGGAATGAAGCACAATTACTCTTCATGATATAGCCTGTTAAAGCTCATTAGTAAAAGGACGTCTGGAAGACAAAATGAAAAAAAAAATTGATGATGACGATGATGCACTATGACGTTCGGGTTGATAAAAAAGTCAAAATTGTTTTCACAAAATGTTAAAAATGGTTAAATTTTTTAAACCAGCCTAGCGCTTTAAAACACAAAAGTGTTCTACTGAAAAAGAACGAATAAACCCATACTTTCCATCGTTAAAAAATATCTACAATATTTAAACAAAAAATGCATTCACTAGTTTTAAATAAAATTTTTTTTGATTTCTATTCAAATTTCTTTACAAAAAATATAATTGTTTTAAACCCTATTTAAAGTATTTTCAATAAAGTGGGGCAACTACATTTCAATAATAAAACTCTTGTTTGGAAACCCCAAACTCTATCATCATCAGCGTCTATTGTATACGATATTGAAGGCTTTGAATTATTATTTCCCAAAATAAAAGAGTATTGCTGCAGTTAGATATTGAATGGTATGAGCAAAGCATAGATGAATGAATGAATGATTTAACCAACACATATGAGTTGTGACTGACAATGAATGAATGAGAGATAATATTGATTCTAATGAAAGTAAAAATTCGAAATGTTGAAAACAACTATTTACTAACCCTAGATGAAAATGAACATGAACATGAACATGATGATGATGATGATGACGATGTTGATAGTAATATTGTTACATTTAATTATAAAATACACTTGAAAAATGAGTTTATTTCATGTATGTTATATTAACTCTTTATTGCTCGACGGTACTTACAAGTACCACTACTTATTTTTATGCTTTACTTACTATGCAGGTCTAATTTTTCGATGTATGATCATCAGTTCTATAAAGTAACGTATTTTCTTCCAATAAAAATAAAAACATTTTGCTTCTTTACTCCTGTTGCTCATAAGATCAGTTATTCTTCAACAGTCCAGTGTTTAGAGGTATCTATGTATTGCAGGGTTGGCAAACACCCGGGTTTAAAAACCCTCCGGGTTTTTTTGGATTTTATAAGTGATTCCAAATTTCGTTTAAGTCCACAATATTTTCTGTTTGTTAATACAATTACGTTGTTTTAATATTTATATTGGTGTGAGCTATGAAGTGCTAAAACTCGGTGATCGGAGCAAACTGAACGATGCGTTATGAGAAAATTGGCTGCAATATAAAAACAGGCATGATTAAATTACTCTTTTGAATGACAACGTCCGGCCTCACATCGCAAAAGTTTCTAAACAATTATTAAAAACAATCAAATGTCACTTCTACCTTGTTCTACGAACGTCATATCTCCTTGTATGGTCTTTCTTTATACGGCATTTCGCTATAACAGCCTGTTTGAATTATTGAAAAAATTCGCTTTACGCCGCAAATTACGTCGTTCTACGGTTAAAAAAACGTATTCATCACACATTTTCATCTCGTTTCACGGCATTTCGATTTACAGTCTACATTTTAAGAACCTATCTAGGCCGTATAAAGAGGTATAAGTTTGTCTGCAATCATGTCACCAATTCACGTCCTGAGAAGTAATATAAAATCGGCTTCAAAATTGTAGCGCCTTAAAAGACGAGAAGCTTTTCTCAGACGGAATATGGAAGATGGCAAAGAGGAGGGGAAAAGATGTAAGCAGTGATGTGATAAATTTGCTAATTCATTATCTTTTTTGAGCTAAAAAAATGGATCGAATTAATTTGTAGTCCCAATACGTTGTAAATAAACTACGAAAACCTTTAAATGAAAACACCCAGCCGGGATTTTTAAAATTTAATACCTATTAAAACCCAGGTGGGTTTAATTGGGTTACCCAGTGTGTTGCCAACCCTGTTGGATGGCGAGTTTTCGTTTAGATTTAAAAATTGTTTCAAATTGAAAAAGCGTGGATGTTATTTCTCTTGGGATTAATTTTTAACTTCCGCTTTTTTTTCAGTGTAAAAGAGTCTTATTTTCAATAATTACTTTTATATGGAAACAATAGCATTTGGAGAAATTCTTTTATTTTAAATGTTAAAACAATACGGAAGAAAAAGCTTTCAAATTAGAAAGAAATAAACAAATGTAATCATTTCTCGAGAAGATTCAATGTTATATCAGGCACTGTTTATACAGTTACACAATTTTTATTTTTAGCTAAAATCCGGTATGCTTCGCTACCACCAGCTTAATTATTATCTTAAATGCTATTTTAGTTTTATTATAGTTTTTTTTTATAATTTTTCCCTATTTTGACTTCTGCCGCACACAACTTAATTTTTATAAAACATACGTATACAGTGTAATTTCTGTAAGCTTCACTCTTTGGCTGATGTAGACAGATAGCAGAGCTTTATAGTTATCATTCTTCATACATACAAAACACAAATATTAAGTATTGATAAGTTTTTACCTTTTTAAAAACGTGTATTTATGAGTTCGTAGATTGTAGTTAAAATAAAATAAATCTTGGTTAAGTTTTTAATTAAAAATCCTTTATTCAGCATAGTTTTGCGCACCACTGCTTGTAACTTGTTTACAAGCAATAACAATATTCTATTCTTAATTACTCCGTCTGTTTACAACTTTGTAAACAACAATAATTACTCGACAGACCTTTCTACCTAAAGATCTTCCAACCCGATCGTAGTTATAACCTAGGTTCGATCACAACCTTCTCAACCAGAGGTTATCCACACTTAACTCTCTTTACTGAGTTAGCTCCAACTAAACTGGTTTTTTACTTCACCATTCACTTCACGAGCTTACTCCTTATAAACTATCTTCACACAAACTGTACTTGCTTACACTAATTATTTTCGCACCGATGTGGTTTTTATATGGCTGAGTAAAAACACTTCGAAAGCTCTCGAACCTCTCGATATGTCAGGTAGATTCCATTTTTTTTTCTTTTTATTCCTTTTTAGTTCTTTTATAACCATACGTAAACATCCATTGTTATTGTCTGTTATTTGTTTTCTTTGCTGTTAGTTTATGTTGTTGCTGTGTTATTTTTATTTACTTTATCTCTGCTAATGTTTGTTGTTATCGATTCTGTTTATTTATAAACAGCACATATAGTTGTTCTTGCAGCTTTTTTTTATTTATTTTAGCGATGGAATAAACGCAGAGGTGTACAATCAGATTTTTGCATGAATGGAAGGTGACACGCTCACTTATCTAATTTCGCTCAGTTACTGACTCATGATGTGTATCGTTCGCGACGTTGTTAGAACCTAATTTAGAAACTCCTACTATTGCCGCTCTCAAGTTAAACAAAAATTATCATCTACTTTATATGTAGCTTTGAAGTCATTCAGATCAAATTCAAAAGCATTTAGTTTGTATCGGAGGTACCACGATCACTTGTTCAATTCCGCCCACTTTTTACCTGATGATTTGTATTAACTGTGTAGTCATTCCGACCAAATTGAAAAGCTTTTGTTTTAACCATTCTCAAGATATACAGAAATCAACATTTAGTTTATATGAGAAGTACCACGCCCACTTGTCCTAATCCGCCTACTTTTTGACCGTTGTTTTGCCTCGACTATGAATCTGTTTAGAGAATTTTTCTGCTACAATTTTAAAGATATACACAACTAAATCTTCATTTTGATTATTTTGTATAACCATACAGAAAGATACTATAAAAATTAAAAACAAACTTGTTCAGCCGTTTAGTTGCCCATAAGGCCCAAACAAACTAACCAACAAACACACATTTATTTGTATATATGAGATAAAATATATGTTTTTAATATCAGTGAAACTGGCTTTTTGGATAGAAAATTTTATGACATTAATGTGTATGTATCGTATGTGGTCATATTTCGCCAATAACTCTTCGAATGTTCATTTACATGTGTTCAATTGTCTCTGGTTTATTGACGTAGACAAGTGACTTTAAAACACTTCAAAGAAAATAATCCAATGGTGTTGAATTACACGATCTTGATGGCCAATTAATTGGATCATTATATGAAGTTACTCTTACATCAAAGTTTTTTTGAGTAAACCAACTGTAGCGCGCTACGAAAAAATGTCTAATTGTGTCGTAATAGCCTTCATCATTGACAGTAACATTCTGATCATCATCGTTTTTGAAGACACCAAACAGTAATTTCCTGTGAATGTAATAGTGTTTCGACAAAAGCTTGTGGATTATCCTCATTCCAAATGCAACGTTCTGCTTATTTACGTATACATTCAACCGAAAATGGGCTTCATCAGAGAACAAAATTTTGAAAGGAAGTTCAATATCAATTTGTGCTTCAGCCCATTCACCGAATTGGCGGCATATACGATGATCTATTGGCTTTTATTCCTGCACAAGTTGAATCTTGAAAACCTTTAAGCCAAGTTGTTGAGAACTGCGACGAATTGATTAATTTATATCTTATTCAATGATTCCCTGCACCAGTGCTACAGCTTCTTCAGTGCGCACTGTTCTAAGTCTCACGGTATACACTTTATCAGTAAGAGTAAACGTGGTCCGAAAACGATCCATTGTTGTTCGAATTAGCCGCTCAGATGGTTGAACAGAACCATTATTGCGATGAAAAATTTCGACAATTTTCAAGCGTTGCTCTGGTGTAAGTCTATCCATAAAGAAATTTCAAACCAAACTAAACGAAAAAGCAACTATCTACTGTTAAATCCGTTGCCAAATCAAGCAGTGTTGCTAAGTCAAAGTAATGAAACACCCGATAACTATCAAGACAGTTATCATCTGTCCTTACCGACTATATTATTGTTCTCTTAGTTCATCAAAAATTACGCTCTGAAATTATTAGATAGAAAGAAAGCGTTTCACAGGCTAAAGTTAATACAGGAGTATTGGAATTTTGCTGGTATTTGGTTACACATTTCTAAAATAGGTCACTCTTTAACAAATTTAGTATTGTGGTAAAATTGTTCTAGAAAGTTTCATTATCACTTTTCGCCTACTCAAAAAGAGCTACTAATCTAATTCGGTGCAGTAGTAATCTATAATTCTTTATAATTCGACTTAACCCTAGCTACCTATCTGCTTTTTATTAAAATTGCAAATGGAAACTGAAAACAATTAAGAATTCGTATTAATATAAAGCGTTTACCAACATCCCTAGTTGGGCTAACTAAGATGAACTTTGTCGTCGTCCAACTATATACAGTTTAGAGTTCGTCGTGCATCAGTATAACAGGAGCTCTAAGGTCCGAGTACAGAGGCACTGAACGCTATACTGTAAGTGATGAAACAGAATACGTCCGCAACTTCAAGCAAAAACGCTGTCAAAAAAAAACATGGCCGCAACTTCAAATACTGTCAATTGTATTGTTTGTATTTTGTTTGTTTTACTTTTATTTTTTTTTCGCTCCAAACGAAAAAGTTATGTATGTTTTTTGTTTACAAAATGCATAAAATTCAGTGAAAGTACGGCAACACCACATACAGATTGTGGGAGCACAATTGAGAGAGTAAGAAAAAATGCTGTCAAGCAAAATAAAAAAGATTGCCGACGAAAAAAATGTCAAGCCCCAATTCTGTTTTATCTCTAACCTCTCTTCATATAGTGGCCACCACTGCAGTGAGGCTTAAAGCAGCTGAATATTGGGGGACAAGAACATATAAGGGATTTTGAGCCTACAGCCCACGAGCTTGAACCAATAATTGGATTATATTATAATACCACATATGGTCTTTGGTAAGTTGATCGCGTTGTTATTAGCGAGCTGCTTACAGCTGACGCTTATTCTTCGGTTTTCGTAAATGTACATAACCACAGATTAAAATAGCTCATCGAACTATTGATTTACTTGCACTTACTTCAGCTAAATACCTAATTTTAGTGAATTTTAAGTAGTTCTTTGCATATTTCGGCTGTCCTGTGTCTTTTAAGCTGTGTAGGTACCACTTTTGGAATTTTTTTTTTTTTTTAAGTTTCAAGAGTTTTTAGATAATTCATTACCACATTATGCATTATAACGATTTTCCGATAAAAATATCCTTCAGAGCGCTTAACATCAATTTTTATCATTTATTGCCGAGCTTTTTGTCCTTATTCTACCCGTTCTAATTTATTAAAATGTAGTCACCAACATTAGCTTTAATTTTATTCAGTTTTTATTCAACTTTATCGCAAGTACAATAATAAAAAATTCTGAATGCGATTCAATTACATGCTTGACCGCAAACATGAAAGGAAAAGTTCTAATACAATTAACTTGCATTTGATTTAGGGTTTAAATTACACTATGCAACAAGTGGAAAATAATTTCTGACCTTGGATAACCACCATAATTTTTTGATGCGCTATGGTCGCCTAATTTCAAAAATTATCAGCGTTTCAGATTCTATGGATACATTTTTGTTTTAAAATTTTTTTTCTCAAAAATGATATTTTTTAAGAGGTTGCTTCATACATCTTTTGATAACTTTGAAATGACTCATTCGATTTCATTCGACCATATATAAAAAAATTTCAAATTATACCAGATTTAGGTCATTCTATTATCACTTTTTAATAGAGCTTGTATTTTTGGAGTTATTGAGAAAAAGATCATAAGCGAATTTTTTTTTTTTTTTTTTGAAAATTATGATAAAGGTTCCGCCAAATAATTTTTTTTTGAAAATGCTAAAAAAAACTACTGAATATTTTCTCAAATTTCCGTTTTTACGTGGAAGTAAAATCCTTTCGGTTAATAATGGCAAATAATTTCATTCAAATGGCTGCCTCGGCTGGTCATGCAGTAGCCTACACGATCAGTCCAATTTTTATCGATTGTGTGCAGCTGTATTTCACCAATGGCTTCAGGAATATTGTCCTTTAAAGCGTCAATTGTCTCTGGCTTGTTGGCGTAAAACTTATCTTTGACGGCACCCCACAAATAATAGTTCAACGGTGTCAAATCGCAGCTCCAAGGTGGCCAAACGACATCAGCTCTGCGGCTGATAATCCGATCTTCAAAAACAGGGCGCAAAACATCAAGTGTAGCTTCGGCTGTGTGGCACGTCGCGCCGTCCTGTTGCAACCAAATGTTGCTAATATTCTCCTCTTCAATGTTTTTGAACAGAAATTCGTTCAACATGGCCCGATAACGATCGCCATTGACTGTACCGGCCACTTCTTGCTCATTTTCGAAGAAAAATGGCCCAATTATGCTCTGGTCCAAAATCCGCACTAAACAGTGACTCGTCTTTGGTATGTCGGCTATTTAATGTATGCGTGCGGGTTTTCTGTGCCCCAAATGCGGCAATATTTCTTGTTTACATACCCGTCAAGATCAAAATGAGCTTCATCTGAAAAGATGATTTTTTTTGGCAAAATCGGCATCTTCTGTAAGTCGATCGCAGGCCCACATTCCCAGCGTTGTTCAAGCGTATACACAACCATATTCATTCAGCGGAAGGATAAAACTATTTATCTGTCAAAGCAGACATGAGCTAAGTGTTACCATTCACGAAATAAGCACTAGTTGAAAAAAAACGTTATATGGCGGACCCTTTATTTTGGATTTCTAAAAATTCACAACAAATCGAAAGCAGCAAATATTTACCAGTTTCACTATTTATTCATAATTTCATAATGGAAATAAAATAAAGCATAAGTCATGAAAATCGATTGGTAAATACATATATTATTCCCAGTAAAGTGAAAGTACCTAGTTTTGAAAATAATTTTTTTTTTTTTTTGCTGTAATTGTATGTAATGGGTGTCGTATAGGCGATTTTTTTTTTAAATTCATAACTATCACTATACGCTCAGAGGAATTCTCTGCAATTATAGCGAAAACTTTTTTTCAAATCTAGGTATGAACCTCTTCAAAAATCTCACATTTTAGGAAAAAAAAATTAAAAAACATTTATTTATAGAAACTGAAAAGCTGTTGGTTTTTGAAGATAGGCAAACATAGCGCATTAAAAAAAGATAATGGTTATCCGAGGTATTTTTGCTTGTTGCATAGTGTTGTCCAATATTATTTAAAAAATTCTATCGACTATTCTTAACGCAATCTACTACCTGCAATTCATTAAGATTAATAACAAAAACCTTTCTCGACAAGAATATAACTTAGTTTTCAAAAGCACGTGATCATTGTGAAATAGTCCTAATTGCTGAGTGCGTTGAGAAATTGGTAATACTATGACTCAAGGCTAAGAAGTTTTAACTATAACGACTGGTCGAATATGTAATGGTGTAGACACATTATGTAGAGGCGTCAGTTAAATTAAACTTATCGATCTAATTCTTAATAGCGATTTGAGAAATCAGATATTGTTGATTGAAAATATCACAAATTTTATGAAACGCAGCTTAAATAATATTCATAATGAATTTTTCTTATTTTAATACGACTTTTAATTGAAATTGAGTTCTTTATAGCAACTGCAAAAGCTTCTTTTATGTCAACAAGTTAAATATAAAAACTGTCATGTCATGCCGTGTTCTAAAACAGAGTTTAAGGACTGTTTAACTACCAATGTATCTATGATAACAACTTTCCTATTCTTTTTCTTTTTTTCTATTGCAATATCATATGACAAAAACAATGAATATTTTTTAATACTACGACGTTTAATGTATCACAATTCCATTTTTAAATCTTTTCACTATTCATGACCTCAATTAGACCTCAAGTACAGTTTGTGATAATATTAATTATTAATTTGCATAATATTTTATTAGTAGTGAATAAGTTTTCGTATAATAAAAAATTAGTAAAATAAAGTTAATGGCCCAAAAAATATTGTTTTTCTTTAAATTTTTTTCCTACACGAAATATAAAAAGAGCCTTTAAATTTAAGAACATTGACTAGGAGTTAAAAATACTTGAATACAGCACCAGAGTGATACAGTGAGAAAAAGAAGTATAACAATAGTAAAAAAAATTATCGTATTGTATATGAAATTGAAATTTACAGTCAAATTTAAATTTAAATTGTCTTAACCTTCTATCGGCTTACACCTACGATTAGTTAAAATCATGTTTGAACCATTTTTATCTTAAATTCGGTGAGTTTCTTTAAAAAAGTTGTTAAATACTTTGATTTAATTTGTTCCTTTTTTACAATTTCATTCATTCATTTTTTATAGCAGTACAGAAAGCAAAATTATTATGCGATACTGACTAAAAACTAAAACCTCTTCGTCATTAGACCTAGACCTCAAGAAAAAAAGGTTTTCGAAATTTCTTTAAATTATTCTCAAAACAAGAGTACAAACGCAACTTATTCAACCGCCTAATTGGCATTATAGGTGTTAGTTTAATAATTTTTATGGTCCTCCTTTATTGTTAAACTTTTATCACTCACTGTACTTTTTAGTATTTTATGTTCAAAACTAATTCTCCTTGGATTTTGTTTCATTTATTCGAACTGTCGTATATGCCAAAGTTTGCATCAGTAATAGTAACTTATACTTGACATGTGTCCTTGGTGTAAACCCTGTTTGGATGAATGGATAGATGTCATAGGTAGTGTGGTGTGGGTAGGTAAATAGAAGCCTGTTTGAATGTCTATACGTTGACTTGCTTTTTATTCTATATTCACAGGTTATTCCTGAGATTAAATTATGGCATTCACCGTATTATCATGTTAATTTTTGTTTTACAGAGTAAATAAGCAAAATATTATGATTAAATTAAAATTCAGATTTTAGACAAGTTTATAGAATAAAAGAGAATGGCATAGAATATACATATGTATGTGGGAAAAAGTAAAGATTTGCTTTAAAGAAAATTTGGAAATTTTTTGGGAAAAACAACAAAAAGAAAATGTAAATTATGAACTATATGGTATAAATAGCAAAAGCCTTTAGCTCTGAACATTTAAAAATAATTTCAATAGTTTTGTAAAGAAAAATATTTTAAACAGTTTTTATCCAAAGAAATTACACTAGTCAACACAATTCTTGTTTTCTAGTTTTCTTTTTTTTTGTGTTATTGGGTATAGCTGTGGCCCTGACTACAAAAATGCACTGGGATATTGCTCATAGCTTTACTTTTTGAAATAAGCAGTTTTATTATTTTGAAAGAACAAATTAATATATGGTGTCAAAAATGATACCTAACATTTTAATTTTGCTACAATTCTTTATTCCAAATTGTTATTTCTAGATTCCAAATACAATCCGGTTAGTTAATATGGAACGTTACACGAAGGAATAAAGTATTTTATTGTTAAAACAAACAAAGTTTTCAGGGTGTAATTACGAAATTTAGAATGAAGTTCGGTAAAGAAAATGCTCCAACAAATCTTGCTGATGCTTGAGCAATTTGAAGAAACTGGATACGCCGTAAGAAAGAATATTCAGAAATTATGAGCAAACTCGCAAATATTTTTAAAGCGGAAGTTCACGAAATTAATAGATGTGCGTAATTCAACTTGGACTGGGAATAACCACACTATCTGATAGTCAAGCCACCATCCGAACACATAGCTTCTATGAAATTGACCCAAAGCTAGTGTGGGTCTTTCAAGGTAAATTAAACCTGATGGTCAGTTTACGCTGAGTCCTTAGACACGTGAAAATTTTGTAAAATAAAAAGGCAAAAGAACTTTCCAAGACAGGGCTGGGAAGAGGATGCTAGAATGGTATATAAGGGCAGATACTCTTCTTAAACCAAAAGGATTTGAGACAGTATTAACTTTTGCTAGATAACTATGTTTAATAGGGTAGAAAAGACTCCGTGACATCCTATATTGGTCCTGAACCTTACTGTGCAGCATCACTTACTACCATCTTCAATTTAATCAAGGATTGGGAAATTGTCAGATGTTTGGAGGACTAGAGTGCTCTAAGGGAACATCGCCACTCTGAAGCAGCGATCACTCTGCAATTTGGGCGTCGCTCTAAGATTCTCAAGTATGGCAGGCTGGAATAAGAATGCATCTGAAGAAAATGGCGTTCAAAGATGTGAATACGTGTAGACTGGTCTGTCAGGCATCAAAAACAAAAGAAGACAGTTTATGTGATAGGTTTAGATGGAAATGTCTTGGGCGATAAGGTGTCTCAGTGAGGGATTTATCCACCATTATGGTTTCAAATTTGCTGGTTTCGTTAAGAAGGCAGCAGATCTGCTAAACAAATTACAGATCGGAAGGGCCACATATATGTCATGGGTCTCAATGCCTGCAATAGTGCCTGGTCGGTATGATGATAACAATGATAATGATAATGATAGTGTATAACAGGAAGAGGATTGAGTTTTATATAAAATTGTCTAGGAACGGTCTGAGGTAGTTAACCGTAGTTTTAACCGGCCACTGCAGACTCAAATGATATTTGAATAAAACAAGAAGTATTAAGTCAAATGTGCAGATTCTGTGTCGAGGAAACAGCGTCACCATAGCACATACCTGGTACATGTACGGCATTATTACATTTTATAAAGAGGCAGTTGGAAGCTTATCAAGTATGATGTAGTTGTAGTCTGTTTTTAGACCATTTAAGTTGTCACTTGACTCAAGTTCTTGTGAAACTAGTTGTTTATTCCTCTTAAGAAAAGCTCTAATGCCCTTAATCGTTGTCGTAAAAATTCAAAGTGGTACCTTCTAGTGCAATTTTATCTGTCATTCAGTTACCTTCATGTTTCTATGTTCAGGAACTCGTTAAGGTATCTTAACCCTTTTCAAAACAGTTTTACTATAATCTATATTGTTACGAAAATAAAAATACAACACATCAGCTCCTTAAAGGTGTATTGTGAAATTTTGGTACGAGTATATTTGGTAAATATGTGTCACCTTGTCCATGCCCTACTTATTTGCGTATCTGGCAGCACTTCTAACTTAACTATCTTTGGGTAACGCCATCTTTGCAAAATTAACGGATAGAGGATATGAGAGCATTTGAGATATTTTCGGAACTTTCCAAATTGTAGGCAATTAGGTATACATATAAGAAGAATGCTTTGCCTACGCAGTTAGTTATCGTTTGGCTGTCAATAAATAACATTTGTGTAAAAGCGGAAATAAAAGTGTTGTATAAATGACTATTAAGTGTTTTATTAAGACAAACAGTATAAAAGTTATAGTGGAATAAATAAAATCTATAAAGTAACAAAATAAAATGGTATTTATTTTATTTTAACGCAATTTAAACGAACTCAAAAGTTTTAAAAAGGTTAAAACGTAGAAATATAATCAGCAGTCTCGGTACATATTGCTTATATTAAATTGACGAAGTGATAACCCTCTTACTTGAGCTGTCTACGAAGTCAGACTGTCATTTTACGATTGTTAAATATCATCACATGGATTTTACCTGCTACTTATGATGAAGATCTCTCTTGTGATGACCTACCTAGTGTACTCTATAAATACATATATCGAGTTTATCAAAAAGAATTTTGTTTCATAACAGTCGCATATTGCAGTAAAGTGCCAGTTTCGACATATCAGTAGTTAGCTTTACCAATTCTTACAATTGATTCAATTCCGCTGTGTTAATTATTTCATAGTATTTTATCAATTTATTTAAAAATATTTTAATTTAATGCAATTTTGATGTTAACCTTAACTAAAAATCAAAAACAAAAACAAAAACAATACAAATTTCAATAATTGGTTCAATTAAAAATATAAATTAAAGACATAATTGAGATCAATATTTAAAAATAATTCTATTAAATAAAAAATTTCAAAAGCATTTTTTTTTCATTCAATTTTTGCTCTAAGGCTGTTAAAAACCAAAAAGAACCTGCGTTTCAATTTAGCAACAATTGTCTAAAATAAAATTTTTAAATCTCTTGCCATTTTTGCATTTTATTGTTGGTCAAATATATTTTTTAATTTATTTATTAAGTGAAATAAATAAATAATTGAATGGATTGTAAACAAACTGTTATAATGCCCTACAATCTAATGTAGGAAACAGTGCTGGATTCGCCATTTATCATACCAAACGTTTTTGAATCACATTCTGAGAGTTAAAGTGAATTTGTTTATCTGATTTTCGTTATTATTCCTACACCTTTTTCAAGATAATGCCTTTGAAAATTATAAAAAGAAGTCTGTTTTTTATCGCACTGTAACATCTGTAGCATCCGTAAGTGAGCCTAGATCACACAAAAAAAAAAAAAAAAAATTAAATAAAAATCAAAGTAAATCAGTTATCTCTTGAATACAAGGATTTATTTAAAGGTCAAACCTTTAGTCGTTCAGTACTTATTTCCTAACCACGTTGCCTATCTCCATCCCTTTGTGAATCATTTTAGCATTAGAAATAACAAAATTTAAATATATTGGCTGAAGATTGTCTTCTGTAACCATTTGGATCGAAAGGAAAGAAATCTGATGGAATTAGATTTTCTTCACTCTAAGCTTATACACAGTTCTTTTGTGAAGGACTTCGAAGTGTATTAAAAGGGACGTTAAGCTAGTAATCTGGCCTTTGGACTCCCCGTGGCTGAAGTACCCCAACTAGAGAAAAAACCTTAGATCATTGTGTCGGTTTTTTAAGTCTATTTTATTTAACAAATTTTATAATTTTGTTAAGGCTTAGTATTTTTTATAGCCTCTTTTGGCAGTAAAAACTGCGTCTAGACGACTCGGTCCACTAATTTCTTGCAGTTGTTTGGGTAAATGCGATTTCACGCTGATCACACTTGTGTCGACAATTTTTCCAAATTCCCAGGCGTACCACTAAGGTTTTCAATGGGGTTAAGGCCGTGTAACTGGGGCGGTCAATTAAGAACTGTAGCGGTGGTCTTTAAACCATTTTTTTTGTAAATTTGACGGTATGCTTAGGGTCATTACCATGTTGAAAAACGATATCCACCGTCTCTAATCCGAACTTTTCTGCAATGATGGGCTAGTTAGTGCTGAAAATATTTACAAAGTCCATTCTGTGGACTCTATTCCAGCTCCCTTAGTTGCCCTACCCACAGCAACCGCCGAACTTTTAAGTTAGTCTGACATTTTTTTTCAGGCTTTCCAGGCTTTCGTCAACACCATTACCTGCCACCAAACACAAAATGATTAGTTTTGATCTCATCTTACCAAATAACCTTCTCCCAGTCCTCTGTTTTTTATTAAAGCCCAAACTGATTTATTTATAGCTTTTGGTGAGCATTGACATTTTTACTTTAGCACGTCCTCTCAAACCAACTGCTCTCACAGTGTATTACTTATGATTCAAAAAAAAAAAAAAAAAAAAAAAAAAAACAACAATATTTTCACTTTCCGCAAGCTGCTTCTGAATGTGAACTGTGTTTTCAACTGTTTGCTGCCAAAGATCTCTTAAACGTGCCATTCTGTGGTCTCCGATAATATTATTTTTCTGCCTCCTCGAGATAGAAGTGGTAAATTTGGACAGGACTTTTGTAATCTACCCACGTTGGATTTGGAAATATTGAGAAGTAACTAAATCTCAGTACAGCTTTACCCTTGTCTTCAAGACTGGTGATTTTGGTACGCCTGAAAATTTGAAAGAACTGTGGACGCATGTGCGAACAGTGTGGAATTGTATTGACCTAAACAATTACAAAAATTTGGGGGACAATATGCCGCGCTGAAAATCATAATGATTGTGTCTTTAGCTTCGTTGTTGTACTTGTTTTTGTTAACACTAGCTGAACATTGAGACGGTTTTTTGAGTGACTGTACATATTTATATACGCCTGTCTGAGAAAGTGTGTGCCAGCCACTACTGGAGTGATATAGAAGATGGAAAATTTCGCCAAAAGTACATTCGACTTTTCGACTGCTTTCAAATATGTATTGATATGTATGGGGGAAATAGATTTTATTTTAACACAATTCCTAACAAGATTTGGCGATTTGAAAAGCTACTTGTTTCGATTCAAGGACGATAATTATACAAGAAAATTTCAATGTCACGATTAAGGCGAAACTGAAGGGTATAACATGGCCAAGATACTCCTAAACAGACTCCAAATCTATCTAAGAAAAATTGTGTGTCCATATAATATAATGGAAGCGATGTTTAGATCGGAGAAAGATTACAAAAAACACGTACATTAGCGTTATAAATCAAATGCTAAGTGAAGCTTGGGAACTCTGTAAACTGGCGTTAGCAATGGGTCAACAAACAACAGCAATAGGCATTAAAATAAAGGTTAACAGAGAATTATGTAAAAGTTGACTAATACAGCGGAGTGGGTGTATGTATGTTGGCATGTGGATTCGTAGATAGTCTTAATAGGCGAATCAGGGTAAGGTAGTTTTTATGCTCCGGGGAGTAAATCTATAGTTTGCCATCAACTGTGAGTCATAACATATGGGCTGAAAAGTTCCAGACCTAACACAAATATAGCGCTTGTTTTATTACATTGGCCCCTTTTTCATATAGCGACAACCTTCAAAAGACAGCTGTTAAAATTGCACGATATTCCTTTCATTAGTTTGTGAGCTATTGTGCTAAAAGTGACATTACTTTTGCTATTTTCAAAACAATGGAACAAAAACAATTGCGTGTCTTAATTTTACACTGCTTCTGGATGGGAGAAAGTACTGTTCAAGCGAAACAATGGCCCGAAAAGTGTTATGGGTAGTCCGCTCAATCAGAATCACCAATAAAGGGTTGGTTCGCTGACTTCAAACGTGGTCGTAGAGACACCGATGCTGCAGAACGCAGTGGACGTCTAAATGAGATGGTAATACCAGAAAACATAAAAAAATGTACAAAATCATTTTGAATGATGGAAAAGTGAAGTTGCGTGAGTTGACATCGCATAGATATCAAACGAACATGTTGGCTTTACATTGCATGAGCATTTGACTATAAGACAGCTCTGTTCAAAGTGGGTGCCTCGTTTGCTCACTGTTGACCAAAAACTAGAACGTGTTGATGATTTTGAAACAATGGCAAAATTACATGAATTGAATTTCGAATTGCATCCACATCCACCGTGTATGCCAAATTTGGCTCCCAGCGACTTCTGGCTGTTCGCTGACCTCAAAAAATACTATTTTGAGGGTATTTCGATATAAATCGTTATACAAAAGTGGTATTGAAATGTTTGAGCGGCTCTGGATTGATTGCATTGCTCTTGACGGAGAAAAAAAGTGTTTGCTTTGTTAATACCGGGCTTTTTCCTCAACATCTAAGTTTTCAGCCTGTAACATATCAGGTGGGCCATCTATCGGTTTAAATTTGAATCAGCGGTTATTTCGACTTTGGCAATACTTATGTCATTCTATTCTGTCATAAAAGTATCTCCACTGAACGAAATGAATCGATTTATGCTTGAGCAACGTTCGGATTTATTGGAAATTAGTCGAAAATTGCGCGAAAATATCGTACAAAATTTAGTCGCAGAGATCAAGCAACGGTGCCCGGTATACGCAAGTTTATTGCTAAAGTTCGTGAAACTTGTTTCATTGCTGATGCGTCAAAACGTAAGCGTGCTCGTACAGTGCGTATATCCGAAAATATCGAAGCCAGAGGATGTGTGTAAGAATCCATCAACATAAATTCGTGATCGCTCTCAAGAATTGAACACTTCATTCACCAGTTCACGTCGAATTTTGCGAAAAGATCTGGGTATGAAAACTTACAAAGTTCAATTTGTTCAAGAGTTGAAGCCGCATGACCATCCGCTTAGTTTTCGCTTCGCTAGATAGGCCAAAGGGAAACTGCTCGAAGATGACGATTTTGAAAAAATTGTCATTTTCATCTTGGTGGGTACGCTAATAAGCAAAATTGCCGTATTAGGGGCTCAGAAATCCTAAACGTGGTCTTACAGGAGCCAATGTAACCATTACAAGTGACTTTGTAAATGAGGACGGCGCAACCGTAAGGGTCAATAGAGACACCAATCGCACTAGGATAACCGATTTTTTTATGCCCGCTCTTCATGGTATTGATGTGAACGATGTTTGGTTTTAACAGGAGTGTGCAACTTGTCACACATCTCATGCCACAATCGATTTATTGCGTCAAACGTTTGACAAGTATGATGCCGACAGACCAGAGACACTTGAGAATTTGAAGGCCAACATTCGTTATGTCATTGCCGAGACACGACCCCACACACTCGAAAAAGTTCTCGAAAATTGGTGCGATCGAATGGGGTACTATGAGGCCAGCCGCGGCAGCCATATGAATGAAATAATATTTCATTTCTAACCGGAAAAATTCTACTTGATAACAACAAAATAAATTTGGCAAAATTTCAAACAAAAATTTCTTTTATTGCATTTTTAAATTTAAACTTTTGAATGTCTCACCCGTTACAAACGTAAGATGTTTTATAGTTTAAGCCGAACCATACATATACGAGTATATGTTCGGGACGAGTTTGCCACTATAAATAAAGACATGTCTGCTGTATGTATGTTGTAGAACAAAAGTTTAAACTTACCTGTGGTATCTATTAATCACCTTACACAACTTAGTCGTTCCACAACTCATTTGGGTTTCTTTTTTAAGATTTAGGGCATCACATAGTCATTCTTGCTTACTTTACTTGTTCACTGTTGGCCACAATTAATTCAATTTAAACATTTTTGTTAAAAAATCTACAACAAGTACGTCCGTAGTTCGTTAAAATAAATATAATAAAATATGCACAGAAATACTTTTTCCTTTTTATTACAAAACATTTTGTTTAGATTTTTATTTTTATCACTAAAACAGTTCATGTACAATTATTTTGTTCGAGAAGAATTTTTAGTTAAAATTAGAATTTTGAATTAAAAATCTAAAAAAAACTCTTTTTTTATTCGAAACAATTTTAATTTTAATTTAAAATTCAAAAAAAAAGTACTGAGGAATGCTCATACAATGCGATTACAATACGCAACATTTCATTGTGTTCATATATGAGC
Source organism: Wohlfahrtia magnifica (assembly GCA_023159175.1). Taxonomy (NCBI): domain Eukaryota; kingdom Metazoa; phylum Arthropoda; class Insecta; order Diptera; family Sarcophagidae; genus Wohlfahrtia; species Wohlfahrtia magnifica. The sequence continues at coordinate 1,914,514 of JAKWBJ010000212.1, read as the reverse complement.
AAATAATGGTTTTCAAACTTTTTGCTGCGTTGCTTCGGTTTATTGAAACTTTTGGTAAAACAAAAACGCTTAAAACTGAAACAAAAATTTGCTTTCGAAAAAAGAGAGAATTTATTGAAAGTTTAGAGTGTAAAAATTACATATAATTTTACAATTGAATAGTATTATGGGTAAGTGATTAATTCATTAAAAAATGTTTGTAATCAGTTTTTTTATATAACAGATAGAAGCAATTTCGGACCGTTTATTGAGGTATTTAATTCAAATACTAAATCACTCAACCCACTCAACCCTTGATAATAACCACAGCCGGTTTGATAATTTTTTACCATTCAGCCTTCTAATTATGTCTTATTATTGGAATCGTGTTGAAATATGTATCCTGTACTATCTGAAAAGTCCTTACCTTGAAGCGCGATGTAATATAACCTACCACTTCTTGGTATATGTGAAAAATTTTATAATTTCAAAACTTTTCATATGCTATGCTATGGTGGTTAGGGCCAAAACGCATCGGGACCGAAGTTGTTGTATGTTTTGTGTAGCCCAATAAGTTGACTACAGCAGATTAAAGCTGTGAATCCTATTTGATGAGAGAAGAAACACTCCATTTGTGTCGCCACAGCTTCCCCGAAGAACCTTGGCGTTTGGACCGTAAGAGCCCAAAGTAAGTGCCCATGTAATGGCATCTTGAAAAGTGTTGCCAAAGGCAACTTGAATGCCGACGAAAGCACAGAAGACCACTCGCCTATCATTTAGAGCCTTTTCGATCAATGTCGTATCATGCTGAAAAGCTGTCGCCGTGTATTTATCCAGCTGATCAGCAAATTGTAACGAATAGGTTTAATGGCTGAGTAAGTTTGCCTAATATAACTATCCATCCCTGTTGGAGAAAGCATCCTTACCAAAGATTCTACGTGCCAGTGTCATATTTCTCTTGTGTAGCAACGGTAAGCTGTTTAGCAAAGGTAGCGCTCCTGGCAAGTGACTTTCCAAAAGAAGTTCAAAAGTTTCTTCTTGAGACAGACACAGGACATTTCAGCATACAGACACCATTAGTATGAAATTGAGCCAGTACCTTCTGTAATCGAACTGCCTTAGCAACATTATCGATTTCTTCCAGTGCTTTTACCAAGTCGACCTTTTCGATTTTCTGTATAAAAAATATATTTTTCGAAAAAAAGCGATTTATTTCCCAACATAGTATTCCTTAAGTTGAAATCTTCTACATTTAGTGCAACTTTTTTGGTTTTTTTATTTCCTACAAATATGTATTATGTTTGACCCAAATATGGTCGTGGCACTGCGACCTTGAAAGATCTATTGTGCCCAACATTCCTGGTTCAGACCAGGAAGGTTGAAAGTGAAAGGTTGTAAAAATACCCCATTGAGCCAATAGCTCTGGGCGGAAGCAACAATCGGAACGGTCTTCAGAAGAATACCTTCAGATTTAGTTATGAAGACTGAAATATCCCCAATTAATAGCCAATGAACCTGTTCAGGTCCATTAAAGGAATATTCACAGAGAATATGCTCCTCTTCCTCCTTACACAAGCAACACTTAGAGACTTAAGAGGTGATGTTTAAGACATTAATGGCCCGTCATGTGGCCAGTAAGTCTCCTCATAGTTTTGTCATCCATGTAGCGCAACTCCCTACGCAACTGTTTAGGTCAATGTTCTCAGACCCGGTCACTAAAGAGCGAAGTTCTTACTCTCATTCATCGATCTTCCCCGTAGCCGTCGACCAGCTAACACCACGGTATTAGGCCCGCCTTGCCAGTTCGTTAGTGACACACCGATATGTCCAGGGACTCAGAAAAGTGTTAGTTTCATTCCCAATGTCAGCGTATAGATATTTGTGTAACACTCGCGTACCAGGCTCTAGTCGATATATTTTTCGAAGAAAGGGCCATTAGTGCCGCCTGACTATTATAATTTATATTTATAGAAGCGTCCCTGATTCCATGCTCTATATTAATTTGCGCACAAATGGAAATTGCTTGGATCTCAGCCTGGAAAACACTGGACCACATGTCCATAGATTCTTTGACTTTGGTGTTGGGCCCAAAAATTATTGCGCCCACACCACCATTCATTTAAGATTAACCATTAAACTCATATTAATGCATTTTACTATTGTGGTAGCAATTTGAGGGCTCTCACTAAGGACATTTTGCACTATATTATTCCATTTGATGTCTCTTTAGTTCCCTTTGTTTATTTTTTGCCTATGCTTGTGAGTACAAACATGCGTGTGAAAACAGAAGAGAAGAGCTGCTCTTTGCGTGAATCTGGTCTAAAACACACTACTGGTCTAAAACACACTACTGCGACTATTTCGATTTTTCTGTGATCTCTGATGTGAACAAGTTTTTCCTATTTCGATCACAGTTACAGTTACACAGTTACGGAGCAAAAATTCGTTTTTGATGCAACCATTTCAATTAAATATTTATACGGTTGCAGCTGTGGATGAGTATAAACAATTGCAGTTCATTTACAACCAACCATTCACCACCTATTTTTAGTTTCAGTTTTTTTTTTTTTCATTTTCGTTATATGCTATCCATGAATTTCAAAAAAGCGAAAAAAAGAAACTTTCTCAGACTTTAACAATAAGCCAGTTATACGAGTAGATACCAATTCGCAGCACAGTCATACTGCATGAGCTGAATCAGTTTAGTTGTAGGTTTTGGACTATATGTGTATGCTCAACTGAGATTATTCGTCTCTAACCTGTTCTCTTCTTTTTAAAAGTATCACTTTCTTTCTGTTTACTTTCACAAATATAGCTCTCCCCCTTGGTTTTCAAATATCATATTTCCCCCTTGTTTTATGACAAGTAAATCGTATGCAAAGTAACACCAGTTATCTATCCATGTGTTAAGCAAATATTTATCTTTCCTTTCCTCTCCTCTTTTCTTCGCTGTTTAAGGTCAGAAAACCTAAAAGTTTTCTTGTTGTCGTTTTCTGCCTTTTGTCGTTAAATTTTCACACACACACACACACACACACACACACACATATTTTGGCATGTCAAATTATAGCCTCATTTGAAATATTTTAGCGGCACCAACTGACAAGCTCCAACCACCGCCTACAAATCTACTTGAAAGAGAAATTGTTTCAGTTTCAATATTTATTTATACAAATGGCGATGTAAATTGAGAAAATCGCAAGCTCGTAAATAGTAGGTTTAGCAGCCACATTTGCATGTGGATTGTGTTAGGTGAGTATGATTATCCTTGAGAGTGAACAAACACATTTTATGATAACTATAGGCCATAGAAATTTTGAAATTTAGTTTTAAATAACTTTTACTTTTTCTCCCCATTTTTGTTGAATTTTTAGCTTAAAAGCGAAGGAAATATTTTTGCAAAACGTTGCATATTTATGATGTTTAATGACAACTTTTGTTTCTAATTCCTTATGCTGCTGCACATAATAAGATGTCAATTCTGTTCCCATTACATACATAAATGTCAGTTATAATCATTTCTTGGTTTGTAATTTTTTTTCTTTTTTTTTTTTGTTTGCCAGGAAAGTTATATTCAAGAAACGTGAGCATACGACTTTAGCAGGATAATTTCTATATAAAATATTAAAATTACTGAGAAAATACTTTTAATTCACAGATTTGATTATTGAGAAAATGGAAGAAAATTAAACTTTTTCTTGAAAGTTATTTGAATCAAATGTGCACTAGAATGTTGGGATGATTATAGACAACACTATGAGCCTTATAACGTTGGCAGAAAATCAAAATTATGTTGTTACGTTTTTTACCTTTTTAAAACGCTTATTAAATGAGTTCGTAGATTGCAGTTAAAACCAAATAATTCAATAATAATAATAAGTCTTTATTACCACAGTTTTGTTTATCACACAAGCAATAACAATTTCTGCTCTTAATTACTCCCTGCTTACAACTTTAAAAACAACAACAATTACTCGACAGTTTTTTTACATAAACAATCTTCCAACCCGATCGTTGTTACATCTTACGTTCGATAACCATCTTTTCAATAAGAGATTATATATATATAATTCCCATAACATTCCATGAGCTGCACCCGATTCTAGTTTTAGACTCACTGAAGGGGACCTACAGTTTAACGTCGGCTCCAAACGGCAAGTGCATTTAGAGAAGTTTTCAATAGTATTAATACTCATAACCAGTTACTAGCTAATGTTATGAGGTGATACCGCTGTTGAAAAACTTTTTTCTTTTTTCAGATGGTCTGGCCTGGTACTGAACCGAGGACCTTCTGGTTGGCACGGCACACCAATAAGAGATTATTCACACTTAATTCTTTTTACGCTGAGTTATCTCCAACTAAACTGATTTTTACAACTGGAGTACGATCACGACTCACTTTATGCTGAGTTTGCGCTACATAAACTTTACCTGCTAAGTTTACAATACTTAAACTGACTGCTGTCCACATCGATGTGCTTATTATATTGCAGAGTAAACAATACTTCGAAAACTGTCGAACCTCTCGATATTTAACGTAGATTCCATTTGTTTCCTTTTAGTTCTAAAGCAGTTCAGTGGTAAGCAAGTTGTTTGCCTTTGTGCTTACTGTGTTGTTGTTGCTTCTTATTTCTTTCGTTGTTGACTTACTTTGTTGTTATAGTTCATTTTTATTTGTAAACAAGCACGTGGTTGTTTTTACTGCGAGCATTTGATGGCCGATGGTCGTTGTTAGTGTAGAGTTTCGCTGACTCCCAAAATATATCCATACAAAATTTGTATGCAGTTCTACTACGTTCCCAAACAATGCAACTATGTACTTTGTTTACATTTACAATCTATAAAAATATTAATTTGAAGTTTTTAATTTTTTTTTTTTTTTATAAAAAAATACATATCGCACTTGATGAACAAGAGGGTATTACCATAAAATTTTAAAATTTTCGGTAGAGGTGTAAAACTGTTTGTGCTTACATTTGAAGAGAATTTGAAAATCCGAATACATCATAGAAAGCAAAAAAATAATAACTTTTTTATAAAAATATACGATACATTTCTCTCTCCGCTTTTCCATTGTCTCAAAATAATAACTTCTTGGTGATATAATAGTAGTCACTTCACTATCACAAAAATGGTCTGTCTCAAATGTGGTTTTCGAGATGAAAGAGTAATCGGAATATGTTGAAATTTTTTTTTTTTTGATGTTCTTAGTTGATTTCCTGCAAAAAGTGAAATTTTAAAAATTTTGAGTTAATACCCTCTTGCGATTCGGGAATTTTCGTTTTTCTTTTGTTTTTTAATTTGCGCGAGCAAACGAACATCAAGGCATCAACTATAAAACCGATGCCTGATTGCTTTTTGACTGCGTTAAAAATACTTATTGGCGACGTTTTGAAATCGAAGTACATAGAAAAAATTTTGTACAGCGGCTCTATGAAACACTACGCTTTGTTCAAATACATTGCAATTAATATTTTGAAAGTCAGTTCTTATTTATCATTTAAATAAATTACGGGGTGCTCAACTCATCCATTTTAAGTGTCAAAATGCAGTAATGCCATTATGGTAGCAAAAGTTATTCACAAATTAAAACAACTCCAATAATATAACGGAAAAAAGGTATCTGTTGTTTAAGATAATGCAACATGCCATACAAGTAACGACATGTTCAAAGTTGTAATGGAAATCTTCGATAACAGCGTTATTATAAACTGAACGTTTTCAAATAAGCTGCAACAATCAAGTGACTTGACAGCCTGCAAGAACCTTGCTTATACTACAAAAACAAGACACTTCTTGCGAAACAGAATCGAACATTTACAACGTCATTGCGGAATAACAGCTTCCATCGAGTTATCAAAAATCTTATTAATTTCTTTAACCTTTGCCAGAGCTGTCATTAATACACACTAGACTGGTCCTTATATGGCACACAATTCTTTTTTTTTTAATTTTTCAATGGAGAAGCAAACGATCTTGTTTCTAACAAGAACAATGTTACTTAAAAGAATACTTTAAAAAGTTCCACATTGAAAAAATAAAAAAAATATTGTAATATTTGTAAGGACCAGTCTAATAAAATATACGTATGTTGCACCTATTGGTATAAAGTTTAAACTCAATGCGAAAACTAGTCTAATACACATTATATTTTAAACTTTTTCGATAATATTTGCAGAGACAGGACTAGATATACCGGGAATCTCAGTTAAGGATATAATGATGGTAAACGGTTGGTCGGATCAAGGTGGTAGACTGCAATTACTTCGTTTGAACGATGTATTATGAAAAATAAAACGGCCGAAATACAAAGGCCGACGTGATTAAGTTATTCTTTTGCATGACAACGCTCGGCCTCACATCGCTAACGTTGCCAAACTATTGCCAGAAACGACATGTCACATCCGACGTATTCTCCGAATATTTGCCCCTCTAACTATTGGCTGTTTCGACGGATACAATATCTTTTGGCTCAGAGGTGAGGAAAAGAAGTAAGCAGTGATTTGATAAATTTTACTTTGTTAAATTGGTTAATTCATTATCTTTTTGAGCTAAAAAAAACGGTCCGAATTAAATTCTACCAATACGTAAAACCTTTAATAATATTGGGTTGCCACGTGTGTTGCTAACCCTGTGGGACACACATTTGCTAAGTAGAAGAAGACTAATTAGTTTGCTTCAAGAGACGAACAGTTTTATTGGCGTGTAATCTTCAAATTGTTCGAAAAATTAGAAAAATGTGTAGCCAGCAATGGCCAATACTTTTCCAATAAAAATTAGAGTTTTATTTTCCCATGAAACGCTAATTTCATACCGATACACTTGGTAAATTAAAAATTTTTACAATGAGAACAATAAAATTTAGTTCTTAATTGCAACAAATTTAAATTTCATAATCTACGGGTATTCATTTAAAAACAAAAGAGGTTTCTATTTTTGCTATAAAAATTTCCTTAAAAAAATTAAATATTTTCTTTAACGCATAAATTAATCGTTAGCAAAAAGACACGCAGAGTTTACTTTTATTATTATTATTGCTATTAAAAGAAAAATATTTTACTTTTTACATAAGGCGAAGACAAGACACACACAAATATTGATAAAAGGAAAAAACGTGTTAAACAAAATCAACACCAGAATGACTCTCTTAAAAAAGTACTCAACAACAAAAATAAAATGAAAAGAAAAAATATGAAGAATATGAAACAGAATTTAAAGAAAAAGTAGAACAAACACCACTTTCCCATTCAACAACATTCCACATTCAAATTTATGCCATTTTTTTAGTTACCCAGCCAGCCACGCTGCCATTACTTGGAACAGATTTTTCATATTTGGCCTGGATTGTTTTTCCGATGCGTCTGTGTGCGTTCATCATCAGCATTCGTTTATTATAAAAAAAGTATTTTTTTCACGTCGTCAGTCTCTTGCTTTAAAAGAATATGTAGACCACCATCAGGGAAATATATGTACACACACACACACACACACAGACTAATAGATACGAGTCTACAAATATATTTGCAGACACAAATGTCCTTTTCAACACTATTCCATTAATGCAGTTACACACAATTATTGAGTGCATACTTCTAGGCTTTATATACATGCATATGAGAATACCTACATACGTACATACATATATGTTATATGACTGTTAGTGAATAAAATGTACATACTCACACGTGACACGACACAACGGCACACATTACAAGTACAAGAGCAAGTTTATGCAAACGAAAATGAAAAATAAATGAAGAAAAGGAAATTAAGAAAATTCATGTAATTTCTACATGAAATTAACATTTTTAAATAATCGTATGCGAGGGTAGTTACAATAGCATAATTTTAATTAAAAATAAATTAATTTTTTTCTTTTTTTAAGTTTGCTTTCATGCCTTGACTTATTGGGTTTGACTTAAAGCAAATGACATTATTTTTGGAAGATATTTCAGTAAAACGATGATCCTGACCAGATAGAACAACTCTTATTTATCCTTCGAATCAATGTTGAATCTGATCTAAAGTTCTGAATAATATTTGATGGTAATCATGTCGATCTTTTCAATGTAGTCAATGTGCACGACTTAGCATACATTCCGAAAATCCACTGTTTTAATTCTTTCTTGATCTCTGATGTGCTGTGACTTATCCACAGTTGAAAGAAGGTTACAAGCTTATTCCGAATACATACATACAGACATAATTGGCATTTACAACCCGTTTTCCGGATTTCAACCTGCTGCAGCACCTTTCAGACACACCAATCGCAGACAGAGCTTCCTCGGCCTGATCTCTCCAGACAAAGTCTGACTCCCACATCGACTACTCTCCTCACTGGAGCATCTTCATTAATTCGTTGATTAAAGTCTGTGTCGTTTTATAGCCTACACAGCTCAAGGTTAGTTCGAATACGGAATTCACCGCCAAGCGGTATAGGGCCAAAGATCTTACTTAGAATTTTTCTCTCGAACACTCCCAAGGCAGCTACATCGGTGCCTAACAACGTATATGTTTCTGCTTCTGCTTCTGTTTCTTCTTGTAAAATGTTAAATTCGTCGCGTGAGAGAGGTGGGTCTCTACTACTCAATTGACTATTGTGACCATAATAACACCTGCTGGCAAGAGTGATTCTATGCTTTATCTCAAGACTGGCATCAATGCTGCCGGTAATGACAGTGCCAAGATAGATGAATTCATTCAGCTCATCGAATATATAGTTATCAACCGTAACCGGATTTAATACGCCGCACGTCCATAATTATCGAATACACATACTTCGTCTTGCCTCATTTACCGTTAGACCCATTTTGGCAGAATTTTGTCGATGGTACTGAAGGCAGCAGTGACATCTCGCTTGGTACAAACACTCTTTAGAAATTATCATTAAGGTCGAATGTAATCAAAAGCAGTGCACAACGGGCATATAAATTTTTCACATTCAAAATAATGCAAATGCAGAAAGGGGCCAAATTCGCCTGAGTGGTCTGTTGTCTCAATATTAAGAAATGATCCTCAAAGTCTATTTGCAGTAGGTGTCTCGAAAACTTGGGATTTTGCCTTCTGATTAGTTGTGGTTTACAAATAAATCTCGAAGTGAGACTCTCTTATCTTTGATATGGCACCCAGAGGTGAAACGCAGATTTAAAAACTCGTCTCCGCTTGAGCAAGTAGCATGTGATCGAACTATAACAAAAAATGCCGCTAAATTTCAGCATTTGGTCGACTCACAACGGACAATGTCGCTAAATTTCAGCTTTCTTTAGTACGGTGACATTACAATATAGTCGTCATATATAACTCCTTTGGTTTATGTCACTCAAATTTTTCAGATACGCTAGTTCCATAGAAAATTTAATTTTAACTTCATACTGATTTTTTTCTTCCTCCGTCACTCCTCTAGGGAGCATATTTGGCTTTTCACAATCATTGCTTTGTTTTGGTTTCATTAATCAAATTGATTTTGCAAACTAAATAGATGATGAATCCACTGTAGCTCCCTCCATATGATTCTGCGTAGTGGTGAGGATCTTTGCTAATCTTTACTTTAGCATCATAATTTTGTTCCAGTAGGTGGCGTCTTTTCCTGATCATTCGTCTGATGTTTGTCACCATCGCCAGAGGAAAGCTGGAAGACCAGGAGGCTTCTTCTTTAATTTTTAGATGGAGTTGGTTGGAGGAAAAAATGAAGTCTCTTTATTAAGCACTCGAAACGAGTGTCCTCTGCTAGGGCTCGAATCTGGCTCGATTGTGTTGTTATGCATACGCTCTAACCACTACACCACGCCGCCCCCACTTGATACAGATATTGTGACGATTATTCATCGATGAGAATACCATAGTGACAATAGTATTATAGGCGATAACTTTTAAATTTGTTGTTGTTTTTTTTTTTTGGACGCATGATTTTAAGCCGCTTATAATGATATTATTGTCTTGATAGGATCGTGCACTTTTAACGCCATAAATTGTGTAAGTGGGTTCTACGCCCTAAGTCACAATTCAAAAATCTCTTACAGTGAAAGTTTTTGGGGCGTTGATAAATACATGGCGCTAATACCCCTCATTCAAAACGATTTTTGAAAAAAAATTTTTTTGTTCATTACTTCTCTTGAAAGCACATTTGCCACGAAGCATCTTTACGTTGTTTCAGTTTCACTTGCTATGTAATTTGTCTCACAGCTAAGCCAGTGATCTTAGCTATGGTGTCTAAAAACAACGCTTCCTATGTATTTGGTTTTCCACGGGAGGTGGAGTCACTTGACCTTTTTATGGTATTTTTGTAGTTGATGTTGGGCCTTTTTTCATTACGAAGGGCTCAGAGTAACTTTTCGATAGATCATTTAGTGAGGGGAACGAGCTTATTAATTACTTAAAATTAGAAAAAAATTTTATTGTTGAACCTGTATTGCTGTAGTTTTTGCATACATGACCTATGCATTGATAAAAGGCAACCAACTCTTTTGAAATTTAGTTCCGATGAGTTTTTCAATATTCCTCAATGCTTTTTCCAGGTTGCTCAACATCCGCTAATATTTGATTTCTTTCTACTAAAGAAGAATAGAAAAAAAATTAAATTCCTTTATAATCAGCTAAATCAAGCCAAAGTAAGAGTAACATTTGCCTAAAGTGGGTTTAACCTAAGCATTCATTACCCCAGTTTCTTAGTTGGCATACATGAAGTTTTAAAGTAACTGTCTAAGTTGTCTTAGATGGCAGAAATTAATTTTGTCTTACAGTCGTTCGTTTATAATTGAGTCCTAAAGAAAATACCTTTAAAAATCATTGTGATTTAGTTGGCAACGGCAAGGTGCGGCAGTCAAAGTTCTGTATCGTACGGCATGTAGTCGACTCATAACCGACAATGTCTCAAATTTTAGAATGACTTCGACTCGTAGCAATGTAGCTAAATTTCAGCATGATCTTGACTTACTGCAGACAATATAGCTAATTTTCAGCATGAAGTCGACTCATAACAAACAATGTCATTAAATTTCAGCATGTGGTCGACTTATAAGAGACAATGTCCCTGAATTTCAGCTTTATTTAGTATGATGACAATCAATGAGGTGTTCATACATAACTTTCTTTGTTTGTGTCATTGTCACAAGGATTGATCAATGCAATATTTCATTTATAATAATTTCATAAGAATTTTAACTTGATACTGATATTGTGACGATGATTTATCGATGAAAATATTGTAGTGACAATGTCTTTCAAATTCGCCATCCATCCATCAGTCGCACAAATTTCATCTAAAAAAGTAGGTAAAATGCAATTTTAGGATCTGGCTGTTATCTCAGGATTGCAAAAAAAAAAAGTTTTTTTTTTACACCTGGCATGTTAAACAATATGTCAGCAATCTCATACCACCCCCTTTTACTTTTTAATAGACTCTTTAAAAAAGACGAAAATTAAACAACAACAGAAACAAAATTCCTCCGCATAATGTAATACAAACAAAGTGCAATTTTAATATTCAGAGCGTTAATATACGTATGTACAAAGCATGTATATGTATATGGTATATACTCATATAAATTTGTATGTTTATGTCTACATACAAGCACATATTTCTTATATGCGTGTATGTAGACGTTTTGCCATAAATTTTATGCATTTGATAGTTTGCTTTAGTATTCCCTGCATGATTTACAACTGCTTTAAGGGACATATACTTTAATGAGATTTTATTAAAGGCACACACACAGACACACACTTATACACGAAGACGAATTAACACACCTCTCCTGCATGTAAATGTATATGTAAATACCGCAAATGTGTATTCGGGGAGCGGAATAAGACAGCAGAAGGTAAAAGGCACGCACGTTGTTGAGTAATATGATGGCATTTTAATAAATTCATTCCTAAAAGAAAAATTTTTAAAGTTCTTCTTGCCTGGCTTAGCAGCACAATGACGACTGATTGCTATTTAAAAAAGCCTACAAGTAATTCATTGAAATTCTGTTCGAAAATTTTGTTTTTGTATGTCAAAGTCATACGCAGACACTGGATGATGATAATTGGCTTTTCTTTTTAAGCAAATAAGGATGTGTTCTAAAGCAAAGTTATTACATGTCACGTTATAAATAAAATTTTGTAGAGAAAACTATGAAGTAGAGAGTGGATGAAAGTATAAATTACATAATAATTTTAAAATCAATTTTAATTAGGGAAGAGAAGCTAAATAACTGCTAGTAGTCTTTAAGGCATTTCTTTGTAAGCCATTGTTGCTTTAATTGATTACATAAAAGACCTAAATTCTATTAAATTGAGATTTAGTTTGCAGAAGCACTACTAAATACGAGGGTTGTTAAACAGTAAATTGACCTTTACTTTTCTCAAAATAATACTTATTTATTCATTGGTCTTCTTTAGCTCTAATGGTGATCAAAACTTATTGACATCAATCGTAACAAATCGCCGTCTTATAACGGATCTGTTCAGAGAATTAACATTGCAAGAAATCAAACATGATGATCAGCCAAAATTTAATCACCGTCAATGATTAGTTAGCAGTTGGATTATTGTCAGACTAATAAAATGATTTCATCACAGTATTCGCAAAAAACACTGAGCCCTAATAATACTTTTTTTAATTTTTTCTCCTTTTTTTTAAAACACTACTCCACTACTACTAACCTCTTTTCAGGAACTCTACCTTGTTCGGCCTCTCGGCCTCATCAGTGGCTCTGTCCTTGTTGGGGTATCACAATGGGCCGTATGGCCTCCAAGTGAACTCGCGGAATACGAGCGACCCATTTAACCTATAACACTACTGCATACTTGATTTCCAGTAGTGATACTTCTGAAAAAACCAATTCGTCATTAATATCAATCGTTAGTTACTGAGTTATGAGCATGTGATAGTTCTTCTGTTTCAAAGCATGAGATGACCGAGACACCGTGATTATCAGCAGTTTTTCTAATAATGATACAATATTTCTGCAACAAAATTTTCTTCATTTTTAGTTATTGGCACAGAGCTTTCTGAAAGAGATTGCTTGTGGCTGCTGCCATGACTAAAGAACTCAAAAATACATTGTTGAGAATGTGTCATGTGTTCAACTTGCTTACCCGTCAATGTTTGACCATATAAGTAGTATGGTGCTTTTAACACCGGTTTCAATGCAGCTTAACATCGTAACCATGGCCTTTCTGTGCGAGTTGTGTTAGAAACGCACACCAAGACGTATAGCTTCAAAAAAGCCGCACTCAGTCACTGGAAAGGAACCAGTGCTCACAAAGTTTCTGGCGTTTATGGTATCAGAATACGGCATCTGAACCTATCTTTCCCATTTACCCAAGGTGTGGTCAAGGAGAGTATATTATGTCTGAGCGCCTACTTCTTGCATTTGTAGTTTATGAATTTGCTATTGAGTCTATTCTTGAGTCTTTATCTGGCCTAAAATCCACGCATCTGCCAGAGTCTGATGGGGTTCCTGCCTGTATCTTGAGGAATTGTGCTGCCGTTTTGAGCGGTCCTTTACCATATATCTCTAAAAAGTTTTTGGAGATAGAACACTTTCCTCTTATTTGGAAGAGGTCTTTTATATTTATTTTGTATAAGTCCAGAAGCAGATCAAATATATCGAATTATAGGCTCAGTACAATTCCCAAGTTAATGGAGAAATTGGTGACATTAGCTCTATTTTCAGACGAATACTAAAGGATAGGTAAACAGTAACTAATCTTCTTGAATTTACTACGAGGGTTTTTCGTGGCTTTGTTGCTGATTCTCGAACGAATGTTACTTATACCGATTTTAGATAGAGTTAATCACAGGATGTTGCTTCATAAACTGACACTGATAGGTGTTCCTGATAGACTGTTACCTTTCTTTCAGGACTCAGAAAGTGTTGTTTCGGATCTTCCTGGGGTATTTTCTGACTATAGTGTTCTTATGTACGCCGATGGTATTAAATTATTTTATACTTCTAAGGATATTTTTGGTCAGACTGTTCTGCAACAGATTATTGATGGCTTCGTTGATTGATGCAAAATTAATTTAATGGATCTCAACCTGGGAAAATGCATATGGTTTTTTCCCGCAAGAGTGTAATTCCGTTCGAATATGCAACTAATTCTTGCCCGTTAGAGACCTTTACTACCTTTCGTGTTATTGGATAGGAAACTTTAATTTATTGATCATATTAGTATGATGGCCAGTAAGGCTCGAGCTGTTCTAAGTTTTGTAATAAGATGGGCTAGGGAATTCACTGATCCTGATAGAACCGTTCCATAAAAAAGTTGTTGCGGGTGTCGCGGTATAGTGATTAGAATGCAAGCGTAACAACACAAGCGAGCCAGGTTCGAGCTCCAGCAGAGGACATGACGAAATAATTTAATTATAGTTTCGTTTCGAGTATTTAATAAAGAGGCTTCAACATTCCCTGCAGACAACACCATCTAACCTGACCTGACGTTCCAGCTTTCATCTGGCGATGACAACAAATATCAGACAAATGATCAGTTAAAATCGCCACCTACTGAGAAAAAATTACAATGCTAAAGTAAAGATCATCACCAAGCAGCAAGGATACTCACCACCACCACGCAGTCGATATGGAGAAGGCTACAGTGAATTAGCTTCAAAAATCAACTTGATTAATGAAACTGAAACAAAGTAATGAATGCTTTGTGGAAAGCCAAAAGTGATGGAGAAAAAAAAACACTAATGGCTCAAAGATGAGATGTGGTGTTGGATCCGTAGTATTCATGTTGGGAGGCTAAGTCCTCATTTATACGAGGAAATTGTTTCCTCGTATAAACGCGCACTAACCTGAATCACCAGTAAAGTCTTCCTGAAATATTGGCCATTAAGGAAACATGCTTACTACTATATCGTGGACAGCCTCCATATCGCAGGTTAGAAAAGGTTGCATGATACCCTATATCAGTCAGGAAGCTTGCTGTGCAGCGCCACTTGCGGCCATCCGCAATCTAATGACGAATTTGGAAATTACCAGATGCTTGGAACACTGGAGTGCTCAGAGGGGACTTCGTCGCACTATGGTGGCGGTCAGTCCGCAGTTTGGCCGTCGCTCTGAGGTTCTCAAGTATGGCAGGCCGGACTTGAAAGTCCTAACGAACCGCTGTAGTCTAAGAGTGCATCTGAAAAAGATGGCGGTCACAGATGTAGATGTTTTTAGACTGTGCTCACAGGCATCAGAAACAGTGGAACACATATTGCGTGAATGTGGGGTTTTTGACAGGTTTAGGTGGAAATGTTTAGGTATGTCTATATGGTCACACTGGGTGACATATCCACTATATTGGTTTCAGACCCACTGATGTTCATTAGGAAGGCAAAAAATTTGCTGAACAAACTATAGACCGGAAGGGGCACAATAGATCCTATGAGTCGCAGTGTAGTCCAATAATGCCTGGACGGTATGATGATAATGATAATAATAATATATCTCGCATATATGGGGTTTTTTTTGTACATTTTTTTTTTATGTAGTGTTTTAATTAACTAGCATTCTATACATGGACACTCTCGAAACATAAACATGGCGAAATAATGAAACCGAGTTCGAGGAATTTGATATTCATGCTATTCTGCATGGCTAATAGATATTATTTTGTCTTATATATGACAATAAAGGCATGTATGTACACATGTATGTTTGTTTGTTTGTTCATTATAGCCAGCTAAACGGCTAAACCGATTTTCTTAAACTTATCTTATCCTCTCTGTATGTCTGAAAGGAACTATACACACAGAAAAAAATCATTGTAATATCAATTAAAACGAGGTCGATTCAACATTTTTTAATAATAATTTTGCTTCATTATCGTTTGATGTAAAAACATGTGGAAATCATGTTAAATTAATATTGTGATTCTAAGTGAACCAAGTGATAGTAATGTGAAATCCTTATTGAATCAAGATTGCGAAAAGTTAAAATAACATAAGTTTCATATTGAATCAATACAAAATTAATATTTAATTAACTATGAAATAACTTAAAACTGATATATAAAATAACATGAAAACATATTGAAATATCATGAAATTTTATTCCGACATTTATGCTAAACTTGTTATATATGGACCATATCTACATGAAGAACTTTAGGATATATCAACATTTATGTCCATAAGCATATAAAGCAAGTTTGTAAATGTATAATATACATACATAAAGCATATACAATATACGAATATTTATGTTCGATACATACACATTCTTATTTCCCCAATTTTTGGAAATGGATTATATGGTCCACATACACATAACTCTTTAGATGGAGTGTTGGTTTGTTAAAAATCAGCATTATTTTTTATTTATTTATTGACTTGAAAATGTATAGAACAAAAACTTTTTAAACAAAAAATTTTGAAAATGAAAACAAATTTACATGCATACTTATCGAGCTGTAACCGCCAAAAAGACGTAAGCGAAAAAAACAAATTTTGCAGACGAAAACTTTTTTAAATATTTTTTGCTCTAGTGTAGTACATAAGACTTTTTTGTTTTTGCTGTAAAATCATAAGAGTACATTTTGGAGCTATAAAATTTTGTGTGTTGGTAGGAAAGATCGAATACTATAGACTTTTATCAAAAACCGAAAATCTATGATCATGGCGCTTACGTCTTTTTGGCAGTTATGGCTCGATATACATACGAGAACATATGTTAGTATATACAAAAAATTTAAGGCATAATTCGATGAAATAATATAAAATAAAAATTTATTTTTTTTGTTGTACGTAAACAATGTAAAATTAACATTAAATCATTTTATTTTTACAACGGAAAAGATTAAAATAAATATGCATAATTTTATGTTAACATGATCAACAATAATAATATTAAAACAACATGTACAACTATTAACTTAATATGAAACAACTTTAAATTAAATTTTTTTTTCAAAAACTGACAAAAATTAAAATTAAAATTTTTTCATGTTGATTTTACGTTGGGTATTTTATTTTCTGTGTGTAGCCTATATAAATTTAAAAAATTCCAACTGTGCGATACCATGCCCATACAAAGTGTATATTTATTTTTCTATATCTCCAAAATTGTAACAGAAAGATTCTTTAACTATATTCATAGTCAGATAAAAAGTGGGCGAAATTGGACAA
This sequence comes from Wohlfahrtia magnifica, assembly GCA_023159175.1. NCBI lineage: Eukaryota > Metazoa > Arthropoda > Insecta > Diptera > Sarcophagidae > Wohlfahrtia > Wohlfahrtia magnifica. The sequence goes on along the minus strand of JAKWBJ010000212.1, from coordinate 1,897,428 downwards.
GTGGGCGTGGCACATTCCATTCATATTAAATGTGCAATTTTTTATATGTGTCTAACAACAATAAAAGTTTTGTTATTGTGCCACATCAGCCAAAAAGCGGGAAAAATTCCAAAAGCCTGTAATGCACAAAGCATACCGAATATGTATGTATGGACTTCTCTCAGTCAATGAGCTGCACATGACTCTATTTGTAAACTCACCGAAAGGGACATACAGTTTAACGCCGAACGGCAAATGCATCAGAGAAGTATTCAATAGTAGTAATACTCTTAACCAGTCACTAGATAGTGTTATGAGGTGAAACCGCTGTTGATAAACTTTTTCTTTTTTCATGTGGTTTGTCCTGGTACTTAACCGATGACTTTCTGGTTGGTAGGCGGGTGTCTTTCCTACCATATCTCAGCGGCACCATTATCGGTTTAAATTTGAATCAGCGGTTATTTCGAATCTGGCAACACTTATGTCATTTTATTCTGTCACAAAATGCAGTATATGGAAATGAATCGTTTTAAGTTTCATCAACATTGGGATTTATTGGAAATTTATTTCCAAAATAAAGACAATTGATTGGAAATTGACAAGAAAAAATTTGCAAAATAAAAAGCAAAAAAATTTTAAAAATCATATTTTCGGGTGAAGCTTATTTGCACCTTGGTGGGTAGATTAATAGCAAAATTGCCGTAGTTTGGGGGTCAAAAAACTCAAACGTGGTCTTACAGAAATCAATGCACCCATTTCGAGTGACTGTTTGGTGACGCATGTGGAGCGGAGGCATTATGGGCCCATATTTCTTTGAAAATGAGGACGGCGCAACGATTACGGTCAATGTAGACACCTATCGCACCATGATAACCGATTTTTGGTGCCCGTTCTTCATGGTATTGATATGAACGATGTTTGCTTTCAACAGAATGCTGCAATTTGCCACACATCGCATGCCACAATCCATTTATTGCGTCAAACGTTTGATGACCCTTTAATTAGCCGAAATGGTGATGTCAGTTGACTGCCAAGAAGCTGCAATTTGACACCGTTGGACTGTTTTCTTTGGTGCGCCGTTAAAGATAAGTGTTATGCCGACAAACCAGAGACCGTTGAGAAGTTGAAGGCCATCATTAGTGATGCCATTGGCAAGATAGAACCCCATGCGCTCGAAAAAGTTCTCGAATATTGATGTGATCGAATGGAGTACTGTGAGGCCATCCGCAGTAGCCATATGAATGAAATAATATTTCACTTCTAACCCGAACAATTGTTCTTCAAAACAACAAAAATAAATTTGGCAAAATTTTAAACCGTTTTTGTTTTATTGCATTTTTAAATTTAAACTTTTAAATGGCCCACCCTATACTATATAAAAAATAATGTGTGTTTTTGTTTGAAGGCTGTATATATGTAAAAACAGTAGATTCTGCAGTGTGTTTTTGGAACGATCTATAGGCTATATTAAATGTTAGGGTTTGAACCGGAAGGGGATAAAATGGGGGAAAATGGTCAAAATAATAATAAAGATAATGATTAAGATGTGGGTATCGAAGCATGTCGAGTTTTAGATAGTTTTAACCCTCAATTCTGTCTTTATTTTCGTGTTCTCCAAATTTTATATTATTTTTTATTTAAAAGAAAAATTAACTAAATGAAGCAAAAATTTGTGAAAATATATTTAATTATTACACAGTGCAACAAAAATTAACGAAGTTTAAATACCTGGGAAATGACACCACTTTTCTGATAGGCGGTGTCGAGTAGAACAAGGATCTGTTTTTGGAAAACACCTCCAAAATCTCGAGTTATGGGATAAAAAAAAGGTTTTTCGGACTTTCTTGCAATTATCAGCTAATAACTTTTTCCCATATTTTTTAAGTTTAGATACGTTTTTGCCAACTTTGGCTAAAACCCGGGTTTTTTTAATAACTCAGCCAACCGGGTTTTATTGGGTTTTTTGGGTTTTATTGGATTTTGTAACTGTTTCCTAACTTCGCTCAATTCGACAATATTCTCAACACATACGAAATTCCATATTTCTTTTGAATGATGGTTTGTGTTGACTGCCAAGGTATTTAAACCAAATTTAGAAACTTCGACTTTAACCACTCTCAAGATATACAAAAACCATTATTTAATTTACATGGAAATGGGCATGGTAAACTTATCCGATTCCGCCCACTTTTTAACTGATGTTTTGTACTATCTAAGAAGTCATTTAGACCAAATACATAACCTTTCATTCTTATTATTTTCTAGATATACAAAAATTCATATTAATTTTGTATGGCAGATGCAACACCCACTTATTCAATTTCGCCCATATTTCGGTTGATGATATGTATTAACTACTGAGTTATTTACATCAAATTCGGAACCTTCCACTATTACCGTATTAAGGATATTCAAAAATCAATATTTACTTGGTATGGGAGGTGCTACTCCCAACTATCCAATTCGGCCAAATTTTTGACTGATGATTTGTATTGACTACAAATTTAGGCAATCTTACTATTAATAAAAATCTTAAATGGGCGTGACACCACCCGGTTGAAAGCTTTCTACATATGGTTTTTATATACACAGTATTAAAAATATTTCCTAACTCACACAAAGTTTAAATGATATAAGAAATTTCGTTTTCAAGTAAAACTTATGCAATACAAAGTGGTTTACTATAACGTCAATAACTCGCGAACTAATGAACCCACTAAAACCGCATATATATAAAAACTTTGGTATTGAATATACTTTTCGGGCTGACAAAATAAAATCGGTTGGCGAATTTCATAGAACAACAACATTCTATAATCCTCTTTTATATATATAGGTATTGCAATTTAACACTCTTGGTCGGATCAAAGAGGTTTTGGATACTATGGGCTGCTAAAGCTGGCTACAATTACTTCGCTTGAACCGTACATTGTGAGGAAAACGGCCGGAATACAAACACAGACATAATTAAGTTATACTTTTGCATGACAACGCTCGGCCTCATATCGCAAAAGATGCCAAACGACTGCCAGAAACGACCAAATGCCGCACCCTGATGATTCGCTGTTTTACGGACACAATATCTTTTACGATTTTACCGAGTCAATTCTTTTCAAGAAATGTAAAATCGCCTTCAAAGTTCGATCGCTTCAAACTATGACCAGTTTTTCTGAAACGGGATTCGGAAATTGAGTTAGATGTGGAGAAAGGATGTAAACAGTAATTTGACAAATTTTTGTTTTGATTAATTTCTTACTTTTTTACCCACCCGGTTTTTTTGTTAATATAATACCCAATAACACCCGGGTGGGTTTGATTGGGGTACCCAGTGGGTTGCCACCCCTGGTTTTTGCGCACTATTTTATATCAAAACTGTAATATTCTTTAATTAATTAAGGAATTATATTATGTTATGAGTCAAAATAAGTCTTACAGCTTATTAAGCTTTTTCGTAATGCAACTCATGAAAATATCATAAAATTTTCAGCAAACTGGTGTTTTTTATTACTTTGTAACTGTATTTTTAAAAAATGTTTAAAATTTTGTAATACGATTATGATTTTTTCATTCATTCATCATTTGCCAGGTGTTTTTTTTTTTTTTTTTTTTTGTCGCACCGTATTATTTAAAACATCGAACAGAACAAAATAAATTTTTACTCTATTGAAAAACGAGGCATAGCTAGTTAATTATAGAAACGGGAATTTGGTATTCGTCGATTAAACGAAGTTGTCCGATAAAGGCGTAAATTTAAATGTACCATTCAAGGGTTAAATACAGAAAAACTTTCCTACAATAATATATTAAAGGTACTCTTAATTAAGTAAAGGTACTCTTTAAGTAAAACACAACAACAACAAAATTGTCATTATACAGTATAAGTCCTTCTTATAAACTCTTGTGTAAAAGTTTAATTTCCTTCGTTTTTCTTTTCTTTTAAACTTAAAATTTCTTTCAAAGCTCCAAAATGTGAAACTATAAAATTTGTCCTTTTTTTCCCTTTTATTATCCTGCTGTATAATTCATGGGAATTTAACAGTCATTTAATATTCCAGCATTGACATATTTTCATCATGTCATTTTCCTTTGCATTTCTTTCATTTTTCTTTTTATCAAACTCGTGCTAGTGCTCTTTGTTAACAGTGTTGCTGCCGCAGTTACTGCTCCATTTACCAGCAGCTTGTTATTTTGGGATTTTTTTTTATTATCATATCGAGGTTTTTTTTCTTTTCTTTAAATTTTTTGTTTGGACTGTTTTTCGTTCTGCATTTTTATGCAGCTCTTACGATAAATTACTGAAGTACCTTCGTTAGAAAAAAAGGCGAAAAAAGGAAAAGGTGCACAAGAATTGAAGTTTATCACACTTTTGTAAAATGTTAAAACGTGCAGAAAAGTAGATAAACTTCAACTTTGATGCACAAAATGAACTAAAGATGTGTCAATACCAAGAAACCATTAAGGTGGCCAACTTAATTTGTTTGCCTTGCAGTCCGTTGCACGTAAACGTAAAGCTATAAAATTACCATTATTTATTGCCTGCTTAATAGCTAACGTGGGCTGAAACTCAAAGGGTGTGAAAAATGGCAATAGAGTGAGGAAGTTCATAAAAATTACAACAACAAAATTAATTGTTTTATTTTGTATATGTAATGCATAGATGATGGTTTCAAATACAGAAAGAAACGGTTAACCGAGACGAATTTCTTTAAACCCTATATAGTGTGTCCTACTAGGACTTAGACTTGCTCGGCATTCTTGTTTGATAGTTACATACATACGGTTAAGATAGAAGTGCTTGTGGATTTATTGCAGTAGGAATCAAATTTGCTGCAAATTAAAAAATTTTGCTGAAAAGAAAAGATAGTGGAGTACGTATACACTCAGAGCAAAAAATTGTTTAAAAATTATCCTTGCAGCTCAAATGACCGTAACATATTTTCTCCAACTACGACTGCCAAGGCTTTCAAATGGCTCCTAGTTATCCTGTGGGAATCAACTTCTTTCTCCACTTATATTTACCAAGTGTGGGCTGGTCTTTGGATTTTTTGACTTTCGTGTGGGTTCCGTTTTATGGCCAGTTTCGCTATGTCTCGCCAAGGGGTTTGCTCAAGGTATGTCTAGGGCGGGCAATTTAAAAATTTAAATATGAACCAGTGGTTATTTTGAATTTGGCAATACTTTTGTCATTCTATTCTGTCACAAATTTCAGTATATTATTTCCACAAAACGAAATGAATTGATTTAGGCTTGAACAACGTTGGCATTTATTGGAAATTTATCATCATTTCAAATCATCTAGTTTTCAGAGGATTATCTTAAAATAATTCTATGATGATTATGCGTTGAACAAAATATCGGCCAAATGCTCGCCACGGCTTCGGTGGCATAACTCTATCCGTCGGTCATATTATCATTGACTCTGAGATATAATTGAGGTTCAATGTCGTTTATGTGCCGAAATATCTCAACCTTTAGCTCTTGAATTGTTGGCTTATGGGTGTAGGCGTTTTCTTTTAAATATCCCCAAAGAAAGAAATCTAACAGTGTCGACCTATTAACATCGCCACGTCATGATATAACACGGCCGTTGAATTTCTCGCGCAAAAGAGCTATTGTTCCGTTGGCTGTGTGGCAAGTGGCACCATCCAGCTGCAACTACATACCGACCGGTTCATCTCATCAATTTCTGGCCGCAAGAAGTCCGTTATCATCTCGCGATAGCGAACACCATTCGCGATAACTGCTTGGCCGACTTCATTTTCGAAGAAGTATGGTCCGATGACGCCGCTAGCCCATATGGCGCACCAAACAGTCACTCTTTGGGAATGGATCGGCTATTCAATAATCACTCGTAGATTTTAATTTGACAAAATGCGGCAATTCTGTTTGTCAACGAATCCACTGAGGTGAAAGTGTGCCTCGTCGCTGAAGATCTGTCTGTTCAACTTACCTTTCGGCGTATTGACGACGCTTGAAATGGTCATTAGGCTTCAGCTCTTGAGTCAATTTAACCTTGTAAGTGAATAAATTCAAATCTTTATTCAAAATGCGTATCAGTGATGTTACTGAGATGTTCAATTGTTGGTTACGACAACTAGTCGAGGTTGACGGCTCTTCTGCCACACTATCGCGAATAACAGCAATATTTACCACAGAACAAACTGGGCAAGCATGCACAGGGGTTAGCTGAAATCTGTGCACAATTCTCCCGATTGTGAACAATTTTGATCGATTATGCTGACCAAAAAAATCACGAAATACACGAAGTGCACGGAATGCATATTGATATGAACACCCATTTTCGTGAAAGGCTCCAACAATCTTAAGGCGCTGCTTAATTGTGTACCTCTCCATGGTTGAATTTGTCAAACACTGAAACCATGAAATGTCATATTAAGTTGGGCAAAAAACTTGACGTTCAGGTGTGACTCACAATTAACATCGCGTACTATGGTTGGACCACCCTTTACGTAATACAGCGTACGGAGTCAGCAATACGAATAAGTGCTTTAAACTCAACCAGAGTTATACGACTGCTGAAAGTCCATTGAGAAGACAAAAATGTGAAATTTTTACTTCTACGGAGAATTAGTTGAATATGTGGGCAGACATCTACAGTGGCAAGCTTGTTTTAATTGGTCACATCACTGATATCATCTGCGATTTTGAAGCACTTGTAAGTATTTTTGTGCGCCTCTGAGGTATGGTAGTTAAGACACCAGCATACCAACCAAGAGGTCCTCGGTTCAACACATACCATCTGAACAAGAAAATAAATTTTTCTATAGCGAGTAACGGGTTATAAGTATTGCTACCAGAGTAGAAAGAGTGCTCGAATTGAATGCGTTCGTAACGAACGATTCGTTTTGAGAGCCAAATTGTAAAAGAATATAAAATACGAATCGCGAGAAGAATCAAAAACAAAAGAATTTGAAAATGAAATTCGGCACGCAAACCGAGTCGAAAAGCATCAAAACGAGCAATTCTTTTTAGTAAATGTTGTTTGTGTAATATAAAACACACATGTGTGTGATACTTATTGGTCGCTGCACACAAAATATATGCACATACAGACACACATACGAATTCATGGCCATACGCATTTAACACTAGAAAACTTGGTATATTGTATACCTAGATTGCCCAAAAGCAGTCAATATGACTGCAATGTGAAAGCATAACTAATGTGTAAAGAAATTTGTTTAAAATTAATTTATAATTTTTTTTAATATTATTTACAGTTATAAGTATATACAGTTATAAGTAAATAACTCACTTCTATTCGATATTTCTTTCATGAATTTAGGGCGCAAAAGAAATAAAATAAGCAACTTATTAGAACAACTGTCACTGCATAAAGATCCGAATAACATGTATTAACTTAGCTTATTGAATACCTGCAACTTAAGATATAACGGTAATCGAAAAAAGGAATACTGTTATATCAATACAGAGCCGAATTATTTATATAATAAACTTACTCGATTCAATAATAAGAGTCATTTGATTATTTGAAATTTCCAATTCTTTTTTTTAATTAAACAAAAAATTACAACAATTTTTAATTATATTTCTTATTTATGCTCACGAGTCAGTCCAGCAAAAAATATGATTCGTGCTCACGAATTAAAAACTAAAACTCACGAGCACGAGTCATAAAACAAGCGAACCATAGAAAATTCTGCTCACGAGCCAAGTTACTACGTACTATGATTGCTACTATTGAAAAATTCTCTCATGCATTCGCCGTTCTCTGTCTTCCTCCATGGAATGTTTAGGAATTATTATTATAGATATTGCTGACATACTGAGATGTTGAGATCTTTAAAACCATCGTCAGTGTCAAATCCAAGACGAAGCGTTATTAACAGCTTAAATAATCCATCTCCTCATTCGTAACTTTTGGGAATATAAAAGTATAAACGGCAAGTTGAGAGGATGAATACTATGGAGTAGAAAGAAAGACCTGGACGTGTTATTACTTTATGGTGCATGCCGACAAAGCGCTTTATAATTTCGGAAATTTGATCGTTGCTCGGACTTGCAACTCCTGACGGATTTGCTTATTTTCTAAAAAGCATGCCGATCACGGATGTGGATGTTTGTAGACTGTGTTCACAGACAAAAGAGACGGCGGGACCCATATTGTGTGAATGTAGACTTCTTGATAGGTTCAGATGGTGATGTTAGAGGAAACATATCCACCATTAGGATTTCAGTTCTGCTGGTGTTCATTAGAAGGGCAACAGATCTGCTAAACATTCTGTAGACCAGAAGGGGCAAAATAGATCCCAACGGTCGTAGTGTCCTGCATAAGTACCTGATCAGAATGATACAATGGGCGAAATTTATTTAGCCGCATATTAAAAACTTTTAAAAAACTAGCTTTTTTAAATTAATTAAAACTTGATCACAACGGTAATTGAATAATAAAAAAATAATGACTAATTGAATAATATTATTTTCTGGCGCTAAATTTATTTTGCCGTAGTTATGTTTAATGAGTCGTAACGGTAAGTTCTATTAAAAAACTTTAAATCCTTCTATATTATTTATTAACCACACATTATTCTAAACAACTAAAAATTCGATTTTTTAGCTTTTGTGGACAGATTTGTTAAAACGGTACGCGAAAAAGTACTAATTGAAGTGGAAAAGAGCCAAATAGATGTTTTGAAGAAATATGGCCTTTCAAATAGAGTAATAGTAAGACAAATTAAAAAATCAGAGAATGTTGTAAGAAATTATCTGAAATTAGGTGATAAATATGGAGTGGGATGTAAGAAAACTAGACGAAATACGAAACTGACTCTACGTCAAAAAAAAAATACAATTAACGGGCTACTAAAAATCGATTTATGCATCACAAATTGTGGCTAAATTGAAGCTTCTAGTTGGGAAACGCGGTATACAGCCGATCTTGAGTGCTAGTCAAACAATAAAGTAAAAGAGAGTTATAGAAAACCCCAGTTGACAGCTAATCATAAAGTGGCACGGTTGGCATTAACAAAGATGCACACGGCGTAGACTGAAACTTAGCATTTCGGCGGATAAGAGTTTTGAAAAAAAATTGCTTAATAAAGTAGTGAGTGCAACAACAACAACATGAATACATATTTCGGATAGTGGTTGTTGTGCCACTGTTGGCGACATACAACAACAACAATAAAATCAAGGAGCAGTAGGAGCAAGTGCAAAAATAAATCTAAACGTCGCCGTAATCAAGCCTTGTTTAAGGGTAAGAACATACAAAACATTCGCAAATTATACACGGCTGGTAATATTTCTATTAAATTATGCTTCGTTCAACCAAAAATGGGCTCCGAAATGTTGAAATACTGGATGTCATTTTAATTGAATACTTAGTACGTAAAATGGCAATTATATGTCAACAAGATAACGCCAGTATTCATGTATCAAGTAAGTCGACGAAGTTCTTTTCATCACGTTCTATATCTCTGATGAAATGGTCAGCAAGAAGTCCGGACTTAAACCCTATTAGAAACGTTTGTGGCATCATTGCAATAACTGTGTATGGGAAGCAGTGTTCAACTGTTTAAGAGTTAAAGACTGAACTTGGACATAATTAATAAGTACGATACCTACTCGGATTTTTCAAATTATTAATAAAAATATAGGCTCCACAGACTATTGAATATATAAAGTTTTTAAGGTTTTTGTTGTTTAAATTATTATTTTTTTATAAGTTACTACTATGCGTCTAAGTAAATTCGCACCTAAAAATGAATTTTTTTATGATCATTTATAATAATCTTTTCAGAAAAAGTTGAAAAATGGATTTTATTTTTAGTTAATTTATTGCAAATAAAATGAATACAAAAACAACTTTACATATATATTATTTGTTATTTCTTCAACAAAATTCTAATAATATCATATGCGGCAAATAAACTTCGCTTACTGCAATAATACCAACGGAAAACTACCTAGCTAGCAATACCTATTGAAAAATTTTAAAATCTAAAAACAACACCTAACAACCAACTATAAGAAAAAATGCAGAAATATCTGTCAAATTACATTTGTTGAAATATTGCCATTATGTTAACTGCTTTAAAAAGATGGTCTCCTTTGCATAAATTTCAGATCTAATTTTTTCAAAGAAATTCTTATTTATTTACCATTCCTGTTGAATTTAAACTCTGTTGCACTCTGCATAATTATTTATGATTTTTTTTTATACCAAAAATTCTATACAAATTTAAATCAAGATCATGGAAAGAGATTTGATTTAAAAATAATAAAAAATAAAACGAATAACTGTTAATGCTTTCGGTAACAAGAACCATAGATTATTATTTAAAAAAAATATTTAAGGAAAAGAAAAAATATATGAAATTTTTTTTACAGTATTTTTATATTTAATTTGATATTTTTCAAGTTTTAAAAATTCACGACACCGCCTTAATAAAGTCTTAATTATATTACCCTTTAAGCTACTTTTATATCTTCGTTCTCCATTAAAGAAGTGTTTTAATATTCTTAAGAAATGAAAAATAAAAAGAGTAACGAACATTAAAAAGGAATTGTAAAGAAGCAAGTTTATATATGATATGTATGTATGGATGTACATACATGATGGTAGCAAAAGAGTCGTATTTTTATACTTCCCATGTGGTATAGTTTGGCATTAAATATTTTTTCATGTCCAGTTTTTACTAACAGAGGATTATCACGAAATAATTAAAAAGACAAGTAAGGCATGAAATTGCTAAAGAAGCTGATATTGCTGCATATCATTCTTTGAAAAATTTTCTTCAATTTTATTTTAATATTTTTTCCCTTTTCATTTTGTTTGTACTTCCAGATTTAACAAACGGTGGTGTTTCTGGGCCACTCGATGCATTTAATAATTTCGATGAGATATCTACGACTACGACTACAACATTCCCGCCTTACACCCATCCACAATGGATTGAACCGTATTTCGATCCGACAACACCACGTAATGTTACTGCTCTTATGGGTAAATCGGCATATCTAAGTTGTCGTGTTAGGAATTTGGGTAATAAAACGGTAAGTAAACAGGAATTTTCTGTTGGTGTTTAAATAAAATAGTGTTACGTTTTAACCGTTTTAAAACGTTTGAATTCTTTTTTATTGCGCCAAAATAAAATAAACACCACTATGTTTTTGTTTTACAGTTTTTATATCCTCACTTTATCTTTGTACTTATTTATCTTGCACTTAATATTCGTTTATACAACACATTAATTTACTCCTAAAAACGACTTTACTTTATGACAGCAAAACGATAACTATCTTGACATAGACAAAGGGCTCTCCTTATATATCTAATTGTCTACAGTTTGGAAAGTTCCGGAAATGTTTCAAATGCTCTTATATCCTCTACTTTATATCCGTTAATTTTAAACATGTGAGATTGTGTTACCCAAAGATGGTCGAATTGGTAATGCTCTCAAATGCACAAATCAGTACGGCAGCGCCAGAGTAACACATCACATTACTTTACACAAATCAATACACAAAAATTCTACTATAGAGTCCCTGATGTGGTTTATTTTCCTTTTAGGCATTTTTATTTTCTTAGCAATGGCTTTTCATGAGCAGGACGGTTAGAAGAAAAATAAAATCGAATTGAAGCTTATTCTTTTGAAGTTGGTATTGGGTCTCTATATACTGAAACCGGAGCCTTCAATAGATCTAGAATCATGACTTAGAATCTCTTGTTGAGGACACATTTTCCTGATTCTTGAACGATTGCATTTATATATGAGTGTCAGGATATTCCGGTTTCTGAAACTGTCACATGAAGGGTGTTGCGTGTAAAATATTCACCCCGTAGAGGGGTGAGTGGGCGATTGACTCCCTTAAACCTTACAAATCTCCAGGTAGGAATGGGATATTTCTAGCTCTTTTGCAAAAGAGTTCTGACATACTCCCATCAAAACTGTTAGTAATTATTAAGGACAGCTTTGGTTTGGGTGATGACCCACAAGCGTGGCGGAAGATCATGGTTATTGTTAGGCCTTGTGATCTTCCCAAGTTGTCTCATACTTTCTATTGAAGGCGATATAAAGACTGGTGGATATATATATAAATAAGGAATAGGTACACAATCTACAAACATCCACATCTGTAACCTCCATTCTCTTCAGAAGCTCTCTCAGCCTACAATGGTCCTTAAGAAACTTCGTTAGGAGTTTCAAGTACGGCCAGCCATACTTGAGATCCTTAGAGCGGCGCCCAAATGTTGGACTGAATGCCGCCCTATAGTAGCGAATTTGCCAATCGTTGATTAGATTGAGGATAGTAGTAAGTGGTGCTGCACAGTAAGGCTCCACACCGATATAGAGTGTCGTAAAACCCTTTCTGACCAATGCATCCGCTATTTCATTGCCAATATATCCCACAGTGTTCAGGTATCTGAAGCAACTTGACCTTATTTCTATATTCCCGCCTTTAAACGTATCGTGTCAATATTTGACTAGTCTAGATATCATACGATTCGAGTCAAGTGCCCTTAAGGCAGCTTGGCTGTCGGAGAATGTATTAAAGGTCTAGATTGATCTTCGCACATATAGTATGGCAATGGCCTCGTAATTTTTAAAATTCATTTAAGAACAATCCCTGAAAGAGCAATCAAATGAAGCAAATTTTCGTTTGTACGGGTACGTCCACGTCTGAGTTTCTAAAAATCCAGTAGTGCTTGTTAAGAAGCCTTTGTACACTCAACGTATTAATATATTGGTGTTCTATGTGGTACAGGTAAATTTGTTATAGGGTGTTTTTTAGCTGCATGAGAACTCTCAGTGACTCTGGTTTGACAACTGATAATGTCAAACTGTGAGCAACGCTACCAAATTGTACAAATTTACTTCGAAAAATAAATTTGTTTGCGAAGTTCATAGAGCAATTAGTCTATTTTACGGTCAACTTAAACGACCTAGTGAGCAAGTAATTCGTGGAGTTATTAATCGTTTGTACACTAATTTTATTATCGATTCAAAACCATTAACAAGACAAAGAAATGTGTGGTTTACACGCTGTCGGCATCATCAGTGTGTATTTCATTCGAAATGAGCAATTATTTTTTTATTCCCCATATTATTTTAATTTCCATTTCTTGCCCATTATTATGCCTCACGTTTTGGCAAAGATAAGAGAACCAAACGATTTAATTGCACTAATTTTACATGAAAAAAAAACTTATTTCATATAAAACTGTTTGCCTTTAATAGTGTGTCTGTCTGTCTGTTTGTCTCGTGTCTTTGTCATTTACTTAAAATGTAAATTAAATGAAAATGTATGCCGAGTTGTTGTTTCTTAGGAGAGATAAAAATCTCTGTTTTCAAAGTAGTTAAAAGGATATGGAAAACCAACAAAACAACAACAAAAAATAATAAACAAAAAAGGAACTATTAAAACAAATTATTTCAACAACAACAATAACAACAACAACAACAATAAAAACTTCTTTAAACACTCATATACCCATGTCATTTACTTACTATACGAAAAGGAAATGGTTGTCTTTGGGAAGTTGTTGTTGACTTATTCCACTTAAGTTGAAGCAAGCAAAAAATAAAAATATTGGGTGTTTTGTTTACAGTTATACAAGTTTAAATCATAAAATAAAAAAATATATTTTTAATATCAATGAAACGGGCTTTGTTGTATACAAAATTTTATGATATTGTCACGTTTTTGAAAAGACGTGTATTTATGAGTTCGTAGATTGTAGTTAAAATAAAATAAATTTTGTGTTTGGTTTTAATTAAAAATCCTTTATTCAACACAGTTATGTGCTCCACTGTTTGTAATCTTTTTACGGGCAATAACAATTTTTATTCTTAATTGCTCTGTCTGTTTACAGCTTTGTAAACAACAACAATTACCTCGACAGGTCTTTCTTCCTAAAGATCTTCCAACCCGATCATAGTTGTAAATTAGGTTCGCTCACAAACTTCTCAACCAGAGGTTATCCACACTTAACTATCTTTACTAAGTTAGCTCCGACTAAGCTGGTATTTTACTTCACCATTCACTTTACGAGTTTACTCCTTATAAACTTTCTTCACACAGAGTTCAAGCCAACAAACTGTCTTCACATAAACTGTACTCGCTGAGTTTATTTTAAATAAAATCCACACGCTGAGATTACACCAAATAAACCGATTGTTGTTCACACCGATGTGCTTTTTATATGGCTGAGTAAACGACACTTCGAAAGCTCTCGAACCTCTTTATATTTCAGGTAGATTCCATTTCTTTCTTTTAATTTCTTTTTAGTTTTTTGTAGCCTTGGGTATGTAAACATCTACCTCTTTCAGCTCTTAGTGTTTGTTGTTGCTTTTTTATTGTCTGTTACTTTTTTTCTTTGCTGCTTAATTATTGTTGTTGCCGTGTTATTTTTTATTTACTTTGTCTCTGCTAATGTTGTAGATTTCGTTATTTGTAAACAGCACGTATAGTTAGTTGTTCTTGCAGCTTTTATTTATTTATTTTAGCGAAGTAATAAACGCAGAGGTTCCCAATCTTATTTCCGTAACAATATTAATGTTTATATATGACCACGGTCATGTAGCTGCCACGGGTGCCACGTAAAAAGCGCAACTTGGAACACCAATTTGCATAAAATTTTCGCAGCATAACACATTGATCAAAAAGTTCTCGGAATAAACACCGTGTGGCGGCCCCATCGTTCCGATTTGAGTTTTTTTGTTAAGTTGGTGGAGCTATTGTTCATATTCCCGCTAAATTTTAGCGTGATAGCATGACATTTGCAAAAACTAGATAAGAGTACATTTATCTCTCTGTGTGTTGGCGATTTTTTTAAATTTTAGAAATGGATTTAAATTTGCAATAATAAACTTGCACTAAATTTTGTGTAAAAAGCGGATTTAATGATGCGCGAACGTTGAAAATGTTCGAAAAGTGTTTCGGCAACGATTCTCTAAAGAAGACGTTCGTTTACCAGTGGCACGAGCGGTTCAAGTGGTGATCGTTAGTCAAGCGAAGCTGATGAACATAGTGGCAGACCATCGACATCCAAAACCCGCGAAAACATTGATAAAATAAAAGAAATATTGGTCAATAACCGAAAATTAACCATCAGAGAGATAGCGGATGACTTGAACAGTGCGTATGGATGGATCCATCTAAGACATTTTGGTTAACAATTTGGGTTTCCGCCATATAGCAGCAAAGTTGGTGCCAAAAGACCTCAATTTCGTGCAGAAATGTGACCGCGTTGAGGTCGCAAGCCGATCCCAAAAAAAAACCTCGTCGTTGTCAGTCAAAAAAGAGGGCTATGCTCACGGTTTTCATGGATTACAACGGTGTAGTGCATCATGAATTTTTGCCAAAAGACCAGAAATTAATTATTTGGGTATTACGAGGCGTTTGCGTGAAGAAATTCGCCGAAAGAGACCAGAATTGTGGGCAGGAAACTCATGGATTTTGCACCATGATAACTCATCGTCGCACAGTGCCAACATTATTCGAATTTTTTCGATGAAAAATTTAACAAATACCGTCCAACAGCCACCGAATTCACTTGCTTTGGCTCCCTGTGACTTCTTTCTCTTCAACCGAGTTAAAAAACCATTATGGAGAATGACTTTCAGCAGCCGAGAGGAAATTATGAAAAAATTGCAGGAAGGCATGTTTCGAGGATTAGTTTAAGCGCTGGCATAAGTGTTTTGCATACGATGGGGATTACTTTGAAGGAGACAATATAGATTTAGATGGATAAACTTGTATTTGTAATATTCTACATAAATTCCGGATACTTTTTGTTGAAGGTGGTATGCAGCCGTATTTCGCCAATAACTCTTCGAATGTAGATTTCCAGGTGTCCAATTGTGTCTGATTTTTTGACGTAGTGACTTTACATAACTACAAATAAAATAATACAATGGCGTTAAATCGCTCGATCTTGGTGGTCATTGCGTGAAATTACTACTTCATCGAAAATTTATGGAGTAAGACATTTGTAGTGCCGTCCTGTTGGAACTAAATGTCAGCAAAATTAATGCCAGCTAATTGAGGCACGAAAAAATGTCTAATCAAGTCATTATACCGTTCACCGTTGACAATAATATTCTGATCATAATTGTTTTTGAATACATATGGACCAATAACTCCGCCAGACCATAAAATACGCAAAACAGTAATTTTCTGTGGAATTAATAGTGTTTCGACCAAAATGCGATTATTTACGTATCCATTCAACCAAAAATGTGCTTCATCGGAGAACAAAAATTTACACGATAAGTTTGACGGTCAGAATCATTATTTTGATAAAAACTTTCAACAATTTGCAAGCGCTGCTCTGATGTAAACCTATCCAGAATGAAATCTCCAACCAAACTAAACAAAAACCAATTGTCATCCGTTGTTACATAAAGCAGTGTTACCAACACAAAGTTTTGAAACTTTAAAAAAACCCGGTACTACGCAAAGTTTCCAATTATCAACCATGCGTTCATCCTCTTAGATTTCACAAATTAGCTGAGTAAGGTGCTTGAATTTTACAAGTTTATACATGTATACGTCTGAGCGTTTGTTCTTCATCAGCTGAGATATTGATGTTCGGACTTCTTGCTAAGTAGGGTTGGACATTCAAACCATAATCTAAGACTGGTTCGGTTTTCTCATTCAGCATATCTATTATCAAATGTCGATTTATATCTCTGCACGAATATGTTCCTAAAAGCCAGTTTTTGATCAATATTTTACACGCCAATAGACTTTTTTGGCCTTGTTTCTGTTGCTATAAAGCTTAGCGTTTTTGCATTACCACCATCTCCTTCTAGTCTCGCCGAAAGTGAAGATTCTTCTCTGAGAGTACTTCTGCACTTAAATTACGTCTAGATTTTAAGCCGTCTTGCGCACTCAGACTGGTCTCCGAGTAGAAAAAAATTGAAAGTCGAGGTCTGTACCATTCGTACTGAAAGTCTCAGAGACTTAACTTCTTACCAAGACATTGGATTACAGAGATGCCAATGACACGGCGGAGGTTTATATAATTCTTCACACCTGAATAAGAAGGATTTGTTTGTCCGTACACCTAATGGTAGCATATGGCTTCCACAAGGCACTCTGCCTTGTTTTAGTTTCGCTAACAATTTTCAGTTTCAATCTAAGTAGATGATTAGTCTACTGTAGCATGTTCCAGAACGATAGAGGCTACCATCTTATCGTTGCCTAGAAACGATACCTCCATGTGTTGTATTTTTTAGTGGTGAGGATCCTTGCTAATTGCGTTCGCGGTGATAATTACTTAGCAATGCAATCTTTGTCCAGAAGGTGGCGGTTTCTCCTGTGATGCGATGATTGTTATCGTCGTCGGAGGTCAGCTGGAATTTACTCGGGGCTTCTTTCTGATGGATTTATATGGGGGGGGTTTGAAGTTTCTTAATTAAACATTCGAAAACTGTAAATAAATTTCTTTTTCTATCCTCTGCTGTGGATTCGAACCTGGGCTGCTTGAGTTGTATGCCGACAATCAAACCACTACACCACCACCTTCATACAAATCGAAAAAGTTTTAAGAAATTGCGATTTGAAATTACAAAAGGACCTCTTTAAAAACTTAGCCGATGAACACTATATCGGGTGGGCCATTAAAAATGCAATAAAACAAAAACGTTTCGAATTTTTGCAAATTTATATTTTTGTTGTAAAGAACAATTGTTCCGGTTAGAATTGAAATATTATTTCATTCATTCATTCTTTGTGATAGAACCGATTTTCGCGTGTATGGGCTCATATCTCGGCAACGACATTACGAATGTTGGCCTTCAAATGCTCAATTGTCTCTGGCTTGCCGGCATAACACTTGTTTCTACCGGCGCCACACAGAAAATAGTCCAACGGTGTCAAATTGCAGCTTCTTGGCCGCCAACTGATACCACCATTTCGCTTAATTAAATGGCTATCAAACGTTTGACGCAATAAATCGATTCTGGCATGAGATGTGTGGCAAGCTGCACCATCCTGTTGAAAGACATTATTCACATCAATACCATAAACAGCGGGCACAAAAAAAATCGGTTGTCATGATGCGATAGATGTCTCCATTGATCGTAAAGGTCGCACGGTCCTCATTTTAGAAGAAATATGGACCAATGATGCCTCCGCTTCACAAGACGCATTAGCTTCTGTAAGACTTCATATGGATTTTCTGAGCCCTAAATACGGCAATTTGGTTATTATCGCACAAACCCAGATGAGCTTCATATGAAAAGATGATTTTTTTTTGCAAAATCGACATCATCGTTCAGTTTCTCGTTGGCGCATTCAGCAAAGGGACAACGAAGCGGATGGACATGCGGGTTCAACTCTGGAACCAATTGAACTTTGTAAGCTGTCATACCGAGATCTTTTCGCGAAATTCGACGTAAGCCGGTGCGTGCAATGTTCAATTCTTGAGAACGACGACAAGTTGATTTTGATGGATTCGCACGCATACGCTCAGCCACACCTTCGATATTTTCGGGTTTACGCACTGTACGAGCACGCTTACTGCTTGGCACATCAACAATGAAACCAGTTCCACGAAATTTAGCAATAAGCATGTGTATACCGGGCGCTGGGACCAAATTTTCAACGACATTTTTGTGCAATTTCCGACCAATTGTCAACTCCAATAGAGATTATACTCTGAAAAGAGTCTGAAGCGAGTTTAAAACCAGCCACTTTCAAAATTTGAGTTAATTCTCCTATGAGTGTAAATTTATTTTTGTTACTCTTCTCCAATATAATTTATAAAAAAACAGAGAAATAATACGTGACACTAGAATTTTTTCATAGGAAATGCATAAAGATAACCGGATTTTTTGTGGGATAGTTAAGTGCGTTGGAGGTCACATAAGGGTTAAGACGTATTTGAAATATTAAAACTAACTTATGTGAAAACTTCTTCTCTTTCTAAATTGTATTTTTTAAACGGCTTTAATCAATACAAATTGGAAACTGAAAGTGAGTTGTATCCTCATACACAGCCCACTGCTATAAGATGTAGGGTACAATTATGAAAAAAAAAAACATTAGAAAAAGCGCTTTAGGTGGCAGTGTGGAGAAAAGTAAACAAAGAGTAACAACAAAAAGATGGCGGAAGAAAAAAAAAACAAATAAAACGTTTTTCGCGATTAAACAAAAAAATCATTAAATGAAATTGTCATTTGACATGTTTTTTACTCATTATACTTAGATGTGGTTGTTGTTGTTGGTAGTAAGTTTTGAAAACGTTTATGTGTGTTAACATGAGAATTATTATTGTTAAGAAAGTCTTTCCTTTGCTTTTTGGTTTAGCAAAAGGGTTTTGCATAAGTTGCCTTGGATGCACGTAGTGAGAGATTTTGAGTCAAAAATTAAAAAAGAATTAAAATGCTTTACTTGATAAGTCATAAGCAAATTGCTCGGACTATAAAGAATGACCATAACTGACACGAAATAAATATTGGAAAGATTTTCTTCAAAACATTTAATACTAAACGGAGTTTCAGACAAAGAGATAGAAAAGACCAGCTGGTAGAATCGGTCATGGTGGGCAGTATGGTTGCGTATTATCACCACCTGCAATTTGATATAGTCCTAGACCGGATTATTAAAAATTACCTAAACAGTGGAAGGGGAAATACATGGCATCTTGACTACGTGGATGATTTTTGCATTTTGGCTCTCAGCTCTCGAATATTGCATCAAATCTTCGGAGCATAACAACGACAACAGATACGGCTGGACTTATGAACTATACCGCCAAATCTAAAACCCTCCGAGTTAATGCGGCGTCTCAGGAATTAATTACGATACGAAAAATAGAATATAGGACATCGGCCAGTTTTGTTATCTCGGCAGCATTATTTTCAAAAATAGCGGATCGGATGAGGACCCGTGACAACGGCACAGAGAGCGAGGCAGACTTTTGGTCGTTTAGTAGCCATTTGGGATTCCTCTTATCTCTCTTTTAAAGGACAAGACCTGCAATTTTTAACAAAAATGTCAAGTTCATTTCCTTGTGCGGTTGCGAAACGTGGAATGCTGCCTTACGAGACCTAAGAAAGCTCCAGGCTTATGTGAATCAATGTCATTTTACCAATATTCTAGCCCAACATAGAGTCGTATAACAGGTTATAGGAACAATCCAATCAGCAACCCATGACCTCGGAAATGAAAAGGCGTAAATGGCGATGGACTAACCGCATGTTGAGAAAGTCATGGAATAACATCACTGGAAAGGAAGGGGGCTCCAGCTCACGCTAGAAGGAGCAAATTAATGTGGAATTGGGCAGAATGGGTAGAAACGGGCAGAAGTAAAAGCGTCAGCACAGTATAGGAGCTTGTTCAACAAATTTATTCAAATGCATGAACTGATCTGGAATTTTATCCAAAAATCATGACGGATGATGATCTATTTTCCATTTTCAAAGCTACGTTAACAAGAATTATCGCATTTAGAGATCGGAAAACACAAAAATTATTATTGAAAGTCCTCTCCATCATGAAACTTTTTAAACAAAAAGTTTCTTAAGCATGTGATATCTTCTAGAGGCGATTACATTTAGACTTTTTTTCTACGGGGCTTGGTGAATACTTGTACTTTGTAGCAAGTTAGTATGCTAGAACAACGTTCAACTTTTTAGGGCCTTAACGGATATTTTTCCCTTACAACTCAGAGTCTTAATATTTCGTCCAGTGATTCATTATTTTCAATATATTTTGCAAGAATTTTATTTGCCAGTGCCTAGAGACTACTTGGTAAAGAATCAAGTTTTCCTTGCTGCACAATAACGTCAATCTTATAGACATATTTAAGATGGTTAAAAGTTCCTCATTTCGAAGAGCCTTTTCAGCGTAGGATTTAAAATTACTCAGTATATCTAGACTTATCCTTTCCATCGATTTCCAAATTATACATTTTCACACTTCAGAGGACGTCTGTAGAAACATACATTCACCACGTATTTAATAGTGTGTGCGACTTTGATATGTTAGGTAAGGCACCCGCCTAACATCCAAGAAGTCCTCCATTCAATTACAGGCCACAACATCTAACAATTTTCAACAGCGGTATCAGCTCACAACATAGCTAGCGACCGGTTATTAATAACACTGGCCTACAGCAAAAAACGCCTTTAAATAAAACTACGAGTAGATGGAATAAAATGATTTTGATGCGCTGAACGCAAATCCGTTTTTAGTTTTTTTTTTTATCGGACTCAAATTTGGGAACAAAATTTCCTATTAATCACTTGAATCTCATTTTTTTTTTTTTTTTTTTTGTATTTTCAACAGTTTTGGAGTTATTCACAACTTAAATGTTGAAAATAAAATAAGCTTCAAATCATGAAAATCGGTGAGCTATTCCTGATTTTATTCAAAATTAAATGCAGGTATTTTTTTCTTACAAATATAATCGCTTAATATCTAAAATTTTCATTGTGACAAATTTTTTATGACTTTTTTTTTTAAAAAAAAGGAAAAAAAATGCTATAATTTTGCGCAGATATTTTTTTCCCAACTACGTTGTAAATAACTTCGAAACTGTTGAAAATACAAAAACAAAAGATGTTCAGGTGATTTATAGGAAATTTTGTTCCCAAACGATTGGTTTTACTTGCATCAAAGCCGGTAAAGTCGTTTTCGAGTTATGATAAAATATATTGACATAACTACCATATTTTGAGCGAAAAATTTGCCACGCCCATAAAAAAAAATTTGATCCCGATGGAAAAAAACTGAAAACGGTTTTGAATTCAGCGCATCAAAATTATTATATTTCATATAATCTTATTTACAGGCGAGAAATTTTTTTGTTTTGTATAGATCAGTTACGCTGTGAAAAACTTTACTAACTAATACAACTGCTGTTCGATGTCGGCGTTTTTAAGTCATTTTCTAGGAGTCTAGTTGTTCATCATTCTCCATATACAGAAAATAGTTTTTTTTTACAGAAAGTGAGAAAAAGTTGTTGTTGCTCTTTTTCGATCTACCATGGTTTTCACATTCTTTGTAAGACGTCCAAAGTTGCCATATAAACGTTGAGCAAATTTGAGGTTAGGAAGTAAATTGGCTTAAAAACACAAATTCCAATATAAAATATAAATATGGGAATTAAGAATGGAATATAATGTCGGGCAAATGTTCACCTCTAGCACGTCGACAGAAGTCCGCTCTTGACACAAAATTTTTAACCACATTAACATAGTTTCGCTTATCTCGTCAATGCAGCGCCGAAATTTCTCTTTCAGAGTGTCAGTTGCTTGTGGTTTGTCTATGTAAACCCGGTCTTTTCAATGGCCATAGAGAACGAGGAGGCCAATTGACATCGCCAAATCGAGAAATTATGTAACCGGCAGCCCCATATGCGACAATTTTGTTTGTTTACATAAAGCGCCTAATTGAAAATGGGCCTCATCACTGAAGATGATTTTGTTTTTGAAAAATGCGTTGTTTTGGTTCAGTTTTACAAAAAGTAAATTTTCACAATTAAAATTCTTTGTTCAAGAGTGTAGCGTTCCATAGTTAAAATTTCCCAATTTTTTTACTTAATAAGTGTCAGGTTGGCAGCTCACTTTTTGACATTTCATCATTTCACAGCCAATTAACTTCAAATCGGCCCACTCTCAAATTGGCCCACCCTGTATATAAAAATAAGACTTTATACGAGTATATATCAAATTTAGGGAAATACTTAAACGATGAAAAATTATACACATTTAAGCTAAAAAACCGTATTCGACAAAACAAAAAAAATCGGTTAAGACTCGTCGAATAAAAAGCATTCGATTTCCCATTTTACATTTATCAAAAATGTTATTCTGAAATTCGTATTGAGGGCATACAGCCGCTAATGTCAGCAACCTCTTGCCATGTATGATGCGGAATTTGACTGTCTTTGGGTTAAGTTCATAATCAGGCACACATTTTGCACTTATGCTGCGTTTAAAAAAAATTTACTTTTTCGTTTGCAAATTTGAAACAATTTGACTACACCCTGTAATTCTAAATATTTACACAATGAATTTATTTAAATGTCGTTGATTATACAAAATGTGTTTAAATAAAAACAATAATAACCAAAGCAACAACAACAAAAATATGAAATTAATTCTTTTATTAAGGCAAACAGTCTTGTATCTGGCGTTTTCATCGTTTTGAATCTTATATTATTCCTCCCGGGTTCTACTAATTTCGATAATGAGCAGGAAAATAATCATGAAATGTTTTGTTTGTTGTACAAGCTTAACAAAATAAAAATAAAATTAAATTGAAATAAAATTTTGTGAAATTAAATACGCTGGGGACTTTTGCTAAACGTTTTGAGGGAGAAACTTAAGTACACACTGGGATTACTTCATAACGAAAATATATTCTAAAAACGTAAAACACAAGTAAGTGGGTGACTGAAGTGAGTTCTTAGTAATTTCTCAGTATGGCTGTAGGAAAATTAGCACAAAAAATTATTAAAAAAAAATTTTAAGTATGAACACATAACACCCAGCAGTTCCAAAAACCGATCTTAAAATTGGACTTAAATCACCGACACTCTTGCCAACATACCACGATTTGCGATTTAGACGAGTTAGCCTTTAAATAAAAACCCAAACAAATTCACAATCATTTGAAATTGCCGAGCTTATTGCAATTCAAATTTAATGAAAAAAAAAATGGAATAAATGGGGTGGAGTTTCTGAAGAGTGTGGAGGAATTTTTAAGCACAACACCAGGTGCATTTGCTTTTACCCATTTTCGTTTTGGCTTTTGTCTCTTAAGTAATAATTTTTTCTCTTTTTTTGAGACTTAATGCAAATAAATCCCATTTATTGTTGCTAATTAAGAGGCAGAAGAAGCAAAAGAATAAAATTAAATTTAAAATGACAAAATAATACAAAAAAAGAAAGTTTGAATAGTATATATACAGTTTGCGCGGACCATTTGTTGCGCTACGCTACATTATTATCATTATCATCATATCGACCAGGCGCTATTGTAGGACCCCCCCGGTCTACAGATTGTTCAGCAGATCTACTTCCTAATGAACACCAGCAGGTCTGAAATCATAATGGTGGATACACCACCCAGTGACACCCTATGTCCACATAAACATATCCACCTAAACCTATCAAGAACCGCACATTCACACAATATCTATTCAGCTCTCTCTG
The DNA here is from genome assembly GCA_023159175.1 of Wohlfahrtia magnifica. NCBI lineage: Eukaryota > Metazoa > Arthropoda > Insecta > Diptera > Sarcophagidae > Wohlfahrtia > Wohlfahrtia magnifica. Next base: position 1,873,291 of record JAKWBJ010000212.1, on the reverse strand, counting down.
ATGCCCGTGAGTACAGTCTGCAAAACTTCCACATCTGTGACCGCCATCCTCTTCAGAAGCGCTATTAGTCTACGGTGGCCCGTAAGAAACTCCGTTAGGCGTTTCAAGACCGGCCTGCCATACTTGAGAAGAGCGTCGAAGTCCCCTCTGAGCACTCCAGTGCTCCTCTTCAGATGCGCTCTTAGTTTACGGTGGCCCGTAGGTAACTCTGTTAGGCATTTCAAGTCCGACCTGCCATGCTTGAGAAACTCAGAGCGAAGATCAAATTGCGGGCTGATTGCCCATCTAGAGTGGCGAAGTCCTCTTTGAGCATTCAAGTGTTCCAAGAATTTGGAAATTGATAGATAGATTGAGGATGATAGTAAGTGCACAGCATTGCACATTGTTCTGGACCGATATAGGGTGTAATGGCACCCTTTCTGGCCAATGCATTCGCTATTTCATTACGCTACGCTACAAGCCTATTAGCAAATTATCTTGTACTCTTCCAGGTGGCTAAAATAGATCTTCTTTTTTATTTATTTGTGTAACCGATTACATTTTTAATACATAATCGCTAAAATGGTTTTAAATTAGTTCAACTGCATCAAATCCACATTTACCAAAGGCGCTCAGGTATAATTCTTACAAAATTTCCACTGAAAAAGAGAAAGTCGGTTAGCCTTGTTAAGGACTTCGAATGAGCCAATTAATGTACCTTTTTACAGCTTAAAGTGCTGCATCGCCGTCAAATTGGAATTAGAACTCGGATATATGGTATGTTATCGATTTCTGATCACCCATCGGCGTTTGTATCTTTAAAAACTTCAAAGTCCCATCGATATGTTATTGGAATCACAGTTCAGATGTAAAAAAGTTTTCGATTACTGACCTTATAAAGCCGGCTAACCTTGTTGAGGACTTTGGCTGATCCATTTTATTCATTTTTTAAGTGTCATATTGCTTCAATGGCATTTAGTAACCACAGCTAGGGTATATCGAGATTGTCGAACTCTTACTGAATGGTCGAATAAGCATATTGGGTGTCTTCGAGTAACTTACGTCAAAACTTTAAATATTGTTCTGCTGTCTTATTGGAACCACAACTAAATTATTGAATATATATGTTGTTGGACCTTGATTACATAAAACCAGTTGGCATAAACGCAATCATCGAATTTCACCTCCAGAGATACCTCACACTTATGAATATTTTTCGTCACACTTTGGAACATATGGCTTTCCACTAAGCATCCACTGCTTTGTTTTAGTTTCATTACTCTACTCTACCCAGTAGGCGTCATTTTCTCTTGATCATTCGTTTGACGTTTGTCACCATCGCCAGAGTTAAGCTGCAATGTTAGGGTTGGTTTCCCTTAGAAGGATTTGTTTTAATTAAACATTCGAAACCGCAATAAAATTTTTTCTTCAATTACTGTACTACGCAAGCCCACATTCTCGTTTTGCCATCAGTAAATATCATATTGAATAACCCGTACAAAGAAAAATGGCGCAGAATCAAGTATCTGAATGACTAGGCATTCCGAAACTTCGAGTCTTTTACAAAAGATAACGATAATACTGGTTCTTCTAACAAGAGGTGCCATTTCGATAAGTAAAATAAGCGAGTGCTTTTAAACCAAATCATCAGATGGTTATTTAATTATAAAGAGAAGAGTACGTCATTAATAATGGAAAACATTATCAGCTAAATGGCCGCCACGGCTTAGCTTGCAGGACCATTTTATTTTCATAAACCAGTTTGCACATTTAAGGTTGTATGTCCTCGATAACTTCACGAAAGTTATTTTTAGGTTTTAAATCGCTTAAGGGCCTTTAGCGTAAACCATCTATGCCAGATAGTTCCAAAGAAAACAGTTTAAAGGTGTTAATTCAAAAGATTTCTTTGGCCAACTTTTCATGGAAAACAACGATTATATTGTTACTTACTCGTATGTGGCGCGTAACGCCATCTTGTTGAAAATAAACGTCATCTACGTCAATATCTTCTAATTCTGACCATACAAATTCATTAATCATAGCTAAGTGGCCTAATCCATACCCCATAACTGCTATTCCAACCTCATTTTCGAAAAAGTAAGTTCCAGCAACTAAAAGCTGAACCAAAAAGTTACACGTCGAGAATGAAGAGACTTCAACAATAACTGATGGATTTTTGAGTTCAAAATGCAACAATTATGCTTCTTAAGGTAGCATCCGAGATGAAAATGGGCCTCATCACTCAAGATGATTTTTCAATAAATTTTGGAACAGTTCGATGCATTTCAAACACTCAATCAGCAAAGACAGCAAATTGTTAATGGTCGGTAGGCACTTGTTATTATTTTAACTAAACTTTAAAAGCCTTAAGAAATTTGTCTTTATCCAAATACGGTGCAATGTCGTATTTTTAAGTCTATAATCGATTCTATTGGTTCTGTATTGACTCTATAGTTAACATAACTGCACAAATAGTAATTAATGTTTAGTTGCACAATCGGAGCGGCCAATTAACAGCTGAATTTCTTGAATATATGTCAGCGAGCTGTTAAAACGCATTTCTAGACAAGTTAAAAAACCCCAATCACGCTTTCAGCATACGTTAAACATGAGAAGTCTTGCCAACAATTGGTTTTAAATTTTCAGAAGCTTAAATGAAACACTTTTGCTTATTGACGCATCCAGGAAATAGGCTTCATCTGAAAAAGGTTGTTTTTTTTCCAGAAAAACAGTGGCTTCGTAAAAATTAGTAACGTGCTCCACAATTATCAAGGACGTCAAGGAATTGAAACATTCGGATTTTTTTCAACACTTCGACTGATGTCTGCTATGTTATTACTTGAACGACGTTGTCGGCTACACGTTAGTTCACAAATTATGTAGCGTGCAAGCGAGTTGTATCAGAAAGACAATTTAGTTGAGCGAAAATATCGCGAATGTTAATTTTACAGATCCAATGTTATCATTCTGAATGTTTTCATATTTACCAGGTGTACCGGTATGAAGTGAACGTCAAGATACAAATGTCTCCATAGGGAACAAACAACATTATACTTTTTTATCGTGTTAAAGATGGCGAATTTTGTACCAGAAAATGATGATTAGCGGAAAGCATTAATTTTTTGTTTTCTTTTGAAGAAAAGTGCTGCAGAGGCGAATCAATTGCTTGGCCAAGCATTTGATGATAATGCTCTAAAAGTAGAAAATCATGGGTTAATACGGGACAATCATTAACTTTGGCTGCACAACCAGATTGATTCGGCAGGAAGACAATGCTGTGTGTCTTATGGGACCAGAAAGGTATTATGTAACACGAGCTCCTAAAACCTGGTGAAATAATTAATATAGATTGCTACCGACAACAATTGATCAATTTGAACCATGCATTCATCGGAAAACGACCAGAATGGTCCACAAGACACTGCAAGAAATTTTGCAACATGACAGTGCATTCGCACACAAAGCAAAATCGGTTCAGGATATAATCAAAGCATTAGGCTTGGCGCCGCTACCTCAATTGCCGTACTCACCAGACTTGTCTCCATCTGACTACTATTTGTTTTCATCGATGGAACACTCATTGCCTGCGCAGCACTTCGATTCCTACGAGGAAGTAGAAAATTGAGTGACTAATTGGTTTGCTTCAAAAGACAAACAGTTTTATTAGAGTGGAATCCGGAAATTGCCTGAGAGATGGGAAAATTGTGTAGCCAGCAATGGTCAATACTTTGAATAAAATGTTTTTTACTTTCCCATTAGAAATTAGTGTTTTATTTGCACACAGAAAAAAAAAATGCTCATTTCATACCGGTACACCTGGTAAATGTAATTTTCAACCGAAACTGAATTCATTCTAGCGATTGCGAAAGCTTCTTCTAAGGCACATATAAGAAGGTGGTGTTGCCAGTTCGGCTGACTGCTTTTTTCATATTTAAAGCATGTTTCTGGATTGACAATAGCTTTATTTAGTTTACACCTAATCCTGTTTTTACATAATTTTAGTCACGAAACGTAAATACAATGTACAAGCAGGATCAGGTTTATTTTATTATAAGTGTCAAACGTTTCCTATTTTACAGTTAATCCCGTTTTTTCTCCATTTTTTGCACGATGTCGTTTGGAACTTATCTAACGTGTAAAATCAGGATTAGGTGTATTTTATTAAAAATATAATTTTTATAAATTTCTTTTACATTCAAAATTTACAATAACCAACAAATACATGTTGTTTTTGTTAAAAAATTTGTTGTTTGTTGATGTTGTTTATATTCCCATAGCTTGACATTTGCAGAAACTACGTAGCCAAGAGCACATTTATCTCTACGTGTGTAGGCGAATTTTAGAAATGGATTTAAATTTGCAACAACGAATATGTATTAAATTTTGCGTAGAAAACGGATTTAATGGTGTGCGAACGTTGGAAATTTTTGAAAAGTGTTTCGGCAACGAATCTCTGCAGAAAACAGTCGTTTACCAGTGGCAAAAGTGATCCTGAGTCAATCGAAGATGATGAACACAGTGGCAGACGATTGGCATCGAAAACCGGCGAAAACGTGGATAAAGCAAAAGAAATATTGGTCAATAACCGCAAATTAACCATCACAGAGATAGCGAAGGACTCGAACATTGGCTATATGGGTTTCCTTCGTTTAGTTGCATAGTTGGTGCAAAAAGATCTCAATTTCATGCAAAAAAGAGACCGTGTTGAGGTCGCAAAGGTCATGAATTGCGATCCCACATACATCAAAAGGATCATTACTGGAGACGAGACGTGTTTTTATGAGTACGACATGGAATCCAGACATCAGGCAAGTGATTGGCGTTCACCAAGTGAGCCAAGACCAAAAAAACCACTTCCTTTTTAGTCAAAAAACAAGGCAATGCTCATGGTTTTCATTTTTTGAATTTTTGCCAGAAGGCTAGAGAGAAAACAGAGAGTATTATTTGGGTGTTATGAAACGTTCAGAATTGTGGGCATAAAACTCGTGGATTTTGCACCATGATAACGCATTGTTGCACAGTACCATGATTAAGCGAAACTTTTCGACGAAAAATGCAACAAATGCCATCCAACAGATATCGAATTCAACTGACTGAGCCCCCTGGGTCTTCTTTCTGTTCAATCGAATTAAAAAAAAAAAACTTTACGGGGAATGCGTTTCAGCAATCAAGAAAATCACAGAAAGCACTGATGGACACATACTGAAACGCGAATATAAAAGATGTTTCGAGATTTGGATCAAGCGCTGGCATAAATATGTTGCAGTCGATGTGGATTGCTTTGAAGGAGACATTATAGATTTAGATGAATAAGCTTGTATTTTTAATTTTCTGAATAAATTCCGGGAACTTTTGAATCACGGTGGTATGTGGTTTCAACAGGATGGTGCCACTTGTCACACAGCAGGAGAAACAATTGATATTTTAAAAGAAAAGTTCTAAAATCGCATTATTTCTCTTATAGGAGGAGTAAAATCCAAAATCATGCGATTTGACACTTTGTTGAAATTGAAAGTGCACAGTAATAATCTACCATTAATTCAAGAGCTTAAAATCAACATTATCGAGCAGATATCATCCATTGACAACAGTTTGCTGAAAAACAAGATTTATAATTTTAGTAAAAGATTGGGAGCCTGCCGAGCCAGTAAGGGGGTCACTTGAGCGACATAATATTTCATTTTTAACCGGAACATATTTGTAATAAACTGAAATGAAAGTACTTTTTATATCTGAAAAAAAGTTTTTTTTTTAGCTTTGGACACCCTTAAGAGCAATATATGGACTATCGAGTCTAAATATCATTATAAACCTGACAAATACATGTGTTTTCTTAATAAAAAATAGAAAATAATTAAAAAATTAATATTTTTTTAAAAAACAAAATTCAATTTAGAATAATTCCAAAATTATTTTAACCACCTAAAGCATATTTGGTGTAGAGCATAACAAGTTTGGACATTATGCGATGGTATTGGGTACATATAGTATAATGAAATAAAATTTGAAATAATAAATGAAATATAAAAGAAAAAATATAAAATGCTCTCTCCTTTCTTTTCCTTTTGCCTTATAATTTATTACGTATTATTTTTGATATAAATTCATAATATTTCATATAAAAATCCTCCTCCATAGGAATGCGAAGTGAGCAAAAAAATGAAAATAAAATTACTCTGTTGTCATATATAACAACTTTTTTTAATTTTAATTAAAATAAAACAGAAGAACAATGTATTACACTAAATAACAAAAAGAAATATCTGGAAAGTGATATCATTTTCTTTGAACAACTATCTGTTCTTGAGTCGGATAAACCGATTTTCCATACCTTGATGCACTTACAAGCTAATAACTTTGCTTAGTACTATATTTTTCCTCACAACTATAATTCGGCCACTCATTGTGTGCAGGTAATATTAAAGGATTTGTGTCTACTTATGTTTGCGTTTATCTTTCTATCCCATTTTGTTCGCATTAAATGCTGCAATACAAAGTAAATACAAATAAAAAAAATCGGAGAGAAAAGTAACAAAAAAAAGACAGAAAAGAAAAAATGTCCTTAAAAAATAAAAAATAAAATGCGATGAAAAATTAAATGAAAGAAAATGAATAATACTTATAATACCTGACCTGCATTCTTTACAAATTAATTTACAAAACGGATTATAAGTGTAGAATAAAAAAGGGGTACGTACACTCTTTTACGCGACTGCGATTATTAATTTTAATAAGAATAAAAAAAATTCTCGTACTATGGGCAACAGTTTCTTTCTTTTGTGTGTTATTTAAATAGTCATTTGCATAATAAAAAGAAATTGGAATGACAAAAAATTATAAAAAAAATATATAGAACTTAGAACTTAAGCATTGGGCTAGGCTTTGTAATGTTTATTTAATGCAATAATTGTGTCAGTTTAATGAAATGTAATAGAAATTATTAAAAGAAAAAAAACTTTTCAGCATTTTATTTGTAATGATACAAAGAAAGTATTAACATTTTTTAAAAAGGCTATTTACCCAGCATCCAAACCTTAACTAAAAAAATCCTAATGAATAAAATAAAACGTGTATTCTGTTTGGAGCGAAATTACATGGCTTTTTTGTTTCAGAATTGATATCTCTGATAACCAACCAACCACCGCGACTTGTTATTGTAGAGTACATCTTAACAGTTGATAACACTGGTCTACAAAAAACATAAAATTTTCTAGCCTTTAAATAAGTCTATTTATATGGCATATAATGTTTTTGATGCGCTGAATGCAAATCCGTTTTCAGTTCAGTTTTCCATCGGGCTCAAATTTAGTTTTTATGGGCGTGGCAAAATACGGTAGTTATATCAATATATTTCATCATAACTTGAAAACGACTTGACCGATTTTAATGTTATTACCACCAAATGTTTAAGAACAAAATTTCCTATAAATCAACTCGATAATTTTTTTTTTATTTTTTGTATTTTCAGTTTCGGAGTTATTCGTAACTTAGTTGAGAACAAAATGTTATCGCGCAAAATTAGAGAATTTTTTGTTTTTTTAAGGTCATAAAAAACTATTCACAATGAAAATTTTAGATATTAAGCACTTAAATTAAAGCTTAAAATGTTGATAATAAAATAAGCTATAAATCATGAAAATCGATTGTCTAGTGCTGATCTTATTCGAAATCAAATGCAGGTACCTAACTTTGAACAAAATTAGTGCACAATTTTTTTTTTTTTTTTTTGCAAATTAATGGAATTTTTTTTCTTTTATGTCCAACAAGTTATAAAAAAAATTCCTAAAATATAAATTTCACATTTTAAGCATTAAAATGAAAGTCAGATATGTTGAAAGTAAAATAACTCATAAAGGCGCAGCGTGATGTAGTGGTTAGAGCGCACGCATATCAACACAAACGACTCAGGTTCGAGCCCCAGCAGAGGACATTACGAAGAAAAAATTTAATTGTGGTTTCGACTGTTTAGTAATGAAAAACGCTTCAACTTCTTCCCTCCAGACAACTCCATCTAAAAAAAAGCCCTCCTGACCCTTCTCGCATATCTCTGGCGATGATGAAAATCTTCAGACGAATGATCAGAAAAAACACGCCACCTAGTGGGAAAAAATTACAATGCTAAAGTAAAGATCACCACCAATTAAATTAGCAAGGATCTTCACCACTACACAAAAAAAATCATATGGAGGAAGCTACAGCGGATTGATTAAAGAAATTGAAACAAAGCAATAAATGCTTTATGGAAAGCCAATGTGCTCCCTAGAGGAGTGACAGAGAAAAAAAAATCGACCGCAGAAATCGTAAATGTAAACGTTTCCCACTTATAAAAAGCTTAAGAAATTATTTAAGTGATACCAAGATATTACTTTAAACTTTCATATTTAAATTTTAATAATTTCTGATGCTTAAGGTTTTTTAAATAAAAATTATTTTATTTTTATATTAATAAATACATATATATGTACATCTATATGTAAATTAATACAAATATATATAATTAATTATATATTTTCTGCCAAAGCTACACAAAGAAGTAGCGAAATATCGATAAAAAAAGTAAAGAAATTTTTATTTATTTCTTTTAGGTTTGAATAGTTATTAATATTTGATTAAAAAAGGTCGAAAAACCAGAATAATAGAATAACTTTTATACGTAATTAGATTATAATTCTGGTTTTCCACATACATACCTACATACATTACTGGATATATACAATGTGTTATACTTATAAAAACCTTTATATTTTTGTTCTTATTGTTCCTTATATTATCTATTATGCCTATTGTTACTTATATTATCTACGCTTGTTCGTACAATTATTTTCCAATCATTGGCATAAACTTACCATACACACGCATAATATATAATTCATACTTAACTTTAACTTTTGCCACAAGGAAACACATACAATTGCCAAATGCTCTTATTAGATTTTACAAAACAAAAAAAAGCAAAAATAATTTGAAACTACAAACATATTTAATATTTTATGTATTTACCAAAAAATATAAGTACCAAAAAAAAAAAAAAAACCCGACCATACAAACAGCCCATCACTGTTAGACAAATGTCACGTGACGTTGTTGTCAAATTCTATTTTCAACAGATTTGCACTTTCATTGCTTTTCATATAACAAGAGCGATCAGCTGACACAACTACATTTACGGCTTCTACATTTACGTTCGGCTAATTCTACCTTAGAAAGCTCATTTTTAATGACTATGGTAGGTCAAAAAGTATGTTTTTATTATTGTGGTACAGTACAAAATGCACTTTTGAGAAAGATAAGACAATTTTTTTCATCATTCAACACTCGTTGCGAAACCGAAAAGACAAATTCTATCCGGTATTTGATTTTATCAAAACTAAAAGTTAATATTGAAAAGTAGTCTAGGGACTATTTCCGTTTTATAATTTTTTATTTTGGTGTTTAACAAAATTTATACATAGAGTTAGATTACAGTATTTCAAGGGCTTGGACTTGCAAAAATTCTTAAGATTTGTTCTGACACGTCTGTGGGGAATAACTTACGAAATAGAGAATGCTTATTATAATGTCGCGGGATTGAAACGACTTGTCTTGTTTGCAGTTAAACAAAAGGCACCCTTATTCCTTTTATTATTTTATCAAACTTCGACTATCGATTTACATATACGATAAGCATTGCCAGATTAATTACTTCTCTAATTTGGTAATACATCCTAAGGCAATATATATGTAGACACATAACAATTATAAACATTACTTTGAATTTCCTATCGATGAAAGAAAGAAATATTGGCCGCCAAAAATCTGTTATAATACTTGTACAGGAGTTTTAAGACGTTGGCTTGACAGCAATAGTAAGATCATGCCATTTATGAAACCTATGATATAGAGTGAACCACAAAATCACGAACATGATTGTTATTTCTGAATGACCGCTACGCATGTATTTACAAGCAAATACAAGCACTAAATCATATATCCGAACATTTCATCTGTCCGACGACCAGTTCTTCGAAACAATAATGTTTCTTTACATATACATATGTATGTGTATGTATTTTTTCCTACCAGACATTTCCATTCATTATTTTTGTATGCTGCCTAATAATGTATTACACATTTTTGTCAAAGTTAGGCACCTGCCTTTTTGGGTTATTTTGCTTCCAACATATCTGGCTTTCATTTTAATGCTTAAAATCTAAAATTTATATTCTAAGAAATTTTTTTAATTTTTTGGAAATAAAAGACACAAAATTTCCACTAATTTGTTCGCTAATTTTGGTCAAAGATACTTAGGTACCTGCATTTAATTTTGAATAAAATCAGCAATAGCCAACTGATTTTCATAACTTGTAGCTTATTGTATTCTCAACATTTTAAACTTTAATTAAAGTGATTAGCATGTAAAATTCGCATTCTAAAAAAATTTTTATGACTTTTTGAAAAAAAAAAAATTGCTCTAATTTTGCGCGAAAACAATTTTTTTACGCAACTAAGTTACGAATAACTCAGAAACTGTTGAAAATACAAAAAAGTTTTATTCAGTTGATTTATACGTAACAAGAATGATATCACACTGCTCAGGTAAAAAATTTAATGTGAATTGTAAATACAAGGTACTTAAAGGGTTTATATTTTTAGTTTCTTCTACACTGGTGCATATTCCTATAAACGCACTTAATTTTTTTCTGTATTTTTGTTATATCTTTGTTGTTCTCATCCAAAAGCAAAATTTAACTATTTTAATGAGAGACAACTTAACGGTACTTTTTAAAAGTAAATAATTTTTTTTTTTTTTGTTATTTTTGTTGTTTGCCTTAATTATGCGATCAAATGTTCTTGGTGCTATTTTAAGTGGAAGATTCGTATAAACGCACACTTGAAATTTGTTTTTAAAAAAGTGAACAAAAATAAAATATTATCAATTTTAGTTTTTTTTTCAACCAAATGTACGTTTCTAATAGTAATATCTGAATTTACTGTAACTTTTCCTATTTTAATGAATAAATTTCATCACTTTTAAAGATGCCTAAGGGAACTTTTTTGTTCGATCAAGAAAAGATTCAAATTAAATTTTTTCACGACCAAGGATGCTCTAATATAGAATTTGGACGTAAAATCGGTCGTTCGGAAAGTGTGGTGCGAAATTTGTTTAAGAAAGGTCAAAATTATGGAGTTCGCAAATCAACAAAGGGTAATACAAAACTAACAAGAAGACAACTTAATCTAATAAAACAAGAAGCAACCCGCAACAAATTGAATTCCACACAAATAAGGAATAAATTAAATCTTCCTGTGACTTCCAAACACGTTGCACACATTTTACGAAACGATGAAAACATAAAATGGAATAAGCCGAAATGTAAACCAATGCTAAAAAAACACCATAAAGAAAATCGTCTAAAATTCGCAAGAAAATATATGAAATGGACAGATGAGTCGAAAAAAGTAATTTTCTCTGACGAAAAAAAATTTTATTTAGACGGTCCAGACTCATACTCATGCTATTGGCACGATTTGAGATCTAAAGATGTTCGGATGTCAAAACGTAATTTCGTTGGTGGCAGTGTTATGGTTTGGGCAGCGTTTTCTGCAGTTGGCAAGTCGAAAATTTGTTTTGTTCCGACAAAAATGAATAGATCGATTTATAACGAACTGTTGGAAGATGCTCTTCTCTCTTTTATGGACGAAAAAATGGATGAAGATTGCATTTTCCAACAAGATAATGCTGCAATCCATGTTTCTAAGCAATCGAAATCTTGGTTCAATGAACATGGCATTCCTTTGTTGGACTGGCTGGCTTGTAGTCTGGACTTAAACCCAATGGAAAGCTTGTGGGGATACATGGCCCGTAAAGTTTATGCAAATAATGCCCAGAATGAAGACATAAAGACTGTGACAGAGCTGAAACTAAGAATTAAACAAGTCTGGGAGGAAATTGATTCCGATCTGCTTAAAAAATTCGTGGAATCAATGCCAGACCGTATTTTTGAAACAATCCATAACAAAGGATCATCCACACATTATTAATAATGCTACAATGGCCCAAACATTAAGGTGCGTTTATAGGAAAATACCCTTAAAAATGGCTGTTAATATCGAAAATTAAGTAAAAAAAATAATTAAAGTACAAATGAATTTTTTTTGTAAACAATATTTTAAGTGAAGTCTTAACTAATTTAATGCACAAATTTATAGCCCCCTAAATATTTTCTTGTTTAATTTTTACCTTTTTTTTAAAAAAAGTAGTGTGCGTTTATAGGAATATGCTCCAGTGTATTAAAATAATCTTTTTTTTTTGTTTTTCTTTTGTTTTTATAATGTGCGCATTTGGCTTCTAGAATATAAGGTATTAAGTAATTTTTCTAGCCTTTCAGATCTCTCATGACACTTGTCTACATAAAAAAATCTTTCAAAATACTTTCTTTGTCACTAACTTTAATGGCAAATAGCGGTGTTTGCATACACTTAATAGTATTTTGTAGTTAATTTTCTAAATTTTGCTCACAATCATTGGCATTAAGCTCTTCATCCAAATCTGAGGCAGTGTCATCTGGATTATGTTTTGTGCAGCAAATTCTTTTTTATCACTTTTGTTAGCTAAGATATAATATTAAAAGTATTTATCAATTTTGTCGTTGTGCAATACGTGATTTTAATAATTCTAATAAGTCATAGGGAAGAGGATTTTGAATTTTTGTAAATTTTGAGAATAGAAACTTAAAAATAACTTCAGCTTCAACTAACGTAGTAGATTTTTTTTGACAATTAATTTATGGAAACAACTAACGCTTTAAAGTATTTTGTAAAATAGCTAACGCTTGTATAGTGAAGGACTAAAGTGTACATGCAGGTTATTATAGTGTTATTCTAAAGAAAATATTTAGTAAAAAAATTAATGATGCAGTTTTTTTCAAAATCATTTTTATTCATAAGAAACCAAAAGTTAAATCAATTCATTTATATTTTACCAAAAAAAAAAAAAAAACCATAAAATAAGAAAAATATGGTATGACAAAAGTGTACATGCAGAGAAGAAAATTCGCTATATAAGAATAATGTGCTATTTGGGGTGTGTCTTGGCTAAATTTAGTAAAAAACATGAACTAGAGGATTTTGATGTGCAAACTAAAACAAACATACACGGAAAAAAATTGAAAAGAAATATACGGATTTTATACATTTTTGGATATATTGAGTGCAAAAAATGATATGAACACTTGACATCGTGGTTCTAAACCCAATAACACCGGAAAACATTTAAAAAAAATTTAACCTATATATTCCTGACCAGGTACAGTGACAAATTGGCTGGGAACCCCTGACAATGTGATTATTTACTCAAATACACGGATAAAATGATAAAAAACAACATTCTTTACAAAAAGTCACTATTAAATTTAAATTTATCATGTTTTGCTTAGTTTAGTATTTAGTTGGTCCACCGCCATTACCTGTTACAGCTTGCAAGCGTCACCAAATTTGTCATCTCTTACGAAGTCACTTTGCTTCATTCCTCTCAGTCAATGAGCTGCACCCGATTCTATTTTTAAGCTCATTGAAAGGAACCTACAGTTTAACGCCGGCTCCAAACGGCAAATGCATTTAGAGAAGTTTTCAGTAGTAGTAATACTCATAATAACCAGTGACTAGCTAATGTTATGAGGTGATACCGCTTCGAAAAACTTTTTTCTTTTGTTTAAGATGGTCTGGCCTGGTATTGAACCGACGACCTTCTGGTTGGTAGGCGGGTGTCTTATCTACCATACCACAGCGGCACACAACACCGGATTGTAACATTAACCTATTATCCACGATATATTTTTAAAACTTTTGCTAAAATAATAAGAAAATATGGCAATTTCTTTGGTAATGCTTAAAGTTTTAAGCAGTTAGTTGCAAATGGTTGTCAAATTCACGTTGAAGCTGACTATTTCAACATGTCAAATGCGTGTGTTCGTATTTAGTAACGTGACTTATTAAAAAAAGGGGAAAAACACAACGTTGTTTGTTTACGTATTTAATACAAAGTTTTGCGTTAAAAATATCCAAGGTAAAGAATTTTCTCTTCTAAATTCAAAGTCCTATTTTCTGGGATACTGGCGGAAAGTGCAATATATAACTATTAAAATAATTTCTTTTTTTTAGAAATGACTTCAAGAAAATATTTAACTATTTCTGAACTTACTGCGTTGATGGAAGATGATGAATTTTTGGCAGTCATCGAAAATGAGGAAGATAATCACGTTAGTGTTACCATTATACCGCTTGATAAGGACGATATGACGGATTCTGAAGATATAGTGGAAAATGGCTTGGATGGCTTGATATGGTTAACGATATTGCAGGAAATTTTGAACTATTCGTACCAGAACGTGAGGAAAGTCAAGCAGAGGAAACATCGTCCAGTTCTGCTAAAAAGTTAAAACACAGAAAAGAATAATTGCTAAGAATAGAAAAGATGACGACATAAATTGGCAAAGTATTTCTCCGACTTATACTAAAACTGCTAGATGTTCTAAGGAAAGACAGAATTTGTTACTGAGAAATTAGAGAAATCGTCGGCTACCGAAATATTTGAATATATGTTCTCAGATAAGATATTTTAACTTATAATTGAGCAAAGTGAATTATATGCAAAGCAAAATAATGTTACCAATTTCTCTCTGAGCCCAGACGATTTGAAGATACTAATTGGAATTTTGTTCATAAGTGGATATCATAAACTACCACAGGAAGATATGTACTCTTTTCGATTCAATGACGAGAACTAAAGCGTTATATTCATTTAAATGATAACAGTAAACTTTTAAAAACAGACACATTTTACAAGCTTAGAACATTCTTAGATATATTGGAAAAAAACCTTTCAAAATTTGGCATCTTTAGCAGTATGATTTCTGTAGATGAAATGATGGTACGCTATTACGGAAAACACCCAACTAAAATGCAGGGTAAGCCTATCAAATTTGCTTATTAGATTTGGTGTTTATGCAGCTCAAGTGGATACCTCTACAATTTTGAACCTTTCGGAGGTAAGTCAGATAACATAAATGAAGGTCCTATGGCTCCAAAGTTGCGAAAACCCTGGTATATGTTATTCCACCCAACACCGTGGAGGATCATGAAGTTTTGACAATTTCTTTATGAGCCACGAACTTTTAAAAGACTTGTGGCAAGTTAAACAAAAGGCAACAGGAACTATTTGTGAGAACAGAACTAAGCCGTGTCCTCTAAAGCCATGTAAGGAAATAGAGAAGAAAAAAGAAAGTCAACAAAACCGTGATAATGGCGACAAACTACAGTGACGCATTACCGTTAGGAAATGTCTAGCGTTTTTTGAGGAAAGATAAGATATATGTAACCGTCCCAATGCCTTGTTTGTTTAGTTATTATAATCAAAAATTGAGTGATGTCAACCTGCTGGATAAACAAATATCTTTACACAGAACAAGAATTCGTTCTAAAAAATGGTGGTGGCCATTATTGACCCAGCTTTTGGATATTGGCGTTGCAAACACATGGCGATTGTATCAAATATCGCACGCTTGTGAGAAAATTCCTTGAAATTCGTCTTAAAATAGTTTTGGGCTATCTGTCATACGTGAAGTGTGTCCATAAAAGAACAGGTCCGCAAAAGTCGAAAGTTGTTGGAGGAAGAGTTAGTATGGTATTACACTATGACCGCAAAGATCACCTGATAAAACCAATAGCAACACAACAAGAATACGCAAGAAGTGTAATGTCTCACTTCTTGCACTATAAATATTTTGAACATTTTCATAGTCTATAAATAAGTATAAATTTACAGTTATTTCTTTGTAAGAATTGAATAATTAGTTTCAATTTAAATTTTTTAAAGTATTTTTTATCTTTTTTTACAAAATGAAACAATTGGATTTTGTTGACATATGGTTCCAGCAAGATGATGCCTCATGCCACAAGCACGAGATACCCTAAACCTATTGAGGGTCGAGTTTTGCGAGCCATTTATTCCACCTTTTGGATGAATTCATTGGCCGCCAAGATAATGCTTTTTGGCGCCACTAGACTAGACTCTCATGTACAGACAATTCATCCAAAATTCCAGCTCTGTAAGATAATATTATAGCCGCCATTGGTGAGATGCCGTCAGAAATGCTGGAAAAGGTTGTCAAAATTGGATAGACCACCTACGGCGAAGCCTCAAGCAACATTTACATATAAAGTTACAAACTTGTTTATTTAATATGTACGTTTGTGAGTTTTTATGGAAACCCTTTTTGTCCATATTACATATTTATTTATTGGCAATATAATATTAAAGATTTTAATAATGACAAATTATTTTAGTAAAGTTTGTCAAAGTTAGAGGATTTTTCCCTAATACTTAGACAAATTTGCAAAGGGTCATTGCTCGTATGGGTAAAATAAAATTAAAAATACATTTAGATAATGATGTCGTTATGACAATCTTGAAAAACGATACCTGGATCGACTTGAACGCCTCTAATAACTTTAAGATTTGTTCTGGAATTTTTTAAAACGTCATCACTATCACTATTTCAAGTTTTTTTGAGCACTTAATATATAAGTTAAAGCATAATAATCGTCAAATTATTTCATATCTTCAACAAAAATTCTCCAAATTGTTTATGTCACTATCTAAAGCCTTTCTCACATATTCTACTCACAGAATTTTCGAACAAATTAATAAACAATAAAAATTTAATTTGTCATTCTGATTAGCATTTAATTGTGTTCGGAGAAATATTACAATCAAATTACAGCACATTTAACACAAAAAAAAAAAAATATTCAGCATATTTCCCTCCATCATACGTACAATTTTAATAACAAATTCTAAACGATTTGTCTCATTGTTATACGTTTCTTTGTTTTTTATTTAATTTTAGGTCTCCTGGATTCGACATCGTGACATCCATATATTAACCGTTGGCTCATACACATACACATCAGATTTACGCTTTCAGGCAACGCATCATCACGATTCGGATGATTGGACGTTACAAATCAAATGGACACAGAAACGTGATGCCGGCATGTATGAATGTCAAATATCCACCCAGCCAGTTAGAAGTTATTTTGTCAATCTTAATGTTGTGGGTAAGAAACAATTGTATGGGAGTGAATACCCAAAAAAAATAAAAAAATAAAATAATAATAACAATAAAAACAAAAATACAGTAAGATGTTATAAACATGAGGACACTTGTTTAGTTCTGCTTATTGATTTCAATTAGTTTACAATTTTTATTTCTTCAAAAGTGTCCTTATTCTGAATGATTTCGCTGTTACTGTACTTCAGTTACTTCCAAATTCCAAACAATAAGTGAATTTATAGTTTCATCACATTCTTCATATCCTGAGAAATATGTTAAGGAAAATTTTGGGTGTCCCCCAATGGTTTTTTTGATATGCTTGCCATTTAAAAATAAAAGAGAAGATTTTATGGATTCTTTTAATATACGATCGATTTCAAAGCACTCACTTATTTCTTATTACGTTCACCTTGCCCCTAACCAAGATTTAGTTATCTCATGCCTTTATACAACTTTGAATTGTTAGTTAAGTGCGACGTTGTAAATACAGTACACTATACATATGTTACGTTAGTAAATGGTTGCATTATCAGGCATAGGGGCAGTGGTCGAAGCATTCACCCTTTCTTCGAGCATTAGGAACTCCTGAACTCATTGCACTCTTCTAAAACTGTGCTTGCTGTTCTGACTAGCTTAACGACTTCTGCAGAAATCATCACTTCGAAATAACAAGCAAAGACGTCCCAATTAATGTCGCTATGCAAAAGCAAAGCAAATGCACAATAAAACTGCAATATCTCATCCTATACAACTTAACAGCTTCTATAGAAGTCGGTAGACCCAACTAAAACCTATATCAGAAAATTCCCGTTTTCTTTTCCTTACCATCTTAATAGTATCGACAGAAATTGTAGCCAAAAGTCCCAAGCATTACTGCACTTCTAAAAGAAAGCAAACGTACAAAAAAAGTGCACCGTTTGTACCGCTTATTAAATATCTTGCCAATTTCTACTGAAATTTTACTCAAAAGTCCCGAGTAAAGCCCCTGACTCAATGTGCCCTTCTAAAGCTACACCGTTTAATCTTCCTTACTATCTCAAAGCCCCTGGATTCATTGCGTTACTCCTATTCAACTGTTACAGAAGTCATAACCTGGAAGTCTAATGCGCTAACAAAAACCTTCATGTTATACTTGTTAGGTCTATGCAATGCTGTAGTCTATAGTTACAATGCGTGCAACAGAAAGACCCATCAGAACGTAATGGTATGCTATTCGTGTCAATTCAATATCTTCTATCCATATTAACCCCAATTTGTGTCCAACTAGTCGCTTTTAGAACTAAAGAGGTCAGCATCTTTATCTCCGTTAGGCTACCGAAACAGATGTCCCATATTAACTCTGCCATCTTAAATATCTCCGCTTGAAAAAGAGTACAAAAGATGAGAAGATAGATATTAGTCTGTAAGATTCCAGCGCTGTAGATCAGCACTATCGCTGATTACCAAGCTTGCTTTTAATTCTCCCAAGTAGTAGTTTCCAGAATGATAGTAATCTAAGACCTGGTTGAAGTTCAAAGAAATTAGATCGACTGCATATAAGGATGTCATGTTTGTGAAGATAAATTTAAATTGAACTAGCAAGGGTACAATCCATCTTTTTTAGCACGGCTACTTTTTAGGTTAAAAGAGCACAGTTAACATTTTAACAGTAACTAAAAATGAATAAAGTGAAAGTAATTGGGAAAATATGGAAGCCTGGAAGGTGGAATAATAGCACTTTCTCGTCGGAATGGTATTCCAGAACTTCCTTCGTAGATTAGTTTAGGAGCCATAGTTTTAAAAGATGTGGAATAGCAGAAAATGTATTTAAAAAAGCAAGTTTTTCTTTTAAATTTAATCTTCTCTGTTTTTCATTGGCTATGTCCTTTCTAGGGAAAAACTAGAGATGGCCGAAATATCACACTATATTCTCCAAGTGGCCACTATGTTAGTGGTATGCCAGAAATAATTTTGGAAATTGAAAAACTTTAATTATAAAAATAGCGAGCATAAGCGAATATTATGTTAAAACTAGGGATGGCACACTATAAGGAGAAAACACTCCAAAAGATTCCTTGTGAAACTGTGCTTTGCTTGCAGTACTAAAAGAGATGGTGTGCGTCTTTGCTAATAAAATTAAAATTTATTTTCACACACATCAGCATGTCAGCTGTTCTTAGTTAGTAAAGAGTGGGCAAATTTGAGGTTAGGAAGTAAATTGGCTTACAAACACAATTTTTTTTTTGACAAAGTAAGTTTTCTTCATACCAATATAAAATAGAAATATAGGAATTAATAATGAAATATGATGTCGGGTAGACGTACGCTCTTTTCACAAAATTTTGAACCATATTTTGCAACAAAGCTTCGCTTAGCTCGTCAATGCAACGCAGAATTGCATTTTTCAGAGTGTTAGTTGTTTGTGGTTTGTTCACGTAAACCCGATCTTTCAACCCGATCGCCAAATCGAGAAATTACGCGACATGGAAATTTCTCATGCAATAACTACATATTTTGGCTTTTGTGGCTTGTGGCGCCGTCCTGCTGAAACCAAAGGTCACTGATGTCAACATTAGTCAATTGTGGCCATAAAAAATTGGTTGTCATGGTTTGGTAGCGCAGAGAATTCAAGGTGACGTCGTTTCCTTGCTCATTTTCGAAAAAATACAGGCCGATGATGCCGCCTTACCACAAACCGCACCATACGTCACTTTCTATGGATGTTATGGTTTTTCGTGGACTATTTGTGGATTTTGTGAGCCCCATATGCGACAATTTTGTTTGTTTACATAGCCACCTAATTGAAAATGGGCCTCATACCTAAAGATGATTCTGTTGAAAAATGCGTTGTTGTCGTTCAGTTTTTCAAACAGCCAATTCACAAACGTTCGACGCAAACAATGGTCGGATTGAACTTTATAAGCGTGAAGATGAAGATCTTTATGTAAAATGTTGCGCAAGGTTCCTCTGGTGATGCCTAATTGTTGCTAACGTCGACGAGTTGATGTTCCAGGCCAATTCTCAACTCTTTACTTTATAGCGGTTGTGTTTGCATCACTACGGCCACTACGAACGAATTGTTTTGATCTGTTGTCAGAAACAGTACCGTGAGCTTCGAATTGAGCGATTAAATTACGCACAGCGGTCTCAGAAAGAGTTTGATTACGAGGAAAGTTGCTTGAATTTTACGAAGTGGTACAGTAAAATTTTCGCCGTTTTGATAGTAAATTTTCAGAATTAAAATTCTTTGTTCAAGAGTGTAATGTCCCATAGTTTAAATTTCCCAATTTTTTACTAAATAAGTGTCAAAGATTGACAGCTCAAGTCTTGACATTTCATCATTTCACAGCCAATTTACTTCCTAACCTCAATTTTGCCCACCCGTTGTATGATGATTGTGGTTTGGACTAAAATCGAAGGGGGGGCTACTTTAGACTTACAATGAAATTGCTTTCCAAACAGTGCAATGGTGCAGCAAAGGTTTAGATTGTCATCAACTCTTGTTCAAGGTGTGGCTACGATACTCAGATGTCTCTTGACATAAGTCATCATTCATCTTGGCTATGCAATATTCA
The DNA here is from genome assembly GCA_023159175.1 of Wohlfahrtia magnifica. Taxonomy (NCBI): domain Eukaryota; kingdom Metazoa; phylum Arthropoda; class Insecta; order Diptera; family Sarcophagidae; genus Wohlfahrtia; species Wohlfahrtia magnifica. The sequence continues at coordinate 1,852,665 of JAKWBJ010000212.1, read as the reverse complement.
CATGGCTTAGTCTCAAACATATTTCAGTCTTAAAAATAAATAAAGGAACACCCTAAGTCACATACCAAATAAATATTCATTAATTTTTTTCAACAAAGCTTTTAATAGAAGGAAAAATCCCAAAAAAAAACTGGTTTCAGAGAGAGAATGTGATATAGTGAGAGAAGTGGTATTTAACATATAAATTACCCGTATACATCAACAACTCTTTAAAGAAACAATGGCTGACAACGGCTATCATCAGTCCCCTTGATCATTAACTGCCATACTACTTCTCCTCTATTCATTACTTAGAACCACAGGCATATTTCTTCTCATATTTGCATGTCTGCCTTGTTTTATACATAAATTGTCTGATTGTTATTCTGACCTATAGACCCGTTGGCTGGCTTTCCTGCTGAGACTGCTTTTATATGTTTGTGGACATATATGATGTGGTGTAGGGAAATCAAAAAGAAAACTTAAATGCCCATCAAACATTTATCACGTGTAAAAAGAAAAAAATTATTTTGCCAAAAATACATATTCACTTTGGTTTTTGTTTTTTGCTTTTTTGGCATCTTGTTTCCCAAAAAAAAAATTCATTTATTTGTGCATTTTTTTCGGCTAAAATTTTTTCGTATTTTTTTATATCCGTGTATTGAAATTTTTTCAAGTTATTAACTTTTCACCATAAAAACAACAACAATTTTACTCACACCGACTGAATATATTTTTCTCTTTCTCTCATTCCCTCACTAAATGATTTCTTTACATCTTTCTTTCTACATAAAACCAACGGTTGGATGGATGAATGAATGTGACGGTTGAATATAAAAACAAACACGACAACTATAACAACAATGATGACAACCGCAACAACAACAAATCGACTAACAATACCATATAACCTCAAAAAAAAAATCAAAAAATTAACAATAAAATTGCCATTTATGTGTCAACAGTGCCAACGGCAACGATTCTTGGTGGACCTGACCTTCATGTCGACAAAGGTAGTACAATAAATCTAACATGTACAGTTAAATTTAGCCCAGAGCCACCAGCATATATATTCTGGTATCATCACGAAGAGGTAATTAAAATTTACAATACGATTTAACAACAACGACAACAACTGCAGTACATATAGTGAAAATTTTGTTTTTTATTTTGTAATTTTTTTTTTAACGTCGTGTTCTTTTTTTCTTGTTTTTGTTTGAAATGTTTAATTAAAAAAACAAAAAAAAATTGTGAGAAAATTAAAGTTGATTTAACAATGACAATGAGGTAGGTTGTAAGATGTACATATAGAAGTATTAGAATTATATATGTATGTATCAAGGCGAATTCAATAAGGTGGCCTTATTTACTATGCAAGCAAAAAAAAAAAAACACAGACATTCTGTATTTTGTTGACAACAAATATTTTTGATGCTACAGCTTTTGCTTACTACAGTGTTGTATTGTATTGACACACCGAAATTTTGTTTACAGTGTTGCATTCATTTTCAATTTGCGACCACCTTATTAAATTCGCCTTGGTATGTATACTCAAAAAGTTTTAAATCATGGTCTAATAATAAAAACGTCTGCTCAATAGTGTGGTGAATGAAAGAAATATGACGTCACGTGTAGTCGGTTTGTGTAATATTATATTGAATTTTTTAATTTTTTCAATATTATTACAGTAAATCCTTGATAATCCGGATAACCTAGTAAAAATTAAGAATATAGTATTGTATTACAAATACTTTTAAAACACATATCGAATGGTATATGATTTTTAGAAATCATTTAAATAAATAATTGCATTTAAAAAGAACACAAAAAAAAAACAAAGCATTTTATCAAAAAGTAAATGCGTGTTTCAGGTAATAGAATCTATATAAATAATAGGCTAACACATTTCTTGTATCCCTTTTACGCTCGTTCTATTGCAACGATTTTGAAAAAATATATAGGGGCTTAAACCTTTTCTGTGTAGATGTGCACAATATCAATTTTATTTAAATCGGTCCATTATTTTAAGAGTAATACGATTATAAACTTCTTACTAACACATTGAAAGAAAACACATTTTTTTGTGTAGCTATAGCCGATTCGATAATAGCATCGTCTTCGAACGTTTTGCAACCTTTCTCTGATAAAACATTCGAAAACGACTATTGGAAGCGAAACGAAAAAGAACTAATAGAGTTAGTTCACCCTCAACCATTTTTTGCAGGAAATTTTCGATCTCGAATACTTGCCTGTAATATAAAATTATCGAATTACTTTGCTCTCCTCTGTTTTTGCCGTTACTTTTGCGTTAGCATTTTTTTCGCCGCTCAATGCTACAAACAAGAGAAGTTGTTTCTGTAAAAATACAGGAAAACAAAAACAGAAGAATATTAGCATATACGCGTCGCTGTTTCAGTGACGACTAAAGGCAATAGCATAAGAATATATGTATGTGAATTGAGAAGGAAGAAAAGCGTTATGAAATTAATAGCAGTGTTCTCAATGAAGCATTTTTGTTTGGCAAAAACAAATATTTTTGTTTCAAAAATTCTTCGCTAATAGCGAACAATCGATTATTGAAACTCCCAGGTCAAGTGGGTAAATAAAAAACAAAAGAAAATATGTACATATGTATGTGTGTGTGCATATTTTTGTAATTTGTCATATATTTTTTTTTTTTTTGATTTTTAAAAAAAGAAATTTTTTGGAAAAAATTATTTTATATTTGTAGGCTTAGGAGTATATATTCGAATCTATTTAAAGAAAATTTTTTATGAATATTAAAAATAGAATTTAAAACTCATTTTAAATTTTATATATATGGGGGTTAATTTTAAAACATTGCTTTATATACATACATACATACATAATTAAACTAAATGTTAGACGTTAGAATGCGGCTGATTGTGTCTGCCGCCGAGTACACTAGTAACAATAAAGCATTTAATGTCTTTAGAGATATAAATAATACGAGATTAATTAACATTACCAACAGTTTAAAAACAATCCGTTTCATAAAGTTGCAATCAATCTGAATTGTAAAGTACAAAATGGAATGAAAAATGATGTCTGGATTAATGAAAAATCCGGTTTTATTAAGGCCTTACTGTATTTTAAACAAACGACTACGCGTGACGTTACTATAAACACATATGGCAACCGTACTGTCTCGATTGAAGACACCTTTGAATCAGAATTTTAGCTGAAAGTTGAAAAAAAAGAAATACTTTTCATAATCGAATAACATCCGAAAAGAAACTTAATCGCGTAATATTCAGCTAAGTTATTAGCTTATAGGTGCATAAGGTTCGAAAACCGCTTTTTTTACCCGTAACTCAAGTTTTTTGAGGTATTCGGAAAATTTCAAAAACAGATCTTTGTTCCTCTCGACAGCGCCTATCAGAAAAGTAGTATTATTCCCCGGGTATTTCTACTTTTTTATTTTTGTCGCACCGTGTAATATGACAAAACGATTTTGCATATTGTGCTTTAAATTAATGCCAACTGTAAAAATTTAACTTAAAAAAGTTGATTATATGAACCAAAGTAAGTACTAATATTTATTTTTATTGTTACAATGACAAAATTAACCCTTAAATACGGGTATTAAATACGAGTATTTGTCATACGTATTAAATTTCGGAAATAATTTTCGTTCTTTTGTAGTATAGTGTTATACTCCAATTTCTAAAAAAAAAATGCTCCTGGAAAGCTTCGGAACCAAAAAAATCTGCAGACGTTGTTCACAAAAATCGCCACTGAAACCAAACCGTTTCTTGATTTGTTTATATCTACATATTATGGAAGTAAGCATTTCAAAATCATATCAATGATCCAATCTAATGAAGTAAACGTACTATTTTTCTAATTTTAATTTTCACAAAAAACTTTTTTTTTCTTTTTTGCATGGAAGTTTTGAAAAGTATTGTCATTTCTGCCAAACTATTTTATTATTTTGAGAAACGAAAATAATCGTTGCGGTATACTGCGCACAGGATTTAAGTGTAGTTGTTCGGCGATCGATTTTCAAAAAGCAATTACCGCAGCTTTTAGTTCAGTTATGTTATCGTATTGCTTCTTCCCACCAAAAATTTGGCAAATCATGGAAGTCATTAGATTCTAATCGGGTGAAAAAGCTTTTCATTACATTTTGGGATATATTTTGTGACTCCAACAGCATGTAGATTTGGTAACTGTTGTGAATAAAGGAATTATTCTGCGGAAAAATCATATTTTCCAACGATTTGTACAAAAAATGATTTTAGAATTCATTTTTGTACTCAAAAAAATCAACTCTAGCGAAAATGCTTCTAAACCATTTAAGAACTTCTGCCGAATTTTGTTTTTTTTTTTTAATAGCGAAGGAAATTGAAAATACACTCACACCTCGTTTTATGCGATCAATTCGTTCCAACAAAATCCGCATAAACCAAATTCGCATAAAACGATGCACTAACTCTATATAAAACTTAAAAAAAACGTACAAATTTAAATGAAACCATTGAAAGTCAAGCAAAATCGCATAAAAAGGTCAACACACCATCTTTTCATTTACGAAAACAATAAAAAACAAATAATAAAATTTATAATTATTTAATAAAAAGAAGAAAAATAAAAATAATTTTTTAATAATATATTGTTACAAAAACAAACAATGCCTAAAGTAAAATTACGCTAAATTAGTACAATAGTAGTTTAGCTATAAACCTTCTTAATGGCATTTATTATATTAGTTTATATCAAGACTCAATGCATCCGCTGCACCACACTATCTGTGCTATTAAAGGTATTACCACTTGCATATTGAAAGTTGGTACCGTACCGATTTTGACTGTTACGTTTCAATTAACGGAAATAGAATGCTGCGGTAAATACAAGAACATTCGGAAGTAATGTGATTTTTATATAAAAAGCGGTACATTATGCATTAGTAGTTCAGTTATGACGTAAGTAAAAGTGTTGAGCAATTTGTGTATTAAGTTGAAGGCGCTGTATAAAGTAAAAGTGTACAAGTGAAAAGAACTGTATAAAAGAACAAATTCGTGTATTTATTTTATGTACCCCAATTAACGTAACAATATTATATACCACAATCATTATATATGTATGTGCGTGTCTATACCATTTTTCAATTGGTTCCATGTCACATTGATAACTAGACGAAACATGTAATTTGTTATCACCATTTGACAGAGTATCACTTTCATTACCAGAAATATTCTCATTATGGATAGGAGCGACGGCCAACGAGTTTTCAGCAGATTTATCTTTTTCTTCTCGTGCCAATTCGCCGTCAGTTTTGAAAAGTTGAATTTTTCCGTTGTTTATACGGCTACTGGTATCCAAAAAATAGATTGTTAGAACACGTCGAAGCTACGATCATAGATCTGCTTAATCATTATGGTTTACAGAATGAAATCCCGCGCCTCCGATTTGGCGAGTCATTATAATCCGGTTTGAGGTTTGAGGGTATGCTTTTAGATTGAATTCAAATGTAACACAAAAACTCGGTTGAATTCGCACTGCTGCCAGATACGCAAATAAGTACGGAATTGACAGGGTGATACATAATTACCAAATGTACCACAATTTCACAATACAGTTGTGAAGGCGTATTTTCTTGCTAAGCATTTTTAATTTCGTAACAATATTATTTCGCTAAAGAGTATCCATATTAAATCCATATTAAATTTAAAACGAAAAAATTAAAAAGAATATATATTTCATAGAACAGCCATTTTCTCTAAAAAAAATATATATTTTTTTCATAAAAAGTGTACTCAAATATCATTTAACAACCTGATTTGCGAAAAAATATTTCTTTTACTCTTCTCATTAATCAAAGTAACATTGTAATGATAATTGATAATTAAAAAATAAATATGTATAAAAAGTTATTTTCCATTGCACAGGCAAATTGAAATACGTATCCTTTTGTATCGAATTACTTTGCTAACGCTAATTGCATTAGTTTTTGTAATTCCAGGCAAATAAATACGAAACAACTAGAAGAAAAGGATTTCAATGAAATTAACATATAAAAGAAAGAAAAATAGTAATTTGTTGTATTTGATGTTTAATGTAGTAGAAATATTCGTTATACGAGGGCAGTTTGATAATTTCACTATTCGGTGATATTTCTATAATTTTTTTTCCCTACATATAATCTGATTTCTGAAGAATCTTTTAATATGCGTTTGTTTTAATGATGACCTTTGCGTTTAAGCTTAGTTTCTTCTTTACGGGACGCAAGCATATGATTCCTTCGGCATATGAGGTTGTTCTCGTCACAAAGTTGTCCACAGTACTAGTTCGAGAATACTGTTGCCATGAACTTCTTAGGCAAAAACAAAACCGAAGGAAACCACTATTTTAATTGTTCTTTGGTCTCTGTTGCATTGCGGTGGATTAAGCAACAAAGAGCTCAAAAGCAAATTGCGTCTTAACGTCACCAAATGCAACTTTGAAGTGGTCAGCTGGCAACCATAGCATAAATAGTGTTTTAACCCAGTCGGTTGAGACGTCTTAATTCTCAGTCTCCAATTATGTTTTATTATTCCATTGACTTTTTTCGACTATTTCCGGCTTGACAACGTCTTTTGGGCGATCTGAATGTTTAGCTTTATTTGTGTATTATCCGAGAATAAATCAATCTTAGTCATTAAAGTGCACACATGTCTAACCTGGTTTAGGTTTACTTTTACTAAAACCTCGTCCAACTGATTAGTTAACTTAATCAGGTGTAATACTCACAATTTATCTCGAGGCGAACCAAGTTGAACATACTTAACAGCTGTGTGAAGTCAGTTGAAATATACGGATGAGAGTCATGGGATACAGTTTGTTGTAATCTTAGAATAATCCAAGAGCAAATCCCAATGGAAATCGAAGTCCGAAATCGAAAATGGAGGTGGATTGGACATGTCTTGCGAAAACCACAATCCTCATAGCATTTGATGAAGAGATCCGAATCAAACTTGGCGACTTCGGCTGGATATGGGAGTGGCAGGAATGGATAAATCGTAGCATAGGCTAGAATCCCTAACATCAGGCGGAAAATAATAACATTTGGAATTTATATACATACTAGAATAATCCCTGCCGCGTTACTGGGAGAATTTGTGTTGTACCTGCTTCTTGACTAATATGGATACATAAAGAAAGCTTTAACTGTTACTGTTCTCTACACATACAAAATTTTATAGTTTTTAAAATGATGGCTTGTATTGATTGCCAAGTTATTTAAATCAAATTTAGAAGCTTCAACTCTAACAGTTTTCAAGATATACAAAAATCATTACTTATCGTTTCCGACCACTTTTTAAGTGATGGTTTGCACTATCTGAGAAGTCATATAGACCAACTTCAGAACTTTCCATTCTAATAGTTCTGTATATATACAAAAATCAATATTTAATTTGTATGGAAGGTGCCATAACCATTTATTCAATTTCCCCAATACGAGTATTTTGACTGAGTTACTTAAACAAAATTCAGAACCTTCCACTATCACGGTTCCATAGATATACAAAAGTCAATATTTACTTTGTATGGAAGGTGCTACTCGCACTTATTCAATTGACGACAAAGTTATTTAGGCCAAATTTAGAGATTCTTACTATTACCGTGTTAAAGATAAGAACATATAAATACAAATTTAAAATGAGCGTGTCACGGCCCAGTTGAACAATAGTGAAGCTACACACCAAATAAAAGCTTTCCACATATTGTAAAGTTTTAACGTTTTTAAAACGTTTTTAGTTCTTGTGAATTGCGTCAAAATAAAATAAACACCACTTTGTTGTTGTTTTATAGTTTTTTCTCGCTTTTTACAATAAACAATTAGAAAAGTCTCCAATCTAAGTATCTTAATATACACTTAAACAACACATTTTTTACGCTCAAACACGATTATATTTTATGACAGCAAAACGATAACTAAGAAACCAATGCATAAGGCGCCGCCTTTCATATACAATTGATATTACTTCCGAATGTTCTTGTTCTTTCTACAACATTTGATTTCCGTTAATTTCAAATTTAACACACAAAGATGGTCGAATTGGCAATGCTGCCAAATACACAAATAAGTACAGAATTGCCAGAGTGACATATTAACAACTTTGACACAACCCAGTGTTACCAAATACAGTTTTAAAGACTGATGTGGTGTATTTCTTTCTTTTGTGTTGTTTATTGTCGTAACAATATGCTTTTTATATACACAGTTTTAAAAATATTTTCTAATTCACATACGGTTTAAATGCTGTAACAAATTTCGTTTTCAAGTAAAACTTATGCAATACAAAGGGGTTCACTCAATGGACCGCATAAGACCGCATACATAAAAACCTTTGTATTGACTTCACCTTTCGTTTAAGGGCTACAAAATCAGTTGGAGCATTTCATTTCATTTTATTGTCCTCTTCTGTATATATAGACATGAATATAGTCTAACTGATTGAATTCTAAGAAAATGACTGAAATTTTTGTGAAATCTGTTTTCAATTATGGATCTTTTTAGTTTAATTTCTATTGAGCTAAAATATTGCCTAGAACTAGTTCGAATAATATAGAGTGGGCCACTTAAAAGTTTATATTTAAAAATGCAATAAAACAAAAACAGTATGAAGTTAGAATTGAAATATTATTTCACTCATATGGCTACCGCGGCTTGCCTCACAGTACCCCATTTGAGCGGACCAATTTTCGATAACTTTCTAGAGTGTATAGGGTCCTATCTTGGCCTTCAAGTGCTCAATTGTCTTAAGTTTGGCGGCATAAAACTTGTCTTTGACGGTGCCACACAAAGAATAGTCCAAGGTGTCAAACCGCAGCTTCTTGGCGGCCAGATCACATCAGCATTTCGGCTAATTAAACGGCCATCAATCGTTTGAGGCAATAAATCGGTTGTGGCATGAGATGTGTTGCAAGTTGCACCATCCTGTTGAACTAAACATCTTTCACATCCATACCATGAAGAGCGATCAGAAAAAAATCAGTTATCATGGCGCGATAGGTGTCTCCATTGACCGTAATGGTTGCGCCGTCCTCATTTTCAATGAAATATGGCCCAGTGATGCCTCCGCCCCACAAACCGCACCAAACGGTCTCTCGTAATGGGTGCATTGGCTTCTGTAAGGCAACGTTTGGGTTTTGTGAGCCTCAAATAGGGCAATTTTGCTTATTGACGTACTCACCAAGTATAAATGAGCTTCATCCAACCAATTTGCAATTTCCGACCAATTGTCTTTGTTTTGGAAATAAATTTCCAATAAATTCCAATATTGCTCAAACGTAAATCGATTCATTTCTTTCAGTGCAGATAATATACTGAAATTTGTGACAGAATAGAATGACATAATTATTGCCAGATTCGAAATAGCCGCTGGTTCAAATTTAAACCGCAAGATGACCCACGTGATATATAGTCTAACTGAATGGCTTCTAAGATAATCATTGAAATTTGTATAAAATCTATTGTCAATTATGGATCACTTTCAGTTGAAGGTTTTATTAAGCTAAAATATTGCCGAGAAATAGTTGGAACAATATTTCATCTCAATGTGAATTTAATCGAACAAGATATGAATCACTTGTGATTTTAACCGAATTAAAAAACAAACAAAAAATATTTTTTAATTTTGGATCTTTTTTTTTTTTTTGTTATATACTCTTATGCCTGTGAGAGGTAAATGTGTGGTGCAGTTTATTTGCTCAGCTGAGTTATGACTCAGTTCTAGATTAGTATCAAAAGCCTGACTTCTTTAAAATAAAATACGATTGCTTAACCATAGGTAAACAAAACAGGATCTGGTGCGTCGTACTTAGGCTCCAACACCTGGTATATTAATGATCTCTTGACTGGTGATATGACTTCTGGAACTGACCAGAGAAAACAAACCAGAGAGTCTAAATATAGAAAGATAGAAAGTGCCGGGTTTTTAAGTTACAAATATTAGTACCAAATGTAAGATTTCGGGAACTCTTGCAATTCGGCAAAGTTAAAATCGCTTCCACGACGGCAAGAAGAATTTGGAAGCTCTTGTCATCGGCTACAGTTTATACGAATATAGAAAGAAATTTTGAGCTATTACAGTCGTAAATGTAAAATAACTTGAATTTAGCCTTTGTTTCAGTCTTTTATAATACGATGTCCTTAAACGTTTTATACTTTTTTAAAGCAACAATATTATTACAACAACTAAAACTATACAATAGAAACAAAAGGTAAGCAATTTTTTACGCGTCCAAATATAGACACTTTAGAGTGATATCATTTCTCAATAGGTGCTACCAATTACAACAAGAATTGGACTAAGAAAGTTTCGTAACACTTCCAAAATCTTGAATTATGTGTAAAAAGCCTGTTTTTCTTATCTTAAAGCACTTATAACAGACCTAATCAATGGTAAGTACTTTACTTCAGTGAACTTAAGGAATCTGTGTTTTTTTCTTAAGCAAACAAACTTTAATGCAATTCATCACAAATTTTCCAAGTTTAGAGTCTTTTTTACACGCTATTTTACATAAGAATCGTTGTTTTTGGATTTATTAAGGTAGTATATTTAAAAATCGGATGAAAATTGACGCAGTTATATTGTGCAAAGCACATAATGTAAGACTTTGTCAATTTGAAATTGAAAAAAGTGTAAAAATTGCTAATAACACTGGTCTAGAGCAAAAAAAAAAAAAAACTTTTAAATAAATCTATACGGAATAAAATGTTTTTGATGTGCTGAATACAAATCCGTTATCAGTTTTTTCCATTTGGCTAAAATTTCTTTTTATGGGCGTGGCAAATTTTTTTTCATAACTTGAAAACAACTTGAGCGATTTTAAAGCAATTACCACCAAATTTTTAGGAAATTTCCTATAAATCAACCGAAAAAACCTTTTTGTATTTTCAACAGTTTCGGAGTTATCAGCAACTTAGCTACGAAAAAAATAAAAATTCCGCGCAAAATTAGAGAAATTTTTTCTTTGTCAAAAATTTATAAAATTTTTTTGAAAATGAAAATTTTACATGTTAAGCACTTAAGTTAAGAATAAAATAAGCTTTAAATCATGAAAATCGGTCCAAAGAGTTATAATAAAATTCTTAGAATATAAACTTTAAATTCTAAGCATTAAAATGAAAGCCAGATATGTTGAAAGTAAAATAGCCCATAAAGGTAGGTGCCTAACTTTCACAAAAATGTGTGTAGGCAGCATACAAAAATAATGAAAGGAAATGTCTGGTAGGAAAAAATACATATACATACATATGTATATGTAAAGAAACATTATTGTTTCGAAGAACTGGTCATCGGGCAGATGAAATGTTCGGATATATGATTGTGTGCTTGTATTTGCTCGTAAATCCACGCGTAGCGGTCATGCAGAAATAACAATCATGTTCGTGATTTTGTTGTTCACTCCATGTCATAGGTTTCATAAATGGCATGATCTTACTTTACTTCTTAAAACACTTGCACAAGTATTATGACACATTTTTGGCGACCAATATTTGTTTCCTTCATCGATAGGAAATTCAAAGTAATGTTTAGAATTGTTACGTATCTACATATATATTGCCTTAGTGTGTGTTACCAAATTCGAGAAGTAATTCATCTGGCAACGCTTATTGTATATGTAAATCAATAGTCGAAGTTTGATAAAATAATAAAAAGAATAAAGGGTACCTTTTGTTTAACTGCAAACAAGACAAGTTGTTTCGATCCCGCGACATTATAATAAGCATTCTCTATTTCGGAAGTTATTGTATGGCGTTGCGATTTTAAATTCCCCACAGACGTGGCAGAACAGATCTGAAGAATTTTTGCAAGTCCAAGCCCTTGAAATTCTATAATCGAAGACAAAAGTCCATTATAAAAAAACTAACCCTATGTATACATTTTGTTAAACACTTATCAAACTAAAAAAATGTAAAACGGAAATAGTCTTTTGTTTACTTTTCAATATTAACTTTTGTTCTTGGTTTCGCAAACACGCATTGAATGACGAAAGAAATTGTGTTATCTTTCTCAGAAGTGCAATTTGTACTGGATTTTTTACCACAATTATAAAAAATCTTATTCTTATTTATATTCTAAGAATTTTATTATAACTTTTTGGACATAAGACAAAAAAGTTTCCATTAAATTTGTAAGAAAAAAATTTGTTCGCTAATTTTGTTTAAAGTTATGTACCTGCATTTAATTTCGAATAAAATCAGCATTAGCCAATCGGTTTTCATGGTTTATAGCTCATTTTATTCTTAACATTTTAGGCTTTCATTTGTATTTTCAACATGTAGAATTTTCCATCTGAAAAACTTTTTATGACTTTTTGAAAAGAAAAGAATTGCTCTAATCTTGCACGATAAAAATTTTCTTTCGCAACTAAGTTATGAATAACTCCGAAAATAATGATAATAGAAAAAATTGTTATTCATCTGTTCTATAGCGAATCTTGTTTCTAAACATTTGGTGGTAGTTGCATTAAAATCGGTCAAGTTGTGTTCAAGTTATGATGAAATATATTGATATAACTACCATATTTTAGACAGAAAATTTGCCACGCCCATAAAAAGAATTTGTGTTTGAATTTGAAAACGGATTTGAATTCAGTGTATCAAAATCATTATACTCCATATAGTTTTTATTAAAGGCGAGATAATTTTTTGTTTTATGTTTTACTTTTTTGACCCCTAAAATTTAGAGTCATTTTTGCTTTAGTTGCATAACTTTAGTTGTCAAAGTGTTCTTGTCTAAAACTTGGTTATAATTGCATGACTTTTAGGCGGTGTCTTACAAAAATAACCCATATGATTTTATTATTATTTTTTTATATAATTTTACAAAACATTATCAGTTGTTACCACTTTGAGTTGCTTTTTATAAAAATCTAAAATTAGAATTAAGAGTCTTGCTCTTCTACTTAAATCTCCTACTTAAATATGTCGAAATGTTAAATATCTATTTCAATTATGTTTTCTATATATATTAAGCGAGTGAATGAATATACGAGTACAGACATTTTATTAATGCAGCTGCTACTATGTTGTGTTCATATAATTAGAAAGTAATTTAGTGTAAATTACCTTTAAAACAGAGTTTTTCTAAACTTTTCAACAATTAATTCCACTTCTTTTCTCACGCTGCGTCTTTCTTTCTTTTTCCATAATTATCCTTAGCGCACAAATGAGCTTAAGATTATCTTTAAACACTGTTTCCAGTGCAAAAGAAAATCACATTTAGGTTGTCTTTACTGAGACATTACAGAAGTTTAATGATTTCAATATAAACCATCACAATGGCATTGTACTCGTTTACGTATATGTGCTTTACTCAGAGCACATTCCCGTTGAACATACAAACATATTACCATTATTCGTCAAAAGATTTGTCGTATAGATGACATTTCCTTTTATGGAAAAAAAATTGTAGCATTTTTTGCCTTTTGTTCCTTCCTAAAGGATTTTTTTTTTTAACAGAAAATGTATCACTCGAAAAGGATATCGTGATTTTTACTAACAAAGCTACGTTAATAGAGTGCAAAAATGTTGCACTCAAAAAATTCACAAAATTAAAATGTTGGCCTAAAATATATGTGTCATTAATATTTAAACTATGCTTGGCGCCAACTTATTTGAAATTAATACTGCTGCCATGATGCTAAATTGATGTTGTTGCAGTGTTTTGTGAAAAATTTTATTTTTATTTTGGTTTTGGTAAGAAAAAAGTTGGGCAAAACTTTTTATATACTACATTTTTAAAAGACAACATTTATATAGCTTTAAAGGCAACAGGGAAGAAAACACCATCCATTGAAGTGCAAATCTTAAGTATTTTAATATTCTACATCAATAGCTATCTTTGATTTAATATGAATTATCGACAGTTATGTTAAACTCATCTAATGGAAGGAACTTTGTGTTTTGCTGTATTGGCTTCCAGTTAATCTTTTCTGAAGGCAAGTAGGCTTAACTAAAGTGGCACGTAGATCCGGATATGTTTACACAAACGGGTTAGGGATATTTTTTTGTTATTAAATATACATATTTCAAGCAGTAATATCATAATTTTAGCTTTAACGGTTTCGCTACTCTTCATATAACACATCGAATCTGCTGTATTAGTGTCTGGCATTATTAAATGTTAAACTCGGTTATTCTAGTATCGGTATATTTTTTAAGAGCTTTAAAATTTGACCATAAAAAACACATAAAGAATGATGTTTAAAGATAATCTCATGTAAATATTGACCGTGGCTATGCCTTAAATCGTATATACGCTGGGTTCAATTTTCGCATCCCTCTCTAACATGTCGGACGGTATCTCACGAATAAGTTTTTCAATATTTTTTTTTCAGTGCTTCAACCGTTGTGGGCTTGACCATATAGACATACGCCATAACATATCCCCAGAAAATATACCCTAAAGGCCTTAAATCACACGATTTAGGTGGCCAATTGACCGACCCCAAACGTGATATAAACTGTTCACCGAACTCGTTTCTCAATTGAACCATTGTTTCGCGTGCTATGTGGCATGTGACACTGTCTTGTTGAAACCACCTTTCAGCCACGTCGATCTCTTCCATTTTGGGCAAAAAAAAATTTGTAATCATCGCACGGTACTGCCCGCTATACACAGTAATTCCTGACTTCGTCGTCTTTGAAAAAGTACGGTCCAATGATGCCACCGGCCCATGATCCGCACCAAACACTGCATTTTTCGGCATGCATTGGCAGATCTGCCAATACTTCTGGCTGCTCTTCACATCAAATACGGCAATTTTGCTTGTTTACATATTCATTCAATCGTTGCTCAAACTGGCCATAAAATGGAAGAAGTGCACGATGCACTTTCTTAGCCGAGCATGAGGTTTGATAATAAAATTCAATAATCTGCAAGCGTTTTTCGTCTGTAAGTCGATTCATGGTTAAATTATAGACGAAGCTAAGCATGTTTGGCAAACAAAATACCCGATATAAGAACGGCGATCAAAATTTTTAAATTGGAATACAGACTAAGGGAATATTTAATCAACAAAATCTATAACTATCTACAATATATATGAGCTATAACCTTGCAGCTCCGGTTCGAATCCCGGCTATGACAAGGTCAACTTTCATTATCTATTATAAATATAAAAATTAAAATTATTAATAAGCTACGATCACTTTCAAATATCTCATGCAAGAATATGTGCTGAGAGAGAAGGTATTTCAAAAATGTATGAGCGTGGTTCACAACGATCAGAATATTTCCAGTAGATGAGTAAACTTATTTAAAAACATTATTTTTTCCTCGTCTAGAAGATTCGCTTAAGTTAAAGTTTGTGTTCATGGTTGGTATATTCGACCTTTTACATTTTTCATTAACTATGTAAGTTTTTCGAAAGCATTTTGAAGCAAGCAAATACAGAACAAATACTGAACAGTAAATAAAAGACAGAACTTTTCGATGTTTTTTCCGAATGAATCATTTTTACAGAACAAAACTCTCAAATACAGAACTATTCTGTTTAATACAGATCCTTAATTGTAAGCCTCATATGCATACGTAGAGACAATGGTACACTGATTTACTTTATAAGCTGCCCCTCTATTGCCGTTGAAAGCAGTTTGATGGCTATCATATGTAGGAGGTTTTTCCAAATAAAATGCTAGAAAAGGGAAAGAAAACGCAGTGGTTTCTTGATCTAAAGGTCTTTTTAATATTTATGCTTTAGTTCAATACATCAGACCACAAAACCTGCAACTGATCTCAGTTTTTCCGGATATTGTCCATTTTGAGTTTATGTCTGAAAGATCGGTTTTCTCAATAAAGACCACACTGTCGTTTTCTGTGTCAAAACCCTAGGCTGGAGAAAAAACGTATTCTAGCGTATCTTTTTATACTTGCAAGGAAGAATTCTGGTACTGTGAACTCAATTTACTGCCTGCTCAAAAGATTAGGTTCTTCGATCAGTATACCTACAGGCTGTAGGTTCGACTGAAATCGCAAAGAGGGTTCCTTTTTCAGATGTAAAGTTGTATAGCATTTATGGTGCAGCAAAAGTTAAGATCATCTTCGATCTGTAAGATGACATAATTAAAAGAAAAGTGAGCAAAAATAAGTTCTACGAACTTAGTTTTCTACCTAATAATTCGAAAACATACTTCAAGGGTTACATGTTCTATCTATGTCTTGGATTCAGTTCACAAAAGGAGGCCATTTTTTAGTGCAGAATATCACTGCAGTTATAGCGTACCTGTAATTCAGTGAGTACTCAACCTACGATGTCTCTCTCGCTTCGTTCGTGTTTATACACAACGTTTATAGTGTGGTAATATTCAACGACCAATTTCTCAAGTGTTTTACGTGCTCACGATTGACAAAATGGGCTTGTAGCATGACACTGTTAGTAACGTGATACAATGCTTCAGCGAACTGCATTCAGAAAGGCATTTTGACCAAAGCATTATCTATAAAAAAATACCCAAATACTATTTGAGTGAAGTGCCCCGATTGGCTCACGGTTTGATAATTATGCTCCGTGGGTATATACGTTTATTAATGGTATCCCAAAATTAGTGCAAGATTTGAATTTAGTGCAGTAAAGTCTTGGCAACCCTAAAAAACAACGAAAGCTTTGCGGTATAAAATCAAAAATTTCATAAAAAATATGGTTGGAATAGTGTTCTAACTTCGTCAACTGTGAAGAAATGAATGGAAAAATTTAGAGATACTGGATCCGTTAGAGGCGAAATATCAATATCGAAGCAATGCGTGAGAGTGCCGGTAAAAATCAAGGTACCTAAATTCGGCGTCGTAAACAAGAATTGCAAATTTCGAGAAGCTCTCTACAGTGTATACTGTATAGCCAATAAGTCTGTAGGATGACACATAGATGGCGTTACTAGAATATTGTTCATATGATTTTTACTCAGTACTAACCTTCAAACGAAACATGTATAAATCTGTCAGCAATCTGATTATTGAGTCGGTAATTGTAGCATTTTGAGCGATGCAACTTTTGTTATTAAAAATTAAAAATTATTAATAATTTCGAGTTGATCAAACAAAAAAAAAAAAAAAAAAAAAGACAAACGATGGCTCAGTAAACATTATCCGAACTCTGCTTCATCGAGGCAAATGATAGAGAAGTGGTTTGCTGAATTTAAACGTAGTCGTACCAGCAAAAATGATGCAGAGCTCACTGGAAGCTTAAATGAAGCTGATATTTCAGGAAACATCAAAAAATCCACAAATTGGTTATGAACGACCGCAAATTGAAGGTGCACAAGCTAGCTGACATTGCAAAGATATCAGATGGTAGTGTTATTACTATTTTATAAGAACATTTGGGTACGCGAAAGCTCTGTTCGAAGTAGTCGCTGCGTGAGCTTATAAATCGTGTCACAAATCGATGAAAACGATGCCAAAATGTAATGAATTGGGGTTCAAATTGCTAACCCACTCACCATTTTCCCAAATTTAGCCCCCAGCGACTTTTTCTTGTTTTCAAATCTCAAGAGAAAAATTTAAGTCCAATGATAAAGTAACCGCTGAAACTGAGGAGAATTTTAACGAGAAAGATAAGTCGATAATACGAGTATTATGTTGAATAATAAAATCGAGTTTTGTGAAAATTTTGTTTTTTTCTTACTTATACTACTGACTTACGGAGTTACCTATTACTCACTAAAAATCTGCGCCTCCAACACAACAACTGAAGCCTAAGGACCTTGCATAGGGAAGAGAATTCGTTGAAATGGATGCTGATTTTTCGACAAAGCACATTTTCATCTTTATGGCTTTGTTAATCGCCAAAATTTTCGCATTTGGGTTTCTGAGAACCCACCTTGACTGTCGAAAATCAAATGCATCCACAACGTGTAACAGTTTGGTGTGTATTTTGCGCTGTAGGCGAAATAGGGCCATACGTTTTTGAGTTGAGATTGACCATGCAGTGACTGTTAATGGTGTTCGATATTGAGACTTGATAACACAATACTTTTCTGTCGAAATTCCATGATATTGATGTGGCCAAAATGTGGTTTCAACAATACGGTGCCACATGCCATACAGCCCGTGGAATAATTCAATTACTATATGAGACAATTCCAGATCGTGTAATTTCTCGTTTTGGTGA
Organism: Wohlfahrtia magnifica; assembly: GCA_023159175.1. Classification (NCBI taxonomy): domain Eukaryota; kingdom Metazoa; phylum Arthropoda; class Insecta; order Diptera; family Sarcophagidae; genus Wohlfahrtia; species Wohlfahrtia magnifica. Next base: position 1,834,560 of record JAKWBJ010000212.1, on the reverse strand, counting down.
TCAGAGTTGGTCCCCTAGATCGTGTGATTTAACACCATTAGGGTTATTTTGATGGGTTTATTTTAAATCACAGGTCTGTGTTAACAACTGCTCGTGCATTAAACGAGAAGATTCAACGCTGCATCAACGAAATGCAGCCACATTTATACAAAATGGTCATGAAAAATATCGAATAACGAGTATGTATGTGCATGCAGTGCCTTGGAGGTTATTTGCGCGAAGTGTTATTCCATAAGTGACCCTATAATTCAATAAAAAAATTTACAATCAAAAGACTAAAAACTATGTTTTCTATTAGGTATACAAGTTAATAATGTCAACTTGGACAACATATGGCATAACTATCATATATGATTTTTGGCAAAAATAACAAATATAGTATTTTGGAAGGTAAACATCTGTCATTATAATACAGTATTCAATCGACGCCAAAGTGTAAACACACAATTTTTTCAATTGCTTAATAATGTCGAATTTTGTGCCTTAAAAGGATGTTTTGCTGGAAGCCTGATAACCTTCTTTCTTCTTCCTTTCAATTGAAGAAAACGGTTGCTAAAAGTTATCGATTGTTGGTTGAAGCTTACGGTAAACATGTATCAACTCAAAAAACTTGTGAACGATGGTTTGTGCGATTCAAAAGTGACAAGGGGAGGCCTGGTCAACCGAAAAATGCGACGAAGATTGTTGCCAAACGCCAAAAACATACTTGCATTATCATTGAGAGTCACACAACAAGCCATTTCGCTGCGTTTAAAAGCATTGGGATTTATTCAAAAGCAAGGAAATTAAGTCCCATATGACTTGAAGCCGTGAGACGTTGGAAGGCGATTTTACATGTCGGAAATGATGCTTGAACGCTACAAAAAGAAGTAATATTTGCATCGTATTGTTACTGGTGACGAAAAGAGGATACATTACGATAACTCCAAATACAAAAAGTCATTTGTAAAGCACGGCCTACGAGCCAAAGTCGAATATCCATGACGCCAAGTTAATGCCATGTATTTGGTGGGATCAGAGGAGTGTTTTGTATTATGAGCTGTTGAAATCGGATCAGACGATCACAGGTGACCTGTACCGAATACAATTGATTCATTTAAAGAGAGTAATCAACGAAAAACGACCAGAACATTCGACCAAATATGAGGCCATAATCTTCTATCATGACAACGCTCGGCCACATGTTGCAAGACCGGTCAAAAACTATTTGGAAAACATTAGATGGTAAGTTTTAGCTCAACCGCTTTATAGCACAAACCTTGCTCCTTCCGGCTACCATTTGTTACTGGAATACGTTACCCTGTTACTTCAGAACATGGTATCAGATATTGGCTTGATTCATTCTTTACCTCTTTCATTCTTTACCTGAGCAGTTCTTTTGGCGCGAAATCATATGCTACCAGAAAGATGGAAAAAAGTAGTGGCTAACGATGGACAATACTTTGAATAATGTATCAATTCATTTTGTTATTATAATAAATGCATTTGGAAAATATTTGGAAAACATTAGATGCGAAGTTTTAGCTCACCCGCTTTATAGCCCCTATCTTGCTCCTTCCGGCTACCATTTGTTACTGGAATACGTTACCCTGTTACTTCAGAACAGGGTAACAGATATTGGCTTGATTCATTCTTTAGCTCTTTCATTCTTTACCTGAGCAGTTCTTTTGGCGTGAAATCATATGCTACCAGAAAGATGGAAAAAAGTAGTGGCTAACGATGGACAATACTTTGAATACTGTATCAATTCATTTTGTTATTATAATAAATGCATTTTTCAAGCAAGAACAATCGACATTATTAACTTTTATACCAAATATTTAATTCAAACCTTACGTTAAGCTTGCAGATTTTTCTTCAAATATATTTCGAAAAATGTAAACAACATCTCTTGTTTAATGTTTATTGTAAAAGCATAACTGCCAACTATAATAAGTTTTAATCCATTTCCTATTTAACAATTCTAACCAGAGGCATATCTCGCAAAAAAGTTTTCCTTTTCTTCTTAAAAAACCTTAGATGTGGTTCTTTCAAAAATTTTTTTATTTTCAAAACTTTCATAAAAGTGTTTTTTTTATTTATTTATACAATAAAGCCATTTATGAATTAAATATTCAACATTAAAAATTATTGTACTTATATCTCGAAATAAGATAATGCTTTCAGCGAGCGAGATTTATAAAAATATTTTACCATAACGATGTTGTGCACTCAAGTTAATTTTGATTCAACTTCAATCATTAAAGAAAATTAAATTTTAACTTTCAATCCATTCTGTGTGCGAAGACTTTAATTTTTCGACGAAACAAAATAAGAAATATTTCAGTGGATATTGCTGTGGCATCAACTTGAACTTATAGCCTTGACTACAAATGGTGTAAAAAAATTTGTTTTTCTGTTGCAATTTAAATAAAAAATACAAAAATAGAGAAATAGAAGAAAAATGAAACAATTACAATTGTTTAATATATTTTTTAAAAATTCCTTTTGCATAATTTTTTACATGGAAATAATATGTTTGAATACAACAGTAAATGCTTTTGCTTTTTTTATAAATATTAGGGTAGTTCATCATCACTGAAACCAAAGAAAAGCTTAATAATTAGCAAATATTTTGTTGCTGAAGCCAAGATTAATCATCATGGCAGAAATAGTCGATGGAATACGAGGGGTACTATTTATATTTCGGAAATAGCAAATAATAACACATATTTTTAAATGAAAATGGTTTTATTATTTTTCAAAATATTTTCACTTTTGCATTCTTTCAAACCATTTCTTGAAGCAGTTTTTCCATTTCTCTTGAGACGCCTCCAAAACATGGGTTTTGGCGCTCGTAAATCGTTGACCACGCTGTTTACATTTGATATTCAGAAACAAGAAGTAGTCATTGGGTGACAAATCAGGACTGTATGGACAACGGGACATCAATTCGATGCTTTGACTGCCCAAAAATTCATCTGTTTGACGAGATGTGTGAGAGCTCGCATTGTCATGATGGAGAATGATTCGTCTTCGGCGGTTGGTTTTTACCAATTTCCTCGAAGACTCCCGGTAAACAAATGGGCGTATACCACACTCAGAATTGACCGTCCTACATTGCTCAAGCGCAACAGTGGCCACATGCTTTATTCGGCCGAAGAAATAAGCGATCATTTGCTTCGCTATGCATTTTCCACAAACAACTTTTGTTGGATTTAGCTCGTCTTAGAATACCCTTACGATCGATTGCTGTGTTGTTTTCGGCTCATACGCCTATATATATCCACGATTCGTCACTTGTAATGATTTTATACAGTCTTTTAAAGCATCGCGGTCGAACTTTTCAATAATTTACTTACACCAATCGAGTCCAGCCTTTTATGAGCGATTGATAGATTACACTATGCAACAAGCAAAATTGCCTTTGATATTAAATATATTTTTTTGATGCACTGTGGTCGCCTTACTTCAAAAATCATCAGCATTTCAGATTCTATGGATAAGTTTTTTTTGAATTTTTTTTTTTTTTTTTAAATGTGAGATTTTTGAAGAGGCTGCTTTATATATCTTATGATGACTTTGAAATGACTTATTCGATTTCGTTAAGCCGTATGTTAAAATATTCCACATTATGCCGGCTTTAAATCATAAAAATTTTTTATTACTTTTTTTTTAATTATAATTTGATTTCTAAAAATTCACAAAAAAGGAAATACTTACCAGTTTCACTATTTACTCATAAAGTTGCATAAACTAGAGCTAAAATAAACCATAATTCATGAAAATCGATTTTATTCCCAATATAGTCAAAGTATCTAGTTTTGAAAAAAAAATGCTCTTTGCTAAAACTGCCGAAAATTCCACTGAGCGTATGAGTAGTATTTGTGAAATTTGAAAAAAATATCGCTTTTATTTTCAAAACTATTGTACATTAAGACTAATACCAAGTTTATCATACTGAACATGAGGCCTCAGCCATAAGAGTGTTTTGGGATGCAGTTTTTGACTTTATTGCCTAAGTGTACTTTTAATGAACCATATGTCCTTATCTTTCTACTCAGGCAACTGGTCATTCCAATCGGAAAAACCACCTTTCGGTGACTCAAATCCAAAGTGTGATAGTTTACTGAGAGTCTTGTTGCCACCGGTGCATAATAGGTCCTGCCATAGGCCAATAACAAATAATTCAAGGTCAGAATTTTTCATCAAATATGGCATCACTATTTCCAGTTTGTTTCCGTTCCCGATAAGAACATTCGTTAAAGATAGGGCATACTATTAGATGTTGCTTGCAGTGTGAAAAGGTCGAAAGTACAACATAAAAGAGTTGCTAACCCCAGAAAGCTCTTCCGTATTAATTTAAACCAAAATTATTCTTGAAAAGGAAGGTGCTGACTTTATTTTAAAATATAGGGTCCGTCATCTAAGGTTTTTTTTTCAACTAGTGCTTATTTCGTGAATGGTAACACTTAGCTCATGTCTGATTTGACAGATAATTAGTTTTAGCCTTCCGCTGAACGAATATGGTTGTGTACACGCTTGAATAACGCTGGGAAATATTGCCAGATTACTTTGATCGATCGACTTACAGAAGATGCCGATTTTGCCAAAAAAAAAATCATCTTTTCAGATGAAGCTCATTTTGATCTTGGCGGGTATGTAAACAATCAAAATTGTCACATTTGGGGCACAGAAAATCCGCACGCATACATTGAAAAGCCGATACACCCAAGACGAGTGACTGTTTGGTGCGGATTTTGGTCCAGAGGCATAATTGGGCCATTTTTCTTCGAAAATGAGCAAGGAGTGGCCGTTAAAGTCAATGGCGATCGTTATCGGGCCATGTTGAACGAATTTTTGTTTACAAAAATTGAAGAGGGGGACATTAGTAACATTTGGTTTCAACAGGACGGCGCTACGTGCCACACAGCCGAAGCTACACTCCATGTTTTGCGCCCTGTTTTTGAAGATCGCATTATCAGCCGCAGAGCTAATGTCGTTTGGCCACCACGGCGCTGCGATTTAAGACCATTGGACTATTATTTGTGGGGTGACGTCAAAGATAAGTGTTACGCCAACAAGCCAGAGACAACTGACGCTTTAAAGGACAATATTCGTGAAGCCATTGATGAAATACAGCTGCACACAAGCGATAATGTGCTTAAAAATTGGACCGATCGTGTAGGTTACTGCATGACCAGCCGAGGCAGCCATTTGAATGAAATTATTTTCTATTATTAATCGGAAGGATTGTACTTTCAAGTAAAAAAAGAAATTTGAGAAAATATTCAGTAGTTTTTTTTTATAGCATTTTCAAAAAAAAAAAATTATTGGCGGACCCTATAATTTCATTGTCATTAGTTTATAAGGCTTTTCATAAAGCAATACGTGAAAATATGGTGAGATTTTTTGTGATTTTTTGTGGATCCTTCAGATCCTACAATATATACCAGGGAGATCGGAAATTTATGAAACTGTTAAGCTTTGTCCCTATGTAACTATAAAAGTTTACAAACGGCTAACAACCTGCGTCCAACAAATTTTTGCAAATGTGACTTTGACTACATTAGTGGCCTCCGTATTTTCTCTTAGAATTCGACGATAGTATCGATAGTAAAAAAAAAACTATCGATGGTCAGCCAGAAACAAAACTATCGATACTATCGATAGTTCTATCGATTGTTTTGCAGCTCTACCGTGGCCACAGAGCGATGCCTTCAGAAGCCAAGGGCTTTCAATCTTATCGCATACTGCGCCGAAAGCGTTAAAATATGGAGATGAAAGTAATAAGTGCAGAATGGCATATTTAGAATATAATTGAATTACACTATTGAACAAAAAAAAAGTTATAAAATTTGTCTGATGGACGTTGTTCAATACAACAATAATCTGTTTTTTATATTTTCCAAACACTTTGAATATATTGTGCACGAAGGTATGAAAAACTGAAGGTGTTTGGAAATTTTCAGAACCAGATGCTATAGTATCACTTCTCAAATATATTTTTTTTTTTTTTTTTGTCGCGCAGTGTTATTTGTTAAATTGAATATAAGAAATTATTACAAAATTTTGTTGACCATGTGAAAATTTGGCCATTAAATTTCGATAAAATTATATTAAAAAAATATTTCTGTGTCGATATAGAAGAGTAGCTTAAGTTGACTTAATCTGTTTTTACTTACCGACACAGATTTATACGATAAAAGACAACATACGAAGAAGGGAACATCGAATACGACTAGATTTTTTTCCTCGAAAGTTAATTCTGTAAGATTTTTTTCGAGATTGTCTTTAAAATGATGAATTTGTTTCGGTAAATAAGAATAACTTAAGTCGGCTTAAGCTACTCTTCAATATCAATACAGATTTAATATTTTTTTTAACGATTTTCTTCCTTGTTATCCTTTTTATAATTAACTTTTGCCAAAAACTTAAGCCTCTCCAGTAATACAATTTTATCTACTAAATTATGGTAAATTTCTGCAGTTTAGCGTATAAAAGACAATGGAATAAAGCCCAAGGCAGGGAATATACTGATGAGATATTATTGGTGGCTTTTGAGGCTTTGTTCTTTAGAATTCTTCTATTGGGGCAATGGGACTAAGTTTTTGCTTTCATCTTATATCGGGTGATTTTTTGAAAGCTTTCGAATTTAATTTTAAAAAAACACAAAAAATTTAGGGAAATGTATGTAATCTGTGACACCTAGAGGCGCAGTCGTCTGAACTCTCTCCAACCTAGTTCTTTGTTTGCTATCAAAAGCTATACCTGCTTATTGCACTCAGGGTTAATTACGAGGTGCATAATATAGTCTATTTCTTAATCATTAAAGTACGGTTACTTTATTATTTTCACTATAAAAAGCGTAATTAACACACACTAAGAAGTATTAAATTATTTCTTTGATTTTATTACTTAATTGAACTTATCCAAATAGAACCACCCTAATATTAACTATTATACCATACGATATGTATATAATATACAGCAAACAATACAAAATAATATCAGCTTGTATTTAGAGAACATAAATAAGACTCAAGCATATGCTACCATCCATGCTATTTATTGGAAACAAAAACGTACAGAAAAGCTAGAAAAACAAAAGCAGTAACAGTGGCAACAGTATAGTTAATGCTGAGAGGCAGTAACTATTTGCAACATTTGTTTATACGAGTAAAAGCTTATGAAAATGTACAAATAATTTAATACATACACAACTTTATACACTTACTGCATACAGTCGAAGACTGTTATAACGAACATGATTTTTTTTTTTATTATGAATATATTTTGCTGTACACAGCAGTGAATTTTCTTCGAAGTTAAAACCTTTAGAACACATTGAATTGTGCTGTTACTTCCAGTTCCGTTAAATTCGTGTTCTTCTGTATTTGTAATAATTGGTCCTTATATTCTCGTAGTACGTAAGTATGTATATAGTATATCAGTGTATTGTTTGTGGAAGCAACTAAATATCTATTAACGTGGATTACAACGAGTGTGTGTTTGTATTGAATATAATTTGTTGAAAACACACAACATCTTGTACACATTTTAATACGAACCGTATACTACACTACAGTAAATAAGTAGTTACTTGTGTATCAAGTAAAGTACTCTCGTACTACATAAAGTATTTATTTAATTATTTGTTATTTCTATTTGTATAGCGATTTTGCTTATCGTTTGATATATCAAATAGTAGACATTAATAGCAATTGGAATGAATTCTCATAATAGCTTTTGAATTTATGAATTTTTTTTTTTTTTCATTTTAAAAGAACAAGTTTTGTAAAGCGCTTCTCTTTATTATAAGGGCAGTTTAATAATTTCGTAAATTTTTGCATAAAAATATTTCCTTAAGCTGGGATCATACTATTGACACCAATCTGATACAAATTTTATTGGGACAAATTAGCGCACAATTATAAAATTGTCCCAATTAAAAATTCTATATTCACACGGTTGTCTTATTTTATACAAAATTTATTGTCACAAGATGGCGCGAAGCAAAGTATTGACAATAATTGTCCCAACGCTGTCATACGATTGTTCTAGTTTTGCCGTAAGCTATGAAGCTGTTGTGCTGTTGTGATAAATTAAATTCATTATTTTATTTATTTTTTTGTGTTCAAAATGGTTTGTTATTTAAAAAAAAGATTATAGCGTCCTGTGTGTTTATATTGAGGTCTTTTATTAAACAAACCAGCACTGGTCCTGAAGCAGTGCTCTTCGACAAATGTCCATATCGCGCCGGTATTGTCCATCTTGCTGGAAGGTTGCTAATGTAACGCCAATACTCAAAAAGGGCGAGGCTAGTAACCCTGAGAACTACCGTCCAATAGCAGTTTGTTCCGCATTCTCCAAGGAGTCCAACGATTTACTTAGCGATCGTCAGTACGGTTTCCGAAAGGGCCGTTCTACTGGTGACCTGCTGGCGTTGCTCTCAGAGAAGTGGAACAAGTTCATTCATGGTTTTGGTAGGAGTAAGGTTGTGGCTCTGGATATCTCAAAGGCGTTTGATAGAGTTTGGCACGAGGCCCTCATTTCGAAACTTCATGCTTTTAGTGTCGGTAGTCGCTTCTCTCGATTTATATCCAGTTTTCTCAGAGATCGCTCTATAAGAGTGGTTATAGATGGTGTCTCATCCGACGAGTTCGGGGTAAACTCAGGTGTGCCGCAAGGCTCTGTGCTTTCTCCTACTCTTTTTCTAATATTTCTTAACGACTTTCTCCTTCTCACTTCTAATCCTATCTACTCTTTTGCGAACATTTGTCATTCATATCCTTTTGATCGTAGACCGAGCCTTGTGAAGGTTGGGGTAAGAAGGATGAATATGAACGTCACACTCACAAGTGATCTGGTGAAGGTCTCCGAGTGGGGTCGTGCGAACAGGGGCGATCTTAATGTACGTAAGACTCAATGTTGTTTTTTAACACACAGGCGTGGTGGTGTGCTATCATCTATGTCAATGGGTAATGTGGATATTGAGGAATCAGATGCTCTTGATGTTCTGGGCATGAGAATTCACTGTGACGTTCGTTGGAATGATCACATATTTCAAGTGTCGAAAGAAGCATTCAAGTGCCTTGGTTTTTTGAGACGGTGCAAGAAGTGCTTCACTCCATCTGATCTCCTTAATATATACAAAACCTATATCCGACCCAAATTGGAATATAAATCTCATGTATGGGCTGGTGCTTCAAAGTCTATTTTGGAGTCTCTCGACCGCGTAGAGAAGAGGGCGAAGATGCTCATTAATGACGGTATGGTAGCCAACTCTATCGATTCATTGGAGCACCGTCGAAATGTGGCGTGTGTTTCATTGTTCTATCGGTACTATAACGAAATTAAGGAATTAATTCCTAAAAATCATATATTTTTACGTAGTACACGTTTTTTTCGTAGAGCGCATCCCTTTGTAGTTGATTGTCTAGTAAATCGCACAACGCATTGTAGGGAGAATGCGTTCTTTGATCGCACTGTTCGGTTGTGGAATAATCTCCCAGCGAAAGTATTTCCTGCCACTTACGACATGAGTACATTTAAATCGAACGTCCACAGCCACTACTCTATCTATCATACAACATATTTTCCTAGTACCAACACAATGCACTGCATGAGCATGGGTTATGCTCTGAGTGCTGGTTTTATATAAAAAAAAAAAAAAATTTTTTTTTTTTTTTAAAAAGAGATTGTCTCACAAGAAGGGTCATTGATGGTGCGTATGAGAAAACATTTCAATAAATTTAAAAAATTAATTCACTAAAATATTTATTTATTTCAAGTAAAGGTTATTTGTTAAAAATTGCCTCGGCTTTTATTATCAGGTGGCCGCTTGATAAAAAAAGTAAAAATAATGAAAAAGGAAATGGTGGAAGTTTGTGATGCAATTCACATATACATAAGTAATTAAAAAAAAATGCATATTTTAAGAGATGACAATTATAAATACCGTATAAACACGTGTTTTGTCAGAAAGAAATCAATTAAAAAATAAAAATCGGTAATCGGTCTTCTTCAATTGCTACACAAGAATACAGTAAATATTGGTGTATTTTTGGAATTTACATTTGCATGATTGCCGATAAAGCTTTCACACGATTGTCACACCAGGGTTGCATTTTATTGGGATAAATAACCACAGAGTTAAGAGTTGCCGTATGAGCCAATAAATTGTATAATCACACGATTGGTATATAAAAAACACTAATTATTGGTGCATTACGACAATCGTGTGATCTTACCTTCTGGTTAGCTTACGCCGCACAGTGGAGTATTTGATGCTTAAAGTGGAAACCAATTCGGGGAGCCTTTCTCGAGAACTAAGTTCAATGGTTTTCAATCTATTTTAGTTAGAAATGTATAACTTAATAGATTTTTTGCATACTTTAGTGGAAATTTTATATTTTATTTTTATTTGCTTAATATTTATATTTTTCTCATAAAAAAAATAATTATGGTATATGAAAAAGTATTTCAGTATCATCGGACTTTTTCTATCATTGCCATTAACATCATAAGCAACATGACCATTATCTTCCTCATCAGCATTACTATATTGAAAATTTTCTGGATTTTGTTCAAATATTAATAAGCTCAGCGCTTCTTGTGGAAAATTATTACCATTTTTCTTTTAACTTTCTCTTATTGAAAATAATAGGATCGGAGGTCACTAGAGGTCTTAAAAATATATTCTCATTAGATTTTTCTCTTAAACATTTTTGCGAAAAACTCTCTCTGAAATTTTTTATGTCTCTATTTCGATTTCCTTCTTCTGAGAATTGCCCTATCGGTAATAAGGCATGATTTATTACTTCTAGTTCATGAATTAAGTTTTTGTAAACAGTTGGAGACATAGTATATCAAGGATACATTTCGACAAAATATTTAGCGGTATCAACTGAATATGCTATTTCGAAAAGAGCATATTTCAGTGAGTCCCAAATGCTTCCCTGCACCTACTATGCTTGAAAAACTAACCTCCATAGCATTATTTTTACTTTGGACGTCACGGCAGATAAGTCACAACTCTAAGAGATGTGCCCTTTTCAAAATTATTGTTTAAACAGTATCAACGGTATCAACTGAATATGCAATTTCGAAAAGAGCACATTTCAGTGAGCCCCAAATGCTTCCCTGCACCTACTATGCTTGAAAAACTAACCTCCATAGCATTATTTTTACTTTGGACGTCACGGCAGATAAGTCACAACTCTAAGAGATGTGCCCTTTTCAAAATTATTGTTTAAACAGAGAATACAAAAAAATTCAATGCAGCACCACTTTTTTAACGCACAAGGCCGTTATCTTGTCTTGTTCTTCTTTGTCGAACTTATAGAGACAAAGTACCTATTAATTATCTGAAATATCAGATATTGTTAAACTCAATCAATATATACCGCCAGAATTTACAGATTTTTATGACGAAATACTGCAATGGCCAACTACAAATGAAAAAGAGCTGCCTAAAGAAGATTTTTGATAAAAGTATAGTATTTATTTTTAGTAGAGGTATTCTCTTTAATTTTGAAATTTTCTGCAAATTAATATGGTTTTTTTTGTTAAGTTTTATATACTCGATATAATAAATATCGAAAAGGGCACATCTCATTAATTTTAAATATATAAACAAACATATATAATACGAGTAATGTCAATATCCAAATACTTCTGTAATTTTTGGTTACAAATTAGCCATAAAATATAATCCATAAAAAATTTTTGGATTCATTATACTTCATTTCCTATGAACTTTAAATATTCGGACTTGTGCCCTTGTTCGAAATTGCACATTCAATTGCAAACTTCTGAAAAATGTCAATATTTATTTGAAAACCACTTGAAACCATTATTGCGTGCATTCGCTTTATTAAATTGACATCAAAGTTATTTATGCCGAAATGTCTGCAATTTGGAAGAAAGGCCTTGTAGTGTTGCCGTCATTGACGCCTAAATTCACTTTGGATGCGTGCTTTCTTAGTTGAAACAATTTTCTTTTTATCTTCAGAAGTAGCGTGCCAGTTCATTATTGAAAGTATATACGATAAATGAAGAACTCACTCGAAGAATTTAATCCATTAATGAAGGACCGAAAGGCCGGATTTTTATTGACTTAAAATAATATGATGGTTATTTAGAAAAGGCCCCAGATGCCTACGTGGTTCATAAAAACACTCCGTTATAATTTACAGGAAGTAGTTTTAATACATATTGTATGTACTTCATCTATAGTTAAACAAAATCAATTTATTTTTAAAAGGAGCGAATATGATCAACTTATTAGCATCAGTAGTTGATGGAATGTTTGTATTTTTAGGAAAAATAAAAACCTTCGCTTAACTTTGCTTAAATCATTACTTTAAGTCCATATATTTCCTAAAAATGACTGATTTTTAGCCTCTATTGCAAACAACATAAAAAATGTCTACATTGACTAAATATAAAAATAAAAAACGCAAAAATAATCTCGCCGGCTGGAAGTTAATGGTCCCATTACTACTTTTTCCATTATCCTACAAAATACACAAAAAATTTCTTACTTTGGAAGAACGTAACAGCATGAGGAAAATAATCCCAAAAATATTTTTATGCCTAGTGATGTAGAATGTTATCTACTTTAACGTGGTATACATTTTTACCGTTTTTTTTTTTTTTTTAAATTAATTCCCACTTTCGATATCAAAAACGACTAACACCTTATCCATAATGAGACTATAATGAACTCACGTGTCACGAACAAATCTAAAAAGATTCTTCAATTCAGCGATAAAATCGTGTTTCGTTATCGGTTATAAGTCTCTGCAAAAAGTGCTTAGGTTACTACAATCAACACCATTGAGGAGTTTAATGCCTGTTACTAGTTTCCGCCCGAAGCTCGAAAATCTCAACATTCTCCACACATGCTCTAAAATCCAGAGTGTCCCGCCAAAATGTACACCACACTTCTAAGGTCGGACCTACTCCTTTTCCATTAGAGTTCCCTCATAAGATTTTTGTGATCCTGCCGGCTGCACCATTTAATCAAAGAGTTACATATGTCCGTCTAACCATAGCTAGACGACTTAATCGCCTCTAGCGGCTTCTTATTGCACAAATGAAAAAAACTAAATTTTCAAAAATGATAAAGAAAAATTCATATCGGTTTTATTAAGTTGGCAAATTTGAGATTAGGAAGTAAATTGGTTCAAAAAATCACTTTTTTTTTGACAAACTGAGTTGCATTAATACCAACATAAAATAGAAGTATAGCATATGATGTGGCGCAACGTCGGCTTTTTTCACAAAATGTTGAACCACATTTTGCAACAAAGCTTCGCTTATCTCGTCAACGCAGCGCCAAATATCATTTTCAAAGTTTCAGTTGGTTGTGGTTTGTTCACATAAACCCGATCTTTTAAATAGCCCCAGAGATAATAATTCAGCTGCGATAAGTCACAAGAACGAGGCGACCAATTGACATCGCTAAATCGAGAAATTACGCGACCGCGAAATATTATAAATATTATTACATAACCGCTTAATTGGAAATGGGTCTCATCAATAAAAATGATTTTGTTGAAAAATCCATTGTTTTGTTCAGTTTTTCAAGAAGCCAATTCACAAACGTTCGACACAAACAATGGTCGAGTTGAACTGTAGAAGCGTAAAGATGAAGATCTTTATGCAAAATATGGCGCAAAGTTCCCCTGGTGATGCCCAATTGTTGCGAACGTCGACAAGTTGATTTTCCAGGCTGATTCTCAACAGTTTGCTGTACAGCGGCTATGTTTGCATCACTACGGCCACTACGAGTGTATTATTTGGATCCATTGTCAGCAACAGTACCGTAAGCCTCGAATTTAGCGGTTAAATTACGCACAGCGTTCTCAGTAGGAGGCTGATTACGACCAAAAGCTGCTCGAATTTTACGAAGCGATACAGTAACAATTTTCACGATTTTAATAGTAAATTTTCACAACTAAATTCTTTGTTCAAGAGTGTAGCGTTCCATAGTTAAAATTTCCCAATTTTTTTACTAAATAAATGTCAAAGGTTGACAGCCCAATTCTTGACACTCCATCATTTGACAGCTAATTTACTTCCTTACCTCAAATTTGCCCACTCTGAGTAACTCTCTAAGCTTAACTGTATTTAATTATTTTTTTTTTTTTAATAATTTCGTGTCGTGCTCTCTGATAAATGGTACAATCCCGCCGATGTTCAAATCATGCATGGTTCATATTCGACTCAACAAGCCATTCTACAGTCAAATACGGTTCTTGATTTGTCCTAATCGGCCATTATAGCCCTTATTGCTACTTGTCTATTGGTTAGCTTTTAAAGACTTTTTAAAGATTTTTTCTTACTGTGTTTTTATCCTTTTCAAGTAATAAAATTTCTTAAAGCCCTCAAATAATGTTATTTCTTTCGCTGTCCTACTTCGTCTACCAGTAACTTGCGGTTTCTATTAAAATACTGTTAAATTGATACCTTTGGGTGACTTTCTCAACTTGTGGCCGATCTTTTATATTTTGACGACGACTTTGTTCTGTCATGGTCGGTTGAGATTATATTGTGCCAGCATACTTACTAAACTCCGTTATGCTAGTATTTCTTTTGCTGCCTTTCTGCGATTCACATGCAAATCTATAATGAATCTCTCTTAAAGCTGTGATTAATATTTGCTGATAATTGATTTAATATTTTCAAGGTTCGTGTTACCTTGAGTGTAATAAAAACCTTACTGACCCACCTTAGCCTTCTTTGATGCATAAGTTTTTTCAAAAAACTTCGCTGTTTTGATTGTTCTTTAATCTCATAGACATGTTTTTTTTATATCCAAAAATACGTACAAATTTTAAAGTACCCACTATAGTTATTTTATGTACTTTCTGATCAAGTATCAATATACCACGTTGGTGTCCTTATTATTTTTCACACCAGTGTATATTTGCTTTTATTTTAAAAATTTTTGTTTGAAATTTTTTTTACTTTTTTGTGTGTTTTGCAATACAAAATTATACGAAAATGTTCTGAATTCGGCCAACATGTATCCAGCTGTAAACATCGGACGGTCTTCTCACTGCAGGCCTTTTTGATGGCCTTCTAACCCCTTTTTTTAGAATTCAATTATCTCTCTAAACTGCCTTCCAAAGAAGGTCTTCTAGCAGGCTTGTGATCTACCTTCTAAAAGATCTAATAGACATTCTCCTCTGCCTTCTTTTAGAATGTGTAATAAGTTGTGTTTTTTTTATATTTATATATTTTTAAAACAACAACAAAAAATATTCAATAACAGTTATTAAAACAACAAAAAATTCTAAAAAAGGGCACAAAAAAATCCTTTAATTTTTTTATGAAATGTACCATTAACAACAAACTATTCAACTATTCAAACAATGTGTATCGACCATAAAAATATTTAAGATTCAACAGCTACATACCCGGGTATGATTTTTATTTTAAGAAATACTACTTCATTATTCAGGCTGCTTCAACTAAAATATAAAGAAAAAGCCGCCCTAACCTTTCCCGCATACCTCTGGCGATGATGACAAATATCAGACAAATAATTAGGAAAAACACGCCACCTACTGGGAAAAAACTACAATGCTAAAGTAAAGATCACCACCAATTAGCAAGGATCTACACCACTACGCAAAAATCATATGGAGGAAGCTACAGCGGATTAACCATCTACTTAGCTTGAAGAGATCAAATTGATTAAAGCAATAGATGGTTTGTGTAAAGCCAATATGCTCCCTAGAGGAGTGACGGAGAAAAAAAAATAAGCTCTAAAAGTGGGAGCCAGATTTCCTTGTTGGTCGATGTTTACAATGGTTTTAACTTTACGTTTGGTTTTAACTTTGCTGGTGCTGTCCCGTTCTGTCACACATTCTGCAGCATCAAAGCTCAAAAGACCTCTATTTACGGCTTCAATGGCGTTGCGGGTAGAGAAATCTCTTGTAATATGGTTATTCTCTGGCTCTTTTATCTATTTTAGATTTAGCCGGTTTCCGCTGAGATCTGATCAAACGCAGCCACGTCTATGATATTGTAAAAAAACGCCAAAGGCATCTATTCGTTCATCGCTTTGTAGAATATTCTGCCAAAAGTTTAGCCATGTTATCAACACAACCTTTATATTTGTTGTAGTCCAATATCATAAGTGGCTTCCACTTTGGACTTTCTTCTTGGCCTATGTAATGCGTTGTAGAAAGAACTAAAAATGATTTACTTTTCTTTGGGATGTAGGAACACATGAAACATTGTTACATTGTAAGTAACAAAAAAAGTAAAAAACTGCGGTGGTACAAAAACACATTCACTGTACCTAACATCGATAAATTGTTGTCTACCAACAAACTTTCGCTAAATTTTAACCGGTAAATGAATTATCACAAACAGTACTTCGTTCACTTCCACAAAAAGATTGACACACAAATCCTTTATTACCCTTTCGCCTACGTGTTTCCATCGTTCAGCGGATGCCGACACGCCAGTGTAAATTTGTCCTTTAATTGGATAAGTGATGGAGTCACATACCTACCATACTTTGTAAACCAGTTCCACAACGGAAAGGATACACTTGTTCATCTTCTGTTATATTGGGTTCTGCCACATAATTGCTACATAGATTATCGTTCAGCATTGAAAATTTATCGATTATACACGTCCTTCCGTAGAAGGCCTTTTACCAGGTCTGGAGCTAGAAGCGAGAGTGCAAGGTCTTGACCGCAATGACAACCTGTGTAAAAAAGAAATGAGTCTGGAATGGGAAGAATAGAAGGCCTCTTTAACGCCAACTTTTATCGCTGGGTAGACTTAAATATAATATCTTAATAAAAATTTTAACATTTAATAAACCATAATGATAGAAAAACTTTATTTCTAGAAAGAGACTCTAGTTAGTTTTTATAGATTCACATTTTCTTAAAGCCGAAAAATGTTAAATATCATCATATTAAAATTCAAAGAAAAGAATTTACTTTTACGATCAATACTGCTTGACTAATGTAATAGAAGCGTAATACAGTACGTATGAGTTACGTATAATTTCATCGTACTGTTAATATATCTCATACGTCATGTGCCTATACATTGCAACAAGTATGGTGCGTAATTCTTGGCGTATTTCCAAAATTAATAAAAGGTCTTGAAATAATGTCATCAAAACTTCAATTTCAAGTAATATGACAAAAAAAAAAATTATTACATTCATACCTCTTTATACGGCATTTTGCTATAACGGCTGCTATGAATTATGGAACACCTTTGCTTTAAAGCGCAAATTACTACGTTATACAGATACGGGGACTCACCGTTTATTAAAAAAAGTGTAATTCAAGCAAAAACAACTCGTTTTACGGCATTTCGATTTACGACCTATATTTTCAGAACCTACCTATGCCGTATAAAGAGGTATGAGTGTATTATTTTTATTTGATTATTTTGATAATAAATGACCATCACGGTTGACTTGTTATTACCTAGCATATGCTGTCAGTATATCTTGCATGTTTCATTATTGGCCCGAATTAGTTACGTTAACCAAGAGTCGTATTGGATTGCTAGTACAACACATGAACGTTAAGTTCCCCTAAACAGAAAAATCATGCCAAATTGGAGGCCAAAAAACAAATTAACTTATAAAAAAGAAACCTACTCAAATGGCTACATTTTAATAAGATAACGGTATAGGTGGAAAGTTGAACAAACCGTTGAATACAATCAGCGAAGTGAAGCAGCGATGATTGCATCCCCATTCTGTTTATCACAATACTAAACGACTAAATGAATGGAGACTAAATAAACATCTTAAATATCTCGAGTATGTTGACGACCTGGTTCTGCTAGCAAATACGAAGGATGACATGCAGAAAAAGATAGACGACTTACAAAGTCTTATACACATGGCCTGTGAATTAAAGCAGATAGGACCAAATGCGTGGTTAATACATTTACAGTGAACAATAATCCTATCCGGACTTTTGACAGATTCTGCTACCTGAGAAGTATCGTAGAACGAGAAGAGGGCGAAATGGACGATAGATTCGTGTATGAACAAAGCTAAACTACCATACTATGTAGTAAATGTAGTTCAAATGCTTTGAGTTTTGTTCAGGATTCGGCTTACTATGAATATCTGGTGGGTAAAAGATTTACGAGGTCTAAAGTTAGCTTTCTTACAAATAAAAAACATGATAAAATTTTGTATATCATGGGAAGGATACTTATATCTCTATAATTGTAGTATAAGGGGTGTCTCATTTTTTATTTATAGGATATAAGACACTAAGGTTTCAATCGCTAAGCATGCGTTCGTACAAACAAAAGCTGCTAATAAGTAGATTAATTTTATTCCGTTGCTTTTCTTGCTAAAGTATATGATTTGTCTTTTCTCCGTCACACTTCTTTTGGGAGCATATGTTTTTCTACAAAGCATTCACTGCCTTGTTTCACTTCCATTAAACAAGTTAATTCTCAAGTTAAATACATGATTAGTCTACTCCATATGATTGTGTAGCGGTAAAGATATTTGCTAAGTATTGGTGGTGATTCTTACTTAGCATTGTAATTTTTTCCATGTAGGTGGCGTATTCTCTTGATCACTTTTCTGGTGCTTGTCATCATCGCCAGAGGTAAGCTGAAAAGGACAGGGGGATTCTTTAAAATGGAATTGCCTGGAGGGAGGAGTTATATTTATTAAACACTCGAAGCCTTACTTAGCATTGAAATATTTCTTTTCTCTTAATTAAGCACTCGAAAACCACTATTCAATTTTGTTCTCGACATGTCCTCTGCTGAGGATTCGAACCTGGGACACTTGTATTGCATGCGTGCACTCTAACCACTATACCACGCCTCCCCCGAAGTAGATGATTAGCTTGTTGTATCTCGTCCTCATGCGATTTAGTAGTGATGAAGATCTCTGCTAATTGATGGTGGTGATCCTTACTTAACATGCCATTTTTCCTCCGAAGGTGGCGTCTTTACTCGTGATCATTCATGTGATGTTTGTCAGCGTCACCAGAGATCAGTTGGAAAGTAACAGAAGCTTTCCTTGGATGAATTCCTCTGGAGGGGGTTGGGGTCTCTTAAATAAACACTCGAAAACCGCTATTCAATAATATTGTCATGTCCTATGCTTGGAGCTCGAATCTGGGTCTCTTCTTTTGTATGCAGGCATTCTAACTACTATACCACACCACCACCAAGTTGATGAATACACCTTATCAGCTCATTGTTACCTGTCTTAAAAAGCTAACCCAACAATCTATCAGCATTAGCAACTTTATTATTTTTCAGCCGAGATGTTGCTACTCTGACCATACTTTGCATGGATGGTATAGACTCAAAAAAGTATCTTCAAATAGAACAGAGAAAAATAATTTTTTCAGATCCTTAGAACACTTGCCGAGTCAGACGCCAGATTTTCTTCTTCATTTTGTACGAATGCCTCCTGATAATAAATAAATATTTAGGTTTTTTTAAGGAAATAGGGTATAGAAGTTGCTGAATATTGCTGTGAAAAGCGTATCAAGCTAAACAGAGATATGCTGAGAATTAAAGAAAATTTTTACCAGCTTTTTGCACTTTCTTTGTTGGGTCGAATAACAAATGGAAAAAAAATTTTTGACCTTGAATGACCACTATATTTTTTTGATGCGCTATGATCGCCTAACTTCAAAAATCATCAACATTTCAGATTCTATGGATAAGGTTTTTTTTAGAACTTTTCTCTAAATGTGAAATTTTTGAAGAGGCTGCTTTATACAGCTTATGATGTAGGCAACCATAGCGCCTTGAAAAATATGGTGGTTATCCAAGGTATTTTTGCTTGTTGCATAGTATAATTAGTTTGTGAGTGGACTCGTATGCTTTCAAGGGATATGAAAAAGCTTTTCATATTTAACTGTTAATGGCTTTAAATTTTTAAAAAACATTTTTTTTTTTTGTGATGAATTTCCCTTAAAAATATTTTTGTTTGTCTTTAATCATTTGAAGGGCAATATCATATTCAAACTAATGTGTCATCATAATTCCACTCAATTGTGATCATCAATTTAAACAATATTTTCGAATTGAATGCAAGAAATTTAAAACTCAAATCAGTGGTGGCTATACTTTAGCTGTCAGTGATAGATTTTTTATTTTTTTTGTGAAAATGTCCACTGAATTTTTAAATGACTTGAAAACTATCAATTAAAAGCAAACATCTTTAGCACTCTACCACTAGATTTCAATTTTAGTTTGTCATACTTTTTCCAACATTCCTTGCAACCTTTGCTTTACCATCCTCCTGTCCATAACATTTATTTAAATTTTAGTTTAAATTTTCAATTTTTTTTTTTGCCTTTCTCCTATTCTGTTCACTTTAGTTTCTGTTTATTTCGTTGAAATGCGTTTTGTCTGACAATGTTGTGTGAAGAGAGAACATAACGACGATGACTACGGCGACGACGACTACAATGCGTTTCAATTGCTTGCTAGCGCTCTGTTAATGACGTTGTGTTGTTCGTTGTCGTCGACGGACGATGATGATGAATGTGTCCATCAAAACTTATTTTCCGTTTTAATTTGCAGGTCATTAATTATGATTCATCGCGAGGCGGTGTATCGGTTATAACGGAGAAGGGCGATGTTACAACATCATTTCTACTGATACAAAATGCTGATTTGGCCGATTCTGGTAAATATTCGTGTGCACCTTCAAATGCAGATGTTGCCAGCGTACGTGTACACGTACTAAATGGTAAGTACTTTAGCAACTATTTCAAATAATTACCAAAGTGCTGGTGGAAAAAAAATAAACTTTAAAAAACCCAATAATGACATAGGGTATCCCAAAGGCTATGGTTTTATAAGCTTCTTAGTGTTTGTATTCAAATATTGAATTGGTTACCCTTTACGCCATTACAAATTCGCATTGTAATTTCCAATTCGTTGTCTAAACAGACGGGAAAATACGCCACACTGAACAGAACATCAAATATTTAATCGCCATTATGTGCGTTACGCATTGTGCTTTTACATGTGCGAACGAGGAAAAAAATGAACGGAATATAAAGTTATCGTACATCAATGGTTGAGGAATAAATGGAAATCAAAGGTTGAGATATTAGCCTGCAATAAAATTTAAATATTTGAAGATTTTTGCACTCTTTGGCTTCACTATTTTAGGATAACTGTCGGTCTAACCTGGTAACATTTTATTTAACAATGTACCATTAGTGTTTTGGTTCTGGACCATTCAGATCTATTAGAGCATAAAGCGATTACAATGTACAGTCTTCTTAAACAAGAACTTAATTTAATCTTTATAAGGTCGCAGCCCCAACAGAAACTCAGATAAACTATTTTTTTTACCAAATTTGTCACAGGCAATGCGGTGTTTTATTCATACTTCAGGAGAGCAGACCCTTGCCGCATACAAAAAATTATTTATAATCAAAAAAAAAAAATATTTCCTACTTTATCTTTAAAATTTGTATTTATTTAATAATTTTTTTTATTTAAGTTGGTCGTCATTAAATTGGTTTCAGACTTTTTTATGGAATTACAAGCTTAACTCCTTTGCACTCCTTGGGTCAATTTGATCCAACTTTAGTTTTTAGATGCAAAATTTTTCCCTTTTATTATAAGCTATGAACGTTAAACTTGAATTTATCTATTATAGGAACGAAACTTATGCTTTTAAAAGAAAATAATAAAATTTAGTTTTTGCTTCCCCTTCGACATTGCAAAGCACGGTTTACAAACATTTGATCATAGGAATGGCACATATACAAAGGATGCAGAGGGATTAAAGCTCGCCAGAGCTAGTTTTCTTTTTGAGGAACTTTATGCTTTGTGACACTTATTACTCTTTTCTCTCTGTTACTCCTCTAGGAAGCATATTGGCTTCCCACAAAGCAACCATTGCTTTGTTTCAGTTTAGTTAATCAATTTGATCTTTCAAGCTAAGCAGATGATTAATCCTACTGTAGTCCCCTTCATATGACTGTGCAGTGGTGAGTATAATCGCCAAAAGAAGCTGGAAGTTGAGGGGTGGTTTTTCTTTATTTTTTAGACGGAGTTGTATGTAACCACAACTCAATTTTGTTTCATCATGTGCTCTACTGGGCCTTGCGTGCGCTCTAGTCACTACACCACACCACTGATTACTTACTTCTTTATTCTGATCAGGCATTATTGCCGGACACTGCGATCCATGGGTTAAATTATGCTCCTGCCTATCGAACCAAGCAATCAGAACGAATATTTGATTAAAATTAATTTTTTTTTTGCGTTACTCCTCTTACTCTTAGGAGCATATGGCTTCCACAAAGCCTTGCCTCTTCCCACGTTAGGTTGTTCTGTCTCAGTTCTTGGATAATTGTGCATCCCCAAGTGTTTTTTGGTCGACCACGATTTCTTGAGCCTTGAGGATTCCACTCGAGTGACATTCAAATGATACTTTCTGGACTTTTTCGGATGATCTGATCGCTCTATCACCATTTTATTTTCCTTATCTGTTTCAGTATAGGTTCTTCATTAGTCATGCTCCACAGTTCTGTGTTACTTATGGTGTTAGGCCAGAATATTCTGCATATAATTCTGAGGCACTTGTTAATGAAAACCTGGAGTTTCTGTGTGATGTTATACGATACGAGTCAGGTTTCACTGCCTTACAACAGTACTGATTTAAGACATGAGTTGAATATTCTGAGCTTAGTCCGTCTGGATAAATGTGAGCTTCTCCATACTGATTGCAGTTGTCCAAATGCCACTCTCGCTTTATTGACCCTGTTATCTACGTCTGTTTCTGAGCCACCATTTGTAGTCATTGTACTTTCTAGATAGCAGAAGCTATCTACATACTCGACTGGTTGACCATGTAGCATGATGTTTTCCGCGAACGTATTGTTCATTCTCATGGCCATGGTTTTCTTCATGTTTATCTCAAGCCCAACACTACGAGCCAATCTTTCCGGGTCCTCCAGTTTCGACTGCATATGGGAAATCTTATGCAAGAGTAGACATATGTCATATGCATAGTCCAAGTCTTCGAGTTGGCGTGAGAGACTCCATATGATCCCTCTACTTTTCAAAGAGAATTTGCTCATAATGTCATCCATAACGACGGTGAATAGCTGAGCTGATGGTGTGCATCCTTGTTTAACTCCAGCTTTGGTGTGGAATGGTTGGCTGATGTTCCCGTTGTGCATCCTCATACCACGCTCTGGTTATTCGAATGATCTTGTGTTCTTAGTACTTTCCATATAGCCGTTCGCCTGATGGTATCAAAATTAATTAAAAACCACTTAATAGAACGTAATTTATTTTACTTTAAATATTTAAATATATTATTTTACTTTAAATACAACTATAAAGTATTGCCAAAATATTTTCTTTTGTTAAAATAAATCTCTCTTTGCTTAAAACTTATTTCCCTGAATATCATCAACAACAATATCAAATTAAACTTCAAAAATATCATAAATTTTGTTGTGTTTTCAATGCAAAAGTTGGTTTAATTTAGTTTTAATACTTAATGAACAAAAATATTTGAAATTAGCAAAAAGCCAGTAATAATACTCGTATCCTAGCATTAGGATGAGCCATAAAACTACGATGAATATTTGAAAATGTCGGTAAGCAAGAGCCCTCTTAAAGAATTTAAAGCAAAAAGAAATATTATAATAATGATAACCATGACCAATTAAGCCCTGCTAGATAAGAGTCTACAGTACTTATGTTTTTTTGTTTTTTTTTTTCTCATGTAGGTTAGAGTGAAATATGAACGGACCCTATCCTTTCAGTAATAATTAAAAGGCTATCTTATCTGGTTATAGTGCATGCCTTAAACACAAGCGGCCCAAGTTCGAATCCCAGCAGAGGGCATGACATTCGGTTTCGTACATTCGGTATTTAGTAAAGAGACTTCAACCTGCCTCAATACAAATTTATCTAAAAGAAGCCGCCCTGACCATCCAGATTACATCTACCGATGATAACAAACATCAGACTAATGCTCAGGAGCAAACGCCACCTACAGCGACAAAAATACAACGCGAAGTAAGGATCACCACCTCCACTTAGCAAGAAATTTCACCACTACACAATAATATACAGGCGAGCTACAGTGGGCTAATCATCTATTTAACTTAAAAATAAAACTGAATTATGAAACTGAAAAAGGCAATAGATGCTTTGTTGAAAGCCAATATGCTCCCTAGAAGAGTGACGAAGGAAAGGGCGAAAAGATGCTTTTTAAAATAGCATTCAATGAATTCATTTCATGCAGCACTTTTTTTTGTAAAGCTTAGAAGTTAAGGTTTTTTTTTATTATTTCTCGGCTTGACAAATAAGATTGCGCTGTCGTGCATCTCCAGATGTTTGTTGGTCGACCGAGACATCTTGAGCTCTGAGGATTCCAGCGTAGAATCTTGTAATGATGTGTGGCTTCATTCTGATTGTATAGCTGATTTACGTCCATTTTTTACATTTCATATGTTTAAATATGAGTTTCTCGTTAGTTAGATTCCAGAGACATAATTTTTAGCTGATGGTGAAAGAAGACAATATCCTGTGTACGATTCTAAGGCAGTTGTTGATGAATTCCTATAGCTCTTGCGTAGTAGTGTTCTGTACTAACTAGGTTTCACTGCCGTACAACAGAATTGATTTGCCCATGTGTTAAATATTTTACTCGTAAGCTTGGTTCGTCCAGGTATTTGAACTTTTGCGTACTCATTGTAGATCTTCTATTATTGTTCTTACTTTTATCAGCCTGTTGTTCACGTCTGTGTCTACTCCGCCACTCGTTGTCACTGTACTGCCTGGATAAAAGAAGCTATCTATGTATTCGATTGTTCAGCCTTGCCACATGATGTTGTTACATTGCTAATCTCCATAGCTTTGGTTTTCTCGATATTTATCTTGAGTCCACCATTGCCTGTTAAACTCTATAGGTCTTCTAATTTTACTTATATGTCAGGGATCTTGCGCAGGAGTATAAAGGTATCATCCCCATTAGCCTAAATTTCGACTTGGCGTGAAATACTCCATATAATTACTCTTATCTCTGAAGAGATTTCGCTCTTGATATCATCCAGCATGATTGCGAATAGTTGAAGAGATAGAGGGCATCTTACACCAACATTGGTACAATATAATTGGCAAATGACACCGTTTAAAGAAAGAAAACGTGGGGGAATATACGAATCCGGATTTTTTTCAACACTGCAGCTTACGGCTGCTATGTTTTCACTTGATCTATCAGGTTGAATATGCGTTAGTGTTGGCTCATTTTGCAGCAAGCAAATGGACTCAAATTTATCAATAAATTTTTAAAAAGCTTTCACAGAAGATTACAGCATTTCACCAAAATAAATTTTTATGAATTCGGCCATTTATAAATGTGGTCCACCACCTTTATATGATCAGATGCTCTAATTTTTTAGTTTTTCTGCATAACAACACAAGAGAGTTAGGCTCTCGAGCCCCAGCAGAGGACATGACGAAATAATTTAATTATAGTTTCGTTTTGAGTGTTTCTTCATCTAAAAAAAATAAAATAAAATAAAAGAAGAAGCCCCTGACCTCCCAGCTTTCCTCTGGCGATGACGGCAAACATCAAACGAATGATCAGGAAAAAGCGCCACATACTGGCAAGAAATTACAATGCTAAAGTAAAGATCATCACTAATTAGCAAGGATATTCACCACCACTATGCAATCGATATAGAAGGGGCTACAGTGGATTAATCATCTATTTAGCCTGAAAGATCAAATTGATTACTGAAACTAAAACAAAGCAATGAGTACTTTGTGGAAAGCCAATATACTCCCTAGAGGAGTAACGGAGAAAAAAAAAAATAAAATAAAAAATATTATTGCCTTTGTAATGCTTCGTTATCGGGTTTTAGTAGGATGTGCTCATTCCATCTTCATTTTCTACACACAATTTCTATTTTAATAGGAATTTTCTGCCTTTTGTCCCACAGGAAATGCGGCAAAGTCTGTCCAGAATATTTTAAAAATATGCCGTTAGCAGCGATTGACAAATGGCTGGTTTAAGTTGGCATCCTTAACTGCAACAGTCGACGATTCGCAGCCAGACAGAAAATTAGATTTTAAACAAGGATTGAATAGATGTATAGAGATCGCTATATGAGGTTCATACATTCAAAAGATTGATGGCTTTTTCCTGCTGTAGTGCACGATTAGCAGCTACGCAGAATCTTAAACTTAGAATATGTCTTGTATTCTATTCAAATTATTATTTGCTGATTTTTATATTATTTTGGATGTCAGAAAAGAACAAAACTTTCTTTAAATTCAGATTCCTGATTCGAAGGCTTGCCGTGTTTAGCGTTAATTTTAATAATTGGCCCTTTAAACGATGTTTATTTGCAATTTTAATTTATTTTCCTTTGCCTGTAATGCATTTCGCGTGGCTAGGCATGCCGTAATATCTGTATGTTTTGAGATTAAGTCGTAACTCTTAGTATAATCTGACTGGAATATTATTTTTTGTATTTTTTTATATCCCTTGGTACACCCTAATATTTTCGTATTCAGTAGCAATACCATGTTGTAGCAACAGCAACAACTATGGCGAAAATTAAAAATTCATAAAAGATTTTAATGAAATCGAAATGAAGAGACAAAAGATTAAACGAAAATATGTTTTCAGAAGAGTAAAAATAGACAAACCATTCCTGATGGACAGATAGATGAATCAGATCAAAACACAACAACAATATGAGCACTTTCAGCAAAACGTAAAGCAGAAAAACACAACAGATGACGACAACAGCTTAACTTAAACCAAAAAACCCCAACCAAAACCAAACCTGCAACATCGTTCTCGTCATTATCAACAACATAAGAGCACACGTACATACGCATACGTTCATTATAATGTTGCAAAGAGTTGCATACATGCATGTATTTATGTCAAGTGGCATAGACTACCCATACCTGATGATGATGATGGTATTGTATGAAAGAACAACACCAGGAACATCAACAACAACAACAACAACAATTATAATATATAAATGAAAGACAATTTTTGAAATAATGCAGTATGTTTTATTGCTATTGTTGTTGTTCTACATTACAATTGTTATTATTAGACTGAATACGAAAAATGACACAAGTGTATGCAACAAAATAAGTGAAGTTGTTTCATTCTCATCACAGCACAGGAATATGACAAAATAAAAGAAAAAACAAAAATTAAAAAAAAATCATCCTTTTTTTGAAGTTAATTTCAATTGTTACTTAGTATTAAGGCTGTGGCAACAACAATAATAACAATTAGATGCTATGGTACATGCCAATTGGAAAAGGATACTCTGGGTAATAACGAATTTTGAATTTTCAGCAGCAGTAACTTTTGTTTCAAATTTAAAACAAGCAATTCCCATTAAATGGGTGTAATTTTTTATAATTGTTTGTTTGATCATAAGCCAAGATTCGAAAAAGTAATTATTAGATAGGAACGTGTGAATAAAAATGATTCGTTTTCAATGTATTAGTTGATACGAATTATTTTGTACGAACATAGTGTTTAGAGTATTAAAAAAAGCCGGAATTTTCAAATAACGGGTTTGCGAATTATTTTCTTTCAGACACGGGAAGTTTACTTCGAAAAGCTCTGAGGTTATAGGATATAGAAAATATTGAAATGAGGGCGGAAAAACACTTTTTCTACTCACTATCAATCTTACAAAAACTAATAAATTAAAAGTATTGCAAAAATGGCAAGATATGATCAAACAATATATGAAAGAAAAACTTTCACTGTCTAAACACGACAAAAAGGTTTTGTGTCTGAAAGAAGTTTAACTAATATTTTAAATGCATAAAGTTATCAGGAGCTACTTCGTTAAGTCTGCTGTAGGAGATCTCTCTCAACAACCCAATCGGATTAACATCACCGCTAACTAACTGCTACATCACATTCGTTGGAATTGTGGGATGTCCACAAAAACAAGGCAGTAGGGAAGAATGCTGTTAAAACTCTTAAACACAATAGGGCCATGAACAACGATAAAAATTTTGCGGAGATGCTTTTATGCGATGTAAATGGATTGACGAAGAGGGAGCTTTGCAAACTAATGAAATGTGGATATGCTGGTGAGAATACAGAAAGGGTAAAGACTACCTTAGGATACCACTTCTTCCAATACTTCTCACCGGCGACATGTCCGAGGCAGTTATGGGGCCGAAGCTAAAGGCAGCACGTGCCACGAAGCCTGACCATAGGTATTCTGGTGCCACGGAAGTTGGGAGCCCCAGGGATTCCGATCTCTGCCCGACTGTTTCGGTAGGTCCCCTTGTGGAGCTTCGTGGTGGCTGTGGCTTAAATCTAAAACGCAGGCAGAGCGTCAGACTCGGTGTTGTGTTGCATCTGCTTATACCCGATGTCCTAAAAACTGGTATAAGGCCAGAATATATCTTGTGATCGATGTTTTTCATCCTTGTCATCTATGATATCATGCGCTCTGCTTTGAATGTCAAACTCCTGGGAGACTTGCAATATTC
This sequence comes from Wohlfahrtia magnifica, assembly GCA_023159175.1. Taxonomy (NCBI): domain Eukaryota; kingdom Metazoa; phylum Arthropoda; class Insecta; order Diptera; family Sarcophagidae; genus Wohlfahrtia; species Wohlfahrtia magnifica. Next base: position 1,806,051 of record JAKWBJ010000212.1, on the reverse strand, counting down.
CGATGACTTTTGACTTCTGAGTCAAGTTGCGAGACATCTGCAGGAGAATATTGACGCCATTAGATTTAATTGGCGTGCAGCTGCACTGCAAGTCAATATTTCCTAAACTAAAGTAATGTGGATAACGAAGTCATGGAATGTCAAAACTTTCAACTGTCTGAGCAGTACGGGACGCGCGAATTGACGACGCGATAACTGCATTCGGTATGATCCGATCTCTAATGTGTGCCATTTAAAAGTTTAAATTTTAAAATGCAATAAAACAGAAATGGCTTCAAATTTTGCTAAATTTATTTGTTTTGTTGTGCAGTGCAATTGTTCTGGTTGATCATTCATATGGCTACCGCAGCTGGCCTCACAGTACCACATTCGATCGGACCAAATTTCAAGAACTTTTTCGAGTGTATGGGGTCATATCTCGGAAATGGCATAACCAATGTTGGCCTTCAAATGCACAATCGTCTCTTGTTTGTCGGCATAACACTTGTCTTAACGGTGTCACACAGGAAATGGTCCAACGGTTCAAGTAGCAGCTTCTTGGCGGCCAACTGATACTAGCATTTCGCTTAATTAAATGGCCAGCAAACATTTGACGCAATTAATCGATTGTGGCATGAGATGTGTGGCAAGTTGCACCATCAATATCATAAAAAGCCGGCACAAAAAATCGGTTATCATGGTGCGATAGACGTTTTCATTGACCGTAGTGGTTGCGCAGTCCTCATTTCAAAGAAATATGTGCTAGTGATGCCTCCACTGCACAAGCCGCACCAAACAGTCACTCGCAATGGGTGCATTGGCTTCTGTAAGACCACGTTTTGGTTTTCTGATCCACAAATACGGCTATTTTGCTTATACTGAATTTTGTGACAGAATAGAATGACATAAGTGTTGCCAGATTCAAAATAATTGCTGGTCCAAATATAAAGCGATAGATGGTCCGCCCGATATGTGAAGATCTCGGCAAGTATCAACAACTACTAAGCTACGAATATACAATTCGGACGTCAAGTCTATTTGTCTTACTGTTGCGAAACTTGGAATAAACATGCGCAAAGAAACAAATGCCTGCGGCAGATTCTACACATATGATGGCCGAATTGTATATGGAATTTGTTTTATTGAATTCCGCAAGCCAAATCTGTGCTACTGTAGAGGCCAACTGACAACATTGCTCGAAAAGTGCTTCGATGGAATCCACAGAAAAGAGGCCGGCGTGCTAGTGCACCTGTTTGAAAGTGGTAAAGGTCGATTGCTGCGGAGTTGCATGCTGCGAACTATTCACCGAATTACGTCAGCCAAACATTTCGCAAAACAGTACGTTGTAAGATGAATGGGGGATGCCCTGTGCTCCACTGGAAGTCAAGGATCACAAGTAAAAAAGAAAACTGTCGGTTCAAAAGATCTTTCCATTTTCTTTTTTTTTTTTCTTCTTCCTTTTATAGACACAAATATTGCTCAATTTCGGTTGGGGCAAACAACATCGTAAATCTGCACTGAAAAGGTGTTTTTGTAAGAACAGCTGAACTTTTATTTGAAATAAAATAACAAAAAAATAAATGAAGTTTTTATTCTATTGTAGTGTATGATATCTGACCAGAAACGTTTACGATACACATGTGTTTCTAGCTCACTAATTATTGGGCTGCTAGCATAACACTTAAACTTAACGGACTTCCAAACAAAATAATCGAGAGTCGTCAACTTTCATAATCTTGGAGAATAAGAAACGGGACCGTTTCAATAATTATATGATTTCGTAAAATGTACACCATGAAGGATGATAAGACGAAAATTTTCATTATTTGTTAGCTCAGGAACTACAAAGGTTTGATAACCAAACTTTTTTATTCCATCAGGCACATTGCAATGTAAGCAATCATTATATCCACCTTATATCTAAAATCTTTAGTGCAGATTTAATTCTAACTTTAAAGGCAACAATTTTATTTCAGTAAAAGTAATCATAGATGTTTCGATGCCTCTAATATACCTTTTAGATCAAATTCTGACGCAATCAAGTATATTAGATTAACTAGGTGGACTAGGTTTAACTCTTATAGGTATTATTTAATCGCAGCCAGGCTATGAATCAAGTTATCGATATCTATTGAAGTTAAGGCATGTTCCCCTGATGTGAATTATAATGAGTTTCAATAACCGTTGTATGGTATATGTAACTTTTAATCACTTAAGAGTATTCGAAACTATCTTACCCCAAGAAGCTATGAATTTCAAGTTTTTATAGTAGTGCAGTAATTTTATCACTACGATTTCTTCTAACCCTGACTTAGGCAATCCACTAACCACTGATGTAATCTCATGATTGTAGCATATCCTCTCACACCACATTGTAAATTGATTCAAAATTATGAACCTTTTGGCCAGAGAAGTAAGTGTCATGTACCTTATAGACCTGTTTTTTGTATTGATGGCTACTTGATTATTGGACACTAGGAGCAGTAAGCTGCTTCTACAGCTGCATCTGTTTTTTTTATTAAATTTTTATATTGTATTACGCACACACACAACTTCCCATGTAGTTGCATTCATGTACACGTTTATTTTACACTTATTGTCATGTCACAACATGCAACTGAAATCCTGCTGTAAAATATGTACTCGAACAATCACAAGAAGAAAGAACAAAAAAATTCCAAAAAAGACAATAATGACAATGGCATCCGAATGCAAACAATAACAATATGCAACAACAGTGATAGCAACAGTAGCTGCAATAATTGTGCAACATTTTCACTTCCTTTTTGAAAATAAAAAGAAGAAAAAAAGCCTGAAACATATTTACTGAGATATGGAAGGTTTTGTTTTTTATTATGTTTTTGGAATGCATAGACACGCATCTTAATGAAACCGAGTGTATGGAAAATTACAAAGTTATTGCAAATGACAAATAATTATAATTCTTGAGGTAATTTTTGAATTGTAAAGATGAGCTTGGAATTTAAACTATTCGATGAAAAAAGTTACACTTTAAATAGCCTTTAACTACAGCAGATAATAATTGTGTCAACAAACGTTTAAATTAATCAATAAACTACAGTTTTATACACTCATACCTCTTTATACGGCGTAGATACGTTCTGAAAATGTAGGACGTAAATCGAAATGCCCTAAAGCGAGTTGCTTTTGCTTGCCTTACACTTTTGGTTAAAAAACGGTGAATCCATGATATTTTAGCTGTATAACGAGATAATCAGTGCAGTAAAGCTAAAGTATTCCATAATTTGGACAGGTCTATAGCAAAATGGCGTAAAAAGAGAGGCCGTATAAAGAGGTATGAGTGTATAAAGATTCACTGATTGCATTAATATGGTCTTAAAAGGGTCGAAAATCAGAAAATCAGCCCCGCTTAAAACGCTACACTTATGTTTGTCACATGGCCTTGATTTCGTTTGATTTACATGAACTTTTTCAGCTTGTCAAGAATCAAAAAATAAATAATAGTTTTGGAAGTATGTATCTGATGGGCCATCTATCGCTTAAAATTTGTACCAGCAGTTATTTCGAATCTGGCAATACTTATGTCAATCTATTCTGCCACAAAATTCAGTATATTATCTTCAGTGAACGAAACGAATTGATTTACGCTTGAGGAACTTGGTCGGAAATTCACGAAAACGTCGTATAAAATTTGGCCGCAAAGAAGGACTAACGGTACCAGGTATACGCAAATTTATTGCTAAAGTTCGTGAAAATGGTTTAATTGTTGATGCGCCAAGACAAGCGTGCTCATACAGTGCGTAGATACGAAAATATCAAAGCTGTGGCTGAGGGTGTGCGTGAGAATCCATCAACATCAACTCGTCATCGTTCTCAAGAATTGAATACTTCACGCACCAGTTTACGTCGAATTTTGCTAAAAGATCTCAGTATGACGCCTTACAGAGTTCAATTGGTTCCCGAATTGAAGCCGCTTGACCATCCGTTTCGTTTTCGCTTCGCTGATGGGCCAACGATGATGTCGATTTTGCCATTGGGTACTTTAATAAGCACTATTGCCGTATCTGGGGCTCAGAAACTCCAAACGTGGTCTTACAGAAGCAAGTGCACTACGAGTAACTGTTTAGTGTGGCTTTAGTGTGGAGCGGAGATATCATTGGCAACCATTACCGTCAATGGAAACGTTTATCGTCAGTGGAGACGCCTATCCTACCATGAGGACCGATGTTTTTGCGCCCGCTCTTCATAGTACTGATGTGAACGATGTTTGGTTTCAACAGGATGGTGCAACTTGTCACACATCTCATGCCACAATCGACTTATTGCGTCGTACGTTTGATGGCCGTTTAATTAGCCGAAATGGTGATGACAGTTGGTCGCCAAGAAGCTGCGATTTGACACCGTTGGATCATTTTCTGTGGGGCGCCCTTAAGACAAGTGTTATGCCGACAAACCAGAGACAATTGAGCATTTGAAACCCACAACAATCGTGATGCCATTGCCGATATATGACAACTTACACTCAAAAAAGTTCTCGAAAATTGGTTCGATCGAATGGCGTACCATATCTAAATTGAAACTTTTAAATGGCCCACCCGATATAAAGGCTGTTAGAAAAAGTTGGTTTAAATATTTTACCAAAAATTTCCTTATATTTAAAGCATATATGTGCCATTTTGAACAATAACTGTTGCCAATTTTAGGGTAGAACTTTTGGACGAAAACCTGATCCATTTGTCTACGGAATTTAAAACTACACTAAATTACCAAAGTTGTGCGGAAATCGAAAGAAATGATAATCCTTAGATGCAAGGACCTGGCTTTATAGTGAATGCATAAAAATTTCCCAGTATCAGTACATTGTTGTTTCAGTATCGTACATTGTTGACAGTAGACATCAAACACAAACCACTTGACCAGGTTGTAGAAGATCATAATAAACAATTCCCACCATAGACAAAGCATTAACTACCTTGGTGGCAATCCTGGCTGCTTTTTTCGTAAATTTTTTTACGTAAACTCCCTTTATTGAAAATGAATTATAATCAACTACCTATCGGCTATTATTATCTATGATTATTATCTATCTGCGCCTAAATTCATAATTCCATCTCCGCAAATGATATTCAGCGATACTTAATTTGCATAATTTTCAGGCAAATAGTGGTCAGAAGCTCCAAACTTTGGAGTTATGAGTAGTAGTAATCAGAATTAATGTTTGAGGTTTTTAATCGTTTGTGGCTCATTGATATAAACTGTATCTTGCACGTTGTCCAAAAAAAAGTCTAAAGGTGTGAAATCACAAAATCGCGTTTACTAATTGTAATCGACTCTTCTTATGGCAAGTGGCGCCGTCTTGTTGAAAATAATCGGCCTTCACAGAAATATCTTGTAATTTCATCGTTGGATAGATCAATCCATTCTTTATTTTCGCAAAAGTACTTTTCAATGACCCTACCAGACCAAAACCCGCACGAAACAGTCCCACGTTGTGAATAGCCTCTCTATTTAAACAATAATTATTGGTTTTTCCGAAGTGAAAATGGGTCTTATCGGTAAAGAAAATTTGTTAACCAAATTCTGATTAGCAAAGACACGATATTGTTGATGGTTAGCAGGTGTGAGTTCTTGAACCCTTACCTAAGTCCATAGATCGAGGAGAAATTAACAAACTTGGTTTTACTCAATATTATGGCCTACAACCTCAATATTCTTGAACGACGTGTTCGAGTTTGTTCTGCACATAGTTGACTTCTTCTAACAGCTCAAAATTTTCCATTTGCTAGCTGACAAGGTGCTTCACTAAGATCCAAAAAATACTTTAGTAATGCGAACTGTAACTGCAAAATTTACTAAATTTTTTTTGGTGAAGTTTCAGAATTTCAGTAAGTAGTTAAAACATACATATATTGTGCGTTTCTGCGCCGTTTTAAAAATTTGTTATTTAGTCAATCAAATTGATGTGCATTAGTTCATGTAATACCCAAACACCAAGCTTCTTTTATTAGCTAGCCTTTGTAGATTTATTCCAGTCCTCATGTATAGTATGTTTAGAACCAACTATATCTTTTGACAGCTAGTTTGTCAATCTTGCAACACTAGTTCTAAAATTTCATTTTCTTTTGCAGTGACTGCTAGCTTGATCAGAATATGTTGCATATCTCTGACTTGGAAATTTGAGAAACGGAATCAAGCAAACTGCTTCTGGAAATTAGAAATTTTTTGCCATATTTCTGCAGCGTTTTTTCCTTTTTTCGACTGTGATATATAACCTGGAGTGTTACCTTTAAAAAACATGTTTTTCTGACACAATCGGGATGGCATTATCCAATATATTGTTACGAAAATAAAAATGGCTAAAAAAATACACACCATTAGTGCCTTTGTGACTGTATTGCGGGATTTTGATCTATTGGCTTGTGTCAAGATTGCTAATGTGTTACCCTGTTAATGCCGTACTGATATGTGTATTTGACGGCATTGATGTACAGATTTGTGTATTTCACTTCATCGTCAATTCGACCATATTTGGGTAACACAATCTTACATGTTTAAAATTAACGAACATATAATAAAAGGGATGAGAGCGTTTAAGACATTTCCGGAACTTTCCAAATTTTAGGCAATTAGTTATATAAGGAGGCTGCTTTGCCTACGTCGATAAATTTATCGTTTTGCAGTCATACAGTAAAGTTGTGTTTAGGTTTAAATAAATGTGTTGTATAAGCGAATATTAAGTGCAAGATAAATAAGTTGCCGTATTGCTTAGTGAATAAAGTAAAAGTGAGGAAACAGAAACTGTAAAACTACGACAATGTGGTATTTATATTATTTTGACACAATTAAAAGAAATCAAGCATTTTTAAAAGGTTCATAACATTATAATATTGTTACAGAAATGCAAACGCTGAACCCAAAAATCCACCACATCAGGGACTTATTGTAAGACTTTAGCTATGAATTTTATTGGTTTGTGTCGGGGCTTACCATTGTTGCCATAATTACCTTTACTAATTTAAGAGTACTGCTGCCTGCATACGTAACGGTGTTGCCGGTTCGATTCTTTTAGGCATATTTTGGTTATACATTTGAATTTACCGTACATAAATCGAAATTTGTAGCAACTACAAGAACATTCCGAATTGATAATGAAATGCTACAAAAGGTGGAGAATAGCGGCTTGTGAGTTAGTTATGTTTTGGCTGTCGTAAATAAAGACGTATTAAAGTGGAAATAAAAGTGTTGTAAAAACGAATATTAAGTAGTGTATTAAGACAAACAGTATAAAAGTCGTTGTGTAGTTAAATTTAAATCTGTAACAAAAATAAAGATGTGCTTATTTTATCTTAACGCAATTTATACGAACTCAAACGTTTTCAAAAAGTTTAAAAACGTAACAATATTATGCTGGATGCAACGCAACCAATGGAATATGCCGAAGCCATAAGTACACCGACTTGGCAGAGAAAATAAAACTGCTAGAAGCTAGAAGGATTTGCAGCAAAAGCCGGCATAAAAATCAAATGCGCGAAGACAAAAACGCAAATTATAGCCACCCATTCTTAATCAACGGTTCCCTATTTGAAGACGTCAGTAGCTTTTGCTATTTAGGAAGTATCATTGACACAAAAAGGGGTTCCTCTGTACATTTGAGCTCCGGAATCGCGTATGGAATTCTCTGCACACATATCGAGACAGACTAAAATAGCAATCTTCAACTCGAATGTTGAAGCAACTTTTCTGTATGCATGCGAAACATGGAACGCATGTTTAACTGTCTCAATGCAATTCAGGTTTCCATTAACAGATGCTTGAGAATAATAGTAACGATCTTCTGGCCGAGAACAATATCCAACGCCGATCCGTGGTCAGTGACAAGGCAAACGCGTATAGCAACAGAAATCCTTAAACGCAAGTGAAATTGGATTGGTCATACACTGCAGAAACGCCAAGATGATATGACAGAAGGGAAAGGCCCGTCCATAACTGCAGAAGACAATTAAATACCGAAATTACCAACGAAAACCTGAAATGTGATTAGGATGTTAGCTCTAGACAGACATGATTGGAATTTATTTGTTATGTTCCACAATGTAACGGCGGAAATAAATATATATGTATATATATACAGTGGAGTACATTAGGTTAGCACTTACCTATGTGTACTTTTTACATGTTTTTTTTTTAATATTTTTATATCCTAATATATCAATCGTGGTCCAAGGAATACGTAGTCTTAGCTTACTTTAATTTTGTTCGTTTCAAATCGTTTATTCTGTACACGGTAACGGGTAAATGAGTAAATACGGAGGCCACAAAATGTAGTCAAAGTCACATTTGCAAAAATTTGTTCGTCGCAGGATTTCAGTCGTATAGTTACATAGGGACGGAGTTTAACAGTCTCTTAAATTTGTATTTCTTAAACTGAAATAAAGTATGAATTGTAACTAAAATATGTTCGTACATTTTGCATTTAACCCAAACAAATTAATCTTCATTTCGTCAGACCGTAGCATGTTGTTCTACCTATTACAGTGCAGAAACATGTTGAGGACTCTTACGCATAAGTCTAGCTTCCATAAGTTTTGTTTTCTTATGGTGCGACTTGAAGCAGGAGAAGAAATTCATTTTTGAGGCTTTTAGATGACTTGAAGGGATTAATCTTTGAAGTACGAATTAAAAGATTCGCTAATTTTCGCTATATAAGGATTACTCTTCCATCAAAAAACTTCAATACATCAAATTTTATGGCATACTGCGAAAAATAAAGTGTCCCTATTATTTGTTTCAATACTGTGTATTTATTATTAATATTTTCCTTTAACTTAAATTCTAATATTGTTGACAAGTAACACCTAAGGCTCAGTTAGTGAAAACGTATCGTGTACTTGTGGATCAACGACACACAAATTATATGAGAGTGCTGCGCTCACAGCAGACACTAGGGGAGCGCGCAGAAGACAACGAACTAGCCAGGAATAGAATGTTAGTTTTATACTAAAATTATTCACAAGAAACAGTTCAACATAAAAGAAACATTTGGGGCCAGCAACGCGGATCGAGCCCAGCTATCAAAAATATATAATTCCATTTGAACAATAATCGCTATGTCCATTTACTGCACCATTCATTCTTCTTCTAAATATCAATCAGCCATGACTTTGCACGCAAACCAGACTTACAGTGAAAATAAAATTCGAAGGCAAAACAATGTTTGCTCGGGTCTGCTAGTATCATATAAAAATCGTTTTTTTTTTCTAAATTTTTTTGAAAGAAAAATTTTTTTAAACAAATTATTATTGTATAAGAAAATTTTGGGTGAAAAATTTGAAATACAATACATTTAAAACTCATTTAAAATTTTTTATGTATATATGGGGGTTAATTTTAAGACACTAAATTATATACATACACACCATATATAATTATAATAAATATTAGATGCTAGAATGCGGCTGATGGTTTCAGCCGCTGAGTATATAGCAATTTTATTAATTAGAAATATTGCATACAACTGACCAATAATTTTGGAATTTTCCCATAAATTTTATTTAAAATTCCTTTAAAATATCTAATTAGTTTTCAATTAAAAAGTTTAACTGAAATAATAATGATAATGATAACTTACATCATAATCTTACCCTATTTGATATTTTGAATTATAAAATTCATTATAAAATTAAATTTGTTAATTGACCTCCACAAGATTTACTTTTGCGATTATGAATGCTTTTGGCATGTGATGATAATAAACAATTTGTTATGAAATAATACCTATAAGTACGTATGTAAGTCTATGACCAAATATTATTATGGTAATAATTATCTAAGTTTTGTTTATCTAAAGTTTATTATAATTTTCTATGCAGGACAGAAATTATAAACAAATGCAAAAGGATTTCAAAATTTTAAAGGAATAAGAAAGAACAAAACAGTAAGTGACCAAACACAAAGCAGTTTATGTGGGACAAAAATCGTACTTGTTTATGTTAAATATGATAAAAATCGGTTCATGAATGACCTTAGGTACTTATCATTCAAAATAAAAACTATAACGTATTATACAGAACAACTTTTCCGACTTGAACATTTTTACTTCTCCACTTAGTTTGAGTTTCTTTGTGTTTGTCCTACTTCGATTGGCCACTGGCTGTCGTATATATAATGGTTTTATTTTAATTTCTCTATACGTGTGTAATTACATAGAAGTTATGTAAACAACTTCAAATAAAGACAGAATAATTTATAAATGATTACAAAATATGTGTTTAGATACTAACAAACACCATCACACAAATATTTTAATTTGTATTAATATGTATGTTTAGGGTTTTTCAACAAGAACTTTATTTTCTAACAAGTGCAGAAGATTTTAAACCATAATAAAATAAATTGTGCTTAGAAATTATATTAAAATACTCAAAATTCTTATGCTGGATCTGCACAGACTATGTTTCGTATACATTTTGATATTATCGGTCAACACAGTGTTTCCTCTGATGTTGCAATTTGGTCGATAAATTTTTCCGATTGTTTCGCTTTAAAATGCAGCAATACCAGCGCTTGTTTGAACGGTTAGTTCGGGTAAAATCTCCGCAGAAATAAGTATCGAAGTTTTCAAGAATTGGCGTTATCCGCAAGGACTAAACGCTGAATTTTGCAAAAGTATTTGGCTTCTGCCACTGTGGTATGTTAGGTAAGACACCCGCCTACCAACTAGAAGTTCCCCGGTTCAATACCAGACCAACCATCTGAAAAAAGAAAAATTTTCAACAACGGTATCACCTCATAATATTAGCATTTACCGTTCGGAGCCGGCGTTAAACTGTAGGTCCTTCTCAGCGAGTCCAAAAATAGAATCGGGTGCAGCTCATCGTCTAGGAGATATCCCCATGTTCTTTCATGGAATGTTATGGAAATTAAAAATTTGGTTTTTAAGCGTTGCAGACCTAACTAGTGCTGCATTGAAGCCGGTAGGCTATTTACTTGGCTGAATTCTGTCAAGAATAACCTGCTGCTTTTTTCCAGAAAGAAGTAATCCAAGAGCAATACTTATGAACCTTTTGCTTGCTGAACGAAACTGATATATTGTACTGTGTGGTAATCTGGAAAAGAGTCAAGAACTATTTGTGACTGAATGTTGCGCCATTTTTCGTAACTCCTTTTGGTAGCATATTGGCAAAACAACTTTGTCTTGTTTCAGTTTTGTTGTAATAATTTGTCATGTAATTTGAATTCCAGCGAAACAAGTGGACGGTCTATCGTAACAGGTCTAAAATAAATTATGTTGTTGCCATCTTTCGTTGTCTAGAAACAACGTCCTTTGTGTTAGTGTTAGTTACCAGAGTAAGTGGTCCTACGGAAAAACTCGCAAGCATATTCTAAGTGGAAATTTATGCAATTGAGAGATGTGCTCAAGTTTATCTGGAGAGGAAATATGGAGGATAGGACATAGCCATACTATCTGATAGTCAGGCTACTTGTGGGGCCGGAACCATTTTGTGGACTCAACAGAAATGAGGATAGTGTAAGGCGGGTACTCTTCTCTCGCTGTACGGGTCTCAGGCAGTCTAAACTTTTGTTGGAGAAGATTTGAATCTTGCATAAAGATGTCCAGAGACAACTTGAGGATACTGACCGATCATTGTAGGCTAAAAAATCATCTGAGTAAAATGGGATTAGTCCCAAGTCCGATGTGCAGATGCTGTGATGAGGAAATTGAGCCACCAAAGTACATACCGAGTACATTTGGGGCAGTGATGCACCCCGTTATCGCGGCTGATATCAAACGACAGTACTTTTATACCTCGATGATAATAATAATAATAGTTACCAGAGTCCAGACTAAACAGCGCTGATGATTAACCAGAGATACAGCACAGATGCATAATTCGATGAATTAAGTCGGAAACCAGCCCGACAGCCAAATAAATCTGGCTATCAACCTGATGTCAAGTATCGATAGCTCCGATAAGCCATTGAGAATGGGACAACGCAGTGTGCGAATCTACTCCAAAGATTACCACTGGCAGATGAGGTAAACTACACACTCATACTCACAACCGATTCGCAACCTCAACAGATGTTTTTCGCAATCAAGCGCAGCCTCAGAGCATGCCTACCCAAATAAATGTTTGAAAATTCAAATAGAATTGCGTATTTAACTATTTTGTCCTTATTGCATAGGAAATGCTTCGACGGTTCAGTTTCAACTGGTACGCTTCTTATTTACTCTAGACCAGATGAGTCTAGCAATGAAGCAGGAATTCTCCTCCCGAGCTCCGTCAACATTAAACAAATCATTACCAGCTTAACAGAGGTAAGAGGTACACCTACCTTCGTGTTCGAATGGATGTCCGGAAGAAGTGTAACCGTTTAACCACTATACTATGTCATCTGTCTGAGGTCTCTGAGCATAATTGGGCTTTTCCTGTTGTTGTATTTTTAACTGTAAATTCTATAACGGTGAATAAATCACGTTTTCGAGATTTTGACCTTTTTTGATGGTATGGACAACACTGACATGTAGTTAAAACAAGATACAGCCATCGAAACAGTAAATTTTTTACGCACCAAATTTCACGATCGCATAATTTAACAAAGTCTAGCTATTAGTTGGTCAACCCGATCACCGTTTATACGTTGCGGCGCTGAATTAATGTCAGAATCCAATAGATTCGATTATAGCCTTGAAATTCAAAATCCATAACGTGAATAAAGGAATAACCCACTATTTTGTAAAAATGTTATTTAAAATTTTTAATTTTTTTCTGTTGCTGTCTGTTTCCATTTATGTTTTTTTTTTCAGAGTTTTGTAACATTGACTGCTTTATTTTACAATCGACTTAACATTTCATTATAGATGAACTTTCACCGCCGCCAGTTTAGCGATTGGGCTGAAGCACAAATTGATCATGATATTGAATTTTCATTTAAAATTTTGATTTCCGATGAAGTACATTTTTAGTTTAAAGGGCAAATTAATAAGCAGAATTATTGTATTTGGAGTGGGGATAATATACAAGCTCTTGGCGAAAGAAAATTGTCCCAAAAAAATTACTGTATACCTAATTAGTTAGCATTATTCTTCCGTTCTGTTGGAACCACATACCCCACAGCGCGCGCTACAATTATTTTATTCAAAGAAACTTATGATGAAAGAATAAGAGGCCACCAAGAAACAATTGAACATCTGGAGATCAATATTCGAAGAGTTATTGGCGAAATACGGCCGTATATGCTGAAAAAGTTTGTGAAAAGTGGTATACCAGATTGCGACTTGTACGCGCCAGCCTCGGCGGCCACATGGCCGAAATCATATTTAAATATTAATGTCATAAAATGTTCTTTTCTAACAAAGCCCGTTTGATTATGTTAAACATATATTTCTTTGCTTCGTTTTGATTTAAACTTGTGTAACTAAAAAAAAACACCAGATATAATTGCCGAAACCTTGCTACTCCCAGTATTACAAAATATGAATGATTTTTATGACATTTTTTTTTCATATAATTTGATTTAAAATAGTTCTTTTTGAAAGCCACTTTTATTAGAAGTAACGAGTCATGCAAACAAACTAGTTAATTGGTACTCAGTCTGTTCATTTAGTTGTTCTGAAGTTTATTTGAGTTTCATTTTGTTTTCTACTCATATTTGTAAATCAGATGCATTTTCTACTTCAATTTTTATTTTTTTTTTTTTGTGGTTAAGTTTTGAAAACCAAAAAGCCTGAAACCTTAAAAGCAAATATAATTTTAAATAATATACGTGTGTATGCACTTAGTTTACATACAACATATATATGAACTGGTACATGCTCACTTATTAAACTAAAATGTATTTAAATATGAAAACGTATTTATTTATTTATTTATTTGCATGTCCGAGTGCATACTTTTCACATAAAATTCGTAATAATAATGAACAAAGTTTCTGTAAAATTATTTAAAATATTTAAAGTCCCAACAAATTGTGCATAATAACTATGTATTTAGCCAAAGGCTGCGAAAGAGCTCAGTTTGTGCGAAATTTGATTATTATAAATTAAAAAATCTGTTTTTGGTTAAAAAAATTACCCAAAAATATTGTTACGTTTTTACTTTTTAAAAACGTTTATAAAAAGAGTCCGTAGATTGCAGTTAAAATAAAGTAAATTTTGTTTTGCAATTTCTATTCTTAGTTACTCTCTCTGTTTACAACTTTGTAATCAACGGCAATACGCTATCTAAAGATCTTCCAAACCGACTGTTGTTATAATTTAGATTCGATCGCAACCTTTACAAACACAGTTCTCTACACTTAACTCTTTTTAATGAGTTAGCTCCAATTAAACTGGTCTTTACGACTTGAGTTCAAACCAACAAACTCTACTCGTTGAGATTACACCATCGACAAGCAAAAATCTGCTTCTCACTTTTGTATTCACACGCATAGGCAAAAAATCAACAAGGAGAAGCAAAGAGAAAATAAGTGGAATAATACAGTGCAAAGTGGACTGAGTGAGAGGCTCTCAAATTACTACCAAAATTGTAAAATGCATTAATATTAGTTTGCCTAACGCTGGTTTACACCAATAAACTTGTTCGCTGAGTTTACACCAAATAAGCTCTTCACGCTGAGTTTAAACCAAGGGTGCCCATGAAGAGAAATTAGTAGCGTTAGTGAATTTTTGCTGTGTGCGTTCAAGAGGAAAACTAAAAAGCTAAACAACGACAGAAACAACTTTTTTTTTGTTTGAGACCAGCCTTATGCTGGTACTAGGAAAATAGGTTATGGGAAGAAGGATAGAGGGTGTAGTGTTTATGGACGTTCGATTTGAATTTGCTCATATCGTAAGTGGCAGGAAGATTGTTTCACAAACGAACAGTGCGACTAAAGAACGACTTCTCCATATAATGCGTTCTGCGATTCACTAGAAAATCGACTACAAAGACATGCGCTGTACGAGAAATACGAGTACTACGTAGAAAAATATGATTACCAGGTATTAGTTCCTTAATTTCGTTGGAACACATTCCGTTATAGTACCGACAGAACAATGAAACACACGCCATATGGCGACAATGCTCTAATGAATTGATAGAGTTGGCTACCCTACCGTCATTAATAAGAACCTTCGCCCTATCCTGTACGCGGTCGAGAAGCTCCAAAATAGACTTTGAAGCACCGGCCCATATATGAGAGTTGTATTCCAATTTGAGTCGGATATAGGTCTTGTAAGTATTAAGGGGATCAGATGGAGTGAAGTAATTCTTACACCGTCTTAAAAAGCACTTGAATGCTTTTTTCGACACTCGAAATATGTACTCGTTTCAACGAACGTAACAGTAAATTCTCATGGCCAGAACATCAAGAGTATCTGATTCCTCAATATCTACACTACCCATAGATACAGATGACAATACACCACCAAGTTCGAATTCTGCCTTTTCGCCCCAATCTCCAAAAGGCTCGGCAATCTATAACCACCCTTATAGTGCGATTTCTGAGAAAGCTCGATATCAATCGAGAGAAGTGACTACCGACACCAAAAGCAATTAGTTTGGATATGAGAGCCTCGTGCTAGACTCTGTCAAACGCCTTGAAATTATCCAGGGCCACAACTTTACTCTCACTATCTCCTTGATTGGACCTATTCCACCTTTCAGAGAGTAGCGCCAGCAGATCACCAGTAGAGCGGTCCTTACGGAAACCGTATTGGCGATCGCTTAGCAAATTGTGGAACTCCAAATATTTCACAAGGTGATGATTACTCATACTCTCCATAACTTTGGAAAGTGCCGAACAAACTGCTATTGGGCGGTAGTTTTCATGGTTACTAGTCTCACCCTTTTTAAGGATTGGCGTTACATTGGCAATCTTCCAGCAAGATGGAAAAACACCCGCACAATAAGACGCACTGAATGGATTAGCCAATGGACGCTCAAGCGTCGAAGAGCAATTCTTCAGGATCAGCGCTGGAATACTATCCGGCCCAAAAGACTTAATAACGTCGAGATTTGCAAGAACCTTTTTTACTGCACGGGCTCGAAAGAATATACTAGGCATAGTCACTGATACTCTTTAAAGTTCAGGCAGTGATTGAACGCTCTTCGGCAAGTTCGAATTACCTGCATACATTTCAGCCAGAACGTTTGACTTATCAACCGGGATAGTGAATCTTTGGTCATCCTTTATAAGGACTGGAACCGAACTAGTGCTGTTCTAAAGCTCTTAATTCCCCGCGGAAAAGCAAGAACCCTAGCACGTAGGTGCTGTTCATATAGAGTCGTTCCGAGCCTAAGTAATGCGGCAGACGAAAATATCGCCTGATTGCGAAGTGAATTAATATGATCGCATTTGTTATTACGCCAATTTCTGAATGCTTCTTCTCTGAATCTGACTTCAAGCTTGCAGGTCTGATTAAGCCAAGATTTATTTCTTGATTTAATCGGAAGCTTGCTGGATGGGATGAAATTATCCATCCCTAGCTTTATTATATTGATAACCATTTCGGCCTTGGCATCGACGTTTGAGTCGAGGAAACAAATTTTTCAATTTAAATGCCTGAAGAATTCGTTGAGCTCAGCCCTCAAGCATTCTCGTAATTAAAAACAGTGCGCTCCGTAGCCGTGGAACGAGAACGAGGCAGAAATTGTGCAATGATCCAAACTTCCGAGAGGTGCAAGAGCCTCAACTACATACTTTTCAGGGTGTGTAGTGAGGAAAAGGTCGAGGGTATTATTCTGGTGCCCATCTACACACGATATATGTGTAGGGTCATTGACTAATTGCGCAAGGTGATGGTGCGTGGCAAATAACTCAACGTATCGGTCTTCTGGAGTTGTGCGGCCCGAATGGCGTAGTCAAGACGAATATAAACATTGAAATCACCAGCAACAACAATTTCACTGTTCGGGTAATTCGCAAGAATACTCGATATGGAATCGGAAAGAGGTGATTAATTTTTTACAGCGTATTTCTTAAGAGTTTTACTTGCTAGCGCCTAGAGAGTATTTGATATAAAATCAAGTTTTACTTACTGTACAATAACGTCAATTTCATAAACATATTTAAGGTGGTTAATAATTCCTGGTGTCGATGAACCTTTTCAGCTTACTATTTAAAAACACGTAGTAAATCTATACTTATCCTTTCCATGGATTTCCAAATATTCACATACTTCAGAGGACATGTGTAGAAACATAAATGCATGCACCACGTATTTAATAGTGTGTGCCACTGAGGTATGTTTGGTAAGACACCCGTTTACCAACCAAGAAGTCTTGACTCAATAACCAGCCTCACCGCCTGACTATTTTCAACAGTGGTATCACCTCACAACATTGCTAGAAACTGGTTACTATCGTATAACATCTGAAACTCAAAGCCGGTGTTTGTTGATCCCTTTCAATGAGTCTAGTTGATCATCATTCCCCGTATATAAAAAATTTATATTTATATACAGAAAATTTAAATTTTGCTCAAGTGTGCATATCTCCTTCGACCTATCATGGTTTTCACGTTATTTGTGAGATGTCCAAGTTTGTCGTATACAATATAAAAGTGAGATGTTATATATTAAATTTAGACAAATTCTTAAACGACGAGCATATTTGCAATAAAAAACAAAAAACAAAAAAATTATACATATTAAAATTAATTGGTTATTCGTGTTAATATAACCGAAAAATTAATATTTAAAAAAACCGGTTAAAATCGTTAGAATTATATCCGTTCGATCTCCCTAGTTACCAATAACATGAAACAAAAAAATTTAAAATAAAAGAGTCAGAATTGAAATAACTGAAAAACAATTTGATCATGTTCCTCCATGAAATGACAAGCGATTTAGATTTTAGAGATGGACCGTTATATCATGTTTATTTAAATTTATGTAAATAAGTACAAAATTCAATGCGTCAAAATGATAAGGTCAGTGATTCATTTATCCAAACTTTTACTTAAACTAAGCATTAATCAATTATTTTTAATTAATGCAGTTCCCATTTCTTTCTATTGTCTTAAATATACGGGATGGCATCGCACTTACTAAATTGTCCAGAACGTTGGAGAGGATTTCGGGCCAGCTGATACAGATTGCCACTTTTAATTCATCTTTTGTCCGCTACTGTTTTTTGCTGCATAAACATTACGCACGAGCAGTCGCCACAAATTTTCCATGGGGTTTAAGTAGGGGGAACGTGTTGGGCACTCAAGTACTTAAATATTGTGCTAATCAAACCATTGTCTGGTCGACTTGCTGACATGAATTGCTGCGTTATCTTGCTGAAAGGTGAAAGTTTTATAAGCAATTTGGGCCAGATAAGGCAGCAGACGTTCAGACAGAATGCCGTGGTACTCTAAACTATCCATTCGAGTGGCAGGATAGTAGAGTTCCAGGATACCATGTGAGCTAAAGACATCTCAAAATATCAAACTGCCACCGCCGAAATTCAGTTTGGAAAAAAACAAGGGCTCATTCCTTAAATCTCGTCAATAGCAATTGAAATCATCTGGTCCATCCTATTAATTACGAGGGCGGATTGACATTGAAGCTACGTAGCCTTACATGGCAGCACAAACACAAAAACTTTTTCTTTTCTTTCTTAGAAATTACGATCTGTCAAACGACAGCTGTTAAAATTTTAGCCGAATTCATCTATTAGTTTATTTGTTGCAGTCGTTTGAAATAAGCAACTTTTGTTTTTCTTGGAAAATGGAAAAATGTGAATTTCACTATTGTTTGAAAGCAAAACGGCGAAATAGACAAAAGAAAAGCTTGATAAACATTACGGCGAATCTGCTCCGTCAGATTATATGGTAAAATATTGGATTGCTGAATTTAAGCGTGGCCGAACAAGCACTGCAACAATACCATCAACAGGAAGGCCAAAGGAGGTGGTTACTGAAGAAAATATCAAGAAAATCTTCAATATCGTTCTGAATGATCGCCGGGTCAAAATACGTGAGATTGCTGAAATGGTGAACATATCATATGAACGTGTGTTCAACATTTTGCATGAACATTTGCATATGAAAAAGCTATTGGCAAGTCTTACTAAGCATATTCAGCTAAAAGGAGACTTTGTTGAGAAATGAATGGTTATTGAAAAAAAAAATGTTTTTTTTCCTACTTAGGCAGCTTCAATATCAATCCGCCCTCGTACCTACAAACCCAAAAATGTATGGAATATCTTACAAGCTTTTTAAAAAGTGTTTACCTGATGCCAATTAGTAGCCAAGTCGTTTTTCGGAAACTCCTTACGCTTAGTCTTGTGCTGCTTAGTCAGACAGGGAATTTTTTTTTAATTTTGCTTGAATAAAGTTTGGCTTAGAATTGTGCTTTTTAAAGCTTGTAATGTCAATTCCTCTTTTATTTTTTACTTTTCATGGAACTCGAGGCCTTTCGTGAAATTTGCCGAGTTTTTCGGGCAGTTAGGACCTTTGGGCGACCCGTGCTTTTTAATTTTCCATAATTTTCTATGTTTTTGAGAATATTTTGCACAACACACAAAGATCGCCCCAGTTTTTTCGCCACTCCACGCAGTATGCGAAGTGCCACGATTTGTCCTTGTTCATAAGGTGACAAAGGTTTTCCGTGACCCACACCGCGCAGATAAATAATATCTGTATAATTATAAATTATTACAAACAAAAAGTAATAATAATAATAATTGTGATACCTTCTGATTAGATTAATTGCTAATTAATCACTGACCTTATCATTTTGACGCATTGAATTTTGCACTTATTTACATAAATTTAAATAAGCATAGTATAACGGTATATATCTAAAAGCAAAACCGGCTTATTATCCACTTATTTGAACGTAGAAGTTTTTTTAACACGATGACCATACCTAACATTTTATAGTTTGGATGAATTGAGCAAATATTAAGGTGACCTTATCATTTTGAAGCACACCTTACTATTTTTAATTGCATATTTACCTTTTTGTATAAATGAATCGATTTTTTATATTTCTGCCATAAGAAGAAAAAAAAGGCATGAATTTAAATTCCAAATAGAACTTTATTTCTATTACTTCGAAGAAATCAATGAAAACTTAAAATATGTAATTATACTTTTAAGCCTTAAAAAATTAACTGTTTTAATTACAGGCCACTACCCTGTACCAAGTTTTTTTTACGCTTTGTATATATGCAGATTTTTCTCAATATTTTCATTTAAACACAATATTGATAAGTCATCCCCTATTTTCCAATCCTCAACTAAAAATCTTTGCATATTATCTTTTAAACAAAGCGAACAGACACACACTCTTCTCCTAATTTGTTCTCTTCACACTTGAATTATTACAATTTATACTTCGGGCGAAATTCATGGAAAGCACCATGAACGAAAAATCGATAAAAACAAATTGAAATAAAAAAAAACTTTGGAATAAAGAAGTAAGAAATTATCCCTTTCCTTTATATTCATTGGCCAGAAAGTTAAATAATGTTAATCAAATTAACCTTGTCCAGATGGCCAATATAATCAGGCAATACCAGATACAATACATACAACAACAATAAAATGCAAAAGATCAACAACATATTCAGGAATAGAGAAATTATCAAAACATAACTAACCCGACCCGACTTATACTCCCTTAACCCACATCGGAAGAAATTTAACAGAAAAGAAAAATAACAACAAGACTGAGAAACAAAATTCTTCTGGTCATAATACTTACAAATAAAGAAGCTTAAGGTGCTTTCCTTTTCTCCCATACGGGTGTAAAAGAAGACCATTTTGTTGGTGGGGAGGGGGGGAAAGGGATTGTGCAAATTTATATTTACATAAATACTTCGTATGTAAAATATAAAGAAAATTGTTGTGGAGAACATTTGTGAAAGAAATGACTTAAAGTACAATTTTTAAAATTTAGTTTTTGCAATAGAATAAAGTGTGCTTCAAATGATAAGGTCACCTTAATATTTGCTCAATTCATCCAAACTATAAAATGTTACGTATGGTCACCTTATTAAAAAATTTTACGTTCAAATAAGTGAATAATAAGTCGGTGTTGCTTTTAGAGGTGTACCATTATATAATGTTTTTTTAAATTTATGTAAATAAGTGCAAATATTAAGGTGACCTTATCATTTTGAAGCACACCCTAGTTTATACGCTGCAATCCTTATCCTTCACCAAGGTTTAGACACAAAACTTGTAAATCTTAAAAAAAACACTTACAAGTAGCGTTTTTAAAAAGAGTGTCCGAACTTTTGTGTGAAGTTACTTTAAGAGATAAAATCCATAGCATTTGTGTGTTTTCTAAATCATAGCTCTGATAAATGACCACCAACTTTAACTGTTACACAGCAAATCTGGTTATACCTGCTGTTTACTACTATTTTGAGAATATCTGCTGTTACTTTCATCAATAAGGGGTGGTCCAACCATAATGTACGACGTTAATTGTGAATCACACCCTAATGGCAAGCTTTTTGCCCAACTTAATTTGACATCTCTTTGATTCAGTGTTTGACAAATTCAATCAGGCAGAGGTATACAATTGAGCAGCGCGTTAAAATTGTTAAAGCCTTTACGAAAATGGCTGTTCAAATCAGAATGCATTTCGTGCATTTTGTGATTTATTTGGCGCAGTTGGGCAAATGAGAATCCATGAGTGATTGTTGAAAAGCCGATGTATCCACAGAGAGTGACTATTTGGTGCACTTTATGGGCTGGCGGCGTCATCTGGCCGTACTTCATCGAAAATGAGGTCGGCCCAGCAGTTACCGTGAATGGTGTTCACTATCGAGAGATGATAACCAATTTCTTGTGACCAGAAATTAAGAATATGGATCTGGACGATATGTGGTTTCAACAGGATGGTGCCACTTGCCACACAGCCAATGAAACAATGGCTATTTTGTGCGAAAAATACAATGGCCTTGTTATCTCATGTCGCTGCCACAATAATGTGATTTGACACCGTTAGACTTCTCTCTTTGGGGATATTTAAGAGAAAAAAGGTACGTTAATAAGATAAGAATAATTCAAGAGCTAAAGATACATTAACGGCATTGAACCTCAACTATGTCTCAGAGTCATTCAAAATATGTACCGACAGATTCAGGTATTTGGCCGAATTTGGAATCACACATAATTGTCATAGATCCTTCTATCTTATAAAAGGTAGTAAGATAATTCTCTGGTAACTTTTTGTTTTATTTGCAACTAGCTTAACCCATCCGGCGTTGCCCGGAAATCTATATGTATGTAATGGAATATCCGCTTATCCAACCTCTCACGCTTTTTGGCTGATGTGGATAAATAACGATGCTTTAACTTTTACCATTCTACACACACGCCAAATTTCATATTTAGTATGAACGTGAGCTTCCTCGATCACTTTTTTAATATCGCCCAGTTATTGACTGATGATGTGTCATGTCCGAGAAGTTATTTAATCCAAATTTAGAAATTGACTATTATCGTTCTCAAGATATACGAAAATCAATATTTACTTTGTACGGGAGGTACCATGCATAATTATCATGCATAATTATCTCGTTCATATTTGCAGCAGAACGTAAAATATCTGCACTGAATCGACGTACCACATTTTAGTTGAATACCTTTCACAGAAGCAGAGATAAAGGAATCACCGCCTAAAGCACCACCTATTCTATACCATCGCGTAGCAATTACGAACAAAATCGCAGAAGAAAATATCCAATTTGGTCTAGTCGTTTTCAGGTTTTAAGCATCCGAACAAATCGCAATTCATTTTTATATATAGATAAACAGCATGCCTTTTTGTTGGACCACCTTTTAGAATGAGTTATGCTAACCTACAATTGCTTAAGAATTCTTGGATTGTTAGCATATCATATTGGTTTAACGTGACTCCATAGAAAATAATCAAGAGGTGACAAAGTACACGTTGTTGGAGACCAAGAAACAGTGTCATTTCATTAACACAGTTCATTCGTTGCGGTCAAGTGTTGTATGGCGCGTGGTTAATTTTCCAAAACAGAACATACACACTGTTCACTGTAACATCAGTTAGTTCCCCATGAGTCATTGATAGTTATTTGACAATTCCCAAGCACTATTTTTTAACTTTGTTTTGCTAAGGCATTCAGAGTAAAATTCATACTCGAAATTTTAACTCTTAAACGTTTTAAGGCTTACTTGTTCAGGGTTGAGAACAATCAAATACCTCTTTACTCTCGTAGGGCTAAGCCCAACCAACGGATAGAATATTTTTTCCTGTGACCGTTGTGGAAGCCATAGTTCACTAAGTTCTTAAGTTCTATACCGAAATCGCAAATAAAATGTGTCGTAGGTCATTAAGCGTGTCTTTCTTTTTAAAATGTTGAAGCTGAAATCTAACCACACTAAAATCATGCTCAATTCGGCTATGAAGATTATGTACTAAACTACACCTTCACAAACAAATTCACCTCTAGGCGTTGCCATTACCTATAACTTTGTTTTTTGATTGATGCTCAATTTCCTTTATCATTTTACTAAGGGGTATGTTTAAGCTTTCTTTGATTAAAGCATGCCTTCAACTATATAAGCTGGACTCAAATAAGCCTCCTGATGGTTTCAAAGTCTCCTCAGCTGTCCAGAAATTTGAAATCCATGTTTAAATGTCACATGTCTTTTCCGAATCCGTGCCTTTATAAATATTGTTACGATAATAAACAATGCCTAAAAAAGATAACTAAATTAGTATAGAAGTAGTTCAGCTATAAACCTTTTAGTGGCATTTATTCTATTGGTTTGTGTCGAGTCTACGAAGTAATGACATACGTAATTTGTGTTATTAACGGTGTTACCAATTTGTGTATTGAACGGTGTTATCGTACCGATTTTGGGTGTTACATTTGAAATTAATAAAAATGAATCGAATGTTATAGTAAGAACAAGAAAATTCGGAAGTAATTTAATTTGTATATAAAAGGCGGCGCCTTATGCATAAGTTAGTTCAGTTATAGTTTGACAGTCATAGCGTATATTATATATGAGACTGTATAGTTATAATTTTATAAGTGGAAATTAAATAAAAGACTATAAAGTGAAACATTAAATTCGCTGCATTTATTTTATTTTACGCAGTTTAAAAGAACTCTAACGTTTTGAAAAGCTTGAATGGTAACAATATAATGTCCCGTGGGAAGTTGTGTAAAGTTATAATTTACCTCTCCATGTCAATGCTTGGTGCTTTAAAAACTTTGTAAGTGAGTCAGATGCGCAACTACTTATTATCAATCTGTACTTAGAAAAAATATAGGCCGGGTATAAAACGCAAAAATATAGCTGTTCTGCTATTTACAAGACATTAAACAAATGCTGCTGTGGCTCGCTATGGTGCTTGTAGCCAGCGTTAGCTTCGAATCGCTCATGGAAAGTACGAAAAAGGGGTCTTTCGACCAGAAATGACCGAACGAAAGCACTTGAGCTATTGTAAGAAACTGGAACAGTACAACCTTTCGAGTTTGCCAAAGTAGTGGCATAGCGGAGACAGTACGGACTTCGGGCTTTACTAACAACTATTATTATTATGAGATATGATACGAGTGTATGGTGTGGTATAGTGGGTTGAGTGCACGCACAAAATACAAGCGGCCCGGGATGGAATCCCCAGCAAGAGACAGGACGAAAAAATTTAACTACGGTTTGAAGGAGAGTGCAATTTCCCTCGAGACAAATCCATTTAAAAGAAGCCCCCTAACCTTATAGCTTACCTGTGGCGATGATGACAAACATTAGAGGAATGATCAGGGGAAAACGCTACCTATTGGAAAAAAATTACAATGCTAAGCACGGATCACCACCACCATTTAGCAAGTACACCGGCGACTAGTTCGGGACCGTTGTGAGTCCGAAACTGGCAGCGGCGCGTGGATGAGTCCACAAAGCCTGACTAGAGGTATTCTGGTGCCACGGAATCGGGAGCCTCAGGAATTTCGATCTCTGCCCGATTGTTGGTTAGGCCCCCTAGTGGGAGTTTCGTAGTGGCTGTGGTTTAAGCATAAAGCGCAGCAAGCGAGCTCAGTGTGGTGTTGCATCTCCTCAACCGGGTGCTGTGTCCCATATTACGGCAGGAGTTTAGATAGACTCCGACTCCTCACCAAGGTGTGAAGGTGATGAGTGTCCTAACAATATGCCTTTGAATTGGTACTCACTTGTGATTTTCACTTGTGTTTATTATAGGTGAGGGGCGCTGGTAGACGCATGGTATTCACCCGTGCCTTGGACACCGTTGGGTATGCAAGCGCGGCGGAAAAACCCGTACACCCAGATGACACCACGTAGCAAATATCTTCACCTCTATCATATGGAGGCAAGCTAGAGTAGACTAATAATGTTCTTAGCTTGCAAATCAACTTGATTAATGAAACTGACACAAGGCTCACATCTTCTTTGGTACTTTAGTACGGATTTCTGTTACTCAGTCTGTCGTACGTTTCTTTTTAAATCAATAAGCCTAGTAATGGGGTAAATAGGTGCAAATACAGCAGCAATACTTGCTGCTTCCACAGAATTGAACCATTTCTGGACTATTTCACACTTTTAAACAGTACATTCTGTATGTTGCTTTGCGTTTTAAGTACTTCTAGTTAACGTTGTTTCTTATATCGGTCCGAAACCTTTCTGTGCAGCACCACTGATTACCTTCTTTAACCTAATCAATGATTGGTAAATTGCCAGATGTCTGGTATGCTCAAAGAGGACTTGGCCGTTCAAGGACGGCAATTTTGGCATTGCTCTGAAGATGATGGTAGTACAGATGTGGATATTTGTAGACTGTGCTCACTGACATCAGAGACAGCGAAACAAATATTATGTAAATATGGCGTTCTTGATGGCTTTAGGTGGAAATGTTTAGGTGAACATAGGGTCTCACTGGGTGACATATTCAGCATTATGGTTTCAGATCTGCTAAAGAAGTTATAGACCAGGAGAGTCACAATAACTCCCATCGGTCGCAGTATCCTGCAATAGTGCCTGGTTGGTGAAATGATGATAATGATAGAGCTGTTTCGCTAGGTATAGGAAACCTGTAGCACTCACCAAGAATCTATCAAATCCCCTACAGAGGTGTGCTCTGCAGTTAAAAATGAACCTTGTCTGAGAAAGAACTTAAAATTGTTGGTCTCGTTATCAAAAATAAGACTTATTCAAGCTGTCACTTAGGTCCTTTTTCTCATTAACATTTTTGAAATATTTTACATATTTTCACAAGTGTGTTTAAGTCTAAAAATAATGTATTCACTTGAAAAAAATAGCTTAACTGCTAAATAACAAATAAAGATAAAAAATAAATATTTTTTGACACAACAAACGACAATGACAGTTGGATATATGTAAGTGTGGTTGGACCAAATAGTGGATTTGGTACACAAAAATTGCTTTTTTTTACAAACAAATTCATTTTCATTTCATTTTTACTTTTTTTTTACTGTTTAGCCAATGATTTCAAATTCTTTGTTAAACATATTTTTCTATTCTTTTCAGAGTATTTGTTAAAATCCATTTCATATACTAAATATAGACAGTAAACTCTCGAAAAGTGAAGAAATTTGGATTCTTTCTTAAAGCTAATTACAGTAAAGCGTTAATAAGGTAAAATGATTGGTTTAAGAAACCTCAGCTGTATTAGCCAATTAAACAAAATATTTAGGCAACGAATGTTGGTGAGGGGTATTAGCATGACTGACACGTTTTAAAAGTGTTGATTATTTATTGATTACTTAACGTACATATACGTATTCATACTTACAAAAAATTTGTATAAGTATATGACTTTTGCAACATACTGTGTTGGTATGTTATTTACGTAGTATGATTTTCATTTCATTTCATTTTTTTTTTATTTTCTTTACATAAGTTTGGTAAGAAAATACCGATTTTCATAACCTTAGGCATGTGAGGTTTTTTTTTGACAATGCTTGCAAACGCGCTCCGGCAAACACACATGCTTTTGTAATTTATCAGTAAATTAAGCAATTTATTTCATTTATTCAATTTCGTAAATCACAAACATTCTTTTTCTTTTGTTTTTTCACCTCATTTGTGCGTGGCTGTATGAATAAAAGAAAAAAATTAAAAACAGAACAGAAAACTCATTAGGTTTTACATACAAACTGGTATTAAGCAATAAACGTTGCCAATTTTGTAGTCAGTCAATTGGAAAAATGTTTAGATACAGAAGTTAAGACAGACTAATCGCTAAGTACGTGCTGCACTGATAACACGCGGAAGTTAAAGGGAATAGAAAATTTATTAAAAACAATTGAATTCAGGCAAGTAAGACATTTGTAGGAAAAATCTTGGCACATTGGTTAGAGGGTATACGGATTACATCCAACACTGCTTGGCTTAATCATAAGTTAATTCGGTTGCGTAACTAGAAAATATTGCTGAAGTAGTTTGTCTTAATTCGGCATTAGATAGGGTTCGATACGGTGCACTTACATGGAAATTTGTTGTACAAATATATATACGCAGGGCTATGGAATCGTCTCCGGCCAAGCTTTAAGTCGTCTATTTCAGGACAAAATCAGAATAGATGTTCAGTTTACTTTTCCTCTTAATCGTCATTGCAACTTCTGCAAACATCATTATAAAAGACCATTAGGCTAAGTGCTTGTCTGTTATGAGCTTTATGATCCGTTATTACTTCTACAAAATTCCTTGTACAGGGTGTCCGCCCGCAAGGTATACTACTTTGTTTTGCCGCCATTTTGATAAACATTAGTCTTGACAGTTCATATTTAGCAGTCGTGTAGTGAATGATTTCGAAGAATGAGGGACTGTAGCTGATAGCCCTAAGCGTGGACCACAACGTACTGCAAGATCGGCTGAAAACATTACTGCTGTTCAAGAAAGTGTTCAAACAATCCATCAACCTCAATTCGACGCCGTGCTCTGGAGCTTGGTCATCAAAGAACAATTCTGGTCACAGTTTTGCACAAAGATTTGCATTTGTTTCCATTTAAGATTCAGTTGACACAATAGCTTCCTCCAGATGATCATATACGCCGCCGTACATATACCAATAAGATGTTACAGCTCGCCCATTACAATTCCAATTTTCATGAAAAAATCACAATAAGTGATGAAGCACATTTTCATTTGAATGGTTATGTTAATAAACAGAATGGTCAGTTCTGAGCAATGGAAAACCCTCAAAGTATTTATCAGTCACCTCTGCATCCATTAACAGTCTGGTGTGCAACGGTAACTGTCAATATCATGATATGATTGAAAAGTTTTTTAACGCCACAACTGTATGCTTTGGGCTTTGACTAACATGTGGTTTCAACAAGACGGTGCCACATCGCATACAGCCAGAATTACAATGGGATTACTGCGGGACCTCTCTCCACAACAAATTATTTCAAGGAATGGTGATGTCGATCGGCCTTCATGGTCCCGGACTTCTTTTTTTAGGGATATCTGAAAAGTAAGGCTAATGCAAACAAACCAGAAACTCTGGAGCAACCCAAACATAATATTCGTAATAAAATTAATGAAATACCGCGTGAAATATGTGAGAATGTAATGAAAACTGTGCTCAAAATTTGTGAGGCTAACAGAGGCGGGCATTTATCTGATATTGTATTCCATACATAATTTCCGACATTAAATAAAACTTTTATCAATATAAGATCCATTCTCTTCCATATAATCAAAAATTATAAACAAACAAAGTAGTAACCCTCCCGGCGGACACCCTGTATTATTCGTAGACATTTTGAACACTTACTGTGTTCTGTGCCCACCAAATTTCCTTCTTTTCAACCTATCGCTCATGCGATCTCATTGCTATTTGGTAGTCACTTCTTTTGATTTATTTCAACCTTCTTTGAAATCGCATTATAGGATTTCTTATACAAAGAGTGTCATCCGGCGAGTTGTGAATAATTGTGGAGCTATCGAAAAATCATGTTTCAGCCTTTGCTCTTACTTAGTTTTCTCCTATACATACTGTGAATTTTGGCCTATTTGTTGCATGTGCAACATAAGAAGCATCAGTGCAGTACGAGACAGTCAAGTCTGTTAATGGTAGGACTCTGACCTGTCAAAGGATCGGCCAGTTTGTAGTGCTATTACGTTCAAGATCAAGAAGGAACCACCACTTCTTCATACTGACTGGATTCTGCTTCTGATCTGGCAAATGCAGATAACAGGAGTTTTCCTCGATTCTTGATTGGATTCTCATCGAAAAGTGGCAGATGGACAGTGAAAAGAGAAAGCTAACATGTGGGTTCGTGCCTGACGTTAAGTTTGTAGTGGAACTTCCTGACTTTGGCTTTGTCTTGAGTGTGGGATTTATACTTACAGGACATGGCTCGCTCGGTTAATTTTTGGTAGGACTGCGAATTGTAGGTGTGGGTTGGGGGGTAGAGTAATTGCGACATATACTGACGATATTATTTGGGGGAGATTGGCATCTTCGTGACGGGAAATGTGGGGATTTTTGTCTGACTTTGACATCGGTTGGGACTGTACAGAGACTTGCCGATTTTGCTCACATTGTCTTTAATAGGAAGGCTGTTTTCTAAGCAGTGGCTATTTTTTATGCACACTCTGTCGGTTATTGATCTGTGGTGTGACTGTCTGGTTGTGTTATTGTGTTGTTTTTATGCTGTTTTGTTGTTTTGTCTTGTTGGTTTTATTTTAGTTGCTTTGGGACTTACACTGGTGGTACCAATTATGCTACGAAGTCTGACAGGAGGCGTAATTCTGAAATTCTGGTACCACGGGAATAGGTAGACCCAATGATCTAGGTCTCTGCCCGACTTTCGTAAGGCCTTCTTGTAAAAGCAACATGGTGAATGTAGTTTATACCCTAATCACGGAGAGACCGCTAGTTCAGTAAGCGAGTCTCTTTCAAATCCAAGGATTTGTTTTTCTCTTCTTCTTTTACAATTTCTCAAATCGTTAACCACAATTTGAAAAAAGTTTCGGCCATTTATTATCTGTACGGCTGCATGCAAATCAATTGCTAACATTCAGCACTTAGTCGTATATGGTGATCTTCACATTTCCTTTAATTTTACGCTTGTGTAGCCACAGTCATGGGTGAGTCGTGAGTGTCTACGAATTATTTTTAGAATATTCTGTTCAGATACAATCTCTTATCAATTCCTATGGCAGAGAACGTATCAAGTGTTAATTGAAATCGCAAACGAGCGACGCATTAGGATAAAACAATGCTAACCATAGAATGGAATATATTGGAAAGCCGATGAATAAAAAGAATAGCCCATAATTGCGGAAAGTAAATAGTGAATTCCCGAAAGAAGTATTTCGGTCCCATGCTAAATAGGAAAAATGTGCACATTACTATAAAAGGTTAAATTAAAATTTTTTAACGACACTGCTGGTTAAGTGCTCTCACGAAAAAAGGAAATTTATTTTTACCAGTAAGCAAAATTCTCATTATTTAGTCGGATTATTACTTTGCAGAGGATTATTTCTTAAGAAATTTCTTAAGTATTATAACTTTCACCACATAAAATAGCAATTTGCAGATCGAATAGTTATTATTTGCCCGTCTTTTTTTGGTTCTGCCGATTACAAATTTTTCAAAATGTCAATTTGTGGAATATTGAATACACCGGTTATCTTAACACGAGTAACCGGTTATATTATATATGTATAATATTTACATACATATGTTTTTGTTATTTTTATTCCAAAAATGCTCATAATTTAACGTTTTTTTAAGTGCAATATTTAATTTTATATTAATATATCTTATACTAGCTAAAAGCAGGTGTGCTTCGCTACTCCCATCTTAAATGCTTAAATGATCTCAGTTACATATTTTAGCCCTTTTCCTCTTTTTTATCCTTCCGTTCAAACTACAATCATTTTTTCCATCCAGGAAGACACAGTAGGTTCTACTTTTTAGCTGTATGCAGTCTTGAAACAAACACACATTCATTTTTATGTAACCCTTCGCCCGTTGCTGGTAGTCTTTGTGTTGAATAACTATAAAATATATTCCTCATAAAAAAAATTTAAAGAAATATATTTAAATTAATTATATGTCAAGTCATATAGACCAAATTCAATAACTGTCATTCTAACCGTTCTCTAGATAAACAAATTATTATTGGAGGTGCCACACCCATTTATTCAATTTTGCCTATATTTCGACTAATGATGTGTATTGACTACGGAGTTGTTTAGACCAAAGTCAGAATCTTCCATTATTAACGATCCATAGATATACAAAAATCAGTATTTACTTTGTATGGGAGGTGCCACTCCCTCTTATCCAATTCCGCCCACCTTTCGTCTAATGATTTGCACTGACCATAAAGTTATTTGGGCCAAATTTAGAAACTCTTACTATTACCGTTTTAAAGATATAAACATATTAATCAAAATTTTATGTGGGCGTAGCACCGCATGTATTGATTTGTAAATCGGTTAAGTGGTTCTCGCCATATAAAATGACGAACATAGGACAGCTTATTTTTATCTTGAGTGTCTCACAAGGTTTTGACCATAGACCCAACTGGGCAACAACTTTTTTCATATTCTGTTAACGAACAAAAATAATTTTATTTAGAGAGGGTGACAGCTAGAGGAGAAACAGCTGATGATCGGCTGTATTATTGGGTCTTAAAACTATGAAAATAGAAGAATAAAACGTTCTTGTTAAAAAGGCAAAATTGGAAAATTAGAAAAATTACAATTGGAGTTATAGAGTGTGTTTTTTTTTTTCAAAGCTTGAGAGCTTAAAATGGTAATACAATATAATGATTTCCAGCATATGTCCGCCGCGATTACGAGTTACATGGTCCATTCGATCTCTCCAATTTTTAGCTTCCAACGCTTAACATAGCTTCACAAAAAGTAATCCAGATCTGGAAAGAAAGTTGTCACCAAATTGATTTTGCAGTAAATTTATTTTTAAACACGCTGTACGGCAAGTTGAGCCATCTTGCTGTAACCATATGTCGTTGATATTTAGCTGAATAATATTTGGAAACAACAATATGGTTAACATGGCTCAATAATGCTCGCTATTCTCCGTAACGACAACTCCTTGCTCATTTCGAAGAAAGGAAGGATAGATGAAACCGCCAGCATGTAAACCATACCAAACAGTTCATTTTAGTGTATGTAGTGGTGACACGTTAACGGGGTTTTCGCTACAAATAATATTGTAATAATTTTGTTTATTAACGTAGCCATTTAACCAGAAATGAGTTTCATCACTAAACACAATTCTGTGTTCTCTGTACTATATGATTTTCGCGAACAGATATTTGTTTGCATAGTAAATTTCCCCAATTTGGAAGCGATCTATGATGACTTGCCAAACCCTACTGAATAGAAATGTCAACACAGTTTGCCATTCTCAGCTGTCAAAATATAGTTATCGATATCGAAAGTTTTCATGCAGATAAAATAAACACCCTATGCTACCTGAAAGTGTTGATTTGAAGTTGCACATACATAGGTACATAAGTATACCATATTTTGCTACAGATGGGCTTTGAAGTATGAAAATATTTTGAAAGCAATAGCAAGAATAAGGCTTAATGTATAGGGTCCGCCAAATAATTTTTTTTTTTTTTTTTTTTTGAAAACAGGGCGCAAAACATCGAGTGTAGCTTCGGCTGTGTGGCCCGTAGCGCCGTCCTGCTGAAACCAAATGTTGCTAATATCCTCCTCTTCAATTTTTGTGAACAAAAATTCGTTCAGCGAGTCTTCAAAATGTATCCTTTCTCAGCAAATAGAAGCAACACTTGCCACGTAATAAAGGGTCCGCCAAATAAAATTTTTTTTTGTTTTGAAAATGCTATAAAAAAACTACTGAATATTTTCTCAAATTTCTATTTTTATTTAAAAGTACAATCCTTCCGGATATTAATAGAAAATAATTTCATTCAAATGGCTGCCTCGGCTGGCCATGCAGTAGCCTACACGATCGGTTTAAATTTTATGCACATTATCGATTGTGTGCAGCTGTATTTCACCAATGGCTTCACGAATATTGTCCTTTAAAGCGTCAATTGTCTCTGGCTTGTTGACTTAACACTTATCTTTGAAGGCACCCTACAAATAAAAGTCCAACAGTGTCAAATCGCATTTCCGAGATGGCCAAACGACATCAGCTCTGCGGCTGATAATGCGATCTTTAAAAACAGGGCGCAAAATATCGGGTGTAGCTTCGGCTGTGTGGCACGTAGCACCGTCCTGTTGAAGCCAAATGTTGCTAATATCCTCCTCTTCAAATTTTGTGAACAAAAATTCGTTCAACATGGCCCCATAATGATTGCCATTGACTGTAACTGCCACTACTTGCTCATTTTCGAATTATGCCTCTGGACCAAAATCCGCAACAAACAGTGACTCGTCTTGGGTGTATGGTCTTTTCAATGTATGGGTGCGGGTTTTCTATGCCCCAAATGCGACAATTTTGCTTGTTTACATATCCACCAAGATCAAAATGAGCTTCATCTGAAAAGATGATTTTTTTTTTTTTTTGCAAAATCGGCATCTTCTGTAAGTCGATCGCAGGCCCACTTAGCGAAGTTCAAGCGTATACACAACCATATTCGTTCAGCGGAAGGATAAAACTAATTATCTGTCCAATCAGACAAAAGCTAAGTGTTACCATTCACGAAATAAGCACTAGTTAAAAAAAAAAACGTTAGATGTCGGACCCGTTATAAAATTTCTTGAAATACTAAGCACTGTTTTGTAGAGAATAGAATGTCTTTTAGAGGCCTAAAGAAGCCGAAAGTTGTTCTTTCATACCTATGTCACATGTTAGAAACTACAATATGCCGGTAGAATGAAAAAAGTATATGAGGGAAAATTTATGAATTTGAAAAAATTTTATTATAACAAATGGACCGGTCAACTAGTTGTTTGTTTAATTTGTAACCGAAAGCCGATTTTTAAAAAATTATATTTATTCGAACTAAATGAAAACCGGTTTTTAAAAAAGTCAAATAATCGATCTCCCTAGATAGGAATCTGTAGAGGTAGTGAATATAAAAACTTTGCTTTAAGAAACATAGTTTAAAATTTGTCTTATAATTTGTTTGAAAATGTTTAAGTTTTTTAACTTTAATGCTGCCAAACTGTAAATCTTAAAAAAATATTTGTATTTTTTAATCTCTTATTTTATTCGCCTGTCAAATGTTCTTCAACAAAAGTATTATTCATCCATATACGAGTAACATTTGAGTTTTTTGATTCAATTGTTATCGATTACAATAGCATTGTAAGCTCCATCACTGTCCGTTTTATAAATTAAAAAAAAAAATAATCGACTTTGATTCCTTTTTTACAACTCCATTTAAAACATATGTACATACATATGTATGTACGAGTATGTTTGTGTATTAAAATATTTATTTATTTTTAAAATATAAATAAAATACAAAACAAATCAAATAAATCAAGGCAAATAAAATCAAATGTCAAAGTCAATTTAAAATCCCTGCGATGAACATTTATTTGTTATATTACGAATGATTTAAATTATTTTTTGTGTATTAAAACGTACATGTTATGAGTATTAATGTTATAAGTAAATTTAAAACACTTTCATAAAAATATGAAGATTTACACTCATATTCGTAGAAAAATAAAATGTATTCAAAATTAATTTGAAGAATATATTTTTTAAAAATTTTGAATTAAATACGTTTCAAACTCATATTAAATTTTATAAGTATGAAAGATAAACTTTTAGAAATGTGCAAAATTGTTGTTGTAGTCATCATAGAGACTAGAATCAAGTAACGTTTAATTCTATGGTTTATGGGGTATATTGGGGTCTGGTATCCGAAGTGGAAGAAACGGAGGTTTAAAGTCGTACCATAAACTTAATTCGGCAACTAGTTTTCTGCACGGCGTTTGGATTCCATCCTTCTAGGTGTACATGACTTATACCATTTAAGGGAAAAGTCGACCTAAACGTTTTATCTATCCTGCTCTCTTCAACGTCTATTCCCATCTACTCGAAAGCAAAACACATCTTTTAAGTCTGTGATGGTGCTTCTTAATCTATTTTAGAGTTTCTCGAGCGCGTACATTAATAGCAGGGTATCTAACTCTGTAAGTACTTTAGAAGAAGATTTAATCGGATTTATAACATTTTTACAATTGTTACTTAAAAGACGTTTATTTTGTGAGTTCGAAAACTGCATATAAAATATTAAGAAAATTCGTATATTCTTTAATTAAACTTTCAAACTTGTATTGGTGTTCACAAATTGAGTCTTTACTTGAGCATCGTTTTAACTACAACTCGCTTGGACTCTTATTGTATACAACTTGTTTACGACTGCTCTAGTATCCCTTATGGCCTACCATGTCTACTGAAAGTCTGGTAACTTTGATAACATTCCATACATAAAAGTGACTTTGGTAACCTCGATAATATTCCACATGGTTATGCCAATGTTAGTGTAAAAAATTCTTTACCTTTCGATGTTTGTCCTGCCTCCATTGATTTCAATACTAAATTTGTTTCAAATGATTTGGTAATCAATACAAATCATTAGTCAAATAATGGACGAAATTGAATAAGAGGACATAATACCTCCCATACAAAGTATATATTGATTTCTGTATATCTTGAGTATAGTTAAAGTATAAGATGTTGAATTCGGTTCTAATCACTTGGTAGTTAATAGAAATCATCAGTTTGAGAGTGGACGAAATTGGAAAAGTGGGCGTGGCATCTTCCATATATAGTATATATTACTTTGTATATATTTTGAGAACGGTGATAGTAAATGTTTCTAAATTTGGTTTAAACAGCTTCTCGGACAGAACATATCATCAGTTAATAACTGGGCGAGTGCGGATCAGTAGGCTTAGTACTTTCTATTCCCATTAAATAGAAAATTTTACATGTATGGAGAACGGTAACAGTTAAAGCTTCGTTATGTCTCCACAGCGGAAAAAAAGCTGAAGATATTGAAAAAGCTGGTATTGCATAAAGCCCAAAGCGGATAAAAACTTTTTCTAAATGGTGTCCGAAATTAATTTATCATTTTAATTAATTAAAATTAGTTTTATTTCTGTTTATTACAAATAGGTTCCGGTTACAAATGAAAAATTATGTCGGTCAAGTAACCCTCCCCTACTGTCTCGGCAGGCTCCTAAACTTTTAGCGAAATATTCAATCACGTTTTTCAATAAACTCTTGTCAATGGTTGATATCTGCCCGATAATGTTGTTGTCAAGCTTTTGAACTGTTGTGGGATTATTGCTGTACACTTTAGATTTTAAAAAAACCCCACAAAAAAAGTCTTAAGATGTCAAATCTCACGATCTTGGTGGCCAATTTATACTCCTCTACGAGAAATAATGCAATTTTTGGACTTTTCTTTCAAAAGATCCATTGTTTTTCTTGCTATTTGTCAAGTGATACCATCCTGTTGAAATCTCTACGTCTAAGTTCACAAAAAACTTCGGATCATCTCCCTCTAGCGATTACCATTGACCGTAATCGTATTTCCATTTTCGTTTTCAAAAAAATTTGGTCCGATGGTTCCTCCAGACCACAAACTACACCAAACCTTTACCTTTTGGAACCACGGGTACACATATGCGTACTTTAAATTATCGTTATTTTTCAGCTCGATGGTATGATATGTAGACGCATTTTCTCCACCGATTTTTGGTCTTAGTTTTCTATTTACATCTTGGAAACTTGCGCCATTTTATAAAAGTGTTTTAATAATAAATACATGTTGTACCTTCGAGTAACGTGTTATATTTCACTAGCCGGGATGCATTTGGCACCTGAAAATAAAAAAATTGAATTAAAATTACAAGTAGAAAATAAATTACAGCAAAATTAAAATGATACCTCAATTTTAGACACCCTTTATATGTAGTCTTATCGATATATAAATAAGGGGTGTTTTTTATAGAGGTATAGAACTTTAAGTTGCAATAAAGCAACGATGAGCTATTCGATTGACATGGATTTTATTTATCCGAAAGATAACTTGTGGCATTACATTTTAAATATGATATCTGGCATATGACGGCCACGGCTGGCGCGGATGTAGTGCAATCTGGACGTCCAATTTTCGATGACTTTTTCCAACATTTGTGGCCGTACATCGGCAATAACACGGCGAATACTGTCCTCCAAATGGTAAAGCGTTTGTGGTTTCACCGCATAGACCAATGACTTCATATAGCCCCACAGAAAGTAGTCTATCGGTGTTAAATCACAAGATCTTGGAGACCAATTCACAGGTAAAAAACGTGAAATTAGGCGGTCATCAAACGTGTCTTCCAATAAATCTATTGTGGCACGCCGTCTTTTTGAAACCACATCTCCTGGACATCATGGTGATTCAATTCAGGAATGAAAAAGTTTTTAATCATGGCTCTGTACCGATCACCATTGACTGTAACGTTCTAGCCACCATCATTTTTGAAAAAGTACGGACCGATGATTCCACCAGCCCATAAAGCGCTCAAAACAGTCAGTTTTTCTAGATGTAACGGTGTTTCCACATACACTTGAGGATTACCTTCACTCCAAATGAGGCAGTTTTGTTTGTTGACGTAGCCATTCAACCAGAAGTGCGCTTCATCGCTTATGAAAATCGGGAACAACGGTAATCTCGTTTTGTGCCCATTCCACGAACCTACGCCGGGCGTGAGTCTATTCATTATGAATTGCCAAACCAAGCTGAGAATAAATCACTTGACAGCTGTTAAATCGGTCGCCATCTTGAAAAGTAATGCCAACTTAAAGTTCTATACCTCTATAAAAAACACGCTTTATAAAAATAAGTTGTCTTATATTTGTCATTTTATAACACGAAAACCGCTAAGCCGATTTGCAAACCAATACATCCATTCGTAAGGTCTACTTTCACTAATGGTTTAAACAAAAAAAAAAAATCAAAAAATGTCTACGGATATGCCTTATACGCATACTTTTGTATGGTGTGATTTTCCCATATAAAATGTGTGCATTTCTTTACCTTTTACGAGTAATTGCTCCCAGCAACGCAGGAAAAAACGTTTTATAAAAACTTTTATAAAACGGCTTTCATTGGCTTGTAATTTGATCCACATTATTTGAATACTGCAACAAATTTGCCACTACTTACACACAACTGGCATACACAATTTTATTTCAGGAAAAAATCTTTAATTTTTGTTAAGTCTTTCATGTTTAATGCGGCTTATGACAGGACAAAAGCATCGAAAATCTTTACAAATAACAAAAAAGGCAATATTGTCGACAATGATCCTTCATAAAAAATCTTCTTGAAGTCCAAGTTTAACATCAATAAATCAATCAATTAAAACAATGCTTTCTGCACTGTATTAAGCTGTACAAGCGACAACGCAACGCTTAATGTTAAAAAGGAAAAATCTAGCAACGTGTCATGGCAATGGTGCATGGATTTGCAGCCTTGATAATACGATTTAGTAAAGAATGATTGCAAACTCCATGCTTACATGGGGGCTACACGTAACATAACATTTCACATTTTTCTGTTAGTAAACTTCAAATTCCATCGCTGAGAGAATTATACTGGTCTGCAAATTTGGAAAAAAAAAATTGACTGCAGAAATGAAGCATGTGTTTTAACTAAACTGGGTGCGAATTCGAATCTGGTATAAAAATTGCGCTATCACGTCTTGTTCATTTTTTATCGCATGCTGGCAATACTATAAAACAGTCAATACTGACACTACAATATCACAATTATTCATTTGAAAGAAGCCCACATTCATTCTAAATCGTGTGTTACTGATTCAATTTATTTCACTTTGTGGGTGGTGAATATTTGGTTGGAAAAAAAAGATATGCAATATTAGAATCATTAAAATATGCACATTTACAGAAACTTGAACAAACCGTGTACACTGACAATGTTTTGCAATAGTTGCAGAACTGTTTTAAACAAGGGATCAAATGGCAAGAAGATCTGTTTTGATTTTTCAATTCCAGTTCTTTGGAGAGAGTCAAGTAACCACCAAACCGATCGTTATTTCTGTTTAACAAAAGTTTCTAAATTCAATACTACTTAGGCGAATGTTCTATCGGTTTCCAAACCAGTTCAACGTCTGTCAAATGATTCTTTACCAGCCATTCCCAGTGGTTTGAGCGGTGAGTCCGAAACATCGTTCACCAGCAGTGATAATTCGCCTTTTATTGACTCAGGCTAAACTGAATGATCTAATTCGAGATTTACATTTAACGAAGCAAGGCACAGAATTAATAACTTCAGGCATGCATCAGTGGAAACATCTTGCAGTTTGGAAAAAAGTAACAATCTATGGAGACAGAAGCTGGGAATTGGCTGCATACACACTCTATTATTGATGGCTCTAAGTACAGTTTAAAGGCTTTTCTTATGCATAATGGCAATGGAAAACCATCCATACCAATTGCTCCTGCCATTAATATAAAGGAAAATTAATAATCAATGACTGAAATTTTGACATTACTCACATACAACGATAATATATGGGACATCTGTGGTGACCTTAGGGTGGGTAATTTACAGACCATCGCAAATAACCGTATATTAATCTGTTTCAGGTCATTGGCTTGTTAATTGGTATGCAAGAAGGTTTCACGAAATGTTGTTGTTTCCTTTGTCTATGAAATAGTCGCGCTACTTGAATCTTCAACAACTGAGTCTTCACCAGGAAAACAAAACACTTCAAATAAACCATTAATTAATCCACCGTTGAACATAAAATTGGGCTTTTTTAAAAACT
Source organism: Wohlfahrtia magnifica (assembly GCA_023159175.1). Lineage (NCBI taxonomy): Eukaryota > Metazoa > Arthropoda > Insecta > Diptera > Sarcophagidae > Wohlfahrtia > Wohlfahrtia magnifica. The sequence continues at coordinate 1,766,376 of JAKWBJ010000212.1, read as the reverse complement.
TTGTCAAGGCTCTGGATAAAGATGGTGCAACATTTCAGTTGTATTTAGCGGTTCTTCATATTTGTTGGGCGTCAGATCAGGAAGCTATTGAAAGATGACAATTTTTCACAATGTTTATTGGAGAAAGAATAAGCAACCTGGAAATCCTTTAAGAGCATCATGAACAGTTTTCTTGGAAACAATAAGAATGTAAACTACAGACCAACTGTTGCTGAATTATTGAAAAATTATCTCGTATTAAGTGCACGATTTTTTCCACAAAATAAAAATTTATTAAAAATTGAAAGAAATTATCAAATATTTTGCGACAAATTCATGTTGTGAGGCTATTGCTGGACTCTAATACATAAAACCGAACCAACAAAATACAAACGACGTTCAAATAACGCCAATCACTTTTGAAAATTTATTGATTTATAAATAAATTAATGATTTTTTATGTAAAAAAGAATAATAACATTTTTTTAATCTCGAAAACCTGACGTAATAGAGAAAAACCAATTACAGATTCGAATTCAGCCCACCAAATTACCTTAGGAAAGATATTTGGTTGCTTCAGTCCAAAACCTTGTATTATCTTAAATGTAGACTTCAAATTAGTGTTATAGCAGTGTTATAATACCGGGTGTACGCCTGGAAGCTGTACTACTTTGTTTTGCCGCCATTTTGGTAAACATTAGTCTTGACTGTTCATATTTGGCAGTCGTGAAGTAGAGAGGTGGCAAATTTCTTATGCAAAAATATTTAATAAACCAACGTGTTTTAATCGTTAAAACATTTTATCAAAATGAATCATCGATTTTAATGAAAAAAGGCACATTTTCATTTGAATGGTTATGTAAATAAACAGTATAGTCGGTTCTGGGCAATAGAAAAACCCTCAAATTATTCATCAGTCACCTTCGCATCCATTAAAAATGACAGTCTGGTGTGCAATTTGGTCAGGAGGAATCATTGGAAAACGGCGTAACAGTAACTGTCAATGGGGAGCGATATCGTGATATGATTGAAAACTTTTTAACGCCACAACTTCATGCTTTGGGCTTGACTAACATGTGGTTTCAACAAGACGGTGACAGATCGCATACAGCCAGGATTACATTGGAATTACTGCGAGACCTCTTTCCACAACAAATTATTTCGAGGAATGGTGATGTTGATTGGTCTCCACGGTCGCCTGATTTGACTGCTCCGGACTTATTTTTGTGGGAATATCTGAAAAGCAAGGCTTATGCAAGCAAACCAGAAACGCTGGAGCAACTCAAACAAAATATTGGTGATGAAATTAATGAAATACCACGTGAAATGTGTGAGAACGTTATGAAAAATGTGCTCAAAAGAGCTCGCATTTGTGAGGCTAACAGAGGCGGGTATTTATCTGATATTGCATTCCATACATAATTGCCGACATTAAATAAAACATTTATCAATATAAGATCCATTCTCTTTCATATAATCAAAAATAATAAACAAACAAAGTAGTATACCTTCTCGTCGGACACCCTGTATTTGTCATAAGACAGTTGTTATGAGAAATCTCATGACAACAATCTTATAACATTAACTGTCAAAAGATAAAAATGTTTGTGTGCACAAAAAGCCGCCAATACAAATCAGCTAAAAAAAATCATACAAATGCTACTTGCAAAAGAACAATTTAAAGTTTTATAATAAATTTACTAATAAAACGTGTCTAAAATAAAATTTAATAAAAAAACAATTATTAAAAAAGGACATTTAAAAACAATACTCATAGTGTTTCACGGCTGTCAGTAATTTATGAATTGTTATAAAATTAACAGAAATACGGTTCCTCTTGTCAAACATAGACATTAATATGAAACAACTCGTTCTTTCATTCTGCTGACGTTCTCTCAGATACAATATCAGGGGTAACCGCCGTTGTAGACGCTGTGTTACATTAATTTGAATAAACTCGAAGCTAACATTTAAAGTGCTATTATGAGAACTTACATTAACCTGGTAAAGTTCTTTCAGTGTAGAACTTTATTTTAGTAAATTAATTTATTTGTTTTTAATTATTTTTTTATTGCATTTTCTAACAAATATTTGCACATGTGAATCATGTGTGTTGACAAAAATCCTTTAATTTATTTATTGGCTGATTTATTTACTCAATTTTTTTGCCCATAAGCATATGAAAATATTTTTTTCTTGTTTTTTATATAAATTTTAGTTAAACTCTTGTAATCACTTATAACGAAATAACAACAATTTTAGCTGTCAAAACGAAAAACAAAACAGAAAAGGAATGGGAAATAAAAGTGACAAAATTGTAGTTTTACAAGAATAATAATAAAAAAAAACACTTTAAACAATACATACGTACTTATTTAGAAAAAAATCATTGACATGAAAGCCACCATATATCGTTACAAAAGCCCTTTTGCTTTCTTTACAAACCAAATACTTGCAGATTAGTCCACTCAATCCCATTGTAGATTGCAGCAATCAATCGCCAGAAAATAGCTTTAAAATACAAAAACAACAACAACAAAACTTAAACTACAACAACATCAGGATAAACACGAAACTAGAAAATAGGAAGAGCAACAGCAATAGCAACAGAACATGAATGTGAACATGAATTTGTACTTGTACATGAACTATGATTTGACATCAGCATCACAACTGGACATGGCACAGTGGTCGCTAACATAGACCGAAAATAAGAAAACTTAGTCTAAAGTTTGCCATCCAATGCGTCATTAATAATTTTAATGCAAAGAAGCTTTTAAAACTAATGTTTAGTTCAATCTTCTGATTAATCCTGAGCAACAGCTCCAACCGATAACAAGCATTTCATTACTTGAAAACAGAGTGCAACATATGTTACGAAAATGAAAAAACCCTCTACAGCTGTTTTGTATCAAAATGCATATTTCAACGAGAGATGTTTACTTTATTTTGATGATGTTCCGCTATTTTCCAGTACGGAAGCCAAAGGCCTGAATAAATGAAAAATATATTTTTGAAATCAATCAAACAGGCTTTGTTGGATTAAATTTTTTTTCACTATTGGGGGTGACGTGGTGTAGTGGTTAAAGCGCACGCATAATAACACAAACATCCCAGGTTCTAGTCCCAGCAGAGAACATGACGAAGAAAAAGTTAATTATGGTTTCAAATGTTTTCCCTCCAGACAACTCCATCTAAAAACTAAAGAAGAACCCCTGACCTTTCCGCATACCTCTGGCGATGACTACAAACAACAGCCGAATGATAAGGAAACACGCCACCTACTGGGAAAAAATTCCAATGCTTAAGTAAAGATCACCACCAATTAGCAAGGATCTTCACCACTAGGTAAAATCGTATGGAGGAAGCTACAGTGGATAATCATCCACTTAGCATGAAAGGTCAAGTTGATTAAAGAAACTGAAACAAACCAATGGATGCTTTGTATAAAGCCAATATACTCCCTATATCAGTGACGGAGAAAAAAATGTTTAAATATGATTTCAGCCAATTGGATGCTACGGCTGGCGCTTACAAGGCGCAATTTTCACAAACTTTGTGCAGCATATGCGGCCGCATTTCGCCAACAATTCTTCGAACGTTGATTTCAAGACGTTCAATTGTCACTTGTTTATCAACGCAGACAACATAAGCCCAAAGCAAGTAATACAATGAGGTTAAATCACACGATCTTGGTGGCCATTAATTGGACCAATGCCTGAAATTACTCTTTCATCAATGGTACTTTGAATAAATTAGTTATAGAGCGCACTGTGTGGCATTGTAGCCGTTCCATTGGAACCACATGTCAGCAAGATTAATACCAGCTAATTGAGGTATAAAAAAATTTTTAATCATGTTGTTATACCGTTCACCATTGACAGTAACACTCTGATCATCATCGTTTTTGTATACATATTTACCAATGACTTCGCCAGCATATAAAGCGCAGCAAACAGTAATTTTCTGTAGATGTAAGGATGTTTCGACAAAAGCTTGTAGATTACTACCTTGATAAAAAAGTTTCTGGAATAACCCGCGTGTGGCGGTCCCATCGTTCCGACTTGAGTTTTTTTTTTTTTGGTTTGGTTGGTACATCTGTTGTTGATAATCTCGCTAAATCTTAGCGTAATAGCTTGACATTTGCAAAAACTACGTAGCCAAGAGTGTGTTGTCTATGTGTGTTGGCGACTTTTTACAATTTTAGAAACGGCTGCTGAAACGTGTTCCCCGTAATGGTTTTTTAACTCGATTGATGAGAAAGAAGTCACAGGGAGCCAAATCAGGTGAATTCGATGGCTGTTGGATGATAAAGTTTCGAATGATGATGGCACTGTGCGACGGTGCGTTATCTTGGTGCAAAATAAACGAGTTTTTTGCCCAGAATTCTGGTCTCTTTCGGCGAATTACTTCACGCAAACGTCTCATAACGCCCAAATAATCCTCTTTATTTGCTGTCTAAAATTCTGGCAAAAATTCATGATGCTCTACATCGTTGTAATCCATGAAAACCGTGAGCTTCTTTTTTGCTTGAAAACGACGTTTTTTTGGTCTCGGCTATTTGTGCACTCCATTCATTTGCCTGAAATCTGGATAGCGGGTCTTACTCATAAACCAACGTCTCGGATTCAGGCTAGCAAATCATGTCTTTTGCGACCTCAACACGGTCAAAACTGTAAAAAATCGCCAACACACATAAAGTTAGATGTACTCCTTGCTACGTAGCTTTTCAAAATGTCAAGCTATGACGCTAGAATTTAGCGAGATTATCAACAACAGATGTACCAACGTAACAAAAACAAAAAAGAAAAAAAAACTTGAATCAGAACGATGGTACCGCCAAACGAGGGTCATTCCGTAAACTTTTTAATCAGGGTAGTATTCTCACTCCAAACAACAAGTTTACGACAATTTTGCTTATTTACGTACATATTCATTACAAAATTGGCTTCATCGGAGAACTACATTGTTGGATGATAATTCAATATCAATATCAATTTGTGTTTCAGCCCAATTTGAAATCGTTGCTTTGGTGTAAATCTAATCATAATGAAATGGCAAACCTTACTAAAGAAAAGCAACTGTCAGTTGTCAAATCGGTTGTTCAATAAAGCAGTCTCGCCAGCTCAAAGTTTTGAAATTCTAAAAAAGCACTCATTACAACATTTGAAAACATAACAAAAGCACTTAGAATCGACTTCACTTTGTATTTCCACAGCTTTTTCTTTAAGGAACTTTAAGAATAAAATTGATTTGATGTTTCTAACGATGCCAACAGCTAATTGAAAAGCGAAGGATTCGAATTCAACACCTCAAATAATGTTAAGATTTCTGCCCATCGGCTCTGATCCAAATTTTAAATCTGTAAACTTGTATAATTACCACAATTTTCGTAAGAATTTGCGCTGATACCCATAGAAATCCGCCCACTGTGCACTAGAAGCAAAAAAAATAAAAATAAATTGCTATTGACTATGAAATATATTTTTTGATCCTTTCTTTTCGTTTTCCCCTCTAATTTTTTTTTTGTTCTTTTTTTTAAAGAAGTTATCTTTTATTTTGAAAATTTTTGCAATCAATATCTACATGCATATACTCGAATATAGTATGATTGGAATGGATGAAATATGGAAAATATTAAGCCCTTGCTCTCTCTCTCTCCCCCCGTTATGCAACGTTTCAATATTAGAAGTCATATACACATACACTCGTATAAGCGGCAACAGGAAATTGCTGTTATTGCAAACTATAAGAAACCGGATATAGTTTAAATTGGAAATTTCATTTATAAAATAAAATGTATTGAGAATAAAACAGACCGACAAAATATTTATAAAATTATCCATTAGTATGTGCATACAGGGATCAGTTTATAAGCAGAATCTAATAAAATCGAATATGTTATAATCATTGGAAAATGCTTTTAAGATAAACGAAACGAAATACAATAATATCGTAAAGTAATGATTTTAATTAAGTAGAGTATTATTTGTTTGTTTCTTTCCTTTTAATTGGGAAATTCAGTAATGGCAAAAATAGCCAATACAGATTAATAATAAAAAAATATATATTGGGGCCGCCATCTAACATTTTTTTGTTTTTTCAACCGGTGCTTATTTCGTGAATGGTAACACTTAGCTCATGTCTGATTTGACAGATAATTAGTTTTAGCCTTCCGCGGAACGACTATGGTTGTGTATACGCTTGAACAACGCTGAGAAATATTGCGATATTCCTTTGATCGATCGACTTAGAGAAGATGCCGATTTTGCCAAAAAAAATCATCTTTTCAGATGAAGCTCATTTTGATCTTGGCGGGTATGTAAACAAGCAAAATGTCGCATTCGGGGCACAGAAAACCCGCACGCATACATTGAAAAGCCAATACACCCAAGACGAGTCACTGTTTGGTGCGGATTTTGCTCCAGAGAAATTTTTCTTCGAAAATGAACAAGGAGTGGGCGTTACAGTCAATGGCAATAGTTATCGGGCCATGTTGAACGAATTTTTGTTCCCAAGTGTTACGCCAACAAGTCAGAGACAATTGACCCTTTAAAGGACAATATTCGTGAAACCATTGGTGAAATACAGTTACACACAATCGATAATGTGCTTAAAAATTAGACCGATAGTGTAGGCTACTGCATTGCCAGCCGAGACAGCCATTTGAATGAAATTATTTTCCATTATTAACCAGAACGATTGTACTTTCAAATGAAAAAGAAGTTTGAGAAAATATTCAGTAGTTTTTTTTTTATAGCATTTTCAAAAAAAATATATACTTGGCGGACCCTATAAATATTAAAAATAAAATTTAATAAAAAATAATAACTGCAGGTACATAAATTCGAACTTTTTTAGTAAAAGGCGTTGTGTTTTTCTCACCGTAATCTTCTTAAAACTCAATATGTTTAATTTAGCATTTTTCTAGTTTTTTACCCCCTCTAAATAATAAATTTTTCAATGATCGCAATCATAGACTTTCACTAAAGTAACTACTCTACTTAAACTCTGCATAGTATTAATGGAAAAGCATTTGTTCTTTGTTAAATAAGATTGTTTTTCTTCAATAATACTGTTCTTAGTGTAAATAATATTCGCCAAAAACCTTCTTTCATTGCTAATTTACAAAGTGAATATAAGCAGTCATGTGAACCTGCTTTTGATGTCTTCAAAACTGCATGCGTCCTTAGAAGCAATGCGCCGAAAGAAACCAGAATTGTAGGCAGAAAACTCATAGTTTTTGGACCATGATAACGCACCGTCGTACAGTGTCATCATTATTCGAAATTTTTTGAGGAAAAATACAACAAATACCATCCAACAGCCACCGAATTCACCTAATTTAGTTCCCTGTGACTTTTTTCTGTTTCGAGTTAAAAACCATAACGGAGAATGCGTTTCAGCAGCCGAAAGGAAATACAGTTTGTCAAGAAAATCTGTTTACATGGTAAAAAAAAAATTTGTTTGACTTTTATCATTAAATAGAGTAGAGTTTTTGTTTTATCCTTTTAAATTATTTTGTTAATTCAATTTCATCTAGATATTAGCTAACAAATAACATCAAAAAAGAAAAAAAAACAATACATTTTAATTCGAAAATAAGATAAAAAAACAAAAGAAACTCTAGAAAATGTTTTTACATACAAGCATAATATTAATAAATGGGATGAAAATATTGAGTTGCAAAATATTCTATATTTTATGTGGCCACCATTGGCATTAATTAGTCTTTTCAAGGAAGAAATAAATTATTACACACATTCAGTTGGAATTTTCTCCCATTCATTCACAATTACGGCCCCTAGAGACACCTCTTGGCAGTACTTCTTTGAGATAAGGTTATAGATTTTCAGTTGGATTCTGAGCTTAAGTATCCAGTATTTTGCGGCAGTTATAAAGAATCCAAGTTAAGAAAAGAGCCTTTTGTTTTGGGTTATTATCCTGATGGAACTTGAACTTCGGCTTTCTATTAGCATAAAGCCAATTTTAGCTCTGTTAATTAAATGCCACTTTAATATGTCCAGCTATTGATTCCCCTCAATATTTTTCTCAATGAAACACATTTCTAATACTCCCTTACTAGATACGCAACCCAAACCATTAACGAAAGTTCTTCATACTTTACAGTTTGAATTGTATTTCGACTTTCCAATGCTTTTAAGGGTTTTTTCATACTTCATTAGGGCCATCAGTATAAAGAAACACTTTTATGAACCAGTCAAAAAATATAATTTGATCCCAGTGGTCGTCAAGTTTAGAAATAAACGATAGTGCAAAAGAAACTCGCCTTTCTCTGTGTTGAATTGTAACAGTGATGTTTTTAGCGCTACTCTATATAAAACTGTCGTTCTTTTTCAAGACTTGCCTCTTCGTTTTAAGGTGAACTCACCAGAAAGTGTTCTTGTGGATACTTATAGATTTCTGTCCACTTTGCTTCGTAACACAAGTTCTGTTTTCTTCTAATTATTACGTGGAAGCTATGGTGAATGTATTAATGTTAAGCCTTTTTTTTCGTTTTTAACGCGTCTTAAACTTTGACATTGTCTTCTTGGTGAGAACATTTCAGATAGTACTTGAACGGTTTTTCATGGTGACTATAGAAAACCAACTAATTTACATCCAACAGTATTCTATTCTGAGGCATTTTATAGTTTCTTATATTCAGCATTTGTTTGATAATAAAAACCAAAAATTTTATTTAAACATTTACTTGACCAATTAAACAAAACAATAAAAAAATATATTTCGACAGCAAAATTGACCAGATTAAAAAGAAATACATAAAATGTAAGAAACATTATCTTGACAACAAAATTTTAGACTATCTTTTATTTTTTTATCTTATTTCCTTATCCAAATTTTTCATTTTTGTGTTCTTTCGCTGTTGTTTGTTACTAAATAATCAGATCGTTTTGAATTAATAAAAAATATTCAAAAAAGTTAATCAGAAAATCCGTTTATTAATGACAAAAGTTAAAAAGAAAAGTTTTTCACTTTATGAAAAGATTTTCTTGACAAACTGTATGTATGAATGATTTTTTTTAATGTGCTCTTATAGCAGTTTCATTCTGCGAATATAAGCGTCACTTGTGCTGGTACGACAACAACGTACACTGATGCTACGGAGTCCCTATGACATATATGCATATCAATCTTTCTTTGGTTTTAGAAAGCACTATTTGACAAATCTTGAAGTTAAGAAGCGTTATTTAAGACTCTTCATTTACAATATTATTCTTGAAAAAAATACATATCACAGGAAGTAAAATTCAATTAAAATGTCACCTGTAGTGTAGCTGGATGATAGTTCAGCTGCTAAGCTTTATAGCTGTAGTGTAAACCTAACATACATATGTATATTGGAAACAAATCTCTCAGTATAAAAAAAAAAAATTTCACCTTATTTCAAAACAAACCTCGTAAATGTAAAATTCAATTTGTTAAGCTCATTACTCTAAAGCACAAAACAACAAAATTTCTAAAAATTTAATCTATTAAGTTATTAAAAAAAACGTATGTACTACATACGACAGATGGACGACAGATTTCCAAATAGAATCTCGAATACACATTAGGTGATCTTCTATGTCCTAGGGGTACTCCCTTGCCTCGCTTTTGGCTGCAGTATAGCTGTTATGTCGATCCATTCAACCCTTATGTTGTGTTCCCAAGACAACGTTGAACATCGTTACTCACTCTCTAATTCAGAATTCGAATTATATAAATCCTCATACAAAATTTAAAGAGCGAATTAACCAAATTGTAAGAAATTTAATTTTAATTACGCTGTGATTTCTTAAAAAATCAATGTAATCCCTTCAAGATTCTTCATCTTTATTAAAATCGCAGAAAGTTAAGGGTGACATATTCTGTTCTGTAGAAAAGTTTTTCATAATGAAACGTGTATCTTAAATTCGTATTAATCAAATCATAACCGTCATTTTGACTCCTTTCTCTTCTCAAATGATTGATATGAGAGTGTAAATTCAATTTTACTTATAAATCATGTGTGCGACACCTAAAATACTAACATCCTTGGATACGTTCAAGCAGCAATGTCATTCCTAACAATTACATTATGATTAAAAGTATACGAAAACAACAATAAATCGAACAAAAACAGAAGTAAAACAAAAAATAAAAAAAATTAATTCAATTTTAAAATCATTATTTCATGGACTGCTTGCTCATCTGGCTAAGACTGTCTACCTGCCGGGGACCTACCCAAGCTGCGATGAAGTAAAAAATATTTTTTGTTTCTAACTTTCTCTGCCACTCAAAAGGAAAAACGTAAATTGAATTTGGTTTTATATTTGCAATCATTTTAGCACCTCTCTTTTACCAACTAAACCACTATGGTATACCTCCCTCCTAAATATTTCCAATGCTCAGTTTTGTTTCCTTTAGAATCTTTCATCAATAAAAAGCTTTTCGTACGTACAACTCTGCTAAAGCAGTGAAAACATGAACTGCTTAAAACAGAGTATGAGAAAAAACTTGCTGGCGGTTAAAAATGTCGGCTTTAGTAGCAGAAGCAGCAGTAATAATGACAGTATGTATGTGTGGTTTAAGTCCTTGAGCTAAATTTCTTGACTTTCTTTCTTCAACACTGCAATAGCAATAACAATGATTGAATTGAAATATTTCATCTGCAGGAATGTTCAATGACTGACGACTATACGCTCAGATGTGTTTGAGGATTTGTGTCATGTCAGTGCAAATGAAAATTAAAATTCGCTGCTGGCAATACCATCAAAAATCAATATTCATTCGCTTGAATATTTCTTATTTAAAAATTTCTAACTTTTTCTATTTTCTTTCCACATTTTTCAATGAAGAACAATTTTCCATAGCAAATGTATTACAAGTTGGAGAAGTCAAAAAAAAAAATATATTAAATCCCTCAACAAAAATGTTTTGTTACACTGGCAAAATATAGTGAATTTGTTATAAAGGCTTAAACATAAAACGAAACTGTGAACTAAATAGTATTAGGCGAGAACGCAATGCAATTCCACTTGCATTTCTTAAATTCTAATCTACTTATCGCATAAGAAATCAAAAAAAGTCAGAGTTTTTAAGACATAAGTGAAGTGTTGCATTTGAACTCTATACCCCACCAACTGTTAAGGGTGTACAGTGTTTGTGCACTTTGGCTAGCAGTAATACGATACCTTAACCAAAAAGAATTTACTCAAAATGATTTTGTGAGTTTAATACAGCATGAGTAAATGAAGATATGCAAAGAATCTCCTCACTGCCTCTAATCAATCGTCAATCTTCAATATCAGTTTGTTCCCTAATTTGACAGCACATGCCTGAGCAATCCGGAAATTGCGCTTTGCAATCGCATACCTAAAATCCAACAAATCCTTTGGTCTTGATACTATTCCCGCTGAGTTGCTGAAGACGGATCCTATGTTGAGTGCCGAACTTTTATTTCCACTTATAGCAGACCTTCGGGCTAGTAAATCCCTGTTTTCCCAACTTAAGGAGTGGACAATCATTCTGCTCCCAACAAAAAAGGCAAACTGTCCTTGCGCAAAAATTGGAGAAGGATCACATTACTCAGCATGGTCAACAAAGCGATCAATCGCACATAAGTATCATCAATAGGCGGCAGTAAGATTATGTAACACCAAGTCTGAGAAACTACCAACTGGCTTTAAAGCACGGCGATCCTGCGTTGCTCATGCCAATACTCCGAGCAGTTACACGAAAAGTCATCCACTTGATCGGAAGCCTATACAAAGTTGCGACCTGCCACGAAACACAACTAAGTGGCCAAATACAAGTGGAGAAAGTTGTTCGCCAGGAATGTATCCTCTCACCACTCCTTTTTAACATCATGCTTGTGATAATTCGTGCATCTTGAAGTAACTGTGGAATAACATGGGGGCTTCAAAAAAACCTGGGCGACTACGCCAACGATATCTACCTTCTCACCACGTTTTTTATCATCGTGATCAACAATGTGATGATTCCTGCATTTCGAAGTAACAGGCAAATAACATGTTATCTTCAAGACAAGCTGGGCGACCTCGACTGCGCTGATGACATCTGCCTTCATCTTTAGTTTAGAATGTTCTAGTAAGGACATGAATCTTCGATTTATCCACGTTAATTCAAATGTTCTAAAGTAACTCATCCATGTGCTTGGCAGCAATTTTAATTAGTGCAGATAATTTTAGAAGTTTTTAAGCCTTGACAAAAGCCAATACATTTTTTAACTAAAAGCTCATAATAAGCCCTGCCGTGGCGAATTTTGTCTTTAGCATTTTCATTTTCGTAACAATATTAAGTTAAGAATAAAATGAAATGGAACGAATTTTTAGTGACCCTATGTTCGTGCTAGGAACCACGGGAGATTTTTTTTTTTTTTGCAATTAAAGCACAGATTTGAAATGGACACACAGCTGCGTTTATAATCGAATATAAACTATATACTCTAGATAGTTATCGATAGATAGTTATATAACCGACGAATAGAATGCTTAGCGTCATTTATATTCAGACGACTACAATGAACATCAGTAAGCCATTTCATGGTGCGGAGTATTGGAAATGTTTGCATTTGTAATCAGTGATGCTGTAGCGTACACTACTCTTTTTGTAAGCATGTAAAACTCTATTCTACTTCCTTTATATTAGTTTTTATAAATATTAAGCAATATTTCTTTCAGTGTATTATTCATTTATTTTACGACTTATTCATTTGTATTTATTAATTAAAGAAATTTTAAAATTTCAGTGAAATCTCATTGCATTAGAATTTAAAGCATCAAAGAATGAAAATATTTTAAATTGAATGCGAAGAACTGAGAAAAAAACTTTATTAATATTTCCAATGAAATGAGACTGTAGCTAGGTCTAGTCCAAGAATCTATTTTATGTGAATAGGTATTTCATGTAAAGGTTATGGCGATGTTCAGGAGCAATTCATAAGAATTTATGAACCGTTTCATAATTATGAGCAATTGTGGATGTATTCCAACACTTCTAACATTGCCGAATAAACAAACCAGTGAGGGCCTGCAGACCATTTCAGGTTCAAAGTTTAAATGCAAGCACTGTCATTTGCATTGATGATCTAAAAAGAGGTTAATATTGTTTCAAAACACAAACGGTCATCCAGTCGATTTCTTAAAGGCGTGGTGATCTTGCCCAAATAGTCTATTGCAACACTGTTCTTTTCGTAAAATTTTCTTCAACCGAGCAAGTTCAGCTTAGCCTTAGTCAACTTAGCCTACTTTTATCATGATTGCTGCTTCTTCATGCAATGGAGTATGGAGTTATCAGGCTTGAGGCATGCTTACTAACAGCTAGTTTAAGCCCCTATAACATTCAGTTTCAACACTGATCTTATTCACTGGCCTTCACAACTTTGTCAGACCCTTTTGGTCTAGTAACTGGCGGGTTTACTTACTGCCTATTATAACATTAGAATTAAATGTATCCCTTTATTACATACTTATCATATGGTTTATGAAAACAAATTATAAAGCTTTTTTATGTGGATTATGTGTGTCAGAAAAAGATCATGACCGAAATAAAGTGAAGCTTCACAGACGGTAGCAAAAACAGGATTAATATTGTTAAGAAAATCAGGTTGGGCACCCCTGCGCTTATTACATTGCTAAAATAAAATAAGCACAAGCCGCAAAAATAACTATAAGTGCTGTTTAAAAAACAACAAACGCAACAAACATTAGTAGAGATAAAATAAATAAAGATAAATCGGCAACAACAAAAACTAACAGAAAAGAAAACAAGTAACAGACAATAAGCAAGCAACAACAAATACTAAGAGCTGAAAGAGGTAGATGTTTACATACGCATAGCTACAAAAGAACTAAAAAAAAAATTCGAAGAAAGAAATGGAATCTACCTGAAATTTCGAGAGCTTTCGATGTGTTGTTTACTCAGCCATATAAAAAGCACATCGATGCGAACAAGTGGCAGTTTAAGTAAAGTAAACTCAGCGAACGTGTTATTGGTGTGAAGAGAGTTTGTTGGTTAAACTCTGTGTGAAGAGAGTTTATAAGGAGTAAACTCGTGAAGTGAACCGAAAAGTAAAACAGCAGTTTAGTTGGAGTTAACTCAGTAAGGAGAGTTAAGTGTGGATAACCTCTGGTTGAAAAGGCTGTGATCGAACCTAAGTTGTAACATCGATCGGGTTTGAAGATCTTTAGGTAGAAAGATCTGTCGAGTAATTGTTGTTGTTTACAAAGTTGTAAACAGACAGAATAATTAAGAACAGAAAATTGTTATTGCTTGTAAAAAGGTTACAAGCAGTGGTGCACAAAACTGTGTTAATAAAGGATTTTAATTAAAAACTAAACACAAGATTTCTTTTTATTTTAACTGCAGTCTACGAACTCATAAATACACGTTTTTAAAAAGGTAAAAACGTAATAATACTCGTATGTACTTATATAAGATGCAATTTTATAGGAAAATATACAAGTTCCCTATATGACTTACCATATCTCCGACACTTACTGGGTAACAACGTCAAATAATATACGAAATGAAAGCTCATTCGATTGTGTAAAAAAGGTCATATATGACGAAAATATGACTTAACTGCTAGATTCCGAGATAATGGCAATAAAAAAAATATATCCATTCAAAAAATCACTTATTTCATTCCCAGTCTACAATGGGGCGATGGATCCAAACTTTTTATATATTAAATGAAATGTCTTCGCTAGAACTTTTATCTTATACCCATGTCGATTTGTTTACTGATCCAAATTCCTTGATATATCCCGATAAATTGTTGGAACTAATAGGTCCATATCTCTAGAACCAAGCTTTGAATAACTTGTTGATTTACTCGTAAGTAGTATTAACGCGACCACGTTTCCTGTCACACCGGGATCTATATTTAAGCCAAATCAAAGGTTTAAGTTTGACCTTGAATTCCTTAATAAGTACTCAATATATAATATGAGAGAAATTAAAACTAGGTAAAGTTTCACTTGTTGTCTGTCCACTAAAAAAGAATTTTTAAAATGTCTTAATCCATTCAAAAGTTACAGAATTTTGGCCAATGAAAAACGATTATCAGCCAAAATTGCGGCGTTGGATGTTATTCCCGGCCAGAAGATCTTTACTATTCTTCTCAAGCATCTGTTGAGAGGCCCGAATTGTGTTGAGATCACATGAGAATGCTCTCATACCTCTTTATACGGCCTTTCGTTTTACGGCATTTCGCTACAACGATATGTTTAAGTTATAAAACACCTTTTCTTTACCGCACAAATTACCTCGTTATATGGTTAAGAAATTGGCAATTCCACGTGTTTTAACGAAAAGTTTAAGGCAAGCAAAAACAGCTCGTCTTACGGCATTTTGATTTACGGCCTACGTTTCCAGAACCTCTCTAGTCCTTAAAAAGAGATATGAGTGTTTATCAATAAATTAATACTAAAAAATTTGTACAAAAACCTTTATTATTTTTAATATTGTAGCCCAAAATATTTGAATTTGTCGCCATTTATGCAATAAAGTGTTGAAGGTTTCCAAAAAATAATTCAACAACTGAAAGCGTAAAGTTAGTAGAAATGGAGCGTTACACAATAGAACAACGTGTCTTCGTTACTGAACAATTAAAAAAAAAAAATGAAGGTTTGGCGTTCGTATTTCGAAAGAGATTAATTAAAAAATTCAGGGAGACTGAATCCGTTGGAGACGCCACACACACGTGTAAACAAACCATTCAAATGTCAATATCGAACTAGTGCGTGAAAGTGTCGGTGAACCTCAATTTGGACAAGAATTTGAAATTATACGTCTCCATGCTTACAAAATTCAATTAACACAACAACTAAAGCCTTATGACCATGCACAGCAAAGATAGTTCGTTAAATGGTTTATTGAACACCATCAAATGGATTCTGATTATTCGAGCAAAACCATTCTAAGAGTTGAAGCACATTTTCACCTTGATGGTTTTGTAAATCGCCGCTTTTGGGGTTTTGAGAACCCACATGTGTTTGTCGAAAAACAAATGCATCCACAACGTGTCACTGTTTGATGTGGATTTCGGACTGGAGGCATAATTCAACCATACTGTTTTGAAGATAAAGCTTGTCAAGCAGTGATTGTTGCTGGTGCTCGATATCACGACATGATAACACAGTTCTGCCGAAATTAGATAATATTGATATGGCCAATATGGGATTTCAACAGCACGGCGCCACATATCATATAGCACGTGAGACAGTTCAATTATTGCATGAGACATTTCCAGGTCGTGTACTCTCTCGTTTCGGTGATCAGAATGGCCCACTAGATCATGTGATTTAACCAGGGTTGGCAAAAACCTGGGTTTAAAAAAAAAAACATAACTGCTTCCAAATTTCGTTCATTTCGACAATATTTTTTATTTGTTAGTACAATTGACTTGTTTTGCACTCTTGGTCGGATCAAGACGGCATTGTGAACTCTGATCTGTTAAAACTCGGTCATCGGAGCAGACTGCAATTACTTCGTTTGAACAATGCTCGTTCTCACGCTGCAAAAGTTGCCAAACAATTGTTAGAAATAATTATATGCCACACCCGCCTGTTTCGACGTATACAATATCTTATGGCAGGTCACCGAATCATTTCTTTTGAATATACAGTTGCGGAATAAAAGGGACGCAATTTAACAGTTTCTTCCATTTTTATTTATTAAACTCAAATACAGTATGAATTGTAACTAAAATAGGTATGTTCGAAACAAATTAATCTTCGTTCCGTCAGATCATAGCATGTTGGTCTAAGTATTGCGGTGCAGGTGCTGTTTTCATTTGCTGAGAAAAAATACATTTCCGGGATTCTTGTCCAATTGTCAAGCCTCCACTAATTTTTTTCTTATTGGCGACTTAAAGCAGGAGCAATAAGTTTTTTTTTCAGGGTCTTTGATGACCTGAAAGGATTATTCTTTGAAGTACGATTTGAAAGTTTATCCAAACCGATAGTTGTTCCATGCTTTTTCCCTTAGTTTCTGTAGTTTTCTTTCATTGGATTTTATTAAATACTTTAGTTTTGAAGCTCTTCTTGGTTCGAGCAATTTTCCATCAATAAAACTTCAGTACATCAAATTTTATGACATATTATTGGAAAAAAGAATTGTCCCTCTAATTTGTGGCAAAAGTGTATATACGAGAAGTTTTTCTGAGACGGGATTGGGACATTGGTGTGAAAAAGATGTAAGCAGTGATTTGATAAATTTTTATTTTGATAAATTGTTTAATTGATTATATTCTTTGAGCTAAATAAACGAACCGAATTAATTTGTACTCCCAATACTTAAATTTTATTTTACTTTTTTTGTAAATAAACTACGAAAGCCTTTTTCCAAAGGCCACCCGGTTTTTTTAAATATGAAACCCTATAAAACCCGGATGGCCTTAATTGGGTTTTACAGTGGGTTGCCAACCCTGGATTTAACACCATTAGATTCATGTATTTTTATGTGGCTATTTGAAGAGGAGATTCAACGCTGCATCAACGAATGTCAGTCGTTATTAATGCAAAACGATCAGGGAAAATTTCGACAAACGAGTGCGTATGCACAAAAAAGACAAAAACTGTGTTTTCTTTTTAACTCAGATCTTGCATTTATTTTGGAACACCCTTTAGTAGTACTTATGTCCCTAGTGTAGTTGCATGATGATTTCTTTTTATTTAATTTGTTTTATATTTAATATCGTACTTTAGTTTTATTTATTATTTAAATATCCGTTTCTTTCTTTTCTTTGCAGGTATGTATGTCGAAATGAATTATTTTACAAAATATTACTTCTCCCTTCCCTCAGTTAAGTATAAATTAAATATTTAAGAAAAAAACTATTATTCACTTTAGAATTTCCAAAAACACGAAATATTTTTGTTTTTTAATTAAAAAAGTATTTCAGAAATAAATTATCGAATTGTTAAAAGGACTGGCTTGAGTTACTTATTCCTTAAGAAAGAATCCTTAAGGAGCATTAAATTTTCATATTTTAAATATTTCCGCCATTAAAAAACATAAATATTTCTCCACTAGTTATTATAAATTTGTACGAGTAAATACTTTTGTTATATTTTTTTGTATTTCTGTTAAAAGAAAAATTCTTTGAATTTCTAACGCGCTCCCCAAAAGACAAAAAGAAACATTCAATTGAAATAAACCGGGGGGATTGTACCAAAGAAACAGTGTGCACGTGTTGTTGAGCATCGTATATATGTCGCTCTGTCGCTATTGCTTTTTCCTTTTTTTCACATTTTTACGTTTCGTTACGTTAAAGTTGAAAGTTTTTCTTTGGCTTTTATACAAAATAGAGAGAAAGAAAAAAAATATTTAAAAAAATCTAAAACGTTTGAAATGTTCAAAAATAAAATATATTTTACATGTCGTTTGTAATACGAGTCACACAGCTAAAGTGCACGCAGTTTGTTGAGCTTCATGTCCTGTTTATTTCCCCTTTTTTAGTCTCCAGAGAGCCAGTTGGATGGTTTTTTATATGTGCACCATGGGGCATGAGTATGAGTACTTAGTACATTTGAAATATAGTAAAAGAGAAAATATTTTTTTTTGTTTTTGTTTTTTGTGAAAAAGTTACAAATTTACGCTGAGTAAATAAATAAATTTGTCACGTAAAACAACTAAGAGGAAAAAATTAAATTCTTTATAAAATAGCTAAGTTAGGAATGTAATAAATTTAAAAACCAAAAAGGGTTTAAGTGTCTTAATTACCATAAATAACTTAAACAGGAGCAATATATGACATTTGAAACGTAAAGCCAAGCGAATGTCGTAAGATAGTGGGCCGCTATTACGAAAAAGTGTGAGTGACTGTCTTTCGTTTTTTTCGACATCGTGGTTCAGACTGTAAAAGTTAAAATTAGCTACAGCAATAATCAAGAACTTATGAATAAAATTATCGTAATAAAATATCATAGAAACATAAATTATATTGTTACGTTTTTACTTTTTTAAAAACGTGTTTTTCTGAGTTCGTAGATTGTAGTTAAAATAAAATAAATTTTGTGTTTGGTTTTAATTATTAAAAATATTTGTAATCATTTTACACTGCTTGTACTCCTTTTATAGGCAATAACAATTTTTATTCTTAATTACTCTGTCTGTTTATAATCTTGTAAACAACAACAATTAGTCGACAGATCTTTTATCCTAAAGATCTTCCAACCCGATCGTAGTTATAACTTAGGTTCGATCACAACCTTTTTAAAAAGAGGTTATCCACACTTGACTCTCATTACTGAGTTAGCTCCAACTAAACTGGTTTTTACTTCACTACTAGCTTCACAAGTTTACTCCTTATAAACTCTCTTCATACCAATAACACATTCGCTAAGTTAACTTTACTTAAACTGCACTCGCTGAGTTTATGACACATAAATTGATTGCTGTTCGCATCGATGTGCTTTTTATAGGGCTGAGTAAACAACACATCGAAAGCTCTCGAACCTCTCAATATTTCAGGTAGATTCCATTTCCTTCTTTTAATTTCTTTTTAGTTCTTTTGTAGCCATGCGTATGTAAACATCCTACCTCTTTCAGATCTTAATATTTGTTGTTGCTTGTTGATTGTCTGTTGTTGTTGCCGTGTTATTTTTATTTACTTTATCTCTGCTAATGGTTGTTGTTGTAGATTTGGTTATTTGTAAACAGCACGTATGGAGTTGTTCTTGCAGTTTTTGTTTATTTATTTTAGCGATGTAATAAACGCTGTGGTGCCCAACCTTATTTTCGTAAAAATATTAAATTTGCCTCTAGACTTAAAGTTATTTCAAAAATAAAGAATTAAAATATTAAAATAACTTATTATTACGAAGACTACTCCAAAGACTTCTAGTATAAACAAGAAAAAGTCGCTTAAAAGCCCTTATATTTCGCCACAATAATCTTTCTTTCACCATTTCATCTCGGAAATATAATGTAAAAGGGATTTTTCGAAACCATAACTTTGTGCAGATAGGTCAGACACCTACATCCTCAAATCCCATATAGAAAATCTCAAATGAATAAGTAGAGATATGGTCATGGTGAACCTTGCGGAAGTTATTTTGTCACACAAAATAATGGCACACAAAAATTAATGTCGCCAATATTGCAACCACGATAGACTTGTACACTGTCAGCATACATTCGAATTCTTCTGCCAATACCAATATCAGGTAGGTTATTAATATATAAACAGAATAAAAGAGGCCTCAGTAAAGAACCTTGTGGAACTTCTCTATTGACATTAAGTGTATCCGCACTGTCACTAATAAGCTGGATCAAACCGACATAGAGAAGTCAAACTTATAAAGTTTACCTAACCGTTGGAATGCTTCTCCGCGCAAAAGCGCTGCCTTCGTTTGTATCGAAAATTTTTACGCAGCGCAAAAGCGCTGTTAGTTTCAGTTTTTTTTATAAATTGTAATTAAAAAAAAACAATTTTATAAAAAGAGTTATTAAATTGATTGATATGTATTTGTCTAAGTGAGAGCATTTTATTTAACAACAATATTTTTTCTTTGTGAATATGTGCAGCAATTTATATACATTTTTGCAAAAATTGTTAGAACTAAACGGTTAAGGAGTCAAAAGCTTTGCTGTGACCCAAAAAATTGGAAAAGACACCATATTGTTATACAATTCTGATCGTATGTCATCGAACTCATTCTACTTTTCATAAAACCTGACTGCCGTTCCGAAAACAAGATATTACGCGTAAGGTATTATAGTAGATAGACATTCATCTGACCACTAATAAGATTTTCCAATACTTTCGGAAGAAACCTCCAAAATGCCATAATAGTTTTTTGACCTACTTCATGATGAGGATCTGCTGCTGCTCATATGACGTTTTATATAATAACGGCCATATGCATAAAAATTCTAAAAGTAGATTGTAGTGCACAGCTTGCTGCTTTGGTCCAATCGGACCAAACTTGGTAGTTTTTCGTTTTTTAGAAACGATTTGGTAGTTTGGTTGGTTTTTTGCAATTTTTTTACATTTTTGGTAGTTTTTCCTTCTATAGAAATTGTTGTAGTCATGGTAATATATTCTTCTTAACAACACAGTACTAAATTGGAAAATATAACTTTGAATTAAATTAACGAACACTTTCAATAATAATAATAACCACTGTTACTGAATAATGTGTGCATTTTTTACCACTGTTTCGCAACGAATTATAGCAAAGAATAGAGATGATGTTATGGCAGTGACTATAGAAAGTCGCACCAGATTACCGTAAATGGACAGTAAAAAAAAAAATTAAATCTGATTTCACATCCCTTCGCTGAGAGCATTTCTGTTTAATTTGTTTTAAATACATTCCTAGCAGCCTTACTGACATTGTATTCAGCAACTTGCGAATATTTTGTTTGCATTCATGACATAAAATATTAAATTCAAAAGAAATAAACAATATTTTATGATCATTTTGTATATTTGATTGATGTGATAGTGTTTTTTAATACAGCTGTACAGAGTAATGGGAGCAGAATATACTAAGGTCGATTGGTGCAGGATAGAATTTGATTTTAGGCCCATGGTTTATTTTGAAAAGTTCCTTAGAATTTCACGTAAATTTTATTTTGGCTATACGACTTTCAGTTTTTTTTCATCCATAAAATTTTACTCACCCTAATGTACATACAAACATACTTCTGTTATTTTAAATGAAATTTTGGTTTTATGTTTATTGTTACTTTATGTATATTTTTATGTTTGTTATTAAAAACTAGAAATTTCGATTTTATTTAAAAAATATATTTTTAAATTTTTGGTGGGCTGTCAACGGTTTTGGTAGAATTTTGGTAAATCTTTGGTAGGAAGTCAATTTCTTGTGTGGCAACCAGCGTTGCCGTTTTGGTCCGATCGGACCAAACTTGGTAGTTTTTCGTTTTTTAAAAACAATTTGGTAGTTTGGTTGGTTTGTTGCAATTTTCTTATATTTTTTGTAGGCCTTTTCTCTCAAAAACACCGTACAAAAGTTGGAAAAAAAATAGCTTTGATTTGAATAAACAGCAGTTTTCGCTTTTGTTAACACTTCATTCAAAAAATTTTCCAACTGTAATAACACTATGCTCAGAGACCGTTAACCCTGCCTTTACACATGTATCAGATTCCAAAAGACCCATTTTGTACACAAATTGTCTCGAATCATCTGTAAGCTAATTCAAATATGCCAAGCGATTCATAGTTGTATCAATAAAAAATTAAATGCCAATCTCAGTTGTTGTTGATATGCAACTGCAAACCATAACGAAATTGCCGACAGCCATGCTCTGTCGTTGGCATTAAGTTTTTATGTAAGAATACCTTGTGTTTTCGTAACACTCAAATAAACGTACTTTAGTCGCTCAAAACAACTTTAGGATAAAGTATGTAGCATATGAATGTAATGTTACTTTCAAAAAAGTACTTTCATGTATCAAGGCTGGGTAACTGAATTAATTTTCGATTATAATTAACAAATGCATTTTAAAATTTTTTACTTGAATTATTGGTAGGCTGCAAATGGTTTTGGTAGAATTTTAGAAAGTTAGTTACCACACACTTTAAGCTTAACAAACATTGGTTAAAAAAAACGTACGCTTTACTTAATTTTAAGTTTTCATGCTGGCATTACCATGATTTTTTTGTATTAGCGAGCTTTGTGTAGTTGTTTTTATTTTATGAACATCACCAAAGCAAACATATTCTTATGGTACGTAAATGAAAAAATTTATTAGAAAAATATTAGTTTTAAAAGAAAAAGGTTCGAAGATAATACCGAGGTTGATAAGATGGGGTGCAAAACCAAGTACATGTTTTGAAGTTGAACAGAAAAGTTCCAATAAAAATCTAAATACTCAATCGAATAAAACAAAACTTCTCACATTTATTAATTGTTAAGTCCTTGCAAAAAAGAACAAAAGGTATGATATTCAAATACTGGAGTGGGTGAAAGACAGTGATATAAAAGATTACACATGAACTTAGTTTTACATTTTTCGCCTAAATAGGGAGCAATTTATATTTTGAGCACTATTCTTAGAACTCCTTTTTTGCGGCGTGTTTGAAGAATTTAGACGTAAAAAACCTAAGAGAAATATGGTCCCATTCATATTATATGCGTTGCCATAGCTTCAATATGTTTCTCGAAGTCCAATTATATTTTTTCAGACGTTTTTTTCCTATTGCCCGAAAATTCTCCAATGTATTGGAATTAGTGTTATACGATGAGCGCTAATTTACCTAAAATTTCTGTTACAATAGCCGTTCTGACATTCTGATAGCCGGTCTGGCTTGGAGCACCATTTCACTAAAAAGTGACTTTTTATTGGGTAAGGGTTTATGCCTCCAAAGAATGTTTCTTGACGACAAGACAGAAATCTTACTTTAAAGTACTCGTAAAATAGAAAGCTTCCTACTTTAAAATTCATAAAGTTAACGTACGTTTAACAATGGGATTTGAAGCTAAGAATCGTTTTTGCATACAACATTAAGGAATTTTGCTTAACAAAGGTGTTAACAAGTTTTGTACGTTTTTTGTTTTTTGCATATGGCCGTAAAAATATAATTTATTCCATACTGGTATGTTCAGGCAGGTTATAGCTACACAATATTGTAAGTTTCGTTTTTGTTTTTGTTAATATGACCTTATTATTTACACTACATAACACAACAATAAAAACAACAACTACAATTAACAAACAACAAAATAATAAAGCAAAACAAAAATGATCAAAAAAGAAATATTAAAGGACCAACGAATAAAAAAACATTGTTGAAATGATACACTAAAAAATAACAAAAAAATTGTTGATTGTTTCGACAAAAAAGCAAAATATAATACGGACATAAAAGAAAGAGAAATAAACTAACAAAATAAATTACACCATTTCCATAATAAAGCTTTAAGATGTTCACAAAAGTAACAAATTCATATTTCAACATCTTTTTAGAACTTCTCTTTTGCTTAGAGCGTATATGAGCAGATAAGCTCGTGAGAGCATAATCTAGCTGAGAATTATCTACTGCGTATATGTATACAACCGAACGAAAATGAGCTAATAATAACAAGATATCAGTCCCGGAATAGATGTTCATGAGGGTGGATGTATGTCGCTTTGATTTTTAAAATTGTTTATTTGTGTACACAGCGAATATTTACTAAAATACTACACAAATTCATTTCTCTTTTTGGTCACACTTGGCTTAGGGCAGCGTTAGGCAAACTAATATTAGTGCATTTTGCAATTGTGGTAGTAGTTGACAGGTCACTATGCACTGTGTTTTTCCACTCGTTTTCTCTTTACTTCTCAGTGTTTACTTTTTGCTTAGTTTTTGGCTATGCATGTGACTACGTTTTTCAAAAACCGGTTTTCGAATAATTCAAAAAGCAGCACTTTTTAAAAAACCGGTTTTCGGTTAATAATAATGCAAATAGCTAGTTAACCGGGTTCCTTCTTTGTTTCTAATTCTTGAAGCGCAGATCTGGACCACGTCGTTTTAAAAAGTTCTCATAAAAACTATGCCAAAACGGTGTACAGAGGCCATAAAAAACAGAGTAAGTACTGAAAGAAAGAAAGTACTACTTTCGAACAGCTACTACAGGAGCTAATTTGGTTTTTGTTGTATTATTTGGTAGAGAATGGAGTTAAAGTTTTGTTATTATACTTATAATTTAGGTGCCTTTGATAACAAAAATTAAATGTTTTACTTTGAATAAATCTATTGGTAATATACGAGTCCTTAATTGCCTCGACAAGAAAGTTTGCTTAGATTTCGAGGAAAACTGTGGTATGTTAGGTAAGAACCCACCTTCCAACCAAGAAGTCATCGGTTCAATCCCAGGCCACACCATCTGACAATTTTCAACAGCGATATCACCTCACCCATGCCGCTGTAGGTAAGACACCCGTCTACCAACCAGAAGGTCGTCGGTTCAATAGCGGTATCACCTCATAACGTTAGCGAGTTACTGGTTATGAGTATGAATACTATTGAAAACCTCTCTAAATGCATTTGCCGTTCGTAGCCGGCGTTAAACTGTGGGTCCCATTTAATGAGTTTAAAAATAGAATCGGGTGCAGCTCATTGACTGAAAGAGATCCACATGTTTCTTAATGAAATGTTATGGGAATTAATAACTAATAATCACCTCACAACATTATTAGCGACTGGTTATGTATACTTACGCTGTGAAAAACTTCACTAATTAATATACCTACTGTTCGGAACCGGCGTTTGTGAGTTTGTGGCTTTTCAATGAATCTAGTTGATCATTCTCCATATATAAAAAACAATATTTGTTTACAGAAGATGAGAATGGTTTATTGTTTTGCTCAGTGCATATCTTGCACTAACCATGGTAGATCGACATGACTTTCACGTTCTTTGTGAGACTTTCAAGGTTGTCATATATACAAAAATAATAAAATTTATACAAATAGTTAAACGGTGAGCATATTTTCAATAAAAAAATATACAAACGCATAAAAATTATACTTGTTTAAATTAACCGGTTATTCGTGTTAAATTAACGGGTTTATGCGGTATTCGAAAAATTAACATTTTGAAAAACTGTATTCGACAAAACCAAAAAAACCGGTTAAAAGCAGTCGAATTATAACCGTTCGATCTCCCTACTACGTATGCTCGTGTAAAAATACAATAGAAGATCATCTCCTTGCTTGAATCTAGCTTAGAGGAATTTGTAAATACAAACTTTAATTTGTTTTAAGGAAATGGTGTAAAAACATAATTTCATATGCAAACAAACATACTATAACTTAAAAATGTTGTACAGAAATGAAAATATTCGTTATTTACTTTGGCATAACATATTATGGTTTGCTACCCTACATGTAGGGCCTTTGGATATACTGATGTGTGCTGATATCAATAAGGCTTAAAAATAATAAAACAGTGCATCCATTTCTAATTAGAACATTTTACTGCATTTCTTGATGTCATTCTTAAGAAAAAATATTCAGACGAATAATATATTTTTTTAAGGACAAATCCAAATAACAAAGTGGTATGAATCATAATGTAAAAGATGTTCCTTATGACGGACATAAGAGAATTCGAATTGCAGTTTAGAGCTACACTGTCCGGTTTTAAAACTTCCTTCTTGTTTAAGGATTAAAGACTATCCAAACAACATTTACTCTTCATCGTCAGCATTGCTTTGCATGCAATTCTGTCTATAAGACTACGTGTATTTCTTGAACAACCGCACTTAACCATTATGTAGGAATCCAAGTCTATAAAGCTCCCATGATAGCAGAAGTAAGTCTTTGTTCATACGTCGAAATCGGTCTAATCTATTTCGGCAGCAGAACATAAAGGAGTGGATGGTATTAAGCTCCTCTTTAACGGCTCAAACCTAAAGTATTGTTACGTTTTAACCTTTTTAAAAAAGCTTGAGTTGTTTTCAATTGCTCCAAAATAAAATAAACACTACTTTATTGTTGTTTACAGTTTTTATTTCCTCACTTTATCTTTTATACAGTTTATCTTCTTTTATACAGCAACTTAATATTCGTTTATACAACACTTATATTTACGCTTAAACACGACTTTATTTTATGACAGCAAAACGATAACTACTTACTTATGCATAAGGCGCTACCTTTTATGTACAACTTAAATTACTTTCGAATGTTCATGTCCTTCTTACAAAGATGGTTAAATTGGCAGTGCTGACAAATATACAAATAAGTACGGCATTGACAGTGTGACATCAAATATACCAAAATCCCACAACACAGTTTTAAAGGCGGTGATGTGGTGTATTTTCTTTTTAGACATTTTTATTTTCGTAACAGTATGATATTTTACTAAAGTGGATTCGTGGTGAATAAAGACAACACTGAGTATCTTTTGTCAACAACTAAAGAATACACGCGTCTTTGACAGAGCGTCACTATTGGCGACCACAACTTTGAAGCAGTTTAGGATTTTGTCTACTTGGTACCAGCATTAACACGTCAGCCTGGAAATCAAATGGGAGATCACTCTTGAGGAGCAGGGCAATCTCTTGACGAACCAAACTCAAGCTCTACAAAACGCTTATCATCCCTGTGCTACTATATGGCTCAGAAGCATGGACATTGTCGAACAATGACGAAAACGTTTTAGAAGTGTTCGAGAGGAAAATACTTCGGAAAATCTTCGGTCCTCTACGAGAGGGAGATGAGTACCGCATAGGAGTTGCACGGGCTATACAGTGACCACGTCTCTCGTACGGATGAATCAACTCCGGCAAGTTTGCCCTGTGAAACGATAACACAAGGTGGAAAGCGGGAAAGATTATGATCAAATCTTCTTCCAAATGTTGCAAAACTTGACGCAGGATAGATCCAGCTGGGGTGCCTTTTGGACTCGGCCAAAACCGACAGACAGTCGTAGTGCCACATAAGTAAATAAGTAAGTAACTCCTATAACCAGTCGCTAACTAATATTATGAGTTCATACCACTGTTAAAAATTATCAGGTTTGGTGTGGAATTGAATCCAGGACCTCTTGCTTGGTAAGCTAGTGGCTTACCTACCACACAACAGTGACACGAAATAAAATAACCTGTGTAACTTATCCGTTAACGAATTAAAATAAGAAGTACAAATTTTACTTTTACGCTTGGTTTTAGGGTACTTGGATGACAGACTTGAACCACTATATATAATCACCTCGCTTTTTTTTTCTTTTATCTTATGATAATAAAAATAAAAAAATCTATTGTTTGTTCCAAGAAAAGCAATAAGAATTTATGGACTTTTTTCGGTAATACATACATGGAATACAAACTTTGTTCCATATGCATGCTCTTTCTGCTTACCTACTAAAAATAAAAAACAGTTGCGAAAACTATACAAAAAGAAGTTATATAATCCAAAAACCAAATTGCTTTCAGAGAGTAACTTACAAATGTTAATAAATTTTAATGAAGTTTTTTAGCTGCCCTAATGCTTATGCAAGTTGCATGTTTAATTATCCAACAAAAATTGGAAGTTATTCTTACAATAACTTTTTTTGTTAACAGTACAATTGGAAATTTAATAGAAAAAAAGGTAAATGATGAAACAAATGAAAAAGACAAGAAATTAGAATCACCAATACAAGCAACAGACAAGCTTTGAGTATTTTATTGGGGGATTAGGTGTCTAAAAGAGAATAACTTTATAAAGTTTTTTCTGCATTCATTGCCGAGCGACTCTCCGTCAGCAGCTCTGCAGGTTGCAGTCAGTGGCTTGACTGACAACATCTTCTACTTATTTTCTTATAGCATGGCCTATCCATCCCGAGTTATGTCCACTGAATTCAATTTGGATCTTATTTTTACTATTAAATCAATGATATTCCCTTCCAGGTTGATCGTACTTGCCCGGCCGAAAATATATGCCCTCAAACTTCAGCTTATGGGTGCATCCCCTAGCTACTTCGCAAATTATTGCTTCTTCTAAATCGGTCAGTTCCGAGAGGGTGGATTAACCTTAGGATATTTTCTGATAGCACTGTCAACCTCACCACTTTCAAAATATCAGCATAGCTTTTGCCTGTATTCTTGACTTGGTCCTTGACAGAGCTGTACTGGAATCTACGTCTCTTACGTTTGCCCGTATGTTAGGCTGACCCTGCTTCTCGCTGAATTCACCCAGATTTTGTAGAAATCAATCCAAGTGCGAGTGTAAGTAGTGCCATGTTGCACCCTTGCTTATGCAAGTTCGATATCATGTACTCAACCAGCTCGACATGTTCCTAAGATTTCTTTTTTTTGCCTAAGAAATTACTCATTACACAAATGATTTCCAAGTTTTGGATTCGACTTCAGTCATTGACTGTACAAAATTAGGATCTTTCACGCGCTGCCTAATCTGTGGCTCACCAAAAATACACATGGCTTGTCGTGATTACGCAATTTATTTTAAAGTAGTGATATAACGCAGTTTTAACAAGTTTTCTATATTCATCACAAATATAGCAAAAACAATTTAGATTAAGCGCCCAACATCTTCTTAATGAAACATTAATAAAATATATTTTAGTATCCAATAGAAACGAAAATAGAAAATAAAGACAAAGACTGTTAGAGAAAAATTGTTGCCATACTTAAAAAAATGCGGGTCAAAATCTTGAAAAACCGATTTTTTTTTGGTTTTGATGGAAAAGCTAGATATCACATTTGCTATAGCAAGAAGTCTAGAATTAGGTACATGTCGCTCCTTTGTTGCAACAGTGTCATAACTCAAAAAACAGAATTTTTCAGGAGAGCTGTTTTCAATTTAAATTTCCCATTACTTAACATTAAAATGTCTTAATTTGTAGCAAAAAATACTATGCTTCACGGTATCAAAAGCCTTTGAGTAATCTAGCAGTACCGAAAAGGCTGTATTAGCATCTGTATTACTTGTCTGCGAATATCCTCAGCAGCTTCAACTCGTGCTGTTATACATCCATGATTTCTTGTAAAACCGGTCTGACTTTGCGTCAGCATATTGTTTTCCGATCCAGAAAACGAGTAATCTGTCTATGCATACTTTCGAACACTCTGGACAAAAATGGCAAAATGGCGATCGGTCTATACTCAGAACTGGTTTTGGGTATAGATACAATTCTCGCTATTTTCCTGTTCGAGTGAAATGGACTACACCTAAGAATTTTATTATAAATAACGGTAATATATGGAAGCAATAGAGGTAGTAGGACTTTGGGTTAATGCCATCAGAGCCAACAGAATTGGATTTAACCGACAATAAACGAGCTAATACATCGCGCTCATCTATACATCTATAGGTTCAAAAGAAAAAACTGTCTCAGTATTATTGTTGGGACTTAAGCGACATTATGATATAATACATCCTGAATTGCATTGTATTTCTGGAAATGGTAGAAACCAATTCGACTTAAAAATCTTTATGTTCAAAGTAGACATGCGAGTAGTTCTTTAGATTGCATCACTGCTAATAAAATGAAAGCTACATATATTATTAGTTAAGCTTTAGCAAAAAAATGTCGCCCTTTTGAAGATGGAAATTTTTTTAAAGAACTATGCTTATCCATAATGCATTTATTTGGAGAAGTAGGGACAAAAATGAGGAATATTATAAATAGAAATACTAAATACTTGTCCGTGTGTTTTGATGAAAGTATGGACATATCCGATACTAGTCAAAGATTATTTGCTTAAGAGATTATTTGCTCTAAGAGGAGACCACAACACACTTTCTCACAGAAAGCTAATAGCGTTTCTAAAAGAAATATTTGCAGACTTTGGTGACGTGTTAATGTTTACGTAGATTAGATGGCTAAGTCGAGGAAAATGTTTAGAGCGTCTTTTCAATCTTAGATCGGAGTATTGTAGCAAAGATGCAGATATTTTAAATGTTTTAAAATGCCCTAATTTTCGCTACGACTTAGTAAACATACAGCTTTCACATAGAATAGAAACTCAATAAAGCATTTATTTGACAGTACTTTATTAAACAGCTAATCAAATATTTGTTTGTGCAAAATATTTTAATATATGACAGTAAGTACTCACTTTAAAAATAATCTAGATTCGGATTAGTCCACACTTTCATATAAGCACACGGATAATCCGCCCTTTTGTATCTCATTGTATATAAAGGGTCCGAAAATAATTTTTTTTTTGAAAATGCTATTTAAATAAAGTACTGAATATTTTCTTAAATTTCATTTTTTATTTGAAAGTACAATCTTTCCGGTTAATAATGGAAAATAATTTCATTCAAATGGCTGCCTCGGCTGGTCATGCCATAAGCACATTATCGATTGTGTGCAGCTGTATTTCACCAATGGCTTCACGAATATTATCCTTTAAAGCATCAATTGTCTCTGGCTTGTTGTCGTAACACTTATCTTTGAAGGCACCAAACAAATAATAGTCCAACGGTGTCAAATCGCAGCTCCGAAGTAGCCAAACGACATCAGCTGTGGCTGATAATGCGATCTTCAAAAACAGGGCGCAAAACATCGAGTGTAGCTTCGGCTGTGTGGCCCGTAGCGCCGTCCTCCTCTTCAATTTTTGTGAACAAGGATTCGTTCAACATGGCCCGATAACGATCGCCATTGACTGTAACGGCCACTTCTTGCTCATTTTGGAAGAAAAATGTCCCAATAATGCCTCTGGACCAAATACCGCACCAAACAGTGACTCGTCTTGGGTGTATCGGCTTTTCAATGTATGCGTGCGGGTTTTCTGTGCCCCAAACGCCACAATTTTGCTTGTTTACATACCCGCCAAGATCAAAATGAGCTTCATCTGAAAAGATGATTTTTTTTGGCAAAATCGGCATCTTCTG
This sequence comes from Wohlfahrtia magnifica, assembly GCA_023159175.1. Taxonomy (NCBI): domain Eukaryota; kingdom Metazoa; phylum Arthropoda; class Insecta; order Diptera; family Sarcophagidae; genus Wohlfahrtia; species Wohlfahrtia magnifica. Next base: position 1,735,083 of record JAKWBJ010000212.1, on the reverse strand, counting down.
TAAGTCGTTCAAGCGTACACACAACCATATTTGGAAGGATAAAACTAATTATCTGTCAAATCAGACGTGAGCTAAGTGTTACCATTCACGAAATGAGCACTAGTTGAAAAAAAACGTTAGATAGTGGACCCTTTACATACATATTTTTTGTTTGGCAGATGTACATATTATTTTAAAATTATTATTTAAGAATAAATCGTAAAACTTAATTTTTCTTTCAGTGTGGTTCTCTCATTTTAAGTGTGGCTCTCTTTTTGAGCGTCACTGTTTTAAATCTTTTCCATCTGTCGCACGCATTATCCCTCTCAATCATGGATTCCTTTATTTCAGTCAAAAACCGAGTTTTGAGGCTGGTTGATTATTCTAATTTTGAGAGGTACAACTAAACCGTGGTAAGGGTGAGACTTAAGAAATATTTAGTGTCCCTTCTAAAAAGGATATATCTTGTTGTAAAATACTGAACTATTTTATAGTATACAAAGTATATAAATTAAAAAATAAATGAAAATTAAATAATTAAATCAAAATATTTTGTATAATGAGTGATTAATTAAACAAAAAATTTCATTTTATCCATAAAGAAAAACGTTTTCTTAATATGGCAAATGTAAAGGTGACATGACACATAATGAAGACAGGCAATTCAATTTGCTTTTGCAATAAACTTTTTTATGTGCTAATGGAAAGAAAAAAATAATTGTCTCTTGAATAAAATTAAAAAAAAATTGTTAAATTTTCATTTTCTTTTTCTACTTCTCTTGGCTGTTATTTTGACGACATAACGCCGTCACTCTTAGACGAAAATTACCCGCATCTGACTGACTGCAAATTACATGACTCGCAACAAATTATATTTGTCACAACAAGTTGCCAAAAAAAAAAAAAAGTGGCAGACGAAGAAAAAGATTTTTAAGTTATAGGCATATGAGTTATTGGAAAATATATATTAAAAAAAAAAACTTGAAAAAGTGAAATGGGTTTTTGTCGTGGTTTCAAACGTTTAGGTTGATAGCAGTGGAAGTTCAACGTTCGCTTTCATTATACTTAAAGACTCAACATTACTTTTCCGTTTCTCATATTGTGTATTCATATATGCCTTATGATCAAGGAACAAGTTATACCATTAATATTTAGTCATAACAAAAATGTGTGTATTATTGCGAATACCTTTCGCAATTGGTCTCATATGTATTCTATCTCTATTGCAAATAACCTATCCTATTAACATTTTTAAACATCTAGTTTGAACTCCTATTTTGAACATCATATACCAAAGTTTCATTTCAAGGTTTCTGGTGAATGTGGATTTGACTTTAGAGCTTTACAAAATAAACAGTGAAACATGTACGAATATGTTGCCATTTTTGTGTAGGGCATCAAATATCCTAGCTTGACATTTCTTTCTTGATGTTAAGCTTATTTTATGGAAAGAAACATTTCGGGGAAAAAAATGTTAAAAGCAGCGTGCTTACATTGAAACATATTCATAAATTTGTGTTTTATATACACACTTTTCGTTTTCTAAAAAATGTCAAGCTTCAATACTGCAAAAACCAATGTTTTTTAGCAAAAAAAAAAAAAAAAAAAAAGATCTTTTGCAGTTGCTGTTTAGAGCAGACCTTTAAAGTAATCAACTCTTATTGCAGTAGCTAATGATGCAGTACAGCAAACGTTAAATGGTTACTAACATATGGCTACTTTCCAACATGAATCTACTAAATCAAAGACAGTGTCAACTAATGAGAACAATGAAACGGTTCAGAACAGTAGTGAGGTAACAACTTTAGAATACCGAGTAACTGAATGAAATAAAAGAGGTGATTGGTAAATTGAAAAATAAGAAGGCTGCAGGCGAATTTGGACTCCACTATGCAACAAGCAAAAATACCTTGGATAACTACAATATTTTTTTGATGCGCTATGGTCGCCTAACTACAAAAATCATCAGCATTTCAGATTTTATGGTTAATTTTTTTAGAATTTTTTTTTTTTTTTTTAAATGTAACATTTTTGAAAAGGCTGCTTCATACATCTTGTGATAATTTTGAAATGACTTATTCGATTTTTTTACGCCATATGTTAAAAAAATTCCAAATTATACTATTTAGCTTTAAGTCATTCTTATATCATTTTGTAATGTAACCATCATTCTATCCAATAATAACTGTAAGTTTCATCAAAAACACAAAAATAACTCAATTATTGAGCACAACGCATAATCGATCAAAGCTTAGTATGAATACTTCTAATGCAATAATCGAACAATTAGTGATAGTTTACATATCCTTAATAATGCAGAACTGTTAGTAAGCACCTAGGATTTAGTTTAATAAATTTAAGCATTCTTCCGACTCAATGGAGTTCTATACTTTTGATAATGTCATCTTAAGCTGAAGTAGAGCGTTAAACTTTTACTGATAAACTTTTCTAGCCAATTCCTTGTAAAGATGATCAGTTACATTAAGTTCTGAGCTCTGTGCAGCTCTTTGCATTACCTTTGCATTACCCAATGTTTGCTTTTGATCGTTGTCTTGGTAGAATCGTATATCGCTTGAGATACCCTTTTTCTCTGCACTTTGCTTCATATTTTCTCTTCGAATATTAAGATAAATTTGTACACTTTACCATAAAAAAACTATGAATTGTCGTAACTAGCCATTCAAGACTGTATCCGAAATTATCCTCCATTATGGTAGTAATTTGAGAGTCTCTCACTCAGGCTATTTTGCACAGTATTTTTAACTTGTTTTCTTTTCACTTATCTTTGTTTATTTTTCGCCTATGTGTGTGAGTACGTATCTGTTAAAACAAAATAGAAGAGTAACTTTTTGCCTTTCGATGATTTAAACGGTAAACAAAAATTATAATTACACACAGGCTACACACACAATGAAAAATTATACACAATATGTGTAATTACACCTAAAGTGGCAGCACTGTTATCCAAGGTCAGAAAATTTTTTTCCATTTATTGCATAGTGTTACAGGCGGAAATTCTACGGGTTGACATCCAAACACGAGCTGAACTTCTACCTCAGTATGAGAGGAAGAGAGACTAAAAATCAGGGTTCGAAAAAACTCTGGCTTAAAAAAAAACCGAACCCACCTGGTTTTATTGGGTTTTATAAATGCTTCCACATATCGTTTAATTCAACAACTATTTTTTTTGTTACATTGTTTTAGTATTTATACTGCAATTTTGCACTCTCTTGGTGGGATCAATGGGGCATTGTGTACTATGAGCTGCCAAAACTCGGTGATCGGAGCAGCAATTACTTTGTTTCCACCGTACATTACCAGAAAAACGATCGGAGTATAAAGACAGACATGATTTAGTTATTCTCTTGAACTAACATTGCAAAAATTATCAAACAATTGTTAGAAACGATCAATTGAAATGTCTTGTCGCACTCGCCGTATTTTTCGAACATTTTACTGAGTATTGGCTGTTTCGATGGATAAAACACCATTTAACATTTCACTTCTTTTGAAGAAATTAAAAATCGGCTTCACAGTTGGAATTTCTCAACTACGAGAAGCATTTCAAAGACAGGATTCGGAAATTGGCTCAGAAGTGGGCAAAAGTTTTAAGTGATTTGATAAATTGTGTAATTCATTATCTTTTTTGAGCTAGAAATAAACGGGACGAATTAATTTATACTTCCAATACATCAATCACACGATGCGTCAAAAAAGAACAAAGCTGAAATAGCTCGGAAGTGATATTACTTTTCTGATAGGCGTTATCGAGTAGAACAAGGATCTGCATTTGGAATTTTCAAAACACCTTCGAAATCTCGAGTTATGGTTAAAAAACAGGTTTTTCGGACCTTCATGCAATTATAAGCTAATAACTTAACTAAATCTTACCTGAATTTAAGTTTCGTTTCGGAAGAAGAGAAACAGACCTATTAAATGGCGTACGTGTCTTGTTCTACTCAATAGCGCCTATTTTTTTGTCGCATCTTGTTATACATATTGTTGCGAATAAACTATGAAAATCTTTAAACCACCGGTTTTTTTTTAATATAAAACCCAATAAAACCCTGCTAAAAATAACAAAAAGTGACAATTTTAAAGACTGTAAAAACTGTATAGGAATTACTCTGCGAAACATTTTATATAGAATACTGGGACTCAGGGGTGCAAGATGATTTTGATCAAAAATCGGAAAATTTAAAATATAAAGTCGCCACTATCGGCACTTTAATTTATAAAATAAACTTTAAAAATAAATAAACAAAATAAGCGTATCACAAACAAATGGCATTTTATTTTTAGTACAATTGTCACATCTGCTTATCTCAATATTCTAAAAGAAAATGCAAACCGCAAATTCTATCAAGATAAGGATTCCAAATAAACGTGTGGTGTTACAAAGCTTTTTGTGTTCGGTAACTGTTGTAAGCTTTAAGAAACATTCAAACGAAATCTATAACCTTTGTAGGTAAACATTTTTGGGAGGAATTGGCTAGCAAAGTCTATCAAGAAAAAAAATCTAAATTCTTTTCAGCTTAAAGTGACTTTGTTAGAAATATTGTACTCCATAGAGACAGAAGATGTCAGAATTTCTCAAAATCAATTCTGAGAAGCTTTATGACTGTTCTAGAAAAAATATGGTAATTGTTACTGATTGGCCAATTATGACATTTAAAGTATTAATACTTTGCTTTATGCAATCATGCGTTGAGTTAAAAAAATTAGTTACTTTTCTTTTTTCATGAAAACTAACAGTTATTAGTGGAAAAAACGCTATATTTCTCTTTATTCATAAATATTGTTACGAAAACAAAACCAACACTGTATTGTAGGATTTTGGTATATGTCAAGTTGGCAGCACTGCCACATCGACTATCTTTACGTTACATTTGAATTAGCGGATATGGAAATACAAGGGCGGATTAATATTGAAGCTACCTAAGTAGGAAAAAAAAACATTTTTTTTCAAAAACCATTCATTTCTCAACATAGTCTCCTTTTAGCTCAATACACTTAGTAAGACGATTTTCCAACTTTCTTATACCATCTGAATAATACGATTTTGGGAACTTCTCAAAATACGCATTAGTTTCGGTAATCACTTCTTCGTTTGAGATGAATCTTTTTCCTGCGTGGCATTTTTCAAGTTTGGAAACAGGAAAAAATCACTAGGGGCTAAATCTGGACTATAAGGTGGATGATCAACTAATTCCAAGTGGATTTCTCTTAGGCTTAGCATCGTATCTAATGCTGTGTGAACCGGTGCGTTGTCTTGAAGAAAGAGCACTTTTTTCGTGTTTAAATGTGGTAGTTTTTCCTTGATTGCATCAACCAATTGATCCAATAATGCGCGATAGTATTCTCCTGTGATTGTGGATCCATTTTCAAGATAATCGATGAACAATATTCCGTGTGCATCCCAAAATACATCCCATAGCCTTGCCAGCCGATTTCGCTGGCTTCGCCTTCTTCGGAGTACTTCCACCAGCTTCCACCCATTGCTTCGATTGATTTTTGGTTTCAGGTGTGTAGTGGTGGACCCAGGTTTCATCAACAGTTATTAATCTACGCCAAAAATCAGCAGGATTATGCTTTATCACGTCCAAACACCACTGTGAAGTGATCTGTCGAACTCGTTTTTGTTCAACACTGAGCAAACGCGGCACCCATCTTGCCGATAGCTTTTTCATATGCAAATAATCATGCAAAATGTTGAACACACGTTCATATGATATGTCTACCACTTTAGAAATCTCACGTATTTTGACCCGGTCATCATTCGCAACGATATCGGGGATTTTCTTGATATTTTCTTCAGTAACCACCTCTTTTGGCCTTCCTGTTGATGCTATTGTTGCAGTGCTTGTTCAGCCCCGTTTAAATTCAGCAATCCAATATTTTACCATATAATCTGACGGAGCAGATTCGCCGTAATGTTTATCAAGCTTTAATCACTACACGAAATACACTTTTTTCCATTTTCCAAGAAACACAAAAGTTGCTTACTTCAAACGACTACAACAAATAAACTAATCGATGAATTTGACTAAAATTTTAACAGCTGACGTTTGACAGATCGTAATTTCTAAGAAAGAAAAAGTTTTTATGTTTGTGCTACCATCTAGCGCTAGGTAGCTTCAATGTCAATCCGCCCTCGTAGAAGATGGTTGATATTTCCTAAACCTTCTAAAATGCAGGCAATTAGGTATATAAAGGGCTGCTTCACCTACATGTCAGTTAGTTAGCTTTTGGCTGTCTTAAGATAAAGACGTGTTAAAGCGGAAATAGATATGTTGTACAAGCGAATATTAGGCTGTTGTAAAAGTTGTTGTATAAAAGTTATTGTGTAGTAAATAAAAATATAACTGTAAAGCAACAAAATAAAGTGACTTAATTTTATTTTAATGCAATTTAAACGAGCTCAAACGTTTTAAAAAGGTTAAAATGTAACAATATACATGCATGTCTGAAGTATGAATAAGACCCCGAAATATCTACATATATATTGTATTCTTTACGTTTAGAGGACTTATCGACCAAAAAAAATCTTGTTCCATTATTTTTAGAGTCACTGTACTTAATTTGAAACAAATTAATTTTTTTTTTTTCTTATTAACAGTTGTCTCTCTTAGTGTTGCCTTTTATCATAAACTTTTTAGTAAGTCAAAGTTGCCGTGTGTTTAGTTATTATTGAAAAATCGACATTTTTGGAGCAAACGTCGGCAAATATGGCAGCCCTGCTTGGACGGCTTCAAAGCAAAGTAGACAACATATTGCGTGACGAACAAGCAGACTTCAGCCGATTAGAAACTGTGTAGATCAGGCCTACACTCTGTGCATAATCATAGAACAATCCACAGAATCGGCGTACACCCTTGTATCTACTGTTCGTCGATTTCAAAAGACATATGATCTCATCAGACGAATTGCTATTTGTAAAGCACTGAGGGCAAAAGGAGTACCTCAAAAAATAATTCGCTTAATTAGAGCGATGTACGAGGATGCAGAACTTTCAGTTCTTCACAACGGGAACATTAGTCAAGCATTTCACACCAATACCAGAATTAAAAAATGATGCCCTCTACCACTTCAGCTATTCACAACCGTGCTATATGATATAATGATAAAAGTCTCTTCAAAGAGAAGAGGAATAAGATGGGGTATCTCACGTCAACTCGCAGATTTGGAGTATGCCGTTAGCATTTGTCTACACAAGATTTCCAATATGCCGTCGAAACTGCAGGATCTATAAAGATTGGCTAGCAATGTTGGACTTAAGTTATACATATATCAAGAAAACCAAGGCCATGAGATTAAAAAATACAAGTTGAGTATATAGATAGCTTCTGCTAGGCAAAAGGCTCAACAAAGCGAGACCGGCATTCCGATGACTGTAGTCAGTATGGAGTTTACATATATGTTATCTAAGTGAACTAAGCAGTGAAATCTGGTTTGCATCGAATAACATCACGCAAAAACTCCAGGTATCCATCAACAAGTACCTCAAAATCATATGCAGAATATTCTGTTCTGACACTATAAGTAACACAGAATTGTAGAACATGACCAATGACGAACACATACTAAAGCATATAAGGAAAAAGAATGGTGGTGAATCGGTCATACCTACCAGAGTATCACTCGAGTGGAATCGTCAAGGTTCAAAATATCGTGGTCGACAAAAAAACACCTGCAGGCACATAATTACCCAGAAACTAAGACAGAACAATTTAACATGGGAAAATTGTAGAAGCCATATGCTCCCAAAAGGAGTAACGGGGAAAAATTTTGTAAAGACAAACTTGACAATGCACGGGTGTTGCTGAAATCAACGAATTGGGCTATTAATTGTAATCCTAACCAACATACACTCCAGGTTTAATATCTTGTGAATGCTTCAGATTTCAAACTTTTAATGAATTTCTATTTTAAGGGCTTCAGAATTCTTATTAGTACGAGGCAGGGTTGTCAGATCTTTTTTAATCTTTTTCGCCAAATTCGAATTAAAAAATCGTCAAAATCGCCAAATCATCTTTTTTTACATTTGGAAACAAAATTTGTATTTTTTTAATAATAAATAAAAAACCTTCGGGATAGTATTGTAATCGAGATGCTATTTTATAATCTTACTAATGTCATGTATCTATCAAATACTATAAACAAGACCAATAATGCCTTATAATGCTTACATATACGAGTACATGTACTAAGCAAACTATTGTGTTTAGTTTATCCTCTGCACATAAGATATAACAACAAATAAATCTGCCACGATATCACACGCGTACTAATGTAGTTAAAGGCAATTCATAAGAAACGTTCTAGTATTCGCTAAATCAAAGAAGTTTATGTCAATAGTAGAGCTTTTTAAAGTTTTGTAGTTAAGTAGCGGGTCCGCCATCTAACCTTTGTTTTCAACTAGTGCTTATTTCGTGAATGGTAACACTTAGCTCATGTCTGATTTGACAGATAATTAGTTTTATCCTTCCGCTGAACAAATATGGTTGTGATACGCTTGAACTTCGCTTCGCTAAGTGGGCCTGCGATCGACTTACAGAAGATGCCGATTTTGCCAAAAAAATCATCTTTTCGGATGAAGCTCATTTTGATCTTGGCGGGTATGTAAACAAGCAAAATTGTCGCATTTGGGGCACAGAAAACCCGCACGCATACATTGAAAAGTCGATATACCAAAGACGAATCACTGTTTGGTGCGGATTTTGGTTCAGAGGCATAATTGGGCCATTTTTCTTCGAAAATGAGCAAGGTGTGGCCGTTACAAACAATGGCGATCGTTAGCGGGCCATGTTGAACGAATTTTTGTTCACAAAAGTTGAAGAGGAGGATATTAGCAACATTTGGTTTCAACAAGACGGCGCTACGTGCCACACAGCCGAAGCTAAACTCGGTTTTTTGCGCCCTGTTTTTGAAGATCGCATTATCAGCCGCAGAGCTGATGTCGTTTCGCCACCTCGGAGCTGCGATTTGACACCGTTGGACTATTATTTGTGGGTGCCGTCAAAGATAAGTGTTACGCCAACAAGCCAGAGACAATTGACGTTTTAAAGGACAATATTCGTGAAGCCATTGGTGAAATACAGCTGCACACTATCGATAATGTGCTTAAAAATTGGACCGATCGTGTAGGCTACTGCATGGCCAGCCGAGGCAGCCATTTGAATGAAATTATTTTCCATTATTAACCGGAAGGATTGTACTTTCAAATAAAAAAAGAAATTTGAGAAAATATTCGGTAGTTTTTTTTATAGCATTTTCAAAAAAAAAAAAAAAAAAAAATATTTGGCGGACCCTGTATAAAAAGGGTGACGAACTTTGCCACAGTCAATAATAATAACACTAGGCGACAAAAACGAACGAATTGGAAATATCTGGGAAACAATACTACTTTACTTACTTTTCTGATAGGTGCTGTTGAGTAGGCATTGAACCTGTGTTTGAAATTTTCAAAACACTTTCCAAATCTTAAGATTCGAGTAAAAAATCAGTTCTTAGGAACTTTATGCACTTATAGGCTAATAACTTAGCTGAATATTAACCGATTTTTGTATTTAACCTTTTAATATGATACATATGTCGTTTAGGTAGCCTTTCCTTTGAGATGCGTTTTTGCATCTAAAAAACTCCAAGAATAAGTCCTTATTCTATTTGATAGTGCCTTTCAAAAAATTAGATTCACTTACTAGGCTTTTTTTTGTCACACTGTATAAACTAAGAAAGGAGAGAATTTATTTGCATTGTTTGTGAAGCCATACTAGCAGAGTTATAGACGTTTGGTTGTGATGTCTGTTTACGCACAATCTGAGGCGATGAGACGTTTTCTCGTTTTCCATAAAATATTTAAAATAACTTTGAAAACAATAAAAATGGCAAAAGCTTGGCAAATATAGTATTTCCGTTAATGTAAGATTATTACAAATATTTTAATATTACATTCCTTTCCAGTTCTGTATATAATCAGTATGGTCTAGCTGTCTGAAATAAATTGATGCTTAAGGACATTTTTCACTCCATTAAACGAACAGCACTTTTTTTAAGGATTTTTTTATTTTTAGTCTTCTTAGCATTATGCTACTCTACCTTTTTTTCATGTGCTTGTGTTGGCGGTGTTCTATCGGAAAATAAAAGAACAGGAATCGACTTGTGTGTTGAAAAGAGAGGGGGCAAAAAGGCAAAAGCACATATAAAATAACGATTTTTAAAAGAAAAAACTAGAAAAATAGAAAAAAATATATTTAAACTCTAAAAAAAGAGAAAAAAATGAAAAAAAGGGATTTAAAGCAACCACTCGAAGAAAGAAAAGAAGAAACATAAAATTCGTCTTTTAGTTTTCGATGTCTAGGATTAAGTAAAAGACGATTAATTTTGCCAACCATAATATTTTCGCCCCCTTTAGGCTTTGAAAAAAGATTAAAAAACGAAAGGATATGTGACATGAAATTCTTTCTTACTATGCTCACTTTCACACACACACACACACACATATATATATATACACTCTTTCTCTCTCTGCCATTTTTGTAGTTTGTAAACGTGAAGGTAAATTGCAATTTAGTGCTCGAAATTGAATATGAAACATACGGTAGACACCAGCTCCCTACACACATGCCTCCCAGCAAAGACAAATTCTCGTTTAAAGTTATTTTCAGGGTTCAAAACAAAAAGTTACAAATTATTACCACCATCGTAACGTCTCAGAAAGCTCCTGGAATGTTTTTATGTGTCTACGGTGTTTTTTTCTTGTTTTTCTTTATGTGAAAAAGTAAATTTCTTTTGGCAAATTTCGTCTATTTCATAAAGAATTTTTTTCTGCCTGATTGCCTTTTTGAAATGCTGGCACGAAAATATTATCTCTGCCATTAACTTTTAGCCAGAACCGCCATAAATTCCTTTTTATTCCTTTTTTTATTTTTTGATAATTAATTGTGATTGATATGATACTGCGAACTTCATGCCATGCAACAAGAAGGAAACCATTTGGGTAACTTAATAGGAGCGAGTTTAATTTCATCTATTTTTTATTCCCTCTCTTTGGCTTCTTGTTCTATTCTTGTTAAATAATGAACACTTGTCGCTCATTAACAAGTGGTATCTTCCTTTTTCTTTTTTGACTTCCCTATTACATGTAAAGGTTTGTTGCGGTTTTATTAATGTGTTTAAAAGCCATTAACACCCTTATATATAGAGGGATACACCATAAACTGACATGTTAATTAATAACAGTAGCATGTGGTACACAGTTAATATCGTTCTGAAGACTGGAAACAACTGCTGTTATTAGTTGAGTAATAAAGATTCAATTTGCAATACCTTTACAGTGAAAACGTTTTAAGAATTTAAATCAATTAATTCGAAATTAGGATATCGTCTCTAAAACTTAAAAGTTCTTAACATTTTTTTTTTATATTTACTCTCAAGGATTTTTTTTAAGAAATAATCGAACAACTGTATGTAAGATTTAAAAATTCGAAAAGATTTCAAGATCAGTAGCCTGGCTAAGAATGTTGTTCCAAGCACATCGATCAGATGCGCTTTTTCTCCAGTCTTGAACACCAGCTTTAGAAAGGTCTTCTTCTGCTTCGTCTTACCACCAGAGTTTTAGTTTTCCCATTCTGCACCTTTCCTCGGGAACAGATTCAATTCCTTGCTGGAGCATTTTCATTCATGCGTATTACATGACCTAACCAGCGTAATCGTTGTATTTTTTTTTGTATGGCTCGAACAGTTCGTGAATCACTCGATCACGACACTATGCGTTGACGTAAAGAGGATCATATATTTTACGAAGAATTTTTCGCACAAACACTTCAAGCAGAGCTTTGTCCACTCGAATAAGTACCCACGCTTCAGCACCATATAAAAGCACGGGTAGAATCGCTTATACTACAGTGTAATTGTCGTCAAACGAGAGATTTTTCGCTTCAAAACTGCTTGCTGAGCACAAAATAGCATCTATTCGCAAAAATGGTTTTCCGTTTTACCTTCAAACTGATGTTGTTAGTTGTACTTATGGCGGTCCGGAGATAGACAAACTCATTTACTACATTAAAGTTATAGCCACCAACTTCGTCAATTCTTTGTCTGTTGGTACCATAAACTTTGTCTTATTCTCATTTACTGCCGACTTTCTTTCAATGCTACATAGAAAATAAAGCAGTTATCTCTCGTGCCTTACGCTCAATGATATTGATATCATCGACATATGCCTGGTGGTAGAACTAAGAAGCATTTTCTCATCATATAAATATAGCAATATGTTCTCACCTGGTAAACCTGTAATCATCCTACAATTACCTGTGTGAAGTTGTCCACCATTTCTTTTATATTTAACTATGTGGCAGAAATGTATAAATATCTGCTCGAAATCGAATGTAAAAAAGGCAAAAAAATAAAAAATATCTTTGATGCCGTTTATCTGATAATGACGGCAGGTTCAGACCAATAGCAGATAGATAAGGCAGCATCTCAACTCAAGAATTGGGATTTGTAGTATTTCACTTTCCCATAATTTTTTCCGACTAACCGTTTAAGTTCAGCATGCCACCTCATGCTTTTATAAGTAGACAAGTCATTCTCGATCAGAAATTTAGACAAGTAATGGAATAGGGTCGTAGTTCAATTGCGAATACATGTCATTAGCACTTGTTATGTGCTCTTCACTTTCCTATAACTTTAATAGCTTTGTGATTGCTCTCCAATGCAAACAGAGAGGGCTATCCTTGTTATAATGGGTAATCTACGTTGATTCATTTTTAAAACTTTGCTAATATAGCAGAGATGAGTTTTTAATGTTGCAGTGAATAAAGAATCCATACCAGTTTCAAGATCAAGCATGTAGTTTGGATTATTATGCTATGTTCGCACGACACCGTTTTTTCGTCATTCACTCCCTCATTCATAAAACAAACCCCTATTGTGAGCATAATTACATAAATTCCCATACAATTCTTCTCAAATTGTAAGTAATTCTATTTCTATTACCCTGTGTATTACTTCAATATCAGTGTCATATCTAATTTTTATAAAAAAAAGTTTGGCATACTTATTAGCTCTTAATCAAAATGTAATTTTAATTGTAATTGTAATTTATTTAATGATACTTCATATTTTCCTTAACAATAGAATTCACGAACTTAAAGAAACTGAAACACTTAAAACTATAACGTATTATTTTAATTACATTAAATGTGTGGTAAAGCTACTTGCTATTAAATAAGAAAAATATGAAAAGTATTTTAATAGATAATAACAAATTAAAAGTGAAAACAGTGCTTGCTCCCGCCACTTCACATAAAGTGCTTAATCAGAATGTTTTAATTACAGATTTTAGATTGTAAATTTATTAAATTGATTGGAAACCTCTGCGTTTCTTACTTCGCTAAAATAAATAAGCAAAAGCTGCAAGAACATCTATACATGATGTTTACAAATAGCCAGAATCGACAACAACAAGCATTATTAGTAGAGTTTAAGTAAAGTTAACTCAGCGAATGTATTACAGGTGTGAAGAGAGTTTACAAGGAGGAAATTCGTGAAGCTAGTAGTGAAGTAAAAACCAGTTTAGTTTGAGATAACTCAGCAAAAAGAGTTAAGTGTGGATAATCTCTGGTCGAGTAATTGTTGTTTACAAAGTTGTAAATAGACAGAGTAATTAAGAATAAAAATAGTTATTGCCTGTAAAAAGATTACAAGCAGTGGTGTACATAACTGTGTTGAATAAAGGATTTTTAATTAAAACCAAACACAGAATTTAAATTATTTCAACTACAATCTACGAACTCATAAAAACACGTTTTTAAAAAGGTAAAAACGTAACAGTATGCTGTCAAGTACAAAAAATAAAATAAACGAAATAAGGACAATAGACTGCAAGAACAGTTATGTGTGCTGTTTACAAATAACCAAATCTACAACAACAAACATTAACAGAGTTAAAGTAAATAAAAATAACACGGCAACAACGATAATTAAGCAGCAAAGAAAACAAGTAACAGACAATAAACAAGCAACAACAAATGCTAAGAGCTGAAAGAAGTAGACGCATGGCTACAAAAGAACTGAAAAGAAATTAAAAAAAGTAATGGAATCTACCTGAAATATCAAGAGGTTCGAGAGATTTCGATGTATTGTTTACTCAGCCATATAAAAAGCACATCGATGCGAACAACGATCAGTTTAAGTAAAGTTAACTCAGCGAATGTTTTATTGGTGTGAAGAGAGTTTATAAAAAGTAAACAATGAAGCTAGTAGTGAAGTAAAAAAAACAGTTTACTTGGAGCTAACTCAGTAAAGACAGCTAAGCGTGGATAAGGTTGAAAAGGTTGTGATCGAACGTAAGTTATAACTAAAATCGGGTTGGAAAATCTCTAGGAAGAAAGGTCTGTCGAGTAATTGCTTTCAAAGTTGGACACAGACAGACTAATTAATAATAAAAATTATTATTGCCTGTAAAAAGATTACAAGCAGTGGGGCACATAACTGTGTTGAATAAAGGATTTTTAATTAAAACCAAACACAAAATTTATTTTATTTTAACTACAATCAATAAGGGAACGAAGTAATTCTAAGTCTCGTGCGAACATAGCATAATTCTATTTCTATTACCCTGTGTATTACTTCAAAATCAGTGTCACCTCTAATTTTTATTAAAAAAAAGTTTGGCATACTTATTAGCTCTTAATCAAAATGTAATTTTAATTGTAATTGTAATTTATTTAATGAGACTTCATATTTTCCATAACAATAGAATTCACAAACTTAAAGAAACTGAAACACTTAAAACTGTAACGTATTATTTTAATTACATTAAATGTGTGGTAAAGCTACTTGCTATTAATTAAGGGAAATATGAAAAGTATTGTAATAGATATTAACAAATTAAAAGTGAAAACAGTGTTTGCTCCCGCCACTTCACATAAAGTGCTTAATCAGAATGTTTTAATTACAGATTTTAGATTGTAAATTTATTAAAATAAGCGAAATAAAGACAACAAACAAAATAAGAGAACGAAGTAATTCTAAGTCTCGTGCGAACATAGCATAATTCTGTTTCTATTTCCCTGTGTATTACTTCAAAATCAGTGTCATCCCTGATTTTTACAAAATTTAGATCAAAAGAGTTTGGCACACTTTTACGCTTTTAATTTAAATGTTTTTATTATAGATTTAACATTGCAAATTTATTAAATGAACCTCCTTAAAGTATGCTGTCAAATACAAAAAATAAAAACAAATAAAATAACCGAAACAAAGCCAACAAACAAAACAATGGTCGCTCGCTGCATTGACTTCATATGTCAGCAGTTAAAAGGTGCCGTGCGATAGGTAGAATCCTTATAAGTAATACAAAAAGAGAACGAAGTAATCTGAAGTCTCGTGTGAACATAGCATTAGATGGAAGATATAGCATTTTCTTAATGAAGAAACGAAACAATTTTTCAACCATCTCATATTTTTCAAAACCCAGATTTGAGCTGCATAAAACATTATGCATCTACTCGTAGATGCAGCATGAAATATTATAAGTTTGCTTCTTTTTGATAAATGGGGATGGTTTATGTACTTAGACCACGTTGAGTTGATTGCCAACTTAGAAGTTGCCAGTTTGTTTCTCAGATAATTGTTAAAAGACGAGTTAAAACTGATATCAACGCCATAAACTAAACCATTATAATGCCATTTTAATTATATAGAGCTTCTTGCAACAGATCCAAATATCATTATCTTAGATTTATTTTAGATTCACAGTTAGACTCCATGTAGAACGGTAATTATATAAAGCATATATCATACTTTGTAGAACAATAGGAGAGTCCAATAACATGACTATATCATCTGCATAAAGAAGTATTTTAATATTTGTTTTAGCAACATATACACCAGCAGGTAATTCGTCAGGTAAGTCGTTTAAATATAATGAGAATAGAAGTGGGCTTAGTATACAGCCTTGTTTTACATCAACATCAAAATCAAAATAGTCAGAATAGAAAGAACCGTCCCACACACGGCATTCTGTTTTCCAAAAAAAAAAAAAAAAAAATTACTTTGTTCGTTCGTGATAGCGCCCAGTTGGTAGTCTTGAAACGTATGTGGCCTAGAGTTTCTTCCAGGCATACAGAAAAATACTGCAAAAATTTCCAGAAAATCGGATTAGCCGTTCTGCTATCTACAGACTTCAAACAAGTACTCAAGTACACAAATGCAAATTAATTTTTGTATCCGGGTGTTTTTTTTACAGTTACAGAAATTTAAATTATAATAAAACAAAGAAATATATTTTTAGTTTAATGAAACAAGCTTTGTTGGTTAAATGTTGGAAAATTTTATGGCATTAATGTTTAAATATGATTTCAGCCATATGGCCGCCACGGCTAGCGCATACAAGGAGCAATTGAAACACCAATGTTCTCAAACTTTTCGCAGCATATGCTGCCGTATTTCGCCCATAGCTCTCTGAATGTTGACTTTCAGATGTTCAATTTACTCTGACTTATCAACGTAGACAAGTGACTTTACATAACACCAATGAAAATAATCCAATGGGGTTAAATCACATGTTAATTAATTGGACCATTACGTGAAATTACTCTTTCACCAAAAGTTTCTTTGAGTAAATCAATTGTAGTGCGCGTTCTGTCCTATTGGAATCACATGTCAATAAGATTAGGGCCCACTAATTGACGTACGAAAAAAATTCCAATCATGTTGCTACACCGTTCAACATTGACAGTAACAATCTGACCATCATCATTTTTGACGACATATTTACCAATTACCCGCCAGGCCATAAGGCGCACCAAGCAGTAATTTTTTGTAGATGTAATGATGCTTTGACAAAACCTTGTGGATTATTCTCACTCCAAATGCGACTATTCTGTTCATTACATACCGATTCAAACAAAAATATGAAGCCTATGAGAATAAAATTTTGAATAAAAATAACTTTTTTCTCCGTCATTCCTCTAAGGAGCATATTGGCTTAACACAAGGCATCCATTGCCTTGTTTTAGTTTCAGTAATCAAGTTGATTTGCAAGCTAAGTACATAGATGATTAATCTACTATAGCTCGCCTCCATATGATTTTGTGTAGTGGTGAAGATCCTTGTTAAGTAGTGGCATTGTAGTTTTTTCCCAGTAGGTGGCGTTTTTTCCTGATTATCCATCTGATGTTCGTCATCATCGCCAGAGGTAAGCTGGCTTTAGATAAATTTGTTTGGAAGGAAGTTGAAGTCTATTTATTAAACACTCAAAACAGCAATAAAATTTTCTTGTAATGTTTCGCCTCCATATGATTTTGTGTAGTGGTGAAGATCCTTGTTAAGTAGTGGCATTGTAATTTTTTCCCAGTAGGTGGCGTTTTTTCCTGATTATCCATCTGATGTTCGTCATCATCGCCAGAGGTAAGCTGGCTTTAGATAAATTTGTTTGGAAGGAAGTTGAAGTCTATTTATTAAACACTCAAAACAGCAATAAAATTTTCTTGTAATGTTTCGAACCTGGGCCGCTTTTGTTGTATGCCTACGCTCTAACAACTACACCATGCCGCCATACGAATGGAAATTCAATATCAATATCAATTTATACTTTAACCCATTTGTCGAATTGACGGCGGTGTAAGTCTCTCCATAATAAGATGCCAAATCAAATCAAACAAAAAGCAGCTATTAGTTGTTAAATTGTTTGTTAAATAATGCAGCGTTGCCCACTCAAAGTTATGAACATCTGAAAAAAACTGAAAAATAATATTTAAAAATTTCTTTGCATCTACTCAAAATAAAGCGGAAATAGCAAGCGAGAACCATATGATACCGCAAAATTTGCGGTATTATAAATCCAAAACAACGTAACAAGTTACAAAAGAAAATCTTTATTTGATGTAAAGCATTTGTAGCCTACAAAAAATATAAAGTTTCTGCTTTTCTGAGATTGAGATGACAAAAAAAGGTAAAAATTTCAATTTTTCGATAAAGCATGTTAGTGAGTGTACGTACTTAATAATACTGATATGTTTTAACCTTTGAAAAACGTTGAGTCCTTTCAAATCGTATTAAAAAAAATACATAACCCGAATTTAATGTTTTACTTTATACAGTCCTTTTTATTTCCACTCTTTAATTTTATGCAGTAACTTATTTAACTTCTACTTTTTATAAATTACTCAACGCTTCTATTAACGTCTTAGCACGACTTTACTCTTTGAATGTTAAATTATGACTATCTGACCAAGCACAATGCGCCGCGTGTCATAGTAAATTCATATTAATTTAGAATTCTAGCAAAATCTATAGCTTTCTAAAACCTTCTATGCAGCTACGTTAATTCAAATGTAAAGTTTGATACCCAAAATTAAATTGGCAACACCGTTCAATACGTAACTAGTAACACTTTTAATAACACAAATATATATGGCATTGACAAGGTGATCGTAGCCTTGACAAAAACCAATAAAATAAATTCCATAATAAAGTCTGTAGCTTTAAATGTACAAATGTTCGTGTATCATTTTTTAGATATTTTTATTTTGGTGACAATCTTTCATCTTTCATTTCATCTTTTTTTCTCATCCCCTCGCATGATTTTTACTGGAGTTGTGGTTCTGAAGAGGAGGAAGAGAATGTCTTTCACCTCATGTGTTAGTGTTTAGCGCTTGCTATCAGGCGACTAAAGTTTTAGCATCCTATTTCTTGTGATCTTTGATGGCGGTTCACCGCCATTTCGAGATTTATTTTGGAGTCAAAATGCTTTCCTATAGAGACTGTTTGATCGCAGGATTAGTTATTAGTTTCTATGCTTGTAGTATCACAAAGGGACAAATCTCTGATCTAAGTGGTACTTCTTCTCTACCTACCCAATCTAACTTTTTCGCGAAAGAAAAACGTGTCCAAAAATAATTTCACTTGTACTTTAGGTAACCCACAGTTGTAACAACGTATTGAAAAATGTATTTCATTTCCTTGATCAGAGATCGAAAGATATAAAAATACAGCTTTGCAACCAAATATATGACAAAAAAAGTTCTTGGTTATAATCGGGTTAAATTTCGCAATGAAAGTTAATTTTTAGCAGCCACATTCATTACAAGATTTACCAGTTTACTTGCTTACATTCGCATTGAAGCAAACCTTTTCAGTAAACGTTAAATTTAAAAATGAAAATTAATTTTTAATTTTTTTTTTTGTTTTTGCCTTGAATTCTACTTAAAGGCTCAAAAAAAAAAATTGGGTTACCAGCCAAAGACTTTAAATAAAAAGCCTTCTAAAAGAAATAAATTCAAGTGAATTGGTAGAAAGAGAAACCAAAACCAAAAAAAGAAAGAAAACGAAAGTTAAACTTTTAAAGAGAAGACTGAATGAATATTTGTTTTGTACTGTTTTGCAGTTTTATTTGGCCTGTTTTTTAAAATATTTTTTTATCCTTTATACAGTGCCTTCGCGAACTGTGTTGTGTTAGTGTTAGTGTTGGTGGCAGCTTTTTAATTTATGACAAACATTTCCGTTTCCGTCGTTTTACCACCAACCATTTTCCGTTTGCGATATTTTATTGTATTTTCTATGTGTGTAGTCATTAAATGAAAGTGTTTTTTATTTCTTCTCTTTTGTTTTATTTCTTCCCTTCATTGTTGTTGCTGTTGTTGTTCGTGTTGCACTAGTAGTAGTTGTTGTTAATGTTATTTATTTTTAAGGATCTTTTTATATATTTTAATTGAAAATGTAACCACTTGCTAGACCGATGGGCAGAAAAATATTTATTTTTTTCTTAATTTTTCCTTAAATGCACCAAAAAAGAAAAATATATAAACATCAAGCATTACTAAAGTTGAATAAGTGCGTAAACGACTATTTTTATTTATATAATTTGTTAATTAAATGTGGCACCGAAGTGATAAATGTTATGAATTCTTTTTGAAAATTTCAGTTTCAATTGTTACGATAGCTACTACGACGACTCCAACGCAAATGATTTTTTTTTTTATTTTTTTTGTTCTTTAAATATCCGTTTCCTACACTTTTTTTGTTTTAGCCAACACACTTTACCATGGAAATTGCCTTTGTTATTTTTAAGTGTTTTTTATATCTGCTTTATTGTTAAAGTCGAAAGAAAATTAATTAATTAGTTTTTATTGTTTTTTTTTTTTTGACAAAAGTCACTTTATAAAATAAATAAAACAATTAGAAGGAAACAAATAAACACAATTATTTATTTTTTCATTTCATTAATATATTTGTACAGTGAGCGAAAATTGTTTGACCGCATACTAAAAACCAACTTTTTTCAATTCTCTTAAAAGATTAAATATATATAAAGGGTGTTTTTTATAGAAGTATAGAACTTTAAGTTACAATAAAACAACGATGGATTATTCGATTGACATGAATTTTATTTATCCGAAAGATAATCTTGGGGCATTACATTTTAAATATGATTTCTGGCATATGACCGCCACGGCTGGCGCGGATGTAGCCCAATCTGGACGTCCAATTTTCGATGACTTTTTCCAACATTTGTGGCCGTATATCGGCAATAACATGGCGTATGATGTCTTCCAAATGGCTAAGCGTTTGTGGCTTTACCGCATAGACCAATGACTTTACATAGCCACACAGAAAGTAGTCTAGCGGTGTTAAATCACAAGATCTTGGAGGCCAATTCACAGGTCCAAAACGTGACATTAGGCGGTCACCAAACGTGTCTTTCAATAAATCTATTGTGGCACGAGCTGTGTGACATATTGCGCCGTCTTGTTGAAACCACGTCTCCTGGACATCATGGTTATTCAATTCAGGAATGAAAAAGTTAGTATTCATGGCTCTATACCGAGCACCATTGACTGTAACGTTCTAGCCACCATAGTTTTTGAAAAAGTGCGGACCAATCATTCCACCAGCCCATAAACGCACCAAACAGTCAGTTTTTTGGATATAACGGTGTTTCCACTTACACTTGAGGATTACCTTGACTCCAAATGCGACAGTTTTGTTCGTTGACGTAGCCATTCAACCAGAAGTGCGCTTCATCGCTAAACAAAATTCGCTTATGAAAATCGGGTACAACACTAATCTCGTTTTGGGCCCATTCGACGAATCTACGCCTTACTTGATGATCGTTTGGCTTCAATTCTTGCACGAGTTGGATTTTGTAAGCACGCAAACCAAGAAAGTGGATGGACACAGATCCAATTGCTGTGTTCGATGGTGGATGGACTCATTCGAGTCTTCCTCAATGCTACGCTCTACAGCAACAATAGCTTCTTCTGTACGCACCGTACAGCATCTCTGGGAATGCGAGTTATCAATAAGAGTAAACGTGGTGCGAAAACTTTTCATGGTTAATCGAATTAACTGCTCTGATGGACAATTTTTCAGACGATAAAATGGACGTAGTGCGCACAGGACCATTATTTCCGAAATAAAATTGCACTTTTTGCAAACTTTGTTCAGACGTGGGTATTCATGATGAATTGCCAAACCAAACTAAAAATAAATCACTTGACACCTGTTAAATCGGTCGCCATCTTAAAAAGTAACGCCAACTTAAAGTTCTATACTTCTATAAAAAAACCTCTCTCTCTCTCTATATATATATATGTAGTATGCATATATATAGCTGTCGGACGGCTACATAAATGTCTGAGAATATTACTTATTGTTATAAAATTAATATTTTGTGTGCAGACCCCTGCTTTTTATAACCATTTGAAGTCTCCTGGGAATTTATTCGACCAATCTTTAGCAGTAACCCGCTGGTTTTTTTTTCCATTCTTCTAGTAAAACCCTTCTTAGCTCAGATTTGCTGAATGTCGACTAATGTAGAACTTTTTATTGAGCTAATCCCACAATTCCATGACGTGTGGCACATTATATAGCAGCCGTGACCCCACTTTGGTTTGGGGTCGTTATCTTGGTAAAAGTACAAACCATTATTCAGAGCAAGCTTATCCACACTTTATAACAACTTTTCTTTTAAAACGTTTAAATAAACATTTTAATCCATGATAGTGTCAATAAAATGCAAAGATCCTAGCCCTGATGCAGAAAATGAGCCCCAGACAAGCACTAAGCCACTCCCATGCTTTACTGTCAGTTTCAATTTATTCCATTCTATTGGTTTGCTATCCGACCCAAATACGTTAAATTTTCTTTCGTCGGTGAGCACACAGTTGTGTGAAATATAATAGTAGCACTGCATTAAAAATATTTTACTTAAGTAAAAACAGGAATTTTGATTCAAGGTAAGAAAAGACTGTTGTTACAATTTAAAAAATAAAAAACTTCAAAACAAATATTAATTCTTCAAAGGAAAAAATCATAAATTTGTTTAAAAACGCAAAATATTTGGTGTGCAGAAAAGTAGTAGTAGCACTACGAAATGTATCTGCACAAATTTGTTGTCAGAAGTGATAAATTTTTTTACCCCATTATGCTATTTATACCTTAATATTTAGTTGAAAATCCCTTATTGGCTATTACAGCTGCACAACTTCGAGGCATTGAGTCAACTAATAATCTGCACCTCTCAATAGGAATATTTTCCCAAGCCGACTTCACAGACGCCCCCAATTGCTCTACATTTCCCGGTTTATCTCTAAGAACACCTTTTTTGACATCGCCCCAAAGATGTTCAATAGGGTTTAGGTATGAGGACTGAGCTGGTCATTCTAACACCTCAATTTTATTACGGCAAACCACTTTTTTGCCATTTTACTGGTGTGTTTGGGATCGTTATCCTGTTGGAATACCCATTTATTATATTCGGCGTAAGGCAGCATGACTGTTTTTAAAATTTCCACATACATAGAGGGATCCAATTTGCCCTTTATCCAAAATATGTGTCTTGTACCAGAAAAACAACCCTAAACATTAATTTTTGCACCACCATGCTTCACGATCTTATTACAGATTTGGGATTGTATTCCTTGTTCTCTCGTCTTCTGACATATTTTCTGGTGCCAGGATTATCAAAAAGGAAAACTTTGGATTCATCAGTCTACAAAATATTGCGCCATTTAGACTGAGGCCAATCAACGTGAAGTCTTGCGAACACGTCTTGAATGGTACTTTCCTTGGACTTCTACCAAATAAATTACCTTTTATAAGATGTCGGCGAATAGTTGAGGTATGAAGATCAAGCTCCAAGTCCTGCTTTATCTTTGTTGAAGTAACAAATGATTCCGGTGTTACCATGCGGTGTACTCTTCTCGAGATGTTGCGAGATATTTTTGACTTGCGCCCGTGTGTCTGGCATCTGTTCAAATTTTTTGCCATTCGCATTAACTGTGCGAGAACATCTTACAATATTTTGATTGCACCTGTAAGTTTTTCCTACTGAAATAAGTTTTTTTTATAAATTCTCTGGTAGCTGGAGAGAAATGTTTTCTACGACCCATTTTTTATTATATTTATTTTTATATATATTTTTTATATATATTTAATGATTAATGGTTGAATAAATTGACAGCACACGCTTGCTACTATTAATTTGCACAGAAAAAACTCAATCAGTTTACAAAAATAACTGTAACATTTAAAAATGCTAAGAAAGAGACAAATATATTTCGGATTATTATGATTCAGGTTTGGGGTTAACAAATGTATAAATAATACTTGATTTCTTTGCATAAGGAAAATGCAATAAGGAAAAGTCAAGTTGATGTGGCAGCGCTACACGCTTCACACAGCTGTAATATTTCTCCAAAAAGATAAATCCTTATTTTAGTACTCTTTTGCAAATGTAAGTCGTTTGGTTTGATTGCGCTTACTAATGGAGAGGTTTTTATCTAGCTCTTTGACCACTAAGACCAACTCTGTAAAGCAAGTTTCTTATTGTTGATGGGCTTGCTTTCTTACCAATAACAATTTCAGCAACAGCAGCAAGTTTTGAAATACTTAGGAAGGGATTTGCTTTTATTCTTCTGGCAAAAAAAAGTTCTTCTGCCTCAGAAAATATTTTCTTGTAGGCATGTTTTGGTTTATTTTGCACTGTTTTAGTGACTTTGAAATATTTTATTATGTCGTGCACAGTTGAATGACTTCTGCCAACAATTTTTCAAAATTAAGCAAACACTTTTTCCTCTTTTTGCATGCTCAATGATAAGCTTCATTACTTTGATACTAGTTTGTCCCCATTGTCTAGCCATCTTCCTGATTTTAGCTCTGTTTATTCTGTGTAATTTCCGAAAACTGCACTAAAGAATTTTCCCCTAAATATTTATATTATATCAGCGAAGTTGGCCGCATTGAAATAACAGAGTTGCAGTTATTAAAAGCTACTGTCCGATTTTGCCTTGTGCGAGTCATTTTGATCTTTAAAGCGTTTTCAACTTCAATTTTAAGTGTAATTATTGAATTTCTGAGTTAGTTTTTCCTTTCGTAAGTGGAAGATGTACACAAATAAAAAAATAACTACATTTTTTTTTTAATTAAATTAAATGTATGATTTTTACGTGATCGAAAATATTTTGGTATAGTGTCCGAGTTTGGGTTGGAGCCACTGTATGTATAGCAACAAAAACTTCATCAAAAAGGATACTTTAATAAAAACGAAGTAATGATTAAGAAGGTAATAACCCCTATTCTGTGCTTCGATTACGACTCCACATTCAGTTACATTACGATCCAAAAATTGTTTAAAAAAAAAAGAAAATAATGAATCGAAGGAAAAAGACGAAAACAATAATGTTCTCAAAAGCATAGGAGCATATGAAATGGAATTAGAAAAATAAGCCAATTGTAATAAAAACTCAAAATGTAGTGCATACGCAAAGGGGTTCAATAAGAAAACACTCACTTTTTGTTTGTATTCTTAGTGCAAATGGACAAGCGTATTCTTATACAATTTCTTACATTTTGAATATTTTAATTTTTTATCTAATAAAAATAAGTAATATAATAAAAAATAATAGCCAAATAATACATTTTTAATTTAAAAAAAAAAAATTGAAAGATTCTCCGCCACAACTTTTACAACTTAAAAAAACGTAGCGATCGTAATGCGGAATACATGCCATCGAAAGAAACTGAACGAAATCGAAACTCAGAATACTAAATTTGTCAAACAGAGAAATTTCGATTCCAATCGATGTGCAGAATAGGGGTGAATGTATTTTAATTTTACACAAACTTCCACTGGGCTTCACAGTGGACAAAAAATTTTGTTCTGAAAGTTCTCTCTATTTGGTTCTCCATATTTCTACGAGTTTTTTCTGACCAAACATATCAAATTTACTTTCGTCGCTAGATAGGCATCACCTTTAGTTTTTATTTTTTATCTAATCAAAGTGTAGCTTCTAAATGACTGGTATAAAAGACTTTTTATGTGAAATCTAGCTTAGAATCATTTGCATGTTGTACTGTCTCTAAAGCTAGCATCCGATGAAGTTTCTTTTGATATTTTAGCATAACCTTTTGATGGATTTTTCTTTACCTCAAGCGCCATGGACGGTATTTAAGCATTACTTCAAATTTTCGGCCGAGAAAATTTATAGTTGAACGAAATTTTTTGAATTTATTCCTTTTAAACGGTTATCTTAAATCTTTTTCAAAGCTATTATTGCAAAATTTGCGAATTGTGTTTGCTTTACGATAAGTTCTTTCACTTTTGCCTTTTTCAGCTTAAGATAACAAGGTGTGTATTTGCTCAATTCATTCAAACTATAAAATGTTACGAATGGTCACCTTGTTAAAAAAAATTTTACGTTGAATAATAAGCCGGTTCTTCTTTTAGAGGTAACCGATAAGGTCAGTGATTTTATTAATAAGGCGACCATATGTAACATTTTATAGCTTGGATGAATTGAGCAAATACACACCTTGTTATCTTATCAAATACACACCTTATTATCAAAATGATAAGGTCATCCGAATATTAATATTTAATAATAACAAATAATAAAAACACAAGTTTACAAAAAATATATTTTTTTGTACGCGAAATGAAACATATATTTTTAGGAAAGGCTATTAGTGGTAGTTAATTACTAATTTTTGTTTGTTCACCTATACGTCAAATTTTTTAATTTTCACCTATATACTGTAGTATAGTATTACTTAAGTAGTTAATATCTAGTAAATTCAAATCGAATCGAGTTCTTGATACACAGAATACCTAAAATTAGTTATTTAATGATTTCAGAGATGTATTTTTTGCTGATAAATCAATTGTATTTCACCTAAGCAAAATATACTTAGCAGCTTGAAAAATACTTTAATCAATATAAATTGACAATAATACTTAGGGCCATTATTACAACTAAAGGGTAACTTTAGCTAAAGTGAACCTTAAAGTCGCCTTTAACTTTTTTCGTTATTGAGGTTAACTTTTTTAAAAATATGGCAGCGCCGGAGCAATATCGATAACTTTTGGCAAATTAAACAAGTTTTTTAAAAACGCAATGGCAACGATGTGATTTCTTTTTTGTTATGTTTGTTAGTTCATTTTGTTTATAAAACTTGTGTGTGTGATTTTATTATTTTTTTATTTTTGTTGTTTTTGTGATCTGTTTTGCATTTTGATTTGAAATAATATTAATATATGAGTGTTAATTTGCATTTTTATATTTGAAGTTGCCATATTGAAAATAGTCTATATATCTACGTCTACATCTATATATATAAAAGAGGACTATAAAATTCGTTGTGTATATTTATTTATCTATATCTTCCAAATGGTAACAGAAATATTCACTAAATTTGGACCAAATAGATCCATAGTCAAGCAAAATCGTCATACAAAAAATGGGTGGAATTATACAAGTGGGTGTGGTACTTCCCATGCAGAGTAAATATTAATTTGTGTATATTTTGCTAACGATAATGGTAGAAGTTTCTAAATTAAGTTTAGACAACGTGGTGAGATTGGATAAGTGGGCGTAACACCTTCTATACTAAGTATTAGATTTTGTATATGTGGAGAGCGACAACTATTAAAACTTCGTTATTTATACACATCAGCCAAAAAGCGGAATTACAGAAATCACACTGAATATGAATATACAGTGTCTTCCTGGAGAGTAAAGATGATTGGATTTGACCGGAAGGAGACAAAATGAGAAAAAATGGTAAAAAAATTACTAAAATAGCATTTCAGATAAAAATTAAGATGGATAGGGCAGCGAAGCACGCCGGGTTTTAGCTAGTCTGTATTTATAAAAAAAGATCATAAAATGTATTCTCTAAAATGCACCAACCGATTTTATCTTGTAAGACCTTAAACGAAAAGTGAAGTCAATGCCAAGGTTGTTATGGATATGCGGTTTTTGTATGTTCGTGAGTTATTGACGTTCGAGTGAACCCCTTTTTATTGCTTAAGTTTACTCGAAAACAATTTTTTTACGCATTTCAGCTTTGTGTGAGTTAGAAAATATTGTAAAACTGAGCATATAAAAAGCATACGTAGATAGCTTTTATTTAGTGTAAGGCTTCACTATTGTTCTTTACCTATCCGCATCAGTCAAAAAGCAGGTACAATATAAAGCCTTTTAGCAACACGAGAGGGATTATATATATATATATATATTTACCTGCAACTTTAAAGGTTACAGATAGGATGATCTTCCCTTTAGCTTAACGCTCACTTTGACTTCATTGTATATTTATCATAATGAAAAACAAATTATCTGCCCGTTAAAGTCCTGAAAAGTATACCACTACAGCAAGGCAGGACGGTGTATTTTCTAAACTTTCTGAATCGAAATTAAAAGAAGTAGTATTTATTGTCCTCAAACTAATAAAATTTCTAATGATCCGAAATTGGAGAGTCTCTTAGCCAGCGATAAACGGCTGCTTAGAACTCTTTCAAACTTTTTGTTAATGACATTTTAGGAAATAAAAAAATTGAGATAACAAAGTTATAGTAGCTGATTTACTGAAGAATTTCTAACGCATGGCTGTTAATATATTTCTTAAAATTAATTTTTTACATTCACGTTTTAATGGTGAATGGCTTCATCAAGATGAAAAATTCTTTGAGCGAAAAAATCATGGTTTTTGAGATAAGCATATGATGCTAGGAGACTACTGTTGGAGTGTCATGAGAGAAACAAATTCGAATTTATATAAAAACAAGTAAAACCCTTAATTTTTTTTCTAAACTGAAGCTATTTTTACGTTTAACGTTTATCGTTTTTAATAAATATCTCAAAAGTTTGACGTCTAGAATTTTTTTAGTATTTTTTCCATAGTTAAAGAGTCTAAACTAACACCCCTATACAGATTTTAACTTATGTACAAAAATCGTGTAAACTAGTGTAACTAATTCATATAATAAAATACAACAAAATTTGTTGTCATCTGAAATCGACAAGTTAATGCAGAGCTACGCTGTTTACTTAAATTTCTGCAAAAAATTACCAAAATTTTACCATTCTACCAATCGAAAAATTATTTCCCAATTTTGGTAGAATTCTACCAAGAGTGGCAACTCTGACTAAGACAATAATTAAGATAGGGGCAGCGAACCACATCGGGTCTTAACCAATTTTAAATAAAAATTGTTTCTTCGAAAATTTTATGGTGTAAAATTGAGAGGGACAGAATTTCCCTTAAATTTCAGTGACAAAAATATCGTTTTTTAATTAAATCCTTTAAGGATTTACTCTGGGGCAGCACAATAGCAAAAATATATTTTAAATTCTGACAAACTGTCACAAACCCTCATCACTAAAAAAGAATAAAAAAATAATAAAAAAATAATAAAAAAAGAAAATAAAATTTCATAAAAAACAAATTAATTAAAACGAATATAGACCGTATTAAGGATCCCTTAAAAAACGAATTTGTTGTTCCTCAAATGTCAATGACCAACCATTTGCTAAAAGCTTCGCAAAAAAAAGAAAAAAATCTTAACATTTTTCCTTTCCCATTTACCACTTACCACTTATCATTTCATTAAATTTTGCTTTTAAAACTGTTGAATGCAGTCCGTTTTAGACGGTAATGAATTTAAATATTTCAAGAATTCAAAAATATTAATTAAATTAAGTTCTCTCACTCAAAACAGTTAATATTTGTATAAAAACAAAAACAAACAAAAACAAAAATATATAAAATGAAATGAAAAAAGTGAATGAAATACGAGGAGTAATAGTAAAGATAGTAAAACAAAATGCTGACTAAATATGCTCCTCTGCTCATGATATAGCTTTTGTAACATTTTTTCTTTAATTATTCTTTCTTTCTTTGCTGATTTCATGTTTAAATAAGAATTTTCCCATTTTGTACAGAGCATTGAAAAACACAAGTAAATATTTGGCCGTAAATAAAGAATCAGTCAGTAGGTCTTACGGTCTAACGGACAAATGGACAATTTATTGTGGATAAAAAATTAAGGGTAACAAAAGAGAGAAAATGAAAAAATAGTAAAATAAAATATCAAAGATTTGTTTTTTTATTTTCTAGATTTCCTCTGTAATCTGAGACTAGTGAGGCCTGTTGCAATTTTCTTTAACACTTTAGCGGCGGGCAAAGTAAAACAAAATAGTTTCTGTTCACTAAATATCATATTCACTTTGAAGTATTTGCTTCGAGCATGTTATTAAAAACAGGAATTTAACAAGGATATGATAGCTATTCTTTAAATTTGCTCGTACTATACTGATCGGAATGGTTCTTAATCAACAAATTCATTTGTAAAACTACTGACAATATAAGTGTATACCAGTTGTTGTCGTTGCAACGGCTAGAACGTGCACTATTTTACATATATCGGATGTTTTTCTTAGAGGTTCATAACTTAAGTTGGCAAACACTGCTTTTTCATACTTAATAATTTAACAGCTGATAGTTGCTTTTCGTTTAGCTTCGTTTGACATTTCACAATAAATAGACTTACACCTTGGCAGCTGATGTTTGGTTAAGCTGGTACGTAAATAAGCAGAACTGACGCATTTGGAGTGACAATAGTCCACAAAATTTTATCGAAACACCACTACATCTACAAAAACTTACTGTTTAACGCGATAGACTTTCCGAGTCATTGGTCCACATGCCTTCAAAAAAGATGATGGTCAGGATGTTACTATCAATGGTGAACGTTATAGGGACATGACTAGAATATTTTTTGTACCTCTCTTAGCTGGCATTAATCTCGCTGACATGTGGTTCCAACTATACGTAGCCACATGCCAAACAACGTATGCTATAGATTATTTACTCAAAGAAATTTTTGATGATAGTTTCACGCAATGGTCCAATTGATTGTCCACCAAGATCATGTGATTCAATTCCACTGGCATATTTTTTTATGGCTATGTAGTCACTTGTCTACGTCGATAAACCACAGACAATAGAACACTTGGAAATCAACATTCGAAGAATTGTTGGCGAAATACGGCTTTATATGCAGCTAAAAATTTTGCGTAAATTTGTGTGTCGGATTGTGCTTTGTACGCGCCAGCCTTAGGGACTATATGGCCGAAATCATAATGTTACGAAGGTTGGTTGTTAAGGTTGGACACCCCTGTCATTTGTTACATTGCTAAAAATAAATAAAAAAGGCGCAAAAATAACTAAGTGCCTACTTACAAATAAAAATAAACGGCAACAACAAAACAGACAGAAAAGAAAATAAATAACAAACAACAACAAAACAGCGAAAACTGAATGAAGTAGATGTTTACATTAGCATGGCTTTATGGTCCGGAGGAATCATCGGACCATATTTTTTTAAAACGACAAAGAAAATACGATTACGATCAATAGAAGTCGCTACAGGGAGATGGTCCTAAGCTTTTCGTGGCGGAAAATTGATGACTTGGACATAGAGAATATGTGGTTTCAACAGGATGGTGCCACGTGCGACACAGCAAGAAAAACAATGGATCTTTTGAAAGAAAGTTCGAAAATCGCATTATTTCTCGTAGAGGAGGAGTAAAATTGGGCACCAAAATCGTGCAATTTGACACCTTTAGACTTTTTCATGGGATTTTTCTAACTCTAAAGTATACAGCAATAATCCCACAACAGTTCAGCAGCTTAAAATCAACATTATCGAGCAAATATCAAACAGTGACAACAGTTTATTGAAAATCGTGATTGATAATTTTGGTAAAAAGTTGGAAGCCTGCGGTGCCAATAGGAGGGTCACTTGCCCGAAAAAATTTTTTATATTTAACGGGCACTTATTTTTAATAAACTGAAATAAAAATATATTTCATATCTGAAGAAAAGTCTTTTTTTATTAAAATTATAATGATTCCTCCATTTTGGACACCCTTTATATTAAAAGTATTATCTAACTGTACGTTATTAGGAAGTAGTTATAAAACCAAATAAAACCCAAAAAAAGAACCAATAAAACCCGGTGGGTTGGGTTTGAAAAAAAACCGGGTTTTTGTCAACTCTGCTCCTAATCATGTACATGTTTCCATATGTTCTGTTCTCATATGCGAAGATTGCATATAGCATGTCTCGGGTATGACTGCTCCAATGACATCCCAGAAGAAACTGCTGCGTGAGCATAATGCTGTATTCCTTGACCTTGAAGGCAGCCTAATCTCCATGGGGCAGCATTTTGGCTACAATGTGTATCAATCAACGAAGGGAACCAAACTGAAGGAGCGTAATTAATAACTGATCGGTCAATCATCTTGTAGGTGGTTAGTGTTGCTTACGACTTTGTTGGTTGAAATAGTAGGTTACGTTCAAAGAGGAAATTGTGGATACTGGCGAGATAACAACATTTCACCCTATCGCACAGGTCATCCACGTTATGACCTGCCGCCATAATGGTATAATCGTCTGTATTTTAATGAATATCCACAGCTTGTGGAGGAGCCTGTAGTTTAGAGAGTTAGAAATTAAGCTGCACCCTGAGGAACGTCTTTAAACTCAATGTACGATTGATGGTCACTTAGATAGTTGGCTATTCGCATCTTTAGGTGATTGGGCATGGATGGCTGCAGGATGTCCTGAAAGATAATTATGGTACGCAATTGTACGCAAATATTTAAAGTGATTTCATTGATCCGTATTTATAATTCTTTCAAGCCTAAGAAAAAATTAATTTTTTCTTGGCTTGAAACTTTCTTTTTGTTTTCTCATTTAAGGGGTTAAATGGTTTAAGTTTAAAAATAAAGTTTTAAATTCATTTCATTTACCGGCACTCTTTCATTTCTTGTGTATCCGTCTAAAAGTTTATGATAAAGTTTCTGGTTTTTTTTTTGCTGGTGCTGATTTAAAAAAATCTTTTAATCTGTCTTTTCAACCACTACGTGGCTCAATTTGTGTTGCTCCTATTATTGATATTGATAATGCCCAGCAATTTTACTGGCCACACACCCAACACTGCAACTCAACTTGTGTATCTATAGTCAGTGCTGTGTGTCAGTGCCTTTAAAATGGTGATGACGTGGAAGAGGGTGGAAGGATATAGAAGGTTGTGCTGTTTATTGTATGAGAATGTTGTGGTTGTGTTTCTTTGAGGTTTTAACAGTTTCAAAAATGTTTATTATTGCACATTAAAGTATTGCACTTTTAAAGTAATCAAATTGTACATCATGCTTATGAAAAAAGAAAAACAACAAGCAATTACGTAGTGGAATTTATAATTAACTAAATTGGAATAAGTTTACATCTCCTCTACATTCGCAAGTAAAAGTTCTGTAGTATTGGTTGATTTGAGACGATTTTCAGATTTCATCCATTCAGCGGCTCTGTCACAGTAAATTTTATATTCAAACATATTAATTACCTATGTTGTAAAATAATCTTCGCTGGGATGGAACAGTTCAAACGCATTACTGGGATAATGCAGTTCAAACACATTGCTCGGATAAAACATCTGTAGTGATGTATAGTTTTAATATTGTAAACGTTTCAATGAATTGGTCTACGTTTCTATGCAGAATTTTATTAACTTGTTTTTGTTATTGTCTTCCTATGTAATTTATGTTTGTCATTGAGAAACACAAACATTAGACATACTCGCATATAAAATCAGATATTTACTTAAGCAAACTAAAGGTTAATAGTTTGCTAAAACAAAGAGGCGAATTTAAAATAATCTTCTCTATCAGGTGTACCGGTTCTCAATAGAAAACATTTATTGTGAACGGGCCTTAATTTGTTTTTGTGTTGGCAATGATATTTGTCAAGTATATTCAGTATACATCAAATAATCGTGTTAAAGATGGCGAATTTTATACTAGAAATTGATGATTTGCGGAAAGCAATAAATTTTTTGTTTTCATTTGAAGAAAAGCGATGCGAACCTGCATGAATGCTTGACGAGGATTTTTTTTTTCAAAATCTTAAACGGATAAAATCCAAGGTTTATGCGAAACAAAAATCAACTTCGGCTGTAAAACCAGATCAAATGCTGTGTGTCTGGCGGAACCAGAAAGGTGTGGTGTACCACGAGTTTCTACAACCTGGTGAAACCGTTAATGCAGATCGCTACCGATAACAAATGATCAATTTGAAACATGCTTTGATCGAAAAACGAGCAGAATGAGCCATAAGGCACGGCAAGGCTATTTTGCAAATCTGGCAAAGCCCTTGCACATAAAGCAAAACCAGTTCAGAATACAATCAAAGCATTAGGCTGGAAGCGGCTACCCCACCCGATGTATTGAAAAGACTCGGCTCCTTCCGACAGCTTCGGAGACGGTCAAGACAGCGCAACAAATCTGGATATTAAGCGCACGAGAGATCTGCTCAATCTCCAAAGAAGCACACTCAGCGTAGTTATCGTTGTCATTACTGGGCATTGTACATTGAGCACTAATGCCAGGAGGCTGGACTGGGTCGCCTGGCCAATGATTTCTGCTAAAACTAAAGAGATGTACACATGCTACGCGACTGGATTTACGGATCTGTAGAATACGGACATTTGTAGGCTTAGCGGTTTTTTATGAGTTCTGGGTGGTTCCGGACATGGGAGATGATGATCCACTGTGTTATCACAACGGGCATGAAGAAATTTACTTAGAAACGAAGTTAGCACCTAAATACAACAAAATTTGCTATTAGCAGATATCTCCTATTTTTAAGACTTGTCCATACATCCTTGTGACTGAAAATTACCCGCATTCATCTTATATCATTTTTAAAGCATGTCCAAATAGATACAAATAGGTTCCGGTAAAAAATGAACACAATCACGCTTTCAATAACCTTTTCAAAAACTATTGTGGGATAATTGCTGTACCCTTTCCGTTTCAAAAAACTACACAAAAAAGTCTAAAGCTGTCAAATCGCACGGCATTGGTTGCCAATTTACTCCTCCTCTACGAGAAATTATACGATTTTATAACTATTCCTTCAAAAGCTTCATTGCTTCTCTTGCTGTGTCGCAAGTGGCACCATTCTGTTGAAACCACATATTCTCTACGTCCAAGTCATCAATTTCCGCCACAAAAATCCGTGGTCAGCTGGTTTTAATTCTTGGGTCAGCTGGATCTTATAAGCCTTTAAATGGAGATAACTCTGCAAAATGTCGAATAATGCGGATCATTTAATGTCTTATTGCTGCGAACGAAGACGAATGGGAGTTTTTGGACCTTCTTCAATACTTCTGCTCACAGCTGGTACACCAACTCGATCAAGAAGTTCGTGGAATTTATTCAGAAAATTAAAAATACAATTTTATTCATCTAAATCTATATTGTACGCTTCAAAGTAGTCCCCATCGACTGCAACACACTTATGCCAGCGCTTGATCGAATGCTGGAAACATTTATAATATTCGGTTTTCGATTTTTCCATTATATCCTCTCGGCTGCTGAAATGCGCTTCCCGTAATGGTTTCTTAACACGATTGAACAGAAAGAGGTCACAGGGAGCCAAATCAGGTGAATTCGGTGGCTGTTGGATAGTATTTGTTGCATTTTTCGTAAAAAATGTCGAATAATGATGACTTTGTTTGACGGTGCGTTATCATGGTGCAAAATCCACGAGTTTTCTGCCCACAATTCCGGTCTCTTTCGGCGAATTGCTTCACGCAAACGTCTTATAACGCCCAAATAATAAACTTTGTTTACTGTTTGGCCTTCTGGAAAAAATCCGTGATGCACTACACCGTTGTAATCCATGAAAACCATGAGCATTGTCTTCTTCTTTGGCCGAAAATGAGGTGGATTTTTTTGGTCTCGGCTCATTTGGTGAACGGCATTCTTGTCTGATGTCTGGATTCTGTGTCGTACTCATAAACCCACGTCCCGTCTCCAGTAATGATGCTTTTGGTGAATCTGGAATCGGATTAAGCCTCGCAAATCCTGTCTTCTGCGATCTCAACATTATCTCGTTTTTGCATGAAATTGAGGTCTTTTGGCACCAACTTTGCTGCTACACGATTGGTACCCAAATCATTAACCAAAATATTTGGACGGATACATAGGCAATGCTCAATCCTCCGCTATCTCTGTGATGGTTAACTTGCGTTTATTGACCAACGGTTCTTTTACTTTATCAATGTTTTCGTCGGTTTTGGATGTCAAAGGTCTGCCACTGTGTTTATCATCATTGATTGACTCACGACTACTTTTGAACCGCTCGTGCCACTGGTAAACTACCGTTTTGTTTAGAGAATCGCTGCCGAAAGACTTTACCACCATGGACAACGTTCGCACATCATAAAATTCGTTCGTTCCTTGTTGAAAATTTAAATCCATTTCTAAAATTATAAAAAATCGCCAAAATACATAGAGATAGATGTACTCTTGGCTAAGTAGCTTTTGCAAATGTCAAGCTATGACGCTAAAATTTGGCGGGAATATCAACTTAACGAAAGAAAAAAAAATTAAATCGGAACGATGGCACCGCCACACCGGCGTTATTCTGGGAACTCTTTGATCAAGGTTTTATTCTACGTTTATAAATTCTGTTTCTGCTATCATAAACGGATCCAATTTTTTCAAATTTCTCAGCCATCAGCTTAATAGCTCGATTAGTTGGAGCATTTTCTTTACCGAATTTTGTTCTAAATTTTCTAATAACATTTTGAAAGCTTTTGCCATTTGAATTTTTTTTTATTAATAGAAACACGTTGTTCCTTTGTGTAACGTTCCATATTAACTAATCGCAATATATTTAGAATCTGAAAATAAAAATTTAGAATAAATAATATCACCCTTTATTTCCATATAAGGTGTGCTTCAAAATGATAAGGTCACCTTATTAAAAAAATTCTACGTTCAAATAAGTGAATAATAAGCCGGTTTTGCTTTTAGAGATGTACCATTAGATTATGTTTATTTCAATTTATGTAAATAAGTGCAAAATTCAATGCGTCAAAAATATAAGGTCAGTGACTCACTTATAAATACAAACATATACCTAAAGTAAGCATTAATCAATTATTTTTAATTTACGCAGTTCCCATTTCCTTCTATTGTCTTCAAAATACAGGATAGCACCGCACTTACTTAATTGTCCGGAACGTTGGTGCGGATTTCGCGCCAGCTGTTGCAGATTGCCACTTTTAATTCATTTTTTGTCCGGTACTGTTTGTTGTCTGCATAAACATTACGTACAAGTAGTCCCCTCAAATTTTCCACGTGGTTTAAGTCGAGGGAACGTGCTGGACAATCAAGTACTTTAATATTGTGCTCCTCAAACCATCGTCTGGTCAACTTGCTGACATGAATTGCCGCGTTATCTTGCTGAAAGGTGAAAGTTTTGTCAGCATTTTGGGCAACTAAGGCAGCAAACGTTCAGACAGAATGCCCTGGTACTCTAAACTATCCATTCGAGTGGAAGGAAAGTAGAGTTCCAGGGTACCATGTGAGCTAAAGCCAGCCCAAACCATCAACCTACCACCGCCAAAATTCCGTTTGGATAAAGACAAGGGCTCCTTTCTTAAATCTCGCCAATAGCAACTGCAACCATCTGGTCCATCCTATTAATTACCTACAAACACAAAAATTTAAGGAATATCTTATTAGTTGCCATGTTGTTTGTCGCAAACTCCTTACGCTTAATTTTATGTTGCTTAGTCAGACAGGGAATTTTTTTTTTAATTTTGCTCGAATAAGATTTAGCTGGGCGTTGATAGCACTTAGAATTGTGCTCTTTGAAGCTTGGAATGTCAATTCCTCTTTTATTGTTACCGCAATTTTCATGGAATTCGAGGCCTTTCGTGAAATTCGCCGAGTTTCACGGGCAGTTAGGTCTTTGGTCCCGTGCTTTTTAAATTTCCATAATTTTCTCTGTTTTTGTGCAAATTTTGCACAACACACAAAGATCGTCCCAGTTTTTTCGCCATTCCACGCATACTCAATCCCTGCTCGTGAAGTGCCACAACGTACCTTTGATTTAATATTGCTACAGTAGTACGTAAGTATTTTTTAACTGAAAATGAATGTAATGTAGGCTGAGTTTTTATTACCTTTAGCGAGTATTCTTTCTGATTTTCACGTTCAATTATTTCTTTTGCGCATGATGTTTTGTGAAAGGATTTCACTTAAATCATTAGTCCGCTTGTGCTGTGTCTTATACATGTGGTTTTTCAAAAAGTATGTTAATATATAGAATATAAGAGAGTGGCAGCTGCGTTAAATCAAAGCACACACACTAAATCAAAACACACTATACACCACAGATGAGGCAGCACAATTCCCTCAATTAAGTCGGAAACCAGCCCGACAGCCTAATGAAACTGGCTATTAACTTCATATCAATGGTCGATAGCTCTTATAAGCCATCGAGACAGGAAGAGTCAAATGTGAGCAGTCTGCGCCGAGCCAGAGAGAGTCTAATGAAGACTAATGAAGTGGGCCACGCTCTGCTCTTCCGCAACCGATATACAACATGGGCAAGTAAGCGCAGTCTTTTCGCGTGCCTACCCATAACACAATTAAGGGTATGCGGCAAGTGAAACTTTTGGTTGGTCATCAAAGATGTGTGTGGGTAACTTGGCATTGTCATGATAAGACACAAGACCTTTTCTTCCAATCCTGAAAGTTCATTTTCATTCAAGCGTTCGAGTTAAAAGCCAAAAAAATAAGATTCGTTTCTAATGATCTGCTTTAAAAATTATTCGACAGTATTAATCAAATTTCTCAGAATTTATTCAAGTGGGTGTGTTTTAAGCCCGATAGAACTTTTGTAAAATTAAAAACTTTTAAAACAAAATTTAAAAAAATTAGACAAGAAATTCAATTTTAATCCAAGAAAATTTAGTTGAAAGATCAAAACATGTTATTTGAAGATTAATTCGGTCATTTGGGTACCACATTTGCTGGCATTGTTGGCGTATGCCAGAAATAACACGAACAATGTCAGCATCCAAGGCATCAACTGTTGCTGGTTTATCATCATAAGTCAGTGACTTAATAAAAATGAACAACCTTGGTGGTCAATTGACAGGTTAATTTTTCGAAAAAAAAACTACGGTCAAATTTTAATTTCAATAATTCGATTGTCTCGGTCGTCATATGGTACGAAGCGCCCTCCTGTTGAAACAACATTTTTCCAGATCAATATTAGCCATATCTTCAAATAAAAAAATCATTGATCATGATTCGCTAACGATGTCGTTTAAACATAACGTAATCTCAGGCTTTGTTCTTAACAAAATAAAGTCCATTGATGATATCAGCATGTAAACCCCACCAGACGGTGCAATGTTCAGCGTTAATAGAGTCTGTATGGTCTATTGTGGATTAGCTTCACTCCATATGCTGCAATTTAAGTCAAAAATATATGCCTCATAGCTGAGCACTATTATGTCTTTTGTAAGTCGCGCGAATTGATGAATGATTTTCAAAGTTAATCTGGATATCTTTGCTCAAGCGTCAATCTATTCATAACGATTTCTGAGAGTGTACTAATCAAAAATTGCAAAAAGTGTCTGAAAGCTTAGAAGTTCATCCTTTCGCAAGTTCTGTCGGATAAAAAATACAACCTTACAGTTTCAAACTATCAACTACTGCTGTCTCCTAATAGCTTGCGTCGTTTTTTAGTGGTCGAGCGGAGTGAGCTGAATTTGACGTCAAATTTACCGGTCCTTTGAATAAAATATAATGATTTTGATTTAAAAGACAAATATGTTGAAAGTAAAATAACACGTTAAATAAAAATATAACAAAATAATTATTTTACTTTGAACATTCTTTCATTTAAATGCTTAAAATGTAAAATTTTCGTTCCGAAACAATATTTATGTCATTTTGAAAAAGAAAAAAAAATCCTCTAATTTTGCGCGAAAAAATTTCTTTTCGCAACTAATTATGAATAACTCTGAAACTGTTGAAAATACACAAAAATGTTATTCGGGTGATATATAGAAAATTGTATTCCTATTATTTCATTAAAATCGATCAAGTCGTTTTCAAGTTATGATGAAACATATTGACATAACTACCATACTTTAGGCGAAAAATTTGCCACGCCCATAAAAAAAGTTTGATCCCGACGCAAAAAACTGAAAACGGTTTTGAATTCAGTGCATCAAAATCATTATATTTTATACAGTCGGGCCTTTGTTGACCAGTGTTATCAGAACGCAATTTTAAGCAAACTACTCTAGAGCCTGGCGTTTACTCACATTACTCTTACCCTAAACCTTACAAATTTTTCTGTTTCTTTTGAGCGTTTTATCCCCTGCAAGGCACTATCTGGAACATCAATTTCCGCAAACTTTTCGCAGCATATGCAGCCGTATTTCGCCAAACAACCCTCTCTAGTTTATCTAAAGGGATCAAATCACACGATCTTGGTGGTCACTTAATTGGAGCATTACGTTTAAAGCCTTACATTTTGATCAAAAGTTTCTTTGAATAAATCAATTATAGCGCACGCTGTGTGATATTCTATGTCAGCAAGTTTAAGTCCATCTAATAGAGGTACGAAAAATGTCTGAACATCGCTTAGTACTGACAGTTACATTATGAGCATCGTCGTTTTTAAAGACATATGGACCAATGACTCTGCCAACGCATAAATTGCACCAAACAGTAATTTTCTGTAGATATAATGAAGTTTCGACAACAATGTCAATATCAATCGGTGGCGCATACGATAGTGACTTAGCTTTAATTCCTGCACCAGTTCAATCTCGAAAACTTTTGTAAAATCTTTCACAAAGTGGAAGGACAAAACCACGTTTGTTGAGAACGGCAACAACAATTCAATGAGCATTGTTCGGTGTCTCTCATTATCAGTAGGAGTAAGCGTGGTCCGAAAAAGATTTATTGTTTTTTGAATTAGCCGCTCTGAAGGACGATGTAAGTCATAAGATGGACGTAGTGCACGATAAGTTTGACGAACAGAACCATTATTTTGATAAAAAATTTCCACAATTTGCAATAAAGCAGTGTTGCCAACTTAAACTCATGAAACACACAAAAAACACCCGCATATGCTCCGCTTTAGCTGCGACTGGTAGGGGATGGGTCAACCAAAACGAGCGATGTTAATTGTAAATGAAACAAAAAGTTTTCAGATAATTTTCTTAATACTTTTTATTATGATAGAAGGATTTCTGATAATTATGTGTGAAACAAAATATCGACCATACGCTTCGTACATTCCTATCCGTTCGTACATTTTTTCGATGGCACTAAAACATAATTTAGGTTCGATGTCGTTGATGTGTCAAATTATCTCATCCTTTAGTTCTTGAATTTTTTTTTTTTTTTTGCTTACTGACGTACACCTTTGCTTCTAAATATCCTCAAAGAAAGAAGTCCAACGTTGTCAAATCACATGATCGTCGCGGCCAATTAACATCGCCACGACAAGAGATAACACGGCTATTGAATTTCTGGCACAAAACAGTCATTATTTCGTTGGCTGTGTGGCAAGTAGCACTGGCCACAAGAAGTCTGTTATCATAGCGAACACCATACACGATAACTGCTTGGCTGTTCTCATTTTCGAAGAAGTACGGCCCGATGACGCCGCTAGGCCATAAACCGCAACAAACAGTCACTATTTGTTTTCCTACAGACCCGGTTTGCTGAAATTTGCCCACAACGGTTGAATTTGTCAAACACTGAATCAAAGAAATGTCAAATTAAGTCGAACAAGCAACTTGACGTTGAGGTGTGACTCACAATTAACGTCGAGTATTATGATTAGATTGGGGGTGGCGTGGCGTAGTGGTTAGAGCGCACGCACAACAACACAAACGACCCAGGTTCGAGCTCTCCAGCAGAGGATATGAAGAAAAAAAATTGAATTGTGGTTTCGAATGTTTAATAAAGAGGCTCTGACGTACCTCTGACGATATTGACGAATATCAGACGAATGATCAGGAAAATACGCCACCTAATGGGAAAAAGTTACAATGCCAAAGTAAAGATCACCACCAATAAGAAACTGAAATAAAGCAATAGATGCTTTGTGGAAAGCCAATATGCTCCCTAGAAGAGTGATGGAGAAAAAAAATAAATTAAATTGGATCATCTTTTATATCATCTGCATAATCCAAATCCTTTATGACCTCGTTGACTCCCCATGGTACTCCTTTCTGTTCTATAGTGTACACAAAGTAATGCAGCCAAAAAGCAACCTTCTAAGTCACTTCTTACAGTGTGTCAAAAGATACGCATTGCTGTACTTTGACTTTCGTGTATGATGCTGTTGACATAAGGGTTAAATAAAACTCTGTCTTGTTATAGTGTACAGCACACTGTGTATGTTAGTTATGAATGAAAGAAATAATCATGATGTCTTTTTCAGTGTAGCGTTCTTCTAAAAGAGACACACATAGTTAACTAAGATGGGTAGAAAACATATCAAGAAGTTTAGCTTTTAATAAAACAAAATGAAATAAAAGTTTTAAACTCGAGTAAAAGAATAAACTCTCGTACAATACACAATATATATGTATGTAAGTACATTACGGGGAGTTAGAGAAGACTAGATAGCTTTCTGTATATACTTTTCTTTATTCAAGATGCTGAAGTTTCTTATTGTTCTTAATGATTTTTGTTTTATTTGTCATTTTATGCTACTGCAGATACTTTTAAAAGTTAAAACTACTTCTACTGCTGCAGCAGTGAATATGTATGTAAGTGTCTGCATGTGTGTTTTTGCAACATGACTAACATAACAAGCATTAGTGGCAGCAGTCAACTACTGTAACACATTACATAGATCAAATAAATGTATCACTGTGCCACAGTGTTTATATGTGTAGAAGGGGCGTTGTTGCAACATTTTGTTGGCATTAGTTTTTGATTTTTAATTTAATTTTTTTATGCTATTTTAGAGGGTGCATGTGCAGTATGTGTAGCTATAATTTCATTTCACTCTGTTACTGTCATGTTTTAATGCTGTAAAATAGGCGTTTTGGTGAAATAATTTCATTTGTTTTTATATTCTCTGTGCCGTATAATATGAATTATATTTTTTCAAACAACAAAAGTAAGGAGGCAGAAACAAACAAAAAATGTTGCAGCAAAAAAAAATTAAATGCTGCATTTTATGTTGTTTAAACAACAATATTTTAAACTACAAGCACTTACAACAATTTTACACATAGTGCTGCTGTTTTCTTTTTGTTTTTTTTTTCGCAAATTATTCTGTCTTAGTCAACCACCCCCTTAATATTTTATTTCACTTTATTTTGCAACTTGTATTTTGTTATCAAGCCATTATCTGCATTATACACCTACTCGTACGTAACGTTAATGCGAAAAAGGAAAAACAGAATGAAACGTTGTGTGGCATAGAAAATGCCAAGTCAGGTTTTCGTTTAGAAAAATATCCAGTAAAGTTGACATCATTTATACGGCTATTATTCTGGATTTAGTGTCGTCAGTATTGTTTTCTGTTGTTCTACTTCTCTTCCCGTTGTATTTGCAACAATAAAAAAATGACAAATTTTTTTCCTTTTTTTTTGTTTTAACGAAAAGACTAAAAATAAACAGAAATAAAAACAACAACTTATTCAGAATAAAGAATCAGAATTCACAGTGACGTATGAGTAATAAGCAATTACATTACAATTTTTATTTTATTGTATATCTCAACACACTTCTAACCAAACTCAATGTACAAAACATTTCATTTGTTTTTGTTTCTAACTTTTTTATTATTATTTATTCATTT
Organism: Wohlfahrtia magnifica; assembly: GCA_023159175.1. Lineage (NCBI taxonomy): Eukaryota > Metazoa > Arthropoda > Insecta > Diptera > Sarcophagidae > Wohlfahrtia > Wohlfahrtia magnifica. Next base: position 1,692,096 of record JAKWBJ010000212.1, on the reverse strand, counting down.
ATTTCTTACACTATTCCTGACTTGGCAATTTTCTTGTTATTTTATAATTTTGTACCTAAATTTTAACTTTGTCGATATCTTTTTACAGTATATAAACGAACATATAATATATTTATATTGGATGATGAAGGAATTCGATCTAGAGACGGGATAGGGAGAATGGTAAGAATACTGGCTACTCAGGAGAAGGTATGGGAATTTGTCACATAAATGTCCAAAGTTTAAGGCCTAAGATTAATGAGTTTAGATTTATTTTCAAAGATTCCGGTGTTGATGTGGTGTGTGTATCGAAGACGTGGTTTAAACCTGATTTCACTGATTCTTCGATTCATTTGCAAGGATATAATGTAAGCAGAGCTGATAGAAATGGTTATGGTGGTGTAGCAATTTATGTGAGAAAGGGAATGGTAACTAAAGTTTTATGTGTATCTACGAATTACGTGGTTGTTGGTACTGATCATAATGGGGGTGCTTTGGAATATCTATTTCTTGCAATATGTTGTGAGGGAAGGAAATTACTTATCAGTTGCATTTACGGATCTAATAATCGTGTTTGTGTGGGGAGTTTTATGGACACCTTACGGACACTTGCGGTTTCTTATGGAGATGTAATCATTACGGGTGATTTCAATTCGAATATTTTAAATAGTCCTTATCTAACGGACAACATGTTTACACTTGGCCTTAATTCCCCTAACAGGGTCAATGCTACTCATTTTCCAAGTACCAACAACACACATCTTGATCTGTTTTTTGTCAGTGATCTTTCGAAGTTTCTATCTGCTTCTTGTTTCTCGCGTCATGATTTAATTTTCTTAAATTATAAGTTTCATGTGAATCTAGCTGAACAAGCTATTAGATATCGGGATTTTAGGAACCTTGATTATGGTATGTTAGTAGAAGAGTTTTCTAATATAGATTGGAGTTTGCTATATAGTCTGATTTCTGTTGATGATCAACTCTCTTTTTTACAACAAAATACAGAACATTTGTACAATCTTACGGTCTCCCTTGAGGACGAAAATAGTTAATCGGCATGATAAGCCTTGGTTCAATCGGTATATAAAGCAGGCTATTAGTCGAAGGGACCACTTATACGCCCGGTGAAAACTTTTTAGGACCACGGAACTATATGAGAAGTACCGAGCATCACGTAGAACAACTATGCTTCGAAATTTTCTACTGCCATAGGCTCAAAGCAAACATGGAGGAGAATTCGTGAGATTGGCATTGGTACAACTAACATCGAGGAACTCTGCACAGTGGATGCTAACGCTCTAAATGAGCGCTTCTTGAATACACCTAATATACACCTAATACCTGAATACTCGTAATTAATTAATTTTTGTGACAAGGCTCCGAACAATTATACCGCTTTGTTGATGTGACACAGTGTGATGTATAATGTCGATAAAATCCAATGCTATTGGCGTGGCTGGTATTGATCCCAGGTTTGTAAAGATTCTCGCCCCACAACTTCTTCCTTTCATTACTTTTGTTACTACTAATTGCATAATCCTAGCATGTGCAAACTTGCGAACTCTGAATATAGGCCGATAGCGATATTGTCATTTTTATCAAAAGTTTTTAAAAGGTTCATGCATAATCAAGTCACACAGTTCCTTAAGGCTAACTGTTTGCTTACTGATCTGGTTTTCGTAAAAATAATAGTTGTATTATGGCCCTGGTAGATGTTGCAAAGGACATAAAACAGCAGATTGATGGTGGTAACGTCACATTTTTGATTCTTTTGGATCATTCCAGAGCGTTTGATACCATTGATCACAGCGTTTTAATAAATAAACTTAAATATATATTTGGACTTGAATCGACTGCTACAGACTTGATTCATTCATATCTAGTTGATAGATACCAATATGTTCGGACATCTACTGAACAGTCTGTTCCACAGTGCTCGATCTTAGTTCCTCCGCTGTTTTCTCTATATGTTAATGATCTTCAGACTGGACTACAACATTGTAAGGTCAGATTGTATTCAGACGATGTTCAGCTATATATGAGCTGTAGCACCAATGCTGTTGAGAAATGTGTAAGTACCTTGAATCGGGAGCTAGATCGTGCTAATGGACTGCAAATTAATCCCACAAAGTCCAAGTGTCCAATTATAAGGAAGAGGTTATTGAGAATTGATAACCACCCAATTTTGGAATTGAACGGCCAGTCGTTTAACAATATTGTGCGTTACGTTTATGGTCTATGTTGGTATGATCATATTTCTACCTATGTAAGCTCGTTTTTTGGCATGAGTTTTTATAATTATTTAAGAGTTCGTATCTTACTGTTCTTGTATAAAATTATATATACACGTCAACCTCTTTTCAATGCTCGAAAGGGGTAGAATGCTTCTTGCAGTTCGACATTGGACATTGATTTCTCGATATCATTTCTTTGTTCGTGCTATCAGTCTCTGGAACGCAATCCCTTATGAATTGCAGGTGATTAGTAACGCACATCGATTTAGGAAATATATTGTATGTCATTTTTCGTGTATAAAACATTGAAATAAATTAATAAAAAAATAAATAAATAAATAAAAAATAAAAAAATTACCAACAACATTTCCCATATGTGATGTAAACAAAAGTTGTACTCAAAGTCATATTTTAAACTCTTATTTCAAAATGAAACTTAGCGACTGCATCCGGACTTTAATTTGAGATAAAGCAACGAAACTCTGGCTTCTCCTTAGTTGTCAAATAAATCTTTCGCCTTTTACTAAGGATTTCGGTGGAGAAGAGCACTCTAATGAATCTAAAAAAATTATTTGTTTTTTTCCCCTCTCTTGTGGAATTTGACCGTTAACACTCTACTCGAGAGGCTTGACTTTAATCGTTTCAAAACTGTGGCGTATGCGGATGATGTTGTTGTGGCTGTGTCGGTAAAATTTCTCGGCACACTATCGCAGCTCCTTCAAACATTTCTCGGCCATCTCAGTCTGTGGGGCACTGACAGTGTGCTGAGCGTTAAGCCTGGAAAGACGGAATTGGTACTGTTCACACGCAGGTACAAAGTTCCTTAATTTTCCCTACCGCGTCTGCACGGGGTTGAACTGTGGTTGTCGGATAGTGCGAAGTATCTGGGAGTAATCCTGAGTTCCAGGTGTGCGAGTCCAGAACAGTGCGAAGGCGGCGAGAGCAAACGTTGCGCTGTACACTTGTCGTAGGGCCGTTGGTAAGTCCTGGTGTCTAAATCCTAGGAATTCCCATTCGATTTTTGACACGAAGGTTAAGCCCATACTTATGTATGGTGCGATTGTATGGTGGTGGTCTCTTGAGAAGTCCACGTAAAGCAGGATCTTTGACAGGGTTCTGCGAAGTGCGACACTGGTGATTACAGGTGCGCTCAGGTTCACTCCCTCTAGAGCCTTGTTTGTATTACTGAACGGTTTCCAGTGGATCTGATGGCTAGGCAGATGGCGGTCATGTCTGCGATAAGGTTGAAGATCGCGGGGACATGGTCTGAGAGGGATTACGGTTTTTTGGGTGTTTGGATACGATCCATGATAGATAACTGTACACCCAAACCCTTCTTGTATAGAATGTTCCCCTTGCGCATCTCACCAGAATCAGTAATTGCGCCCATTTCTGTTGAGGTATACACAGATGGATCGAAATCCTCGGAAGGGTTTGGGGGCGGTGTCTTAATTCCTACATACGAGGTGAGAGTGTCCTTCAAACTACCGGAAGTCTCGGCGATAAAGAGGACAGAGGACTGGTTGATGTATAGCGTATATGCTGTTGATATCCGGATGTGTACGGACAGTCAGACTGCGATCAGGGTTGTATCCACTATCTCTGCGACATCGCGACTGGTGTGTGAATGCCGGGCATCTCTGAACGATATGGCAAGACTTTCAGACCTGGATATTATCTGGCTAAGGGGTAACTCTGACACCCGAGAGAACTGTGTGGCAAATGAACTGTCGGCAGCGAGGAGATTGATCACTTGTTGGGATGCCACTTTCCTCTTGCAGACTTCGGGTTCTGCGGTACATGTTAGGCAAGGCACAATTGCGGTGAAATAATGAATTCAGGTGCTCTGTATCGATACAGATCTGGCCCCTGTACGATCGGGCTTGCTCGGAGTCTATCATGGGGACATAGGTTGCGAATTCTGATGGTTGTCATTACCGTTCACTGGGTGGCTGATGCGCTAAATGATTATGTCTACTGTTTAATGACTACTGTAGAGGTTGTCAGGATAAGGAGGAGGAGGAGGAGGAGACTGTAGAGCATTTCTTGTGCCAGTGTGCAAATATTTCGGATATTAGGACTGCTTTCCTTGGTAGTCCGCTACTGCATGCCATATCGGACCTGGCTGATGTGAGTATCAGTGGGATTTCTTCTTTTGTGCATGCGTCTGGTTGGTTCGGTTCGGACCGGGATGCGAACATGTAGGTCCGCTTGAACGCTACCTATTTTGGACATATTGGACACAAGTGACCTGGATCAGTGTCTGGCTATCCGTCATAATAAACTAACTAACGAAAAAGTCTTGATATATAAATAAAATTTTTATTCAGTTAACAGCCACGACTGGCTATTAAAAGGTACATCCTCTTAGTCCTGTTAAAGAACACATTTTTGAATATTTCTGGTGTTAATGCTAAATGCCATGACTTACGTTTCTTTCCGATTTCCAAGTTGTTGGATGCTTAACATAATACACACGGCCATATGCAAAAAAGATTAAACAAAGCTTGTTAAGCCTTTGTTAAGCAAAATTCCTTAATACGGTATGCAAAAAAGAATCTAAGCTTAAAATCCCTTTGTTAAACCTACGTTAACTTCTAAATTTTTAAAGTTTGTTTTATTTGATTAAGTATTTAAGTTTTTTTATTATTACTCAAATCATCTTTGACTCCATTCTAATCGTAATCCTAAGTATAAGAAAACTTTCTGGCACAAAATTCAGCATTTTCGAAGCGAAAAAAACACTTTTCGCTTTATCGCTATTATTTATCGCTATTAACAACACAAATAATATATTTAAAAAAAAACGTCATCTAGTGAAAATGGAGTATTTCGAGGTTAAATATAAAAAAAAAAATTATATTTAATTTTAGCTCGATTTGCCTTTTTCATATTTTACAGGTAATAAAAAATCCATATAAAATATTATTTATTATTTTATCACACATACATACATACATACACAATAACACACACACTGTGCATACAATTTTAAAACCATAATTGTTCAGTTTACATCATAAAGAATATAATTTTTTTTTTTATTATTGTTTTTATCTAAGGTCTTCGTTTAATATTTAATTTTTTATTTATTCATTCATAATAATCATTATCGTCGTTTTTTATTATTTTTTATTTTTCATTTAATTTGCTCAATAACAATTTCCATAAGATTAAATACGAAAATAAGCTCCATTAAGTTCTTTCCATCGATTCAACTTAAAAAAATCATATAAAAAATCTGATTAAAAACTTTTTTTTATTAGAGAGTGCAACTCATATAATTTCATATAATGCACTACCATCGTAGAAACTTAATCATCAGGCGTTGATAGATGGGAGCTTGGAATTACACATTAAAAGTGAAATAGTTTTCGGGGCGATTTTTTGGAAAGTTTGAAAGTAAAGCAGAAGAACTCAAGAAACTGTTTATGATTAATTTGTTAATTCTGTTTTTAAAATCTGATTAAAAACTTTTTTTGTAATAGCGTGTACAACTCATATAATTTAATATAATGCACTATCATAGTACAAACTCAATCATCAGGCGTTGATAGACGGTAGCTTGGAATTACACATTAAAAGTGAAATAGTTTATGGGCGATTTTTTGGAAAGTTTGCAAATAAAGCATTCTGATATTTCTTTTTTTGTTACTCCCCTTGGGACAAAAGCATTTCCATCTTACACAGTTTCCTGCCGTTAATTTTGCCTCTTCTTATGTAAGATTATTTTGCCTTAGTTCTTGGATAATTGTGGTTAGCCTGGGATCCTTAAGGATTTCACTATGGTGAAAATTTTTTTTTTTAAGGTATGGCCGATCCATCTTCACTTCCTTAGCCTTATCTGATTCAGTATGGGCTCTTATTTGTCAAATTCCATAGTTCCATAGTTACGTTTTAATTTTTTTAAAACGTTTGAGTTAATTGCGTCAAAATAAAAAACACCACGTTGTTGTTGTTTAACAGTTTTAACTTCCTCACTTTTACAGTGTACAATTATAACCATACAGTCTCCAACTTATTTATCTTGCACTAAATATTCGTTTAAACAACACTACTATTTACGCCTAAACACGACTTAACCTTATGACTGCAAAACGATTACTATTTATTTATTAGTATAAAGTCATAAGGCGCCGTCTTTTATAAACAATTGATATTACTTCCAAATGTTCTTGTTCTTACCACAAGATTCGATTCCGTTAATTTCAAATGTAATAACCAAATTCGGTGCTAATACTCTTAATAACACAAATTGAGTATGTCATTACCATTGCCACAATAAGATTTAGGCAAGGGTTTGGAATCTTTTACAAAATCTAATGCTTTTACATTAGACCATTTTGACGTTAAACGAGATTTCATTTTCACGTGACTGAAACAGATGAGAATTAAATTATATTTTTTTATTGCCTTTGATACTTACCTATTGTATGAATAATATTCGTAAACTGTTATGCCGAAAATCCATATTTTCTTCAATAAATTTTATAATTTAAAAACAATATTGTCACAAAAATGAAATACTGAAGACAAAATTCACCACATCAGGGACTTATTATGAGATTTTAGCTATAAAATTTATTGGCTTTTGGCAAGGCTTAATAACTGCCATAATTACCTGCACTAATTAAGAGTGCTCCCATCCGCATGTCTAACGGTGTTGCCAGTTCGATTCCTTTTTGTGCTTATAATTTTACACCATTTGAATTAACGTAGATAATTCGAAGATTCGTATCTGTACTGGAATATGCGAAATTAATAATGAAATACTGTAACAAAATGACGCATTGCTGTTGGTGAGTTAGTTATCATTTGGCTGTCAATAAATAAAGTTGTGTTAAAGCGAAAATAAAAAGTGTTGTTTAAGCGAATATCAATTTGCTGTATTAAGACATAGTGTATAAAAGTTATAGTCGAATAAATAAAATTGTAACAACAACAAACGTGGAGTATATTTTATTTTAACGCAATTTAGACGAACTCAAACATCTTAAAAAGGTTAAAACGTAACAATATTGTTCATTTTTATTTTAAATGTAATTTTTCGTGAACAGAGTTGTATTTATTAACGTTCCTAGCACAAGAAACAGAGTTGCATCCATAAATTTACTAGATTCCAACTATATTTCATAAAAACCTAGTGACGAGGTAGATTTTGTTTTGATGTGAAATCCAGTTGAAATCTACTAGATTTTGATCGAAATCACGTAAGTATTAGATTTCGTTTAGGTGTAAATTGACCATAAGACAACTACTGTATGAATTAAGTGTATGTTTCCTTTACGATTGTTTATTTTCGTTACAATATGATTCTAAGGCAATTGTTTTTGAATATCTGTAGCTTTTTCGTGATGATGTTAGACACAAGCCAAGTTTTACTGCCGTACTACGGAATTGGCGTTACACTTTAACTGAATACACATATATGAGCTTTTCGATACTGCCTGCAGTCGCCCGAATGCCGCTGCTGTCTCGTTGAACCTGCTGTTCACCTCTGTTCCTGATCTGTTGTCATTGTACTTCCCTCAATGGGTTGGCCGTGTAGCATGATGTTTTCTGTGCTGTTGGTGTTAATTCTCATGGTTTAGTTTTGTTGATATTTATCTCAAGTCCAACACTACAAGCCAGTCTTTTCAGGTCTTCTAATCTTGACTGCATATTGGAGACCTTATTCAAGAGTAGACTCCATGCTATACCACTTCTCCGTGAACACGATGGTGCATAGTAAAATTGAAAGTGGGCATACTTACTTTACGCCAGCGTTAGTATGTAATATTAATAAAAAGAGAGATTTCTGCATCGTCATACATTGCTCGTATTTTTCGGATTAATTTTTCCTTTTTTTGGTATCGAAAGCTTTTTTAAAGTCGATGAACAGTATGTAAGAAGATAAAAAATATAAAAACGCAACGAAAGACTTGACGGATTCCTACCAAAAATAGTCTAGTGAAGTTAAACCGCATTATCTAGGACTACTCCAAAACGTGAGACAAAAAAAAAAAAATAATAATAAAAAATCGGTCATCATTGAGTCATTGACGGTAACGTTGCGATTTTGTTCGTTCTTAAGGAAGTACAGACCAATAATTCCGGCAAGCAAACCGCACCAAATACTACATCACTCAAGGTGTATTGGCTAAAGCTGCCAACTGTCGCTGGCTGTTCTTGACACCAAATTCAACAATTCTGTTTGTTAACGTACGTAATTTACGAAACACACAGCACGAATTTTGAATATAAAATGCAATTATTTGTAAGCATTGTTGGCTTGTTAGTATTTTCATGGTGAAATTGCAAACCTCAAGTTAAACAAGTTGATCGTCGAGCTAAGTAGATTATTAATCTACTGTAGCTCGCCTTCATTCAATTGTGTGTAGTGGTGAAAATCCTTGCTAACTTTTGGTGATTCTTACTTAACATTATAATTTTTTACCAGTAGGTGGCGGTTTTCTCCTGATCATTCGTCTGCTGTTTGTTATCATCGCCACCTACATCTTTTAGATGGATTCGTCTGAAGGGAGGTTGAAGCATATTTATTAATCAATTGAAGCCGCAATTACATATTTTTCGAACATGGACCGTTTGCATTGTATGCCTGCGGTCTAACCACGACACCACGCCACCTCCATACTACATACGACTTAAACAGTAGTTCTAAGTTAATAAAGCTAAAGAAAAGTGTCTAGTAATGGGTTTTCGATTTGTTTTACTAAAACTTTTCAAAACCCAATATAAACCAGCCACTTATGGTTGATTAGCTTTATTTTAGTCGGGTGTCCATTTAACACCTCTCTTAATCTAATTTTTTTGCTCTTGCAATATGAAAAGTTCTTTTAATTTTCAATCACTCAGAAACTACACTTTTTTACTTACTTGCTATTATTTTTTCCCCCTTTTCGCACAATATGAACAAGAAATAAAATTTTTATTGATAAAAATAGTTTTTTTTTTCGCTCTCTCTCTCTCTTTCTCTCTGTCTTTCTGTTTTTTGCATCAATTTCCAACAACTATCATCCAATTAAGTGAAATTCTATATGAGTGGAAAGCAAAAAAATAATAAAAAATTCTATTGCATATATTAAAGGCGCACGAAACCATGTGCATACTTTGTGGAGGTAATTGCAAAACGAACTGGCTTTCATTTATGGTCTGTTAAGGGCCAGTCTTTTGAGTACTGATTCAGTGAAAAAAAAAGTAAAAAAAAGTGAAAACACTAAAGAGTTTATATTACAAAAATTCATAAAAACTTTGAAATACTGTTTTAAGAGGAAATAGCAGTCGAGTATTTTATTACATTTCGATGATAAAGAAAAAAAACGAAATTAATGAGATCCTGTTTTGCGTAGGCGGAAGTAATAGAAATGAAATTTACTTTACTTTTTTAAAGTAATTAAGTAATTAAACTTTTCAAAATGATTCATTAAAAAACTTTTCATTAATTTCAAAATTTTCAATACGATAAGCATTTTTTTTTTGGCGCTATAGCCTATTGTTATGCAAAGAAAAACTGTTAAAGAGTTCTTATTTTGTTCTACTGATTTTGAAGAAGAATATTTCACTGCCGCAGTGCGCACCGTTATATGATACAAAATATGTTAATGGTATCGAAGAGTTTATTAACAAGATGGCAGTTTAAAACTATTATTATTATACTTCAGATATTCACGAAGGATTTTCTCAGAATAAATAATATTTTTTAGTTGGTGTTTGTCTTTGATAACAGAATTCAGTAGCAAAAAAAGCCGTGTAGTTAGTTTGTTTACAAAATTTTCGTCTCAAATATATATGTATTTATAGTTTCTACTAAAAGCGTAGTGTCAAAAAAGTCATTAAAAAATTTTCATAAAATTATGATCCAAAAAGTGATATTAACTGGCCGGTTAATAAGTCCGTAGGACAATTAAGAGAAAAACATTTTTCTTTTTTTTTTTTTGACAAAACAAAAAAATTTTTCGTCAAAAAATTTCGAATAATGATGGCACTGAGCGACGGTGCGTTATCATGGTGCAAAATACATGAGCTTTTTGCCCACAATTCTGGTGTCTTTCGGCGAATTGCTTCACGCAAACGTCTCATAACGCCCAAATAATACTCTTTGTTTATTGTCTGGCCTATTGGCAAAAATTCAGTATGCACTAAACCGTTGTAATTCATGAAAACTGTATACATTGCCTTCTTCTCCGACTGAAAACTACGTGGCAATGAAACGTCAAATTTATTTTGGCAAAAAATTTGACGTTAAGGTGTAACTCACAATTTTTTTGCTTTTTAAATCTAATAAAAATTGACAGAGTCATTAGGTATCTTAGTAAAGTTACTCATAAAAAAATCTTTTTTTAAAAAATTTGTTACTCTTGTTGTTAAAAAAGGACTGACAAAATGTTTTTCTTGATACCGAGCAAAAATCCCGTTTCCCATCACTGTTGTGTATATGACCAACAGTGCCATTTTTACAGTCATTGGTATGCACAGTCTTTCATCCACATCAATTATGCTGAAAAGAGTTAAACAATTACCGGCGTATACTATTTATAGCTGTTAGACCGATTGTTATTAACTAGACGTTATAATGAAAAGTGCTGGATGCACTCGTATTTAGTGAAAATGGCAAAAATGCATTTGAAGAGCTCAAGTTGTGATTTGAGACCATAATAAGCCCATCTAGTTCACAAAAAGTTATCGCTCTATTTAAACAAAGCTCGAGTGCCCATGTGTGTAGTAGTTGCTAAGCAAAAATCTATTAATTCAGCTACGCCATCCAGACAACACTTTAAGTTAATCACCTTACGACTATTTCTTGTTTTCAAACATAAAGAAATGGTAAGCAATTTGCGTCCAAGTTAATCCTTGACACATTTTGGGGACCAAGAGAAATCTTATTCTTTGTAGAGAAATAAAGAAAACATATAAAAACAACAACGCTGGACTAAATGTATCGAATTTAAAGGAAATTATTTTCATCACAAAATCCATGGAACTAACAATTTGTCTTCATATAATTTTTAAAGTTTCTTAACAGGACTGCTTAAATGTTTCATAAACTCTCTTTCAAAATTCTTAATACAATCTGTATATATGTACATATGTAAATATCAGGTTCTAAAAGGGCCAATGTCAATATTTCGCTGTTTTGAGTTAGTTGCTGCACTAGGTTTCGTTTCTTACTTTCTTTCATTTTGTTAAAACAGCCAATGCCTAATTTACCCAGAACAGCTTTATAAGGGTTTTTCTAACCAATGTTACTATGAATTCATATATAAAATAAAAACTTTAATTACAATTTTCTCAAAAGTAAATATTTTGACATTGGCCCTTTTAGCACCAAGCCACAGATATAAACCAAACAATTAAATCAGAGTCCGGCAAAACATTACTCTGAGCAAATTTTCACTTTTGCTCTCACACGTTCGTTCTCACACACGCATAGGTAAAAACAGTGTTGCCATATTTTTTTTAGAAATTCTGAAAATTTAAAAGAAAAAAACTGATTTTTGAATGAAAAAACTGCACACACATAAAATAGTAAGAAAAAATAAACATACAGCCGTATCGGGTACGTTCTGTAAACCGAAAACGAGTGAAATTGAAAGACAAATCAAACCTAAGGAAAAATATCAAAATCTTGTCTGATTTGAAAATTATAGCAATTTGAAGTTTCATTGGATTTCAATTTCACTCCACTTCGGTTTACAGAACATACCTTATAATCCATTTCATAGTGTATTTTTTATTCACAACAACTTAAGTGTAAAATACATAAATGATATGATATAATGACTATGTTCGAATTTGATACTTTTTTCCGACTAGCGGGGACCACAGCGGGTATACCGAATTCGCGTTCGCTGAATCCAGCGGTTCTAACCGTTTTTTTATGTTAGCCCTTGTTTTCGAGATATAGGGCTATATCGAAAATAGTGGAGGTTGGGCAACATATATTCGCAAACTCAAAATCGCTTCAGTTTAGTGAAACAACAACAACAAAAATTGTCGCATTAAAAAAGGTATGAATAAATCTCACCACAGTTATATCGGCTGGGTCATCTGTCGTTTTAAATTTGAACCAGTGGTTATTTGTAATCTGGCAATACTTATATCATTCTATTCTGTCACAAAATTCAGTCTGTTATATTCACTTAACGAAATAAAACCATTTACGCTTGAGCAACGTTGCGATTTATTGGAACTTTATCATCATTTAAAATCATCTTTTCGGATGAAACTCATATTCATCTTTGTGGGTACGTTAGTAAGCAAAATAGCCGTATTTGTGGCTCAGAAAACCAAAACGTGGTCTTACAGGTGCCAATGCACCTTTTGCGAGTGACTGTTTGGTGCGGCTTTTGGAGCGGGGCATCATTAGCTATATTTCTTTGAAAATGAGGACGGCGCAAACATTACGGTCAATGGAGACACTTATCGCATCATAATAACCAATTTTTTTGTGCGTGCTCTTCATGATATTGATGTGAACGGTGTTTGGTTTCAATAGGATGGTGCAACTTGCCATACATCTCATGCCACAAACGATTTATTGCGTCAAACGTTTGAGGGCCGTTTAATTAGCCAAAATGGTGATATCAGCTGGACGCCAAAAAGCTGCAATTTGACACCGTTGGACTATTTTAAGTGGGGCGTCGTTAGAGACAAGTGTTATGCCAACAAACCAGAGACAATTGAGCATTTGAAGGCCAACATTCGTGATGCCATTGTCGAGATGCGACCTCATACACTGGAAAAAGTTCTCGAAAATTGGTCCGACCGAATGGCGTGCTGTGAGGCCAGCCGTGGCAGCAATATGAATGAAATAATATTCCTTTACAACCTGAATTATTTTACTTCACAACAATTTAATAAATTGACAAAATTTCAAAGCGTTTTTGTATTATTGCATTTCTAAGTTTAAAATTTTAAATGCAAATGTGATGAAGTTCTTACTTTAGAAATTGTATTTAAAATAATAAAATTTATAGTAAAAAACTAAAACGTTAAAAACTGCATAATCTACACAAACAAAAAAACTGCAAAATACGAATAAGTCTGCAGATTTAGCAACATTGGACAGAAAATAAACAGAGAGAAATAAAGGGAAAACAAACGGAAAAATACATGGCGAGGAAAGATTTTTTAAATTTATTTTAAATTTTTTCTTAATTTATTGTTTTCTTAATTGCTTTTTATTTTTGATTTTTTGTAATTGTGATTATTTTTTTTAGCTATTTTGTTGTTGTTCTCCATAATCATTATTAGTATATTTTTTTGTTATCGCTGTTTTCCATTTTTCCTCTAAAAATTTCGGTTCAAATATTGTTACGAAAAAGAAACTGCCTGAAAAGAAAATACACCACATCAGGGATTGTATTGTAAGATTTTAGCTATAAACTTTATTGGTTTGTGTCAAGGCTCCATAATTGCCATAATTGTCTGTACTATTCAGAGTGCTATCACTTACATGTTTAACAGTGTCGCCATTTCGATTTCTTTTTGTGTATTATAATTTTACACCGTTTGCATTTACCGCAGATAGAAATTTCTAGTAACTAAAAAAATAATGAATTGCTATGGTGAGAGTAAGTTATCGTTTTGCTGTCATAAAATAAAGTTGTGCTTAGACGTAAATAAAAGTGTTGTATAAACGAATTTGAAGACAAGATAAATAAATTGGAGACTGTATAGTTATAATTGTACACGGCAGAAATTGAGAAAATAACAACTGTAAAACAACAACGAAGTGGTGTTTATTTTATTTTGACGCAATTAAAAAGAACCCAAGCATTTTAAAAAGGGTAAAACGTAACAATATGTAAACTTAAAAAGTGTGAAAGCACTCTTCTCAGTGTACACACTATTTGTGTAAGAAAATAAAAGAATTTTTTGTAGCAGTGTGGTCTGAAAGACAGACCCTTAAACTACTATCACAATTGTAAAATGCATCGGTATTAGTATGCCTGTGACTAATTTAAATACACTGCAGGTCATAGACATTCTCTATTTCTATTGATTTTAGGGTTTTCAACTTTTCCTTCAATGTTTCTATTTTCCTTTGGGCGATAAATGAAAAAGCAAAAAAAGAAAAACTGTCAACTACAAACACTATTTGTAGCAACAATGAGCATTGAGTGAGTTATTTAGAGATAAACCACAGAATTTCTGATTAGAGTAATAAGAGCTTTTTCCAAATTCCCTTTTTAGTTTATACAGATTTGCTTGCTACTGTCCTGTCTATATAGAAGATATTCACTTTAATGAGTACCAAATGATATGTGAATGAAAGATATGAATAGATTTGATGGGGGTAACAAGTTGAATAAAATTTCGATAACTAAAAGGAAGAGAAAAAAACTTTGATTTTGTTTTTATTGTTTCCTGTGATTTTTTCTTGGTATAGTTTTTGCTTTATTTCTTTTAGGTTTAAATGTATTTAAAAGTAAAGAAATAATTGTCTCAATGGAAATAACAAAATACTATGCCCATCACTTGATTGCACTTTGATTTGAATTTTTCTAAAAATATTCTTTAAGAGAAAAATTTATTTAAACTGTGATTGAGAGATTTTGTGTGCTAATTACTTCGAGATTAAAAACTAACTATACCATGCAATGAGAGAACTGGCTTAAATCATACAAATATTGCCTCAAAAAAAAAAAAAAAAAAAAGAGCGAAGCCACAATGTTGTCATGTATAGGGTCCCACAAAAACGTACAAAAGAGTTAAAGAAATAGCCACCACTAAAGCAAAACGATTTCAGTTCGACCGTAGACACATGTGTTTCCAGATGAAAAAATTTTAATTCGAAATTACTTTTGTGATTTTTAAAAAGAAGACGTTACCTAAATCGCCTCCAAAGCTTTTATGGTAGCGTGATGGTGTGGTGAGCCTCATACTATGAAACATGTGACTTTCAATTTCTTTTGGCATTTTATATTTGGTGAAGCGGCAAGATCATTGGTATTCAGACGAAAACCAATGTAGGTCGTCAACTATCAGGGGAAAAAAAACGTGATTGCATAAACAAACAAAAAGTATTGTCGACTTGAACGAAATTTGGAAGCAGTGATAAAGACTAATAAGACCCATCAAAAACCCAATAAAACCCTATCGGTTGGGTTTAAAAAAACGGATTTTTGCTAACCCTGGTAAATAAGCAGAACTATCGCATTTGGAGTGAGGATAATCCACAAGCTTTTGTAGAAACCCAATAACATCCACGGAAAATTACTGCTTGGTGCGTTTAATTGGCATTTTTTCGTATCTCAATTAGCTGGCATTAATCTTGCTGACATATAGCTTCCAGCAGGACACTTTGTACGCGCCAGCCGAGACGGCTAAATTTCTTTGTTAATTACAGAGGTTTGCAAATTTGAAAAAAAAATTGACTGTAGAAACGAAGCCTGATTTTTAACTAATCTGGGTGCGCTGAATTCGAATCTGGCATGTCATTTCATGCTGGCAATACTGTAAAACAGTCAATACTGACACTACAATTTCACATTTACTAGCTTCACGCATGCAACAGTGGAAACATCTTGCATATGTGCATAAATACATTTATTTTACTAAATTTGGCACTAATTTGGTATTTGTATGTAGAAGCTAAAATTGTGCTTTATTTGGAGTTGATGTTTTAGAGCTTTGTGGCTTGGTTGACGTTTTAGAGTCAACAATGTTAGAAAAAAAGGGGTTGATGTTTTGGAATGTGGACACAAACGAGTTATCCCGAGTGCACTGCATTTACAAAGAAATTTAAATCACACAACTTAAGTTCACCACAGATCTTTCATTTATTATCGCTGTATTTGAATAATTTTAAACTTTCAGTCGTTTATTCGTAATTTTCCTTTGTATTAATGACATGAGCAATTGGTATGGATGGTTTTCCATTCCTTTTGTACATATAAACAAAAGAGCCTTTAAACTGTACTTAGAGCCATCAATAAATAATCGCCATTCAGTTTTCTCATATGGCTGGTTCATATTTTGAAATAAGCCATCAACATCAGTATATTATAGAATAAAGTGTTTCTTTTCAAAATATGCAGCCAATTCCAAGCTTCTATCTCTATAGATTGTTACTTTTAATCCAACTGCAAGATGATTCCACTGATGCATACATGAAGCTAGTAAGTCTTACTTCGTTAAATGCAAATCCTGAATTAGATCATTCAGCTTAGCTTAAGTCAATAAATGGCGTTCATCATCAGCCTTATGCAAACTACCACTGCTGGTGAACGATGCTCGTAGCACTGGGAATGACTGTTAATGGATTACTTCGTAGACGTTGAACTGATTTGGGACATTCGCGTAAGTAATATTTTTTCGAACTTTCATATTGAATCCAGCAACTTCCGTTAAACAGAAATAACAATCTACAAAGTACTGGAATTGAAAAATCGAAATAGATCTTCTAGTTATAAAATAGTTCTGCAACTACAGGGTGTCCGTCGGGAAGGTATACTACTTTGTTTTGCCGCCATTTTGGTAAACAGTAGTCTTGACAATTAATATTTGGCAGTCGTGAAGTAGAGACGTGGCAAATTTATTATGGAAAAATATTCAGTAAACCAACGTGTTTTAATCGTTAAACATTTGATCAAAATCAGTCATCGATTACTGTGATGATGAGAAAGTTACGTGAAATTTTTGGGAGAAACAACGTGCCAACAAGACGCACTATTTATCGTGTAGTGAATGATTTCGAAGAAAGGGGGACTGTAACTGATAGGCCCAAGCATAGACCACAGCGTACTGCACGATCGACTGAAAACATTACTGCTGTTCAAGAAAGTGTTCAAAACAATCCATCAACCTCAATTCGACGCCGTGCTCAGGAGCTTGGACTTCAAAGAACAACTTTGGTCACAGTTTTGCACAAAGATTTGCATTTGTTTTCATTTAAGATTCAGTTGACACAAGAGCTTCTTCCAGAAGACTATTTACGCCGCCGTACATATGCCAATGGAATGACAACCCCGATTTTCATGGAAAAATCATAATGAATGTCGAGGCACATTTTCATTTGTATGGTTATGTGAATAAACAGAATAGTCGGTTCTGGGCAATGGAAAACCCTCAAATTAGTCATCAGTCACCTCTGCATCCATTAAGAGTGACAGTCTGATGTGCGATTTGGTGAGGAGGAATCATTGGACCTTACTTCTTTGAAACTGAAAACGGCGTAACGGTAACTGTCAATGGGGAGCGATTGAAAACTTTTTAACGCCACAACTGCATGCTTTGGGCTTGACTAACATGTGGTTTTAACAGTGGAATTACTGCGAGACCTCTTTTCACAGCAAATTATTTCAAGGGATGGTGATGTTGATTGGCCTCCTCGGTGGCCTGATTTGACTGCTCCGGACATTTTTTTGTGGGGATATCTGAAGAGCAAGGCTTATGCAAACAAACTAGAAACGCTGGAGTAACTCAAACAAAATATTCGGGATGAAATTAATGAAATACCGCTTGAAATGTGTGAGAATGTAAAGAAAAATGTGCTCAGAAGGGCTCGCATTTGTGAGGCTAACAGCATTAAATAAAACATTTGTCAATATAAGATCGATTCTCCTTCATATAATCAAAAATTATAAACAAACAAAGTAGTATGCCTTCCCGGCCGACACCCTGTATAGCAAAGCATTGTCGGTGTCCACGGTTAGTCCAAGTTTCTGACAGCAAAACCAAAATAATATAAATATGCATAAATTAATGATTCTGATATTGCATATCCTTTTGTTTCGAACCAAATATTCACCACTGACAAAGCAAAAATAACTTGAATCAGTAACACATGATCTCACTAACATGCTTAAACGCTACTGTTACGAAGATTTAGAATGAATGTGGGCTTCTGTCAAATAAATAGTTGTGAAATTGTAGTATCAGTAATGACTGTTTTACAGTATTGCCAGCATGCGATAAAAAATGAAATGATGGTTATGCTAGATTCGAATGCAGCGCACCCAGATTAGTTAAAGAACATGCTTCTTTTCTGAAGTCAATTTTTTTTCCGCATTTGCTGATCAGTGTATTTTATTTTACTAATTTCACAAGAATACAAAAAAAAGAAAAAATTAGTTTTCATTTTTGTATTTGCTATTTATGAAATAAAAGTGAAAATCTATTTTGCCATTTTATTTAATGTGATGCCAAATATTGTCAAATTTTCAACTCCCTTGGTAAACAATTTTTTTTTTTTTTTCCAACTATTTTAACAATAAATTTGTGTTTTCCTTTTAATATTGAGATAATATGCAAATTGAAATTTCTGGCAAACCAACAAAAAAATATCGAAAAATAATAAAAATACCAAAAAAAAAGAAGAAAATTAAAAATTATTTGCTGCTGATACATAATATGATTGTGCATACAATGAAAATAAATGTTGTTTCTCTTCAATAGAAATTAAATAACAGAAATATGTTATAAATTTACAATAATATTTATGACAGAAAGTGTAAAAACCGTAAAAATTCTTATGCAGAATTTGACCAGACCATACACTCTGGAAAACTTCATTCAAATGTTTATGATTTGTTTCGATGAAAAACAAAAATTTAAATTGAAATGTTTGATATACGAGTAGATATCAAAAAAATTAAAAAAAGAAAATTATCATCAAACCGTATAATAAACAAAATAAGATACTGTTTGCGGTTTCTAGGAGTACGAAATTGTGTAGCTTTTTAATTAAAAAACATTTAATTTTTGTTTGAAAACAAATAGAAAGAAACTGAAAATGATAATACAAAAACGCTATAAATACAGTCATTAATTCTAATAAAACAGAATTTATTTTATGTGAAAATGTGATTTATTAATTTTTAGAATATTTCCTACAGTCATTAATATACTTCAGCATGTATTCACTAGCATTTTTGAATTTCCAGTTTGGTAGGAATTTACGATTTAATAAGTAAAAAGATCCATATAACTGAACAAGTCGTTTCTAGTTAATTATCTGGTGACAAAAATACATTTGAAATGTAGACAATTTGAAAACAATTTATTGTCCTTTGGAACGCCAGCCAATCACTTTCTCACCCTCACACGAAGAAAATCTATTAACATAATTCCACCTTAAGCAATGTAAACATAATAATAAAAACTGCCTCTGCACAGATTTAATTGAATTAACATAACACCGTTAATAAGGATTCCAAATTACCAAAGCATACTCTAAAATCGGCCCAACAAGAGAAATGTATAGTTAGTTAGTTAGTTACGACGGGTAGCCAGACACGTCCAGCCCACCTGGGTCCAATATTGATCCCGAGACCTCCGCCTGTAAGACAGTGTAGTGGTTCGGCAGTTTAAAGGATTCCTTCACCCCGTATACAGGAATAAAGATACCGCCCCCAGCCCCTTCCGAAGATTTTTATCCATCTGTGTAAATCTCAACAGTACCGTGTCCAATTACCAGTGCTGGTGAGATGCACATGGAGAACATTCTATCCAGGAAAAGCTTGGGTGTGCAGCAATCTATTCCCTCAGAGATCGTATCCAAATACCAAAAGATGGTTGCATGCCCGTAGACCCTGTCAGACCATACCACTGCCATCCTCAACCTTATGCCCGCCATCCGCCTAGCCATCTGCCTAGCCATCAGGTTTGCTGGAAGTCAGTTCAGCAGTACAAACAAGGGCGCACCCTGCAAAACCCTATCAAAGATCGTACTATATGTGGATATCTCCAGAGATCTCCACCATACAACCGCACCATACATAAGTATAGACTTAACCATCGTGTTGAATATCCTAACTGTCTCTTAATATAAGGATCAGTGAATTCCCCGAATCATCTCTTCACAAAACCTAAAACCGGCCTTACCTTACTAGTCATCATACTAACATGATCAATGAATGACATTTTCCTATCCAGCAACACATCCACATCAAGAAAGATTGTAAACTCGAACGGAATTATATACGGTGGACAATTTAAAAGTTTAAACTTGAACCAGCAGTTACTTGGAATCTGGCAATACTTATGTCATTCTATTCTGTCACAAAATTCAGTATATTATCTCCACTTAACGAAATGAATCGATTTACGATTGAGCAACACACTACTAAGCAAAATTGGGGGTCAGAAAACCCAAACGCCGTCTCACAAAAGCCAATGCACCCATTACCAGTGACTGTTTGGTGCGGCTTGTGGAGCGAAGGCATCATTGGTCCGAATAAGTCAATTCAAAGTTATCATAAGATGTATGAAGCAGCCTCTCCAAAAATCTCACATTTTGGAAAAAAATTCTAAAAAAACAAAAACTTATCCATAGAATCTTAAAAACCGCTAATTTTTGAAGTTGAGCGACCATAGCGCTTTAAAAAAAAATAGTGGTTCTACAAGATATATTTACTTGCTGCAGAGTGTAATAGATAATTCCATTACAAACGCTCTAAACACCCAAAATAACCCTACTTGCCGGCAATTTAGGCTTAAAAATCCTTTCTTGTCTCATAATATTTTTGTGTTTAAACTATTCCTTATCGCCCGTGGTGGTCCGCTTAAAAAAATTTTTAATTACTTAATTTTTCAGCAGCGTTTCGTTCACTTTTTCAGCGACTAGCTAGGTACCTATTTGGATGTGAAATTTTCGTGACGTCTTTCACACACAACACACCATTTTTCTGAAGATATTACACACATTTTCAAATCAAGTAAAAGTTTTTGCGCGATCGATAAGTTTAAAGAACTATCTTCATAAATTTTATGGAACCTGAAATGTTGCCTTTCATATAAGCGCGTTTGTTTGACACCCTCGAATTGGTGTTGCCAGCGGATACTTATTATAAAATCCAATATCTATTTTAGATTTGGTTTAATTTATACAAGATACAGCACGCAGAATTCGCACCCGCTTTTGTTGTCTTCGAAACGGGGTCACTTTGGCTCAAGTGTTTCTTTGTTTCTCTCGCTTATATTCCTGTAAATATTCCATGTGCTTATCTATCTTTATAATTGCATTACGCCGTTATAATATTTCTATTCAATAATCCACACAATTAAGATTTATCGAAAGCGCAAAATCTTATTCTCTTAATGGGATAATTATAATTATCGCTAATGAATATCACAAATTCGCAAAACTTACATTCACTTAATATACAATACGTATGCCAATATGCTGATTATTCTTAAAAATAGCTTAAGAATTACTGTTTTAAGAAAATAGGTTTAAAATCATTAAGTTAGCTAGTGGCCGGATAAAATGTATAATAGTGCCTTGTAAATAAAACACGGTTTAAGTGCTATTATGAGACAAAAGACAACGCTTGAAATATTTATTTTCATTTTCTTTTTATTATTTTAGTAAAATCCAATATCATGGCATTTAAAATGAGGAAATTATCTAATGCATTATCGCATGCAACACAAAGTTGAATTATGTGTGAAAATATGTAAAGTGGTGGTGGTGTTGCTGCCGATTCTAAGCAATAGAAAATTGCTTACAACTTGTAAACAAAGTTAAGCCAACAAAGAAAATTAAATGACAGAAATATACAGCTTTTACGTACAGTTTTAATAAGCAAACTAAGAACAACAACAACAATACCAATTGTTACAAAAACAATGTAAGATACTGCTCCTATATTATAAAGCTTATCACTCAAATACAGAGCCTTATACGTTATTACTCGTATCATTGTAAAAACCCCTGATAGAGAGGCAAACATGTTTGACAAACATTTTCTAAGAATGTGTTAAAAGTAACAAAATTGCCACATGTATACGCTGTGTGTGACAATTATTTATCTTTTAACCCACACAAACACAATGTTGCTCAAGCATGTTCGCCGTATATCGTCGGTTTTATGTATGTTGTTATGTAAATGATAGCAAAACAATATCATATAATTGAGGATGATGTTCCACTTTGATGATGTTGAGATCTAATGTCAGCACATATATTTGTTACAGATACAGTGTTCGTCAAAATTGATGTGCTAAAGCTAAAATCTCTAACGTTTCATATGGAAAGAAAAACGTGACAATGAAATATTCTATACCTCAACACTACTCCACCAGTGCACCAAATACAAGCGTTCGAAAGGTCTGCATTCACTGAATGTCTTTATTTTAACAAACGGTATCACGCCCATGTAAATATTTCTTTGTCTACATCTTCAAAACGGTAATAGTAAATTTGGTTTAAATAGATTCATCTTATATGTATATATAATAGAATGTGTGTTTGTATGTATGTTTGTGTGAAGTCTATACACAGCTAAACGACTCAACCGATTCTCTTGTCTCTATTTCTTTCTTTTTTTCAATAAGACCTGATCACTGAGGGGATAACCCCTACTCATGCAGTGCATTGTGCTGGTACTAGGAAAATAGGACGTTCGATTTAAATTTTTTCATGTCGTAAGAGGTAGGAAAAACATTCGCAGGAAGATTGTTCCACAAACGAATAGTGCGACCAAAGAACGAATTCTCCTTATAATGCGTTGTGCGATTTACTGGACAATGAAATACAAAGGGATGAGCTCTACGAGAAATACGAGTACTTCGTAAAAATATATGATTACTAGGAATTAGTTCCTTAATTTCGTCAAAACACATTCCGTTATAGTACCGATAGAACAATGGAACACACGCCACATTGCGACGATGCTCTAATGAATCGATAGAATTGGCTACCCTACCGTCATTAATAAGAACCTTTGCCCTCTCCTGTATGCGGTCGAGAAGCTCCAAAATAGATTTTGAAGCATCGGCCCATACATGAGAGTTGTATTCCAATTTGGTTGGATATAGGTCTTGTAAATTTAAGGAGATTAGATTCAGTGAAGTAATTCTTACACCATCTTAAGAAGCCGAGACACTTGAATGTTTCTTTCGACACTCGAAATATGTGCTCGTTCCAACGAACGTCACAATGAACTCTCTTGCCCAGAACATCAAAGGCATCTGATTGCTCAATATCTACATTACCCATAGATACAAATGACAACAGACCACCACGTTTGTGTGTCAGAAAGCTACATTGGGTCTTGCGTGCATTAAAGTCGACCCTATTCGCGCGACCCCACTCAGAGATTTTCGTTGGTAATTGTGTCGTTCATATTCCGCCTTTTTGCCCCAATCTCTAAAAGGTTCGGCCTACGATCAAAAGAATATGAATGACAAATGTTGCTGTCATCTGCAAAAGAGTAGATAGGATTAGAAGTGAGAAAAAGAAAGTCATTAAGAAATATTAGAAATAGAGTTGGAGAAAGAACAGAACCTTGCAGTATCCCTGGATTTATCCTGAACTCGTCGGATGAAATCCCGTCTATAACCACTCTTATAGAGCGATCTCTGATAAAACTCGATATAAATCGAGAGAAGTGACTACCGACACCAAAAGCATTAAGTTGCGAAATGAAAGCCTCGTGCTAAACTCTGTCAAACTCCTTAGAAATATCCATGGCCACAACCTTACTCTCTCCAAATCCATGAATGAACCTGTTCCACCCTTCGGAGAGTAACAATAGCAGATCACTAGTAGAGCGACCTTTACGGAAACCATATTGGCGATCGCTCAGCGAATTGTTGGACTCTAAATATTTCACAAGGTGATGATTAATCATACCCTCCATAACTTTGGAAAGTGTCGAACAAATTCACGGTAGTTTTCAGGGAAAGAACTATAGGCTATAGAAATTTCAAATATAGCAAGGCCATACAAAGTAAATATTCTTTAGCCTATATCTTCAATATGGTAACAGTAGAAGTCTCTAAATTTAGTCTAAATAGCTTTGTGGTCAATACAAATCAAACGGCCGGAATCGGATAAGTGGGCATTGTACCTTCCATATAAATTATTGGTTTTTGTATATCTTGATAACAGTTATAGTTAAAGTTTCTGAATTCTGTCTAGATGACTTCGTTGCCAATACAAAACATCAGTTAAAATATGGACGGAATTAGATAAGTGGGCATGGTACCTTCCATACGTAATGAATATAAATTTTTTATATCTTGAGTAGGGCTAAAACTAAAGTTTATGAATTTGGTCTGAATGACTTCATAGCCAATATAAATCATCAGCCAAAAAATGGAAGGAATTGGACAAGTGGACGTGATACCTCCCCTACAAAGTGAATATTGATTTTTTTAAATCTCAAGAACGATTAGAATGGAAGTTTGTAAGCTTAAATGACTTCGCAGTCAATACAAATCATCAGTCAAAAAATGAGCGAAATTAGATAAGTAGGCGTGGCATATTTCATACATATTTACTAGAAATTTGTGTATATCTTGGGAACAGTAATAGTAAAAATTTCTAATTTTGGTTTAAGCAACTCCTTGGACTGGACTGATCATGTATCTATCAGTCCATAACTAAACTAGCAAATATAGATTTTTGCATCTGTGGAGAACGGTAATAGTTAAGGCTTTGATATCTTTAAGTGAGTAATTTACAAGCAAAGGCTCCTAGCAACGCGGGAAGGGTAACACTAGTAATGTATTTATCAAATTTTAGTCCCTTAGCAACATAACTTTATTCATGATGGATATTCAAATAAAAAGATTTAAATATGAGACTTTCTTAATAACGCTTACCTTTTTCGCAGACAAGCCATACAAAGAATGTTCCTAATTTAAGGTCAAATTTAAATAATTTTTTAGCCATACTTTTTAAGTCATAATTATAGAATGTATTTGATAAATGTGTCTGAATTACGTTAATGCAGCACTAGAATTCCTCATATCATGCTCATCATCATATTTTTTAGTTCTATTAAATCACGGTAAAGCTTTTGACACAGATTTGATGAAGAATTTTGATGAAGAAACTGTAAGCATTTGCATAACTATCTGACTGGACAACTTCAAATAGTTACTTTGATTGAACAACAGGAGTGTACAATAGGGTTCAATTCTCGGGCCTCTATTATTCTGTCTGTACATCAATAATTTACGGGATGTACAAATGTATGCCGGTAATGTGCACACTTATAAGAGTTGCATGGCAAATGTTATCCATCTCTGTTACACAAGTGTAAATCGTAATAAAACAAAGAAATATATTTTTAGTATCAATAAAACGGGCTTTGTTGGATAGAAAATTTTATGAAATTATTATTGAACAATGATTCCGAATATGTGGCCACCACGGCTAGCGCGTACAAAGCGCAATCTGGAACACCAATTTTCACACACTTTTCGCAGCATATGCCGATGTATTTCGCCAATAACTCTTGAATCTTGATTTCCAGATGTTCAATTGTGTCCGCTTTGTCGATCAAGATAAGTTGCTTTACATAACCCCAAATAAAATTGTAATCCAATGGGATTAAATCATACGGTCTTGTACTTGTACTTCATTAAAAGTGGCATGTGGCTCTGTCTTCCTGAAATTACCTCAGCCAGATGCATTCTAGCTAATTGAGGTATGAAAAAATATCTAATCATGTTCTTGTACCGTTCAACATTGACAGTAATATTCAGTACTTTGTGTAATAAACTTTGTTTTTTAAGGGTTCCGCACTAAACTATGCTATAGTTTTGGCATAGTTTTTATGAGATTTGTTAGAAATATTGTTCGTATTGATTGTCACTTTAATCTTAAACTCTCCGTGAGCTTTAGCTTATTTTTAAAAGGACGTGGTCCAGCCATGTGCTTCAAGAATTAGGAACAATTTTATTTAAATTAAAGAACCGGTTAACCGGTTATTAAAATTAGTATTAACCGAAAACCGGGTTTTTTTAAGTGCTACTTTTCGAATTATTCAAAAGCCGGTTTTTGAAAAAAGTCGAGTAATCGGTCTCCTTAATATCTAGAGAACGATTAGAATGTCAATTTCCGAACTTGGTCTAAATGTCTTGGTACTCAATACAAATTATTACCTTTAATGCATTCCCTTTAATTCTTCTTATGAGGAATACATTTTATAGTAGTAGTACACAAAGGTTCCAAGCAAAGCGGGAAGGTGTACTCTAATAAAATGAAAACTTCTTAGAAACGAGGTTACTTTTCAAAGTCTTAAGCTTAGCTTAGGTTTGTGGACGAATATTATTTCAACAGAAATATCGAGAACCTTCTCACAGCGTTAGTTTTTCAGTCACAGCATTTCTCTTTGGAACCAACTACCGAATCGGAAATTCAGATGGCATGAATTTCCGCATAGAAAATTGATTTTGAAAATTGATTTTCTAAATCTGGTAATACTGTTTTATTTGAAATTTATTTTTTAGTCATACCTGTTCTCTCTACACTATAAAGCTCTTTAATTATCCTCTTTTGAGAAATGTGAAGCATTTTCATTAAATATCTATGTATGTATAGGCGTTAGAATGTATTGCGCATTATTATGGCCATATTTTAATTCAAAAGAATTTATTGTGATTAATTTAAATCGCCCTTTAATGCAACAGCTTAAAACTTAGTGCAGCAGAAACTGCAACAGTGAAAAATTTAAACGTAATTCCCTTATTTTTTGCATTTTTTAACGCCCACACAAACGATTTACAACATTTTTCTACTCCTTGTTATTATTGTTGTTGTTTTAGTCGTAGTTGTAGCTGATATTGTATATGTGAGTTGTTATCGTTTAATTTGTTTTTAATAAAAATAAATAAATAAAAAAAAATATAAAATAAAAATAAAAAAAATTAAAACCAACTACGACAACATGAAAGATTTAAGCCTTTTTTTTAAATTTATTGCAATCATGCCACAATACTTTGGCTTGTGACCACACTAAGCCAACAACAATAGCCAACAGCGTTTGCTGTAGTAACAACAACAACAACAACAAAGTTGTAATAAAATTCTGTTGTTAAGCCTGTAAAGTGAAACCAGCTGTTGGCCACTTTGCAATTTAAAAATTTATTTATTCACGGCATAGAGAGAGAAAATCATAAAGGCAAGAACGAAAAATCCGCTCTCTCCCTCTTTCTCTTATAATTAAACGATTATTTATGACTTTAAGTGTTCAGTGAATTAAATAATTATCGGTGGAATGAACATTTAAATGCTGACAATATTTTGTCATATTTAATATTTTCAGTTATCAGGAAACGGTGTAAATTGTAAATAATTTTTTTACTTTAGTCTGAATAGCGATCTGCTTATTATTATTCAAAGAGTTGAACTGATATGGCAGTTTTTTTTTTTTTTTTTTTTTTTTGAAAAAAAGCTATTCTTTTAAAATTCTCCAATCTTTTAATAGCGAAAACTTGACGCTCCAGGAAGGCGGAAATTGATTTGAAAATCTATGATTTAATGAACGTCAGCGACATCAAGTGTATCTGCTATTGTATCGAAAGTACAAATTTTCGATTAATTTTAATCAGTATCGTTTGCGTTGATTGGACCCCAGTGCTCTGTTTGACGAACTTATACATCAGTTCGTGCCCATTGTTCCCCAAAATATCAATGGAAAAATTACCAGCAACTTGTGCTTTCAGCCGGTAGGTTTTCTGTCATACATCTTACGAAACCATAGAATTATTGAAACGTCATTTATTTTCTTAAAGCATGAAGTGATGTGGAGTGCACTGGCATGCAGAGGAGATCCGCTTAAACTCATTGAACTCATTAAGGGTTTATATCGCAATGCGTCTTGCAGACTATTAAGCGTACCAATAGAAGTGGGAATTGGAGTCCGGTAGGGGTGCCTCCAGTTATCACTACTATTTGAAATAGTTCTGGAGCAATCCTTGAGACGGTTCCCTTCGACGGCAGAGGAATAACATGGGGACTATAAATGACATCGATTATGCGAATGACATCTGTCTCCTGGCTCACAGCTTTCCAGATATTGCGACAAATTTACGTAACGTAACGCTGGCAGCGGAAGCAGCAAGTTTGAGCATAAATGTGGAGTATTATATCCGCAAACTGAGATTCTGGCGAGGATACTGAGTACCGCCTGCAGAAACCGTGCCAAACTTTTGGCCGTTTAAGGCCAAACAAGAAATCTTCCATATTATCTTTACGTACGAAAATTGCGGTATTCAATGCCAATGTAAGATCCACCCTTCTGTATGGTTGCGAAACGTGAAATGCCGTCACTAGCGGTGTGAACCGCTGTCTTCGTAGAATCCTGGGCATTTTCAAGCCGATAATTGTGTCTAATCATGCGCTTTGGCGCAGAACAGAACAAGAACCATTGGCGATCGAGATAAAAATGGCGGTGGATGGGTCATGCTCTTAGAAAAAGTTCGAATGATATTAGCAGAACTGCCATAAATTGGAATCAACATGGAAGCAGAAGAAGAGGCTGGGCCATACATGGTGACGACAAATTGAGACCAAGCTGAACGGTTGCAGTAAGAATTGGAGAGAAGTGAAGGTATTAGCACAAAACAGCGAGTGGTTCAGGGAATTTATTGAAGCCCTGTGCTACTTTTAGGATCGATTGGAACTTATATGTATATATTATATATATAATTAAAAATTGTTACGGTTTTACCTTTTCAACTTTGTTACCGTTATATAAGCAACAACAATTACTCAACAGATCTTTCTATACTTAAAGATCTTCCAACTCGATCGTAGTTACAATTTGGGTTCGATAACAAACTCTTTAACCACACTGAACTGTCTTGACACTGAGTTCAAACCAATAACACGTTTGCTAAGTTTAAACCAAATAAACTGTACTCGCTGAGTTTACTACACATAAACTGATTGTTGTTCGCAGCGATGTGCTTTTTATATGGCTGAGTATACAACCCTTCGAAAGCTCTCGAACGTCTCGATGTTGCAGGTAAATTCCATTTCTTTGTTTTAAGTTCTTATGTAGCTATGCGAATGTGAATATCTACCTCTTTCAGCTCTTGGCATTTGTTGTTGCTTGTTTTATTTTCTGTTAGTTTTTGTTGTTGCCGCCCTATTTTTATTTACTTTATTTCTGCTGGTGTTTGTTGTTGTCGATTTGGTTATTTGTAAACAGCACGTATAGTTGCTCTTGCAGCTTTTGTTTATCTATTTTAGCAATATTTAGTAATAAACGCAGGGTGCCAAGCCTGATTTTTTTATCACCGATTCCTACTTTCTTCCCAACAGGTAATGGTGTTTCCTGATATTCGTAATTGCTCTTATCTTATTTCAGGGTGGTCAAAGCGGTTCCTCGGTGAATTATTTGAAAACTATCAAAAAAATGTTTAATCCTCTGCTAAATTCGACCCTGAAATGTCTGGTTTTGCAGGCAGTCACTTTAACCACTACTTTATAATTAACAAAAAAATTTAGCCAAAATGACTGCATAAATATACTGCATACATACCGTTTTATGTCTTGTGCCCCACTTCCTTCGTTTTACCGTATTCAGGAGTCCACGATCCTTTTAGTTTACAAACTTACTTTTGGCTGGAACACCAGCACCGACACAGTCATTCATTTTGGAGCCATCGGTATACCAACAATCCGGGAATTCAGGAATTTAACCTTTACTTCCAAAGGCATAACACCCATGACCGAAAATGTTTCTGCGATCACCCTGCATAGATGGTCAGACGAACATGCCGCCATACTCATTACATAGATGTAAAGCGGTGTCAAATCAATCAATCAAGCCCGCTGATGGACACGTTTTCATTGTCCCAGTTATACTGAGGCAGTCTCTGTACATTATCTAATTTGTTCATGGTGATAGCTTCCTCAGTCTTTGTTCACTAAGCTATCGCCGCATAAGTGATTCAATAATTCTTATTAACCTTGCAAACTTCCGATGAATTTCATACTTTTCGTCATTTATTTCTAGTTTCCTTAATTCTTTGGTTGTTCGCACAAGCTCAGGTAGAGTCGAATGGACTCCGTTTTGACAAGATTATACCACTTGCCAGATGTAATGTCATCTACATCATAGTATACACCAATGTGGTAGATCCAGCCTGTATTCATTAGATTTCTCAGTAGGTCATTTTTAAATTGAAGAGAAATTCTTAAATTCTTAAAGCCGAGGTCCTGGCTTTGAGACTTTAATACTTTAATGTTTTCATTGGATTCTTTTTCCCTTAACAGTTAGGGTCATCATATATAGAGAAGTTAAAATACTGTTTCTGCCCTTTGCCATATCATCAGAACTGCGAAAGTAGTCGTTAAAGGGGTATTAGAGTCGACTTGAATACTCACCTAGCACCCAAAGCCCGGTTATTACTGTCACCAACCTCGATATTGTTGCTCTATTAAAGGCCATAAGTTACATAGTGCGTTTCATATCAAGACATTATCCAGATGACATCATCTGTCCTAAGCTTTCTAAAGAAATTATCTACTTCAATAGACCCCAGCAAAATTGTGGCTTTAAACGCGTTGAACATACGAGTATTTAAAGCAGATCTGAACTCTTTGCGAATATTTTAAATTTCTGCGACCTCTATTCGCTCAAGCCATAAGCAATTAAATTGTCTACTTACTGCTTTCGATGAGAAGTTCCTAGTTCCTTGGGGAGTTTTTAACTACTCTTTGATAACTGCTAATTATTTTCTATCCAATGTAAACTGCATTTTAGTCCAGAAAGCAAACTATTTTCTGATGTGCTTTAGTTAAATTAACATTTGTATTGCTGACATGCTTATCGCTTAAAGCCCCTTGCAAAATACTGCTCTAAGTTTTCCTTTTAAACACAAAGACTTCTTAGCTTCTTATCTTTGACAACGACTGACTGCTGTACAGTAACTACTGTACTAAATTATTGACCATAAACTAACTCTATTGTTTTTTGTATTGCTGTCTCTGTTTCCCCTTCAAAAATGCTACTCTTAGTTCTCAAACGTCACGAAACTTCTTGCCAACCATCTCGCATGAGTTAAATGGAAACTTAAAATTTAAAATTTCTTATCCGCTTGCAATTATTTTACACTGTGTCAACAATCAACTGTCAAGCCTTTAAACATGCTAAAGCTCTTTTGTTTGTTACTGATTGCTTCAGAGTCATTTGGAAGAAATGAAAGAAGAAGAAGAGAATAACAAGAAGAAGAAAGTAAAGAAATATTTGAAATTGAATTTTCATGAAATAATTAAATGTCTGAAAATAAATGATTTCCGTCCAGAAACACCCAATGCAAAACGCACAAACA
Organism: Wohlfahrtia magnifica; assembly: GCA_023159175.1. Lineage (NCBI taxonomy): Eukaryota > Metazoa > Arthropoda > Insecta > Diptera > Sarcophagidae > Wohlfahrtia > Wohlfahrtia magnifica. The sequence goes on along the minus strand of JAKWBJ010000212.1, from coordinate 1,660,858 downwards.
TTTGTGCAAACAAACTATAATAAAATAATTTAATTTCTAAATTAAAAAATAAAAAATAAAACAAAAAATAAAATAATTGTTGATTCTTCCTGCGCCAACTATTGGAAAGACAGTCAGGCAATAGAAAGTTTTATGTCCGCAATAGAGAGGTAGATAGTAGTAGTTGTGAACTAAAAAAAAAATACTATAGGCAGTTACTGGAACCAACAACTACCATTTTTACTACATTGCCAACAACAACAACAATAAAATTTATACATATTTGGGCCTATAAAATTGGTTAAGGAATTTTACTTCAGAGATTGCATGCAAATATGCATGACGATATCATTAGAAAGAAACCCCCCCAAAAAAAAACAAAAAAAAAAACGAAAGAAAATGGAAAAGAATTTCTTGAATCAGAGTTTCGCAATGGTTTTCAATGAAGAGCAATATCAGTGCTATGTGCTTGATGGGGCAAAGCTTTCATTGGTATTTTTCTAAATATGGTAGTTTTGAGGAACGTAATAAGCAGCATATTTAAGCAAGTTTTGAGTTACGCTCAGTCTCTCTTAAGACGCATTTCTTGAGCTTGTTTTGACAAGTTTTAAGAGCTTGTTTTGTTTGTGATGAGTTTTAAGTGTTCTATGCTTCGATGGGCTTATAGGATGGTGCTCTCAATGCCATTAATAAATGGTAAAGCCTCAAAAACCTCTAGTGAACTTTGTTAATAATTGAATGGATCAAGAAAAGCATGAGCAGAAATCAAATTACTCAGAATCTAGCTAATCGGCGGTTCAATATCAATATATTCTCATATATGAACTCAAGAGTTTCCTTTCAGCCTTTTCAATCAAATTGGAAGCAAAAAACAAATTATTTTGGGAAATAATAGTTTCCCGATTTTGAATGCCATGGTTTTGTCTTCGGCTCGGCTTTGGAAGAAGGCAAAAGTTTGTCTGTCTTTTTCACGGGAGATCTAGAAGGCTACAACTGCTCAATAGAAGTGAATTTAGAGGGTTTATTTACCTGATGTTGTAACCTTAGATAACATACAATATTTTGAGTAATGGTTGTTGTTGTTGTAGCAGCTTAACCTGAAAATACAGGAATGTATTTTATATTAAGATTCATATCCTACCTCTTCTTCTTCTTTATCTCCTTTTATAAGGCCACGGAGTTGAGCCTCTTCCTTTAGATTGATCCAGAGTGATCTGGGAGCCAGAGTTATTTGGTTTGCACTACAGTTAAATAGATGCTGGACATCATTGAGAATACCTTCACTGATGCCAGCTCAGTACGAATATAGCCTTGTACAGTGACCATTTCGGGCCTCTGGAAAATCGTTTTCATTGTCCGCTACGGGGGATGAGCAGCCTCCAAGAACGATATTCTCGTGAGAGTCTCTCAGCACCCTCTTAACCGTATTACGATAAATATGTTTTAGAAATGACTTATATGCATCCAGATCGAATGAATTTTTGGGATATTGTTCTCCCCTTCATAGTGGCGAAGATCTGCTCTAACGTTCCTTCGGGAGATCGTTAAGGAGTGTAAAACGATGATTCGGATGTTCCCTCCGAAGTGACAAGGATAGAGAAACTGCTTTGTGAGCATCGGATTGTTTCGATGTCTTCTGGATGCATTCTGTAATGGTGCTGCATTTTCACATCACCGTAGATTTTCCCACTGTATTAGACTAACTACCGGCGACCATGCGGGCGCTGACTAGCCGATTGTCTTGTATGTAACCAACAAGGTTTCCTTATCAGTGCACCAAGTACTGATTTTAGTGACTTGAGCACCTTGTTTCTACTCCACATCTTGTTGCTACTTGCAGTGGCATGCGCCGAGGACCGAAAAAGGTTGTCAAATGTGACTCCAAGGATTTTGCGGTAATTCGTTGTCGAAATTCTGTTGCCATCGACAATTACGTTAAGATTAAGTCTGACTTCTTTCGTCCATGTGGTAAATAACGTGGCCGAAGGTTTGTGCGGTTGAAATCTATTAAGTTTATCAGATAGTGATTTATGCTGCCGCAAGTGTCATTAAAATTCTTGCCCGTCGATAAGATAATGCAGTCGTCGGCATATGAGATCAATTCTACTCCCGCTGGTGGTACCAGAAATTAAACAAAATTAGGGATAGTAAGTAGACCTCCTTGTGGGACTCCTTGTTTGATTCTACGGGTTTAGGCTTTTAGTCTAACGACTCTCCTCCACGCAAATGGTTCACTAGTTATCTCTTCGTATTGTTATGGAGGACCGATGTTCATTTGTCCGCAAAGAGGATGGAATGATTGACCGTTTCGAATGACTTAGACGGTTCAAGGGTGAGGATGATCGGTGTAGAGATACACCCCAACACAAAAGACCTTATATGTACTTCTGTAATCACGAAAGATGACCCATATGATCACCTCCATACACTCATCGGGATGTCCCCGCCCACTGATGATATCCAGTTAACCACAATCGTCCACTGACAATATCCCGCTCTATTGTTCCCCATATAGAAGCAGACAAGCAACAATTTCAATTTCAAACAGCAAACTCCAAATGAACTTGAATAGATCCCTGTAAGAAAAGATTTGATCTCACCCAGATACAATTGATTGCGTATGACAGTCGCGAAAAATATGTCCTGTGATTTCATTCGCCTTCAGACAGAGACTCCGTCTTATTCAGGAAACGTTATCTTTGCAGATGATATTTCAGATAGTAGTGTCCCGAGAGAAAACCCACTATCTTGGTGGGCTTTACAAAAGCTGAAGGACCTGCTTACCAACAATCAGATTTGGACTTGATGATATGGGAGGAGTTTTATGAGCTCACCTGACACAATGTACATATAGCACGATGTGGCCAAATGTCGAAATACTTTCTCTTCATTTTAGGGCATATATCCAATTCCCCAACGGGGAACTGCCCCCTAAAAGCGTAACCTTTATTTCATCGTATACAGAGCAATACTCTGGCGCTGTGTTCATTTCCTAATCAGAAAGGATTTTTAACGCAGCTTTTTAAACATTACGCCAAAAAGATCAATCAATGCCGACTTGATCGAGTGAAGCTTGGTCAAGCTTCTATGAATTGTGTACACTTGAATAATAGAAATTGTGCTTATTAGCAAACAAACTGAGCTAAAATTAGTTATCGTCTGATATGTCTCGTTCTGTTTTCTTTAATTTTTATTCCATTTCTACACATTCGGCAAGCGTTGAAGATTAAAAAAGTCAAATCAAATTTAATATTTTAAAGGAATTGCTAACTGGTTGCCCCAAATATGTTTTGCCAAGTTTTTTACTTTTCTAATTTCTAATTTTAATTGCCTACGTTTTTCACAGAAATATCCCATTTGGGAACCTCTGTCTTTAACGTACGATTTTGAATATTTATTCAGACATTCCCCCTGTTGCAAACAAAATGCATTTCCATGGAATATGTAAAAAAAGTTTGAACATATAAACCAACAAATGAATGAGAAGGTACAAAGGAACGTAATACTTATGGTACTTACAAACACCATGAAGTGTCAAAACTTTTTAAATAGTATTTAACAGTCAAAGTGCAGAGCTATAAAATTTATAAGCTTAAACTGGGTATGTCAATAAAGTGAACAAAACGAACAAAATGAAAAACGAATACCAAGAACCCATAGAGGAAGTAGACAAGGAAATATTGGACGAAGAAAAAAATATATAAAAAGAAGAAGAAAATCAAATAAAAAATCTGCATGAATACATTAAATTGGTATGTCTAAGGTTAAGGGCCCAGCAAAATTTTTACCACAATTCTAACAACAATGCAACCGATATTTTAGTTTAAATCATTCCCTTGAACTCTCTTACCTCTCTCAACTGATAAACCGAACATGTTTTCGGTAATTGTTCACACTTAAATAGCAGTAAGTTGTTCATAGAAATTATATGCATACAAAATGGTGTAAAGGCATTAACAGCGTGACAAATAATTTGGTGTACAGCATTCGTTTGCAGATACATATAACTTGATTTCAATTCTTTGTGGCACATCTTTTTTTAACACCAATTTGGTTAGTTTGTTGAATCAACATTCCGCAGACATACACCTAGGCCAGAGTTGTATTGCTGTGAGCGCGCTAAAACATAAAATTCACAATGGAGAAAACCTATCATTTCAGTGCGTTATGAAATCCGTATATATACCATAATGCCCTACATTCAAAATTCGCCAGACAGTGAAAAATGTACGATGGTTTCATCATCCTACACACAAGCCCTACACACACTGTCCTCCGCCACGCCTGTGACTTTCAATTGAGCCCGTAAGCTAGAGTGCCCCGTTATATCTCAAATATAGTGCCCCGAAATAGCACATAGGTCCCTCTTGCCCAGGTGCAGTAAGCCCCTCATACTGTCCCAGTTCGGATCCCTCCGATCACAAAGTGTGACATGGGCATTTAAGACCCAATTTTCCAACTCGGATATAATCGCCCCGAGTCGTTCTCCATCGACGACTTCTTTGCCCTAATTTTAAATCATTGCCTTTTCTTTCCCTGAGATCCTATGGTGTGTTGGCATCTGAAAAACGGTCACCCTGATCTGTACCGCCATTGCATTTATCGCTCACTTAACGTCTTCCAGTACCGTCCTAGACTTTGTCTGATAAATATCTCCATGTTTGCCCCAATTCATTTTAACGGACCTCCGCTTGACAACAGTATTGATAGTAAAATTCAGTTTCTGGTCCCTCGCTGTAGAATGCCTGGCCTGTTCTGCTAACGAGTCTTGCGCTGTCTGTTTAACAATAAGTTTCCAAACTGCGTTTTATTAATGTGCCATCATTCCAAGAGGCCAGTTTTTTAAAGTGTGCTTCACAGTTGGCAATAACTGATTTCTCAGGTATACGGTCATATATCTCCTCGTTAGGATAGTATTCTGCCGCAACTCCCAAAATTTTCGGATGATTAACTTCTCCGTCGAACTATTCGCAAAGAGCATGCAGTCACCTCGCAGTCAAGGCGGCCTCATGATTTATTCATATATTGATACAATGAATTATCTCCACTTCAAGCAGAACTTTCACTCAACCTTCTGCTGTGTTTTCACATTAATCCATCTTTCTATTGATGTGCACCATACCACATGTAATAATTTCCATGAACCCGCTCCTGTACATTCATTGCGACGTCCTTGGACAGAGCCCAGCACCCAACACCGGTGAGCCTTGTTGGCCCTCTCTTCTATGTGCTTCACCCGTTCGGACAAGTCGATCGTCCTACTGAGAAAGGTCGGCGCAATAAACCGACCTAACTTGGCAATACCAATTAAAAACGAAACTTAAAGTATTACGTTATTGGGTGCTTAATTTTGGGCCTTTATCTTGCATCATTGGTAAAAAAGTAATTTATTCGAAGTATTGGCCATCCCACACTGCGCCCAAAAGAACTACTCATTTTTGAAGCCAATAACGAATCTAATCAATTTCGGTTACACTGTTACTGTTCCGAAGTGAACCGAATTTCAGTATTTTCTTCGATAGAAGCAAGTAGAAGTCTGACGGGATAAGGTCCTTACTATAAGGTGAGTAAGATAAAACTTTGCAAAATGTGTCCAAGCGTTGCCATAGAGAAATATTACGGTTTCACGGCTGGTCTCGTATTCCGGGCTTTTGTCGTCTAATACTCGCTTCAAAGAATTCAATTGTGTTCGTAATAGGACCACTAAAATCGTCTGGCTCCATTCCAGCAGCTTATAGCTGCTTGCATAGTTCTGGTCTCAGCAATTACAACAAATGGTTTTCTTTGCGCCATGCGTCTTTGGTATTGATTTGCTTGGTTAGCCGGGCATCACATATAATTTGTTGCACTTCAGTTTGTCGTAAAGGATCAATTTTTTAAGGCCATGCAAAAACTTCCTCCTTTTAAACCGTTCTAACAGAATTTCGGAACGTTTTTTAACATCTCTCTACTTCAACTAGTGTGGTTACCAATTTTATTTCTTTTGGATAAATTCTGTTGCTTGTAAACGATTTGTAATTAGCTTGAGTGGTTCCCTATGACTTTGTAAATTCTTCTTGAGCCTGACTAAAATCTTAATGGCGTAAAGCCTCCAATTCGTGATCTTCGAATGTTTATGGCTGACATAGGCGAGTTTTGTCTGCCATGTCAAAATAGCTACTTTTTAATGGACAAATTATAACTCGAAAGTTCAAATCAGGTTTGAGCTTCGGTGAACACTTGAAGTGCTTGAACTCAGCTGCTCTTTTTTTCAAAGTGAGTAAATAAAGTACAACTCCGTCGCGTACCTCAACTTTCTATATCAGATTATAACTGAATTTAAAACTTTGTGAAACTTTATTTCATGTCACACTGTTATCAAACGTTTGGGTCACCAGTAATATATTATGCAATATTTTATTATATGTGGGTTATAAATATCAACTGACAGGCACTGTACAGTACTCCAGTACAATAATAAATGATTCGACAGTACGGTATACTGCAGTACTATGGTTTTCTAAAAAGCAAAACATTCAAGTTTCATATTCAGATACACCTCCAGAGATAAAATTGTTTATAAAATGGTTGTGTGCAGAAATTTTTTGAAGAAAATAAAATAAATCAGAAATTGCATGTTTTTATACTTTATTTTCAGTTTTAATCTTTCAAATTTTAAGTTGTGTTCTTTATATAAAAAAAGAAGTAAATAAATAAATAAAAATAAAAAAAGAATTAAAGAGAACTAAGTAATGCAACATGAATTTTTGCTTCCTAATGAAGGTGTACAGGTCTTAATAAGATTAGTTTTTTATAGTGGAAGTTGACTCTGTCAAATAGTTTTAAGGTTTCTCTGTTCATTTGCAAATTTTAACGTAAATTATAACCTTAATTATAATTTACTTATAACCTTAATTAACCTTTTATTTACAACCTTAATTATAATTTACTCATACAGTGCAGCAAACATACGTACTCTTAAAAAAATAGCAAAGTTGCAATAAATAACATGTCACAAAATTATCAGTAAAACTTTTTCCCTAGAAAAGATTGTTTATACTTTTTTTCTTATTTTTTTTATAGAAACTCGCATTTCTCCCACTTAATATGTGTGGTCAGTAATTTAAGGAAATAATTTGTGAATATACTCACACGCATATACCGTGGGGAGCATAAATGAGAAGATGTTTGTACATACTTTGTGCACTTGTTATTGTTGACGAATAGAAAAAATAAAGTTGGCAAAAAAAATGTTTTATGGTTAATGTTAAACAAAACGGTTAATAATATAAACTGGTAAACAACAAATTATAAAGGGCCTGCTGCATGTTCAATAAGGTGGTCTCTATCTGTATGGAAGACATTTTTTCAAATTAGAGACCGTAACTCTCCACTAAAATTTGTGGTTTTGTGTAAAAATACGTTTGTGCAAAAAGTTATGGGTGGCGGTAAAGCAAAGGCGTGACGCATCGCCATTCAAGGTGATCACTGTTGCTGATATAATCAAAAAATACTATAATTTTATTAAATTTACGGTAATTACCAAGACCTTTTTTTTACATAAGACCAGCACCCAGGGGATGGCCACTACTCATGCAGTATATTGTGCTGGTACTAGGAAAATAGGTTGTGGGAAGGAGGACAGAAGGAGTAGTGTTTAGGGACGTTAGATTTAAATTTACTCATGTCGTAAGTGGCAGGAAATACTTGCACTGGAAGATTGTTCCACAACCGAACAGTGCGACCAAAGTACGAATTTTCCCTATAATGCGTTGTGCGATTCCATGGACAATCAACTACAAAGGGATGTGCTCTCCTAGATATACATGCACTACGTAAAAATATATGATTTTCAGGAATTAATTCCTTAATTTCGTCAAAACACATTCCGTTATAGTACCGATAGAACAATGAAATACACGCCACATTGCGACGATGCTCTAATGAATCGATAGAGTTGAATGCCCTACCTTCGCCCTCTCCTTTACTCGGTCGAGAAGCTCCTAAATAGACTTTGAAGCACCGCTCCATACATGAGAGTTGTATTCCATATTGGTTCGAATATAGGTCTTGTAAATATTAAGGAGATCAGATGGAGTGAAATATTTCTTGCACCGTCTTAAACTTAAAACTAAGGCACTTGAATGCTTCTTTCGACACTTGAAATATGTGATCATTGTAACGAACATCGCAGTGAATTTTCATGCCAAAACCATCAAGACAATCTGATTCCTCACTATCCACATTACCCATTGACACAGATGACAACACACCACCACGTCTGTGTGTTAAAAGACAACATTGCGTCTTGTGTGCATTAAAATCGACTCTGTTCGCACGACCCCAGTCACCAGGTCACTTGTGGGTGTGTCATTCATATTTATCCTTCTCGCCCCAATCTCCAAAAGGCTCGGTCTACGATCAAAAGAATATGAGTGACAAATGTTGCTGTCATCCGCAAAAGAGTAGATAGGATTAGAAATAAGAAGAAGAAAGCCATTAAGAAACCGTACTGACGATCGCTAAGTAAATCGTTCGACTCCAGATATCCCACAAGGTGGTGATTAATCATACTCACCATAACCTTGGAGAGTGCGGAACAAACTGCTATTGGACGGTAGTTCTCAGAGTTACTAGCCTCGACCTTTTTGGAGATTGGCGTTACATTAGCAACCTTCCAGCAAGATGGAAAAATACCGGCGCGATATGACGCACTGAAAAGGTGAGCTAATGGACGCGCAAGCGTCGAAGAGCACTGCTTCAGGACCAGTGCTGGTATGCCATCCGGCCCAGAAGACTTGTTAACGTTGAGATTTGCAGGGACTCTTCTTACAGCACGAGCTCGAAAGAATATACTAGGCATAGTTACTGATACTCTTTAAAGTTCGGGCAGTGATTGAATGCTCTCCGGCAAGTGAGAATTACTTGCAAACGTTTCGGCCAAAAGGTTTGCCTTTTCAACCGCGTTCGTGAATTTGACGTCATTCTTTAAGAGAGCAGGAACCAAACTAGCGTTGTTCCTCAGCCTTTTAACTTGTTCACTATGTCTGTTATTATTTCGCTTGCCTTAAAAGGGTCGTAGCTCCTGAGTAATGACATTAACTTTAAAGCTTAAGTGCCCTAATGAAAGATTCTAAAAGAGCAGGAATCGAAGAACTTACTCAAAGTTTTATGAAATAAATATTGGGTCGTATAAAAAGTATCAGCTGATTTTCTTTTTTTTGTATTTTTTTTTTTTTATAAAATTTTCTTTTCTAATTGTTATCATTTCTTGTTTATCCAATTCTGTTTGATGGTAAACAGAGTTTTGCAGACAAAGAAACAATTGGTAGTAAAGGTTCAATTAGATGTTACTTAAAATAATCCCATAACCGTAACCATAGTCGAGACAATCAAAATAAAATTGATCGATTATGGCGTTATGGTATGTAGCCACTAATCGAACCCCTTACTGACCATGGTTGGTTGGTTGCGTTGCAACGTTATGTATAGTCACTACTAGCCTTAAGATCTATGCTATATCGTGAGTTTATTAGAACCAAGTGCAATCAACATATTTTCTGTTAATTAATTCGGCTCGCTCTGTATTAGTTCTTCGTTCAGATGGTCAAATTGTAAGCAGTAAAGATTAAAATTGATCGTTGCAGAAGTTAATAATGGACAATTTGGTTTAAATCACACCAGAGATCAGCAACGAAAGCTGAAAACAATAAGTATACTCGAATCACAATGCACAAATTTGTATAAATACTCATGCGCATTCGTACTCATTTCAATCAGTACGCACACACATTCAAACTCATATTTATCAAAATTTATGATGATTCATACTCATCTTAACTCATTGTGTATAGACCAGTTACAGGCAAACTAATACCAGTGCATTTTACAATTTTGGTAGTAATTTGCGAGTCTGTCTCTCAGACCTTACTGCAAGAAAAAAGTTGCATTTTTCGTACACAAATGTTTTTCTACACTTGAGAGAACGCTTCCACATTATTAACATATTTTAAAAGACATTTTCAAAGGAACAAAAAGAAAGACAACGGTAAATCTATAACAAAATATATATTAAATGTTGAATAACATCATCAACTACAAATTTTTTTCTCACAGTGTTTTTCTGTTTATTTGCTCCTTATACCCCTTTGCTTATTTTTTGCCTATGTGTGTAAGAGTAAAAGACAAAAATTTCTCAGAGACATGTTTTGCCGGTCTCTCGCATACTTATGAATTAACCTTATTGTGTGTATGAACGAGTATGAGTAGTTGAACTTTAATAATGAGTGGCTATGAGTAGCGAAAAAGCGATTCATTGCTGGTCTCTTACTCTCACCGAACAGAATGTTTCTTCAGCGTTTTTCTTCAGATATTTCAACTGTTTTAAAATCAATATAAGGTTTTACATGAAAAGCAAATCAAAATCAAATGTTTGACACAATCGTATTAGTGTTGTCATACATGTGTGTACGTATCCCAACATCTATTGGCAAAACACATTACTATTTATATGACACAATAATAAGGTTTGTCTTTGTTTGATTACGAAATGATTTTTTAACATCAATGCGAATGCTCGTTGTTACCTGTCAAGAGAAATAGATTTCTTGCCAACTATTTGGTGGGCCATCAATCGGTTTAAATTTGAAACAGCGGTTACTTTGAATCTGGTTATACATATGTCATTCTATTCTGTCACAAAATTCGGCATATTGTATACACTGAACGAAATTAATCGACTAACGCTTAACAAAGACAATTGGTTGGATATTAAAAAAAAATAAACTTGAAAAATTCAACTTTTCGGATGAAGCCCATTTTCAACTTGGGGCTCAGAAAACCCAAACGTGGTCTTATAGAAGTAAATGCACCCACTACGAGTGACTGTTTGGTGCGACTTGTGGAGCGGAGGCACCATTGGCCCATATTTCTTTGAAAATGAGAACAGCGCATCCACTACGGTCAATGAAGACACATATCGCACCATGATAACCGATTTTTTTGTGCCCGCTCTTCAATGTATTGATGTGAACGATGTTTGGTTTCAACAGGATGGTGTAATTTGACACACATCTCATGCCGATCTATTGCGTCAAACGTTTGGTGGTCATTTAATAAGCCGAATGGGTGTTGTCAGTTGGCTGCCAAGAAGCTGCGATTTGACACCTTTGGTATATTTTCTGTGGGGCGCCGTTAAAGGCAAGTGTTATGCTGATAAGCCAGAGTCAATGGAGCATTCGAAGGCTAACATTCGTGATGTAATTACCTATATACGACCCAATACACTCAAAAAAATTCTTGAAAATTCGCTGCCACGGCAGCCATATAATATTATTTCATTTCTAACCGGAACAATTTTACTTCACATCAAAAAAATAAATTTGGCTAAATTTCAAACCGTTTTTGTTTTATTGCATTTTTAGATTTAAACTTCTAAATGGCCAACCCTATACATACTTCTAACTGCATACCATCTAATTGCTACGGACTGAGTCAAATAACACATTGGTCAACATTACGATGTAAATAACAATACATCTGACGACTCTATTTAACTCTTTGCATGCAGTAAGCTGAGTATTATCTTAATAAACAAACCAGAACTTCAGGAACACTTTCAGAATATTGTACGAGCTATAGAAAGTATTAGCATACAATTACAAATTGTATTATAATTTCTACGATCGGCGTAACTAAAGAACATATGTTCGACGTATTGACCAGAGTCTCTGGTGGGAATCAAACCCACGAGCTGACAGACTACCATACTACCATACTACGTACTAGGCTTTCGGGACACCCGAGTTTGCTTTGTTTATAATTTTCTATTGTGAATAAATACACTCATATAGGTCTAAAATGAACCTCTATCGTAGGTGGTAAAGACTGCATCTTTGAAATAATATATCAGAAGAGTTTAATATCTTAAGTAAAATTAATTTTTAAGAGAAGTTAACAATTTTACGTCTTAGGAAATTTAGAATAATAACAGATCAGATCTGAACTAAGAATTTCTACTTAATAACTCGTAAGCCCTAATATGTGCTAAACATGTAGTAGATACATTGCATTTAAACTTGAAGATCCGGTCTATATTCAACCTAAGCTTTACTGTACAGAATTTCATGAAAAATTGTATCTGACCCTTATAAAGGTTCTAACGTTTTTTTTTCAACTAGTGCTTATTTCGTGAATGATAACACTTAGCTCATGTGTGATTTGACAGATAATTGGTTTTATTCATCCGCTGCACGAATATGGTTGTGTATACGCGTGAACAACGATGGGAAATATTGCGACATTACTTTGAAAATTATGGTGATGTTACAGAATCAAAAATTATCTTTTCAGATGAAGCTCATTTTGATCTTGGCGGGTATGTAAGCAAGCAAAATTGTCGCATTTGGGGGACAGAAAACCCGCACGCATACATTGAAAAGCCGATACACCCAAGACGATTCACTGTTTGGTGCGGATTTTGGTCCAGAGGCATAATTGGGCCATTTTTCTTCGAAAATGAGCAAGGAGTGCCGTTACAGTCAATGGCGATCGTTATCGGGCCATGTTGAACGAATTCTTTTTCACAAAAATTGAAGAGGAGGATATTATCAACATTTAGTTTCAACAGGACGGCGCTACGTGCCACACAGCCGAAGCTACACACATTATCAGCCGCAGAGCTGATGTCGTTTGGCCACCTCGGAGCTGCGATTTCACACCATTGGACTATTATTTGTGGGGTGCCGTCAAAGATAAGTGTTACCCCAACAAGCCAGAGACAATTGACGCTTTGATGGACAATATTCGTGAAGCCATTGGTGAAATACAGCTGTTTTTTTATAGCATTTTCAAAAAAAAATTTATTTGGCGGACCCTATACTATAGAGAATTGTAACTAAAATTTGATCCAAATTTAACTTGGTGTACTAAAACAGAGCAGCAGCATAGGGGCCATTACTTTACTATTAAATGTTACATTTATTTTAAAAATTTTGTGTTTTTTTTTTAATTCTGACTTCTTCTTCTTCTTTTATTTTACAAATAAATATTATTTTTTTTTTTCTGATCTTTATATCATTATTTCTCAATGTGATTACAAAAATGCTTTACCATTTTCTATCCTGGCAGTATGAATTAATAACTTTAGTATTATTATCCATTAAGGCAGTAATGAAACAGATTCATTTTCTACTCCAGCTTATTGCGTTACAATTGATGATCCTTTTTATAGTGATGGTAGATGGTCATTAAATAGCAACGCAATAATAAATGAGTTTTTAGCTCTGGGCAGCTCAAGCTGTTCTTTCAAACGACAAGTGTTTCCTCAGGATTAAAGGGAAAAAAATTGAAGAAAAACCACTTTAATTGTTGTTATTGTTACTGTTGATGTTTTTAATATGAGCAGTAAAAACTGTACAAACAAAAAATTTATAAATTAAAAAAATACGTTTTAATCATATGTCAACATGTATTTACTGCATGTTCAGTTGAAGCAAAAGTAATAATAATAATAAGAGAAAAAATCAGTGACACAATGAAATACTCGTACCTAGGAAACCCCAAAGGCCATAAATTATAACATTTTGAAATATATTTTCATAATAACTTAATAGACATTGGTTGGTCTTAATGCTTGAGTGATGACTTAAAATCTGCTATCACGTATATGGACGGTTGTACGAAAATTTTTATTTAACCCTCTGCGAGTAATGTGACAGTATAACAGAGACTAATAAACAGAAAAAAGTGCTCTGCGCAATCATTTTACAAACATTGACTTCCGCTTACTCAGTACTTATGCGTACGTTAATGTGACGAAAGCGATCGAAGTAAGCGCATACATCGGTATAAACGAAAAAAAGTCTAGAAGTCAAAAACGCTAGCTTTGAAATAGATGTCTGTCTCCTCTAAAACACTTAAGTGAAATTGTTTCGACATCTTTGATTTCGTGTTAATTAAACACAAAGCAAGTGTTTCACTAATCCAAGAGAACGCCATTTGGAAATTGTAAAAGTCGTAACGAGTAAATGCAACAGTAGTTGGAGAGAGAAAACAAGACAATGACCCGAAACTTTAACCAGAAAGCAAACATTTAGATGACTTTGAAATTTCAAATGATACAGAGAATCAAGATCTTTCTTTCAAAAGCTAAGTTACTCCTGTGGGAATTGTGATTGTGCGCGTAATTTGTGTGGCTCCTTCAAAATAGAGATTAGCACCATTGTGTCGTTTTGGTACCACAAACTCGTATCCAGAAATAAAAAACTAAAGTCAGTAAATGGCACAATAAGCGTAGTATTATAAGCTGATGAAGAGAAAACGAAGAAGAACGTTCACTTATATCCCGTTAGCGATATTCAGAAACTGCACAACCCACCATGCTGCTGAGGTCCATTAAGTTTGATCCTGCACAGAGTCGGGCATTGACAACAACTTCTACATATCATATTGCTGATTATTTCACGATGGTTAGCATGTTCTCCCAATGGTCAGCGCCCACTGCTATAATCCAAGAAATATTGAGTGTTCATAGCTTTGAGTTGGCAACACTGTTTTATTTGACAACCGATTAACCAGCTGATAGTTGCTTTTCTTTCAGTTTGGTGTGATATTTCATTATGGACCGATTTACAACAGAGTAACGTTAGCAAATTGTCATTATTTTTTTTTTTTTTAATCAAAATAATTGTTCTCTTCGTCAAATTTCAAGATTTAAAATTTATTCACCAATAAGACCCATTTTTGGTTGAGTGGTTATGTAAATTAGCATAATTGTCGCATTTGAAATGAGCCTTATACACAAGCTTTTGTGTAAACAGAAAATTACTGTTTGGTGAGCTTTATGTGCTGGAGGAGTCATTGATCCATATATCTTCCAATACGATAACGGTCTGAATGTAAGTCTCAATGGTGAACGGTATAGGGACATGATTAGAAAGTTTTTCGTACCTCAATTAGATTTAATTAATCTTGCTGTTATGTGGTTCCAACAGAACGGAGCCACATGCCAAACAGCGCTCCCTACAATTGAGTTACTCAAAGAAACCTTTGATAAAAGTGTAATTTCACGTAATGATCCAATTAATTTGCCACCAAGATCGTGTAATTTAACCTCTTTATTCTCATTGGAGGTATCTAAAGTCACTTGTCTACATCGATAAGTTATTGGCAAAATGCAGCCACATATGCAGCGGAAAGTTAGTGAAAATTTATGTTCCAGATTGCACCTTGTACCCGCCAGCCGTGGCGGCCACATGACCGAAATCATATTTAAACATTAATGTCATAAAATTTTCTATCCAGCAAAGTCCGTTTTATTGATGTTAAGAATATATTTATTTATTTTATTATGATATAAACTTACGTAACTGTAAAAAGAACATTCGATATTCCCTATAAAAATGTAATTAGAGTTTCGGTCTTCTGTCTATCATTGAATGATTATGTCATTCTGAAAATGGTACAAGTAAACGTTCTTTGCTATCTTCATTCCACTTTCCTTACAAACAACAGCGTAAACATCGCCTGATAAACTTGTACATATTGAGGATTTGATGAGACAGTCCCCTTTCAAGCTAGCAAGACGGCGGCTTCGTTTCTTTCGATATTATGGCGACCAGGAACGCAAAGCAGAGTAACAAAAATACTCCCATTTATGCCGCCTAACTGACAAGAAATTTTTTACTGTCCTTGCTGAAGTTCAGACTTATTACCTGCTACGTCTGAATACTTAAAATTTTGAAGAATATTTGGAGCTTTAGTTTAAACTATTTTAACACTAAATGTTGGGATGCTTATCTCACTACGCTAAATAAAAGTTCAGTATCTAGCGAGCACAAAACAAAAAAGGTGCAAAGGTATAGACCAGTGTTGATCAAAAGTAAAAATGTAGTGCTAGTGAGAACATGTAAAATTCTCTTTTAGAGAGAGTAAAGTTTATGTTTTAAAAAACTTTTAAAACAATCAACATACATCCGCTGCACATGTGCACTTGCCGCTGTTTTACTAACAACTAAAAGCAAAAACGAAGGAAACTTTTTTATTATTTGTCGACATTTGTCACCGTCCCTTTGACGACTAAAAGCAAGAGCATAAGAAAACCTGTGAGTTGATCGGGAACAAAAGTCTCATGACAAGCTCATGACTGGTGTAGACCAGCGTCCGGCAGACTATTACTAATGCATTTTATAATTGTCCTAGTAATTTGAGAGATCTCAATAAGGCCATTTTGCACTGTATTTTTCCATTTGTTTTCTCTTTAGTTCGCTTTGTATATTTTTTGCTTATTTTTTGTCTATGCGTGTGAGTATGTACGTGTGAATACAGAAGAGAAGAGCTGCTCTTTGTGTGAATCTGGTATGCTGTGCAAAATTAAAAATGTATTCGTGTTGGTGAGAAAATAAGAAATGCACTGTAAGAAACTTTTAACGTGTTAAAAATGGTATTAAGTTCTCTAAGAATTTGTTTTTAATTCAAAATATAAAAATGTATGTAAATGTTTTGCGTAAAATTTAAAATGCTTTGGGGATTAGCAAAAGCACTAATAATTTTAATCAGTACATTTAGTGGAAAATAAATAGAAAAATCCTCAAAGAGCCACTCCGCATGTCAATTCGTCGCTGTTTCAATGACGACTAAAAGCAAATTTCATCCAGTGCTTCTAAAAAAAAAACACAGCTAAAGAGAGGACTAAAACCAAGAGCGTAAGAATACGTGTGCGTTCAGAGTAAACAATCGCTCTATGAAATGAACACAAATATAGAGGCATTCATTGGTCTAATGTGCTGCACTTTAGCGTTCAAGTGCAATAAAACTTATCTTTAAATTTTACTATGAATGATATTTATTTTTTTTTTTTTTTTGTATAAATATTACTTAGAGGTATGACCTATTAGTAACACTAATATTCGTCTTTTTTATTAGACTGCTAATAAAGGGTAAGCCAAATAATTTTTTTTTTTTTGAAAATACTATAAAAAAAAACTACTTGAACGTACAATCCTTCCGGTTAATAATGGAAAATAATTTCATTCAAATAGCTGCCTCGGCTGGCCATGCGGTAGCCTACACGATCGGTGCAATTTTTAAGCAAATTATCGATTGTGTGCAGCTGTATTTCACCAATAGCTTGACGAATATTGTCCTTTAAAGCGTCAATTGTCTCTGGTTTGTTGGCGTAATTCTTATCTTTGACGGCACCACACAAATAATAGTTCAACGGTGTCAAATAGCAGCTCCGAGGTGGCCAAATGACATCAGCTCTGCGGCTGTGTGGCACGTAGCGCCGTCCTGTTGAAACCAAATGTTGCTAAGATATCGGCTTTTCAATGTATGTGTGCGGGTTTTCTGTGCCCCAAATGCGACTATTTTGCTTGCTTACATACCCGCAAAGATCAAAATGAGCTGCATCTGAAAAGATAATAATTTTTGGACAAATCGGCATCTTCTGTAAATCGATCGCAGGCGCAGATTTCCAGCGTTGTTCAAGCATATACACAACCATATTCGTTCAGCGGAAGGATAAAACTAATTATCTGTCAAATCAGACGTGAGCTAAGTGTTACCTTTCACGAAATAAGCACTAGTTGAAAAAAAAAGTTAGCTTGTTTATACGGCAATGTTTTTTCGAAATGCTCTCTCAATTATAACTTAAGCCCCCCCCCCCCTATTATAAGTCGAATCAGTTTATAAACCATATACAATTTTGAAGCGAAACAAATTATCTTGTAAGTAATTCAGTCTCAATTAGCCGTGAATTACTCAGAAATTTTTGTGAACTCTAATTTGTATCGGATATTTGTTCACCTTATATTTGTTTATTTAATTTCCTAATATTTATTTTCAGTTTTTAAAACAGACTTGACTGGTAAAAAACGAAACTAGAAATAAAAAACTAAACAGAAGAAGGACAATTAAAACGAAAAACTGCCATGTGAACAGGGTAATTGTGATAATTGCTTTACGTCAGTTGCAAAGGGTTAAAACTTTGAGTGAACTGAAATAAATTAACAGAATTCGTCAATGGGTTATTGAATATATATAAGAAATCAGTCGGCTACTAAATTGCTGACACAAGTGCTTTAGTCGATTTAGAAAGTAATTGGCTGGTAAAAATAGAGCTTTATTTTGTTACAAATATAAGTACAAATCCTACATAACCCCTGAACCAGTTTATCATCAAACTTAGTTGTTATACTCGTATGAGTTGAGCACTATATTTTCAATTTGAAACGTAATGCTTATGAAGCATTATTTTGAAAAATTTTACCATTGAATTTATTTTCATTTTTTTTTATTGTGTATTATTACTATATTACCCCATCGTAGCTGCTGTTGGTATTGTTGTACTCATAGCAGATGAATATGAGTATTCCATCCACATATATAAAGATTTAGTCAAAATATTTGAGAGAAAAACTTATTACACATCAACTGCTTATACTTCGTATTGTATGCATACAATTTGACACTAAAATATTCTGTCATAGAATACATTTTTATATGACAAAATTGTACAAAAAAAAAAAAATATTAATACATTCCTACATATGTATGTACATTCATGCATTCATTCATACGTATGTACGTACATAGTTTGTTGTAACATTCATTCATTATGAATTATGTTTGTCACGTCTAGAATATTAATAATGTATGTCAACAACTTGGCCAAAAATATGAGTGTACGAGTATGTTAGTGTGCTGTTGTTGTTGGTTACCACTAAGCACTTGCCAAACATGTTGAGCATTAGCGTTTCAAAACAATTTATGAAAAATTTATTTCATTTTGAAAAATTCATTCTTTTTATACTCCTCTCTATCTCTCTTTAACGTATAGTACGCGTAGTGATAAAGGAAAAGGAAGCGTTAAATATTTCATAAGTTAAGTAGAGCTATTTTAGATGACATCTAAATTTATTTAAAAAAAGGGAAAACGCTGTTTTAAATATATGTGCAAGATGAATAAAAGTATTCATTTGAGACATTTATTCTCGATAAAGCCTAGTAAACCAAGATTCAAAAACCATCTTTTCGATATAGAAATACGCAATAAATCTAGATTAATTCGTTCACTACACATCCTTTTGCAACCAGGGATTGTCTTATAGAACAGAATTTTTTCCTTCGTCAGACGGACAAAACATAGTTTTTTTCATATTTCAACATCTAATTAAGAACCGGATTATATAATTCCCCATATAATATATTTAGAGCATATCACAGAAATTGTGAATAATTCAGCTTTAAATACCCAATTAATGCGATTACCGCTGACTTATTTAATTTCTTAACCTTTTTTAAAAAATCGATTTATCGGCAAATAACAAAAAAACAAAATAAAAAGAACAATTAAAACGAATTACAAAAGTGTCACGTGAAAGGGGTACGGGCGAAGACAGTAATTCAGTGTCTCGTGTGAACATGTTTTTGTTTCAGACCAATATGAAATATACTTAAAAGTTTTGAATACTATTAGTCGGTAATTTTTTTATGATTTTCAAGGTAATTAATAAAAAAATAAAACCTCTTCCATTTCAAAATCTATGCCATGGGCAAATTTGCGGTTAGGAAATTTATATTTATTCATACCAATATAAAATAGAAATATGGACACTAATAATGGAATATGTTGTCGGGCAAAATTCCACTTCTAGCACGACGGCATACGTCCGCTCTTTTCACAAAATTTTAAACCATATTTTGCAACAAATCTTCACTTATCTCTTCACGTAAACCCGGTCTTTCAAATGGCCCAAGAGAAAATAATCAGCAGCTTTAAATCATTGATGAGGATGCCAATTGATATCGCCAAATGGAGAAATTACGCAACCGGGAATTTCTCATGCAATAACGGAATTATTTGGGTGGCTGAGTGGCTTGCGGCGCCAACCTGCTGAAACCAAAGGTCAGTGATGTCAACATTAGCTAAGTGTGGCCACAAAAAATGGTTATCATGGCTTGGTAGGGCAGTGAATTCAAGGTGATGGCGTTTCCTTGCTCATTTTTCGGCCCGATGATGCCGCCTAACCAAAAACCGCACCATACTTCACCATACGGTCACTTTCTTGGGATGTAATGGTTTTTCGAGAACGGTTTGTGGATTTTGTGAGCACCATATGCGACAATTCTGTTTGTTTACATTACCGCCTAATTGAAAATGGTCCTCATACTTAAGATGATTTTGTTGAAAAATGCGTATTTTTCGTTCAGTTTTTCAAACAGCCAATTCACAAACGTTCTCTGCAAACAATGGTCGTCTAGCTTTAATTCTTGAACGAGTCAAGCCTTATAAGCATGAAGATGAAGATCTTTATGCAAAATATTGCGCAAAGTTCCTCTGGTGATGGCCAATTGTTGCGAACGTATAACGAGTTGATATTTCAGGCTCATTCTCAACACTTTGCTGTACAGCAGTTATGTTTACATTACTACGGCCATTACGAGCGTATTGTTTTGATCTATCGTCAGCAACAGTACCATGAGCCTCGAATTTAGCGATTAAATTACGCACAGTGGTGTCAGAAGGAGGCTGATTACGAGGAAAAGCTGCCTTTCACCATTTTGATAGTAAATTTTCACAATTAAAATTCCTTGTTCAAGAGTTTAGCATTCCATAGTTGAAATTTCACAATTTTTTATTAAATAAGTGTCGAAGGTTGAAAGCTCAATTCTTGATATTTCATCATTTGACAGCCAATTTACTTCCCAAACTCAAATTGGCCTTCTTAGATAAATGCTTCTGGATTGTGACTAAAGCTCTCTTAAGAAGTCAAATTGTTGCACTTATGATTAAGAATGAGCAATCTAGGCACTGCTCGAATAACTTTTTAATATATAGACTATCAGCTGATAAATTGGTTGTCAACTAAAGCAGTGTTCCATTAGACAATAATTATTTATTACAGAAAACTTATTTTAATATTCTCATGACAAAAATAATTTTATATAAAAAATTGTTTAAAAATGAATAAAAAGCAATTTAAACTTAAATTGATAAACAATTTAATGAAAATAAATAATAAATATAAATTTTATTTTTATCTTGTATATGCTAATGGCCGTAAGTGTTAATAATAAAACTATTCAATTAAAAATGCATCTGAAAAGAAAAATATATTTAAAATGAATACTTATTCTATGTACATACTCGTAGATACGAAGTACGAAAAATTTTCTGTAAAATTTTTTTTTCAAACGACATTCTATGAAATTGGCTTTATCGAACAAAGTTAGAATGTAATAAAAATAAAATTTTTTTTTATTTTTTTTATTATTTTTTGTTTTATAAAAAGCAATTTTTATTTGATGTAAATACTTTTTAGAATTAATTTATCTTTTTTGGTACTTTTATATTTCTTTCCATAAAACTAAAATAATTTTTTATGAAGAACTTTTACAAAAATGTTGAAATTAGTTCGACCTATTATTTCAGGTGAACATCCGGAGGCAATGCAGACAGGATCTTCCGGTTGCCAATATAGTTGGCTAACAATACTACTACTAATGGCCATTGTATTCTATTACAATCAAGCATATAACAAATGCCATCTGCTATATACTTTATCAATATCAACGCCCATGATGTCCATGACGACGACGGTGATGATGATGATGATGAGTAGAACAGATGCTTACACCTATTCCACTACCCGCCCAACAACGAAATGCATTGATTCATTTGATAAAACCCTGCAAAAGTGCAATAATGTAACCAACACAACCACCGCAATTAACATAACCAGCATTTGCAGCATGCACGGGAGCTGTATAAACCACAGCAGCCCTGCTAGCAGCTGTCAGCATCAATTAGACAACAATACAAACTTGATCAATAACGTAAAGTGCTGCTGTAGTAGCCAAGAATTAGATGCTGCTACAGTTGCTACAAGTTGATATGAAAATCATAAACGACATACAAAAGAATTGAAATAAAATTATTCGTATTTATAACCAGCCCAGCAAAGCAGTAAGTAAAGTGAATCAGACTGAACGTTGTATAAAATGAATGACTGTTGTATGGTAAGCATCCACTACAGACAGACAGACTCCTTTCCCCCTAAAATCCAAAAAAAAACTATTAAGAATTAGAAATAAAACACATACAATAATCAAATGAAAAAAAGTTTCTTAACAAAAAAAGCAAAGAAATCACAAAAAACAAAAACAAAAAACTTTATAATCATATTGTAAAAAAAGAGATTAAAAGATTTGTCCTCTCTATAGTTTTGTATTCAACATAAAAATGGAAAATTTTGCACTGAGCAATGAGCAATAAAAAAATAAAATTAAAATGAGAGTGTCGTCTATACAGTAAGAGAGAACAAGGTTTTGTAAAATATTTAAAAAAATAAAATAATAAAAATAACTTGTAATGTATAATAAGCTTTAGAATTTAAAAAAAAAAAAAATAAATAAATAAATAAATAAAACAATTGGAAAAGTTTTGCCATTCCAGTAATTGGACAGTTTAAGGTGTTTTCTTATAAAAAGAAATTAAAAGAACTGTACCGATTTGTCTACATTTCAAAGAAAATGGAATAAAATAAAATAAAATAAAATAAAATAAAATAAAATAAAATAAAATAAAATAAAATAAAATAAAAAATAAATAAATTCTTAAATCAGACATTTTAAAAAATGTTCTTTTTAAGTATAACATGATGAGCCAATAGCGCCGACAGGCAAGGAGCTGCTCTTCTCTTTTGTTTTCACACGTACGTACTCACAGGCAAGAGCAACAACTAAGCCAAAAATAAACAAAGAGAAGTAAAAGAAAACAAGTGCAAAAACACAGAGCCAAGTGGCCTTAGTGAGAGCCTCTGAACTTACTACCAAAATTGTAAAATTCATTAATATAAGTTTGCCTGATGCTGGCCTATACTCTACATATGTCCAGTACTCTTTTAATGCAAGAATATGTTGTATCGGGTGGGTCATTTAAAATCTTAGATTTAAAAATGCTATAAAACAAAACAAAAAGTCCAATTATTCCCTTTAGAAATTAAATATTATTTCATGCATATGGTTGCCGCAATTGGCCTCACAGTACCCCATATGATCACTTTTCGAGTACTTTTTCGAGTGTGTGGTCGTATCCCAGCATTCGGCATCACGAATGTGGGCCTTCAAATGCTCAATTGTCTCTGGTTTGTCGGCATAACACTTGTTTTTGACGGCACCCCACAGAAAATAGTCCAACGGCGTCAAAGCCACTTCCATCACCATTTCGGCTAATTAAACGGCCATCAAACGTTTGACGCAATAAATCGATTGTAGTAAGTTGCACCATCCTGTTGAAACCAAACTTCGTTCACATCAATACCATAAAGTGAGTGCACAAAAAATCGGTTATCATGGTGCGTTAGATGTCTCCATTGAACGTAATAATTTCGCTGTCCTCATTTTCAATGAAATATGGCCCAATGATGCCTCCGCTTCACAAGTCTCACCAAACAGTCACTCTTACGTCTTGGCTTATCAACAATGAAACAAGTTTCTCGAACTTTAGCAATGAACTTGCGTATGCCAAATTTTGTACGACATTTTCGTGCAATTTCCGACCAATTTTGGAAATAAATTTTCAATAAATCCCAACGTTTCGTTCAGTGTAGATAATATACAGAATTTTATGACAGAATATAATGACATAAGTATTGCCAGATTCCAAATAACCGCTGGTGCAAAGTTAAACAGACAGTTGGCCCACCCGATATAATATTTTAAGATAATCATTTACACCTCAAAGAAAGAGAATAAAGGAAAAGATTCATCAGAGCCTAATAAGAGCAATCGCTACGAGCAAGCTGGTTTATATTTTGAATATCTTCCATTATAATTTTTGTAAATATTAAAGTTATGATTTTTGCAACGAGAAAAGGTAAAATGAGCCGCTGTGCACAGTTAGCTAAGATTTTTTATTTTTATTTTTTTCATTTATCTGATAAACAAATCTAGCCACCAATTTCGGATATTCTGTTCTAAAGTAAAACGAATTCCGGAAAAAGCGTTTCATGTAATAGTTGACCGCGGCAAGGACGCGACTATAGTGAAATGAAAACTTTACAACTATTATTTTCTTAATCGTTTTTGACGCTTTTAAATATATCGATTCAATGTTTGGTTGGATATTCCAATCGCTTCTCGCCCCATATTCGTTACATAGTTTCATGTCATCCGTGTTGTCCAAATCTTCGAGTTGGCATGTGAGACTCCATGTTACTTATTATGCTCATTACGTCATCCGTTATGATGGTGAATAGCTGAGGTGATAGTGGCATCCATGTTTGACTTCAGCATTGGTGTGGAATTGTTGATGTGGAATTGTTGTCGCTCTAACTATTCGAATAATTTTTTGGGGTACTCCTTTTGTTCTCAATGCTTTCCATATTGCAGTTCATCTGACGGTATCAAATGCTTTTTTAAAATTGACGATGAGTAGATAAAGGGGATGTGCCATTCACACGATTGCCGTACCAATAATTAGTGCATTAGACATAATAGCATAATGAGAGCTTTAAGCTAAAACTTTAGGGAATATTTTGAAGTCAGTCATTGTTTGTGGCGTTTTAAAGTTCCCATGTTCAACTGTTTTGTGACTTAAGAGCAAATTATAATATGCATACGCTAGCTTAACAAATGTGTTGTTAAGTTTTTTTAAATTTGCTGAAGTTTATAAGGATGCAGATCGTACTTTACTTACGCAAATTGTAGAAATTAAATAACATTTCTTGATAAATTTCAGGTCGCATTAGCAGCTCTTAAACTGCCACTGGCTGCTCTCTTCACCAAATTCAGCATTTCTGTTTGTTTACGTACCTATTGAGCTAAAAATGATCTCCTTCCATAAAACAGATGTAATTTACGAAACACATTTTAACAAATCTTGATAATTAAATTAAAGGCTTTGTACGCGTTGTTCATGGAGTAATGGCAAACCTAACTGAGAGCTTTTGGCATTGCTACATGCCACGAATCTTCCTTTATGCACTGGAAAAATTCATATTTATAAATTATAAACAGAAAACAGTTTCTGCAATAGTAACTGGATGGAGTTAAATTGTCTTCAAAAAGTTGTTTAAGTATTTGACAGACTTTTCATTGCATTTTTAACAGAAACTTAAGTTAGCATAAGAATATTCTTTCAAACTTGACAAAATCGATATATTTGATCTCTAACTTTAACAAGATATTAAAAGTAAAGTAGTTATGTTTTCTAATTTAGCGTTGCTATCGCGAGACTTAGCATATCTAGATTTTTTCTTCAGGTCAATATTACGCCTTAGTCAACGTTTGCAAGTTAACTATATGCTTTAAATGATATCGACAGCTCAAACTTTGCTGTCAAGGAAAGGAATTCTACTCTTCCAGTTTAGGCACAAGAGCTCTGTGTTTTCTATATACAAGTTAAGATTACGTTTTGTTGCTCATATTAAAAGAAATCCGTCGTTTATTCTTGAAAATAATTATATAATACAAGTATATTAAATTGTTTCCTTGTGTCTTTTAAAGGCAATATGAAATGTCGTGTGTGTAGGATATGCAGCGAAAACATTGAGAATTTTCAACACCTTCTCGGTGCATGCCCTGCTTTTGCCGAAATGAGAACAATGCACTAAGAGCGCAGCCAGGTAAACCCTTTCTTCACAAGCTGAAAGAAAAGTCAACAGAATACTGTCAGGCATTGAAGAAGTAAAATGCTGTCCTAGCTTGGCTAAATAAAATTCTACGACAAGAAAAGTCTTGCAAATGTCAATAAGATACAGGACTAACGAATCTATTCGCTTCATATATACATATATTCCCCGAAATGTTGATTAAAAACATTTTAATTTTAGAAAAAGGAAAAACTGAACATGTTTGACAGTAATATGTTACACGAAAACAGCTGAAAGTTGCTATAAAATCAACCGATATAAGAGCTTGAAGGTAGAATAAACTAGTTTTTTAGCCGTAACTGAAGATTTTGAAGGTGTTACGAAAATTTCTAAATCAGATTCACGTTGTTCCCGACAGCACCCATCAGAAAAATTGTATCACTTCCCAGACATTTCTACACTATTCTTTCTTGTCGCATGGGATTTAGTCTTGTATGCTTTTTTTGACGGGCAAAAAATAGTCTCTTTCGTTTTTCCCTTATACATAAGTTGTGCTAAGAATTTTGTTGTTGTTTTTTAACGCATTTTTTTAATATAATATAACTTTTGCTCTAACCTGTAGATTTTGATTTATTTTTTTTATAATTTCCATTATTTTCATACGTTTAACCTATTCCCAGTGAACCATATTCTCAAAAACAAATACAACAAAAGTAATTGTAATTATCATTGAGAATAAAATAAATATTTGTACATAACTGAGAAAAATGCCCTAAAAAATAACGCAATTTCATGACGTTTTTCGTATTCAAATTGTACATAAATAAAAAAAAATAAAAATAAAATTAAATATTGTGAAGGAGATAAAAAACAATAAATTATTTTATTAAACGACAAATTGGAAAATTATTTGTAAAACACTTTCAATGATTTACAAAAACAACTTACAACAACAAATAAAATAATTAAAAATATATATTATTTTATAAACAAATTTTAAGTTCAAATAGTTAAGTTATAACAAACAAAAATATGTATAAAAAAGAATAAACGAAGTTGTATAGTTTATACCTGTAAATGGCTAAAATCGAAAGAAAAAGTAAAAAAGTATAATTAATGGGCGATAAATAAATTTTATTTTTAATTAAGAAATATATTCATTTAAAATTTAACAAGAAAATTATAAAATATAAATCAAGAAGTATTGCAGAAAACATAAATAGAAAAGTTTTAGTCGGTCCATACCGTCTATTCAATACTCTACATCACCACCATTTCCATTTTAATCATGCTTGCTTGCATGATAACAAGATAACAAGAGCAGGCAATATATTAACAAACTGCATACACAGAACTTGGTTAGTACATATGAAATTGGTAAAGCATTTATATTTCAAACCCTGTCGATGACCTGCCTACCCTAGCTTTTATTTCTAGCTATTTTACGGGAATCTTTGTAAAGAAAGATAATATGACGCAACGCATTGCTTTAGACAAAGTGTGACGTGTCCGCCTGCATATAATAATAACTATTTTAATCTTAAATCGATTCCGCTCTGCCCCGATACTATCGGTTTTTATTCCAGATATAAATTTTTCTTTATATGAAATATAAATTCCCATTTGTTTTGATCCTATCCTTTTTTGTACAAACTTTATTCATCTGTATAAAGAAAATACTATGAGGACGTTTAAAGTATCTCGCTGTCATATTTACTGGGATGTACTATAATAAATTTTTTTTTACGGGAGGAGCCAGGCCCACTCTTCCTGTGGATGTAATTCTTTAACTTAATCTGCACCTTAATAATAAAACACAACGCAGAAAGTTTGAAGGCTCTATTTTTTAAAGCTCCCAAGATATAAATTATGGAGGGAATTCTCTCTTGATTGCTTTGGTCCCTAGCCATACTACACGAGGTGAAGATATGATGCCATGGAGTACGCAGATGACCTAGCTGTCATCGTTGTTAGCAAATACGATGCTTTGTTGTCGGATATCTGCATGGTATGATGCAGATGGACTACCGGTCAATCCGAATAAGACGACACAATTGTTCCATTCACTAAGAGACTGAAATTGGGCTGTGGCTTATTTTATGGAAGGGAACGGAAATTGAGTTTTCGAAACAGAAGAAAGATTTGAAGATTACCCACGACTCTCAATTGGAACGGTCATCTATATGCGGTTTTAGGTAAAGCTACTAGAGCAATGTTGGCCTCTCGACAGGCCCGGGGTTCTTAACTATACAATCATTTATAGTTTGCATACTTTGATTGTTAGGCCTGTCGTTTCTTAGGCATCAATAGTATGGTGGCGCATGGCTGAGCTGAAACCGTGCATTTAAACATGCATGAAACTACGGAACCAAGCCCGTATGGGCATAACGAATGCAGTGGGAACTTGTATCACTGCAGCCTTGGAAGCCTGGTGATTCATTTCCAGGTGTCTCAGAGTTTACTAGGCGGAAATCAAGCAATTTTCATCTGCGCACGGATTAATATAGAAAGTGGAATCGTAGACGGCTCTGATGGCCCTGTTTTCAGAGTATATAAGCTCACGACTAGTGCGCGAATACAAATGTCTACACCCCAGCATAGGAGAACAAGGTTACACTTCGTTAGGTCCCTGAACAGTTTAGCGTTATGGGGAACTAGGTCGAAGGCGAACTGGTCTTGTACACTGTGGTATTAGCTGGTCTCCGGCCAGGGTGAGCATATAAACATTGCCTGTCATTTTTGGCACAATGCTCTGGTCTTAGGCGGGCAATGCTGAGGCCTAAAATATAGATCTGCATCAAAACAACTATGAAAAGAGGTTTATTGGCTTCATGACGGGCCACTACTAATTTAATTACTACCTCTTCAAGCTCAATTTGGTACCAGGCCTAACACCTCTGCAGTGAGGAGGACGAGATGACGGATCATATTCTCTGCGAATGTGTTGCTTTGGCAAAACGTCGGAGTCGAACTTTTATGGAGCTCTTTATTAGTCTTTAACAGGTTCGTTGACTACCCGTTGGGTATATTGTGGTCTTCATACGTAAAGTTATTCTTCTAGAGACTATTCTGGTTAGTGTTTCCGGAGAGAGTGCACGGCCGTTCGCCCATGGACATTGATTCGATGGAGGATAAGCTTCTGGGTGGCTATCATCCATAGCAGTTAATAGATTAGTGTGCCCCTCGTAGAGCAGAATTTGGAAATGTACTTTTGTACAACATATTTCAGTAGTAGATGAACGTTAGCAAACGAAACACTTTACTTACGTGTCAACTCAATAATTTTATTTGTTTACGCCCAATTTTAACCTCTCCCAGGTACAATTTTAAAAGCGTCCAATGTCTAGGGGCGAGATAATTATAAATGTAAAAGTTGCTGCTAAAAAAATAAATTTTGCTACTACACAATCTACTACAAATGTTGTATACATGTTGGGTGATCGATTATTCGACTTTTTTCAAAAACCGGTTTTCGAATAACTCGAAAAGTAGCACTTTTTAAAAAGGTTTTCTGTTAATAATAATTCAGATAACCGGTTAAACGGTTCTTTTATTTAAATAAAATTCTTCTTAATTCTAGAAGCGCCGAGCTGGACCACGTTGTTTTAAAAACAGGCAAAAGCTGACGGAGAGCTTACAATTAAAGTGGCAATCAATACTAACAATAATTCTAACAAATCCCATAAAAACTATGCCAAAACGGTATGCGGAGGCTATAAAAAACAAAGTTTGCATAAGTTTCGAACAGCTACTCAAGGAACTAATTTCGTTTTTGTTGTATTACTTAATAGAGAATGGAATTAAAGCATTGTTTTTATAGTTGTAGTTTGGGTGCCTAAGATAACAAAAATTAAATGTTTTACTTTGAATAAATCTATTAGTACTATACGAGTCCTTAATTACCTCGCCAAGAAAATTTGCTTAGGTTTCGAGCAGCACTGTATGTAAATTTATGCACCACGTATTTAATAGTGTGTGTGTCACTGTGGCATGTTAGGTAAAAACCCACCTTTTCAACAGCAATATCACCTCACAACATTACGGGTACTAGCGACTGGTTATGTGTATTTACGCTGTGAAAAACTTCACTAATTAATATATCTGCCGTACGGATCAGGCGTTTGTGGGTTTGTAGCCTTTCCATTAGTCTAGTTCATCATTCTCCATATATAAAAATCAAAATTTATTTACAGAAAATGAAAAAATGTTATGTTTGCTCGAAAGTGCATATCTTTTTCGATCTATCGTGGTTTCACGTTCTTTGTGAGACGTTCAAGGTTGTCATATATACAACAATAATTACACGATGAGCATACTTTCAATAAAAAAAATATATAAACGTGTTTAATTAACCGGTTTATTTGGTTTTCGAAAAA
Source organism: Wohlfahrtia magnifica (assembly GCA_023159175.1). NCBI lineage: Eukaryota > Metazoa > Arthropoda > Insecta > Diptera > Sarcophagidae > Wohlfahrtia > Wohlfahrtia magnifica. The sequence continues at coordinate 1,630,929 of JAKWBJ010000212.1, read as the reverse complement.
TTAAAATTTCGAAAAAACTGTATTCGACCAAACCAGAAAAACCGGTTAAAACCGGTCGAAGAATAACCTTCCGATCTCCCTAATAGATAGAACAATCAAACAAAAGCAACATTTCGAGTTGAATACTCTTATTTTATACTGAATAAGAAAATTTAATGAAAAACCAACTTTAATAAAAAGTATTTTACAATTTATTTAATAAAATTACACGTCTGAACGTTTCAATATTTTTTCCTCGACAAACATATTCTTCAATTGCAATTTCAAGCAATACAAAGTAAAGGGTCCGCCATCTAACGTTTTTTTTTTCAAATAGTGCTTATTTCGTGAATGGTAACACTTATCTCATGTCTGATTTGACAGATAATTAGTTTTATCTTTCCGCTGAACGTATATGGTTGTGTATACCTTTGAACAACGCTGGGAAATATTGCGACATTACTTTGAAAATCATGGTAATGTTGCAGAATCAAAAGTCATCTTTTCAGATGAAGCTCATTTTGATCTTGGCGTGTATGTAAACAAGCAAAATTGTCGCATTTGGGGCACAGAAAACCCGCACGCATACATTGAAAAGCCGATACACCCAAGACGAGTCACTGTTTGGTGCGGATTTTGGTCCAGAGGTATAATTGGGCCATCTTTCTTCGAAAATGAGCAAGGAGTGCCCGTTACAGTCAATGGCGATCGTTATCGGGCCATGTTGAACGAATTTTTGTTCACAAAATTTGGAGAGGAGGATATTAGCAACATTCGGTTTCAACAGGACGGCGCTACGTGCCACACTGCCGAAGCTGCACTCGATATTTTGCGCCCTTTTTTTGAAAATCGCATTATCAGCCGCAGAGCTGATGTCGTTTGGCCACCTCGGAGCTGCGATTTAACACCGTTGGACTATTATTTGTGGGGTGTCGTTAAAGATAAGTGTTACGCCAACAAACCAGAGACAATTGACGCTTTAAAGGACAATATTCGTGAAGTCATTGGTGAAATACCGCTGCACACAATCGATAATGTGCTTAAAAATTGGACCGATCGTGTAGGCTACTGCATGGCCGAGGCAGCCATTTGAATGAAATTATTTTCCATTATTAACCGGAAGGATTGTACTTTCAAATAAAAAAATAAATTTGAGAAAATATTCAGTATTTGTTTTTTTTATAGCATTAAAAAAAAAATTATTTGGCGGTCCCTTTAGAAAGTGTAACAAGTTAAAGTTAAGTATTAAAACAGATACCATTCTGTCCTGTATGCAGTCAAGTACGTGAGAGGGAAATTTTATAAAATTCGTTACAGTGATTAAAAATTACAACCTCAAAATTTCTTTTAGGAATAAGCAGGTTTTAAAGCATGACAATGACAGTCGCTCTTGAGGCACATAAACACAATATCCCAAAACAATTTTAAATTATATTCAAAGTTGTGACTCAAAAGGTAAAATGAAAAATTATTTATTCGTTTTATTTATGAGTTAGCGTATCTCTTTCACTAATGGTGATGTAGGGTATTGAAACATTATCACAATTATCACAATTTATTCATTAATAAATTGTTTGTATAAAAAGGGAAAAAACTGTAAATACATTATAAAATATATGGATTATAAATAGCATATAAAGCATACTTATATTGTTAATAGAATAATCAATAAGTTAACAACAATATGAGATTAAATTATGATTATGCCAGTAGAACAATTTTAAATATGTATTAACAAACGATAAAAAACTCACTCTCAAGTCTATTAAATGCAAATACTATTTGGTATTTACGTTTTTTGAAACTGTTTACAGGGCAACAACATTGCAGAATGTCTAAGAAGTAATTCTGTCTTGTCTGTCTAGTTCTTAGAGGATCAAAGAACAGCCCACTTACCGGGCTGTTTGTTCAAGAATTTGTATTGAGCGATCTTAATTAACTTTTCGTACAGTCATTGAAACCTTTAAAGATCTTATTTCATTCAAGTTCCTTTGCAAAAGATAAGTTCTAATATTATTATTATTTAAAGGAGTTAGAAATGCAAAACTGTCCACGGAACTAAAAAAGATATACACAACAATGCGGCATCAGAACCGCTAGCGTAATACTCCTCATTGAGTCAATAACCCTGTCGAAATAGTCTACAGAAGAGTACGCTCAACTTTAGTATGCAGACAATAGTAAGCCGATGAGCTTGTTCAGGCTCAATTAAGAGCTCCGTAAACGTTTGTTTGCTAAAGCAAGACATTCTCCTTCTATTCTCTGCTCGGTCGGAACTTCGTGTCAGGCACCATATTGAAACTGAAAAGGAAGCCAATAAGTTTCCTCATAGTTGCCTTGCCCATATGGCGCATGTAGTATTATATGTATTATATCCAAAGGGTTTCATTTGTCAGGCCCGGCCATTGTGGCCATTACGACGAGTGGAATTCATGCTGTTACTCATCGATCTTCTGGTTTCACAAGACCTCGTTTTTCATTACACCAGTGTGTCCAGTGGCCCAACAGAATGTAAACTTTTCCTTAATGCCAGGGTGTAGAAACTTTTTATAACAGCCTTGTACTAATCTGTAGTCTATATACTCTGAAGAAGCGGTCCTCTGTGCCACCTGACTATCAGAATATATATACAGAAACAGCCCTGATCCCACGCTCTATAATAATCCGTGCAAAGATAGAAATTGGAAAGTATTTTGGGGTACTTGCCCAAACCACCATCCAAGTTAGGTCCATACGTATACCACTGTAAACAGTTGGGGTCGACACTAAGGACCCCATGATCCCATTCTCAACGATCACGCAAAAGAACATCGAAATTTCGAATGACGTAACTCCTGCGATTCCCTGAATTAAACTTAGCTCGTGTTAACTTTAGAGCCCACAAAACTGCAGAGAAAATATACAGTGGACTAAGTCTGATTAAAGCTTCTGACACCAGGGCGAAAAGTTCCCATTGAACCCGTTACAGCCACACAAACACAATTCTGTGCAGCCTTGGAACACCATAATATCAATGCATAAGAAACTACCGGTATAATAATCATGGTATATGTACATCTAATAAATAATTCTAGAGTTAAGACGTTAGGTCCTGCCGACAAGACCACATTGCAAGCGGTCCTTAACCCCCCATGACTATAGAAACACCCTCGAAATTTGATTAAAATCTTATCTCTGGAACTACTTGCAATTCCAATAACTTTGGTTTCTGCACAGTGAATAAGTGCAATACTCTAGAATGTACTCCGTTGGTTTTGGTTTAACTTAAGCCGCATAATGAGACTTCATAACATTGTATTGCAGCCGATGTTGCCAGTAGAATATTAGACGCTTAGATAGTCTTTAACCATCTCCGTTATAAAACAATAAATTGTAACATGTGGGATTAGTGGGCTCTGGCAAATTCATTGTACGTTCATTGTGCTGGTGATTTCACCTTGCTTTACACCTATTATAAGCAAAGAACTTATTGATGCAACAATTCATACTTTAATTGTTGCCCTGGTGGACTTTTGATATTTTAGTTTAGTAATACTGGCTACTTGGGCTCTGACAGACGCTCAATACTTTCTACTGTATTAAAAGCGGTGAGAACGCTAATGAAAGATTTTTCAACAAGAATCGTTTTTTAACATGTGGGCTGGCTAATTATAGCTTATAAATCTAAAAAGCTAAAGAGCTAAGTCTTTACACAAAATATGCAATGTGCTCATTTTGGATAGTAATCAATTGTTGAGAGTGTCAAGATTTGTCAAATTCAAATCTTTTCTAACATTTCATCGCACGGCTACAATGTTTTCACTCGCACGATTAGGATAAATACATGCTGGTGTTGGCACATTATGCGAGTAAGTCGACTCTAAATTATCAAACAAATTATTAAAAGTACTCTCAAAGGGATAAATACATGTTGGTGTTGGCACATTATGCGAGGAAGTCGACTCTAAATTATCAAACAAATTATTAAAAGCACTCTCAAAAGGACGATTATATTTAAACCTGCCGTTATATTTGGACCATCTGCACCAAAATTTAGTTTTTATTTCTTTATAACTTTTAAACGCTTTTATATATTACTTTGAGTTTTCAGGCTCAAGTGTTACTATTTTGTGACACAATAATATCCAAAATTTCAAGTGTCTGACATAAAACTGTACTGAGAAAAATCAAGAATACATTCGTCTAAAATTTCGGACTATTTGGTCCAGTACATATTTTTATTAAAGTGAAAATACGAAGTTTTTTTTGGCTTTATGAATACTAAAATAAATTTATTTTTACTAATTTTTTTTCTCTGTCACTCCTCTAGCGAGCAAATTGTCTTTTTCACAAAGTATTCATTGCTTTTTTTCAGTTTCATAAATCAATTTGATTTTTCAAGCTAAGTCGGTGATTCGTCTGCTGTAGCTCGCCTCCGTATGATTGTATAGTAATGAATATCCTTGCTAATTGGTAGGTGATGTTTTTTCCTGATCATTTGTCTGTTTGTCATCATCGTAACAAGTCAGAGAAACTTCTTCTTTATTTTTTGGATGGAGTTTTGTGGAGAGAAGTTACTAAAACCTCTTTACATAAAGCCCCCGAAACCCCAATTAAATTTTTTTTCGCCATATTCTCATGCTCGAACCTGGGTTGCTCGTGTTGTTATGCGCGCGCTCAAGCCACTATACCATGCCCTCAATATTCACTATATTCAGACAAAAATATTTTTCGATCTACTGCTGATGGAGCATATAATGTCAGATTTGACTTTCGGCAACTACAAATTCTCCTTCTCCTTACGACTGACTTAGAAGCAGCATTACTTGAAAAACTTTTGCGTAATAAGTTATTGTATTAACAACCGAGTCATTTCTCGTACGTGAAAAGGGATCCATTGAAAGAGCCGTTTTGTGTCTTCTTGACAAAGAGCACCATCTAATAGGAAAGTTCCTTAATTTGCCTTCTTGGAAATCGTGGATAATTTTGTCAATACGGGCTTTGACTTATTACTATATCATGGAAAAGAGGAGGAGCGGGAAAGTCTATTATTGCGGCTCGTCCCTAGATACACGGGAATCTGTGATGGCGTCAAAGGGGTGCCCTCGAGCTGGAGTATTATATCTATTGTTATGGACAGTAGTAGTCGGTAGCTTATAATCATGTTGCCGCATAGATATGTCGGCATAATTGGGTAAGCTGAAAACTTTGTCATGACGAGCCTTCTGAAGTATGAATGTACTTTGTGCGACTCCATGAGGATAACTCTAAGCGAGGTGTCAGAATGTTGCACTCAAGGACGACAGTCGGTTGTTGTACTTTTCACAAGAAGACTGTATAAATACACATTCTGGATAGGAGGCTTTGTTGGAAGTCACAAATCGGTGCTGGCCAGATTAGAGCTGTTTGGCCAAATCGCTCCACTTAGAGTTATATAGTTCTAAGGGATCTTTCGCCGAAAATCCAGCTCATTATCAGTTATGTGGCGATATCCAGAATAAGTCGGGGAGTCTATCCATTCTAGGATGGTCTAAAAACCATTTTCTCTTCAGGGTGTCATACCAATGGAACTTTGCTTTGGAAGGAGATTCAAGGTTTTAGTGCCGGACCGGTATTAATGGTATAATAGGCGCTTAGTCTGAGTTAAACTCGATCTAAACTAGTATACCGATGAAGAGATCCTATGGGACGCAGTGTTCTGTAACTGTACCCAGTCTGAATGATGATAATAATTGTATGAACAAGCTATTTAAATCGATTTTTACAAAATATACTTTACTGCTTTAATTTTTAATAAAATATTTATTTGGTCCAACTGTCCTCAAAATCTAAGATTTGCATATATTTTTTGAAATTTAACAACAGGGCTAACCATAACAATTTTTAGAGATCTATCATTTTCATAGTGAATTCATGGTTAAAATTGCCAAAGGTTCCTCTAATACTGATATGTCAACAAAGAAAATGTCAAAACTGTCATGTTAGGCCAATACGCCGCTGTTAGAATGCTTAATTCGTATTGTATTCTAGCTAAGCCATTATAATTTTGGCCTGAATGAAAGTGAAACGCTTTTGACTTCTGACGAGAGATCTTATTTTGGTATTAGCAAATAATATTTCCACATTGTGATTAAGTACGGCTCTTCGTATAATAAACAGTGGTTCTTATACAATTTCTAATAACAAAAAAATCCTAAGGCTAGCAGATCACCTTTAGAAAAATACTATTTTCTCTTATAAACCATGTATTTAAGAGTAATTAGCTAAACAGGAAGGTTGTCTTTTGTTGTCAAAAATTACCATACAACGCTCAGCAGTAATAGAATGTAAAACACTAAAGTTTGCTGCTGGCATGGCATTAAAATTCTCATTTAGTTAACCTAATAGTGTAATACTCTCATATAGAAAAACAATGATCCCGTTTAATTAAAACTCTTAATATAAATAATTTATTAATAAGTTTAAATTAAGTATGTTGAAATTAAAATTTAAAAATAATTATAGAAAAAATTAATTAAATTTAAGACAAAGTTATATAAAATTAAAAACAAAAGTAATAATAATAATAAATAAAAATTATTTATAAATGTTTATGCATCATTTCAATGATTTAAATTACATTTAATTTTAGAATAATATTCTATAAAAATTAAAACAAAAAACGAATATAAATATCATTTCATATTTACATACATTTAATGGTAATAAAAAATAAAAAATATTTATTTATAAGCAAAAATTGGACAATTCATACAAAAACAATATAAATAAACGAAAAAAGATGGATTGAAAAAAATTAATAATAAAAAGAAATTAAACAGAATAAAAATAATAAATAAATTTGTGTTTTACTTTTTATATTTTTAGCATTTTGTTTTTTTTTATATATAATTCATGGAAGTCAGTGATAATTTATGGTAATTTTAATTAAATATTTTGCATTAGCATGTGTGTTATTGCCAATTAACTAAGATTGAAGGCGGCCTATTTAAAATTGTATTAAATTTTGTTTGAAAGTAAGTACACGAATAAGTAAGTAAGAGCAGTTCACGAAAGAACTAGCTCATTTGAACGTATTCGTATAATTAATGATAGACACATATTCACTCTTTTTTGGGCAGCAGCTAAATAATAGTGTGACCTTTTGAAGAGCCGATACCACCTTGATCAAAAAGTTCCCGGAATAACCATCGTGTGGCGGTCTCATTGTTCCGATATGAGTCTTGTTTTTTTAACTAGTACATCTATAGTTAATTTTCCCATTAAATCTTAGCGTCATAGCTTGACATTTGCAAAAGCTACGTAGCCACGAGTTTATCTATCTCTATGTGTGTTTGCGACTTTTTACAATTTTAGAAATGGATTTGAATTTGCAACAACGATTTTGTATGGAATAGTGTTTCGGCAACGACTCTGTAAAGAAAACGGTTGTTTATCAGTGGCACGAACGGTTTAAAAGTGGTCGTGAGTCAATCGAAGTTGATGAAGGCAGTGGCAGACTATCGACATCGAAAACCGACGAAAACATTGATGAAGTAAAAGAAATATTGGAGGAATAGGCAATGTGCAAGCCTATGGATCCGTCCAAGACATTTTGGTTAATGATTTACGTTTCCGTCGTGTAGCAGCAAAATTGGTGCCAAAAGATCTCAATTTCACGCAAAAAAAAGACACGATATTTGAGGCTGAATCCAATCCCACATTCATCAAAAGGATTATTACTGGAGACGGGACGTGGGTTTATGAGTACAACACCGCAGTCCACATATCAGGAAAGAGAATGGCGTTCACCAAATTAGCCGTAATCCGTTTTCATGGATTACAACGGTGTAGTGCATCAGGAATTTTTGTTAGAAGGCCAGACAGTAAACAGAGAGTATTGTTTGGAAGCTATTAGAGACCAGAATTGTGGGCAGAAAACTCGTGGATTTTGCAGCATGATGTTGAAAGTTTTTGACGAAAAATTAAAAAAAATACCACACAACAGTCACCGAATTCACCTGATTTGACTCCCTGTGACTTCTTTCTGTTAAACCGAGTTAAAAAACCATTACAGGGAATGCGTTTCATCAGTCGAAAAATCGCAACCGAATATAAATAATGCTTCAAGAATTGGATCAAGCGCTGGCATAAGTGTATTGCAGTCGCTGGGGATTACATTGAAGGGCACAATATAGATTTGGATGAATAAACTTGTACTTTTAAATTTCTAAGTTACAAAATTTTAAATTTTCACAGTTACAAAAATTCGTTTGAAGTGCAGCTAAGCTTCGACAAATACCTACTCAAAGTCACCACACTGTTGCACAGTGTGTCATCTAGTGCAAGCTAGCTGAACGGAACCAGCATTTACAATTCTGCAAATGGTTAATATGGTTAATCAGAGTACAGTTAGGTAATTATAATGGCAGCTAACGTTTTATCTGAAATAATGTGTTGAAACATTTATGGGGGTCAGAAGAAAATAATTTCAAAATGAATACAAAAAATTTGTTGAATGTGCGCTACTATTCGCATAAGTTTTTTTATTTTTTTAATCAAGCGGAAAGCTATGGTCACATTTGTTAAATATTCGACAAACAAAACGTGACCACTTATAGCAAAATTTTCAAAGTAGTGGAAGAATTCCAGAAGATATCGGAAATGCTTTCTGACGTTGAAAAAAGCATGGCAAGAAGGTAATATAACATTTTGTACGTTTTACTATGATACAAAACCATCTACATCATCTCAGCTCCCTTTGACTACCCTTACAAAACCGAAGAAAGACTTACAAAACGCCTCGTTCAAGACCAAACGATGACGTGTTGATTTTTTGGATCAATTCCGAAGTTTTAAAGACAATTTGTGAATATGGTGCCTATAAGATGTCTGCTAAACATTATCTGGTTTTGACTATGATTGGTGGTAAATTTTGTAATGCTTTGACTGAAACTTATTTATGATACACTTGTGGAGCAATACCAACACCATAGAATTTTTATTTACATTACACGCCTGGATTCTTTATTTTGAATGACTGCTTCACCAATTTAAAGTAACGTTCTTTAAGCATTCAAGTATGCTTCAAAGAAGAACTGGAATTATTTGTAAAAAAAAACAAAACAAGAATTCGGAAACACTAACGGCGGAAATAATGCTGAAGAGCTGAAATTACAGGATTACACTTGTCGTCTTCTGATACCACATTACTTTAAAAAGTAGCTCATAGTATCGGGTGGGCCATCTATCGGTTTAAATTTGAACCAGCGGCTATTTCTATTCTGGCAATACTTATGTCATTCTATTTTGTCACAAAATTCATAATATTATCTCTATTGAATGAAATGAATCGCTTGAGCAACGTTGGGATTTAATGAAAATTTATTTCCTAAACAAGGACAATTAGTCGGAAATTTCACCATAATGCAAGGTCACAGAGAAGGACCAACAATGTCCGGTATATGCAAGTTTATTGCTAAAGTTCATTAAACTGGTACACCCGAAAATATCGAAGGTGTGGCTGGGCTTGTGCGTGATAACCCATCAACATCAACTTGTCATCGTTCTCAAGAATTGAACATTTCACGCACCAGTTTACGTCGAATTTTGAGAACAGATCTCGGTATGACGCCTTACGCAGTTATTCTTGTTAAAATAACCGTTTTGTTCGGCATTCGAAAAATTGACATTTTAAAAAAATCGTGTCCAACAAAACCAAAAAAACCGGTTTAAGCCGGTCGAATAATAACCGTTCGATCTCCCTAGGAAGGGATTCGGTGGCATGCCAAAATATATTGTAACCGCCAAAACAGCCAATAGTCAGATAAAGCAATGTTTGGAGAGCACGGAGAATGCAGCCAGCATTTGACAATTGTTTAGCAACTTTTGCGACGTGAGACCGAGCGTTGTCATGCAAAAGAAAAACTTTATCTGTCTGTCTTTATATTCAAGCCGTTTTTCTCATAATACACTGATCAAACGAAGTAATTGAAGTCCGCTCCGATTACCGAGTTTTAGCAGCTCATAGTACACAATGCCGCCTTGATCCCACTAAAAGCGAAGAAATGCATTATAAATATTAAAACAACGTAATTGTACTAACAAACAAAAAAATATTGAAATGAAATGAGCTAAACTTGGAAGATGTTTTAAAATCCTATAAAATCCAATAAACCCCGTGGGTTCAGTTTTTTTTTTTTCTTAACCAGGGTTTTTGCCAACCCTGTTTCTAACTGCTGGTGATGGTTATTCTTACTTAACATTGTAATTTTTTCCCAGCAGGTGGCCTTTTCTCCTGATCATTCGTTTGATGTTTGTCATCATCGCCAGAGGTAAAGCTGGAAAGTCAGGGCTTTAGATGAATTTGTCTGGAGGAAGGTTGAAGACTATTCATTAAATACTAGAGTTAGAACCTAGGCCGTTTGTGTTGTATGCCTGTGCTTTAACCAATACCTCACTCAGTGTTGCCACTATTGTTAGAATTCTACCAAATTGTCCAATATTATTCGTTTAGCAGGATGGTAGGCTAAAAAGAATTTTGGTAGATTTTAGCAGAAGTTGAAAATTTAAAAATCACTAAGTTATTAAAATATATAAATTGCTCGCAATCCTATTTGTTATCTATAAACGAAAAGCAAACAAGTATCAGAAGAGTCCACAAAATTAATTACAAGCTAGTAGTCGTCATGAAATTCTTAACAGAAACAGTAAAAACAACTGGAATAAATTTACTGTGAGCGTCAGGATAAGTGTACACCCTTTTTCTACAATTTAGTTTTAACTTTGCCGCCGTGGTATGGTGGGAAAGGTCCTCGATTTAATTGCAAGCTAGTCTATCTGAAAAATAAATTTTCTACGGCAGTATCACCGCATTAGCTTATAACTGCTTATGAGTTTAACCCTTGTAAACTTTTCTAATGCATTTTTTGTTCGGAACTTAATAATAGAAACGGGTGCAGCTTATTGACTGAGAGAAATTTCCATATTCTTTCATGAAACACTTTGGGAATTTTTATTATCGAAATAAGATCAATTTGGACGTTTTATGTTTCTTTAAAAATACTTAAGGCTTTAGAAAATTAAAAAAAATAATAATAATAATTCTTGCAAAAATTATAAGGGGTCCGTCATCTAACGGTAACACTTAGCTCATGTATAGCGACAATTGTTCAGACCGTGAAGTGCTCCAAAACTAAAGTAATTAATAAGTGAAAGGAAACTGCAGAGACTATAAAAAGAAAGCGTAGAACAACTGTCGGTTCTGATAAACTTTTAATTCATACTTAAAAGATTAATCCTTACTCCCTTCAAGTCATCAAAAAGCCTAAAAAATTAATTTATTTATTCTGCTGTTTTGAGTCACACAATAAGAAGAAAGACTCATGGAAACTAGACTTGTGGTTAAGAGTCTTCGTAATGTATCATTTCTCAGCAAACAGAAGCAACACCTGCCACGTAATAGATAGAACAACATGCTATGGTCTGACGAAATGAAGATTTATTTGTCTGGAACAAATGCAAAACCATATGTACGAACATATTGTTACGTTTTTACCTTTTTAAAAACGTGTATGTATGAGTTCGTAGATATAAGTTAAAATAAAATAATCCTTGTGTTTAGTTTTTAATTAAAATCCTTTATTCAACACATTTTTATGCAGGTTCGTCACAACTTAAATTCTATTCGACCAGAGATTTTTGAAGATATTTTGGTAGAATTAAAATTTTTCAGTGGCACACTGACACCACGGCACCCCCGATGTCATTAATGTACTTGATTTAAATTTACAAAAATAAAATTTGACAAAAAATGTATGGAAAAGTGTATACTTTTACTATTTTAACATCTTAGTCTACAAGTTCCTGCTCTGAAAAAATATCTTAATCCCTTAGAGCAGGGGTGAGCAACATTTTTAATCAACGGGCTAATTTCAATTTTTAAATTTTTGGGAGGGCCTTGCATAAAGTAACTTTTTAATAATTTACAAAATTTTATTTATAATAAACATTAAAATAAAAAATAAAAAATTAAAAAGAAATAAAGGTTTCACACACAGATTTTAAAGCAAAAAAAAGGCAAGTATTTTTAGTGACAAATTTGGCACTGCTTTTTCGATACAAGCTGATCGATATCAGCTGGAATTGATGAGATGGCTCCACGGTACGCAACTTTCTAATCGTGCATCACTTAGTCTTGATCGGTGGTCGTTTTTGATGAATTTCATGGTTGAAAATAATTGTTCGCAAACATTCGTACTTCCAAACAGAGACCTCATTTACTTTGCATTTTCGTCAAAAGCGGAAATTTCTCGGGGCTCACATATGATTTATAAAAGTTAAAGAAATACATTTTTTAAATCGGTATTATTCTGCATGTCAATCACTTCCATTTGAAACTCTTTGGGAACTGTATCCACAGCGATATTAAATGGTGAGAAAAACATTTTTAGTGGAATCGCTGTCTTCTCAGTTTTGAACATTTGGAATCGTAATTGAAATTCGTTGATTAAAATGTTTATATATGGTGCGTATTTTTGAGAAGTGGTAACGTTTTCTTTTTCTAAATGTGGAAAGTAAGACATATTCTTTTGGAAAAGATGCTGTTTCCACAATTTTAATTTGCACTCAAACCGCTGAATTTTATCATACAAGTTATGAATAAACAGTCCTTTGCCTTGATGTTCAATATTAAGATCATTGAGATGCTGGGTCATGTCGATAAGAAACCCAAAGTCTTTATTACCAAAATGAGGGAAGTCATATCCCTTCATATCCAAGAATAATTGTATTTCGCTTTTTAAGTCGTATACTCTTTTAAGCATTGTACCTCTACTAAACCAACGTACTTCGGTATTAAAAACCACATCGCCATATTCAGTTTCAAAATCCTTTAGGAATTCTTTAAACTGGCGGTGATAACGCTCACGACTTAACGAAATTAATTAATTTAATTATTGGTAATGTGACATTTGGCATACTCAATCTTTTCGCACACAAATTTTGCTAGTGAATTACGCAATGGTTAATGAATATTTCCCTTCATGTGGCCTTCTTAATGTCTTGAAACAGCCTTCCTGATACTCCAACCTCTATACTTGACATTGCTCGTGCTCCATCTGTCGATACACCCATAATCTTTTCTAATAAAATTGAAAAATTTTCCAACACAGACTTTAGTTCATCGTACAAGTCTTTGCCGGTTGTAGTTCCTTGCATAGGAATCAGGTAATATTAAAATTGGAGTCAACACCACATATAAATATAGCCAGCTGTGCTGTAACGCTAATATCGGAACTCTCATCAAGTGCCAAAGAACAGTATTGTTGTTGCTATGTTCTCAGACAAGTCTTCAATTCTCCTTGCTATGGAGAATCTTGATAAAGTAATGTTTGAAATAATTTTTATTTTTTCAGGAAATGCTATTTCTGCGACAACATAACTAGCCTTTACTGCGATATTTGATAAAACTGTTTGATTTAAAAAAAAAATCCTGTTGTTTTCCGAAGTTTTTCTCCAATTGATTAAACTTATCTATCCGGAGTTGTCCTGTTAGGTTTTTATATTGTTGTTCATGTTTTGTATCGTAATGCTTTTCTATGTTATATTCTTTCAAAGTCGACACAGTTTCTGAGCATATTAAGCAAACAGCTTTATTTTTAGCAAAAGTGAAAAAATAACCAAATTTCCACTTTTCTTGGAAATTCCTGTGCTCATCCGCAATCGTCCGTTTTTTTGTTTTCTTTTCAGACATTCTATAATGGAAAAAAAAATGTAAAGTTAACAAGGTTTGGGAAAAAACTTAATTTTGAGTAAAGAAAACTCTAATATTACCTTTTCGACACTAAAATTTCACTAACTTTTTCAAGAAATAAAAAAATTGTTAGTTAACAGCTTACCAGTGTGACTAATTGTATGACAGAAGCAAACACAAATAACCACAGAGGCGGTGCGTTCGTATTTGATGTTTGAACAAAAGGGAAATCCCCCGTTTTACATTAAAAAGAAATACGTATGCACAAATTAGTGTCGCTAACACTGCTTTTCAATTTCGCGTTATACAAGTCACAGTTTCACGATGAACTGTAACGGAATTCTATTTAAATCGTGTTGTAGAAATACCGCGTTATGCGGTATTTCCCGTAATTAATTTTATAATAATATAGTCGCAATTTAGACGATAGAAGTTTTCTTGCATAAAATTTAACTTTATGTACATACTTATGTATACATATGTAGAGAACGTATTTTAATTTCTTGTTCGTAATTTTTTTTTTTAATTTTTTAATTTTATTTTTTAATATGAATATTTATTTATGCTGAAAGCTAAAAAGAGACAAATAAATAAAAATTCAAAAATTTTGTTAAACGGAAATGCAAATTTTAAGAAAAATAACAAAAAGTTCTTGCAAAAAATCTTTTACCGTCTAAGCTGGGAAATATTGATGAGAGAGAGTAAATAAAATAAACCAAATTTTAAAAATGCTTGGCGAGCCGCAATGACATGTTAAACGGGCCGCAAGCGACCCGCAGACCGCATGTTGCTCATCCCTGCCTTAGAGGATTGTGGCTGGACACATGTATAACGTGATAAATCTAAACTTTATGATTCCAAAAAATAAAAAATGTAATATTTAATTTACAATTAATTTATTTCTTTTATAAACATAAAATGATAAAATGATCTCTAAAGCTGCTTCGTATCTATAAACTCGTATTTACAGTTATTTTGTATTATTTTGTTGAAATACCCGCATAATCGCGTTTATAAAGAGGAGGATGGTAATTGTTGTATAAAAATGTTTATTTATTACTTAGCAATTAATTAATCAAGTGAAAATTATATTCTTATATATTATTATTTTATTTTTTTATAAAATAATTATTTTATTATTTATTATGTGCTTCGTATATGCCAACATTTTATTATCAATTCATTCTTCTCTTTGCTATACTACACTGCTATGAAAATAGAACAATTGGAAAAAATTATCTATTAAAGCAGAGAATGTCATTAAAAGTTTAATTTGATTTTTTTTAACGCTTTATTTATTACAAAAATACTTTTTTGTTATATTAATTATTTAACCTTTTGTTTTTAATAATTAAACCATAGCCACCATAAATAGTGGAGAGTATATTCTATTTCTCACTTTGTTTGTAACACTTGAGAAAACCTGTCAAAGATCACTTTTTTACAGATACTTCTGAGCTTTTTCTCCCGTTACACAACTTTGAACCATACGGCTTCCATAAAGCATCTCTATCATACACGGTTTAGTGATGTTGATTTTGCTTCTTCCAATGTTATATTTTTCTGTCTGAGTTCTTGGATAATTTTGCATATCCAGGTGTTTTTAGGTCGACCACGATTTTTTGAGCCTTGGGGATTCCACTCGAGTGACATTATGGTGATTCTTCTGGACCTTTTCGAATGATGTAACCGATCGATCCCCCTTTTCTTTTCCTTCTCTGCATCAGTATAGGCTTCTCATTAGTCATGCTCCATATTTCTGTGTTACTTATCGTTTTAGGCGAGAATATTCTGCATATGACTCCGAAGCACTTGTTGACAAATACCAGATTACACTGCCATACAGCAGAAGTGATTTAACACATGAGTTGAATATTCTGAGCTTAGTTTGCCTGGATATACTATACCCGTGTAGCGGTCCCATAGTTCCGATTTGACTTCTTTTTTTAAATAAGTTGGTACATCTATTGTTGATATTCCCGCTAGGTCTTAGCGTCACATCTTGACATTTGCATTTTTCGTATTCGGTATTACATACAACTTTTTGCGTTTGGGGTTATTGTAATGTACCCATTTTTCATCACCAGTAAAAATGCGATGCAAAAATGATTTTTTGTAGCGTTCAGGCATCATTTTCGACATGCAAAATCGCCCTTCAATGTCTCTCGGCTTCAATTCATACGGGACCCAATTTCCTTGCTTTTGAATGAATTCCAATGCTTTTAACGTAGGGAAATGGCTTGTAGT
Organism: Wohlfahrtia magnifica; assembly: GCA_023159175.1. Classification (NCBI taxonomy): domain Eukaryota; kingdom Metazoa; phylum Arthropoda; class Insecta; order Diptera; family Sarcophagidae; genus Wohlfahrtia; species Wohlfahrtia magnifica. The sequence continues at coordinate 1,614,992 of JAKWBJ010000212.1, read as the reverse complement.
GTGACTTTCAATGATAATGCAAGTTCTTGTTGCGTTTGATTTGACTCTTCTTCGAGTAATGTGATGACTAGGCCTCTCCTTGTCTTCTGTGTCGAAATCACCACTTTTGAGTCACGCAAGCCATCGTTCATGAATTTTGTATGACAACGACTTCGAATGTCAGATACTAAACGATACAGCAACATACTGAACGATACAGAATTTTGTCTGTTACACCTCCGCGTTAACTAATAAAGCACTATTGATTCTTAATGATATTATCAGTTAGGACTCTAATAAACTGACGCCTGTAAGACAAAATCAACTTCTGTCATCTGTGAAAATTTTAAATTAAAAAAAAAAAAAACGAAAATTCATCGTCAGACATCGATGTTTTAACATTGTCAGCGTTTTTCACGGTGATTCACTAAGAGGTTCATTATGAAATTTTTCGTACATTGCGTTGTGAGGTATTCTATAGTCGTCTGGATTGCTTACAATTTTATTTGTTTTTATTTCTTTATTTTATTTTATGTCATTATTTTTATTATTTTAACAAGTTTTTAATAAAATCATTGTAATAAAATATCAAACATTGTTGTTATATGATAAATAATTGGAAAAAAAGGAAAAATATTATTGAAATTGAAAATAATAACAATTACAAACACGTAACAAATAAATCATTTCGACAGTTCGATCGACATTAACAAAAATAACTTTTCATTTCATTATTATTACAGTTTAACAATAATATTGCTGCTATTGTTCTACAAAATAAAAATAAAAAACATTTTATACAAAAATTAATTATTTTTAAACAAAACAAAGTCAGCAAATTACTATCGAATCATTAAATAATTAATAACAGATTTTAATTTTCAACGGAAATCGATGGATATGTTCTGTAAGTGTTTACTTGTCTTCCAATTGAAATGGCATTTTGTTTTGCAAACATGAAATAAGTGAAGATTACGGTAATCAATTACCGTAACGAAATATTTATTTAAAACGAAATTTTTATTTATATATATATATTGTTACGAATATAAAAATGCAACACTGCATTGTGGGATTTTTCTTTACGTTACATTTGAATTAACGGATATGGAAATAGAAGATGGTCGATATATCCTGAACCTTCCAAACTGTAGGCAATTTGGTATATAAATGGCATTAAAGGCTGATATACCTACACGGCAGTTAGTTATCGTTTGGCTGTCGTAAGATAAAGACGTGTTAAAGCGGAAGTAAATGTGTTGTATAAACAAATATTAAGTGTTGTATTAAGGCAAACAATATAAAAGTTATTGTGTAATAAAATAAATAAAACTGTAACAAAAAAACAAAATGGTTTCATTTTATTTTAACACAATTTAAACGAACTCAAGCTTTTTAAAAAAGGTTAAAACGTAACAACATCTATGAAGTTCTTGAACCAATTTTTTTAAAACGTCATTAAGGCACAGCGTTTCGCATCGGCAATGTTTACTTTACTCGAGTCTCCAATTTGTAATTTAAACTGGTATTTAAATTTTATTTTAAAATGTAATTTACGCGTTTTAAGTTTTTTTTATAAAATATTTTTAAGTATTAAAAATATTGGTACAAAAATCAGGTTGGGCACCTCTGCGTTTATTACATTCCTATAATAAAATAAACAAAAGCCGCAAAAACAACTATAAGTGCTGTCTACAAATAACCAAATCGACAGCAACAAACATTAGCAGAAATAAGTAAAGAAAAATATAACAGTAACAATAACAATTAAACAGGAAAGAAAACAAGCAACAGACAATAACAACCAACAACAAACACTAGGAGCTGAAAGAAGTAGATGTTTACATTCGCATGGCTACATGAGAACTAAAAAGAAAGTAAAAAAAATTGAATCAGCGTTGCCATTTTGATGCGATCGAACCAAAGATGGTAGTTCTTCGTTTAGTTGGTTTATTCCAAATTTCTTACATTTTCGTTAAATTTCTGAAGTTTGATTTGAATAGATAACAATTTTTGCTAATGTTAACACTGTTATAAAAAATTGTTTGTAAGTGTAATAAATTTATGACCTTATTACTTAGAGACTGCTTACCCTATCTTTAAACATATACATATGTAACAGGTCCCAAAGGACACATTTTTTCACAGATTTTCTCGAATTATCTTCAAGTAGGTTCAAATATATGAGGCAATCGCCAGTTGTATCAATAAAAACTTAAATGCCAACCTCATCCGCTGATATGCATTGCTAAACCAAAACGAAACTGCCTACATCCATGTTCTATCGTTGGCATAGAGTTTTTATGTCGCGTTTCCCAGTTTATCGCCAAACATTTTGTTTTTCGTCACACTGAAATACTGTATAAAAAACTTAGTTTCCTTTCTTTGGGGCACTGTGATCTTAACTACCATCACTGTATTTTGGAAAATGTAGAGGATGATCGTTTATGTTTACGCCGAAACATCTGGACTATAAGATGAGGTTCCTGGTGGATGCTGTGCTGAATCCGAAAAATTTATTTCTTTACTTACCAAATAGAATTACTGGCTTTATTCGCAATCTCAATCTAAAGTGGTGCAAAAGACTGGTCTGCACAAAGGATCCTATGGATCGCAGTGCATTTTGATCCTAACCAAAATAGTATAATATTTATCGCTCAACACAACTTTAGGATAAAGTATGTAGTGTATGAATATATTATAACTTTCAAGAGTGTAATGTGTAAAGGCTGGGTAAATGCAAAATTTTCGATTTTAATTGAAAAATTGATTTTTAATCTCTTACTTGACTTTTTGGTCGGCTGCGAATTGTTTTGGTAGAATTTTAGAAAATAACCAGCTAAACCGATGAAACGATTTTCTAGAAATTTTAACATTTACTCTCTGTAAATCTGGAAAAATTCAAAAATTCGAACTGGATGGTGCCACGCCTACACAAAGAGTTTATTTATTTGTCTACATGTTCAAAATGATAAAAAAAAGATTCTTTAAATTTGGCTCAAACAGATTCATAGTCAAAGTAAATCATTAGTCAAATAGAGGGCGAAATGGGACAACTGGGTTTGTTTGAAAATTTGGTCTGAATGACTTCGTACTCAGTGTAAATCATCAGTCAAAAAGTGGGTAGAATTTGGCATACAAACTAAATATTAAGAACGGTTAAAGTAAAAGCTTCTGAATTTAGTCTGAATGACTTCTTACTCAATATAAATCATTTGGCAAAAAGTGGGGGAAATTGAACAAGTGGTCGTGGCACCTTCCACTCATACTAAATATTGAGTTTTATAAATATGAGAAAAACGATAACTATTAAAGCTTCATTACAGAAATCACACTGGATAAAACCTATCTATATACATATACTATATAAAAATGTTTTTTTTTTTTTTTTTTTTGAAAACTGTAAACAACTCAAAAGCAGAACCTACAGTGTCTTTCTGAAGGACAACATTTGGAAAAAGGGTAAAAAATTTAACTAAGATAGTATTTAAGACAAAAATTGAAATGGGATAGCGAATTACTTAGGGCTTTAAATAGTAAAAATATCTTTCAAAGATTCCAGAAGGTGCCAATAACACTTCAACAACAGAAAAAACTAAAAAAAATTATAAATGTTAACCCTAGGATGCCCTAGTTGATCAGGCCAGACCACCTTTGAATTCCATATCTCAATATCTTCTTTTAGTTAAGTTAGAAACAGAAATAATTTCTTGAATTCTACGATCGATATATTCTGAATCTTAAAAACATGGTTTGATGACAACCGGCGCACTTTAAGGTAGTCGAATCCATTGTTTTAAAAATAGTATGCTAAATGGACCCTTCCGGTCTAGCTGGACCACGAATTACACTGGTCTACAGAAAAAAAAACAATTTTGATGCGCTGAATTCAAATCCGTTTTCAGTTTTTTTCCATTGGGCTCAATAATTTCTTTTATGGGGTTGGCAAATTTTTCGCCCAAAATGTGGTACTTATGTTAATATAGTTCATCATAACTTGAAAACGAATTGAACGATCTTAATTCAAGTACCAGCAAATGCTTAGGAAAACAATTTCCCAAAAATCACCTAAATAACATTTTCTTTTTTTATATTTTCAATAGTTTCGGATTTGTTCATAGCTTAGTTCCTAAAAAAAACCTCGTGTAAAATTAAAGCAATTTTTCTTTTTTTTCAAAAAGTCATAAAAAAATTTTCAGAATGTAAATTTTACATTTTAAGCCTTTAAATTAAAGCTTGAAATGTTGAGAATAAAATAAGCAATAAATCATGAAAATCGGTTTCAAATTAAATGCAGGTACCTAGCTTTGCGCAAAATTAGCGGAAAATTTATTTCTTGGAAAATTTGTTTATTTTTTTCATTTTTTCCAAAAAGTTATAAAAAAATTCTTAGAACATAAGAAGGCGTGGTACCTCCCATACAATCTAAATATTGATTTCTGTATATTTTGAGAACGTTTAAAGCAAGATCTTCTGAATTTGTTCTGAATGACTTCAAAGTCAATACAAGTCAAAGAGGACTTGGTGCCTCCCATACCAACTAAATATTGATTTTTTTATATCTTAACAAGAGTTAAAGATAAAGTTTCAGTATTTAGTACAAATAGCTTCATACAAATCATCAGTCAAAAAGTAGGCGGTATGCGGACAACTAGGCGTGGTACCTCCCAGTGGGTTGCCAACCCTAATTTTTGATAATTACTGTAATTGATTACTGAATTACTCAATATAAATTTAAGTATTAAAATAAAGTAATTATTAAGTAATAAAAAGTTGTTTTCCTTACTCCTCTTGGGAGTATATAAAGGGTCCGCCAAATAAACTTTTTTTTGAAAATGCTATAAAAAAAACTACCGATTATTTTCTCAAATTTCTTTTTTTATTTGAAAGTACAATCCTTCTGGTTAATAATGGAAAATAATTTCATTCAAATGGCTGCCTCGGCTGGCCATGCAGTAGCCTACACGATCGGTCCAATTTTTAAGCACATTATCGATTGTGTGCAGCTGTATTTCACCAATGGCTTTACGAATATTGTCCTTTAAAGCGTCAATTGTCTCTGGCTTGTTGGCGTAACACTTATCTCTGACGGCACCCCACAAATAATAGTCCAACGGTGTCAAATCGCAACTCCGAGGTGGCCAAACGTCATCAGCTCTGCGGCTGATAATGCGATGTTCAAAAACAGGGCGCAAACCATCGGGTGTAGCTTCGGCTGTGTGGCACTTTGCGCCGTCCTGTTGAAACCAAATGTTGCTAATATCCTCCTCTTCAATTTTTGTGAACAAAAATTCGTTCAACATGGCCCGATAACGATCGCCATTGACTGTAACGGCCACTCCTTGCTCCTTTTCGAAGAAAAATGGCCCAATTATGCCTCTGGACTAAAATCCGCACCAAACAGTTACTCGTCTTGGGTGTATCGGCTTTTCAGTGTATGCGTGTGGGTTTTCTGTGCCCTAAATGCGACAATTTTGCTTGTTTACATACCCGCCAAGGTCAAAATGAGCTTCAATGAGCTGTTGATTTTGTTTTTTCCCATGTTAGATTGTAATACCTTAGTTTCTGGATAACTGTGCGTCGACCACGATTTCTTGAGCTTTGAGGATTCCACACGAGTGACATTCTTATGATACTATCGGGACTTTTTCGTCATCTACTTCGATATAGGTTCGCCATTAGTCATGTTCCACAGTTCTGTGTTACTTATAGCATTAGGCCAGAATTTTCTGCATATGATTTCAAATGCACTTGTTGATATATATCTGGAGCTTTTGCGTAATGTTATTCGATACAAGCCAGGTTTTATTGCCGTACAGCAGAATTGTTTTAATACATGAGTTGAATATTCTGAGTTTAGTTTATGTAAATATACATATGTATGTGAGCTTCTCCATATTGGCTGCAGCCTGTTGTCTACGTCTGTTACTGCGCCGCCATTTGAAGTCATTGTACTTTCTAGATAGCAAAAGCTATCTACATACTCGACTTGGTGATCATGTAGCATAATGTTTCCTATGCTAGTATTGTTTATTCTCATGGCCTTGGTTTTCTTGATATTTATCTCAAGGCCAACATTGCGAGCCAATATTTCTAGGTCCTTCAGCTTCGACTGCATATTGGAGATCTTATGCGTGAGTAGGCAAATTTCATTAGCATAGTCGGAATCTTTGCGTTGGTGTGAGAGCCTACATATTATTTCTCTTTCTTTTGATCAGACCTTGCTCATTATGTCAACCAGCACAATAGTAAATAACTGAGGTGATAGTGGGCATCGTTGTTTAACTCCAGCTTTGGTGTGGAATTGTTTACTGATGTTTCCGTTGTGAAGAACTGAAGGTTTTACTTCCTACTTTTTGGGGTCCTCCTTTTGTTCTCAGGGCTTTCCATATTGCAGTTCATCCGATGATACCAAATGCTATTTTATAGATTGTTCTACGACTATGCGTGGAGTGTTGGCTGATCAATTCGGGCTGAAGTATGCTTGTTCGTCTCTCAATATGTTGTCTTATTTGAAGTATCCGTATAAATATAAAATTTATACTGGAAAAATTATTCGACTTTGACTGCGGTTTTTGCGGCACTCTGTACTACCAGCAGCATGGAAACATCATTTTAAAGCAGGATTGGCAAAATCCGGGTTTTTTTTTTAAACCCAGCCCCTTTCGTTTGAGAAGCACAATTTTACAATAGTACACAATAGTACTTGATTAGCCAGCGCCGACTTAAACCCCATGGAAAATTTGTGGAGACTGCTTGTGCGTAATGTTTATGCAGACAACAAACAGTACCGGACAAAATATTAATTAAAAGTGGCAATCTGCAACAGCTGGCGCGAAATCCGCTTCAACGTTCTGGACAAAGGTTTCCCGCGACCCATACTGCGCAGATATTATTTAAATTATAAAATATTACAAAAAAAAAAACAACTGTGAGACCGGATTAGATTAACTGCTTATTAATCACTGGCCTTATCATTTTGATGTATTGAATTTTGCACTTATTTACATAAATTTAAATAAACATAATATAACGGTACACAAACCCGGCTTACTATTCACTTATTTAAACGTAAATTTTTTTTTTTTTATAAGGTGACTATACATACCATTTTATAGTTTTGGATGAATTGACCAAATATTAAGGTGACCATATCATTTTGCACACCTTAGTATGTCACCGAATCACTTCTTTCGAAGAAATATAAAAAGGAGCTTCAAAGTGGATCGCCTCAAAAAACATGAATTTTTTTAAGACGGGATTCGGACATTAGCTCAGAGTTGGGGAAAAATGTAAGCCAGTGATTTGATAATTCATCATTTTGATAAAATTGTTAATTCATTATCTTTTTTGAGCTAAAAAAACAGCAAGAATTAATTTATACTCCCAATACGTAAATTATTCATTTCTTTTTTGTTTGTTGTCAATAAAGAACAAAAACCTTTAAATAAAAAAAAAACACACCTGGGTTTTTTTAAATATAAAACCCGGGTGGGTTTAATTGGCTTACCAAGTGGGTTGCCAACCCTGTTTTAAAGTCTAACTTATTCTCTTTCAATATATTTTTAATTTTTTTTTCATATCTTATTTATTTCAAAAGTTTTGATATTTGCAACGACAAAAGCCACTGTGGGAGCCCAGAACCGTTTAATTATTATTTCCCTACAATTCGTGGAAACTTTTTTATGCAAACAACGTAGAATTTAACAGAAACAGTGCCTTTATATTCGCTTTTCTTTAATTTGTTAAATTTAAAAGGATTTTTCAAAGGAAAATCGCACAAGTTTAATCTGAAATTAAATCTTTGTATTTGAATTTTTGTTTTTGTTTTATAATTCAGTAGAGAATTCACTATCGATTTATTATGATGGATACAAAAATGTTTCAGCATAATTGATTGAAGCCCAGTATAAGTGAAAGTCTATGATGTTTATATTAATGATGAGTTTTCAACACAAGCCAGTTACAGACGAGGGCTAACAATTAATAGAATACTTCCACACATTCAGCAAAATTTTATTTTGTCACATATTTTCAATATAAAATAGCCCCTAAAAAAAAGAAAGTTTGAAAAACAAACAAAAAACTATTTCTTTAAACACAACTGTAGTGCGGTTTTAATTTAACTGAAAACGAAATATTCTGAAAATGAGTTGTTTTGCCACACACGCATAGAGTTTTGGATAAAATAGCCCGAATTGTATTGAATGAAATGAAAGCGATTTTTGTTGCTGTATCGTTATATTTGCTTGTAGTTTTTGAATTTGTTGGTGGTTGCATTAGTATTTAAGCCTTTTAATATCCATGTTTATTTTTTTCTTGATTTATAATTTGTTGGTAGGCGCTTCATATATTGTATTAATGTATTGTTTTTTGTTTTAAAATCATTTTCAATATAACGTACTAATAATAATTCATGGAATTTAAATATAAAAGTTGTTTATTATTTAAAATAGAAATAAATGTTGCCAATACTGAATCTTCTCTATTTAATAAAATATTTAATTCGATAGAATTATTTATTGTGTTTTTATTATTATTTAATATAATGCAACACTTTACGATATCAAGTAGTGCGTGCTCAATACTTCGCTATAGTTGTAAACAGGGAAACCAGAAATATGGTATGCAATTGCATGTTTTTTCTCAAGTAACCGATCAAGTCGAATGTAAGATATTTATCTGTTTCATGAATTTTTATGAATTTTAGCATCGATTTGTTAGTGCATGTTTCTGCATATTTTGCATATTTCAGTTGAAAGAACATTTTTTCGACATTTTCTTTTTATTTAAAGGTCATTTTTAACCTTTTTAGAGCGAAATAAAATGTTGTTTTCAATTCTGACTAATTCATGGCGCCATCTTGATCCCAATTACATTTATTGCCGCTTAACAGTCAGGTCTGTCCTGCAGGCCGAAGTGAAGTTGAAATCGAGTAGAAGTTCAAAGGCAAATAAAACTTAATTGCGACAATTATTTTGAAGTTTTGATAATAACACTATGCAACAAATGGAAAAGAATTTTCTGACCTTGGATAACCACTACATTTATTTGATGCGCTATGTTCGCCTAACTTCAAAAATCATCAGCATTTCAGATTCTATATATAAGTTTTCTTTTTGTTTTTTCTAAAATGTAAGATTTTTTAAGAAGCTACTTCAGACATCTTATGATAACTGTAAAATGAATCATTCGATTTCGTCAAGCCTTCAAGATATTCGATGCCATGCCCATTTATACAATCTGGCCATTTTTTGACTGATAATTTGTAATAACTACCAAGTGATTTGGACCAAATTCAAAAACTTGTATTTTAACCGTTTTGAAGTTATACAAAAATCATTAATTACTTTGTATGGGACGAGCATTAACCAAGCGCTCTTAAATGAGTAGTATTTAATTGATTTTTTTTAAATTTTAATTTCTTTTAGTTTTATTTTTCAATAGCATTAATGGTTGCATACAAATTTAAAAAAAAGAACAATAGAATATAATTTTATTCTTTTTTTTCTGACATATCATTAATAATGCTGACTATATACAATTCCTTTGAGTTTAATTAATTTCACAAAAAAAAAAAAAAATAATATATGTTTATAAGAGTATATACATACATATCTATGTATATCCGTATAAAATTAATCTGCAACATTAGTATATTAAACGTTACTCTGATTGTGTGTGCTATAGAAAATTTGTTACATTTTCATTTTAAACTTAAAAAAAAGAATATTTTTCAAAGCTATGGAAGAAACTAGGCACATGCAATCGAAAAATGTATGGTATACTAGCTTAAGCCTCTCTGTGTTGCCCGGGAATTTACATATACTCGTACAGCTATTTTTCTTTCTTGACAAAAAAATAAATGGCGAATGAGGTGTACGATAATACAATACATATTTTTTATGAGAGTTGCCACGCCCTTCGAGTAAATTTTTTAACTTAATATGATAATAGAAAACTATATTTTTAATAGTTCCCAAGATAAAACGTTCTTTGTATGAGATGCACCACAATGTCTGCTTGTCCCATTCCGTCTATTGTTTGACTGAGGAGTTATACTAACTACGAAGTTATTTAGACCAAATTCAGAAAATTCCATTCTAACCATTTTTAAGATACACAAAAATCAATATTTAGTTCGTATTTGAGGTATCATGTACACTTATCCGAATTTGCCTACTTCTTGATTAATGTTTTGTATTCCCTGCGAAGCTTTTTGGAGCAAATTTAAAGTGTCCTACTTCTACCTTGTAGAAGATATAGAACAATAAATAATTCCATGGGCGTGGCACTCCCCCGTTAAAAAATAGATAATCAGTGAAAGTAGGCCTCTCCAACACATTTATTGGTTCTTAAATCGCTTGAGTTGTTTTCGAGTTATTAACATAAACCACGAACATAGGACAACTTATTCTTATATACAGTGACAAAATAACTTATTGGCACAGTAAGCTCTTTCAAAATCATATGTGATTTAGTGGCCTTATTGAAGAGATTCGTGATAAACTAATATATTTACTAGATAGAATACTAAATTTTCCATGAAAGTTACTATGTTTCATTCCGAAATTTGTATTATATTGTTACGTTGTTGTTGTTTTACAGTTTTTTTCCACTTTATCTTTATACAGTTTATCTTAATGCAGCAGCTTATTTATCTTGCACTTAATATTCGTCTATACAACACTTTCATTTACGCCTACACACGATTTTACTTTATGACTGCAAAACAATAATTATATCGTCGTAAGCAAAGCAGCCACTGTATATATATACATAATTGCCTACAGTTTGGAAAGTTTCGGAAATGTTTCAAACGCTCCCACATCCTCTCTTTTATATTCGTTAATTTTAAACATGTAAGATTGTGTTACCCAACGTTGGTCGAATTGGCAACGCCGGCAAAGTACGGCATTACCAGGTTAATACATTAATAAGCTTGACACAAACCAATAGACAAAAATCCCACAATACAGTCCCAATGGCATTAATGTGGTGAATTTTCTTTTTAGGCATTTTTTATTTTCGTAACAATAATATGTACTAATAAAACGAGAAAGAAAAAAAATATTGATGAACAAAATTATTGGCACACTTCGCTACATTTTGAAATTTGAATGATCTGGCAAAATTTTTGTTTTCGAAATAAGACATTTAGTCCACGTCTCAAGTTCTCATATGTCAGAGTAAAAAAGACACTGTGGCTTAAATTACACCAAAAATAATATGACAAGAAATGGATAACAAGCAGAAGGAAATAACCGAATCTCAGCGAAAAACTATTCTATATATGCGCAATCCAGACAAGTCTCAAGTCTTGAGATTGTATAAACAGTGAGAAGAAGCCAGATTACCTTTCAAAGCATTGCACAGCGTTTCAAGGGAGTCTAAGCTTTCGAAAGTGAACGGCCGTGATTGCAGCCAGATAGCCAGACTTAATACTGCCATTTTTTAACATATGGCTTAACGAAATCGAATGAGTCATTTAAAGTTATCATAAGATGCATGAAGTCGCCTCTTCGAAAATCTCAAATTTTTTGAAAAATAATTCTAAAATAACTTAAGCATAGAATCTGAAATGCTGATGATTTTTGAAGTTAGGCGACCATAGCGCTTGAAAATATTATAGCTGTTATCCAAGTTCAGAAAATTTTTTTCCACTTGTTGCAGAGTGTTATTACAGTCTTTGAAGTCGCCACTTTTGCGTAACTTTACAATGATGCCCTTCTTCCACGTTGGAGGCAGGCTCTCTTCCTCCCATACTGATGTGATATGAGGTCGTAGAAGTTCAACCGTCGTTTGGATGTCAACCTGTAGAATTTCCGCCGATAGTCTAAAGAGTTCATTGTGCCAATAATTTAGTTCGTCACTGTACATATATAATAGATACGCCTATGCAACAACAAATTTATTATTTCAATAATAATTTTATTAACAACAACAGCAACAATAACAATAGTAATAATAATACAAATATAAAAAAAATTATGCATAATATTTTTCTCACAAACAATTTTCACATTCGCGTAAGTCTTCACAGTTATTGGTGTTGCTGCATTAAAATATGATTGCAATTATGCACCGAGAGTTCACAGGCAAAATTTGTTTATAAATAATTATTCACACTTTTACGGAAAGGCTTTAAGGATATGAATTATTTGTTTTATTATTAACATCACAATTGAAATTATTGTATGATTGGTTACACATATGCCTTGCACAATGGCTTGACGATATAAATGGTAATCTTTCAATAGTTTTATGAAAAAAGAACTTTAATAGAAATTAAGAGATCTTTAACAACAGCCACTTTAATTTTTGTAGTTTCCTTTATGGACTCAATGGAATAATTTCAATGTTATAAGAAGAAAATATTGTTACGTTTTAACATTTTTAAAATGCTTGAGTTGGTTTAAACTGCGTTAAAATAAAATAAACACAACTTTGTTGTGTTTTACAGTTTCTTATTACTACACTATAACTTTTATACAGTTTATCTTATACAACAGCTTAATATTCGTTAATACAACACTTTTATTTGCGCTTAAATACGACTTTGTTTTATGGCAGCAAAACGATAACTAGCTGTGACGTAGGTAAAGCACATAGTTTACGAATACGTACCTAATTGCCTACAGTTTGGAAGGTTCCGGAAGTGTCTCATATCCTCTATTTTATATCCGTTAATTCAAAAGTAACACACAAAATTGGTCGCATTGGCAGTGTTGCCAGATACGCAAATAAGTACGGCATTGACAAGGTGACATAATTACCAAATATATCACAATTTCACAAGGCGTATTTTTTTGAAGGCGTATTTTCTTTTTGGACGTTTTAATTTTCGGAACAATATTATTAATCCGTTTAATTCTTAAATGCATACATTTTTCAGAAAACGTGTGGCTCATAACAGATGGCATATCTTTAGCACATAATAACTTGTATATAATTTTGGAGGGTAAATATCGATTAATGCTTACGAAATGTTCTGTCAATTAAAGGAATATCTACCAATATAATATCCCTCATTAAAGACTTATATGCCAACGCTACGTATCACGTACTCCACGGAAACGTACTGAACGATAGTATATATAATCATTAAAGGGGGAGCACGGCAAGGGTATCTGTTTGCTCACTTTCTATTTAACTGTGTTATGGATCGTACTTACTTACTTATATATTATAGCTGATCATATGGACGCCCAAGCACGTCGATCTTATGCGCTTCTTCTCCAGTTAGTCAAAAAAAGTTTAAAAAGCATCTCATCGTCCTGGCGCTTCCAACGGAGTCTCTTACGTCATCTTTCGGGTTCCGTATGAAACACCTTTCGAGCTGGGAAATTATGACTCACGTGCGCTACATGTCACAGCCAAACGCAATTAGTGCACATTGATGCGCTTAACCACGTCGGGGTAGATATATAGTGCATACAGTTCAGATTTCATCCAGTATCGATATTCGTTATTAAGGACAACAGGTCCATATATTCCACGGAGAATCCTTCTTTCGAAAACTCTTAGAGTTGCCTCATCAGTCTGTGTGATAATTCACAATTCGGCACTACACAGCGCAACTGGTAAAATTAACATCTAGTTTATTATACGTGAATTCACGAGTGTTCTTCGGTTAGTATATAATAGCATCTGTTGGCGAGCAAGATTCTCCTTCTCATTTGCAGGCTGACGTTATTATTTTTTTACATGACGAAACCGTAATAAACGAAGTTATGCACGATTTCAAAATTAAAGTTATTTATATCTAATGATGGTTCTAGATGTATTGTCCAATTATCCATGAGGACTATTAACTTCGTCTTGCTCCGAAAATTGCTACCCATTATGTCGATATCGTCGGCATATACGAGAAGTATGTGTCGCTAGTTGTAAATTGTGTAACTGATATTCACCACAGCGTCTCCTACTATTTGCTCTATTAGAATGTTGAAAAGGCAGCACGATAGACTGTCTCAATACCTGAGTTATCTTTTAGTTATAAACTGCTGCGAGAGCTCTTTGCCTATTTTCTTATGGAGAACTTTGTCTCCGTGAGCATCATCTCACTCAGTTGCACAAATTTGGTATTCCGAACTCAGACACAGACTTATACAATTTGCTTCGTATAGGAAAGACTATCAAAGACAGTTTTATAATCGACAAAGGAATGGTATGTATCGATCTGTATTTCATGGGTATTCTCCAGGATTTGACGTAATGTGATTATTTGATCAGTTGTGGATTTTGCAGTCATAAAACCATACTGATAGTTGCCGATCAGTCTACCGACGATAGGTTTCTGTCGTTCACACATTACGATGGATAAAATGTTATAAGAGATAAATAGAATACTTATTCTACGGTGCAGAGGCTGAGATCAGCCTTCTTATAAATAGCGCAGAGTACTCCGAGGCTCTAATCTGAGAGCATTCTTTCTGTGTGTGACACCAGAATTTGGTGCCCTGGATCAACTGTGAAGAAGAAGAAAAGCATCGGTTTCCCAATGCGTAAAATTATTCTCTCACGTTCTCACTTGCATTGGGATAAATTGGGCGTTAGAGGGTTATATTTTATAATGGAGCGAACAATGCTAATTGGTAGTATTTTTGGCCGCCAACTCCCTTCAATTCAGGACACTGTGCATCGTAGTAGAGTGCTTAGGCATCAGCACTGGCTTATAAGTGTTGGTCTTCTATGTAGGAGACTTTATAAAGGAGAATGTACGAAGAAAATCTTCGCCAATTAACGAATTTTGTTGGCTTTACCTGTCCTCAGTCTGGAACCGTTTCAACAGCAATATTATGAAGAGCGCAGATACATGATCTGTTAGCGACTATAATACAACCGTTAACATCAACTCTTCACCTTTTATATAACTGTCCAGAACTAGGTAAGTACTATCTTCGATAGCTGACCGGGAAATATTCGATAGTATTTACGAGTTCTCAGGATTAGTAACTAATTGTCGTATTCTGGTATACTGCTCTCACCATCTTATTATCTTGTCTTCTTTGTTTCATTTTATACGAGGGCGGGTCATTAAGTCCGATTTTTTTGGAATTCCCGCCTCTTAACTGAAAGGGTTACACCACTCCTGTCAATGGGCATCTGTTAATTGACTCCTGTGTAACAGCTGCGTGATTTAAGAAGAAACTGAAAAAACGAATTTCGTGTGCACTTTTTAGAGGAAAATACCATCAGCCAAAAAAAAAGTGATTTACTGAATTTCGTTGTGGGCGTACAAGCACGGAAAATACTGAACGTTCTGGACGTCCAGTTCAGATCTCTACAGCCGAAACAAGCGAAGTAATTCACGATATGGTGTTGGTCGATCGGTGATTGAAAGTGCAAGCCATAGGCATCTCACATGGATCAGCGGTATCAATATTAATGATTACTTGAGCTGGGTGGCGCTTCCGCATACAATCGAAAACATTCGTGTGAGTTCGAATCGAGTGTTTAACGTTATTCAACTACAATATGGACGAGTTTTAGCGTCGTTATGTAACCGTGGACTAAACGTGGATCTACCAAAGGCCAAACGGCAGTCAAAAAGTGGCGATCTTGGAGTATGTCGGCGCCAAAAGAAACCAAGGCGAATTTGTTAGCATCCAGTGTTTGAAATGCGCACAGTCTAATATATATCTTCAAAAGGCTAAAAGCTATCCATATTAAGCCATATTAAGTGTTCGAAAAAGTTCAGTTACAAATTTGAAACAAGTTTTATTAAACCAAATATGTACTGTTTTAATCAATAATTATTCGATCAGTGCAAAACTTCTGGGTTTTTTGAACGAAAAACTGATCCAATTTTATTTTGCAGGCCTCTGCAGAATTTATATTTATACCGTTAAAAGAGTTCTGCAGAGATCAAACAAATGATAATCTGAAGACGCAAGATCCGAGCTGTATGGTGCGTGCATCAACATTTCACAGCCAAACTCTCTAAGTTCCTGCCTGTTCATCAAAGATGTGTATGATATCGCGTTGTCATGATGGAACACAACATATTTTTTGTTGATAAATTCTGGCCGTTTTAATTGAATTGCTTGCTTCCATTTTGTTGATTGTTGACCGTACCGATCAGTATCAAGCGTTCGACCAGGTTATAGAAGCTCATAATGAACCATTTCTTTCAAATTCCATCAGGCACGCAGCATTACCTTTATTTGTGTTAATAGCGGTTTTGACCTTGCTTCACCCATAATCTTTTGCGAATATTCACATTTCCCGTAATCATTCGCGTCAGAAAAGGTAGGCATCCAAATATCGAGCTCTTTTGTGTATCCAGACTTTTCCAATGGTTTATAGCAATATCTATGCTACTTCTGTGCCATTTTTTTATTTTTTCCATGATTTCTTTGACTTTTTAGTGATTGGTCCGCTAGAGCGAGATGCACCTTTAACATCAAAATTATCATATTGAAAACGAGCAAACAATTTCGCCTATAATTTTTTTGTTACAGCATCGTCTTCGTGTGCTTATCATTTCTATGGTATGTGTAATATTGTAGAAAAGCAGAATATGATAGTTATGACCCGAATTTTCACTAAAAACTGCCGAAAGATGATATCATTTCACATATAAACACTTATTTTGAAGACCTTCTCATGTCTTATTTTTTGAAAGGCATAGAGAAAATTGAAGAAAGTAGAGCATGTTCAGTGCTGGTGTTCATGGACCCAAACAGGACTTGTCGATCCCACTTGGAAGCATTTGACTTGAGGGTCAGATTGGTCAAATATTGATACGATACGTTGCAAAAGCTTTCATTTGAAAGAAAGGTCCATGTGTTTTGGTTACCTGGATACTGTAAAATAGAATAGCATACTGTAATGAAATAGCATATGCATTGGCCAGAAAGGGTTCCATGACACCCTACCAGGCAGAAACTTACTATGCAACACCACTCTCTGCCTTTTTCGATCTAATCAAGGATTGGGAAATTGCCAGAGGCAGGGAACAGAGAGTGGCTTCGCTACTCTAAGCTGGCGATCAATTCGCAATTCTGGTGTCGTTCTTAGGTTCTCAAGTATGGCAGACCGTACTTGAAACTCCTTACGGAGTTTCTTACGGATCACTGAAGAGTAAGAGCGGTCACATATGTGGATGTTTGTAGACCGCTCTTACAGGCATCAGAGAGAGTGGAACACGTACTGTAGGAATGTGAAGTTCTTTTTAAGTTTAGGTGAAAATGTTTATGTGACCATAGCGTTTCACTGGGTAACATATCCACCAGTATTGTTTCAGATCTGCTGGTGTTCATTAGAATGGCAGCAAACCTTTTGAACAAACTAAAGACCGCAAGGGCCACAATAGATCTTATGGGCTTGCAGTGTCTTGCAATAGCGCCTGGTCGATATAGTAATAATAATTGATCTGCCCTCGTATATTTTCAATATAATGTGATTTAATAAAGCAAAAGTTGTATAGCCTGAAAACTTTCATGTTTAATATTTTCTTAATTAAGTATATCAAAGGATACACATTTATTTAACTTAAAGAGTATATAACACTATGCAACAAACAAACATACCTTGGATAACCACTATATTTTATTGATGCGCTATGGTCGCATAACTTCAAAAATCATCAGAGTTTTAGATTCTTTGGATAAGTTTTTTTTTACCAAAATGTGAGATTTTTTAAGTGGCTGCTTGCTTATTCGATATGTTAAGCTATATGTTAAAAAATTCCAAATTATATCAGCTTTAAGTCATTCTAATATCATTTTCTAATATAACCCGTATTTAGGCGATATTGAGCAACAAAATGTATTTTTTTTTAAATCATATTTTTAAAATCTAAAATTTCATAAAAAATAGAAAGCAACGAAAATTTCGCAGTTTCGCTAATTATTCAGAACGTTTTATTGTAAAGCTATACTGAAAATCATCGCGGCAAATACTAGTAGTCTGAAGACAATGTCTGCAAAATTCGTCCGTTAGGAAGTGTTTCAATCACACCTTTATCAGTACTGCAGAACTTCGATTGATCTCAAGGATCTTTTATATCATTAATTATATAATGTGTATGACATAATTTGCAGTGTAATTACTGCTACAATTATTGCATTTTTATGGTTTTGTCGTTCTTGGGCTTATCACAGATGGCCGTACCAAGGGTGTTTTTTATAGAGGTATAGAGCTTTAAGTTGCAATAAAACAACGATGGATTATTCGATTGACATGAATTTTATTTAACCGAAAGATAATCTTGTGGCATTACATCTTACATATGATTTCTGGCATATGACCGCCTCGGCTGACGCCGTATATCGGCAATAACACTGCGAATGTTTTCTTCCAAATGGACAAGCGTTTGTGGCTTTACCGCATAGACCAATGACTTTATATAGCCACACAGAAAGTAGTCTAGCGGTGTTAAGTCACAAGATCTTGGAGGCCAATTCACAGGTTCAAAACGTGAAATTAGGCGGTCACCAAACGTGTCTTTCAATAAAACTATTGTGGCACGAGTGTGTGAAATGTTCCGCCGTGTAGTTGAAACCACATCTACTGGACATTATGGTTATTCAATTCAGGAATGAAAAAGTTAGTAATCATGGCTCTATACCGATCACCATTGACTGTAACGTTCTGGCCACCATCGTTTTTGAAAAAGTACGGACCAATGATTCCACCAGACCATAAAGCGCACCAAACAATCAGTTTTTCTGGATGTAACGGTGTTTCCACATACACTTGAGGATTACCTTCACTCCAAATGCGGCAGTTTTGTTTGTTGATGTAGCCATTCAACCAGAAGTGCGCCTAATCGCTAAACAAAATTCGCTTATGAAAATCGGGAACAGCGGTAATCTCGTTTTTGGCCCATTCGACGATCAACGTTTTACTTGATGATCGTTTGGCTTCAATTCTTGCACGAGTTGGATTTTGTAAGCGGTCAAACCAAGATCCTTTCGCAAAATCATCCATAAAGTGGATAGACACAGATCCAATCCCTGTGCTCGATGGCGGATGGACTTGTTCGGGTTTTCCTACGCTCTACAGCAGCAATAGCTTCTTCTGTACGCACCGTACAGCGTCTCAGGGGATGCGAGTTATCAATAAGAGTAAACGTGGTGCGAAAACGTACCACGGTTAATCGAATTAACTGCTCTGATGGACGATTATGTCAACGATAAAATGGACGTAGTGCTCAATACGTTTTCCGCACAGAACCATTATTTTCGAAAAAAAAAATTGCATTATTTGCAAGCGTTGTTCAGGCGTGAGTCTATTTATGATGAATTGCCAAACCAAACTGAGAATAAATCACATGAAAACTGTTAAATCGATCGCCATCTTGAAAACTAATGCCATATATAATATTCTATATAAATATATAATATAATAATATGGATAATTACTTATCCATAGAATCTGAAATTCTAATGATTTTTGAAGTTAGGCGAACATAGCGCATCAATAAAATATGCTGGTTATCCTAGCTTAGAAAATTATTTTTTCATTTGTTGCATAGTTTAATTTACTGAATCCAATCGTATGAACATGTTTATTATTTCAGTTGAATCATTCCAAACTGAATTTATAGTTACTTATTTTGAAATATGTAAATAAGTATGTATAGAATTACAAGAATTCCCTTTAATTTTGATTTTAATAATAATTATTTGCTTTTGTATTTAACATATTGTTTATCGAAATTTAATTGCTGTAAAGGGATTCCTGTGTATCAGTTGTGGAAGTTACAACAAATTAGTTTCAAATTTAAATATAAAATTGGTTATTAATTTTGATAAATTGTTGTGTAATTTTAATAACTATTCAATAAGTTGTTTTACCTAAAACAGTGCAGTATTCAATGGAAAAGTTGAAGGGATTTACTTTTTACAGTAAATTAAATAATACTACCTTGATCAAAAAGTTTCTGGACTAACCTCCGTATAGCGGTCCCATTGTTCCAATTTGAGTTCTTTTCTTTTGTTAAGTTGGTAAATCTGTTGTTAATATTCCTGCAAAATCTTAACGTCATTGCTTGAAATTTGCAAAAGCTACGTAGCCAAGAGTATATCTATCTCGGTGTGTGTTCGCGATTTTACAATTTCATGCTAAAAAAAAGACCGCGTTGGGATCGCAAAAGACATGATTTGGGAGGCAAGTGAATGGCGTTCACCCAATGAGCCGAGAGCAAAAAACCACGTCGTTTGCAGTCAGAAAAGGATGCAATGCTTACGGTTTTCATGGATTACAACGGTGTAGTGCATCATAAATTTTTGCCAGGAGGCATAAGACACTAAATAAAGAGTATTATTTAAACGTTATAAGACGTTTCCGCGAAGCATTTCGGCGAAGGTGACCAGAATTATAAATTTTTCACTATGCAATACACACCGTCGCACAGTGCCATCATTATTCGAAATTTTTTGACGGAAAATGCAACAAATACTATTCAACAGCCACCGAGATCACTTGATTCGACCCCCTGTGTTGGTGAACAACTTTAATTAAAATATTTTATTTTCATAATTTTCATATGTACATATATTATTGTCTATTTCTTTAAATTATTAATATTTTTATTATTTTAAATTTCGTTGCAAGTGTAAAACACAGTATATCACAGCTTACGCATATACTAATGTTGTTGTTGTAATTATATTAAAATTTACTTACATTGTTCTTAAGCAAAAGGTGTAATAAAAATACTGGTTTTTTGCTTACCATACATACTTACTTGGCAGATAAATACATACGTTTATATGTATGTACGTATTTATTAAGCAATATACGTAAGCTGGAGATAATCGCAAGTACTGTTAATTATTTTTTGTGTCTTTTTGATAATTTCTTAATTTTTTAAAAATCACTTGCTAATCTGCCTTGCTGCGTTAGAGAACATAAAATTAATTTATTGATTAAAACAAAATGGTTGAATAAGCACCCTACATTTGTGTATAAAAATAACTATTGGAAATTAATAAAAAAAAAAAATTGTGAAATTAAAATTAAAATTTTAAAAGCGAAGAATTTGTTTTAACTTGAAGTTAAAATCTCCTACACCATGTGACTTCTTTCTGTTCAATCGCGTAAAAAAACCATTACGTGGAACGTGTTTCAGCAGCCGAAAGCAAATAATGGAAAAATCGCAGGAAGCACTGAATATCAACCACAGATGTACCAACTTAAGAAAAAAAAAATAATTTCAAATCGAAACGATGGGAACGCCACATGGGATTATTCCGGAAACTTTTTGATCAAACTAGTTATTGTGATGCTGGTTAAGCTCTAACAAAAATGACTATTTTTTTCAATTTGTTTTTACCTCAACTTGATTTTAAAGAGAAGTGATAAAGAACTTTTTGTTTGATTGGTTGCCATCGGTATTAAACTGAAATGTAAAAACTAAAATACCATAAAGCATTAGAACAAAGGCTTGTTAAATATTTAATAATTTATATTTCATTCATTTATTTATTTACAAATTAAATATTAATTTAAAATTATAATAAACTAGCTAAAACGCGGCGTTCTGTTCTATCCCCATTATAATTGATTGCTATTTACTTACACTTTTACCCTTTTCCCCATTTCCAGTCAAAATCTTCCTTCTAGAAAGTACTGCAGGTTCTGATTTTAGCTGTATAGAGTCTTTAACCAAACACACATTCATTTTTATATACGAGGGCGGATTGACATTGAAGCTACCTAGCGCTAGATGGCAGCACAAACACAAAAACTTTTTCTTTCTTAGAAATTACGATCTATCAAAAGTCAGCTGTTAAAATTTTAGCCAAATTCATTGATTAGTTTATTTGTTGTAGTCGTTTGAAGTAAGCAAGTTTCGTGTTTCTTGGAAAATGGAAAAAAGTGAATTTCGTGTAGTGATTAAACACTATTAATTGAAAGGCAAAACGGCGAAAGAGAAGCTTGATAAACATTACGGCGAATCTGCTCCGTCAGATTATATGGTAAAATATTAGATTGCTGAACTTAAACGGGGCCGAACAAGCACTGCAACAATACCATCAACAAGAAAATATGAAAAATCCTCGATATCGTTATGAATGATCGCCGGGTCAAAATACGTGAGATTGCTGAAATGGTAATCATACCATATGAACGTGTGTTCAACATTTTGCATGGACATTTACATATGAAAAAGCTATCAGCAAGATGGGAGCCGCGTTTGCTCAGTGTTGAACAAAAACGAGTTCGGCAGATCACTTCACAGCGGTGTTTGGACATGATAAAGCATAATCCTGCTGATTTTTGGCGTAGATTAATAACTGTTGATGAAACGTGGGTCCACCACTACACACCTGAAACCAAAAACCAATCGAAGCAATGGGTGGAAGCTGGTGGAAGTGCTCCGAAGAAGGCGAAGACAGCTAAATCGGCTGGCAAGGTTATGGCCACTGTATTTTGTGATACACACGGAATATTGCTCATCGATTATCTTGAAAAGGGATCCACAATCACAGGAGAGTATTATCGTGCATTATTGGATCAATTGGTTGATGCAATCAAGAAAAACGACCACATTTAAACAAGAAAAAAGTGTTTTTTCTTCAAGACAACGCACCGGTTCACACAGCATTAGATACGATGCTAAAACTACGGGAAATCCACTTGGAATTGGTTGACCATCCACCTTATATTCAAGATTTAGCCCCTAGTGAATTTTTCCTGTTTCCGAACTTTAAAAAATGGCTCGCAGGAAAAAGATTCATCTCAAACGAACAAGTGATTACCAAAACTAATGCGTATTTTGAGTAGTTCCCAAAATCATATTATTCAGGTGGTATAAAAAAGGTTGGAAAATCGTCTTACTAAGTGTATTGAGCTGAAAGGAGACTATGCTGAAAAATGAATGGTTTTTGAAAAAAAAAATTTTTTTTCCTACTTAGGTAGCTTCAATATCAATCCGCCGTCGTATATGTATACATATGTATGTTGCTGATTTGCTTTTATCCAGTGCTCTTTCTGCAATTCCCGCTTTTTGGCTAATGTGGATAGATAACACTGCGTTAATTGTTATCGTTCTTCACACAATTTAATATTTAGTATGAATGGAAAGTGCCACGCTCACTTATCTGGGTGACACTTTCATGACAACGCAAACGCCCAGGTTCGAGCCACAGCAGAATATATGACGAAGAAAAAAATTTAACTGTAGTTTCGAATGCTTAATACAGAGGCTCCAATTCTCTCCAGACAACTCCATCTAAAAAATAAAGAAGGGGCCCCCTGACCTTCCCGTATACTTCTGGCGATGATGACAAACATCAGACAAATGATCAGGAAAATACGCCACCAACTGAGAAAAAAAATTACAATGCTAAAGTAAAGATCACTATCAAATAGCAAGGATCTTCACCATTACGCAAAATCATATGGAGGAAGCTACAGTGGATTAATCGTCTACTTAGCTTGAAAGATCAAATTGATTAAAGGGACTGAAACAAAGCAATGGGTGCTTTGTGGAGAGCCAATATACTCTCTAGAAGGTTAACAGAGAAAAAAGTAATAAAAATGAATGGAAAGTGCCACCCCCACTTATTTAATTCACCCAAGTTACTGGCTGATTGTGCTCGACTTTGCTTGAACATTTTTTAGATTATTATCGTTCTCAAGATATACATACAAAAATCAATATTCACTTTGTATGGGAGATATCACTTTATTTGTAATGGTTTTCTAGATATAAAAAAATCAATAATTAATTTGTGTTGGAAGTATCACGCTACCCAACCTTTCCAATTCCGCGCATTTTTTTCTTATGGTTTTTAATGACTTTAAAGTCATTCAGAACAAATTCAGAAGTTTTTGATTTAACCGATCTCAAAAAATACATTAATCAATATTCGGATTGTATGGAAGGTATCATGTCCACTTGTCTAAATTCGCCCACTATTTGACTGATGATTTGTATCAACTACGAAGTCATTTAGACTATTTTCACATCAACCTTTCTCAAGATATACAAAAGTCATTATTTACTTTGTATAGGAGGTACCACGCCTACTTGTCCACTTAAACGCAGTTTTTGACTGATGATTTGTATTGATCGTGAAACTATTAAGACAAAATTTTGAAACTTTAGATTTAATCGTACTCAAGATAAAGGGTCCGCCATCTAATATTTGTTTTTCAACTAGTGCTTATTTCGTAAATGGTAACACTTAGCTCAGCCTGATTTGACAGATAATTAATTTTATCCTTTCGTTGAAAGAATATGGTTGTGTACACGCTTAAACAACGCTGGAAAATATTGCGATATTACTCTGAAAATCATGGCAATGTTGTAGAATCAAAAATCATCTTTTCAGATGAAGCTCATTTTGATCTTGGCGGGTATGTAAACAAGCAAAATTGTCGCATTTGGGGCACAGAAAACCCGCACGCATACATCGAAAAGCCGATATACCCAAGACGATTCACTGTTTGGTGCGGATTTTGGTCCAGAGGCATAATTGGGCCATTTTTCTTCGAAAATGAGCAAGGAGTGGCCGTTACAGTCAATGGCGATCGTTATCGGGCCATGTTGAACGAATTTTTGTTCACAAAAAATGAAGAGGAGGATATTAGCAACATTTGGTTTCAACAGGACGGCGCTAGGTGCCACACAGCCGAAGCCACACTCGATGTTTTGCGCCCTGTTTTTGAAGATCGCATTATCAGCCGCAGAGCTGATGTCGTTTGCCCACCTCGGAGCTGCGATTTGACACCGTTGGACTATTATTTTTGGGTCCCGTCAATGATAAGTGTTACGCCAACAAGCCAGAGACAATTGACGCTTTAAAGGACAATATTCATGAAGCCATTGGTGAAATACAGCTGCACACAATCAATAATGTGCTTAAAAATTGGACCGATCGTGTAGGCTACCGCATGGCCAGCCGAGGTAGCCATTTGAATGAAATTATTTTCCATTATTAACCGGAAGGATTGTACTTTCAAATAGAAAAAAGAGATGAGAGAGATTTGAGAAAATATTCAGTAGTTTTTTTTTATAACATTTTCAAAAAAAAATAATTTTCTTGGCGGACCCTTTGGCTTATATTTTATATGCACCTTAGTAATAAAATCTAAATATTACAATGATAGGTAAGACCACTTGGGCCAGGTCAGGACAGGTCAGGTTACGTGAGTCACCCGCTAACTGAAACTTCACTGGGTAGTCATTTGGACATTTTGTGCTATGCGATAGAAGACAAACCCATGAAAGAGGTCGAAAAGCCAAACATGAGAGACTCCCAAAGATTATTAGTATCTCAAGTGAGCCAACCGATACCCCTGATGATATTGACCAAATTTGACAGTGAGACATTCCTGAGACAGTCCCGTTCATGGTGCTTTAGGTCTGAACTCCCATAGAGTGGGGCAGTCACAGAGAAAGTGTTGTACCGTTTCGTCTCCTTCTTAGAGTAAGAGTTTCTCCAGTAGCCATGACCAGGGCGCCGCTTCGACGTGCACCCTATCATGCAGTGCTCGATTATTATGCCCGTAAGATGCCCAATCGAACCCCTTCCAAATCTAAGAAGAGACATCGTTATCTCCATAGACAGAGAAGGGCAGAGCATTCTTGATATTCTACAAGTGGTAATATTGTTTCACCTGTGTTCCATCATGCTCAGCATCCATATATCTATCAAGCCTGACAACGACGCCAGATGGGCATGCCCCTGCTTAAGAGCTAGAGTGTATCCTATATCTCAATCATCAGCAAACACATGCCCTCGGTAATCTGCATGACTTGGAACTCATATCAGTTCGACATGATGCCGTTTCAGTTGAGAACACATTTTGATCTGCATACGACTCGCGAGAGATCTTGAGGTCAAGTTCATCAGAGTAGAATCCCAAGCATCGACATAGGCCGAAACAGATTTCGCCTATTCAGCCCTGGAAGGAACCGTAATATTATAGGCCCTGTCCCGCCCAAGTCCCTGTCCCTAAATGCATACTTAGCGGCGACACATTTGCTGAAGATATCCCTGGGTAGTATGCTAAGCATTATCTCTAAGCGAGCATGAGGAGCGGAAGTCACGACACCGGTGATGGCAAGGCAAGCCAGCCTCTGTACCCTATATAGAATTTCCAATTGTTATCCAGTAGGTAAGGATTGGTCTTATGACCACGTTGTACATCTAATACAACACATAATTTCTCAGACTCAATTTCCTCCCAATGGCTTTTCTACCGAATATAAAGCCGTCTTCATCCAACTCTCAGTTTTATGCTTCTACAAGAGATTCGACCCAACTTTGGTGGCCTAAACTCCGGTATCTTATATCGCCTGGCATTGCAGGCTTATGTCCCAGGCGGTTCTACCATGTTCAAGTTAAAAGAGCGCTGAGTAATGTTTCCTATGATAGTTAGTTTGCTTAGCGTGGGAAAAATTTTCCCCTGAATAGTTGTTTTTTAAATCCGGGTCTTATTGTTATCAAATTTTAATTGGCTATATGGCGGCTAGGCTCAAATTAAGAGCTGAACCCAAAATCAAAAGCAAATATAAATACGGTTTTGGTTATTAGTTTGGACAAAAATAAGCGTTTTCTGAACTAGTTTGGTGTTTACAACGGTTTATACAAATGATTTGCTTGTATTAAAGCTGTCATTTAAGGCTTATTTGTTAAGGAGATAGGTATGTATCCTAGCTAATGAGCAGTTTTAAATCAAATTTAATAGGCTTTAACTTGATGTTAAAATAGTTACTTGTCCTATATTTTATAAAATTATTTTTGTAAAATGATTTAATTATATTCTAATATTTAATTATATAAATGCGCAAAGAGCTGGCAAAACAGACATGAGCATTATAATTTTCATTACAAACTTTGTCTACTTCAATTATCTCTGATTCTGGGGTAAACTGAGCTCAACAATAAATTGTCCACAAATAATGTGAATTTATAAATCATCCTTTTCTTTAATAATTTAATTTATTTTATTAATGAATTCATTTTAATAGACTTTTCTCTGTAATTTCGTTTTGCCTTTTTTTAATTTTAAGTATTTTTATGCATAAATTGTTTGTAAAAATATTTATGCTTTTCCAATACAAAATAAATTAATATACAAAAAATGTTTATTTTTATAATTATAATTAATTATTAAATACATATTATGATAATACGAGTACATATGAGTGATAATATTTGTTTTTAAATGGTATGGAACAATTATCACTCATACGTCAAGTAGACTGTGAAAATGCAAACGCAACAATAAATTCGTTAATTACTCAAATTGGTTCGGGCTTTTTTTTGTTTTTTTTTTTTTCAATCCTCAGTTAGCTTTGATTAATTATTTATGAATAAATTAAAGTTAAAAAACAAATGTATTAAAGGCTACTAGGGTTGTTAGTTTGTGAAGCAATTTAAGTTTTTTCCCATTTTTCATTTTTTTTTTTATTATAGTCTTATAACGTTTTTTTATTGTAGTTTTTTATTACAGTTTATAACATAATTGAACTTTTGTCTGAATAATGTAATGAAAATGTAAATAATGTACATAATCTCCTGCAAGCTATTAATTTACACGATATTTCAGATATATTTCTAAACTAATTATCAGGGCATGTTAAAAAGGGCACGAAAATTCAAAAAAAGGTATGTGAAATGACACCAAAAAACGTTAAAAATTATACAAAAACGTCGTAAAATAAAACTAAAAAATACAAATTTATTACAAATTTTACTAATTGAATAGTGATTGCACAGAATAATCCTGCGTTTTTTAATAGATGCAAAAAGAAATGATCTTCTATTGTCACTAGGGAGATCGATTATTCGACTTTTTTCAAAAACCTGTTTTCGAATAATTCGAAAGTAAAACTTTTGAAAAAACCGGTTTTCGGTTAACAATAATTTAAATAACCGGTTAACCGGTTCTTCTATTTGAATAAAATTGTTTCTAATTCTTGAAGCGCAGAACTGGTTGAGAGCTTAGAATTAGAGTGAAAATCAATACTAACAATAAACAAAGCTTATTACACAAAGTACTGAAACATGCTTAAGTTTCCAATAGCTACTCATGGAGCTAATTTCGTTTTTGTTGTATTACTTGATAGGGAATTGAATGAAAGGTTTGCTATTATAGTTATAATTTAGGTGCCTAACTGCCATCCCCAAATAAGAGCGGCAAGCGGAATGTCTTTTGCCGCTTAGCTCTTACGCTTTGCGGCCATACCTAAATAAAAGCGGCAAACTTACGTCAAAACGATAAAAACAGGGTTTTTAAAAATGTTTACAACCCTGTTTATTTTGACAAGTTCATAATATCTTTGTTGTGTGACTTACAGTTTGTGAAAGTAATAAAAGAAATAAAAATTGTGTAAAAAACAAAATATTAAAATTCATTGTCTTTTACAAATTTATTTTTGAAAGAAGGTGGGTGATTTAATGTTTTACTATTGCATTTTTAGAGAAAGTATTGGCCTAATCAATAAAATAATAAACATAAGTGAAATATAAATAGAAACAAACAAAAAATAATTATTAATTTAATAATAGAATTAAACTTTTTACATTAGCCAATAACATATAACCTTTTTGTAAATGTTTACATTTTCCCTCTTTTTTTCTTTGTTTACATTTGTTGTCTTTTGCAACCAACTTCACTATTTAACGCTCTGTCAAAATTGGATTTTCCAATTGCAAATATTTGCCGCCACGTTGCCGCCACGTTATTTCGGGATGCTCCATACAAATTGTATGGGCATGAGAAACTTTGACAGATAAAAAACGCTTGCCGCTCTTATTTAGGGATGGCAGTAAGACAACAAAAATTAAATGTTTTACTTTGAATAAATCTATTAGGAATATACGAGGCCTTAATTGCCTCGGTAAGAAAATTTGCTTAGATTTTGAGCAGCATTATATATAAATTTATGCACCACGTATTTAATAATGTGTGTAACACTGTGGTACGTTAGGTAAGAACCCACCTTCCAACCAAGAAGCCGGCGGTACAACCCCAGGCCACACCATCTGACAATTTTCAACAGCGATATCACCTCACACCATTACTAGCGACTGGTTAAGTATATTTACGCTGCGAAAAACTTCACTAGCTAATATATCTGCCGTTCGGAATCGGCGTTTGTGGGTTTGTGGCCTTTCAATGAGTCTAGTTGATCATTCTCCATATATAAAAATTAATAATTATTTACAGAAGATGAAAAAAGGCTATCTTTGCTCAAGAAAGCATATCTTTTTCGATCTACCTTGATTTTCACGTTCTTTGTGAGACGTTCAAGGTTATCATATATTCAAAAATAATTAAATTTATACAAATTGTTAAACGATGAGAATATTTCCAATAAAAAGAATATACAAACGTATAAAAATAATACTTATTTAAATTAACCGGTTATTCGTGTCAAATTAACCGGTTTTTTCGGTATGCGAAAAATGATGATTTTGAAAAAACCGTATCCGATAAAATCAAAACAAAACCGATTAAAACCGGTCGAATAATAACCGTCCGATCTCCCTAATTGTCACACTACAGTGAACCAAAAATTTTCGTAAATACTGTAGAAGGGGGAGTAGAATTGTCCGCCAAATAATTTTTTTTTTTTTTAAATGCTATAAAAAAAACTACTGAATATTTTCTCAAATTTCTTTTTTATTTGAAAGTACAATCCTTCCGGTTAATAATGGAAAATAATTTCATTAAAATGGCTGCCTCGGCTGGCCATGCGGTAGCCTACACGATCGGTCCAATTTTTAAGCACATTATTGATTGTGTGCAGCTGTATTTCACCAATGGCTTCATGAATATTGCTCTTTAAAGCGTCAATTGTCTCTGGCTTGTTGGCGTAACACTTATCATTGACGGGACCCAAAAATAATAGTCCAACGGTGTTAAATCGCAGCTCCGAGGTGGCCAAACGACATCAGCTCTGCGGCTGATAATGCGATCTTCAAAAACAGGGCGCAAAACATCGAGTGTAGCTTCGGCTGTGTGGCACGTAGCGCCGTCCTGTTGAAACCAAATGTTGCTAATATCCTCCTCTTCAATTTTTGTGAACACAAATTCGTTCAACATGGCCCGATAACGATCGCCATTAACTGTAACGGCCACTCCTCTGAACCAAAATCCGCACCAAACAGTGACTCCTTTTGAGTATATCGGCTTTTTGATGTATGCGTGCGGGTTTTCTGTGCCCCAAATACGACAATTTTGCTTGTTTACATACCCGCCAAGATCAAAATGATCGTTCAGCGGAAGGATAAAACTAATTATCTCTCAAATTAGACATGAGCTAAGTGTTACCATTCACGAAATAAGCACTAGTTGAAAAAACAAACGTTAGATGGCGGACCCGATATATCAGCTAAGGTTAACTTAAGACAGAATTTTTAGCGAAATTTATTTCGGCGGATAACTTAAACGGAATTCATGGGTTTAAGTTAAAGAAAATTATGGTTAAGTCAATTTTAAGAATACAGGCTTCTACAACATAGACCGTATGTAACCAAATATAAGATTGATTGGTCATAAAAAGTTGGTATTTTACAAATTTTAATCTGTGCTATTACTACTGGACATGGTCTATAGGATTCAATAAATAATTCTAATTCGTTTCAACGCTGAGTCGAGTGTTTTTTTTTTTTTTTTTTTAATTTAAAATATGTAAACTTTTATTACTTTATGTTTCATGTATCAGAGAATGACAAAAGTATGGTTTTTTTTTTTTGTTAGACAAGTTTAAATAAATCTAAGTCGAAGAAACAATCGAAGACAAGAAAAATTGTATTTTAAACATTAAGCAAATTCATAGAATTTTTTAATAGCAATTAAAAAATCATTTATAAATAACGCCTGATACTTCAGCATAGAAAAATCAAAGGGTTGTTGTGTTTGTTATTGCATTTTTTTAATTCCATTTTTTTTTTTTTTTTTTTTTTTTTGAAAACCCACTGAAGACACTACCTGCTATAAAAATCATTAAAAAACGTGCGAAATATATTAGTCATGGAAAAACCTTGTCGTGCATGAAATATATGTTTAAAGGCTAATATACAAACACAAACATTTTATTAAATTTCCATAAATTGTTTTACTGATTCTATTAATATTTTGGTTTTTTTTTTTTTTTGTTTAAATTTTGTAACAGCAATGTTGACAAATATACAAAAATATTACAAATTAAACATTGTACGCTTTTCAAAATAGACGTTTTTTACAGTTTTTTTATAGCAAGCAGCACCGGTTTTGTTAAAAATTAAAAAGGAATATAAATGACAAACAGTCTGAATATTTCAAATTCGTAGAACTTAATAAGCATCTGCAAATTTCAAATTATGGTTATATTCGACCAAAAGTGAAAACATATAGAGACTTCCATTTAGCGCTCATATATAGGATCCGCCATCTAACGTTTTTTATTCAACTAGTGCTTACTTCATGTCTGATTTGACAGATAATTAGTTTTATCCTTCCGCTGAACGAATATGGTTGTGTATACGCTGGGAAATATTGCGATATTCCTTTGATCGACCGACTTACAGAAGATGCCGATTTTGCCAAAAAAAATCATCTTTTCAGATGAAGCTCATTTTGATCTTGGCGGGTATGTAAACAAGCAAATTTGTCGCCTTTGGGGCACAGAAAATCCGCACGCATACATTGTAAAGTCGATACACCCAAAACGAGTCACTGTTTTGTGCAGATTTTGGTCCAGAGGCATAATTGGGCCATTTTTTTTTCGAAAATGAGCAAGGAGTGGCCGTTACAATCAATGACGATCGTTATCGGGCCATGTTGAACGAATTCTTGTTCACAAAAATTGAAGAGGAGGATATTAGCAACATTTGATTTCAACAGGATAGCGCTATGTACCACGCAGCCGAAACTACACTCGATGTTTTGCGCCCTGTTTTTGAAGATCGCATTATCAGCCGCAGAGCTGATGTCGTTTGGCCACCTCGGAGCTGCTATTTGACACCGTTGGACTATTATTTGTGGGATGTCGTCAAAGATAAGTGCTACGCCAACAAGCCAGAAACAATTGACGCTTTAAAGGACAATATTCGCGAAGCCATTGGTGAAATACAGCTGCACACAATCGATAATGTGCTTAAAAATTGGACCGATCGTGTAGGCTACTGCATGACCAGCCGAGGCAGCCATTTTAATGAAATTATTTTCAATTATTAACCGGAAGGATTTTACTTTCAAATAAAAAAGGAAATTTGAGAAAATATTCAGTAGTTTTTTTTTATAGCATTTTCAAAAAAAAAATTTATTTGGCGAACCCTTTACTTCTTTACTAATATAGGTGTTTATCGTGCAATATAGTTTGCCAGATGCACGGTTTGTTCACCCTATTCTTAGGTAAATAATAAGTGGGTATAGTTTTTATACGATTTTAAGTGTTTCTCGAAGGCAGAGACATAACAGTAATAAATTCACTTCTTTTCCAGATGTGTGGGATCACTGTGCTTTTAATCTTCCAATCTTTTACATCTGTTACAAAGATGTATTTTTCGAGTTCGGTGTTTTTAGGCAATACAATCCCTCAAAACATGCGAAGTATGGCTTAAAATTTTGGCTGGCTACCGATTCTAAATTGGGTTATATGTGGAAAGTCCCACCCTACCTTAGCTAATCAAAAATTTAACAGTATGACATAAATTAGCTGAAGCGGGTCATTTTGGACTACACTCAAGGCTTAAAGGGTGAAAATATTACTTGTAATAACTCTTTTTCATCCTTTGAATTAGAAAAAAGCTTGTAAAATGGAATCTAACATTCATCGGTACAGTTTGAAAAATAAACATTTATTCCTTAAGTATAGTTATTAAGTGCGACAGCAAGTGCATCAAGTGCATATGATTTTCGTACTTGTTCTGTAAACCTAATTCATAAAAATAAATCGATAAACTTGAACGAACTAAAATGGTTTTTTACCAAAGATTTGTAAGATTTTATTTCTTATTTGTTATCTTCCTTTACATCAAAGAATACTTAAAATTTCGTAGAAATAAAAATATACCAAAATACCACCTGACCTAACGCTTTATGTTGATATCTTGAACGATTGTGTAGTTAAAGCAAGAAATGGTCCGAACCTAACAGCTAGGCTAAGGTTTAAATCAGACAGAAATTAAACACTTTATTTCATTTTATTTTCTCCATCACTTCTCTAGGGAGCATATTGGCTTTAAACAAAGCTTACGTTGCTTTGTTTCAGTTTCAGGTATCAAGTTGATTTTCATGTTAAGTATCTACATAATTAATCTACTGTCGCTCGCCTCCATATGATTGTGTGTAGTGGTGAAGATCCTTACTAGGTGATGGTGGTGATCTTTACTTAGGATTGTAATTATTTCGTCTGATGTTTGTCATCATTGCCAGAGATAAGCTGGATGGATTTGTCTGGAGGGAGGTTGAAGTCTCTTTTTTTTATATTAAGCACTAGAAGCCGCAATTGTATTTTTGTACTTTTTGTCATGTCCTCTGCTGGGGTTTGAGCCTGGGCCATTTGTGTTGTACACCAGTGCTCTAACCGCTACACCCCGCCACCCCCAACTTTATTATACCCTTTTTTTTTTAAATACGTATGCTGTGCTGTTTTAATTTATGTAAATTCTGCAGTATATAACTGTTTCGTAAATGATGCTTATGAGGAGATAAACAGTTGTTGTCTAAACCAAATACTTTGAGCATTAAAATGTCACTTTGATTTGACTAAATATTTGGTGACTCATATAGTTATTTTATTTCTCCAACTCTTTCGACTCTTTAACACTTTTTCATATGTAAGTATGTATTTATGTATGTATGTATGCATTTACAGGACCTTTCGTTACATCACGTTATTTTATTTTGAATTAAGAATTCTTGTCTTTCATCGTATTTACTTACTCATATTTGCTTGACAAACAAACAAAAAGTGTCCATTACAAACGCCCCAAAACTTTGCCCTTAAATTTATTCATTTCTAACCATTTAATGTACAAATAATTTGTCTTTAAATTGTTAGCAGTGGGTATGGTATGACAAAATAACAAAAAAAATAAAAAAAATAAAAGAAAATTATTATGATGAGTACAGCCTTGAAAGAACATCTTTATTAAATTCACACAAATGAGAGAAGGAAATTGTAAATCAGTGACATTAAACATGATGAGGAGACACCATATTGCCGTATACTAAAACCACTCACTTCAAAAGATTTGTACGAATTTATATTTGAATTTTTGACAAACCATATGCTCAGAACAAACACTTCCCTTTTAAGACCACATGTTATCGCTTAAGAAACACAAAAACCAAAACTAAACAATAAAAAAAATGCTTAAAAATTCCAAAGACAAGTTTTCTTTGATGCAATCCAAACAAAGAAGCAAAAAAAAGGAACCCATAAAGTAAACCAACAATTTTACTAACATTTGGTTAAATATTTTTTAGATTTTTTTCTTTTGTACCATCTTAGCCAAAGCCACTAATGCTTAGAGTCATAGCATAGACCCAAACATTAAGCCCTCTCAAAGCAGCACTAATAGTATAGCGTATGACATCACTGCTTTCATGTGGTTTTTCTCAAAAAAAAAAAAAAAAAAACAAAAAAAATGACAAGTTGAGGGTTTAAAGTCAGCCAAACACGCCTTACTGGGCTCTAGGCTAAAATAGTATTTTTCTACTTGACAATATCCTTCAATTTTAAACACAATAACTCAAAATTTGTACATGTAAAGTAGTTCTTAGCTAGAGAAATTCTGGGATTTTGAACTATGTAAAGCAATATTGACGGTTTTGCAGTCTGTCTTTAGGAATTTTTGGTCGGGATAAGGTCAAGTAAGCCGTGCAATTCTTTGAGCCCTTCAAGGCTCCAAGGCCGGATGGAATCTTTCCGGTCCTGATTTAGAAAGGTCTATGTATTATCGTAAGCTTGTTCTGATCTTCAAGAAAAGCTTCATTTGTGTATACATACCACAGGACTGGTGAAAGGTCAGGGTGTTTTTTTATACCCAAGCTTGGCGAAATCCCAAGCGAATAGCCTAGGTCTTACGTCTTTCCTATTGAAGACTATGGAAAGACTTCTGGACTTACATATCAGGGAGTAAATTAAACTCCCCCTCTCTTTTCAACCGATCCAATTCACTTATTGCAAGTGTGGGTCTACGGAGGATGCTTTACACTCGCTGATCTTTAGGATCGAGGCAGCCTTTTCTGCTGAGGAAATCGGGTTGTGTGCCTTTGTCGACTCTGAGGGGGCCTTTATTAGCACTGGCTATGCTTAATCGAAAGGGTTTTGGTGAATTGGTAATCGGAGTGTGCTAATTAGTCGTGAAATAAATTCTACGCTGGATGCAGTGTCGGTCTCGATTTGGGTCCTTAATATTGGACGATCTACGGGCTACACAAGTATGGCTATGACGATACAGAATATGCGGATGACCTAGCTGTTATCGTCGTTGGCAAGTACGATATTGTGTTGTCGGACATCTTGCACTCTTACTTAACCATTTATCTGCGTAATGTGATGCAGGTGTGTTGTCGATGAATCCCAAAAAGACGATAATTGTTCTTATCACCAGGAGATTAATATCGACCTTAGAGACTATTTCACTGAAGGCAACGGAAATTGCACTGTCAAAAAGGGTGAAATACCTGGTGGTTACCCTTGAAAGAAGACTCAATTAGAACGGACATGTGAACTTGTTGTGGTCTTGTCGCAAGACCTTATACAAGGCCTTGAAACTTTGCATAAATAGATGTAAGAGGCTTCAGAGGCCATGGAAGCTTCTCTTGGTCTAAGCCCACTACTTATCTTTTGTGAAATCTGCTGCTCTGGAGGCCCTCAGATTGTTGATAGGTGGCAGACTTAATTCAGTGGACCATAAGGGTCACAAGAGCATCTTAGGGCGTATCCCCAAATTTGAGCTACTGTTGGGCAAGAGTGACGTGTACACTGGTGGCTTAAGCTTCAGTGGCAATTTCGAAGTTGGCATACATGATATTAGCAAAGGTACATAGATGGATCTAACATGGATAGTGGTGTGGGTGCCGGGATTTCCGGGCCCAATACTTCACTGTGTAGTTGCTGAAATACAGAAGAGTCAGTTTCTAGGGATATCCCTCTATGTTCCTTTGATATTACTAACTATAGAACGAGTATTTCTTAGGTTTATATTTGGGATACGTACCTGTTTTTTTTAAAGGCTAAGAAGGGTGGAGTGATATCGCAACTTTTGTGGTCTTTTGCATGAACTGGGTTTTAGGGTATTGGAATATGCTGATGATCTTGCAGTGATATGCTACGGACAGGTTCGAAAGAGTGTTAACTATATTATGAACCAGGGTCTAACTCATATTTTACATTGATGTAGTGCTCAGGGATTATTTATGAATCCCAGCAAAACGGTTATAATCCCCAATACCAAAAAGTTGCAATTACTGTATGAGGACCGCTCATTAATTATTCTAATGAGATAAAGCATCTGATTGTTATCCTAGATCGGAGACTTAACTGGAATTCGCACCTTACAATAGTACTTGGAAGTATTGAAAAGCCTATGTGAACCTGCCGTAGCCTCTTCAAGAAACATGGCGTCTAGACTCTATGCTGATTTATGAATGTACATATACTATGGTAATTAGGCCGGTCATTACATATGCATATCAACAACTTTATGCGGTTCATACCAGAGTCGATAGCAATGAAACTGCTGACGGACTGGCGAGGGCAGGATTCGCAGCGGAATTTATCGGTCCAGATCTCTTTAACTTGGCAGCGGTTAGGTTTAGGGTAGACAAATGAGAACACTCTTTCTGGCCCGCCAGGACAAACGGTTGACGGAGACTTCCACCTATGGTGGAAGGAGGGTTGACATTGGAGATATATTATCTCAACATCTCTTCTGGATGAGAAAGAGTGCCAGCTCTATTTGGAGGGAAATGACACCATATGACATATTTTGTGCTACTGTCTTGAGCTAACTATGACATTATTCATTATTATCATTAGTATCATTGAGGTACAAAAGTACTGCGACCTCTCGATCTATTGTACAGCTCTCCATCTATATAGAGTTATATCCACCCAACATAGTCGATTTGACGAAATTTGGGATGTTTGTTGATACCAACCGCGATAACTCCCTAATTAGAATCTGATAGGCACCCAGATACTTCCTTCTAGAGTGTATCAACGCCCCACATGTACTCACTAGGTGTCTGGTGATTTGATTTCCTCATCACAGCATCGGCACATCGGGCTTGAGACTAATCCCATTTTACTCAGATCGTCAAAGGCCCAGTCGGTTTCCTCAGATTGTCTGTGCACACTATTATGCAGGACTAAATTCTTCTCCTGTTATAGTTACCCAACAAGAGTTTAAATTGTCTCAGACCCGTACGGCCAGAGAATAGTTCCAGTCTCTCATTATCCTCATTTCTGTTGAGTATGCCCTTCCAGGCCCAATTTTCCAGTTCACAAAAGGGTTCTGGCAACACCAGTGGAGCGTAAACCCCCTTTCTTCCATTGGCCTTTTCATTCGCGGAGTTCCTACATGAACCGTGACCCAGCCTAAGCTGACCCTACTGTCCTTGCTCAACTGGTTAAATTTACCAAGATATTCATAAACTAATTCTGAGTTACACTTGTAGAAGCCAAGTACTCGAATTGCGGCCTGACTATCAGATAGTACAGCTATGTCCTGTTCTCTATATTTTCTCTGCTGAATATGACAAGGGATTAATCTTAATTAATTCCTATCAGGAATTACTTGGCTTCATTCGGAGAGCAGAGATATTGCTGGTTGGATAGGATAGGTCGAAAGCCAACCTGCTCCTTTCAATATTGGGTACAATTAATTAGGATGTTGTCAGTGGATGATTGTGGTTAACTGGATATAATCCGTATTTTTAATTCCATTTAAACAAATACTGGTTCTGATAACTTCTATATCGATTTGTCCCCTTTATGTGTGAAAGGGCCTTTCTCTTCAACGTCTACCTAATATATTAAAATATTTTGGGTAGCTCCGGGAGAGATTAAATATGGATTTAAAACAGAGACGGCCTTAAACCCTTGTGACAATTTTCTGTTTTCAAATTTGTATAAATAATTAGGAAAACTATTGTGTTTGCTTCAACTACTGCACACAAGAAATAATAAGTAAATCTACTATATTACATACA
This sequence comes from Wohlfahrtia magnifica, assembly GCA_023159175.1. Classification (NCBI taxonomy): domain Eukaryota; kingdom Metazoa; phylum Arthropoda; class Insecta; order Diptera; family Sarcophagidae; genus Wohlfahrtia; species Wohlfahrtia magnifica. Next base: position 1,576,883 of record JAKWBJ010000212.1, on the reverse strand, counting down.
CTAATATATTCAATCCTTAATAAATAAGGTTCTAGCATTCGCTAAAGGAAAGAACATGTCCATACTGGAGCTTTCTGAAGCTATTTTTAGTTAAGAATTAAAACAAAATGCGTACAAAGGCTTAGCTGTCAACAGTAAGCAAAAAGCAGAGAAATAAAAGCAAATCAATTGGGCAAACAAGCAAAAGAATTTAGTCGTCTAGCATACAAGAAGAGTGAAGATCAACAAGTGTGGAGCTTTATGAACAGTTTTGTTGCTATAAAATTTCGTAAGATTTCAAACTGCTGCTGTTATAACAGAGTCAGCTGTAATTCTATTCCTTTACCGAAAACACTTAGACACACCATACCGAACTGACAAACATGTACAGACAAGCACATAGTTATCATGCATGCATGAATGTGATTGCAAATGTGTGCGAAAATATGTATGTAAATAGTGTGCGATTTCACTGATTTTTATTGTTTAAACAGTGTTGGAATGTGAGACAGAATTTCGAAAAAAAATAAAATAAAAAGAAAAACCAAAATAAAATATAAAATGAAAATAAATAAAAGGCACCAAAATAAAAAGGAAGAGAAAAGATATACAAGAAATTGCCATTTAACAACAATAGTTAAGTTTTATTCTGCTGTCCCATCTCTTGTGCTTTTTGTATGAGAGAAATGGTTTAGAATTCTTGCTAAAAGCAAATTACAAATGATAGTCACGTAATAATGAGGCCTCCAACAATACCTTTCTTTTCTTTTATTTTCTTTCATTTCCATATCCCTTAACTACCTCTGCTTCTGCCATTGTCCTGTTCTTGTTGATAGTGGCTGGTATTTCATATAAAAACTTTAAAAAAGAAACGAGAGACGAGAGAAAAGAAAAAGAAGAGTTTTATAGACAACTTAAATGCGATGAGGAAATGAAAGTGCTTCAGAAAATATTATGAAGAAAAGAAGGCACGACAAGTAAGTGTGATGTTTATACTACGTTGCACCTTATGAGCTACTAAATATAGAAATTAAATGTAAAGGAAAAAAACTTGAATTAATTCTCGAAGTTTTTAAATTTAAAGTAAGTAATTAGTTGGGATTTTTGCGTCAATTAGATTTAAATTTTAAAAAAGGATAGGATTTGAAATATAAGTGTTTTTTTTTGCTCTATTTATTGAAAAAAAATTAGATTTTAGCAGCAAAGAGACTATTTAAAGTGTAAATATCCAAAATATTATTATTTTCATATTTACTTAGAAGTCCATTGAATACTAAGGCAGTGCACTCAACACAATCACAAGTTTTCTGTCCATTCATTTTCTATGTAATTAAGTAAATTGCTTCCTTTTTGACTAACAAAATAGCGAGACATTCGGTGGTCACTCTGTAGTGGGTTTTTGGGACATACGGAGATTGTATTTAACTTGCATAGTTGATGAACTTGCATAGGCTGGTACCACTTTAAATCATTACGGGACATCGGAGTTCTTGTTAAAAAGCATAGATAACTGTTATAATGGGGGAACTGCTTTTCAAAGCAACCGAACAAGGGGTAAATGAACACACTTTTTAGGAGACCAGAAAAATCTTGACACAATTAGATAGCCGAAGCACTAAGCGAATACTGAAACTGTTCAGATTACACATAAGAAACCTTATGGACTATTCTCAATAAACACAAACAAAAGACAAAAATTCCTTATAATGATTTCAGCAAAAAATTCCTTAATGAAGTGCAGAAGAGGATACCCATGCTTGATCGTACAAAACCAGTCCTTCTTCGTGGAAGCATATGGCTCCACAAAGCATATCCATCTTAAACGGTTTGCTGCCGTTGTCTTTGTCTCTTCCCATGTAAGATTGTTTCGTCTTCGTTCTTGGATAAGTCTGCGTCGTCAGGTGTTTCTTGGTCAACCGCGCTTTCTTAATCCTTGACGATTTCACTCAAGTGACATTCTTGTAATATAGAGTGGGCTTTATCGATATCGATTTTGCTACAAAAAATCATCTTTTCTGATGAAGCTCATTTTCATCATGGTGGGTACGTTTATAAGCAAATTGCGCAATTGGAGCTTTGAAAACCCAAACGTGGTCCTGCAAAGACAATGAACACATTACGAGTGACTGTTTGGAGCGACTTGCGGAGCAGGAGCATCATTGGCTCATATTTCTTGGGAAATGAGGACGGCGCAACCATTATGGTCAATGGTGACACCTATCGCACCATGATTACCGATTTTTTTTGCCCGCTCTTCATGGTATTGATGTGAACGATGTTTGGTTTCAACTGGATGGCGCAACTTGCCACACATCTCATGCCACAATCGATTTATTGCGCCAAACGTTTGATGGCCGTTTGATGCGATTTGAGACCGTTGGACTACTTTCTGTGGGGCGCCGTTAAAGGAAGTGTTATGCCGATAAACGAGAGATAATTGAGCCTTTGAAGGCCCACATTTGTGATGCCATTGTCGAGATACGACCCCACACTCGAAAAAGTTCTCGAAAATTGGTCCGATGGAATGGGGTACTGTGAGGATAGACGTGTCAGCTGTATGAATGAAATAATATTTTACTTCCAACCAGAACAATTGTACTTCACAACAACAAAATAAATTTTGCAAGATTTTAAACCGTTTTTGTTTTATTGCATTTTAAAATGTAAAATTTTTAAATTGCCCACCCATTACTATGGAGATTTTTTTCTTAAGATGTAGCCGATCTATCCCCACTTCATTTACCTTATCAGCTTCAGTATGAGCTCTTCGTTTGTCTAATTCTATAGTTCTGCCGTGTATTGCTTATGGTGTTAGGCCAGAATATCGTGAATATGCATGGCACTTGTTGGTGAATACCTGTAGCTTTCACCGGATGATGTTAGACACAAGCAAGGTTTCACTGCCGTACAACCTATGAGTTGCATATTCTGAGTTTGGTTTACTTGGATATGTATTAGCTTCTCCATACTGAATGGAGAATGGAATCGCCGAATGCACCATCTGTTTCTGCACTACCGTTTTTTGTTGCCATTGTGCTTACCAGAAAGCAGAAGCTACATACTCAATTGGTTGGGCCTGCAGCATGCTGTTTTTTATGCTACTTTTGTTAATTCTAATAGCTTTGGATATTTGATATTTATCTTAAGTTCAACTTTGCGAACCAGTCTTTCCAGGTCTTCCAATTTTGACTACATATTGGATATCTTGTGTGAGAGTAGACATACATGTATCATCTGCTTAATCTAGGTCTTCAAGTAGTTGTGAGAGACTGCATGTTATACCTCTTCTCTGTGAACAGACTTTGGTCATGTTCTCATACAGCACGAGTGTCAATAGTCGAGGTGAAAATGCCTTACTCCAGCGATAGTATGGAAGGATTGACTTATGCTTCCGTTTTGCATTGCTCGTATTATTTGGATTATTTTCTAGGGGACTCCTTTTCTTTTCAATGCTTTCCATACGGTAGTCCGTTTGATGGTATCGAAGGCTTCCTTGAAGTTGGCGAATAGTAGCTGCAGGTGGTATGCCATTCTGGAGACTATTCGTTATGATGCGTAGAATGTTGGCTGTCTTGCAATATGTTCTCTATTTTGCTCTGAAGCCTTCCCTGTATTATTACTTCTAGTGGCTTGTATCTGGCGATAAACAGAGTGATATCTCTTCAGTCATTTTAATCTTTTGTCACCACTTTTTGGCAGCTTCACAATGATGCCTTTCTTTCAAGTTGAAGGCAGCTTCTCTTCCTCCCTTGTTGAGGTGATATGAGGCCGTAGTAATTCAGCTGCGGTTGTGATGTCAGCTCCTAGGGTTTTCGCCAGTAAACCATCTTCGGCTGCTACTTTATTTTTCTTCAACTTTACCATCTTTTATTTCATTCAAGCTGGGAGGGCTACATGCTATGTTCAGTGTATTTTCTATAGAGCTGTTATGGTATGTTTCGATGTCTGCAGCAGTGTCTGTGACATTGCTTACTTCCTCGAAATATTCCCCTCATCTTCGCATATGTGCTTCACTATTCGTTATTATTGTGCCACTAAGATCAGTAACTGCTTGGTTCCTGTTATACTTTCGATTTGTCAGATAGTCCATCGTCTAGTATAGCTTCCTCATGCTATTCTGTACAGTTGCTTCTACTGCTGTCTCTGCTAACCCTTTTAGAAATTACTTTTTATCTCTTCTTGCAGATTTCCTTCTCTGTTTCGCCTGTTATATGCTGTAACTTAAGTTCCCTTCTTTGTAAGATCAGGTGTCAAGTGTCGTTTGATATCCATGTTTTTCTATGTGTTTACACTACACCCAGTGTTTCATCTGCGAATTGATGATATGTTGCACTGATATCTTCCCATCTGTGGTGTTGGTCTGTTAGTAACTGTTCACGTATTGCCATGGCTTTTGCGTTACTGGTCGTGTTATTCTGAAGGTACTGTATTCGGTGACATATTCGTCTTGCGTCTCCAATAGGTCTTCTTCGACATTTCAGTTTGAAAACAGTCTCACTAAAGTTGATTTAGGCAAAGTTCACGCATTTATAAAATCGGCTGGATAGCTAGCGCAGGATACGATAGTGTGCACATGATAACACAACGGTACTGATTTTTGAAGCCATGAGCTGCACCGTTGAGAGCGCACAATCTACCCGTACCAAAACTTTCTTCTTGTCTCTTTTTTCCGTTCCTAGTAGCTCAAGTATACTCTTGGTGATCCACTACATCTTAGTTTTAAGCTTCCGCGATAAATGCTTGTTATCAAAATAGATATACTGGATACTTAATTTCGGTGGTTTTCTCGAAATAACATCATAACTTTGCTTAGGACCTTATTGTAGCAGAAACTATTGCCTCGAGGTGAAGTACCATTGCAAACAATGCGGATCGGTTTTAGTTAAAATCTGAGAATTTTGCTGGATGGTCATGCATTAGGAAAGTATGAGAAGAACCGCTAACTATGATTGTAGAACCACTTCGAGCTACTGAAATCATGAAACCCACAGAATATTGATTCTATTCTGAGATTAAGAGAAGATAAGAATGGTGTTTGACTTTGACTGAAGACAGACAGATATGAGCAGGACTTTGTATGTATATATTTCTGTATAAAGCATTACAATTTTCAGACTTATTACCTTGTTGCAGTCTTGGGCTAGTTCGAGTAATGTCTCTGGTTTAACATCATGTGAATGACCTTTGCTGTGCGTTACCAGTCTGTAGTCATATGGGGTTCAAACAGCAGCGAGTGAAGTGCTTGAAATATCAGATATACTCGTACGAACTCGAGTTAGTGGAGACTAACTGCTCGGAAATAAAGTATCAAATGTTCCAAACTTAGCCTCAAGTGAATGACGTTCGTTGTACGTCACCAGTTTCGAACAATATTGTGCCCAGTTGGTCTCGAGTGAAGTACTAGAAGTATCAGACTTAGACTCACGTGAATAACTTACCAGCCTCGAGTTAGAGAAAATCAAATTCATTAGGCGTGAAGCATTAAATTTCTAAAATTTAACCTCAATGACCTATTCTGTGACTCTCTAGTCAACTAATTTCAGACTTGGGTTAGGTTAGGAGGCAGTGGCAACCTTTTTAAATCAAGGCAGATTTGAACTCATATATCGGCCCTTTGTGAAAACATATGAAGCGATGTTCTGTGCTAGTCGCCAAGTCCAAACTAACCGGACGAGACAATTAACCAGAGGCTTAGCACAGAATCCCAATTCCCTAAATTAGAAACCAGACCGACCTCATAACCTGGCTATTAATCTGATATCAACGGTCGATACGACATCCAGATAGGACGAGCAAAATTTTAGCAGTCTACGATGGGCCAAACACTCTCCTCTTCTTCAATCTATCAACAACCTGGATAAGAAGTATTCGCAGATAAGCGCAGTCTTTGCGGGTGCCTACCCATAACACAATGGTCTGTGAGAATAGATACAGCAGAGGATGTGCTCCAGCAGAGGAGATGCTCCAGCAGAGAAGACGGTCCAGTTTACAAAGTTGAATGGTTCATTGCTTCTAACAATGAAGTAATAGCCTAATAGACAGCTTAACGGAAATAAAAAGTACACCCACCCTCGTATTTGGATGGATATCCGCCCTAGCGAGTTCATCAGCAGCACAATTACCCGGGATATCCCTGTGACTAGAATCCCAAATTAGTTGGACACACAACAACTGGGAGGGTATCCCAAGGGAATCACTATAGTCCCTAACCAGCGTAGAGCTGAAAGTCACACCAGATATGATATATGATATGTATGTCAGTGGGAGGAGCTTAACTACTCCAGACAAACTGCATAGCATTATAAATTGCCATTATTTCAGCCTGAAACACACTACAGTAGTCCGAGAGGTGAGCAAATATTAAGGTTAAGCATTTAAAAAAAAAGTTTCACTGATCAACCTGTTCTCCAATTTAAAACCGTCAGAAGAGATTTTCACCGAATCACCATGGATGACCGTGCCTGCTAATAATCACTGTACAGTTTTGGTTCAGATGAGACGTAGTCAATATCATCCAAGAGAATAGAGGGAATGGTATTCAGTCTTACCGCTACAAGCTTAGCACGTTGCTTGGTAATTCTGAGACTCATCCAGATGAGTTGTGGAAATAAAACTAGTTTTGGTCTCAAGACAATCTCTGATACTACCAAAGTATTAACAGAGTTTCGAAAAAAGGTAAGGGTTTTTGTTGAATAAGCTTTCCCTCTGTCAGTCTTTACTCTAAAAATTCCGCATTAAACATACAACAACAGCGTTTGAAATTGGATTTCAATTGCATCTACAAGTACAACCAACATTATCAAGTGCATCCAAAAATAAATTAAAAGCAAACTCATCTTGCCTCACGCAATCTCAAAGACAAATTCGCCATTCAATCAATTTAACCTGGTAAATATCAAGAGTATGTAGAAAAAAACAACAAACCTTTAAAACTGAATAAACAAAGGCCAATGAATGAACGAATGTATGAATGAAAGGCTGACTGAAGGTATGATTTTCCTCGTTTTCTGGTTGCCATTCAAAAGCAAAACTGTACAAACAATTTATGCAGGTTATTTTCGTATTAATTCCACGAAATGGTTTCAATTTCATCAATGATAATGATGATGACGCTGCCGATGATCATAATGGACTTATGGACAAAAACAAAAACAAAACAAAACAAAACAGAAACTGTTTAATTTTGATTTTCTTTTTAAAGAATTTTGTTATTTTTAAAAAATTTTGTAATTTGACAAGAATGATAAGCCAGTAAAAACTAAAAAAATGATTGCAAATAAAAATGCAATGTTATTGGTTTGTTGACAAATGCCGCAGCCCCAGTCATTAGGCAATGAAAAGCAGTGATACTGGCAGTTTTCTTTTATTTTCGTTGAACGACATGAGTTGAAAAATGTCGAAACAGCAAAGTGTAAATGGTCTTGAAAGAAATTAAAATTTGTAAAGAACTTTGAGACCGAAAATTAGCCCTAATATGGACAAAAACTAGAAATTTTAAATGCCCAACAATACAAGGCAGCAAGCAATACAATCAGCTGGCGAAACATGTAAAGAAAGCTGCAACAAGAGATAGAAGAAAGTTTCTTGAACGGCTAGCAGCAACGGCAAAAGAAGCAGCTGCCCAGAATAATACGAGAAAACTACACAAGACGATTGACTATCCCACTAATCGAAAGTGCAGTAGAAACCAAGCATTTGCTGATCGTATTGGTACACTAATAACGAACAATCCACAGACACAGAGATGGAGTGAACAGTTCAATGAAATTAGTAACGTCACAAACGCAACAGAAGAGTTTGAAATGGTTCAGAACAGCGGTGAAAAAGGAATTTAAGAATACCATGCAGCCCTTCCAATCTGAACGAGATAAAAGAGGCGATTGGTAAATTGGAAAATAATAAGGCGGTAGGCGAAGATGGATTACCGACAGAAATTCCACAAGTTGACATCCAAACCACGGCTGAACTTCTACGGCCTCAGATTACATCATTATGGGAGGAAGGGAGACTGCATCCAAAGTGGAAAAAGGTCATCAGTGTAAAGTTACCAAAATGTGGCGGCTTCAAAGGCTGTAATAATTGGAGAGAAATAACTTTGCTTAAGATACTTGCAGTCATAATACAGGGAAGGCTTCAAAGCAAAATAGACAACATATTGTGAGACGAACAAGTAGGCTTCAGACCGAATAGAAACTGAGAAGATCAGGCCAACTCTTTATACATATCTTACAATAATCTACAGAATGGCGTACCACTCGTATTTGCTGTTCGCCGATTTCAAGAAAGCTTTCAAAATCATCAGACCAACTCTGAGAGCAAACGAAGTATGCCAAAAACTAATTTGAATAATTAGATACACGAGGATGTAGAATCCTCAGTTCTTCACACTTATGAGATAACCATTCCACATTAATGCTGGAAATAAACAAGGATGGAAGCCATCACCGCAGCTTTTCACCATCGTACTGGATGACTTAATGAGTAAAATCTGATCAAAGAGAAGGCGAGTAATATGGAGTCTCTACATACTTGACTGGTTGATCTTGTTTTCCTTACCAGTATTGTTTGTTGTCATAGCCTTGGTTTTCTTAAGATTTATTTCAAGTCCAGCATTGTTAGCCTATCTTTTTAGGTCTTCCAATTTCAACTGCATATTGGAGATCATATGCGAGAGTAGACAAATATCATTTGTCATATTTGTCTGTTATCTAGGAAGTATCGGGTGATTTTTTAGCAACTTTCTTTTTGGCAACACTGTTATTGGCAGCTCAGCTGTTTTCGTGTAACATTTTACTGTCAAACGTGTTCAGTTTGGTCTCTAGTTAAACTATGAATCTATAATTAAACTACAAACGAACAAGGCTTGCAGGATAGGCGCTGGTAAAGTTGAATGAAAATCAGGGTCGGCCAGCCACTGAGTCACCAAATTAAATCCACCCGAATTTTATTGGGTATTATATTTAGAAAAACCCGGGTGGGTTTTTTTATGCAAAAGTTTCTGTAATTTATTTACAACAAAAATAGTATATTTAACGTATTAGGAGTACAAATTTATACAGTCCTTTGTTAGCTCAAAAAGATAATGAATTACCAAGTTTGTCAAATCTCTGCTTACATCTTTTCCGCATCTCTCAGCCAATTTCCATATCCCGTCTCAGGAAAACTTCTCGCCTTTCAAGGCGCTCCACCTTCGAAGCCGATTTTATATTTTATTTAAAAAAAAGTCATTTGGTGACATGCTAAAAGACATTGTATTTGTCGAAACAGCCGATAATCAGAAGAAGCAATGTTCGGAAAACACTTCTGGTACCGCATTTGATCGTTCCTCATTGTTTGAAATCTTCTGCGATGTAAGGCCTACCGTTCCCATGCAAAAGAGTAGCTTAATTATGTCTGTGTTTATATTCCGGCCGTTTTTATCCTGCTCCGATCATTGAGTTTTAGCAATTCGTAGTGCACAATACCGCCTTGATCCGACCAAGAGTGCAAAATTGCATTATAAATACTAAAACAGCGTAATTGTACTAATAAATAAAAAATTTTGTTGACTTTAACGGAATTCGAGAGCAGTTATAAAACCCAATAAGACCTAGAAGAAATCCATAAAAAAACCCAATAAAGCCCAGTGGGTTGGGATTTAAAACCGGTTTTTGCCAACCCTGATGAAAATCCGCTTTTTTATGGGAAAATTATGTTCATCGACAATATCATTTCTGGTTGAATAGATACGTGAACAAGCAATATTGCTGTGTTTGGTGCGAAGTGCAGCCAGAAAATTGCAAGAACTGCTAATACATCTCGAAAAATGCACTGTTTGGTGTGGATTATGGGCAGGTGGCCACATTGGAACATAGTTTTGCAAGGACGACGAATGAAGGAATATTACTGTGAATTTCGAGCGCTACATTGTGATGATTACAAATTCCTTTTTCCCCAAAATGTAAGAGCTGGACTTGGCTAACGTATGGTTTCAACAAGACGATGCCGCATGCCACAAAGCAGGCGAAACAATGGACCAATTGAGAGGCGAGTTCGGTGAACAGTTTATTTCACGTTCGGGACCGGTCAATTGGCCGCCTAGATCATGCGATTTAACGCATTTAGATTTTTTTTTTTTTTTGTGGGGCTATGTTAACAATAATGTTTATAGAAAGAAACCAGCAACAGTTGACGAACTCGAAGCTAATATTAAAAAACTTGTTCTTGAGATACTGGCCGATATGTTGGAAAGATTATCGCAAAATTGGACCCAGCGTATGAACCATTTGAGGCGTAGCCGCGGTCAACATTTACATCTTTAAACATTGAATTATATAAATCGTTCTATTGACTCAAATAAAGATTTCATACATTTCTCTAAATTTTATATGTTTTTTTTTAATCAAATATTATGGCTCTTAAAAAATCACCCGAAACAATAACTATAAACGGCGGAGCAGAAACAAACGTAGAAAACAGACTCAATAAAGTCAGAGCGGCATTCGGATGACTGCAGTGAGTATGGAAAAGATCACATATATGTTACAGAATATGCAACGCGTGTGTTAAATCAGTTCTGCTGTATGGCAGTGAAACCTGGCTTGTTTGAATAACATTACGCAAAAGCTTCAGCTGCCTAGGAATCATTTCCAGATAATTGTGGCTTAACATTAAGTAGCACAGAACTGTGGAACGTGACAAATGACGGACCCATACTGAAGCAGATAAGAGAACGAAAAGAAAACCATTCGAAAAAGTCCCGATAGTATTATGGAAATGTCACTCGGGAGGAATCCTCAAGGAAGGTGCCGTTAACCTTGTCTTTGAATCGTTTACACAAGATGCTCGATAGGACTTTATATGAAAATGAGAGGAGACTAAAGTCAATACAGTCGGCACATATTGTCTTATCATGTTTTTCGCATACAGAGCATAGCACACTCAAGTTTTTGCCATCAGACAAGTGTCAAACCAAATGGTGCTAACAAGTTGATGCACGTTCCTTATCAACTCATCGCTTCCCATTTAAATAACTCTATTGTTCTTCAACCACCGTGCATTCAACACCACCATTAGCAAATTGTTCATCTGGAAGCTTGTCGAAATTTTCGAATACCACGAGATTGGGAAAGTGTTCCTTCCATATCCTGAGTACATTAACTGTATCTGATACCAAATTTGTCTCTACAGAAGGAAATACCTGTATTTCACTCTTTAGTAAAATTTTCGGACTTCTTATCTGCTCCTGTTCATCGCGATTTTTTCACACGTTCAGCTCTGGTTACCAATGACTGCTGTAGTGATAAGTATGCAACGTTGTTCTCAGCCTGCTAAATATGAAGCTTTGGAGTATATACACTCCTCCTCTCTTCTCTTTCTCCAGTAACTTTTCCGCGCAGCTCTGGTTACCATTGATTTCAGAAACGCTAAATATGCAGCATTTTTTCAGCAGAGCCGTTTCTAACCTCCAGATCGTACCATGGCTTTTTTAAAGGAGGTGTTTGATATCTAAGTACGGGCTTCACTGTGGTTTCTATGTATCTTCCATTTTAAGCATATATCACCGAGATGAGAAATACTTTATTGTAGGAATTAAGTCTTTAGTGTTTGCAATTTGGTGATGTTCAGCTTCCTCCCTGTTAGTGGGTGTAGGATTCTCATCCTACTCTATTTAGATCGTATTTTATTTCCAACACAGAAGACTAATGCGTGATCAATCTGTCTAAAGAATAAATTTGACGCTAAACACAACCACTATTTAGCGCGGCAAAGTACCGTTATCGATAGCTACCTTCTGGAGGCTAACATATCTCCCTACCCATTCTCACGTTAAAATCGACAAGAATAATTTTAATTTCTTGGAAGTGGCATCCGCCGAATTTAATTCGTATAATAAGAAACCAACTCTGTAATCTGTAGTGAATTTTGCATTTTTAAATAACAAAATTTAAATTTAAGCATAGTTCTGACAAATTACCAACCAGACAAATAAAAAATTACAAATACAAACTCAGCTTCAGTGGCCGGCTATAGAAATACAAAATTGTTGGCATAAAATTTTAATATTAAAATAACACAAAATAACAACAACTTCGTCGTTGTTGTTAAATTAAATAATCTTTTTATTATAAAAAATAAAATAAAATTGTTGCCATTGTCACATCGGTTATTAAATAAATAAATAAAAAATATTTAATTGTTGTAGTTGTTTTTTGTTATTGTTATTGTTATCGTTATAGTTATCGTTATTATTTAAATTTATTTTGCTTTTATGTTTTTTTTTATTTTTTTTCATGATTTTAATTTAATTAAAACTGATGGATTATTTTTTAATTAAATTTTTTTCGCAAATATTTGAAGCGAAAGTTTACATAAATTGTTACAGAATTTTGAAAAATAAAAATTTAAAAAAAAAACTCGTTAACCATTTTGCATTTAAAGAGCATTTAAAGAAACTGTAATTAAAATTTTATAATTTTTTAATTATGTTGTTTCTAGACTTTAAATTGCAACACAGAATGTCAAAAATAATTAGTTAATATATTTAAAATTCTTTTATACGAGGACATTTTGTAAATTTCCTTTGACGTTTTGTATTTCCAGTGAAATAGTTCACAATGCTATACTATTCCCGTTAACTATTAACTAAGAGGTTTTTCGATAATTATAAATGAAAAATTATATCAAACAAGTGTCCGCCATTATCACGTATACGAATATCAATTCTATCATAACAATTTTTCAACACACTTTTCTTTCACTGTTATCAGTTGTTGAGCGCATTTTTGAAACACAAACTGATTAGGACATATCATGTTGCTCAACATAAACCAGCATGTTGACACATATAATTCAGGACCAAAACGTGGCACCAAAATATTTAAAACAAATCTTCTGTCACCAACATGAAAGTTAAAAATCTATTGTAAGGCCAATAGTTACTCATGGATCTGAGGGTTAGTCCATGACAAATTATTTGTCAAATATTTTACCCAAGATAAGAGGTTATTGCATCAGAGTTGTTGAAGCTAAACAATGGAGAGGATATTGTAAAATACCTTAGGTGGATAAGACATGTGCTACGCTACAGGACCATGTCCCAGGCGCAAAAACTGTTTATTAACTATACTCCTTAAATTTAAAGGAATAGAAGTAGACCACGTAAGTGCCTAATAGACAATATTGACGACGATATACGCGCAATGGGGAATAAGAGTTTGATGCAGCCTTGCCGAAAATAGAGAGGAGAAAGTCAACACCCACCCTGGGTTGTAAAGCTGAATGATGATGATCAATTTCTACTATTAAAAATTACATATTATTCATGCTATTTTAATATGGCCTATAAAACATAATAAAGTGTTATTTAAAAACTCTCAATAAAATAGGTCACCACACCATATTCTCCTACATCTTAAAGTCGCGTCAAACATTCAGGTCACCAAAAAGAGTTCATCACGCTCAAAATTATTATCAGGGAAACCATAAAAATTCTCTTAAAAAAGTGTTGTATGCGCATGAAATATGGAGTAAACTCTGAAAATATGATCTAAAAATGTAAAAATTTGCTCTAAAAAACACAAATGTCTTCTTTGTTACTGTTACGAAAATAAACAAAGCCTTAAGAAAGATACACCCAATTAGTACAGCCGTAGTATTTATTAGCTAAAAACCTTATTATGGCGTTTATTATATTGGTTTGTGTCAAGGCGCTCAAGGTGTTATTAACAGTGTTACCACTTGCATGTTTAATGGTGTTGCCAGTTGAATTTCTTTTGGCATATTATGATCTTACATCTTTTAAATTTAATGTAGATAAATAGAGATTTGTAGCAACTACAAGAACAATGGAAATTGATGATAATAATCCGTATATAAAAGAGGACTATAAAATGCGTTGTAATTGATGTTCTCTGAAATGCATCAACCGATTTTATAAGATCTTAAACGAAAGGTGAATTTAATACCAAGGTTTTTATGCATATGCCGTTTTTGTAGGTGCATTGGGTCGCGAGTTATTGACGTTAGAGTGAACCCCTTTGTATTGTATAAGTTTTACTTTAAAACGATGTCTTTTACAGCATTTAAGCTTAGTGTGAGTTAATGTATACATATTTACAAATGAATGTATGTTTGTATGCTTGTTTGTTGGTTTGTTTGTTGGCTTGTTTGTTTGTGCCTTATAGACAGCTAAACTGGCATCACCCATACAAAGTAAATATTGATTTTAGTATATATTGAGAACGGTTAAAACCAACGCTTCTGTGGTCAATACAAATCATCAGTCAAAACTTGGTAGAATTGGGCAGGTGGGCGCAGTACCTCACTTACAAACTAAATATTGATTTCATGATATCTTGAGAACGGTTAAAGCTAAAATTTCGACATTTGATATGAATGACCAGACTAAAAATTGGCAGCATTGGGCAAGTGACCGTGGTACCTCACATACAAACTAACCAAAATTTGGTTCGAACAACGTCGTGAACAATATACATCATCAATCAAACTAAGCGAGATTGAACAAGTGGGCGTGGCACCTTCCATTCATACTAAATATGGAATTTTTTATGGATAATGGTAACAATTGAAACCTCGTTACCTATCCCAGGGATGGAATTTAGCAACTTGTGATATGTGTCAAAATGTTGGCTTAAAAGTGCCAAAATTTGTGAAAAATTGCCAAAATAGCCAAATACATACAATTCTTAAAAAAAAAAAACCAGGCATTAATCCATATTTTGGTTAAAATGGAAAAATGAGTGAGTGGAAAAATGATACGATCATACTTTTTTTCGATACTATTTAACTTTTTTTGATAACTATTTAACTTAAAAAAGTATTGTAGTCCTCCACTAACGGATTTTAAGCGTCATTATTGCAATTTTGAGTAACATGCACAACGGGGAGAAATAGTGCGGTTTTTTTTATTTAATATTGCTACGTTTTAATCTTTATAAAACGTTTAAATTCGTTTAGACTGCGTTAAAATAAAATAAACACCGCTTTATTTTGTTGTTTTACAGTTATATCTTTATTTACTTTACAATAACTTTTATACAGTTTACAACAACTTAATATTGGCTTATACAACACTTTTATTTCCGCTATAACACATCTTTATCTTGCAACAGCAAAACGATAAATAACTCTCCGTAGGCAAAGCAGTCTCCTTATATACTTAATTGCCTACAGTTTGGAAGGTTCAGGAAATATCGACCAACTTCTATTTTGATATCCGCTAATTCAAATGTAACGTAAAAATGGTCAATGTGGCAGAGCTGCCAAATTGGCAAGATGACATAAAATATACCAAAATCCCACAATACAGTGTTGTATTTTTATTTTCGTAATATATGCAATATGTTGTTATTGCACAAAATTTTCTGAAGTCTTTAATGAAAAATTAAAATATCTAATAATACAATAACAAAATGAATTGATACATTATTCAAAGCATTGTCCATCGCTAGCCACTACTTTTTCCCATCTTTCTGGTAGCATATGGATTCCGCACCAGAAGAAATGGTAGCCAGAGGGGACAAGATCTGGCCTATAAGGCGGGTGTAGTAGTTAGAGCGCACGCATAACAACACAAACGACCCAGATTCGAGCCCCAGCAGAGGACATGTCGAAGCAAAAATTTAATTGTTTCGAATGTTTAATAAAAAGTATTTAACTTCACTCCAGACAACTCCATCTAAAATAAAATTAAGAAAAAAGCCTCCCTGATTCCCGCATACCTCTGGCGATGATGACAAACATTAGACGAATGATCAGCAAAACACGCCACCTACTGGGAAAAAATTACAATGTTAAACTAAAGATCACCACCAATTAGTAAGGATCTTCACCACAACGCAAAAATCATATGGAGGAAGCTCTACTAAGCTTGAAAAAGATCAAAATAGATTTAAAAAACTGAAACAAAGCAATGGATACATTGCGGAAAGCCTAGAGGAGTGACGGAAAAAAAATTGATTCCGCGCCAAAAGAAATGGTGGTCAGAGGGGACTACCATTATACTGGGCTATAAGGCGGGTAAACCAAAACTTTTCATCCACTATTCAAATAGTTTTAAACGGTCTTTCAACATGCAGTCGAGAGTTGTCATGTTGGAAGATTATGGCTCGTGTCTGGTGGAATGTTCGGGTCGATTTACTTTGATTGCTCTCTTCAAACGAATCAATTGTATTCCTGTGATTGTCTGACCTAATTTCAACAGCTCATAATACAAAACACCTTTCTGATCCCACCACCGACTGCTTTTTGTAGCGTTCAAGCATCATTTTAGACATGCAAAATCGCCTCTGAACGTCTCTCGGCTTCAATTCATATGCTTTTAAATGTAGGGAAATAGCTAATAGGTGTATGATTCCCAATGATAATGCAAATTCTTCTTGCATCCGACAACAATCTTCGTTAAACAATACTTCCAATTCCTCATCTTCAAACTTTTTCGGCTGACCAGGCCCTCCTTATTTTCTGTGTCGAACACACCACTTTTGAATCGTGCATACCATCGTTCACAGGTTTTTTTATTTGGTGCATGTTGACCGTAAACTTATACCAACAATCTATAACTTTCAGCAGCCGAAAGAAGGTTATCAGACTTCCCCGCAAAACATTTTTTTTTAGGCACAAAATTCGATATTATTTGGCGTATATCGAATACTGAATTATAGTGACAGATGTTTAGCCTCAAAAGTACCAAATTTTTTATTATTGACACAGACCATATTTAATAGTTTTGCCATATGTTGTCCAAATCGACGTTTTTAACTTGTATACCCAATATATAAAAAATAATGGGTTTTTGTTTGAAGACTGTTTACAGTTAAAAAGCAGACTCTACAGTGTCTTTCTAAAAGGAACTTTGGGATATTTTAAATGTTTGTATTTGAAGGGGATATAATGAAAAGAAATGTAAAAATGATAACTAAGTAGAGTATCCACTCAATTAATCGTTGTTCGATTAATCGAAGAAGTTTTTAGTCATTATTTGATCGAATAATGAAAATAGACAATTACGAGTAACAAATAACTCGAACAACGTGTGTCAATTAATCGAGCATAATTTATATGTAAAATTTGGGGCGCAAAATAGAAAATGTTCAAAAACTCAAATCGGAACGATGGGATGTGTTGCGGATATTTCGCAAACTTTTTGATCAAATAGTATGTATATTATTCTTTAGACATTATAGTTATCACTTTTTGTTTTAATTGCACACTTTTTGAACATAATTTTGCTTGCTTTCAGATCAGCTGTTACTAGTTTGTTTGGCATTTAAGTTAAAGTTGTTAAAATCAACCTCAATTCCGCCAGGCTCCCCAATAGCAAATGCTCTTTAAAATATAACTCAAATTGTCAATCGATTGATTATTTAATATTGAACCTGACCAAAATGCATCAGATAATGTTTTTTTAAGATTAGGATCTAAACGAAAACAAATTTAAAAAAATCTAATACAAAAAATATTTTATAAGATGATTTCATGTATTTAGATAAGATAAAGAAATAAAAGATCAGAAAAACTTTTTAATACAATTTTTTCGCTATCACCAACATCGACTTTAGATGAAAGGTTGTTGTCAACGTCATTTTATTAAAACAAAACAAAAAACCCGTTTAAGTAGCAAACACCTGAATTCTGCATTATCTTTAAAACACTATTTTAAAGGATGTAACTGAAATATCAATACTATTATATTCTTTAATGTACATGTGTATATAAGGGGTGTTTTTTATAGAGGTATAGAACTTTAAGTTGCAATAAAACAATGATGGATTATTCGATTAACATGAATTTTATTTATCCGAAAGATAATCTTGTGGCATTATATTTTAAATATGATTTCTGGCATATGACCGCCACGGCTGGCGCGGAGTAGTCCAATCTGGACGTCAAATTTTCGATGACTTTTTCCAACATTTGTGGCCGTATATCGGCAATAACACAGCGAATGTTGTCTTCCAAATGGTCAAGCGTTTGTGGCTTTACCGCATAGACCAATGACTTTATATAGCCCCACAGAAAGTAGTCTAGCGGTGTTAAATCACAAGATCTTGGAGGCCAATTCAAAGGTCCAAAACGTGAAATTAGGCGGTCACCAAACATGACTTTCAATAAATCTATTGTGGCACGAGCTGTGTGACATGTTGCGCCGTCTTGTTGAAACCACATCTCCTAGACATCATGGTTATTCAATACAGGAATGAAAAAGTTAGTAATCATGGCTCTATACCGATCACCATTGACTGTAACGTTCTGGCCACCATCGTTTTTGAAAAAGTACGGACCAATGGTTCCACAAGCCCATAAAGCGCACCAAACAGTCAGTTTTTCTGGATGTAACGGTGTTTCAACATACACTTTAGGATTACCTTCACTCCATATGCGGCAGTTTTGTTTGTTGACGTAGCCATTCAACCACAAGTGCACTTCATCGCTAAACAAAATTCGCTTATGAAAATCGGGAACAACGGTAATCTCGTTTTGGGCCCATTCGACGAATCTACGCCGGGCGTGAGTCTATTCATGATGAATTACCAAACCAAACTGAGAATAAATCACTTATCAGCTGTTAAATCAGTCGCCATCTTGAAAAGTAATGCCAACTTAAAGTTCTATACCTCTATAAAAAACACGATATACATACATACTCGCACCTATATTGTTTAGATTTTTTAAAAGTACAAATGAGTTTGGCAATAAAAATGAATTATTTCTTTGTTTTCAACTTGAATTCTTTGTTGTTGTTTTTTCGCTTTTTAAATAAAAAGCACATAATCAAATACATATTTTTGTTTTGTCTTTATTAGATAAAATTTTTTGGAAAATAATTATAATTGATCGAGTTATTCGAACATATTGAAAACCATACTCGATTAAACGAGCAATTTTAAAATTTTTAAATCGATTAATTTCTCACTTGAAAAAAATTAAAAGTCAAATAATTGAATACTCTAGTAGTAAGCACGTCGATTTTAGCTTGTAAATAATAAATATTACTCACACTCGACCTTAAACTCAACCGTATGTTCACTTCAAACGAGTATTGGGTAGTATTTAGGCTCAATCCGAACGAATTTTTGCTCCAGTTTGTCATTGTAAACGCTATTGAACAATCAAAGCAGTGTGTTTCGTTATTAATTAAATGTGAGCAAAAGAAAGTTATAGCTTTTAAGCAAAAATGATCTCATTTAAAGAAATAAACGGGCTATTTCTTTCACTGAGACGAAATTGATCTACAAACCGTTAACCTATTTAGCATACAAAAAAAATATTTCACCAAAAATAATAACAATGTTACAAAAATCAGGTTGGGCACCCCTGCGTTTATCACATCGCTGAAATAAATAAACAAAACTGCAAGAACAACTATACGCGCTGTTTACAAATAACCAAATCGACAACAACAAACATTAGTAGAGATAAAGTAAATAAAAATAAAGCGGCAACAACAAAAACTAACAGCAAAGAAAACAAGTAACAGACAATAACAAGCAACAACAAATACTAAAAGCTGAAAGAAATAGATGTTTACATTCGCATGGCTACATAAGAACTAAATAGAAAGTAAAAGGAAGAAATGGAATCTACCTGAATAATCGAGAGGTTCGAGATCTTTCAAAGTGTTGTTTACTCAGCGAACAACAATCAATTTTTAAGTAAAGTTAACTCAGCGAACGAGTATATTGGTTTGAAGCAGGCCTGCCATATTTGCCGATTTTTTGCCTTAAAATTAACAAAATGACGATTTGCCGATTTTTGCTCGAGGGAATCTAAAAACACGGCAACTTTATTTGTTTTAGTAAAACTTACAATTTTCGAGAACACTGAAATACTTGCTACATATGTATGTATATAACCAATTGTTTTGAACTCAACGCATAATCGGACAAAGGAACGTATGAACACTTAAAACACAATAATCGACCAATTAGCAACAATTTTAATATCCTTTGTGATTTAGAACAGACAGAAAGCTTCTTAGAATTGATTTTGATGAATATTGTCATACTTCCTGCTCTATGGAGTTCAATATTTTTAATAAAGTCACTTTAGGCCAGCGTTGGCAACCTGGGTAAAACAACAGGGTAAAACAATTAAACTACCCATGTTTTATTGGTTATTATATCTTAAAAAATCCTAGTGGGATTTTAAGTTTTTTTTGTACAATCAGTAAAATAAATTTAATTTAAAAGTTTTCACGGTACATTTACAAAAATGTAAATATAATGTAGGCATTGGTTGTACAAACTAATTAATTTTATTTATTTATTTATTTATTTATTTATTTTTATTTTTTATTTTTTTTTTTTTTTTGAAAGATGATGAATTAACAAGTAAATCAAAATTTCGTCCATCATTGATAACGAATTTTCCCCGTGTCTCTGTTAATTTTCGAATCTCGTCTACAGAAAAAATATTTTGAGGCAATGCAATTTTGAAGCCAATTTTCGATTTCTTCGAAAGAGATGAAGCGGTGAAACGTCAAATCATGTTGTATTCTTCGAAACAACAAGTAGTAGGAAGAAGCAATGTATAGAGAACAGGGCGGATGCGGTAAGATATCGCATTTGATGGTTTCTAAAATTTTTTTCGCAATAAACATTGACTGGGTTTAGAAAAAAACGGGCTTTTCCCAACCCTGCCTTAAGCTGTCGACTTCTTTTTGATGGACTCTCATAGCCAATTGATCCAAAAAATATTCAATTACATAAATTTCTGGGTTCAATGCGGGTATTTCTTAAAGTTTAGAATAATTACAGATCAACGAAAGCCTGGCGTGTGTTTGGCTCGTTATTTTGATTCGCTATTGTTGTCTATACCCAATTTCCCTGCACTTTGCTTTATATTTTTTCCTCGAATATCTAGACAAGCAAATGTGACCATTGTACTAAAAATAATAACTTTTATTTTATTACTTTTATTATATTTTATATACTCGTATTATAAACATTTCTGAATTGTTGTGTTTTGTTAGTTTTTGTCAATAAAAAACATTATTATCGTATAAAATAGGAAATTTTAATTTGCCGATATTTTGCAGATTTTTTAAATCTAAGTGCCGATAATGCCGCTTTTATTTTTTAAATATACCGATATTTGATCAAAATTATGCCGATTTTTTAAATCAAAGTGCCGATAGTGCCGCTTTTATTTTTTTAAATATGCCGATATTTAATCAAAATTATCTGGCACCGCTGGTTTGAAGTCAGCGAAAAGAGAATTAAGAGTGATTAAACTCTGGTTGAAGAGAATTTAAGTTGTAATAGGACCTAAGTTGTAACTGCGATCGATTTGTAGAAAGATCTGTCGAGTAATTGTTGTTGTTAACAAAGTTGTGAACAGAAAGAGTAATTAAGAATAAAAATTGTTATTGCTGGTAAAAAGGGTACAAGCAATGGTGCACAAAACTGTGTTGAATAAAGGATTTTAATTGAAAACCAAATACAAGATTTATCTTATTTTAACTACAATCTACGAACTCATAAATACACGTTTTGAAAAAGGTAAAAACGTAACAAAAGTAATAATAATAACACGAAATTTTCAAACAGCACTCGCATATATAAAATTTTATCTATACTTTGTGTCAATACAAAGAATTTCTCTATACTTATTTCTCTATAAAATTTGTTAAAATGAAAACCTTTTGGTTTAAAATAACAAGATCATATTAATTCTCAAAAAAAAAAAAAAAAATACTGCAAACTTGTATACGAGCCCTCAATTAATTATTAATTATTTTTAATAATTAAATAAAATATGAAAAAATATTTTTGAATATGTGTATAATTAAAAGATATCAAATATATATGTACGAGGGCGGATTGATATATTCCGACCTAAGTAGGAAAAAAACGTTTTTTTTTCAAAAACCATTTATTTCTCAACATAGTCTCCTTTTAGCTCAATACACTTAGTAAGACGATTTTCCAAATTTTTTATACCATCTGAATAATACGATGTTGGTAACTCCTCAAAATACGCATTAGTTTCGGTAATCACTTCTTCGTTTGAGTTGAATCTTTTTCCTGCGAGGCATTTTTTAAGTTTGGAAACAGCAAAAAGCCACTAGGGGCTGATACTGGACTATAAGGTGGATGATCAACCAATTCGAAGTGGATTTCTCGTAGTTTTAGCAACGTATTTAATGCTGTGTGAACCGGTGCGTTATCTTGAAGAAAGAGCACTTTTTCTTGCTTAAATATGGTCGTTTTTCCTTGATGCAATAATGTAACGTTTTCCAATTGATGCAATAATGCACGATAATACTCTCCTGTAATTGTGGATCCCTTTTTAAGATAATCGATGAGCAATATTCCGTGTGCATCTCAAAATACAGAGGCCATAACCTTGCCAGCCGATTTCGCTGTCTTCGCCTTCTTCGGAGCACTTCCACCAGCTTCCACCCACTGCTTCGATTGGTTTTTGGTTTCAGGTGTGTAGTGCTGCTTTATCATGCTTTATCATGTCCAAACACCGCTGTGAAGTGAGCAAACGCGGCACCTATCTTGCCGATAGCTTTTTCATATGCAAATGTTCATACAAAATGTTGAACACACGTTCATATGAAATGTTTACCATTTCAGCAATCTCACGTATTTTGACCCGGCGATCATTCATAACGATATCGAGGATTTTCTTGATATTTTCTTCGGTAACCACCTCTTTTGGCCTTCCTGTTGATGGTATTGTCCCAGTGCTTGTTCGGCCTCGTTTAAATTCAGCAATCCAATATTTTACCATATAATTTGACGGAGCAGATTCGCCGTAATGTTTATCAAGCTTTTCTTTTGTCTCTTTCGCCGTTTTGCCTTTCAAATAATAGTGTTTAATCACTACACGAAATTCACTTTTTTCCATTTTCCAAGAAACACAAAAGTTGCTTACTTCAAACAACTACAACAAATAAACTAATCGATGAATTTGGCTAAAATTTTAACAGCTGACGTTTGACAGATCGTAATTTCTAATAAAGAAAAAGTTTTTGTGTTTGTGCTGCCATCTAGCGCTAGGTAGCTTCAATGTCAATCTGCTCTCGTATGTATCGTTAGCTTAATTTAGAAAGGACATAACTAACCATTTTTTAGAAATGTGGGTTTTTGCATATTTTGTTAGAATATCCTAAAATACACCATCACAGAAAAAACTACTGCTGTTCTAGAAAAAATTACTTTTATATAAACAATTTAAGAAAAGGCGTCGTAGGTCATTTTAAGCAATAACTTGAAAGGAAATTGCCCTAATTGGCTTCACAATATAAATACATAGTAGGTGCTGAATTTTTATTCATTATTATTTTGTTTGCATTCTTTCATGCTTTACGAAAAGCCTAACTTGCAATTTTTTTCAAAGGAATTAAAAAAAAGAAAAGCCCTCTCTAATATACATAACTTCGTTAAAAAGCAAAAGATTAGAAAAAAATTTAAACAGTAAGTTTGTTTCTGTTTTTAACTGCATTGTTTTCTATTACATAATTTTCATATTATTACGTCTTAATCTTTTTCAAACGTTTGAGTTTTCTTAATTGCGTTAAATAAAATAAATAATACGTACATCTGTTGTTATTTTACGTTTTGCACTTATTTTAACTTCCACTTAATCAATTCTAACTATACAGCTTATTTATCTTGCACTTAATACTCGCTTAATACGCAAATACTCAACACATTTACTTACGCCTTAGCACGACTTTACTTTTTGACTGCAAAACTATAACTGAACTAACTAATGCATAAGGCGCCACCTTTTATAGCAAATCATCATCAATTTCGAATATTCTTGCAGTTACTACAAATTTTTACTGACGTTAAATTCAAATGTAACAACCAAAATCGGTACAGTAAAACCTTTCAATAAGTAGGTGGTAACACTGTTAATTGCACAGATAATGTGGTGCGGCAGATACATATACAGCCTTGACACATACCAATAAATTCCATAAAGTTTATGGCTAAGACAACTACTGTACCAATTAAGTGTGTCTTTTCTTTAGTCACTGTTTATTTTAGTAACAATATTAAGTTAAGCTTTTTGTACATCCTGCATATTTTCAAATATGTTAGTTACGTCCTTTCGAAATAAACATGACGATATGTATCTTTATAATCTAATGAATGTTTTTTTAGCTCTTAATGTAATTGAAATAAATTAGCAAATATTTTAATTTGAATATCGAGTGTTTTTTTACAGTTACACAAGCTTAAATCGTAACAAAACAGAGAAATACAGTGGTGGTCATATAATTAAAACATAATATAATTAATTTTTTGCCTATACATATATCCAAAACCTTTTGCTCTATTATTCTCATTTGAATTAAGTGCTACCTCATTACTATATTCAGTAAACAAAGGAGTACAACCGAGCAAAAGAGTTTTAGAGATACAAGCTGAAAAAGTCATATTTTTATGTTCTAATTATATGGCCACCAGTGTTATTTTTAATATCAATTAAAAGCCCCTTTGATAGCAAATTTTATGACATTCATGTTTAAATATGATTTCGGCCATGTGGCCGCCACTGCTGGAGCGTACAAGGCGCAATCTGTAACAGCAATTTTCACAAACTTGTGCAGCATATGCGACAATAACTCTTCGAATGCCGCTTTTCAGATGTTCAATTGTCTCGTATTTAGCGACGTAGACAAGTGGCTTTACACAACCTCAAAGAAAATAATCCAACGAGTTTAAATCACACGATCACACGATGGTGGCCAATTAATTGGACCATTACGAGAAATTTTTCTTTCATCAAAAGTTCTTTGATGAACCACATGTCAGCAAGATCAATTTCAGCTAACTGAGGTACGAACAAATTTCCAATCATGTCTCTATACCGTACAGTAGCATTCTGACCACCATCGTTTTTGAAGACATGTGGACAAATGACTCCGCTAGCCTATTAAGCGCATCAAGCAGTAATTTTCTGTGGATGTACTCGTAATGGTGTTTCAACAAAAGCTTGTGGATTATCCTCACTCCAAATGCGACAATTCTGCTTACTTACATACCCATTCAACAAAAACTGGGCTTCATCGGAGAACAAAATTTTTAATTTTGAAGTTTGACAAACAGAACCATTATTTTGATAAAAAAAAAATAACAATTTGCAAGCGTTGCTCCGGTGAATTCTATCCATAATGAAAACAAAACAAAAAAGCAACTATCAGCTGTTAAATCTGTGGTCAAAT
Source organism: Wohlfahrtia magnifica (assembly GCA_023159175.1). Classification (NCBI taxonomy): domain Eukaryota; kingdom Metazoa; phylum Arthropoda; class Insecta; order Diptera; family Sarcophagidae; genus Wohlfahrtia; species Wohlfahrtia magnifica. The sequence continues at coordinate 1,551,715 of JAKWBJ010000212.1, read as the reverse complement.
AAAGCAGTGTTGCCAGCTCAAAATTATGAAACTCTAAAAAAATTTTCCTCAGCGAACTAGTTAGTAAGGCAGGTAATTTTTAATTCAAATCAACACTTAATCTCTCGAAATACTCTGCACATTCATTATCTAGAGTTGTTTTACTTTTCTTGTTGTATTAGATCTGAATGACACGGCCTGCATCTCAAAAACCTATTACCAAGGTTTTTTTACCCAACAGACCTATCTTAGATACGGTCACCCAAGGAAATCCTCAGTTTTGATTGTTATAAGATTTTGGTTTGTAAGCAAAATTTTTAATAGTCAAACAGCTGAGCCCTTGGCTGAGTACAAGCAATCGCGAAGGTCAAAAGATCTTTTACATCCCTTTATGGGAGAATGCGTATTAAAAAAGGTCCTAAATAGCGTTGAAAAATGATACTCACTGTAGTGGTAAGGAGCATTATAAAGAGTGGTCTAACCGTTATTTGTCCAACTTAATTTGACATTTCTTTGTTTCAGTGTTTCACAAATTTAAATACCATTGAGGTACACAATTGAGCGGCGCGTTGAGATATTTGAAGACTTTTACGTGCACTTCGTGATTTTTTTGGTCAGCATGATCGACTAAATGTGTCTACAATCGAGAGAATTGTGCGCAAATTTTAGCAAATCGCTCTGTACGAAATATGGAAACTTCGTTCTACGGAAAACATTGCTTTTGTTCGCGATAGTGTGGCAGAAGAGCTGTCAACCCCGACTCGTCGACGTGCCCAACAATTGAACATCTCACCAACATCACTGATGCGAATTTTGAATAAAGATTTGATTTTTCAATTGACTCAAGAGCTGAAGCCTACTGACCATTTCAACTGTTGTCAAAACGCCGAATGGTTAGTTGCAGAGACAGAAGTGAATGGTGGCTTTACAAAGAAAATCATCTTCAGTGATGAGGCACACTTTCACCTCAGTGAATTCGTTAACAAGCAGAATTGTAGCATTTGGGTAAATGAGAATCAACGAGTGATTGTTAAAAAGCTGATGCATCGACAATGAGTGACTGTTTGGTGGTCCTTCTGTGAAAATGAGGTCGGCCAAGCAGTTACCGTGAATGGTGTTCGCTATCGCGAGATGATAACGGACATCTTGTAGCCAAAAATTTAGGATATTCTTTCTTTGGGAATATTTAAAAGAAAAAGTGTAAGTCAATAAACCAAGAACAATTCAAGAGCTAAAGGATGAGATAATTCTGCACTTTACTCAATTATGTGTCACAGTCATTGAAAATATGGTTCGACGGATACTAGTATATTACCGAAGTCATGGCAAGCATTTGACCGATATAATCATAGATCTTTCATAATAAAAATACCAAGATAATTCTCTGAAAACTTATTGTTTTATTTAAAATTAAGATCGTGAGGTTTGGTTGGACCGCACTCTACTATTTATGTATATGCTTTGCGAACTAAATATAAGTAATTTTGCGGTGGATTAAATTAAACGTACAGATTAGCGGCACGAAGGCATAAGGAAGTCTTCGTCATATCAGGTATTATTTCAGTGAATCTGTAGACAAAAGAGTATGTGTTTATACATGTAGAGGGTACTACGAAGTCCAAAGCTTGATCACGAGTCATGGAAATTTTTTGCAAAAAAAATAGATGGCCTGCTACCACAAAGGGCAGATAGACCGACACAGCTATACCTGGCCTAAATAAATTGCAGTAAAGAAAGCAGAAGGGCATTTTGTATTATACAGACCAGTTCTAGAGCTTACAATATTTTTACCATTTTCGATTGGTCGGCATGGAAAAAATATATCACGTCTCTTGACTATTACAATCCATTAAATAAAAACCCTAGAAACCTCACAAACTTTAATTTTAAATATTTATTCTCCTCTGGGCGAACTAAACGTTTGATGTCATTTGAGCTACTAAAGCCACGACGAAGCACGTTAAAGGGCTTTGTAAGCATTCAAATTAATTATGCGTAATCCCCATTGTATTTATAAAGCATTATTTTGGTTTCAGTGTTGATTTTTACGCAAAAAAACTAATTTTAAATTAAGGAAGTAGTTTTCTTGCAATAACTGTCAAAAACTAACGTAATAGGCTCTTCCTTAAAATATTTTATATACTGAGGGAATATAGTAGTATTGCGTCAACCAATATAATTTCGAATTGCTTTTTTTAGGTTTTACACAAACATAATATAATACCGCACCACCACCTGTGATAGTATAAAAGAAGATTTTATTTTTCAATTTATATGGCCTTGTTTTGTATACTTCCCCTACTCTTGCTTCATATATAATTTCCATTGCTACTTAAGCAGAAAGACAATGTTGTATTGTGAAAATAATGTAAAGCACTTTGCTCCTTACAAACCCTTTCAAGTGTTACAACAAAAGAATTTGTAAATTAAAACTTGCATGAGTTTATCACAAAAGAATGACTAAATATTGCCAGAATAAATGATAATAAAATAATAACAAACTATTCAAATAAGTTGCAACATGGTTTATAATAAATTTTAGGGTGTCCCTAAACTAAAAAAAAAAAAATTGACAATACTTTTATTATTTGGCAAATTTAACAAATTTCAAAAAAATTATAATTTTAATTAAAATACCAGTGCTAACATAACTAAAAAATATATATTTTTAAGAGATACCCTTAACATATGTACTTATATTTACTAAGAAAATATTACCAAAAGACACAGTAACAAAGGATCTTTCAAGAATATTTTCCCACAACCAACAAAGTATTAAATGGAATATTTTTGGCTTAAAGCAAATTGCAAACAAACAAATTTTCAAATGAATCCCAATGGAAAATTCCCTTAAGCTGAATATTAAATTTTTTCAAAAAAAAAAAAAAAAAAAAAAAAAAAAACAGATAGAAAATGCACCATTAAAAGCATTATTCCCAAAACAGCTGATTTTAAGGTGAATTTTAAGAAAATTAGCGTAAAAATTATGAAGATATAAAATAAAAATTTAACCCTAAAGTGTTATAAAAGCCTCAACTGATATATTTTGATAATTTTTTATACACACTGTGGAGTGTAAGAAAAAATACATTATGATGTAGGCAATGCATCAAGCAACTTTCCAGGGAGATAAGGATGCACAAGTTCATTTCGTATTTGGGGCTGTCATAGACAATATTTAAAATTTATAATTTTTTTTTAATTTTAAAACAAATATATACTAAAACAGTTTTTTTTACACCACAAAAGTCACAAAAAATCATTGTGTATTTTGGTACATGTAAAGAAACAGCGGACATTGTATTATCATTAGTCCGACATTGACTTAAAAATATCAAAAACAAGATGAGCTAAGCAAACATTTCTAACCATTTTTATGAAACGTGAATCTTGTTTCTGCATATATAGTTCTTCACGTACAAATAATAAAAATATGTCTTTTTTAAAAGGTGAAAAATTAATCAAACAAAGAAAAATTAATTAACAAAGAATGGAAAAACAAGTTTGGTCTCACGGTTCTTAAACTCAACTAATTTCCAACGGATCTCAAAAAAACCAAGTATTATTTTATTCTTAACTAAATAAAGGGTCTGCCAAATATTTTTTTTTTTTTTTTTTTTGAAAATGCTATAAAAAAACTACTGAATATTTTCTCAAATTTCTTTTTTATTTGAAAGTACAATCCTTCCGGTTAATAATGGAAAATAATTTCATTCAAATGGCTGCCTCGGCTGGCCATGCAGTAGCCTACACGATCGGTCCAATTTTTAAGCACATTATCGATTGTGTGCAGCTGCATTCCACCAATGGCTTCACGAATATTATCCTTTAAAGCGTCAATTGGCTCTGGCTTGTTGGCGTAACACTTATCTTTGACGGCACCCCACAAATAATAGTCCAACGGTGTCAAATCGCAGCTCCGAGGTGGCCAAGCGACATCAGCTCTGCGGCTGATAATGCGATCCTCACAAACAGGGCGCAAAACATCGAGTATAGCTTCGGCTGTGTGGCACGTAGCGCCGTCCTGTTGAAACCAAATGTTGATAATATCGTCCTCTTCAATTTTTATGAACGAAAATTCGTTCAACATGGCCCGATAACGATCGCCATTGACTGTAACGGCCACTCCTTGCCCAATTATGCCTCTGGACCAAAATCCGCACCAAACAGTGACTCGTCTTGGGTGTATCGGCTTTTCAATGTATACGTGCGGGTTTTCTGTGGCCCAAATGCGACAATTTTGCTTGTTTACATACTCGCCAAGATCAAATGATCTTCATCTGAAAAGATGATTTTTTTTGGCAAAATCGGCATCTTCTGTAAGTCGATCGAAGGCCCACTTAGCGAAGCGTATACACAACCATATTCGTTCAGCGGAAGGATTAAACTAATTATCTGTCAAATCAGACATGAGCTAAGTGTTACCATTCACGAAATAAGCATTAGTTGAAAAGAAAACGTTAGATGGCGGACCCTTTATTATTACGAAAATATAAATGCCTAAAAAGGAAATGCACCACATCAGTGCCTTTGGGAATCTATTGTGGGATTTTTCATTATCGTCTTCATCATCATCGCTATATTGAAGATTTTCTAGATTTTGTTCAAATATTAATAAGCTCAGCACTTCTTGAGGAAAATGCTCGACTTTTTTCTTTTAACTTTCTCATATTGGAAATAATAGGATCGGAAGTCACTAGGATACATTTTCACAAAATAGATATTTAGCGGTATCAAGTGCAAACTCACGAAAAATGTCAATATTTATTTCAAAATCACTTGAAATTGTTACCATTATTACGTGCATTCGCTTTATAAAATTGACGTCAAGATTTGCTATTCGTGCCGAAATATCTGTATTGTGAAAGAAACGCCTTGCAGTGTTGCCGTCATTGGAATTTCCAAATCCGAATTTTGGTTGATCAATACCCAAACACCTTTGACGTCACTTTGTGATGCAGGCTTTGTTAATTGAAACAATTTTCTTTTCGTCTTCAGAACTAGCGTGCCACTTCATTATTAGAATTTTATACGATAAATGAAGAAGCCATTCGAAGAATCGAATCCATTCATGAAGGATTAAAAGGCCGAGTTTTTATTCGCTTAAAATAATATTATAGTTATTTAGAAGAGGACACAAATGCCTACGTGGTTCATCAAAATACTCTGTTATAATTTACAGCAAGTAGTTTCAATACTCAATACACTTAGAAAAACTTGTTCTTAAAGAAAAATATAAACAGAAATATACTATTAAGGTATTGATATGTACTTGCTTTTTAAAACTAATAATTAGTTACTCGTAAGATGTTTTGTCATGTTATACGTAGTGCAACATGACAACGTGCATTAGCAAATAAACATTTAGGTTTGCCGAAAAATATTTAATTGAACATTTCGCTGAGTGTTTTTTAAGAAACTGATTGTTTGTTGTTATTTTTGTTAAATGTGTGAGCACATGTAGGTGTGAGAGCAAGATAATCAATTTACTCCGTGTAGTGGTTTTGACGAGCACTAATCAATAAACATAAATCAATTTATTTTTACTTATGAACAATATTTTTTTTTCACCAGTAGTTGATGGAATGTTTGTATTTTTAGGAAAAATAAAAAACTTCGCTTAACTTTGCTTAACTCAGTACTGCATTGACTAAACATAAAAATAAAAAACGCAAAAATAATCTTAATAATTCTATAACTACTTTTTACATTATACTTAAAAAACTATAGCAATTTCAAGGCGAATTCAATAAGGTGGCCCTAATTTACTACGTAAGCAACAGCTGATATATACGCGTAAATCAAAAAACACAAACTTTCTCTATTTTGTTGACAACAAGTGTTGCATTTTATTGACACACCGAAATTTTGTTTTACAGTGTTGTGTTCATTTTCCATTTAAGACCACTTTATTAAATTCGCCTTGAGCAATTTCAAAAAAAAGTATTGTGTAAAAAATTTGTGAATTTATTTTTATTTAAAAAAATACAAAAAAAAAATCTTACTTTGGAAGAACGTAGCAGCTTAACGGAAAATGATACCAAAAATATTTTTATGCCTAGTGATGTAGAATGTTATTCACTTTAACGAGATATAATTTTTTTTTACTATTTTATGAAATTTTTTTTTTTAATTAATTCCCATTTTCCGTATCAATGTGCCATGCATATTTAGCTGAAGCACATGGGATAATGGTCATTACCATCTTATACAGTATTTTTCTTCAAACGTAAAGGAGGTACTAAGTATTTTGTATTAACCCATTAGGAGACTTTTTACTGAAAATCTGCCATCTGTCTTTATGTGAAAATACGCAAACGTAGGCTCTCTAACTTCTCGGTTAGATTTGAGAAAAATTTCTGCTTTGTGCTTCGCTAGTCAGGATTTCCGAATGGTTATACATTATCATTTCCCACTGTTTTGATCTTTTTTGACCCAATTACTACAAACACAAAACCAATATAATACGCAACACCTATGGTCCTTCTCTAGCTGGTAGATTGATCTGTGAGATTCAGTTGTAAGGGTTTCCGAAATTGGGGTATCAAAATGGCAGCAAAAATTAACTTCGAATGAATGGAATGTATTTAGAATCTGAAAATTAAGATTATGAATAAAAATTACAATTACATATGGAACGTTACACAAAGGAATAACGTGTTTTAATTATTAAAACATTTTTTGTAATGGCAAAAGTTTTGAAGGAAAGTTCGAAAATCGCATTAGAGGTAGAGTAGGAGTAAATAGGTCATCAAGATATTGCGATTTCACACTTTTAGATTATTTTTGTGGGGTTTTTTGAAATTGAAAGTCAACGGCAACAGTTCGAGAGCTTAAAACCAATATTATCGAGCAGATAGTTTGATATCAACCATTGACAATAGTTTATTTGAAAAACGTGATTGATAATACTTGACCGACATATTTTTTCATTTTTAACCGGAACCAATTTGTAACAAACTGAGATAAAAATATTTTTAGTATCAGAAAACAAGTCTGTTGTATTAAAATTAAAATTATACTTCAATTTTGTGCACCCTTTACATTATATTCCATAAAAGTGCAACAAATAGTAATCCTTGCGGGCTGCATTCGGGAGATCGAACAGCTATTATTCGACAGGTTTCTCTGTCAAAAATTCACGGACGGAATATCCATTAAAGTCCTACACAAGCCAAAAATTGTTTAAGCCTACTTATTTGCTAGAAAGTACAATATGTGTTGGCGGAATCAATCTCATATATGGAATAAAATTAAACAATAAGAGAATAAGTTTATGTTTTTTCAAACTGCATTTTATTTTAGTAAACGAACCGTTTTATCGATTATTTGTTTAAATTTTAACCGAAAACCGATTCTTATAAAATTTTAACTATTTGTAAGCCGATTTTTTTTTTAAGTCGAATAATCGATCTCTCTACTTTAATAACAACATATTCGTCGTTCCTTAGTTGACTGTATGATCGATATCTCTGTGAAACCTGAAGATTTATATCCAGTGCGCGCAATTGAAAGGGTTTTTTTTAATCCAGAATCTTCTCTTATTTATCTTTTTTCCGCTCTCCTTCAACCTTCAATCGTGTCTGTCGAACTGTATTTTCTAAACCCTATCTGATGATCCGAAAGTCCATTTTCTACTCTCAGGCTGCCGTCCAGTAATCTCCTACAGATAGATCATTAGCAGCTTTCTAAATTTATCTGAAAGACATATTGGTTAAAAAAAGACTGCCTATCTGGCGATTGGTTATATTTTGGTAAGAGAACAAATTTTTACTTTCTTTTGTTGATGAATACTTTGAAATATGGAAGTAGGCTTCTAGATATTCGTGAAAAAACACCACAATTTCCTTCAGCATAAGAATAGAAATTTAATCAAGACTTAGCGCTTTCCTGTTTTTCGAGCTGAACCGTAACAAAGGGTAGGTAAATTTGAGGTTAGGAAGTATATTGGCTTAAAAACACATTTTTTTTTTTTTAATAAATTCATACCAATATAAAATATGGGCTTTAATAATGAAATATGATAACTGAATTGTTTGGCTGGCTGTGTGGCTCGTGGTGCCGTCCTACTGAAACCAAAGTTCACGGATGTCAACATTAGCCAATCCAAAAATTGATTATCATGGTTTGGTAGCGCAGAGAATTCACGATGTTTGCGTTTTCATGCTCATTTTCGAAAAAATACAGGCCGATGATGCCGCCTAACCACAAACCGCACCGTACGGTCACTTTCTTTGGATGTAATGCATTTTTCGAGGACTGTTTGTGAATTTTGTAAGCCCCATATACGATATATGAGAAATATGGTTCAAAATTTTGTGAAAAGAGCGGACTGCTGCCGACGTGCTAGAGTGAACATTCGCCCGACATCATATTCCATTATTCATTTCTATATTTTTATTTTATATTTCATACCAATATATTATAATATAATATAATAATTAATATAGTATAGTATTTTTATACCAATAAAACTAATTTTGTCAAAAAAATTGGTTTTTAAGCCAATTTACTTCCTAACTTTAAATTTGACCACCATTTACATCATCTTCAAGCTGTGAACGGTAACAACATTCTACCAACAACCCAGAAAACTACTATCTTCGATTTCTAAGCTAAAGTCTTTCGTTTTTATGCTTAATATTCTGTAGAGTGCACGATGGGGCAACCTGAACAAATTTTTGGAAAAAAGTCCATTTATAAAAATGGGAACTTTAAAACAATTAATATGGGGTTTAATTATTTCGTGTTTAACGAAGGATGTGTCCCATCAAAGTACATCTTTCAACTAAAACAAAAAATATTTATAAAATTTAGGTTTTATTTCACCAATTTTTAATGGTTACAAAATATAAATTTCATTAATTTAATTATTATTTTTTTGCGTTTACACAAATATTCATGTATTTGTACTAACGCTTATTAACTCTACATAAATGCGAATAATACGACGGTTATAGGACCAATTTAAAAAAAAAAATCTAATTTTTTCCTATCGAACAAATCAAAATTTTATTATTCAAGGCTTGGACCTTTTTCCGGCAAGGGTTGGCAAGTATATTTTTATATGGGATCTTTAGTCCAAGGTGTATAGTTTACTGCTATAGTAATTTCGTTTTGCCCACGGCTGATCACCAGAAGACCTGTTTTATTAGAGTTTTAGTTTTGTTTTGTTTTATCCAAGAAAATAACACGGTGTGACAAATTAACACCTGGGAAGTAATGCTACCATATTTTTCTGATAGTCGGTAGAGCAAAACAAGACTCTGGTTTTGCATGCCTTCTTATGAACTTATGAGCTAATAACTTATTTTAACATTATCCAAGTTTAAGTTTCTCAGCGAATTTGCAAAGAAGAATTGATATATATTTCGCAGAGTAGGAAGAGTGCTTGAATTGAATTTGTACGTAAAGAACGATTTTTTTTTTTTGAGATCCGAATTTTAAAAAATTTACAATACGACTCATGAGAAGAATCAGAGAAAAAGAATTTAAAAATAAAATTCGGAATGCAAGCCGAGTCGTAAGCATCAAAACGAGTTGAAAAACCCGAATTTTTTGGCTTTTTTGATGGGTTTTTTTGGGTTTTAAATGCTTCCAAATTACGTTCAAGTTGACAAAAATTTTTGTTTGTTTATACAATTACGTTGGTTTAGTATTTATAATGCAATTTTAAATTTTTGGTCTGATCAAGGCGTCATTGTGTACTATGAGCTGCTAAAACTTGGTTATCGAAGCAGACTGCAATTACTTCGTTTGAATCATCCATTATGATAAAAAAAAACAGCCGGAATATAAAAACAGACATGATTAAGTTATTCTTTCGCATGATAACACCCAACCTAATGTCGCAAAAGTTTCAAAACAATTAGAAACGATCAAATGCCGCATCCGCCGTATACTCCGAACATTGCTCCGTCAGCTGTTGAGACGGATACAATATACTCACACCTCTTTATACGGGCTTTCTTTACATGACATTTCGCTATAACGGTTTGTATTATTGAACACATTCGCTTTAAGTGCAAATTACCTCGTTCTACGGTTAAGAAAAAACGTGAATTCTCCGTTTTTAAAAAAATGTGTAAGGGAAGCAAACGCAACACATATTCCTCTCGTTTAAAGGCATTTCGATTTATCGCCTACATTTTCATAAACTGTTCAGGCCATACAAAGAGGTATGGGTTTATGAGTTTCCTTTGAAGAAATAAAAATCGGCTCCAAAGTTGGGGTGCCTTAAAGGACGAGAAGTTTTCCTGATACGGGATTTGTAAACTGGTTCAGAGCTGGTGAATGGATGTAAGCAGTGGTTTGATAAATTTGTTATTTCATTATCCTTCTAAGGTGAAAAACGGAACAAATAAATTTGTAGTCACAATGCGTAAATTACACCTATTTTTGTTGTAAATAAACTACGAAAACCTTTCAATAAAAAACTCACCCAGGTTTTTTTTAATATAATACCCAATCAAACCCACCCGGGGTTACCCAGTGGGTTGCCAACCCTGGTCGCTGCACACAAAATATACATACATACACACATACGAATGCATGGTATTACGCGTTTAGTCTTACACAAATAACATGCATTGAAATGAATTGCTAGTTTTCAATTCTTTTTTGCTTATTTTTAAATCGTTCGCAGTATAAAATTAGTGCTCACGAGTTAAAGAACAAAATTCGTAAACAGAAATTTTAAATTTGTGCCCACGAGTCGAGCTAAAAATGTTTTAAGCAAGAAATATGATTAGTGCTTCCGAATTAAAAAATGAAACTCACTAGCACGAGTCATAGATCTAGCGAACTAAAGAAAATTCTGCTCACGAGCCGAGTTTTTACGTAGTATGATATTTTGTTTAAATAGCCTTAAGGAATATCTGTGTAATTCTAAAGCAATTGGTAGAAAATAAATAAAAAAGAGATTAAGCCAGCTTTTAGACTACATATACCATGGATCAGCCAAAGCCAAGTGATGGTAATTACAACGATAAATATACTTCCAGAGCATTCTTTAGGAAGTACAAAATTTCAGTAAACATATCAAGAATAAATGTCATCAAATCGACGAAACTTTTCATAAAATATTATCAGTGATATTACATGTCGCCGACGATACATAAATTGTTGATTCGCAGTTGGAAAAAAGTTCAAAATTCAAAGTCTGAAAAAGCTATAGAAACTATTAATAAAATACAATTTACAAATTTAGACAGCATAGCGTAAGAAAATGTGGTATAACCAATAATTTGTAAGTTATCTTTAACTTATCTTTAATAAATTTAGACCCGGTGGTCGCGATGACTTACAAAACGGCCATGACAATATCTCCGTCAATTTTCAAATGTTTCTAAAGCGTAATTAATTCATCAATAGTGCGCAGAAACGCATCTAAAGTTGAAAAACGTGGAAAAAATTGGATGAGAAAAGTGTTTGCTTAAGAACACTCATATTCTTCAAGGCTACTTTAACGGCATATAATCATTTAGAAAGTCTGTATCTCTTCTTTCCAAACACGAAAAAAAAATTTAAAATCGGGTAATCAGCTAAGTTATTAACTTATAAGTGCATGAAAGTCGAAAGAACCGGTTTTTCACCCGTAACTCGAGATTTCGGAGGTGTTTCGAAAATTTCAACAACAGATCCTTGTTCTGCTCGGCAGCGCCTATCAGAACAATAATACCCATAGCTATGTAATTTATTTTGTCGCACCGTATTATTAATTTAGTGATTTTAACTAAACAACACAGTATTTTTTATTTTATCTTTTTCTTTAAATTTTTCAACCAAAAGTAAATTTTTTTGATTGATTCATAATACACAGACCACCACCTTATCCATGATACCCATATCTAATACCTAAACTCAGTGGTTTGAATGATTCCAAAAATGGTACAATCCTGCCCACTGTGCAGCGAGTTAAATAAGTTTGAATAAAATAGAACATTTGTTTTAGTTCAAATGTAAATCTTATTATTTTTATCATTATAATTTCTACTGGGACATACATACTACATATGTATAAATTTTAGAATTTTCTTATTTAACCAAAAGGTTAAATATCCCACATGAATCTTATAAGAATGCTCTAGAACAACACTTCCTCTTTACTAAAATATGATTAAACGAGTAGATAATTTAACCCATTTTACACAAGTGCTTCATTATGCAAGCAATCTACACATAATTTAAGATCTCGATATATACATACATATGTACGTTTATGTACGGAGTAGTACAGCCATCGATTAATACTTTTATTCCATGTATTCGAATACGAATAACATCTTGAGAGTTTATTGGAATTGTTAGACGAAAACGATAAATTTGTGGTTATTGATTGTGTGTCCAGAGAACAGAGATGGATGCACATTAATGTTGAAATACGTTTTAAAGATACAACATAGCTTACCTACCACATAAATATACAATTCAATTTAATGAAATTTTAAATATGAAGAATTAAGCATTTAAATAGCTATTGTGTAAAGAATTGCAAAATTATTTGTTTATATATTCAACTACAAAATACTTTAGTAGAATACTTTAGTAGAATAGCAGATATACAAGGGTATATATTGATTGAAGGTACTATTTTAATATTAAAAAATATGAAATAAAATTTTATATATTTATTTGCAATCTATGTAACGCCTACCAACCAGAAGGTCCGTCGGTTCAATACCAGGCCAGACCATCTTAAAAAAGAAAAAAGTTTTTCGACAGCGGTATTACCTCATAACATTAGCTAGTAACTGGTTATGAGTATTACTACTTTTGAAAACTTCTCTAAAATGCATTTGCCGTTCGGAGCCGGCGATAACTGTAGGTCCCTTTCAATGAGTTTAAAAATAAATAATGCATTGTTACCAACTTAACAATATACTGTTACGTTTTAACCTTTTTAAAACGTTTGAGTTCGTTTATATTGCGTTAAAATAAAATAAAACTCTATTTTCATTTTAGTTGTTTTACAATCTGTCTCTTTCTTTATTAATTCCAACAAATTCGCTTTTGAAACACTTAAACAGACTTTACTTCTTGACAGCCAATTCAAAACTAGTTAACTCACCAGCCGCAATTCGCCGCTTTTATAATATTTCATCTTAGCTTAGAATGTTGTAGTACGGACATGAATCTTCGATTTTTCGCCGTTAATTCAAATGTTCTAAAATAACACAAAAAGTAACCGGTCCATGCACTTGGCAGCACTCTTAATTAGTGCAGAAAAGTCTTGACACAAGCCAATACATTTTTTAACTAAAAGCTCATAATAAGCTCTGACGTGGTGAATTTTGTCTTTAGCATTTTCATTTTCGTAACAATACCTCGTATTAATTGGTTTAATAGGCAATTTATGAACAAAAACATTAAACATTGATTTCTTTAAACTCGTAACGTGACATTGTATGAATAGTCCTAATAATTATTATAAACATACATAGTATGCTTATTGTACTTATGAAGCAATAAAATAAATGAATATGGGCTTATGGCGTTTTCTTTTCTGACAAAATATGTTGCACTTCATTTGTTCTTTGTCATAAAATGTTGTCAAAAATTACAAAATTTAAGAGATTTGCAAAGGCAACATTTTTAATTGGTAAACACAACACGCTTTCTTTGTACTATTTTTTTTCAATTAACACAAAAAACGTAGGGTCAACAAAGTGCAACATTTTGTTTTCTGAAAACATCCCTAGAGTACTGTACTTTCGCAAAGAACGCAAAATGTTGTAATTCTCATCGAGTTAATATAGTCACATAATCTAAGGGTAACTGATTGACCAATAACAGCCCAATACCAGGGGTGATACATTGGCAAACATTTGTTTGCAAGCATCGCAAATAGCCAATCGTATACATGGATAACTTACTTTTCCTTGAATGCTATTGGCTATTTGCGATGTTTACAAACAAATGTTTGCCAATGTATCACCCCTTTTAGAATTACTAACACGTCTCGTAGAAAGTAAATTGTAGCTTGCCGAGTGCAAAAGTTCCCGAATTCTTTTTACACTCGTACAAAACATAGCCGAAGACTAGAGCATCTATATTCTTCTTACCATCGTACCTCAGCCAGAAATTTAAATTTTATTACACCCAGTGTAACCATATTAGCTTTTTTAAGCTAATTTTAGCCTTTTAATGTTCGACTTAGCTTCTTTAGCTTTTTTCAAAAATTCAATAATCTCTTAAGGCCTTTTCTGAAATTTCAACTAAAAAGACCATTAGAGCAAACACATATGTATATACTCGTATAATATGAGCATAGTAACCATAAAATTTTACAAACATTGTTAAATCTAACATCGAAAAACAGTAAAATTGTAGCATCACAGAAACAATAGTGTCAGTATTGCTTACATTCTATCATATTTCATATGAACGGAAAAGTTGAAAACATTGCACTTTGTTGCCCTTTCTTTTTTTGTACTCATTTTTTAAAAATCTTAATACAATAATACAAAGAAAGGGTGCTAATATTTTTGTAATTTTACAGAGGTTTAATGGCAAAAAAAAGAAAAAGTACAACTTTTTTGTCAGAAAAGAAACGCTGTAAGTATATAAGAAAAAAATTAATTTGATTATTGATTTGTTTTTTTTTAATGTTTCAAAAAGTCAGTTATGAAATATACATTTTTTTGGTTTTTTATCTTTGCTAGTGTGAACATAATCGCCTATATTATGTTTATTATTCATATAAATTTTTTTCCATAAATCGGGAAAAATAAATCAATTGTGCAAATGGAGCACTTGTTTAAAAAATGACATTACAATATATATTTATGGTTTTTATTTGAATATGTGTAAAACACGCCATTTGATACTTTTTTGATACAAAAATGACAAGAATAGAATGCTGTTTTAAGATTTGAAGGGCAAAAATTGAACGGTTAGGGATAAGGGCAACACTTAGAATGCTTTGGAATGTTAAAGTCTAGCAGAGACTACAAGTCTGTTGAGAAATAAAACTATTTTTTGTAAATGATCCTTAATACCAAACAAAATGTTTTCAAAAAGCGAAACAGTCAAATGTTTTGAAGACAAGCAGCCTAAGTTTATTAGGGTGGGCCTGATATACCATATTTTTTTTATTTTATAAATTTTCATATTCAGATTAATAAAATATTATTTAAATCAGCGATAATTTTTTTTTTTTTTTATTGTGATTGCTGAAGCTCATTTTCATTTGAATGGCTTTGTCAATAAGCAGAACCATTCAAAAACGCCAATTGCACCCCATTAGGTGTACATTATGGTGTGGCATTACATCTGACAACATCATTGGGATTTACCTCTTCGAAAATGCTCTAAAACGAGTTCATCATTGCAAAGCTCGAAATGGTGGTCATTTAAATTACATTATATTCCATACTTAGTAAAAAAAATTTCCATTTTGTATATCTTATAATCTGAAAAGAAAAATCAAAAAAATATAATATCATGTTCACACATAAGCCTTAACTGGCAATTAAGTGATCTTAGGCAAATAATAGTAATTAATTGCATTAATTGAGCCGTATTTACAATTCAAACCTGTGTGAAGTATGTAAATTGAGGAGTGGTAACTCCGTATAGTGTGTGTTCAGTGAGAAACGACAACTATATACAATATGGAAAATCCATATTCATACAAAACTTCACATAGCATTTTTAAAATTATTAATTTTTAATCAAGTAAATATTAAAAAATATTTTTATACAATTTTAAATAAAGAGGTTTTATTATTCAAAACAAAAAAAAAACGGTACTTGATTTATATCGTTTTTTTTTAGAACAATAATAAACTTCAAACAAATAAATTTTTGCGGTTGTATGAATGCGGATTTGGCACACTGTACAATGTTACATGCAATATTTATTGTCAAAATGAAAAAAGTACACAAAAATTTTGTGTATTGTATTTGAGTTGTATCTTTAAATTTTACACTTTTTTTAAAGTCAGTGTTTATTGTTTATTTTATTGTTTTGTTTCAAAATCATAACTTTAAGTTTTCACGAACAAAATCTGTCTTAGCATTTTCAGCAGTCAAATGCTAGTCAAGTCATTTTAATTAAGCTATATGTGAACAGCATATTCGATAGTTCAATTTAAAAACTAATTGACTCAATTAAAATCTATGTCTGAATATGGTACAAAAACGAAAAAATTATTAAATTTGTAAACTTCATGGTGACTTTTACCAGGGTTGGCAAAAACTCAGGTTTAAAGGAAAACCCAACCCACTGGGTTTTATTGGGCTTTTTGATGGGTGTTTTGGGTTTCATAACTGCTTCCTAATTTCGTTCAATAAGACAACATTTTTTATTTATTAGTAAAATTATGCTCTTGGTCTTGTGTACTCTGGGTTGACAAAGCAGACTGCAATTATTTCGTTTGAACCGTTCATTATGAGTAAAATGGTGGGAGTACAAATACAGACATGATTAAGTTATTCTTTTGTATGACAGCGCTCGGGCTCATGTCTCAAAAGTTGCCAATCTATCATTTTACTTTGAATGTTAACTAAACTAATTAAAGAAAGAACGTGTGCATTTTTATTAAAAAGTAAAATGTTAAACAGAAGTGATCATTTAAAAAACAAAATTGAACAGAAAGTAATAAAAATTAAAACAAACTCCTGTAAAGCAATTATCATGCAAAGAATTGTACAAACAAAAGCTTAAATAGAAGAAACAAAACATACTTTTCTTCAGCAAGTTGGGCGGAGAGAAATTGATGACTATGGCCAAACAGTAACAATTTAAAAATGGCTTAAGCGCCAAAACGAATAGAAATATAAAACTAAAAGTGTATATTTATCCCGATGATATACCCGTCGGACAACTTCTATCAAATAAAATTCAAAATCAACAAAACAAAGAACTAAATGGAACCGATGAAGAGCAAGGTGAGGATGGATTTAATGTCATATTCGGAAATGGCGAAGAATCTGATGACTCGAAGGAGGTCGTCGATTCCGTTCTTGTCGATATTTTTTCTTTTTTGTGAGCGAATTTTAAAATTCAGCCAACACGTCTTTTAAACTACAGGAAATAAATTGTTTACTCTGCATTTTATAATGAATTATATTGTTTTGCACTTTCATTACACTTCTAGTCCTAAAATAAGTTTAGAAAAACTTTAATCGTCCAATAAAAGGAATAAATACTTAAATGATAAATGTAACTCCCCAGCAAAAATGATGTGAACAAATCAATGGGAAAAGCGAAAAAATTTCGAGGGAAATTATTATTCACGATCAGGGGAATTCTTACAGGGCTATCATTCCCCAGTGAATAATCAGGAAACATTTCGAGAGAAAAATTATTCATCATAGGGGTGAATATTTTTAAGCATGTTACCAAAACACTTCTTTTCAAGATATATAAAATCGGCTTCAAAGCTGAATCGCCTCAAAAGACGACTAGTTTTTCCGAATCGGGATCAAAAATTGGCTCAGAGATGGGGAAGAGATGAAAGCAGTAATTTCATAGTTTTTTAATTCGCTATCTTTTTGAGCTAAAAAAGGACTGAATTAATTTGTACTCCCAATACGTAAATTATACTTATTTTTGTTGTTAACAAACTACGAACTACTTAAAATATAAAAACGCATCCGAGTTTTTTTTTTTTTTTTTTTTTTTGACATAATACCCAGTGGGTTGCCAACCCTGCTTTTGACCCACCCTGAAGTTGCTGTTTAAAATGAATTTAAAAATTTATTTTATTTTTCTTGATTTAACACACATTTTTTCAAATATTTCTAAATTTTTATACCAAAATATTGAAGGTTAAATAGCACAATATCTGACCATTTGCGCTCTGACATTGTATTCTTTTGAAAACTTTATCATAATTTTCAAAAACTAGCTATTTCGGACATTAATTATAAAGTTTTTTGTAACAAAATATTTAAAATAAAAACAATTATAATTCGATGAAATATTGGTGTATATCGAATAGGAAATATCACTTCATTTCCTTTTATGAGGAATATAATATGTTTTTATTATTAAAAAGCTCTTATTGACTAGCTTTATTCATCCGGACCCGGAAATCTACATACATAAGTACATATATGTGTATTTTAAATGGCAGATATATACTATTTTTTTCTACGATCCGTTTTGTCTTTTTGCCGTTTGGCTGTCTAAATAAAGGAATTGCTAAAACGACTTTTAATGACTCTCGCTGATATATTTATTGAGATGTACGAAGAGAAATATTATTTTTCAGGAGGTGCCACCCCCACTCTTCTTATAGAGTTAATTATTTAATTTAATGTGCAACTTGATAATAGAATACCATGTGAAAAGCTTGAAAACTTTATATTTCATGGTTCCCGAGATATACTTATTTCTTAGGACTGGACTATGAACCAAAAATTATCCCTTTACTCCTTATTATCCCCACAAAGTGCAACTTTTGAAAATGTACTTTGGTACAAAGTATAATGAATATTTTATATTTATATATAACGTATAATGAATATTTTTTTTCCGTTACTCCTCTTAGGAGCATAAGGCTTCCACAAAGCATTTCCATTTTACACGATTTGCTGCTGCTGTCTTTGCCTAGTGCTTGGATAATTGTGCTTCTCCAGGTGTTTTTTGCTCGACCGCGGTTCCTTGATCCTTGAGTATTCCAGTCAAGTACCATCCTTGGTATGGCCAATCCATCTCCATTTTCTTCGCCTAATCTGCTTCAATATGGGCTTTATGTTTGTCTAATTCTATAGATCTATGTTGCTCATGGTGTTGGGCCAGAAGATCTTGCATATGATTCTAAGGCACATGTTGGTGAACCTGTAGCTTTTGCGTGATGGTGTTAGACACGAGCCAGGTTTCACTGCCGTACACAGCATTGACTTTACATATGTGTTAAATATTCTGGCCCTGCTTTGCCTGGATATGTATGAGCATCACCATACTGACTGTAATCGTCCGAATGACGACCTTGCTTTGTTAAGCCTGTTGTTAGTTAGAAACCAAATGTTGCTAATATCCTCCTCTTCAATTTTTGTAAACAAAAATTCGTTCAACAAGGCCCCATTGACTGTAACGGCCACTCCTTGCTCATTGTCGAAGAAAAATGGCCCAATTATGCCTCTGGACCAAAATCTGCACCAAACAGTGACTCGTCTTGGGTGTATCGGCTTTTCAATGTATGCGTGCGGGTTTTCTGTGCCCCAAATGTGACAATTTTGCTTGTTTACATACCCGCCAAGATCAAAATAAGCTTCATCTGAAAAGATGATTTTTTGGCAAAATCGGCATCTTCTGTAAGTCGATCGCAGGCCCACTTAGCGAAGCGAAAATGCATTGGACACAACCATATTCGTTCAGCGGAAGGACAAAACTAATTATCTATCAAATCAGACATGAGCTAAGTGTTACCATTCACGAAATAGGACGGAGCCACATGCCACACAACGTACTACAAATGATTTACTCAAAGAAACATTTGATGAAAGAGTATTTTCTCGTAATGGTTCAATTAATTAAACAGCAAGACCGTGAGACTCACTTGTCTACGTCGATAATTCAGAGACAATTGAACACCTGGCCGCATATGCCGCGAAAAGTTTATGCAAATTGGTGTTGTAGATTGCGTCTTGTATGCGCCAGCCGTGGCGGCCGCACGACCGAAATCATACTTATACATTAATATCACAAAATTTTCTATCCAACAATGCCCATTTCATTGATATTAAAAATATATTTATTTGTTTTATTATGATTTAAACTTGTGTAACTATAAAAAAACACCCGATACAAATAACGGCTGATTTTATGACCACTTGGGGTTTGGAAATTGAAAAAAAAACACAAAAAATTTGCAAAAATGAATGAAATATGTATTTGTAGCTATAAAGTAATGGCACATCTCATGCCACAATCGATTTATTGCATCAAACGTTTGATGGCCGTTTAATTAGCCAAAATGGTGATGTCAGTTGGCCGCCAAGAAGCTGTTTTTTGACACCGTTGGACTATTTTCTGTGGGGCGACGTTAAAGACAAGTGATATGCCTACAAGCCAGGGACAATTGAGCATTCATGATGCTATTGCCGAGATACGACCCCATACACTTGAAAAAATTCTCGAAAATTGTTCCGATCGAAAGGGGTACTGTGATGCCAGCCTCGGAATGAAGTAATATTTCATTCCTAACCCGAAAAATTGTACTTCACAACAAAAAAAATAAATTTGTCAAAATTTCAAACCCTTTTTGTTTTATTGCATTTTTATATTTAAACCTTTAAATGACCCACCCGATAGTTCAGACCTTGGCTCTTGAGCACACTATACAAAACGGTCTCACTGGTATACACTTTGCTTTAGAACAGGGTATCCGAAATTGCTTTGGTTCATTCATTTGATCCCAAAATTGGGCAATACTTATAGAGCGAATTCTTCTTTTACTACAAGGATGGGATATCCAAAGTTGGCGAATACTTTGAATAGATTTACTGTACACTTATGATGCCAGAATTCCACAACAAATGCCCAAAATTTGTTATACACCCATAAGTATATTAAAGCAAAAAGATTTTGCGGTCATTTTATAATATTCACTACATATTATTCTCTTAATAACTCTAATACACCGCAAGCTAGTTTATAACTTGGTTAACCCAACTTCGAAAAGCAAATAAAATAAAAAATTATGTTTGAAAACCATTTAACCAATCAACTATATCTAATATAGAGTGGTCTCTCTAGTGGAAATAATAAAACCGAAAATAACACCGGCAAACAAACACACACATACCTACACATAAATATAAATTTGTATTATTTTATTATTAAATAAATGACAAAATAATAATAATAAATTAAATCAAATATTTTAATTTTTTTATTTTTTTTATTTTTAAATTATTATTCATGGACACACACCCATGAACACTAACGCACATAGATATAAAAGCATAAATCTAAATGGCATTTACCAACACTACCATCAAATAAACGACAAAATGATAATGAATTTAAAAAAATAAATAAATAAAATTAAAATTAGAAAATATTTGAAAAAATCGCCGAAAATTTTTCTAATAAATGGCTATGCAGTCGCACATACACATTCATATAAATAAAAATATAAATTTAAAAAAAAAATTGTTAGAAAATAAAATTATTGTGCTCATATAATAATAATTATTTGGTCATTATTGTTGTTGCTGTTGCCGTTTAAAAGTGAAAAATGGTGGTAAAAGTATTCATTAACAGCATTTCCGTTTCCGATTCGAATGAAATAAATTTTATAACTATACACTAACAACAACACCAAACAAAATAGAGGCCAAAAGCAAACACTGACAGCAATAGCAACAACAACAACAATAACCACAACAAAAACAATAACAATAATAATCATTTAGACAATAAATATTAAAACATAATATTGCTTTTAAATGCGAGTGTGTACTAATACAAAGCAGTTATTGTATCTCTGCATTTCGAGGGACTGTTTCCGAACTCTGTAAATATCACACCAGAAATAAGTTGTACTAGTATAAGTCGAAATTTTATCGACTATTTAAAACTTTGCTGTTTTGTGATTTCTATGCCCAAAGAAGGATACCTACGGACAAATTTAAGGTTAGGAAGTAAATTGGCTTAAAAACAATTTTTTTTTTTTTTTGAAAAATTCAGTTTTGTTCATACCAATATCAAATAAAAATATGGGAATTAATAATGGAATATGATGTGGGGCAAATGTCCACCTCTAGCACGTCGGCAGACGTCCGCTCTTTTCACAAAATTTTGAACCACATTTTGCAACAAAGTTTCGCTTATCTCGTCTATACAACGCCGAATTTCATCTTTCAGAGTGTTAGCTGTTTGTGGTTTGTTCAGGTAAACCCGGTCTTTCAAATGGCGTTAAATCAATTACATCGCCATATCGAGAAATTACGCGGCCGGGAAATTTCTCATACAATAACCGAATTGTATGGCTGGCTGTGTGGCTTGTGACACCGTCCTGCTGAAACCAAAAGTCACTGATGTCAACATTGGCCAATTGTGGCCATAAAAGATTGGTTACCATGGTTTGTTAGCGCAGAGAATTCACAGTGATGGCGAAAAATGTTTCAATTTCGAAAAATACGGGCCGATGATGCCGCTTAACCACAAACCGCACCATACGATCACTTTCTTTGGATGTTATGGTTATCCGAGGACTGTTTGTGGATTTTGTGAGCCTCTCGTGCGACAATTTTGTTTGTTTACATAACCGCCTAATTGAAAATGGGCCACATCACTAAAGACGACTTTGTTGAAAAATGTGGTTCAAAATATTGTGAAAAGAGAGGACATCTGCCGACGTGTTAAAGATGGACATTTGCCCGACATCATATTCCATTCTGAATTTCCATATTTCTATTTCATATTGGTATGAATAAAACTGAACTTGTCAAAGATGTGTTTTTAAGTACATTTACTTCCTAACCTCAAATTTTCCCACCCTTTATATAGCGGTTCGACCAGTTACTAATTTTTCTGGTAGCACGAGAAAAATTTCTGGTCTACAAAATACTTCTGTTCCAACTACAAGATTAGGCGCGGTTCTTTGGGAAAAACATGCACTGATTGTAGTTCAAACCTTAATCGCAAGTAAAGGCCTATTCAGATTTGGTTTAAAATTGCATTACAACCTCTGAGCAGAGAGGGGGCTCTACACCCATACAATACACCTTTAAATTGTAATTTGGATGTCTCTTATGGTAGAGGTTTCTAAAGTGCCGGTAGACTAAGAATACTGTTGATTAAATCAAACCTGACGAGGAGTACATTAGTATTCATGTCAAAAAACCTCAACTAACTATTTGGTTCCACTTTCAGACTTGCAGACCCAAGATTCATTCCTAAGACTATTTACTACCGCCATCCGAATATACAATAACTTTTCACGGCCAAGTTTTGCCTTCAATGTAAGGTCTAAATGAATAGAAAGCGTAGTATAGGGTACCTTTTAAGAGCTTTTGAGCTTGAATTGATAGACAGAAATATAAAATTTTTTATATTATAATCTGGTACATAACTTCATGGCATTTATTGTTTAAATATTATTTCCGGCATATGTCCGCGTGACTATGAGTTACATGATACATTCGGTCAGCTAAATTGTTGACTACTTTTTAGAATAAATATGGTCGTATAGCGTCAATGGTGGCTTCCTGAATTGCTGAGTTATCAGCATAGACCAATAACTTAACATAAGCCCATAAAAAGCAAGTGAACAGGACTTCTGAAAATAAAGTTGTCACCAATCTCGATTGTTAAGCGCGTCGTATGACAAGTAGCGCCGTCTTGTTGGAACCAAATGTAGTTCATGTTTGGTTGATTAATTTTCGGAAACAAAAATTCAGTTAGAAGGGCTCCATAGCGCTCGATATTCCCAGTAACGGATAAAGAAGTTAGGACATAAGATGTCACCAACGTGTAAACCTCAGCGAACAGTCAATTTTAATGGATGTATTGATAATTTGTTAATGGCTTAAGGATTGTTTTCGCTCTAAATACGGCAAGTTTGCTTAAACAGAAATTATTGACCGTAAAAAAGAAGAAATTTATTTTGTTTAAAGTAAATTTCCACAATTTGGAAGCGTTGTTCTGGCGTTAAGGACTTGCTTATGATGACTTGCCAAAACTTACCGAACAGATAGATATCGATATCGATAGTTCCATGCGGCTAAAAAAAACTCTCTATAGATTTTCTTTAGGTCGCACGGACAGGAAGTTATTTTTGAGCCTGGGATTCAAAAATGATGTTATTAAGGCCAAAGTAGCTATAAGAATGGCTTTACAAAGCTATGTTATTATCGGTTATTTGAATTCTAAGCGATAGTGGGTAGACTTCTATAGAATATCTTTCTTTATCAAAGCAAGTTTCGAATCCAAAGAGATATGTTCGGCTATATTTCTTGATGTCGCTCAAGCTTTCGACAAGGTTTGGCATCCAAGCCTTTTGAAGAAACTTAGTGATATTTTTCCAAGAAATTACTTCTATTTATTAAAATCGTATTTTAAGGATAGATTTTTTCAGATTGAATATGAAAATGAGTATGCTTACTTAAAAGAAATAAAGGCGGATGCTCCTCAAGGTAGCATATTTGAACCTATGTTATCTTATCTACACGAAGGATCTTCCGATTTCTGACAATATTGTAACCGCAACATTTGTAGACAATACCGCTGCTATAGCAGTGGAAAATAGTACTGCAAAGGATTCTGTACACCTTCGACTAGCAATCGATAACATCTCCTTTTCGGCAATATTACATTCAAATTCAGTGAACCTGGAGTCATCACATTCAGAAAAACGGCAAGTGTTAGAAATAAAACATAAAAATTTACAATGACTCATATCAGGATATTCTCCAACGTCAATAAAAAATAAACTTAAAATCTACCAACAAATCATCAAGCCAATATAGAGTTATGGCATCCAATTATGGGGCTGCGCAAAAAAAATCGCATCTTAAATAATACAAACTTTTCAAAACAAAGTTTTTCGCAATATTGTCAACGTGCCTTGGTACATTAGAAATGAAGACTTACATAAGGATTTAAATATTCCTAACGTTATGAGTGTTATTTATAACAATGTACGGAAACAATTTCAAAAATTAAACATTCTCGTTAACCCTCAAACAAGAATTCTAAAGCAAAATTCCCAGCCAAGACGACTAAGACGAAAAAAACCACTGAACTTAATGGATTCTAACGTTTTTTAAGGATGTTTTCAGTTTAAATTCTTTATATCGTAAACCTTTTATATTAATAAAGAAAATCAAAAATTCTGCTCGATGTTCCTATTTGACTAGTTGCAGAGTAAATATGCAAAAAAAGGTTGCTTATCTCTTAGTAACATGGCGAAATAAACCTTATTGATACTGATCATGATTACTGCCTGATTTACACAGATGTTCAGGGTTAGAGTCCAGTTTATCTATTTAAAGTAAACACGATATATGGAAGAAGACTGTGCAGATGCGGCTGCTATGATATGACGTTTTTATGTTCGTTATAGATCTTTCGTCTTACCTAGTGTCTCGAGAGATAGAGCGTAGTAACTGGTCATTGCTTACTAGAGACTGATGTGAAATGTAAAGGAATCTGTAGAAGTCACTGTGCTGCGGTAGGAATTAGATAACTTTAATGAACGAATTAGTTTCGATTAATGTCAGACTGCTTTAACAATTTTTGTGAGTGAGATGTTGAGATATTTGTGCTGATTTTGACTTGAGTTATTACCTGATTTACACAGATGTGCAAGTTCAGCTTTCTCTTTAAAATAAAGATGCACATCAAATAATGCATTTTATGATCATTGTAGACCATTCACTTTAACAAGTCCTATCTCAAGGGGCAATCATGGTGATAACTGTTCATGCAAAATCAAACAAACTCTGTAGAAAATAATATGCTGCCGGAAGAAGTGGACCACTAATTACCTCTAATGTCCTGTCATTTACTTGAGTAGTTATATTACGCAACTTTGCATGTTTGTAAGAATATAAAAATGATTTGAAAGGGATCGAATTCATTATTGTTACCTATTTATTATCGCCTTTATTGACTATTTGTCTATCACTTGACTGCGACATTATAGTGAGACCATACCTTGGACACAAGTGGTAAAATGTTTAACATTTTCTTATTATCCTCCTGTCAAATCTACCGTGAGATATGCATCCAACAAAAACGTCTATTTCTTCGATGCAACTTCTGCAGAAAAATCTATGCCATTAACCACCAGCTTATACACGATATATTTTCACCATCCACGATGGAATCGAGTACAGTTTTAAAAATTAAAAATTTCGAGTTTTTTGTTATTAAATTGTAAGATTTTCTTACCTGTAAACCAAAATTCCAAAAAAAAGAATGCCTTCTTTCGGTTTTAACAGTCTATTTAAAACAAAACATCAGTTGGCAAAGCTGGCAACTTAAAGCATCTTTTCATTTTATAACATTTAAACAAATTATACATTTTTACGAGTATAACGGTAAAATGAACCACTATCTTAACATGGCCAATATAACAGTGACACAATAGTTCTTCTAGTGTAGCTCCAAGCGGCCAATGCCTGAACTAAACAGTATAAGTCGATAAATATGCGCGTCATTATATTATAACAGTTAATGTTGTTAACATTGTTAACAAGTTCATTTATTATAACTGTTGTGCAAACATGAATTCTGGTTTGCTTAACAGTAGTTTTATATCTGTTATCTTTTCAAAATTTTTTCGCCCTTTTTTGTATAACAGTGTGACTTACAAAACATTTTATACGTAATTGTTATACTACCCTATACAGTTTCTTTTATATTTAAGAGTAGCTGTTTAACACTTACGGTCTAATTTATAATATATCCTTAATTTGGGTTTAAAATATAAATTAGTTATCAAATGCTTTTTGTATTATAAACCCAAATTAAAAAATCTTATTCATAAATGTTTAGTAAGAGAAAAACAAAACGTTTAACATCACCCGATTGACTCAAATACACCAATCTGATACAAATTTTATTGTGACAAATTAGCGCACAATAATAAAATTGTCCCAATTAAAAATAGTGTATTTACGCGGTTGTCTTATTTTATACAAAATTTATTGTCACAAGATGGCACGAAACGATCTATTGATAACAATTGTCTCAACACTGTCATACAATTGTTCTAGTTTAAGGCAACTCTATGAATCAGCTGTTGTGGTAAATTAAATTCATTATTATTATTATTTTTGTTTTTTTGGTGTTTCAAACGTTTCGTTCTTTGAAAAAAAAAGAAAATAGTGTCCTCTTTATTTATATTGAGGTCATTTAGTGAACAAATAAATAAAAAGAAAAGAAACAGTGTGTGGGCCAGAGATTAGCTCACAAGAAGGGCCATTGATGGTGCGTATAAGAAATCATTTTAATAAATTAAAATAAATTAATTCACTAAAATACTTATTTATTTAAATTGGAATATAATTAAAATTATATTTAATTCTCTAAAGTAAAGTTGATTTGTTCTCTAAAAAACAAAAATTGCATCGGCTTTGATTATCAGGTGTCCGTCTGATAAAAAAAAGTAAAGAATAATGACAAAAAGAAATGGTGAAAGTTTGTGATGCAATTCACATATACATAAATAATTAAAAAAATGCATATCTTAACGGATGACAATTATAAATACCGTATAAACACGTGTTTTTTCAGAAAGAAATCAATTTAAAAAGTAAAAATCGGTGATTATTGTCTTCTTCACTTGCCACACAAAAATACAATAAATATTGGTGTATTTTTGGAATACACATTGGTGCATGATTGCCGATAAAGCTTTCATACGATTGTCGCACCAGGGTTGCATTTTATTGGGATAAATAAGCACAATAATATTCTGAGTTGCCGTATGAGCCAATAAATTGTATAATCACACTATTGACATATAAAAAACACTAATTATTGCTGCATTACGACAATCGTGTGATCCTACCTTTAGTAATTAATGCAATTAATTAATGCATACAATACAATCGGTTAATTAGATAGTTTTTTAAATACATATAAGTAGTGAAGTTATATTACAATTGTTAATAAAATCGATTAGAATAAAATAATATTAAGCTAAGATCCCACTATCGGCACATTGCACTAATTTTCATTATATTTCATGTACCGATAATGTGGACGCACACAATTTTTTAAAATACAATAATCTGCGCCAATATTGTACCGATTATCTACAATTAAAATCAACTTTCATGAGTCGGTAATGTGAACACTCATTAGCATAATGCTGAACAATAAAATTGTATAATATTACCAGGAAATTGTCTTATTGATTTAAAGTCTCTCATTAGAGTTTCCTTCTTTGTGAAACGAGATCTTGTTGAAGTCTTTCAAACACCTGTCAACTTCAATACCAATAATGAGTTCCCGACTTCCATCACAAATATAGCGCGGATTTCACGCGTCAATAGCCAATGCTCCTAATAAGCGGAAATCGCTTCGGCAATAAGGAACGACTGAGCCAGAGAAGAGTTCACGAATTATACACCTGCTATTCAAATATATCTGAAAAAAAGAAACCATACCAACTGAGTGGTTGCAGAGAACTTTAGTAAAGAGTCCGAAAAAAGACTCAACAGCTGATTGTAACAATTGGTGTGTCATCATGCTGCTGTGTGCGACACTTAAGATTCTATGCCGGATAATTTGGACCGAACAACAAGTAAAATCTATATCACTCTTCGAAACCAACAGGCAGGGTTCAGGTCACAACATTATTGTGTGGAGCACATTGTCTCCCTATGAACCATACTGGAGTAAATCAGAGAGCTACAGCAATCTTTATATTTGGTGTTCGTCGATTTCGAGAAAGATTTCGAACGTCTGAAACACCAGAATACTTGGAATGCACTCTCAAGAAAGGAGTTCCAAGTAAATTGGTCTGCCTCATACAGGCGCAGTATACAGCATTTAAGTGTAGAGTATTGCACGGGGGTGCACTTTCTGACCCTATCAATATAGTTTCAGGTTTCTGTCAGGGATGTATCCTTTCTCCACTTCGAACAAGTATAGATACCATTTCAAATAGGGGCATTCTTTGGCACCTAATTAGGATGCAACACCTTAACGACCTGACTTATGCTGATGGTATTGCGTTGATAACCACGACGTGAGGCCACATGCAAGAGAATCTGAATAGCTTGCGAATATATTCTGAAAAATACCAGTTGCGCATCAATGCTAATAAATTCCTTGATTATAAACTTGTTGAAGAGGTACAGAGGTACAAATACCTTGGCAGCCAAATCACACCAGATGGCGATGCCAAAACGGTTAACGAAGCTCGACTTGCGAAGGCAAAAGAGGCATTTGAATGCCTTTGAAAAGTATGGTAAAGCCGGCAACTGTTATCTGCAACCAAAATACGAATATTCAATACGGAAGTGAAACTTGGCTTGTATCAGTGATGGCAACAAACAAACTACAAGCTTTCATCAACCGATGCATCAGGAATATTCTGTGTATATCGTTGCCTCACACCTGGATTTCTAGCTCGGAGCTTCAGAAACACCCATCGGAGCAGAAAAAACCCATTGCGAAAATGGTACCGAATTGGACATACATTGCGGAAACCAACAGACAAAGACGCAAGTCTAGCTCCCCACTGGAATCCGCATAGAAAGCGAAGCTGAGGTCAACCGAGAGAGACATGGTGGAGAAGCCTATTGGGCGATATAAAGTCTGTTGATGAGGAACTATTAAATTTAAGAAAGTTTATACTGCTTCATGCAGTACAAGCAGTACTGCTTTTGTACTTAAGCGGCGCGAAAGCAATTTATAACAATATAACAAAATCATGTTGACTGTACTCTCTCTTTCTCTCTCTCTCTCTTTCCTTTCACTTATCTATTTTCTACCTTCTATCTCTTCTTTCTTCTACTTTTTGGGATGATGACAATGAACCAATACATCCTCTTACCTACCTACCTGGATTTTTCGGAATAGGGCTTAAGTTTGGTATGAACGCGGTTATTTGCCCCATATGCCGCTGAACTGAATAATGGTTGATCAATCGAGCTATAATTGGCCAAGTTACTCAAATTTGAAAAAATTCTTAGAATTGGTTAGAATCTTAAGCTAAGATTTCATATCGATTTATTATGTGTTAACTTTCTGCACTATTGTTAATAGTTTTCAACTTTAGTACATAGTACTGTAGGGTGTTTAATACTGGAACTTTTTACTCGCGTATAAAAAAATCTAAAAAGAGAAAGGATTTATTTTAAAAATTTTTCCGTTATTTCCTAGAATGTCAATAATAGTCTAGAAATCTTTCCAAATCAAATTATCTCCCTTTTATTATTCCATTATATCACAACATATGATTATCAATGTTTAAATCACTCCTCTGCCACGCACAGAGAAAAGCGTCGTAAATAACAAAAACCGAAAACAAGATTTGGAAACGAAAACCAAAAAAAAAATATTTTAATATTTAAAAAATCCAAATAAAAAATTAAATAAAATCATCATTAATAAATCGATAGATTTCTAACCGTGGCGATTAACTTTAAATTGCTCAACAAACCAATTCGAAAAGCAATTAGTCCACACAGCTGACAAAGTCAGTAAACAGCGACAGCATCCTCCACAATAGCCAACAAAAACGAGTCAATAGTGGAAAAAAAATATAAAAAAAATTTAACACCAAAAAGAGATGCCGCCACCGCCATCAGCAGCGTCACCAATAACGTATACCATATTCAACGGCCGATATACAATCAATGCGCAGAAAGTCAAAACAGTTAATTTATATCATGTCGCGACTACTGGTCTTACTGAATTTGCATTTCATTTCATTCTTTTTTTTTTCAACTTAATTTTTATGAATCGTTTTTTTTTTTTTGCACTAAACAAAATGAAAAAAATAATTTTTCATACAAAGTTGAAATATGAAATTAATTACTTTTTTTTTCGCCGAAAGTGGCAAAAAATAAAATAAAATATATATAAAATAGAGATATAGGCAATCACAACAACCTTTAATACCCTACACAGTTATAGATACAGCTTAACATTTTATAGCAAATTCAGCAAAGTTTACCTATTTTATGTTCGAAGGAGTAACGCTATAAAATTTGGTAAAAATTAGCTAACGATTTGGAATACCTTCGACACTAGAAGCAGTGCTCTAAGCAGTACGTTATATCGGCGCTTTAATCTTCAATCGTGTTAAAAGGTGCTAATGTAACTCGAATACTCCAAACCCTTTAACTTCATTTGAAACAGCATATCGAAGAGCGGGTAATGATGGCCTGTGTGTCTTTTTATTCATGGAAATCTATGCTTCGTTGAAAATGTGCACTCAAACCATATATAGTGCTCTGGATGTATCAACTAGTGGTTCTGCCAATCGTCACATATGGCTGCCTGGTATGGTGTGGAGTCCTTAGTAAGAGCCTTAGCACCACTAGATTGAAGGGAGTTTAGAGGACTGCGTGTTTGGGTGTCACCACTTAACGTCATTCTATTTGATATCCAAATTTTATCGCTTTCGGAGCAGAGTGCAATAAGGCTGAAAGCGCTTGGCTTCTGAAGTCAATCACTTAGTGGCCACGGTAGCATTTTGGAACTTCTAACTCCATCTTTAAGGGAATTGGGGACAAGCTTGGCTATCCATAAACTGCCCTTTTCCGGGCACGCCAAGGCGTTCTTTTCTATAGAAGAAACGTATTGAGAATAAGTGGAATTTATACGAGTTCTGGTATTACGGTGGACACGGATGAGTCCAATATGGCATACAGTGTAAGGGCCGGTATTTTCTCCGAGTCTGCTGACTTTGATGTATCCTTTAGACTAGCAATTTTCTGACGGAGATTTTTGTGATTATGTAGACTTGTAGAATGGATGTGGAATCTGTCACTACTTACTCTGCCATCTGCTGTCCTATAACTGTAGTCAACAGGGAAATCTATAGTGTCTTTAGTGAGAAGGGTCAGAACAGGTGAAGTTTCCTCTCCTCTTGGGCTATCTTGGGGGCGATGTGGCCTCGGTATGACAGTAGCAGGACACTGAAACTACTAGAACCCCGCCACTCTATTTCCAAACTCATTGCGCTGTACACGGGTCATTGAATGATTGGAACGTACGAGGAGAAAAATAATTTCCTTCAACCTTCACTGCAAAAGCTGCAAAAGCGCCTCTGAGAGGGAGACAATCGTTCACTTTCTCTGTGAATTTTGGGTCAGGCGAGCAAGCAACTGGCTTGGCGCAGTGCGCAAACCTGAATCCTCTGGATTTTCTCCACTTCATAAGTGGCTCAATATGGCTCAATTCTTCCTTCCTTTCGTTATACTTTTAAGGGGGGGGGGGGTTTTCTGTGGTCTTGGCTTGGTTTCCAAATGGCACTTTGTTGTTAATTGTATTTGATGTCGTCTTAGTTAACTAACTAGTTAACTGGCCTTGAAAACTATAGCTTAATTAGCTACGGAAAGTATAATTAACCACCATCTTGTGACATATATATAGTATTTAGAGACCAATAATTTACTAAGCGATTGCCAGTATAATTTTCGTACAAGCCGCTCTACTTGTGACCTGATAGAGGCTTGGAGTGCAACTCCAATCTCCAAGGCATTTCATTTAGTTTGACACATATTTAAACATATTTCTTTTGTTGCCAGGAAATGGAATCTCATCGGACGAGTTCAGGATAAATTCAAGGTAAGGCTCTGTTTGATCTTTCACTTTATTTCTAATTTTTATCAACAACTTTCTTCTCTTAACTTCTATTCCTATGTATCTACTCTTTCGCAAATGATAGCAACGTTTAACATTCATATTCATTTGATCGTAGACCAAGCCTCTAGGGAGTGGGGTGAAAAGACGAAATATGAATGACACACTCACAAGTGATCTGGTAAAAGTCTCATAGCAGGTTTGTGGGAATGAGATCGATTTTAATGCTCTTGAGAACTAATGTGATATGTAATGAGAACGGTTTCATGTCGTCTGTGACTATAAATAATGTTCATATTAAGCGGGCAGACGCTCTTAGCGCGCTATGCGTGAGAATTCACTGTAATGTCAGCTGAAATGATAACGTTTTTAGAGTGTAAAAGTATTCCTTTTTTTTAAGAAGCAGAAAACACTACAATTAATCAGACCTTTATCCGTATGAAAATGCAATACAACTCTCACATATGAATTAAAGTCTATTTAAGAGCTTCTTTACCATGTAAAGGAAAGAGCGAAAGTGATCTACTGATTGATTAGACTGATGTTTTAAAGTTATTACACGAAACCTGTTCCAAGGAAATAAAGCCACTAATTCCATATAACAGCATGGTTTTACATAGTACTAGTATTTTCCATAGAGCACATCCGTTTGTAATTGATTGCCCAATGAATCTCACAACACATTAAAAAGCGCATTTATCTTTTAATCGCAGTGTTCGTTTACCGCACGACGTGTGTAGGGGTGCTGACTTCATCTAAAAAAAATGCCTGATTACACTACTGACCTTATGGTATGAATTTTTGATTTACTACATCACGGTAATTACCACATAACTCTTTTTTATATAAGACCAGCACCCAGGGGATAGCCCCTACTCATGCAGTGCATTGTGCTGGTACTAGGAAAATAGGTTATTGGAAGGAGGACAGAGGGAGTAGTGTTTATGGACGTCAGATTTAAATTTACTCATGTCGTAAGTGGCAGGAAATACTTTCGCTGGAAGGTTATTCCACAACCGAACAGTGCGACCAAAGAACGAATTCTCCCTATAATGCGTTGTGCGATTTACTGGACAATCAACTACAAAGGGATGCGCTCTACGAGAAATACAAGTACTACGTAAAAATATATGATTTTTAGGAGTTAATTCCTTAATTTCGTTAGAACACATTCCGTTATAGTACCTATAGAATAATGAAACACACGCCAAATTGCGACGGTGCTCCAATGAATCGATACAGTTGGCTACCCTACCGTCATTGATGAGCATCTTCGCCCTCTCCTGTACGCGGTTGAGAAGCTCCAAAATAGACTTTGTAGCACCGGCCCATACATGAGAGTTGTATTCCATTGTGGATCGGATATAGATCTTGTAAATATTAAGGAGATCAGATGGAGTGAAGTATATCTTGCAAGGCGCTTGAATGCTTCTTTCGATACTTGGAATATGTGATCATTCCAACAAACGTCACAGTGAATTCTCATGCCCAGAACATCAAGAGCATCTGATTCTTCAATATCCACATTACCCATTGACACAGATGACAGCACACCACCACGTCTGTGTGTTAAAAAACTTGACGTTAAGCTGTGACTCACAATTAACATCGTGCATTAGGGTTGGACCACCCCATATAAGCAAATTATTCTCCTCATTGAAGCTTGTAAACAGTTTTTAGCGATACTTATGGTTTACAAGGAAAATACAAGAAAAAATTAAGCAATAACGCTAAAACACTAACTAATACACATCTGATGCTCAAGATATTCGAAGTAATTGCAGTGATTCGCCCTCACCATATTCTTATCTTCTTAAACCTTTTCTCGCCAGTTAAATTTAAAAGAGAACCCTCTTAAAGACAAACTTACCCATCAATTTAAATACCTTTCTATCATATATAAAGATGCTTACAAGGCAAACACAAACCGAATTAACCAGTAGCCAAATAACAGGCTATTAAACTTGATTTTAAAATTTAAATTCAAATAAATATTTGTGGCTTCAAATATAACGATAAATCGATCGATTTGTCTGAGAATATTTGTGCGTCATAAATAAACGACAAGATCCAGTTTGCCAATGTTGCCACCTTGACGGTAATTTTTCATTGTGTTTCATTGTGTAGCTTGTGTGCAATTAGTTTCTTAAGTAATTTGTATGTAATCTTGTTTTATGTTCTACCGTTTTCTTTAATAGATATATTTTGGTCGTATGAAATTTGACATATGAAATTTTCTGATTCGCAAACCAAATCGAATTTTATCATAAAACTACAAAAACTACAGTTAAGCATGTAGGATGGTTTGAGACTTGTATCTTGAATGATGGCCACACATTTTTTTGATGATAAAGTGAACAAGTTTGTTTATTTCAATATTCGAAAAGAATCTATGAAGCAAAGTGTAGAGAAAGCGGGTATCGCAAGCAGTTTCCCGTTTGTAAAGGTTTGGTTGATCCTTACCTGACCCAAACTTGAAGAAACACATGTACAGAGTCCAGAACCTAATGTAATTGAACATATTTAGAAGGAATTGGCTCGAAGAGTTTATCAGAAAAAGCTTAACGCCCTAATTCAGCTTAAGGCGACATTATCAAAAGTATGGAACTGTATTACAGCGTATATGTAAACTATTACTAATTGTTCAATTATTGCGTTTTAAGTATTCGTACTTTGCTTTGTCCGATTATTCGTTGAGCTCTAAAAATTGAATCACTTTTGGGTTTCTAATAAAATTTACAGTTATTATGAAATGCTGTTTTTCTATTATTCATAACAGCTCAAGCTGTCAAAATAAGTTAAATGTGTGAAAATTAGCCGTAAATAAAACTTTCGAAATACGGAAATTTATTTTATCAGACGCAAGTGATTTTTAGCTGTTTTGGAAATTACGTGATTTTAAATAATGCGAAGTGAGTTTTTTTTTTTCGACATCATGAGCAAACAAGTATCACATTTTTATGTATTTTTCCATTCAATAGTTTTGCCGACTTATTCAATTTCGATTTTTCTCTTTCAGCCATTTCCACTACTATTCTTTTAATTTCCTCTGCTATTTTCTTTTCATTTTCCATTCATTTATCTAAATTTGTACATATGTTGGCGAAATTATTGGCTTCCAGTTTGTCAATTATAGGCTTCCAAATGACCAATTTTAAAACAAAAACGAATAACGGACAAACTAAATTATTCGTTGGAGCTATTTAGTATATGCTGAACAGCACAGTGTTTGCAAAAATAAGTGATTTGAAATCGACAGTAAAAAGTTGATCGATTTGAAATCTCGCGATTGCACAATTTTTTATGCACACAACACTTTTTCGGTGATTTGACATCACATTATAGAAATAGAAACCTTTATCGCATTTAGCATAGTCATTTAGTCATATTGGTCCTTATCAGGAGTTCGTATTTCTTGTCGTATTTCGAAATTTTTGTCAAACATTAAAGAAAACAAGCAAAAACTTTCTCTTACAAAAATGTTTAAAAACTACTACGACTCGAAAACTGTAATAAGGGTGATTATTTCGACATTTTTTTTTCAAAATTAAAGACAGAGTTGTCAGTTGTCTGGAAAAGGCTACACAAAGAACAATCTCATTAAATCGAAGGACACACTGCAGAAGAGCAAGTAATCCGATGGAGTGAACAGTTTTCTGAGCTCTTAAGGGGAATCGACATTACGAGTAGTTTACCCACTAATTTGTCTGCTAATAATGCTGAAGATAATAGCAACAACACCTGTACACCTCTCTCCTTCAGTAGCTGTTATCGTCTAAAGTGCAGACGTCAGTAGCGAAACGACCACTCGGTTTTCGATGCTATATGGCATGATGATTAGTTGCCTGACGATTGGTTTTAGGGTGTACTGATTAAAACTTCTAAAAACGGCGACTTTTCGCAGTGCAAGAACTACATGAACATTACTCTGCTCTCAATTCTCTCTAAGATTCCAACATCCATTCTTCTCAGTCGCATCAACACAACTCCTGATCGCATTATTCGTAAGCAACATATAGATATCCTACGTATTTTAATGGAGCAGATAAGTGATTGGCGATCTTCTGTTCATTTGACTTTCATTGATTCTCGAACGGACTTCAATAGCATCCATCATACATTAATCTGGAAAGTCCTGCACAATGCTGTGATACCAAACAAACTAATAACTCTGATAGAAGTCCCTTACGACGACTCTAAATGTAGAGTTCTTCACAATGGTCGTCAGTCCGATCCAATTGAAACAAACTGTAAAGTTCGTCAGAGCTGCATTCTCTCACAAATACTCTTTTTAATGGTCTTAGTTAACATTCTCAAGGAAGCTACGGATGAAGGAAACAGGGGCATACCATTAACATTTACTGACCAGATTTTAGATCTCAAATATGCCGACGATATTTGTCTGCCGTCGGTTCGGCATAGAGAAACATAGCCATTGACATCGCTAGAATAACTAAGGCTACAATGGCTTTTGCTCAACTTGGGAAAATCTAGCGGTCAAGCGTTCTCTCAATGAATACGAAACTAAGAATACTTCCATCAAACGTGATTTCATAGTTGACTACGAATACTAGTTTGCAGAAACTTCTAGCGTTTGTCAACCATAGTTTTCGCAGCATTTAATAATCTCCAGGTCAAACAGTATCAGCAGAACCTACTTGCTTCTTAGGTGTAAAATGCGAATTGGATTGGCCATACCATCAGCAAACCTCGACATGCAGGATCATGCTCTATTGGCATAAACAAGAATCAAGGAAAACTGGAAGGCCGAAGGCAATGGGCACAGGACGGTGATGAAAGAAGTTGAATAAGCTAGAAACTCTTGGAATAGGTTAAATGGGTTGGCCCAGAACCGATCGAATACGAATTAAATGTTTCTCAGCGGCCCTACACTCCTCAAGGAGTTAAAGGAATGAAAGATGGCGATGATGATGAAGAGTTGTTCAACCATAATGTACAATATTAATTGTGAGTCACACCTTAACGTTAAGTTTTTTGACCAACCCCTTAAGATTGTCTTTTTCGAAAATGAGCGTTAAAATCAAAATACATTTCGTGCACTTCCTGATTTTTTGTCCACAATCGAGAGAATTGTGCGCAGCAAACCGAGTCTGTAGGAAATGTGGAAACTCCTGTGCATACTCGCCCAGTTTGTTCTGCGGAAAACAACTCGTCGTAGTGCCCAACAATTGAGCATTTCATGAACATCAATGATGCGAATTCTGAATAAAGCTTTGAATTTACACGCTTAGAAGGTTCAATTGATTCAATAGCTGAAGCCTGACCATTTCAAGCGTCGTCAATACTCCGAATGGTTAGTTGAACAGACAGAATTAAATGGCGACTTTGCAAAGTAATTCATCTTCAGTGTAAAAGTAATTAAATCTTTGACAAGCAGAATTGTCGCATTTGGACAAATGAGAAAAAGAGTGACTGTTTGGTGCGGTTTATGGGCTGGTGGCATCATCGTGTCGTTCTTCATCGGAAATAAGGTCGGCCAAGCAGTTACCGAAAGGATGATGTTCGCTATCGTGACATGATAACAGACTTTTTGTGGCCAGAAATTGAGAATATGAACCTGGACGGTATGTGGTTCCGACAGAATGGTGCCACTTGCCACACAGCCAACGAAACAATGGCTTTTTTGCGTGAGAAATACAATGGACGTGTTATCTCATGTTGTGGAGATGTTAATTAGTCGCCACGATCGTGTGATTTTACATCGTTAGACTTCTTTCTTTGGGGATATTTAAAAGAGAAAGTGTACGTCAATAAGCCAAGAACAATTCAAGAGCTAAATGATGAGATAATTCAGCACATTAACGACATTTAACCTCAATTATGTCTCAGAGTCATTGAAAATTTGGACCGACGGACAGCTATATGACAACAAAACTGGGGCAAGCATGTGGCCGATATTTCGTTTGCGTAATTGTCATAGATCCTTCTATTATAATAAAAAATGTAATATATCGTGCATTTCGGTTGAACCACCCTTAACTATTTAGTTTTAAAACCTACGCAGCCAATGGTAAAAAATTCGTCGTATGTCTGGGGTAGGTTGGGCATTAAATAGTTAACTTTATGGTTGTTTTCCTTTTAATTTCAGCTTTTTTTAATAAAATTATTAAATCGACATTTTCGGCATGATTTTATTTCGTTTTTTTCTATCTACTGTTTTGGTCATTAATTTTTAATAACGCTTAACAAAATTCATTAAAGATTAAAATTAATTTTTTCATTTGTTAATATTCAAATCGTTTATATATGAGTTTTATAACGCAATTTTTTTTTCGTTTAATTCATATCAAAGAAAAGAATCGGTCCAACGTATTAGTTTTTGATTGTAAAACAACTTTTATTTTCTGTCATTTTAATAGCCAACTCTATTAATATTATTAATTATCAATATTATTATTATTTACATTCATTGAATTTATTTAAATATTAAACATTTATGAAGAGTTTAATATGACAACCAGTCAACAAAAAAAATATTTAATTGGCAGTAGCAGTGGGGCTAGTCACTCAACTTGTATGTTATTAATAATAATTTATTAATAGAAATTAATGTTTTAATTATAAAATTTTTTAAATTCATTTCAAAATACATACTTACACGCACACACAGTGATCCGAAATACAAATTTAGCACGAATAAAATCAAAGCTCTTTTTAAAGAGCACCTGGAATCATACAAGTTTGTACGACCAAGTAACTTGGTATAGTGCGTTCTCACGCCAAAGAAGCTTTCGAGCTAACAATATTATCGCCGCACTAGCTTTTTCAGCAGTTTTTGTTAATAGAGATGAATTAAAAATTTCCTATAATGAAAGACTTAAGGCTAGAACTGCAAAACGATCGATTGTACTATCGATAGTATCGATAGTTTTGATTTTGTCTGACCATCGATAGTTTGTTCTTACTATCAATACTATCGGAATATTCTAAAGTGGAGTTTACACGATAATACAAGTCATACAACGTGTCAAGTTTTCGTGTAGAAGTGAACGGATAGTATCGTGTAAATTCAATATGTAATGAGAGCGTAAGACACTGAGAGAATATATAAATAAAAATTTGGCAGTCGTATGGCTCTCTTTGATTTTGAAAGTTTTTAAAAACCATTAGATCAGGGATGTATTTGTATGTAAATAAATAAAATAAGCAAAGAAAAAAGCAAATTATTGCACACACACTGTTGGTACCTTTTAAAACAGCTGCCTTTATTTTACTTTGTTTTGGTTTAATAAGTTTGGTTAAGTAATAAGTCTAGTTTTCATATTTTTTTTTTTTTCTTCTTATTGTGCGACTTGACACAGAAGCTATAAGTTCATTTTTAAGGTTTTCTGATCACTTGAAGGGATTCATCTTTAAGGTACCAATTAAAAGTTTATTAAAACCGCGAGTTTTTCTTTCACTGGATCGCATTCATTACTTTAGTTTACAAGCACTTCATGGTCTGAACATTTTCGCTATATATATAAGGATTACTCTTCTTACCTTCAATACATAAAATGTTATGACATATTGGAAAAAATATACTGTTCCTATTATTGGTTCCAACACTGTATATTTATTATTATTCTTTCGTTTTCACTTAAGTTCTAATATTGTGGCCACACGTAGTACTTAAAAGATTCCGATAGTATCGATAGTATCGATAGTTTTTTTGCAAACTATCGAAACTAAAGAATGGGTTTATTATTAAAACAATAAAAAATTAGTAGGTTTCACAAAAATATCTCAATTTTATTCCAGTTCATCACAAAAAATCCCTTTTTTGCAATTTGCAAAATTATAGCCGCTCTTTTACAAATTGGTTAAAAAAAATTAAGTAAATTATTTTATGATTAAATTTTTTCTACAATAATGAGTTGAACCATATACCAACTCAAAAAGTTCCCGGAATTTATTCAGAAAATTAAAAATACAAGTTTATTCATCTAAATCTATATTGCCCCCTTCAAAGTAATGTGGGATCGGATTCAGCCTCGCAAATTATGTCTTTTGCGAATTCAACACGTTCTTTTTTGCATGAAATTAGGGTCTTTTGGCAACAACTTTGCTGCCACACGACGGAAACGCAAATCTTTAACCAAAATGTCTTGGATCCATAGGCAATGTTCAATGCTATCTCTCTTATGGTTAATTGCGATGCTAATATTTAGCAGAAATATCAACAACAACCAACCAACTTAACAAACAAAAAAAAAACTCAAACTTTTTGATCAATGTGGTATTACGCACAAGACTTAAGCGGACTTATTCTAGCTCGACTCCCAAAAACAATTACCACAGCTTTTAGTTCAGTTATAGTGCCGTATTGCTTGCTACTGCCAAAGATTTGGTGGAACATGGTAGTCCATTAATTTCCTTTGTATTTGACATTAATTTTCTTTGGCATTTGGGATATGTTTCCATTGCGTTTGAGGTATATTTTGCTACTCCAACAACATGCGTGTTTGGTTACTGTTGTTAATATATTCATTAGAAAAATCATATTTTTTCCACGACATTTTGCAAAAAAAAAGCTTTAGGTTCGTCTAAAAAGATGTTGTGTACACTGTCAAATTCATTTTCATACTCATAGAAGCCAACTTTAGCGTACCATGACCACAGCATGCTTCCAAATAGGCTTGCCAGATGGCTTAGATTTCGCTTGATTTACAATAATTTTTACAACTTTTAAAAAATCAAGAAAAAAAGTATGATTTGTGGAGATTTTGTGAAACACATCCGTTAAAAGTTTTTCTTACTTAAAGCGATTTAAGAGCATTTTTTCCTAGTTAAGTTTATCTAGACAACTTATAATTTTTATAATAGTGCTACAAAAATCAGATCGGATACCCCTGTCGTTTATTACATTGCTAAAAAGAATAAACAAACGACGCAAAAACATCTATACCTGATATTTACAAATAACCAAGTCGACAATAACAACATTTGCAGATATGTAGTAAATAAAAATAAACGGCAACAACAAAAACAGACAGAAAATACAACAAGTAACAGACAATAACAAACAATAACAAGCAACAATAACTGCGTGAGGTAGATGTTTACATTCGCATGGCTTCATAAGAACTAAAAAGAAAGTAAAAGAAAGAAAGGGAATCTACCTGAAATATCGAGAGATTCGAGAGCTCTCGAGGTATAGTTTACTCAGCCATATTAAAAGTACATCGATGCGGACAGCAATCAGTCTATTTGGTTCGAACTCAAGCTCTGCTTGAAAATAGCTCAATAGCTCTGCTTGCAAATGTTGTGATCGGGTAGCAACCATCTGGTTAGAAGATGTATAGCTAGAAAGATCTGTTGAATAATTGTTGTTGCCTATAAAGTTGTAAATAGAGAGAGTAACCAAGAAAAGAAATTGTTATTGTTTGTAAAAAGGTTGCAAACAGTGAAGCACAAAACTGTTAATAAAGAATTATTTATTAATTGAAAACCAAACAAGATTTATTTTATTTTAACTGAACTCTTAAATAAACGTTATTAAAAGGTAAAAACGTAACAATATATTTAACGATTTTCAGAACTAAGGCGGCATTTAAGTCCATAGTGAAAGTGTTAACTCCGTAGGTGCCTTGTAAGGGAATGTCAGATGTCACAGAATGCGATAGCAACTGATCCGAGTGTTACCTTCATGTGGGTGAGTGGAATAGTCTGAACTCACTTAAATAGGTTTATAAATGCTCGGCTTTTAAGCTTTCCTAATTCGTTATGTGGTGTCAAATGTCTTTAACTAATTTACGTTATACGGAATTTTAGGTGAAAAAATAGCCAGGTTTATATCGTAAGCTACTATTCATTAGAAACAACAGTCTAAAAGCATATTTTTCCAGTTTTTCTTTCTACTTTTCGAAAGAAATTTCGGTTAAAAATTATTGATGGTTTAGAAGTTGGATTGCCAGATTCATTGGAAAATTAGTTTCTAATGAAGCTTTGCGAATGTAAACATCTAAAGGATCCGCCAAATAATTTTTTTTTTTTTTTTTTTTTTTTGAAAATGCTATAAAAAAAACTACTGAATATTTTCTCAAATTTCTTTCTTTATTTGAAAGTAAAATCCTTCCGGTTAATAATGAAAAATAATTTCATTCAAAGGGCTGCCTCGGCTGGCCATGCAGTAGCCTACACGATCGGTCCAATTTTTAAGCACATTATCGATTGTGTGCAGCGATAACGA
Source organism: Wohlfahrtia magnifica (assembly GCA_023159175.1). NCBI lineage: Eukaryota > Metazoa > Arthropoda > Insecta > Diptera > Sarcophagidae > Wohlfahrtia > Wohlfahrtia magnifica. The sequence goes on along the minus strand of JAKWBJ010000212.1, from coordinate 1,509,311 downwards.
TCGCCATTGACTGTAACGGCCACTCCTTGCTCATTTTCGAAGAAAAATGGCCCAATTATGCCTCTGAACCGAAATCCGTACCAGTGACTCGCCTTGGGTGTATCGGTTTTTCAATGTATGCGGTTTTCTGTGCCCCAAATGCGACAATTTTGCTTGTTTACATACCCGCCAAGATCAAAATGAGCTTAATCTGAAAAGATGATTTTATTTTGGCAAAATCGACATCTTCTGTAACTTGATCGATCGAAGTATTGCCGTAATATTTCCCAGCGTTGTTCAAGCGTATACACAACCATATTCGTTCAGCGGAAGGATAAAACTAATTATCTCTCAAATCAGACATGAGCTAAGTGTTACCATTCACGAAATAAGCACTAGTTGGAAAAAAGCGTTAGATGGCGAACCCTTTACTTCGTTCAATTTTTGTTGCTTTGTTGTTGGTTATTATTGTTTGTTACCTTTTCTGTTTGCTTGTTGTTGTCATCCATTTTTATTTACTACATTTCTGCTTATGTTGTTGCTGCCGATTTGGTTATTTGTAAACAAGCACGTGTAGTTGTTTTGTGGCTTGTGTTTATTTTTTGGCAATGTAATAAACGACAGTAGTTTCCAAGCTTGATTTTCATAACAATATTATAAATCTCTCTGAAGTTTTGTTTTTGTATCAGTCATATAACGACTGAACCGATTTTGATGAAATTTGAATAAATCTATCTTACAAAAGTGCAATAGACTATACTTTTCTTCAAGATTTGATCTCGAAGAGCATAAAATCGGGTGAAAATTGGCTGGAGACTTAGAATTTTGTGTTAGCTTTTTCTTTATATTAGACATATAGGCACCGCAGGTTAGATAAACCTAGTACGACTATATATTCGGAGCAAATAAATCATAAACTTTGAAATTCAGAATAAATATGATTAAATTTTTATACAAAGAGTTTTATATACTTTAACTATAAGAATAGCGGGTGTAGTGGTTAGAGCGCACGCATACAACACAAGCGGCACAATTTCGAATCTCCAGCAGAATACATATTGAAAAAAAATTTATCGCGTTTTCAAGTGTTTAATAAAGAGTCTTCAATCTCTCTCCAGACAGAGGCCTCTCGACCTTCCAACTTGCCTGTGGCGATAATGACAAATATCAGACGAATGATCAGAAAAACAACCGCCACAATGCTACGTAAGTTAGGGTCACCACCACCACTTAGCAAGGATCTTCACCATTACACAATCATATGGAAGCGAGCTACAGTATTTAGCTTGGATGCTTTGTGAAAAGTCAATATGCTCCCTAGAGAAGAGAAGGTGAAAAAAACCATCGGATAAATGTCTCGTAACTCTTATTAACTTTACACAATTTGATAACGAGCTGTTCCATCTGACAAAAAAGTTTTGAGTACAAAACTTTAAAAAAGAATAGACTGTGCTAATAAGCTAGATTATGGTGATGGACAGCGGTATTTTGGTGGCAAAAAACTATTTTTTGACAATTACTTTTTAAATATCTAATGATGCTGTTTTATAGGGAAGTGTTTGATTAAGAAAAATCCATAATTTGTTTGAGTAAAAAGTAATATTTTGGCTTATTTGTTATTTTAATTGAAATGCAACACCTTCAGCAGCTAAGTAGATATAAGCGATTTAAAATGACTTTATAAAATTAAGCGTTTGCAGTTTTCCACGGAGAAAAACGAAGTCAGCTCCATCTACCTCCGTACTACCACTGGTACCAAATGTATGGTGAGAATCTATTCTTCGAATTTAGCCAAAAAATCTACCGACTTTCTTTGATCGCTGAACAAACTTTATTATGGAATAAGCATCTAACAAATATGAAGACTTTTGCTTTGATAGGAAAAATTTTATGCGAAAAAATCGATTTGCCCATTTTAATGAAATTCAATTTTTCCTTAATTTAATCAATAGAATGCTCAGTGCCAACTTTTAATTATCTAACACCACTCCTTACATTGTTTGCACACACATGTATGAAGCAATACCATTGTGTGATGTGGTTAGAGTTGTCAGATTCAACATTGTAAAATTCTTAACATTTATAGAAAAAAAATCTTAACAAAAATATTAGGTGTTTAAAAAACTTCGAGATCATGAGACGATTGCAAAACCAGGATTGAAACCAAGACAGCTTATGCTGTGTGTATAATAGGATTAGAAGGGAAGTATTCTACAACTTGCTCTAATTATTGAGTATTCTGATATCTTCTGTCAACAATTAACTAGATTGAGGCAAGCAATTAAATTAAAACAGTCAGAATTGATCAACAAACAGAAAAGGCGTTGTGCTACATTAGGACAACTCAAGATCACACACATCTTTGATGAACCTGCAGAAACTGACAGAGCTAGGTTGTGAAGTTTTTATATATCCACCATATAGCCCAGTCTTTGCATATTCAGATTATCATTTGTTTCGATCTCTGTAAACTTCTTTTAATGGCGTAAATTTAAATTCTATAGAAACCTGCAAATCGTAATTGGATCAGTTTTTAGTTTAAAAGCTGTACACTGAAGGAAAAAGTGGTGAAAAGTTATCGATTAAAACGGCACATATTTGATTTTATAAAATATATTTTGAATATAAGAAAAAGATGTTTGATTTTTGGTAAAATTCGTGAAACGAACTTTTTCTTCTTCTTTCTTTTAAAAAAATTTTATTATAAACTAAATTAGGAAATAAATACACTTTACGTCATACCTGGCCATAGTAGCACTAAAGTACACAATATTTAACAGAGAAAAGCAAATAAACAACAATTGCATTCAATTGTATGATAGTTTTTGGTGAAATCGCATGTATGTCGCCTTGCGTATTTACTTTGTTGTTTACATTTTTAATTTTTTTCTTCAACGCACTCTTCAAAAATTTACATCTACTACTACTATTACTAAAAATGCAGTTCTTTCTTTGGTCACCCTTGCTTTAAGTAAGTAGTTTACTAAAATGTTTAATAGCTTTTTATATAACTTTGTTTAAGGAAAATTTGAAAAAATGTTCTTTAAAAAATCTTGACAAACAATATTTTTTCTTGATACTTGACAAACTGTAATAATTCTTATAAATCAAGCGAAATTAAGTCCATCTGGCAACTCTAGATGTGTTGCAGTTTTTAAAATGCTTGCATACAAAAGCTAGAAGTCAAAGATCGAAGCCGAAGCTTCGTTCTCATCCAGATGATTCATCAGGGTAGCCTAAATCTCTCTAAAAAAAGAAGCATAATGAGAACGTCAGGCAACGCCAAAAAAGGAAAAGAACAAAAGGTAGGAATCTTAATAAGCAGTAAGATTTCTTACCACTACAGGGAGGCCGTTGTTTTTATGTAACAACAGATGGCAGCACCTCATCATCCTGGATGACAAATACTAATTACAAAGAAACTGAAACAAGTCAAAAATGCTTTGTGGAAGCCATATGCTCCCAAGAGAAGTAACAGATAAAACTAAACTAAAGTATGTAATAAGAAAATTTAGAACTGTAGCTACTTCGATGGGTCTTTTTCTAATTTCCATAAACGAAACTAATTAATTCAAAAAATTGTACTGTCGTATAGCGTACCCTCATTCAATGGCCTTAAAAACCTAAAAATTTGTTTTTATTTTTATAAAAAGAAATAAACAAACCATTTGCATTTCAAATGTCAAGCAAGAGATTAAAACTCCTAATCTCGCAGTTCTTAATCTTAAAGTCGGTTGACATCAAAGTACCGACAGTGGAATAAATCAATTTGAATTTTAAAACACACAAAAAATATAATCCTGAACTAAACCGACAAAAATCAATTAACAAAAATATACAAAAATAAAATAAATGTCCTGATCATCTATTACAGGATAAATGAAGAACAGCCATAAAAATCAACAAAAAAAGAAAACCTTTTAAAAGCAAATACGTACTGGTATGCACAAAGTTACTTTTGTAGATCGAATCGTTTGAATACGCTTAAAAGGATTTTTCTATTACACAAAATCTCAATCAATAAATTTGTTATTCACTTGCCAAGCGCATCGTTTGATCTTTTTATTTTTAAACAAAAAAAAAACAAAAAATAATATTTTTCTAAGTGATTTCATCAATTCACAGACAGAGGACTGCAGGACGTGGAGAAGAACGAATCATCGTTTGTTATGCTCTTAAGAAACAAAAATTAGATGACCCTCTCATGCATTAGAGAGTAGATGATAAATCAAATGCTTGGCCTGGGTTAAAAGATTATGAGAGAGTAAAAGAGAGAGAGAGAGAGGGTACAGAAGATAAAAACTAATGACTTTTAAATTGTTTTAATGAAGTGTGTAATTTGTTTATGCGACCACAAAAAAAAGAAAAAATTTCGGCAACATAACACTTTGAAGTTCTTTCAACGTCGACTACCTGATTGCCTGACTGACTGCAAGCACATTAAGTCAGTCACCTGCCATGGTAGACACCTACTTTTTGCCGCAGAGGCGGTATGGCCTTTAATCTTTATTTAATTTTTAATTTTGTTTTTTCGGTAAAAGTTGTATTCATGTGATACTGCTATGCTCATAAAGATAAATACTTGCTTGCAACATACCTTCTTAGTGTTACTTGCAACAACATGGCACTTAATTTTTTAGCTTCTTCGTTACGCATTTATTTGTCGGTGTGTTATGCATGTGTGTCTGTGTCTTTTCTTTTTAAAGCACTTTACAGGTGTGACGATCTCAATTATCCCTCATGATTTATTGACGAACCTTAAGGTTAAGGTTGACTAACACAAGAACGAGGTGGCGGCAAGTAGTGGTGCAGTACAAAGAAAAATTTGAATAACAAGGACATTTAAGGAAACAAATTTTTGCATAGTAAAGGGTGGTCCAACCAAAACGCACGATGTTAATTGTTTTCAGAGAATTATCTTAATATTTTTTATTATGATAGAAGGATCTATGACATTTATGCGTGAAACAATATGTCGACCAAATGATCGCCACGGCTTCGGTGGCATACCTCTATCCGTTGGTCCATATTTTCAATGACTCTGAGACATAATTGAGGTTCAATGTCGTTAATGTGCCGAACTATCTCATCCTTTAGCTCTTGAATCGTTCTTGACTTATTGACGTAAAAAGTCTAACGGTGTCAAAACACATCGACCAAGTCACATCGCCACGAGATGAGTTAACACAGCCATTGAATTTCTCGCTCAAAAGAGCCATTGTTTCGTTGGCTATGCTGCAAGTGGCACCATGCTATTGGAACCACATATCGTTCAGGTCCATATCCTCAATTTCTGAATTTCTGGCCACAAGAAGTCTGTTATCATCTTGCGATAGCAAAAACCATTCACGGTAACTGCTTATAAACTACACCAAACAGCCACTCTTTGTGGATGCATCGGCTTTTCAACAATCACTCGTGATTCTCATTTACCGAAACGCGCCAATTCCGCTTGTTAACGAATTCAGAGTTCAAAGTGTGCTTCGTCACTAACCATGAGTCTCTTTGTTAAGTCGCCATTCACTTCTGTCTGCTTAACTAACTATTCGGCGTATTGACGACGCTTGAAATGGTCAGTAAGCTTTAGCTTTTAAGTCAATTGAACCTTCTAAGCGATTTTTCCCCGTTACGCCTCTTGGGAGCATATAGCTTCCACAAAGCATCTCCATCTAACACGGTCTACCGCTGTTGACTTTGCCTCCTCCCATGTTAGGTTGTTCACTCTCAGTTATTGGATAATTTTTCGTCTTCAGGAGTTTTTTGGTCGACCATGATTTCTTAAACCTCGAGGATTCAACTCGTGTGACATTCTGGTGATACTATCTGAACTTTTTCGGATGGTGTGACCTATACATTCCCATTTTCTTTTCCTTATCTGTTTCAGTATTGGTTTCTCATTAGTCATGCTCCACAGTTCTGCGTTACTTAAGGTGTTAGGCCAGAATATTTTGCATATAATTCTGAGACACTTCTAAATATAAAAATGAATACCTGGAGTATTTGTGTAATGCTATTCGATACAAGCCAAGTTTCACTGCCAGTACTGATTTTGAACTTCTCCATACTGACCGCAGTCGTCCAAATGCCGCTCTCGCTTCATTGAGCCTGTTATCTACGCGTGTTTCTGCGTCACCGTTTGTAGTCATTGTACATCCTAAATAGCAGAAGCTATCTACATACTCGACTGTTTGACCCTGTAGCACGTTGTTTCCCGTGCTCGTATTTTTTATTCTCATGGCCTTGGTTTTCTTGATATTTATCTCAAGTCAAACATTACGAGCCAATCCTTCTAGGTATTCCAGTTTCGACTGCATATTGGAAATCTTATACGAGAGTAGACAATTGCCATCTGCATAGTCCAAGTTTTCGAGTTGGCGTGAGAGACTTCATGTTATCCCTCTTCTTTTTGAACAGACTTTGTTCATTATGTCATAGCGGGCATCCTTGTTTAACTCCAGCATTGGCGTGGAATAGTTGGCTGATGTTCCCGTTGGGAAGAACTGAAAGTTCTCCATCCTCATACATCGTTCTGATTATTCGAATTATTTTTTGGGTATTCTTTTTGTTCTTAGTGCTTTCCATATTGTAGTTCGTCTAATGGTATCAAACGCTTTCTTGAAATCAACGAACGGCAGATACAGGTGGTACACCATTCTATAGACTGTTCAATGATTATTCGTAAAGTATTGTCCTGATCTACGCAGCTTCTATTCGGTCTGAAACCTGCTTGTTCGTCTCGCAATATGTTGTCTATTTTGCTCTGAAGCTCTCCATGTATTATGACTGCAATTGTCTTATATATGATGTTAAGCAGAGCACTTCCTCTCCAATTATTACAGTCTTTTAAGTCGCCCCTCCTTGGTAACTTTATATTGATAACCTTCTTCCACGTAATAGGCAGCCTCTCCCTCTCTTTCTCTCATAATGACGTGATTTGAGAACGTAGAAGTTCAGATGTGGTTTGGATGTCAACCCGTAAAATTTCCGCTGGTAGACCATCTTCGCCTGCCGCCTTATTAGTTTTCAATTTTCTAATCAGATTGGGAGGGTTGCACGGTATTCCCAGACTGTTTCCCTCATCTCTGTTCTCAACCGTTTCGCTATCCTCAATAGTGTTTGTGACGTTACTTATTTCATTGAAATATTCTTTCCATCTCTGTGTTTGTGCATCATTGTTCATTATTAGTGTACCATTTCGATCAGCAACAGCTTGGTTCCTATTGCACTTTCGATTAGTGAGATAGTTAATCGTCTAGTGTGGTTTTCTGATATTATTCTAGGCAGATGCTTCTTATGCTGCCGTTGCCAGTGATTCCAGGAACTTTCTTCTGTCTCTTCTTGCAGCTTTCTTTACTTGCTTCTCCAGCAGAAGGTATTGCTGCCTCAAGGTATTGTTGCTATTTAGCTGCAGTTTCAGTCCCCTTCTTTGAGAAACCAGGTTCCAAGTGTCATCTGATATCCAAGCTCTTTTATTTAGTTGCACTACACCAAGTGTATTGTTATGATATCTTCTCACGAGTGATGTTGGTTTGTTGGTAGCCGTTTACGGATTGCCAAGGTGCCTGGTTGCATTATTCTGAAGTTTCTATAGGTAGAGCCATCTTTGCCTTGTGTGCCTGATAGTGCTTCTTTGACATTTCACTTTGATCTTGATTTCGCTAGTGATGAGCTCTTGGTCATGGCCGATGTCAGCTCCTCTCTTATTTTTGACATCAGATAAAGTTCTTTTCCATCTTCATTACGGGAGTAAACAAATTACAAATATATCCTTTACAATAAGCCAAGAAGGAAGAAATCGTATCTAAAATCCAGCCAAACAGCCAAACCCAGATATCCATGAAAATATATTAATTCCTTTTATTGACTGAACGCTTTCACGAAATGATGAGCAGTGCTGTATGCGAAGAATACTTCGAATTTTTTTTTGCCCTGTTTTAAATGAAGTTGTTTACTGTAGGAGTTGGATTCAAGTGCTGTACTATCTTTAGGCGAATGTAAAAGTTACTAGGCTTATTAAAGTCCAAAGGTTCCGATGGTTTGGTCACTCTTGATCAAAAAGTTTCCAGAATTAAAAACACTAGTTTATTCATCAAAGTAATCTCCATCGACTGCAACACGTAATCGTCGAACCATTTTTATATTCGGTTTTCGGTATGTCATCAGTGCTTCCTGTGTTCTCCGTAACGATTTTTTAACTCGATTGAACAGAAGGAAGTCACAGGGATCCAGGTGAATTCGTTGGCTTTTGGATGCTATTTGTTGCATTTTTGTCAATAAATTTCAAGTAATGAAAAAATCCAATAGTTTTCTACCCACAATTGTGGTCTCTTTCGGCGAATTGCTTTTTGTCAATAAATTTCAAATAATGAAAAAATCCAATAGTTTTCTACCCACAATTGTGGTCTCTTTCGGCGAATTGCTTTAATACTCTTTGGTTATTGTCTGGCCCTCTGGGAAAAGTTAATGATGCACTACACTGTTGTAATCCATGAAAACCGTGAGCATAGGCTTCTTTTTTGCCTGATGTCTGAATTGCGTGTCGTACTCATAAGCCCACGACTCGTCTCCAGTAATGATCTTTTTGATGAACGTAGGATCGGATTCAACCTCGCAAATCATGTCTTTTGCGACTTCGACATGGTCTCTTTTTTGCACGTTTTAAACGTTCGCGCACCATTAAATTCGTTTTTTATGCAAAACTTAATACAAGTTTGTTATTGCAAATTTAAATCCATTTCTAAACTTTTCAAAAATCGCCAACACGCACGGAGACAGATGTACTCTTGACTACGTAGCTTTGCCAAATGTCAAGCTATGATGCTAAGATTTAGCGGAAATATCAACAACAGATGTACCAGCTTAACAAACAAAAATCGGAATGATGGGACTGCCACACGTGTGTTATTTGGGGAACTTTTTGATCAAGGTGTTATTCTATCATGACAACATTCAACCATATGTTGATAGACCAGTTGAAGAGCATTTAGAAAATTTTGACTGCAAAGTTTAGCGTCAACCGCCTTATAGTTCAGACTTTGACTCGTCCGACTGTCAGTTGCTATGATCTATGCCGTACGGGTAACCCAAATTGCTTCGCAAAAATGTACCATACTTTTGGCGCGGAAATACAGAAAAATGAATAAACTTATGATGGCCAATACTTTGAGTAAATATTTTACAATAAACGCTTAAAATTTTCCAAAAATCCCGCGTTCTCTAGTTAAACACCCACTGCTAAATTTCAATTTATCAACACTTAGTTCCATTACCATTCCAAGCTTTATTGAAGTATAAATTCCTATTAATTCCTATGGCTCTTCAACCCACTGTTATATGCAACATATTTGACCTAAAATGAATGATTCATTTTAGCCATTTTGGTCACTAAATATCCTATCAAGTGTGACAGAGATCTCTTGCTGTTGCCCGTTGATGATTAACGTTTCATAGTTAGAGTTCCATGTAATTTGTTAAGTGACTTTATCTCTTTCTCTCTCTCTCTCTTTTTCTGTATGAATAATCATTATTGTTGCTGTTGCCTTATGTGCCGAAATCCCCACAAGAATATATCCCGTCGAGATTTGTTTACAACCCGAAATGTTTTTATTCTTTCATTTGTGCATTTTATGTGCGTTTCGTTTTCTTTGCGTCGGCAAAATCAATTGATTTTGGTTTAAAGCCAAGTAAATTTTGTTTTTTTTTTTTTTTCTTTTTATTTAATTTTTCATAAGAAGGCAATATATTTTGAAATAAGCAAAAAAATACATAAATTCTAGTTAAAACGTTGCATATATATTACAGACTGACTGACCACCAGGACTGCAAGAGAAGGCGACATTCTTTTGTGAAACTTCTGGTAATGTAATACGCACAGCTTTTGAAGTCAAATGTCTAATTTGTTATTGCAAATTTAAAGGATTAAATTGTTGACCTATTGGTAAAATTATTGATAGCGATGAAGAACAGGTATGTATCTTTTTGCAATATTTGGAATTCTCAGTCTGTTTCCAGAATTTTAAGATTGAATTTCATAGACAGGAAAAGCGTTATGCTTAGTCCCAGGAATCTTTAACTGATTTTCAGTACATGAAGTAATTATTTGGTTGTGGAATAGCAGATAGTAAGTTAAAGATCAATACATATGATCTTTACGTAGCCTTAAATACCTTGAAGTTATAATGGATAATAGACTCAACTTCGAGAGTTATATTGTCAAATATGCAAATGATAAAACGCCAAAGACCAAGGCATCATTTTCCAAGATGCTGCCTAATATATAGGGTATCAAACCTGAACGGAGAGCATGACTATCAGCAATAATCTACGCAGCACTAGTGATGAAGGTGCAATACAAGAAGAAAAGATTATGAACAGCAATTTATGGACTCAGCTCGCTTAGCTACGAATAATTAGTAGTTTCCATATAACATTGGTAGAAGCAGCAGCAATTACGGGTCTCATACCCATAGGCATATTAGCCTGACAAAAGATCATATTCTCCAGAACGTAGATGTACAAACTCATCCCAAATATTGTATTTAAGATTGGTTTTAGTTTGTATTTAAGATTTGGACATTACGACACTCCTATGTATATGCCAAACTAGTCTACTAGTCAAGGTGGATATTTTTTTTTCTCTGTCACTCCTCTAGGAAGCATATTGACTTTCCACAAAGCATTCATTGCTTTGTTTCTGTTGCATTAATCAAGTTGATTTTCAAGCTAAGCAGGTGCTTAATCAATTGTGGCTCACATCAATATAAATGTGAAGTAGAGTGGTGGTGGTTATCTTTACCTAGCATTGTAATTTCGGCCGACGTCTGTCAACATCGTCAGAGATTAACTGGAAAATTATGAATACTTCTTTTAGATAGATTTGTTGGGAGGGATGTTGAAGTCTCTTTATTAAACACTCTTTATTAAATTTTTCGTCGAGTCCTCTGCTGGGACTCGAACCTGGGCCGCTTGTATTGTATGCGTGCACTCTAACCACTACACCACCCCACCACCAACGTAGTAGTGGATGTAGATCCAGTTTTATTTTTAAGTCCTGGCTATCTTCTTCTTCCTGTCATCACAGTTCGTCATGAATCACTATTTCCATTACAATTCACCTCTACGTCACTCAGTCTTCAACTTCTCCTGTGACTTTATGTCCATACTTCTTAGTCACCTAATACAACAACTCTCCACCTTTTTTTGGCCGTTCTTTTCTTCTATCGTCCTATGGAATCGTTTCGAAGACCTTTTTTTGTAGATCTTTCTTAGCGCATTCTCGTAATGTGACCGGGGGATCGAATTCTTTGCGCTTTAACATATTACATTTCATTTGCGCCGCTGATAAGTGTATTTAGTTCTTCATTGAAGCAGATTCGAAATTTACCATTTTTAAGTCTTATAGTAAGAAATTTTTTCGACTTCATTTGCTCTTAGCACCCAGATTTCCCAACCTTATGTCAGTGTGGATCTTATGACTGCATACGATTTAATGACATAGAATTTCCAATGATATAACCTGAGGTATTAATAAGGAAAATACTGCTTAGTAAGGAAAATTGCCAACAGGTTACCATTGGAATACCGACACACCTAAATTAGAGCGTTGGACGTTGCGTTAATATTTGTCTAGCGCTGATACAACATAATTAAATGAAAGCGTTAACATTACGCCATGAACAGTAATGTTAACTTAACTTTTCAACAAAATATCACTAAATTGAAATTAAAAACTTACTGAAACGTCAGGTTTGATGTCACGGCAGCCAAGATGGCACTACTTTTTTATTATCCTTTTTTATTATTTTTGTCTTTGCAGCCAACTTTACTTTCGAATGCTTTGTCGAAATTGTTTTTTTCAATTGCAAAGCCGTTGACGCCGAAATATCATGATTTGCTACAATAATGATAATAATTAACATGATAATCTTTAACAGCTAGTCAACGCTCCGAAGATCAAACTCAGCTTTCACTCCATAAAAATTATACCCATCGCCGCGACATCTGAATCTCCTCAGAGCCACCATTCATTCCAGATATAAAAAGCGCAATACTGAAGATTAAGGGAAATAAAGCCTTTGGTGAAAATGGTATACCACCAGAATTACTCCAAGCAGACCCCAAATCTGCGGAAATATTCTACCCGTACATCAAAGAAACGCCATAAACGCCAAATTACAATGTATCTAAAACTCACTACGCGACAAACAAGCCCCCTTCCAACCTCACCGCAGCTGTGTAGATCAAGTAAATACTCTGCGTATCTATTGAATGGAGATCTCTGCTTTATTTACTATACATAGACTTCAAAAAAGCATTTGACTCGATCAAACGAAAAGCGATATGGATATAACAAAGGTGATTGAAATCGGACAAGATGATTCAAATCATCAAGAAAATGTACGGAGACAGCGAAATACGAGTACTCCATAATGGCACGACAAGCGAGCCTTTTACGACTAATGCTGGTGTGAGACAAGTATGCCCGTTATCTCCACTGCTCTTGGCCATTGTCGTAGCTGAAATCATGCTTGAATTATGTAAGACGAAGAGGGAATTCAATGGGGACCCGACCGACACTTAGAAAACCTTGACTATGTGGACGAGATATGCCTCATGTCGCACAAACTCAGTCATATGCCGGACAGGGTCAACCACCTCGTTGCTGGCTGGGAGCGTCGTACTGGACGTGGACATTGGGTGAACCCGGACAAGGCACATCAACAATGACATTCGGGGATTCATTACAATTGAGAACCAGAGCATACAATACGTAAACAATTTCTGATTCCTGGGCTGCATCATGTCAGTTAACAGTGGTATAGATGACGATGTATCTAACAGACACAGTAAAGCCAGAGCAGCTTTCGGACGATTTAGAAATGTCTACTACTCTATAGTAGTTAACCTGAGCAATGAAGAGCCAATAATGCGCCATAAACAAGAAGAAAATGGAAATGGATAGAACACACTTTAAAAAAACCGCAGATAAGCATAAGCAGAAGAGGACTGGAGTGGAACCACCAAAGCACTCGCAGCAGAGATCGTCCAAAAAATACATAGCGACGAGCTATATTGTAAGAGCTTTCAAGTAACAACAATTCATGGTAAGATATTAAATCGGGTATCGGGTCGAATGCAAATTTTCACTTCCAAACCTCAAAACACCCCATAAAGTTTTCAAAATAAGCACAGTTCACCATCCCGAAATATTGCGTTTCTTTTAATAAAAGAATTGATTTTGAGTCATATATTGGTGGTGTTATGAGTTTAACGGATATTATTTCTATAATCAAAGAAAGGATTGTAAATCACCATTAACCAAAAATATTCCTATTGGGGTTTATTTGAAAAGAATTTATTTCTTATTTTATTTATTTTTTTTTTTGCTAAGGCGCAATAAAAGAATAAAGTATTCCCTTAAGAAAACCACTACAAAACAAAAAGAAAATAACAACAATAACAACAGAAATTAAGCAAAAAAATAAAGAAAAGGAATAAATATATTAAAAAGAGACAAAACAAAATACTTTTTTATTGCCACAAAATAACAAGTGATCAAAAAGATACCGCAATATTTAACACCATTATGTTACTTACCTCGTATTGTATGTACGAGGAGTACGTACTTACTTACTCACCAACAACAAATGATGCAATGAAACCAACAATAAACAAACAAACAGGCGAACAGACAGTGAAACACAATTCATTGGTATTTACGAGTATGTCTTACTACACTTGCACCCAGAAATCAAGATGATGATAAAGACCATGGTCACGTCAATGACGATGGCAATGACGGTGATAATCATTGAATGGTTAACGACAAGTACATGGAAAAGTATAAAATTTCATTGAAATCAGTTAAGAAGAGTTAAAACCTTTAAGGAACATTGCACACATCGTGCTCAATAACACCCTGCCCTAGTGGAAGAGGAAAGAATTCAAACAATATGGTACAACAATAAAATATGACCCCAAATGACAGGGCTTTAAATAAAAGGTATTTAATGTATGCTGAGTATCTGTCATCTCTCTCTCTCTCTCTCTCTCTCTCTATCTATTCACTCTATGCAGCACAGCTCTTTGAATTAGTAAATGTGGCAACAACAACGGCAGCATTTACATACATCATGCACACTTGATCACTTTGTAATCGTAAATATCCTTTTGCAAAAGGACCGCATGAACACTTTTTTTTAAATTTTTTTTTACATTCTTTGCTTTTGTAAAACACAAAAATCACTGGCTATTCATATGTAAGTGTATGGCTAAGCAATGTTACCCTACAGCAGCATGGCGTGGTTGTAAGTAATTCTATCAAAGTGCAAAAACTGTATTACGCGTTACACTAAAATGTATTCCATTAACTGAAGGAAAATAATTCTTAAAAGAAATTCTTAACTTTTTTGAATGCAAATAGGGTTCAATAAGTTCTTTTTAGATATAACAAACTCTAGCTCACCATAGGACGCTTCACTTAGAGATCATTAGAGCCTTTTTTATATCTTATACAGTCGCCGAAAATGCCACACATAGTCCACTCATTCGCTACACTTGTATTCTGCGCCTAACACAAAAACAGTCAACACTCCTTAGAAAGTCTATTAGACCTTTCTTGATATTTGTAATTCGACTAAATACTTTACCTTAAGCCCTATTAGTGCTGAGCAGTCTAATCTTCTTCTCCGTCTTGACATTTCCCACAGACTTACGCAATCAAACAATAGGTGCCAATTCGTGATTGCCAAAGCCACCTGCTGTCGCGTAGTGGCTAATAGGTTCTTGTTACTTTGCAGATGACGATGGGACATGTGTTTTACGTGCTTACAAGCCCTGTGTATTTATAATATAACGCTTTTACCACAGAATGTATAAGATACTCGCATAAAAGATACCAGGATTGCAATTATGGGGCAATGTCTGGATAAGCATACATACTACCTTGATCGAAGAGTTTTCGGAATAACCCCCGAGTGGCGGTTGCATCGTTCCGATTTAACTTTTTTTTTTTTTTTGATAAGTTGGTACATCTGTTGTTGATATTCCCGCTAAATCTTAGGGTCATAGCATTACATTCGCATTTTTTATATACGGTTTACGGTATGTCCATCAGTGCTTCCTGCGATTTTTTCATTATTCCTTTCGATTGAACAGACAGAAGTCACAGGGAGCCAAATCAGATGGATGGTATTTGTTGCATTTTTCGTCAAAAAGTTTCGAATTATGATAACACTGTACGACGATGCGTTATCATGGTGCAAAATCCACGAGTTTTCTACCCACAATTCTATTCTCTTTCGACGAATTGCTCCACGCAAACGTCTCATAACGCCCAAATAATACTCTTTGTTTACTGCCTGGTCTTCTAGCAAAAATTCATTATGCACTACACTGTTTTAATTCATGTAAACCGTAAGCATTGCCTTTTTTTTGACTGAAGACGGTCTCGCCTTATTTGGTGAACGCCATTCAGTTGCCTGATGTCTGGATTGAGTGTCGGACTCATAAACTCACGTCTCGCCTCCAGTAATGATCCTTTTGATGAATATGGGATGGGATTCAGCCTCGCAAATCATGTATTTTGCGACCTCAACACGCCACCACATATAGAGATAGATATACTCCTGGCTTCGTAGCTTTTGCAAATGTTAAGCTATAACGTTAAGATTTAGCGGGGATATCAACAACAGATGTACCACCCTAACGAAAAAAAAACTAAAATCGGGGGTTATTCGGGAAACTTTTTGATCAAGCTAGTATAAACTTCAAATCAAGTCGAATCCTCCCCTGCGAGTTAGCCGGGTGTTTTTTAAAGTTACACAAGTCTAAATCATAATAAAACAAAGAAATATATTTTGAATATCAATGAAACGGGCTTGGTTGGATACTAACTTTAATTGCGTTAAATAAAATAAATAACATGTGTTTGTTGTTTAACAGTCCTCTTTTTATTCTCTACACTTTATCTATATATATAGCAACTTATTTAATTTCCACTTAATACACAATTACACTCTTACGAATGCCTTAATACGACTTTACTTTATGACTTTTAAATCACAACTTTACACTATGACTACCAAACTATAACTGACTGACGTAGGCAAAACAGCGTCCATGATATACTTAAATGCCTACTGTTGGGAAAGTTCTGGAAAAGTTTTAAACCCTCTCAAATCTTCTATTCGTCTGTTAATTTTAGAAACGTAGTATCGTGTTATCCAAAGATGGTCGAATTGGCAATGCTGTCAAATACACAAATAAGTACGGTATTAACAGGGTGACACACTGACATCTATGACACAAACCGATAGAACAAAATCTCACAATACAGTTTTAAAGGCACTAATGTGGTGTCTCTTCTTTTTAGGCATTTTTATTTTTGTAGTAATATGATTTCTGATTTTATAGTAATATGGGGCCCACACGGCTGGCGCGTACAAGGCGCAATCTGGAATTCCAAACAAACTTTTCACATGGAATAATCCAACGGGGTTAAGTCACACCATCTTGGTAGCCAATTAATTGAACCATTACATGAAATTACTCTTTCATCAAAAGTTTCTTTGAGTAAATCAATTGTAGCGCGCTCTGTGTGGCATGTGGTTCCGTTAATGCCAGCTAATCGAGTTACGAAAAAATTTGTAATCATGTCCATATACCGTTCACCATTGACAGTAAAATTCTGACCATCACCGTTTTTGAAGACATATGGACCAATGACTCCGCCAGCCTATAAAGAACACCAAACAGTATTTTTTTGTGAATATAATGGTGTTACGACAAAAGTTCTTGGATTATTATCACTTTACGTGCGACAATTTTTCTTATTTACGTACCCATTCAACCAAAAATGGGCTTTATCGGAGAACAAAAAAGTTTCACAAATAGAACCACCAGGCGCTGCTCTGGTGTAAGTTTATCCATAATGAAATGTCAATTCAAATTAAACAAAAAAACAGCTATCAAATAGAGCAGTGTTAACAATTTAAAGTTATGAACGTTCCAAAAAACACCCGATACATTGAACTTGCAAGATACTTTATTTTCTTTTTGGGTACTGTACTGCATAGGAATATTAATTCCTAATCTACAAATTCAAGGTGTGATGGTTAACGAGGGTATAACCCAGCTTCTTGGAACGAAGATAGTGTTGGTATGTACCATCCGTAAACTTAAGCATCAACAATGCTGTGTGATGCTTTTGTCAGAAAGAATGAATATACACCACATCACAACATAAACAGAAAAACCAGTGTGTGTGTGATTTAACTACTACACACACGAAACACATGCAACTTTTTTGGTTATATGACACGCATGTACTACTGTAACTATAACAACTAAAAGATTCTAGAGTTCAATGTATGAATCAAGATTCCGTTTATACTAAAACTTTCTAAAGCTTTCTTGACTTGAATATAAAAACAGTGTCGGTACTAACTTGTCGGTGGTACTAAGCGGGAAGTAATGCTGTGCTACAGAGCACAGGTGGCCGCTGAAGATCTACAAGTATGAAATTTTTTCAATTATTTTTTAGATAAGAGCGTAGCATTTTTAAAAGATAAAAACATACAAATATTATTAACCTTGACCGACTATAACTCTCTCACTTATTTCATCTTACAATGGACGTTACAAAAGGATGAATGTATCTTTATTACCCGTTTTCTATGTAAAATTACTGAAATAATGTTCGGTCTCCATAACATATTGTTATTGTTGCATACGAGTATAGTTGCACTTCATGCTGTTCATTGATCAACAGCAGCGGGATATTTGGAATGTGTCGTCATTCTACATAGAGGTTGTAGTGGTGTTTGTAATACTTATGATGTTGATGGAGTGATATTGATGTTTCACATTACCATGATTTTGGTAAAATGCCGCTACTTTTGATGTTTACACTCACACATAGACATACACACACACAAATAAAAATTCATGTGAATGTGTCATTGTGTCAAAACATACTATAATACTCCTCGTATGCCCACACACATGCATGCGATTATAGTTACTCGTTTACAGAACGCCGGCTTTTCGATGACTGAGCTGTTCATTGTAATTCTTGTTTACTTCTCGTTTAATTTTGTTCCAGAAAATGAATTTTTGTCTGCGTAGAACTCGTATTTTTTCTCTTCAGTGTGTAAAGCGGTAGTTTTCATAATGTTTGTTATTGTGTTTTTTATTGTTATTTTAAATTTTTAATTTTTATTGATGGATTTTTAATTTTTTGTATGGAGGATTATAAATAAATTCTAGATATTCAAAGAATTTGTATAGATAACATAATTGTTTTTACTATATTTTTAAGAATAGAAGATCTTTGATTTTATTTCGAAATAAGAGTTCAATAGCAGCAATATTCACACTTAACATGAGAATTGAAAACGAGAATTTTATAGAATAATCGCTTCATTATTAAAGCACGATTGATTGGATGCATTTGGTGTATTTCAGACGTTCATAACTTTGAGTTGACAACACTGCTCACTCAACAGTCACTCTTTTCTGATGAGTGGACTTTTCCACAATCAGTCGTGGATTCTTATTTGTCCAAATGCAGCAATTCTGCTTGTTAACGAATCCACTGAGACGAAAGTGTACCTCAACCCTGAAGATGATTTTCCTTGCAAAGTCACTATTGAATTCTGTCTGTTCAAATAACCATTCGGCGTATTGACGACGCTTAAAATGGTCAGTAGGCTTCAGATCTTGAGTCAATTGAACCTTGTAGCGTCTAAATTCAAATCTTTGCTCAAAATTCGCATCAATGGCGTTCGTGAGATGTTTAATTGTTTGGCACGACGACGATGTGTGTTGGTTTGTGCGGTTCAGAAATGCTGATATTGACACGATCAATCAAAAAAAAAAAAAAAGATTCGAATATGATGAATTGGAGGCTCTCAAGAAGAACTTGCAAAATCATTATCAGCCACTCAGACAGCGATTCCGAAAATTGCAGGCAGCAGTATTCATTAAAAAGCAAGATTATTAGGTACACCAGTAATTAAAGACGAAGGACATTGAAAGCTTATTTTGCAACTTTATTTCTTAACGCTCTGTTAAAGTCCAATGATGATGTTTCGTTTTTTTGATTTGGTCTCATGTATTTTATGTAGGCACAGGAATTTTTTGACAGATAGACAACCTAAACCTGAAAGCAATATGTTGGAAGGCAAACTTTTGAAAATCCAAGTTTATCTAGATTATGACTATAGCTAAACAAAGAAGACTTTACTTGTTTTCCTCAACCCGTTGTAATGCCCCAATTTATGTGAAGGACTGAAATCTCACAAGAATATTACTAAGACCTGAGCAATGTCAGAGAAGAAACTATTTACGTGAGGCCTAATAGCCAATTCAGTTTCTTTCTCTTCGCATGGGCAAATTCCTTTTCTTTCACTATCTCAATCAAAAGTTGCCATATTTTGACGACAAATATACGCCACCTCTAGAAATCTTATAACTTATCAGATATTCCTGCCTTTCTCTATGTCCACCTTTATGTGTTCTATCGAGTGGTTCGCCTTCCATAAAAAAGTTGTGCCAGTCACCACCTAGAATTAAAGACAATGTAAAAATAATTTTAAAAATATTTAATTTATTTTTTTGCCACGCCTACAAATACCGCCCTCCTGGTATTTTGTTCACTGTGTCACCATTTTTAGTCCGATCATAACATTTTGTATACCGGTTAGTGTTACCTATAGGCAAACAAAGATTGACTCTTAGGTCGAATTCAGTATTAACATCTCAGTGACACATAGCTGGTTTGTATCTAATATTTTCTTCGACTTAAATCTCCGATTCATGCAAAGCCACACAATTCAGTTTTTAGTTGAAACTATATTCAGTGTAGCGGTTATGCCTCTTTTGGTAATTCTATATCTCCAAAAGGTAAATTGAAGTCCTTCGATGATGAAGAGCCAATGCAGAAGTCTCAATATACTTCTTTCAGCAGCGTAATGTCACTGGATTTACAAGCTAAGCGTTTTGTATGCCACTTCCAATACCAGTGCCAAGAATTTGGGCGAAATTCATTGGCGTTCTTTCAAGAGCCTCAATGTAAGCAGGCCGAAAATTTCAAAATGTAATAGCATCAACCACCGACCTCAGAATCATTCTAGAACCTACTAAATCCTTAATCAGAAAGAGAACCCAATGAGACAATAACACTCTTCTTCAAGGTCCAAAGTAAAAAAAAAAGTAAACGGTTTTATCAGTTTTCCCTTGTTTTAGACTGCAACTGTAATAGTTTTCTGCGCTAACTTACACATAAGTGCTTAAGAAAATCAATGATTAAAACTTTGTTTTGCAGCATCAAAAGATAAATATTTTTCTTAAAAAAAGGAACTTTTATTACAGCCTTCGTAATAGCCATTAACAAACAGTTCCAGAATCAAATACATACGAATCCCATTGTAAATAATTAAAAACCGGCTTAATTTTAACACCTTATTCTCTTTCCCATCTATGGTTTCATTCTATATTGTTCCCTTGTTTCTATGAAATTTGTTACATTCTCTTTCACTCTCTCTCTCTCTCTCTCTCAACAAAACAAAAATTATTCCCACTTCGTTTCTTTAATATTGTAATTTTTTAGGTTTTTCTTTTTGTAGACTTTAAGAGAGGGATAGAGAGAGAAACATTAAAATTGTTTATCTCCTCTTACGTGCACCATTGCAATGAGTACAATCAACGGTGATGACTATTACGACGACCACTACGAACGCATTTAACTAAAAACATAATAATTAAAGGTCTTCGGTACTTTTTTTTTAAATAAAGTTCGCTTGCCGACCATAACGTCTTTGTAGTCAATATCGTCGGCGTTTCTTTTTAAAAATCTTTTCGCGCAGCCGCAGAAAATTCGTCGGCATGCTTTCATGTTGAAAATGGCGTGTGCCTTAATGCAGAGATTAAACTTTATTCTTTGCCGACACGTTTTTTCTTCGTTACTTTGTAATGCTCTCAGTGTGTATTTGTTGCGCTGTGCTGCTTTGTTAGTTTGTTATTGTCTTTTATTATTGCTGTTGTTATTTTATTGTTTTTGTTATTCTATTTTTTTCGGTGTTTTTTTTATCAGGTTGTTCGTTTTACTTTAATATCCGTAACATTAAAACGATCGCTTTTAAGTGCATGACGACGACAACGACGACCCAGTGAGTGAGTGAGTGACTGTAACAATAACAAAGTAAGAAAATATTTGAAAGTATAAGAGTGTGTGTGTGTGTTAGAGAGAGAGAGAGAGAGAGAGAAGAAGTTGTTTACATCTTTTCGTAGTTCCCTTTGGTTTTTTGTTTATTTTTTTCTTTGTTGTCTTAATTTAAATTGCTAAAAATATAAAAACTTTTTTGCGGCATCATCATCATCAGTTTTTTGGGGATTTTAATAAGAAGAAACCAGCTTGACTGGCCATAAAATTCCTTTCATAAAAATCCTTTTATAGCTCTCTAAAAGTCTAAAATGTGGCTGGATACGAAAGTAAAAAATAAATATTTTTGCAGTAGCACCTGTTGATTTTCCCACACTGTTCGTATATTCAAACACCGTACGAGCCTGTTACAGTTTCTCGTATACTCCTGTTGCCTTAGAGATGAACTGAGCTAAACGAACGCACAAAGTAATCGTCTTAATCCTGTGCGCAGCATAAAAGTATCATGAGAAATGTTTTTGTTTTTCTTTTTTATATCCTGTGGCTGTATCCGTTACTTCTACACAAAACAGCAACCACTCATCATATCGGAGCATAATATGTTGATCTCTTGTCGGTCAACTTCACACGAATATCGCAAATCGCCACCTGCCAAAAACAAAGTCCAAAATGTAGCAAAACAACTCAACGGCAAATCATAAAAACCTTCCATGTACAACTCCACTCATACATACATACAAAAATATACATACATATACATATTTATGTATGTACCTATAGAAGGCAACTAAAACGCTGTCTGTTGTTTTTCAACTTACCAGTCTGCTGCCTATTATCGCCATCGCCATGATCAATCTCTGAAGATTGCTTTGCGATTTCTCTTCAGCTCATTGTGGCGGTTTATTGCTCTATTCATTAGGAATTCGAAATTGTACGAAAAATAAAAAAAGGTTTTCCAATTAATGATTTTGGAATTAAGCGATCAATCGATAAAGATTTAAAGAAATTTTTGTTTTAATAAATACAAAAACTAATTATTTTTTAACTTTATTTCGCCGATTCCAGAAATGATTAAACGCAGCCATCGTCACATTACAAATATTCCATCAGAGAAACAATCTTCAGAATTCTTTAGATCTATTAACTTTACAATTCATAAACGAACACATGAGCTCCTCTTTCTTGCTATTGAATTTGAACGGCGTATTTTTATTCTCCTGGGTGTATAACAAAAAATGCAGGGTTCACAAGAGATGAATTCACAACTTATATGGCATTTTAGAGGGTAAATATATCTTTTTTATTCTCACTTAGTCATTTAACGAAGTATTAACAACAAAGAGACGTTGAAAGCTCATTTTCATGTCCGGAATGTTGGTTGAACACCATAAAGCATGTCAAACTTGTATTGAATATTTATTATTATCATTATCATCATATCGACCAGGCACTATTACAAGACACTGCGACCCATGGGCTTCTTCCGGTCTATAGCTTGTTTCGCAGATCTGCTGCCTTTCTAATAAACACCAGCTGAAACAATAATGGTGAATATGTCACCCAGTGAAACTCTATGTCTACTTAAACATTATCACCTGAACCTATCAAGAACCACACATTCACACAAAATGTGTTCCGCTGTCTCTGAAGCCTG
Organism: Wohlfahrtia magnifica; assembly: GCA_023159175.1. Classification (NCBI taxonomy): domain Eukaryota; kingdom Metazoa; phylum Arthropoda; class Insecta; order Diptera; family Sarcophagidae; genus Wohlfahrtia; species Wohlfahrtia magnifica. The sequence goes on along the minus strand of JAKWBJ010000212.1, from coordinate 1,486,515 downwards.
TGAGCAACAACCATCCACATTTGTTAGAGCCATCCCAGTAAAATCGAGAAGTCTCGGTTGGGTCCATGAACACCAGCACCGACACAGACATAAATTTTGAAGCCATCGGTATACCAGTTTAGATCAAACTCACTCTGGACTAAGTCCCCATTAGACCAACGATTCCAGTCCGAGATTTCAACCCTGACTAATCTGCCAAAGCACAGACACAAAGGCATAACATCCCTTACCATTGTCCTCCGTCCATCCTGCGTAGAAAGAATAGACTTTCCGACGCATTTCGTTACCCTTTGGTGAAAATCTTTGTCGCCGGTGTTAAACCAATCAAGCCTCCAAGACCGCTGTTGGATATGTTCACATTGCCCCAGTTATCTGAGGCAGGCGAATCTCTGTAACGTGCCTAATTTATTCAAGGTGGTAGCTCGCTCAGCTTTTCTCCACCAAACTATCGCCGTATAAGTAATAATGGGCCGAATAATAATGGTATATATTCGTAGTGTTATTATCGGCGAAAGACTCCATGTCTTAACGTAGAAGAAACGACTTGCTCAGAGGCCTTATTCTGCACGGCACCAATATGCGAGTTTCATTTAAGCCTCCTATCCAAAATGATACCTAGATACCTAACCTCCTTTTAAAAGTTGTTGGTGGTACCCATAAAAGAAATACAGTCACATAATAACTTATATCTCATATATAAAGCACCAATTTGTCACCTCGCCCAAGGCAGTTCTCATAAGGTTATAAAACGCCCTCTCATATTTTTCACGTATTGTTATAACGAGGTCATCACTGATGATCCTGCCCATAAGCATGGAACTGATCCAAGTTATAATTGACTTCTCTATCCATTTTCGTTTCAACGACCTAGCAATGGAGTCAAAGCCTGTATTTTCAAAGGCGACCTGAATATCTAAGAAGGAACAAAGAGCCACTTCCTTTTCAATACTACTTAGAAGAGACAAAATGGTACCCACCCCCCCTTCCCATACCACAAGGCAGCTCTTCCTCATATAGACATCAATCAATCTTTCCATCGTCTTCAAAAGAAAGCATGAGAGACTGATAGGCGTATACGACTTGGGAAGATCACTAGGCCTACCTGCCTTCGGTATAAAAATAACCGTGGCCTCCTGCCACGCTTGTGGGACATAACCCAAACCAAAGCTGGTCTTAAAAATCACTAACAATTTTAATAGGAGCTATCTTGCAAAAAAGCTGGAAATATCCAATCCTGGAGCTTTACAAGATTTGATGGAGCCAATCGCCCACAAAACTCTGTCTGGGGTGAATATTCTACCCGCAAGACACTTGACCCCCTCGTGACACGTGAAGAGGCGTGAATACCCCGACATGTATAGGTGCAACCGCTCGAGAGTCAGTGAAAATGTGTCCTCAACAAGAAATCCAAAATCTCCTTCTAGATCTAGTATAGGCTCCGGTTTCAGTACATATGGACCCAATACCGTTAGAATGATCTGTTGCGGGGGACATTTGAAGTCGGGCCAAAACCAGCAAATCTTCAATGGATTGACAGTTGTTTGACTGAAGTTAACTTGCTGCCAGATCCAGTTCACCAATAGAATCTCCAGGATCAGGTAGCCAATCAATCATAAGTGGCGATGGAAAATTGATCTATTACGACTCGAGAAATTGCATATTAATCCCAACCAATCAAACGAATCATCTGTATTTGGTGGAACCAAAAAGGTTCCATCTATAATGAGCCGCTGAAGTTGGGAAAGACGATCGTAGCGAACCTGTTCCAAGCATCCGAAATGGCCTTGACTCTCGCGCAATCCATATGTTGCCAGAGAGATGGATAAGGGTTATAGTTAATGTGTGTCATAATAAGAGACTAAAAATTTCTAAAACTTCAGCGTTAATAAATCTTGTGGGGAGCACAAACAAATGCAAATAATCGGTCACAATAAGAAATGATTTACAAGTAATGGGAATCACGGTCGGTGATATTAAAAGTTTAACTTTAATGAAAGCACTTTAAGCCATAATATGCTGGCTGTCTGCGAAAGTATTACATCAATAAGATTTAACACAATCGTTGCATGAAAACCTAGAATCTATAATCATATAATTATTCTTCCTTATTGGCTAGGCTATTGGACCGCTTTTCATTCTGTTGGAAACGTAAGTATTGTTACAAAAATGGAATGCTCTTATATGGCGATCGTCTGCGGCTTACTTAGATCAAATGAAACACTTAAATCCCCTGCGAAGTATCGATTACTTCTAGACTTCGAACATACAGCGATATATTGTTACGAAAATAAAAATGACTAAAAAGAAAATACACCACATCAGCGCCTCCCAATTGTGTTATTGGCAGCACTGCCAATTCAACCATCTTTGGGTATCTTACATGTTTAAAATGAACAAATAGAATATACGAGAACGTTTGAGACATTTCCGGAACTTTCAAGACTGTAGGCAGCTAGGTATAAAAGGAGGCTGCTTTATCTACGTCAGATAGTTATCGTTTTTCTGTTATAAAGTAAAGTCGTTCTTAGGCGTAAATGAAAGTGTTGTATAAACGAATATCAAGTGCAAATTAATAAGTTGCCGTATTAAGATAAACTGTATAACGATATAGTGAGGAAATAAAATCTCTAAAACAACAACAACGTGGTTTTATTTTATTTTAACGCAATTAAAATGAACTCAAACGTTTTAAAAAGTTTAAAAGGTAACAATATTAAGACTCTTTTGCATCTTCAGGTTTACTTTTCTGATAGATTGTATGTTTTGTGTACAATTGTAGAGAATGGGTTTTTAGACAAAAGAAAACAGAGTTTCCTCTTGAATCATAACAAGAAAGAAAAACTTAGACTAAAAAAAGGAGTTTAATTTATGTATGATCGGTAACATTGAATACTCGATACGGACTCTTACTAATAAGCAGCGTTAAAGACCTTAGCAGGTGTATACATAACATCTTAATTGGATCACACATTTAGAAGCTTATCACACCTTGAGTTGGAACTGACCTGCCAGAATGAGGCAACCTACTGGATAGTGGCTGAACAGACAGAAAAAAACATTCGAGTTCTAGTTGGAGAATTAAATGTGGAATTAAGGTTATCGGGTGGCGTGGTGTAGTGTTTAGAGTGCAGCCCAGGTTCGAGTCCCAGCAGAGAATATGACGAAAAAAATTTAACTGCTGTTTCGAGTGTTCAATAAAGAGACTTCAACCCCCCTCCAGACAAATTCATCTAAAGAAGCCCCCTGACCTTCAGGCGATGATGACAAACATCAGACTAATGATCAGGAGAAAACGCCACTGACTGGGAAAAAAATTACCACGCTAAGCGAACATCCACACCGCCACCACCACTTAGCAGGAATCTTCGCCACTACACAAAATCATGTGGAGACGAGCTACAGTAGATTAATTATCTACTTAACATAGCTTGAACATGAACTTGATTAAAGGAACTGAAACAATGCAATGGAGCTCCCTAAAGTGATAGGGTACGGGCCTTTAATGACAATGGCTGTAGTTTCTATAGCAAGAAAAGGCCATTAATTCGATCTGAAATTGATCTTTACCAGATCTCTAGAATGCCCCTAATCCCTTAGCAGTTTGCAATTCCGATATTTTACGAGTTTCTATTAGCGTGGTCAGACGTTCTGTAGTAATGTCAGTAGCATTATATTAAGCCGTTAAGAAACATGTGTGCACGAAAAACATATAACTTCTGCTTACTCTGTCCTTTAAAATGATTTAAACTTTGTGTTTGATATTTCTTTCATCTTCTTTGCTGAAGGTTTTGTTTTGTTTTGCAAAGGCGCCACAATTTCGGGTGTTGTATGGATTCTCCACCTAATTTGTCTAGCCTTACCATAACTTTCATTATAATTAATGCCTTAATTTTGCTGTTTTTTTATTTAAAATGTCGGTAAAACAACTTAAAAAAAACTGTCTGAAAAGTAAACAACAAATAAAACATGCAACACAACAATAGTAGTAACATACCAACAGCAACAAAAACATTTACAACATTAGCAGCACTAATAAACTTACAAATAAATAATAAAAGCAACAGACAGACAGGTTACAAATGCTTTTTAACAAATTAAGCAACAATTATTTGACACACACACAAACACGCATCGTTGCACATTTTCCAAAACAATATATTTAATCTCTTATTAAAGATCACACTCACACACTGATACATACACGCGACACAAAGAGAAACAAATTTAATAACAACTTTAGTAGCAGCAGCAATAAATATAACAACAACAGCTACTGTGCACGCCACATACTTACATGTGTACGTACTAGTAGCAACGCATAAACAGTTTTACAAACATGTATAGGTATGTACATATGTATATACAAATGTACATACATAAGTCTACACCGTCTGCTGCAGACAATAATAATAATGTTGCTGCCAGTAAAAAGTAATATTGTTTTTGTAGTTGACTTTAAGTGAATGTTGGTGATTGTAATGTTGTTTACAAATGCGAGTTAAATTGATGGAAGTAAATTGTGTGCACAGTAGCAAAATAAGAGTAAAGGAAAAAAAACAAAAACAATAACAAAGCAAAATTGTAAAACTAACACGGCGACAATAATGATAATGATTGTATGTAGTATAGCATAACAACAACAGCATTAATATTATCACTGCACTATGGCAAGGAAAGTAAAAACAAAGATGCTTTGGGAATGATTTAAGTGGATGAGAACAAAAGAGAGAGAAGGAGTTATTCAAGAAAAGAGTTATTTTCTAGGTTTACTGTCTTGTTGTTGTTGTTGTTGTTGTTTATGATGCTTTGCCAACACTAATTGTGGTTCATGTTTGCAATAAGATGCCGCCAAAAACTTGCCGCCGCCATAGACAACAAATGCGTGTTGATAATCTTTATTTTGTTTGTTATTTATTATTATTATTATTTGTTGTTGTTGGTTTTCCTCTTACATGTGAAACACCACTTCAACTACATTTACACACAAATACTTATTTATAACACGCATGTACATTCTTTATAAAGAAAACCAACACAATAATAACAACAGCAAAGCAAATGCCATTGAAAGAGAATGAGTGAAGAATAAACAACATTATAGACTACCATTACTACACATTTAGTGTTGCCACTGCTGTTGTATATTTTAGAAACTTAGTTACTTTTCTGAATGCAAATACCAGTACTGGAAACCTTACGAGCTAATATCACAACCGCAGTTGAATTACTACGGCCTCATATCGCGCCAACATGCCCTTAACTTGGAAGAAAGGTATCATTGTGAAACTATCAAAAAGTGACAGCTTAATAGATTGCAATAACTGGAGAGGAATCACTCAAGATACTAGCAGTCAAAATACAGGGAAGGCTTTAGAACACTGATATTAATTTCATGGAGAAATTGTCCCTTCTCATTTTACATGTATTCTTATGCTCTTGCTTTTAGTCGACAATGAGACCAGAGCACAAGTGGGAATAATATGCGCATATTTTTTTAGGCGCAGAAAAATAATTTGAAAAAGTTCTTACGATCTTGCTTTTAGTTGGCACTGAAACAGAGAAAAAGTATAACATGGAGGCTCTCACGACAACTCGAGCACCTGTATTATGCGGATGACATTTGTCTGCTTTCACACAAGAAGACTTGAAAAGATTGGACAGTATTGGACTTGAATAGTACTAACCTTCAAACGATATGTGTATAAATTTGACAGCAATCTGACTATGGACTCGTAAGTAATAAGATTTTGTATGAAGCAACTTTTGTTATTGAAAAAAAAAACTTTAAAAAGTGAATTTCCAGCTTTGATAAAGAATCGCTTTTTGATGATGAATGATCGCAAATTGAAGGTGCACGAGCTAACTGACATTGTAAAGATATCAGATGATAGTGTTTTACCATTTTATACGAACATTTGGGTATGCAGAAGCTCCGTTCAAAATGGTTACCGCGTGAGCTCACAAATTGTGTCACAAATCGATGAGAACGATATAAAAATCTTATTCTCTAGATTTAGCTCACAGCGACTTTTTCCTGTTTTCAGATCTCAATAAAATGCGTGCTGATAAGAAGTATAAATCCAATAATGACGTAATCGCTAAACTGAGGCCTATTTTGACGATAAAGAGAAATCGTGCTATAAAGGTGGTATCGAAAAGTTGGAAAATCGCTATACTCTTTGTATCGCCTCGAAGACAACTATGTTGAATAACAAAGTCGAGTTTTGCAAAAGTTGTGTTTTTCTTACTTATCCTACGGACTTATTGAGTGACCTGTTATAAAAAAACAAAGCCATTAGAATTAACAACAATAGCATAGAAAACATCATGCTACAAGGCCAATCAAATGCTATCTGGGAAGCACAATGACAACCAACGGTGCAGCAGAAACAGATGTTAACAACAGGCTTAACAAAGCCATAGTGGCACACGGACAACTGCAGTCAGTATGGAGAAGCTGTGACACCTGACTTGTCTCCAACATCATAACGTAAAAGTGTTTTAGAGTCATATGCATGATATTGTGGTCTAACTCCATAAGCAACATAGAACAATGGAATTTGACAGAAGAAAAACACATCTTGAAGCTGATAAGGCAAAAGAAGTGAAGATGGATCGTTCATACCTTAAGGAAAAATCCCCATAGTATTACAATAATGGCACTTGAATGGAATCCTCAAGAATCAAGGAACCGCGGTCGACCAAAAAACACCTAGCGGCGCACAATTATACAAGAACTAAGGTAAAAGAATCTTACATTGAAAGAGGCATTAACAACGGCAGCAAACCGTTTAAGATGGAAATAGCCTATGCTCTCAGGTAAAAAAACACAAGTACTACAATTATTTAACTGCCATTAGAAGATTAAATTGCTTTTCCAATTACATATATACATATTTCTAAAGTGACTTCAATGCATAATCGGACAAGAATTTTTCTCAAAGATAAGTCATCTAAGCGTAAAATTTATAATGTTAATATCAACCTATCAAGAAGTAAAAACATTTACATCTGTGACCGCCATGTGCTCTCAGTCTGCAGTGGCTCGTAAGAAACTCCGTTAGGAGTTTCAAGTCCGGACTACTTAAGAGCCTCAGAGCAACGCCCAAAGTGCGGTCTAATCGCCGCCCTAGAGTGGCGAAGTCCCCTTTGAGCATTCCAGCGTTTCAAGCATCTGGCAATTTCCCAATCATTGATTAGATTGAGGATGGTAGTAAATGGTGCAGCATAGTAAGGCTCCGGATCAATATGATGTGTCACGGAACCTTTTCTAGCCAATACATCCGCTCTTTCGTTACCATCTATTCCACAGTGTCCATGCACCCAAAATAACTGGACCTTATTTCCAAGCGATAGCTTTTGCAACGTATGTAAGCACAGTCAGTAAGCACTTTAGAATTGATTTTGATATACTTCCGGCTTTATGCAGTTCAATATTTCTACCAATGTCACATTAAGCTGAACAAGGACGTTGACCTTTTTTTAATGAACTGCCCTACAAAATTTTTACCAAATATATCCATTTACCTGTGTGTCGCTGTGGTATGGTAGGCAAGACACCAGCCTACCAGCCAGAAGGTCGTCGGTTCAATACCAGGCCAGAGCATCTTAAAAAAAAAAAGAAAAAAGGTTTACGACAGCGGTATCACCTCATAACGTTAGCTAGTAACTGGTTATGAGTATTACTACTATTGAAACCTTCTTTAAATGCATTTGCCGTTCGGAGCCGGCGTTAAACTGTAGGTTCCTTTCAATGAGTTTAAAAATAGAATCAGTTCCTTCATGGAATGTTATGGAAATTAATATTAATATATATCCATTTACCTAAGGTTCTGGACTACGCGGATGAACAAGGCTTTCTGACACCTGATGTGAGCTTAGGATCGCTATCTTGTTAAATTTCGCGATACCCAATTTCCCTGAACTAGCTTTAAATTTCCCTTCCGAATATTGAGATAAGCAAATGGGTCTATTTTAAAATGAAATGCATTTTTCCACTTAAATTTAGTCTTAAAAATGCTAATATGGTCACACTGCTTATGACTTTTGAGCTGACAGATTAGCACACTAAATACTAGTCAATCTTCCCATTAATAATTTTTGATTTTACACTATCGATGCTTTGTATAAAGCCAATATGCTCTCTAGAGCAGTGACTAAGAAAAAATGATTATAAGTTTACAAGTTTACGCCGATGTAATGCTTCGCAATTCATCAACAAACACAGGCAAACCAGCATGTGTAGTTTAACTATTGCACACAAATACCAAAAACTATGGGTGCCATATTACACACAGACGTACTACTATATTCAAATTAATAACCATAATTCTTAAGATCGCCTAATAAGGAGCTCTTTTAAGTAGAGTATAAAAACAGTGAAAATACTAATTTAGCAGTCAGTAAAAGCCTCATTAGCCGACCGTAGAAATCGTAAATATAACGTTTTAACACTTAAAAACGTGTCATATGTTTTTGTCAAATTTGTGTACAAAATCAATATTGCCACAGCTTTTAATATTTTCTAACCAGATTTGATAAAAAATAACTAGAACTTTTAACCCTGACCATTTAATGTACAATTCAATTTGCTTCTCGATATCTAATTTTTGGCCACTGATTCAACACAATTTCGGCCACTGCGCAATTGTTTATAAGTCTATAAGTTCAAAATATGGATGAATTTTTACCGAAATATGCAGATAAGGCATATTTACACGTTGCCACCGTTCCTATTTAAATAACCTCCCCTCACTTAACGTTACTCTCTAATAAACAAAAATTTAGATTCTAACTAAAACTAATCACTTTTTATTGAATTTGTCCATATAAATTAATTTTTTTTTTTATTTTTCCGAAAAATTAAAGTACAATCAAGAAAATTTCAAAAATAGCGAAGAATTTATATTAAGTGTCAAGTGAATATTAAAATTTTATGTCTAGAAATTCTACTATTTTTTAATAAATCTATTTATGTTTTTTATTATAATTTTGAAAGAAAAATTTTTTTTATTCCAAGCATTAACGTAAATATATTTATTTTATTACTCTGCGGTAAAAGTCACCAAAATAGAAAAAAAGTACACATCTACACATCGAAGACAAAAATAACCAAAAACGGTTAGAAATAACCAAAAACGGCAACGCTGATATAAATTATTAAAAATGGAAAATAAACAGCTGTTTAAGTCACAGTGATGGGTATTATAAACGTTCAAATTGTGTACGCTTTAAAAAAAGTACCAAATAGGTTTAAATAGTATCTTTTATCTAAGTATATAAAGATAATATAATCAATCGGTACTGAAACAGTGTTATCAAACTTAAGATCATTGCAGAATTCATGCTATGCTGGTCCTGACGGAATACCTAATTGTATCCTTAAAAACTGTTCTGAACTTCTTTGTGATCCTTTGACTGTAATTTTCAATAAGTCCCTTGAAATGGGATACTTACCTTCAATTTGGAAGAATTTTAACCGAAAGTGTTTTCATCAAGTTTTATCACTTTTATCTTCATGTCATGGTTTTCGAAAATCGCGGTCTACAGCTACTATTATATTGGAACTTACAACTAATATAAATGATGGTTTTATTAACTCTAAGCAAACTGATGTTATCTACCCTAATTTTAGTAAGGCTTTTGAAAAAGTTAACCACGACATTTTACTTTTTAAACTCTCATGCATGGGGTTTAGAAACAATTCAATTCGCTGGCTTAATTCGTATCTTTCTGGCAGAACTCAACAAGTAAAATATAAAAATGCTGTTGCTTAGGTTATTGATGTCCCTTCTGGAGTGCCACAGGGTAGTCACTTCGGTACTGTATTGTTTACATTATTTCTCAAGGACCTACCGTCTGTAATTTGTAGTTCAAATGTTCTTATGTATGCGGATGACGTTAAAATTGTTAACTCCTTTAATAATATTTCTGGTCAATCATCTCTGAAAGTTTTTCTCAATGGTGTGATATTAATTTATTGGACTTGAGTATCAAAAAATATAAACACAAGTCGTTTTATCGTTCACAAAAGTTTGATACTTCTTATCACTTTAAAGGAACAACTCTAGAAATGGTTTCTATTATAAATGATCTTGGAATTTTGTGGGATCATAAACTAACATTCTGTGATCATAGTTTTATGATGGTTAATAGAGCTAATGGAGTATTAGGATTTATGAAGCGTTGGTCGAAGGAATTTTGCGATCCATATATAACGAAGCAGTTATATACATCTTTGGTTCGACTGATCCTTGAATACGGATCTATTATATTATATTATTATTATATTCTAACATTATCGAACCAGTACAGAAACAATTTCTTTTATTTTGTCTGAGAGGACTTGGATGGAACTCAATCTTGTATTTTTCTTAAACTATATAACTTTTGTCTGTACGGAATTAAATTTCCACAGACCATAAATATAAAACAGAACAAAAAAGCTCATACGGAGTATAAAGTTATTTATCAAATAAATGCATTTTTATAAAAAATCAACGTACCAAAGTTTTTCCTTCTTCCTGCCATATATTTAGACATACAAACAGAATTACTGCTTGACAAATGTCACGTAACGTTGCCGTCAAATTCTATTTTACGGTCAAGTAAGCACTTTCATAGCTTTTCATATAACAAAAGCGATCAGCTGACACAACTACATTTACGGGTTCTACATTTGCGTTTGGCTAATTCTACCTTAAGTACTAAGCGGTGACATGGTGAAGTGGTTAGAGCGCACGCATAACAACACAAGCGAGCCAGGTTCGAGGCCTAGCAGAGGAGATGACGAGGCTTCAACAACTCCTCCACACAACTCCATCTAAAAAATAAAGAAGAAGCCCCCTGACCTTTTCAGCTTTCCTCTGGCGATGATGACAAACATCAGACGAATAATCAGAAAAAATGCCACTTACTGGGGAAAAATTACCATGCCAAAGTAAAGATCACCACCAATTAGCAAGAATACTCACCACCACTTCACAATCGATACGGAGGGGGCTACAATGGATTAATAAGCTGCTTAGCTTGAAAAATCACCTTGATTAATGAAACTGAAACAAAGCACTGAATGCCTTCTACTCCCTAGAAGAGGGACGGAGAAAAAAAGTACTAAACAAAAAGTTGAAAAGTCAAAATGTGGTTAACGAAAACAAGAGGGTAAAAATCCTTTATTGCGAAGCTTTATCAACAAAAAAATTTGTTTAAATATTGATAACAATTTTTTTTTTGCACTACGACAACACTAACTCTTCGTACACACACACACACTTACGCTTTATGTGATGATGCATAAATAAAATTTATAAATAATACGTTAAAAAATGGTCTCCATGAGGTAGTCTTTTAACCGAGACATCGGCTCTTATGGAGATGTGACAATGTGATGTGATCTGTTATGCCTGCTCCCACGGGACATTTACACGCAAACGCATTGTTTGTCAGGCGGCTTGCTGTTTATTTGTCTATCTGTCTGTCTGTTTGTTTTTGGTTAGTGGTTTACACTCGTAGTCGTAATACTCGTACGTCTAAACTCAAATAATTTTATTGTTCTTGAATTATACATGTCGTTCTTTTTGTCGTCGTCGTCGTCGTCGTTCAGTTCATTTCATTTCTGCAAAACACCGTCGTATGATGAGTACGTACGTACATCGCTTGTTAACTTTTTGCATAAATATTGACAAAACGTACAAATAACCATAAAGCTACTGAGCCTTCACTGATTAACAATAAAACCTAACAGAAATCATCATCATTAACAGCAGCAGCATCACTCAGTATGGCCATTAGAAGGACCACAACAACAGTTTCTATTTTTTTTTTTTTTTTAACACTCGCCGCTTTATTCACTACTGGCGCAGTCAGTCAGTCAGTATAAGCAATTGAGAATCGCTTGAGAATTCCTATTCTTCTTCTTCTTTTTATGCGTTTTCAAGCTTTAACAATTTTCCTACTCATTATTCTTTCTAATTGTGCGTCTAATCTGTACTTTGAAATTGAAGATTATTTCTTTGTTTTTATTTATTTATTGTTGTTGTTGTTATTATTGTATTTTGTTTGTTTGTTAGCCTTTGAAGATGCCTCTCTATGTCTTTAATGTTCACCGTCATTTAATGAGAATACAGATAACAAAGTAGAAAATTGTCGTTACAAAAAACCGAAAAAAAGAATACCGCGTGCGGAAGCTGGTTATTTAATTGTTAGAATAAGAACAACAATAAAGGCATAAAGAAATAATAATGAAATAAAATGTGAGCTGAATTACATAATTTATTAATGATTTCTGTATCATCAGCCTTAATCCGAAAAAAAAGATCAGCCGTGCTTGCCGGCATACGAAATGTATCTGATTATTTTGCCTTAGTGGTAAGGTAAGCACAAAAAATTATTTTTCAAATTTCTAACGAAAAATGAAAAACCAGTTAATCTCCTGCTATCTTGGAAGTATAACATCGAAAACTGGTTGATCAGGTGGGGACTTCGAAAGCCATATCCAAAAAACAGGTCATACTTTCAGCCGAGTAAACATCCCTTTCACGGCGTGTTAAACTTAACACCTTCAACACAAATGCAAAGTCCACTCTTCTCGAAGTGGACTTTGTACGATGGTCAAGATTCCGAAGAAGGGCGAGTAGTCAGTGTGCTCCAACTATCGTGACATTTTGTCAGTGGTAAATTTTTACCGACCTTGTCGGTACTAATGCAGGGTGCTCTAGGCAGGCTATCACGTTGGGCGCGGCGCAGTGGTCTTGGCGTAAGTCCAGCGGAAACGTAGCTTGTTCTATTCTCCAGGAAGCTCAGAGTCTCAACCTTCATGCTGCCAGTCCTTGATGGGGTGACATTAGAATTCTCCTTGGAGGCGAAATACCTCGGGTGTGATGGCATTCTATTCCTGTAAGAACTACATCGGGAAGACTTGGGGATGGAAACGCATGCTGTGGTACGCCCCCTTCTTGCTTATGGTAATCTTGTTTGGTGGCTCGCGGTGGGCGGTAAATTGGGCTTATTGAAGCTAAGCAGTTTGCAACGTTCCGCTTCCCTCCTCATGGCGGGGTTGTGTAGGATTACTCCGCAGGCGGTTCTGAACGTGATGCTTAACGTCTGTAATTTGGGCCTTCAAATTCACCTTCAGACGGCAAGAAGACCCATGCAGCTCAGGATACTGGGCCTTTGTTTGAGATGCTGGTTCTAGACATGCTCGTGTTCTGCGCTGTCTGAGTATGAGTCTTGGAACGACCAAGAGTTTTGAAACTGTGGAGGTGTTGATACCAAGAAGGGATGATTAGCAGGAGTGTAACCCTCCTCTTGGCTTTCTGGACTTTTATACAAACGGATTTATGACGGAGAAAGACACCGGTGCTGGCGTCCACTGCGAACAACTTGACCTTAGATGTTCCTATGAATTGAGTGGTGAGTGTGTTGTATTCCAGGCGGAAGTTTTTGCTGTTAGAGAGGCAATGGAGATGATCGAGAATATGATTGGGTGCATTGAAGGCCAAGTGACTGTTTTCGTCTACAGCCAGGTGGCTCTCAAAGCACTCAGTTCGTGCTTGATCGAATCCAATGTCGTTCGGGACTGCAAACTAGCCTTGGGTAGGCTGCGGAGGAACGTTCCACTTTACTGGGCACCATGTCACTGTGATATCGCTGACAATGAAAAGGCTGATGGCTTGCCATGGCTCTGCGTCAACCATCCTGACTATCCTGCCTTCAGTTATTACTGTAGTCTCTGCGAGGACGAGAAAGAGTTAGAAACGATCGAACACCTATAATGTCATTGTCCCAGGCTCTCGGACAGAAGTAGGGAGATCGAACGGTTATTATTCGAACGGTTTTTTTGGTTTTGTCGAATACGATTTTTTATAAACGTTCATTTTTCGAATACCGAATAATTCGTGTTAGAATAACCGGCTAATTTTAATATGTATAATTTTTATACATTTTTAAATTTTTTATTGCTAATATGCTCGTCGTTTAAGTATTTTTCTATATAACGTCTTATTTCTGTATTGTATATGACAACCTTGAACGTCTCACAAAGAACGTGAAAACCATGGTAGATCGAAAGAGATATACGGAGAATGATGATCAACTAGACTCATTGAAAGGGACCTACAAACGCCGACTTCGAACGGCAGATGTTAGAGTTAGTAAAGTTTTTTAAGCGTAGATACTCATAACCAGTCTCTAGCAATGTTCTGAGGTGATACCGCTGTTGAAAATAGTCAGATGGTGTGGCTTGTTATTGAGTCAAGACTTCTTGGTTGGTAGGCGGGTGTCTTACCAAACATACCACAGCGGCACACACTATTAAATACGTGGTGCATGCATTTATGTTTCTACACATGTCTTATGAAATGTGAAAATATTTGGGAATCGATGGAAAGGATAAGGATAGATATATTGAGTGTCCTTAAATACCAAGCTGAAAGGGCTTTTCGACACCAGGAATTATTAACCACCTTAAATATGATTATGAAATGACGTTATTGTGCTACAAAGAAAACTTGATTTTATACCAAGTAGTCTCTAGGCGCTAGAAAGTAAAACTCTTACAAAAAACACTGTAAAAAATTAAACACTGAATAAAATATTAGTTGCGTTGTCGATGAAGAAATGTCTATTAAGGCCCTAAAAAGGCCGATCGTTTTTCTAGCATACTTACTTGCTAGAAACTACAACATGAGACGAAAATTTATCAATTTTATTTTGTAATACAACAAGAATTGAGAAGAATTTTATTTGAATAGCAGAGCCGGTTAACCGGTTATTTGATAAATTTAAAACCGAAATCCGCATTTTTAAAAAATTGCCATTTTCGAATTATTCGGAAACCGGTTTTTGAAAAAAGTCGAATAATCGATTTTCTAGGCAAGAGGCATCGACTCTTAAGTGAATTCACGATTCAAACTCTAACCCCCTTTTCGTGTACGGACCGTACCGTTATCCTTCAGTTTGCCAAAGGCCTTAGCTGGTTGTGGTATGGGAATTGATTGAATCCCTGCGAGTGTGGGAACTACCAGCTTTTTCCTTTAGATTGTTTTTTTTCTTTTTAATCATATATATTTCCTTTTCGCACAGGACCATTTGGTCTCCGAGTGTTTGCAGCCATCTGTCCAGTATAATCGTGACATAACGCTTCTTTATATACCATCAAAGGTTTTGACGAAACTTTTGTTTAATAGGATAATTCAGAGGGTGGAATCGTAAATACGCAAACAACAAGCTGGTTTTCAGCCAAATAGGTGCTGTATTGATCAAATCAATATATTTCGCATTATCGTCGAACAGGTCAATGAGTGATAATTACCTCTGCTTATGGTCTTTATTGTTTATAAAACTGCTTTCGATAGCGTGGCAAGCGAATGCATTGACGGCGTTACGATGTTGGGATGTGGCCAATATATATCCGTCCTTAAGAGGACGTGCGAGTCTGAGACAGTCTACACTTTTGTTGGGTAACTATAACAGGAGAAGATTTGAATACTGCATAAGGATGTCCAGAAACAACCTGAGGATGCTGACCAGGCCTTCTACCGGTCATTGCAGGCTAAATGGACATCTGAGTAAAATAGGATTAATCTCAAGCTCGATGTGCAGATTCTGTGATGAGGAAATCGAATCACCTGAGCACCTACTGGGTACATGCAAGGCATTGATGCACTCTAGGAGGAAGTACCTAGATGCATATCAGATACCGTCGGACTGACGAGGTTGGGGAAGATATTATAGGGATACCCTATATACATATGTAGATGGAAGGCTGTACAATATTTTTATAACTCAATGATAAAAATAATAATAATATAAGAGTACAATATGAGGGTTTCAAATGTAGAGTTCTCCACAATGATATCTGGTGTCAGGCAAGGTTGTCTTTTGTCACCCATATTGTTTTTAATCGTTCTCGATAATGTTTTGTCTCAAGCGTTGGATGGTCATAAACACCTACATGAATCATCTCGACGACCACGACTACGCCGACGACATCTGTTTGATATTATCTCGTCATATGTAGAACAAAATCGACGACCTGAATCATTCACCTAAGGAACTGGGTCTGACAATCAACCGTACCAAGACATAAAATATGTCTGTTCCACCGATCAGGTTAAGCAACCAAATCTGTACCGAGCACGAAAGCATAGATCGCTCGAAAATTTTCTGATTTGTGCAGCCTAATACGCCCGGAGATGAAGCTGCCGAAGATGTAAACAACCGTATTAACAAGGCTAAATCGGCTTTTGTGGTAATCAACAGCTTTATCCACTAACAGGAGAATTTACAAATATTTAGATCAAATGTGAAATTCATCTTAGTGTATGATTGCGAAAGCTGGCTAATGAATGGAAGATTGGCAAATAAACTGAATATCTTTGTCACCCGCTATCTGAGACATACATATATTGAGAACACAGTGGCCAAGAATTACCTTGAACTCAGAGCTTTTGCGCAATTGCGATGAGAAGTTAGTAACAATCGAAATTATGCGTAGCACATAGAGGTGGATTGGTCACACTCTGCGCAAAGCAGCAGATGAACTCCCCAAAGAGGCGTTGCAATGGAACCCGCAGGGTTCACACGGTGTCGGGTAATAATTGCGGAAATTGAAGCATCTGGCAAAAGCTGCAAGGAGATAAAGGCGATTTTAGGAAACAGAGAGTTGGAGAAAGTCTATTGTTCCAACTAGAAGCTTAACATGGGACTCGAGAAAAAGCCCATTCTACTCTATGGTAGCGAAGCATAGAACGCATTTCCTTGAGAGACTCAGAAGATGCAAGTTTTTTTCTACGAAAAAATCTGCGGATCTTCTTGCCAATGATCATTTCCAACGGCAAACTGTAGGCGAAATCCAACCAGAAGCCTATATATCACGGAGATTAACAGAACTTAATGGTGATTAATAAGGCACACTCTTAGAAGAACACGAGATAACATCACCAACATATCAATAGGCAAGTCTTGGGAAGAAGTAAAGCCGATGGCTCAGGACAGGGTGTGTTGACACGATTTGTTGAGGCCCTATACTCCTTATGGGATCGATTGGAAAATATTCACATATATAATCTATAAAAGAGAAAAAAGTTCTTCTTTCCTGTTTTTATAAAGTTTCGGTTTTGCTATATCGGAGATGTACAAAATTAATTCAGAATATTTAATGACGTTTGCATGTGAAGCCCATACTAGCAGCCGAACAAAAACAATAAACAATTTTAACAATTTTCAAGCGTTGCTCTGGTGTAAGTCTATTCATAATAAAATGTCAAAACAAGCTGAACAAAAGCAACTATCAGCTGTTAAATCAGTTGTCAAATAAAGCAGTTTTGCCAACACGTCTAAAAAATATCCGACTGGAAATAATGGTTGGAAAGTTTCGTTCTTTCCATTATATCACTTAAGACCAGAATATACTGCATATGATTCTGAGGCACTTTTTGATGGATACCGGTAGCTTTTGCGTAATGGAGTTCGATACTAACCAGGTTTCACTTTTGTAAAACAGTGTTGACTTTACACATGCTTTGAATATTCTAAACTTTATTTTGCCTGGATATTTCTTCGCTTTATTGAGCCTTTTTTCCGTTTGAGTCTAGGGATGAATCCTACATTGTGCTGGTTCTAAGAAAATAGGTTGTGAGAACGAGGATAGAGGGAGTAGTGTTAATGATCGTTTGATTTGAATTTACCTATATCGTAAGTGGCAGGAAAAACTTTCGCGGGAAGACTATTCCACAAACGAAACGTGCGGCCAAAAAACAAATTCTGTGGGATTCACTGGACAATCAATACTATAAAGGGATGCGCTTTACGAGAAATATGAGTACTACATAAGAATATATGTTTATTAGGAATTAGTTCTTCAATATGGTCATAGCACATTACGTTATAATACCGATAGAAGAATAAAAGACACGCCGCATTGAGACGATACTCTAATGAATCCATAGAAATGGCTACCTACCATACCGTCATTAATAAGCACCTTCTCCTGTATGCGTTCGAGAAACTCCGACATAGGCTTTGACACCGACCCATACATGAGGATTGTATTCTACCTTAGGTCAGATATAGGCATTGTAACTACTGAGGAGATCAGATGAAGTGAAATATTTCTTACACCGTCTTAAAAACCGAAACACTTGAATGCTTCTTTCAACACCCGAAATATGTTTTCGTTCCAACGATCATCACTATCAATTTTCCTGCCCAGAACATCAAGAGCATCTGATTCTTCAATATCTACATTTCCTATGGTCACAGGTGACAACACACCATAACGTGTGTGTATCACAAAACAACATTGGGTTATCGAGCATTAAAATCGACCCATTCATACTCAGTCTTTTCGCCTGAATCTCCAAAAGGCTCGATAAAAAGAATATGAATGACAAATGTTAGGATTGGAAGTGAGAAGAAGAAAGTTGTTAGGAAATATTAGAAATAGAGTTGGAGAAAGAAAAATACCGGCGAGATAGGACGCACTGAAAAGGTTAGCTAATGGATGCGCAAGCGTCGAAGAGCACTGCTTCAAGACCAGTGCTGGTATGTCATACGTCCCTAAATAGCAAAAGCTATCTAGTCTTATATATAGCTTTGGCTTTCTTTCTTTCCGGGTCTTCTAATATTGTTTGCTTGTTGGGATCTTGTATGAAATAAGACAAAAATCATACGCATAATCCAAATCCTAAAGTTGGTGTAAGAGACTCCATGTAACTCATCTTTTCTCTGAACAGTGTTCGCAAATAATATATAGCACGATGGTAAATAGTTGAGTTGAAAGAGGGCATCTCTGCTTTACTCCATCGTTAATGTGAACAATTTGACTGATGATCTCGTTGTAAAGAACTAAAAGTTCGGCATCCTCAAACATGGCTCTAATATTCGAACATAGCTCTAATTAGGAAATACTTTTGGAGCAGAATACACATGTTGCTAGAAGATGGGAAAAGATCACAGCTAACGATGACTAATTCTTTGAATAACATTCAAAATGCACCACATTTTTAATAATAACATCCAATAATTCTTTCGTTTTAGTTACAAAACAACAACCGCAATATCAATATATTTAACAAATCAATCTCATGCCATGAACTTTTGGTATTATATGCCTTTAAGCTCTGGCCTCACAATCATTGCTTTCAAGTCGAGATTTTCATTTTGCAAAACTACTATGAATTACAAGAATAATCAGAGAGACACGCGCACAGATGTTGGTTGGTCGTTCAGTTTGGCCTGTAAAAATCACTCGTAATGTTGTAAAACAACACAGAAACAAATGAGTTTACTTGTATTTGGACAGCAACACCAATTGCAGTAACAGCAACAACTGTAACAACTATACAAGTAATAATAAAATGTTGTAAGAAGTCAGACATCAGTCAACAAACAATGAACAAAAAAGCACAAAAACTGCAATGGGGTTTTGAGAAAATAATAACGTAAAAATTCACTATTGCGGAGCTTAAAGAAAAACAGTTGCTTCGTTGCTTCGATGGTTAACTGAATGGATCGTTTTTTGCTTTTTCAACATCATCATTATCACTATCGCGTTCATGAAAATCATGATTATCTTCACAACTTCATCATTATTATCTTTATGTTGTTGTTTTTTTCCTAACCATTGTGAATCAATGAATGTTGTTGCTCATTATTTTCTTTCATGGTTGCTGTTGCTGTTTTTGTTGTATTTCTTTAACAAAATTTATATAGTAGAGTGGTAGTGGTAGTAGTAGTAGTATAAGAGCGGTAAAGATAAAATATGTCGGTATTACTTTGAAGCCGTAAAGACCAAAGATGCCGCTTGTTTACATAATAGTGGCCTTTGAAACGGAACAATAGAATGCCAGGATCAAAAGTAATGGCCGCTACTTTGGTAATAATAAAATAATAACAATAACAACAGCAACAACAACAAAAACAATAACAAAAGCAGTAATATCAACTGAAAAAATAACAAAATATTATAAGACATAAAGTACCAACAACAACAACAATAGCAACAGCAATAACTACAAAAAAAGAAACTTAAAAAAAGTTTCTGGTAACAACCGAAACCAGCAGCACCAGGCTAATCCCCATGACTGTTGCTTTTAAATGGTAGAGGGAATTTCCTCTGATAATTTTCGACAAAAGCAAAACGAAAGAAATAAAATAACGGCGACATTACATAATCATAAATAGCGGAGAATGTCAAAATGAATTTAAAAGAACGCAAATTAAGAAATATCACAGTTGCTTAGTGAGAACCGCAGCCTTAAGCACCTCTTTTTTGGTCATTGATTTAATACCAATCAAAACTTTTATGTCAGGTTAGGAGGGAATAGCAGCCTCGTTGAGTCAAGGCACACTTAAGCACATGTAGCGGCCCGTTTTGATACCACAAATGAAGCGAAACCCCTGTGCGATAATCCAGATGTCTCAAATAGAAACACATACAAGGACAGTTCAATGAATCTGGCTATATACCTGACATAATGATCGATAGCTCCGATAGACTATCGAGAAAGGGCAAGCCAAGTGTGATTAATCTACGTCTAGCTAGGGACGGACATTGGCAAAAGAAATGGGACACGCTCTTCTCTTCAGCAATCGATCTACAACCTCGACCGAAATCATTCGCCGGTAGACGCAGTCTTTGCGCGTGTCTAACCATAATGCAATGCCTCATGAGGATAGAAACAGTAGAGGAGATGCTCCTACGATCCAATTTAAAAAGCTATTGGTACGCCGCCTATCCAATCTAGGTCAGATGAGTCTAGCAGTGAATCAAAAATCAAACTCTTCTCATGATCTATCAGCGTCCAATAAATACTTCTGCCTAATAGACAGCCTAACAGAGAATAGCGGTACAGCATCCGCCACAAGTAGGTGACTGTCCAGAAGGAGTGTGTCCGCTTTAGCCAGCTCATCAGCTATACAATTATCTGGAATGTGTAGAGGGGCCCAAATGAGATGGGCACCAAACTGTCGTGAGAGCAATCCAAGGCAATCACGACAGTTCCTAACGAGCTTCTAGCTGAAAGTTACACCCGAGAGAGATCTAATAGCCGCTTGGCTACCAGACAGAATGCATATATCTGCTGTGTGAATACCGATTCTCCGTATCAACTCCGCATCATGGTAAATAGCCATCACTTCGGTCCAAAAAAAACACTATGCAGTAATCCATTAAGCCAATTTATTATACTCACGAATGTATTGATCGCCTATAGGTCCTTGTTCTCTCTCCCTGCCTTTCCCTTTCACTACCTTTCGCTCTCTCACACGCTTTCTCGTCGCTCTCCCTCTTTCTCTGTCGCTTTTTATCTCCCCCTTTCTCTCTCTCTCTATAGCTCCCTCCCTCTCTCTCCTCATTTCCCTTTCTCACTCCAACTATCCATCTATATCTCTCTCTCAATCACTTTGTCTTTCTCAATCCCTCTCTTTCTCAATTTTTGTATCTCTCTCAATCCATGTTTCACCAAGTCCCTGTCTCTCTTTCAATCCCGGTCACTCTATCTCCCTCTATCCCTCTGTCTTTCTCTTAAATATGCAAAGTTACTGAAGTTGTTATTTTACCATCATGGTCGGGTATACCAATTACCCTCAGCACCTGGTAAACCAATTTTATTCTTTTCTTTACCTAAGCCAATTTGTTCCACACTTGAGAACAATTGACGGCACTGAGTTCGCCAAAGACAGGTACATTTTATTGGTGAGTTTTTAATGAGCAAAGAGTTTAGATATTGCATCGCGCAAAGTCGGCCGTAGAAGTATCTCTGTGCCTTACATCTCCGCAATACTTGAAGTATCAATTGCTTGGCCAAACATGATCAGCGTTTTTAGCCTATTAACACATGAGCCAAAAAGTCCCGGGCCTAATATAAAGATGACACTAGTTTTATTGCATTTACCTCTTTTTCAGTTAGTGGTAAAAGACAGCTATTAAAATTTCATGTTATACTATTAATTAGTTTGAGAGTTATTGTGCGAAAAGTGATTTTTTTTTATCGTAAAGACATCAGAAGAACATGTTAGCTTTATAATGCAAGAGCATTTACTTGACGATGAGAAAGCTCTGTTAAAAGTGGGTGCCGCGTTTGCTCACTGTTGACCAAAAACAAGAACGTATTGATGATTCTGAAACAATGGCAAAACTAAAGGGTCCGCCATCTAACGCTTTTTTTCAACTAGTGCTTTTTTTCGTGAATGGTAACACTTAGCTCATGTCTGATTTGACAGAAAATTAGTTTTATCCTTCCGCTGAACGAATATGGTTGTGTATACGCTTGAACTACGCTGGGAAATATTGCGACATTACTTTGAAAATCATAATAATGTTGCAGAATCAAAAATCATCTTTTCATACGAAGTTCATTTTGATCTTGGCGGGTATGTAAACAAGCAAAATAGTCATTTTTTGGGGCACAGAAAACCCGCACGCATACATTGAAAAGCCGATACACCCAAGACGATTCACTGTTTGGTGCGGGTTTTGGTCCAAAGGCATAATTGGGCCATTTTTTTCGAAAATGAGCAAGGAGTGGCCGTTACAGTCAATGGCGATCATTATCGGGCCATGTTGTACGAATTTTTGTTCACAAAAATTGAAGAGTAGGATATTAGCAACATTTGGTTTCAACAGGACGGCGATACGTGCCACACAGCCGAAGCTACACTCGATGTTTTGCGCCCTGTTTTTGAAGATCGCATTATCAGCCGCAGAGCTGATGTCGTTTGGCCACCTCGGAGCTGCGATTCGACACCATTGGACTATTATTTGTGGGGTGCCGATAAGATAAGTGTTACGCCAACAAGCCGGAGACAATTGACGCTTTAAAGGACAATATTCGTGAAGACATTAGTGAAATAAAGTGCACACAATCGATAATGTGCTTAAGAATTGGACCGATCTTGTAGGCTACTGCATGGCCAGCCGAGGCAGCCATTTGAAGAAAATTATTTTCCATTATTAACCGGAAGGATTGTACTTTCAAATAAAAAAAAATTTAGAAAATTTTAGAAAATATTCAGTAGTTTTGTTTTATAGCATTTTCAAAAAAAATATTTGGCGGACCCTTTACATGAAATGAACTCCGATCCACCGTATTTGCCAGATTTGGCTTCCAGCGACTACTGACTGTTCGCAGGTCTCAAAAAAATGCTTGTCGGTAAGAAACTGAGGACTATTTTGAGGCAAAAATTAAATTGTTCTACAAAAGTGGTATTGAAATATTATAGTGCCGCTGGAATGATTGCATTGCTCTTGATGGAGATTAAGTTGATGATTAAAGCTAATTTTGAACAAATAAAAGAGTGTTTTCTTTGTTAGGTACTGGACTTTTCAGCCCATGTCTTATATGCAATATTTGCCAACAGCTTCATTACTATCACCTTTTTATGTTCTAGAGATAATCCCAAACAATAATTCCAATTACTTACCATGTTTAGTGAAAGTTTGGCGAATAACCCACAAAAACTTTTATCGATTACCCATTTCTGTTCTTGATTTTGCAGTTGCTCCATATTTGAAATAACTTTAGCCTATGCATCCAACATTTTCCTCAGAAACTCAGACAGATACTATTGTGACCTATGTTACTCTTGGCGTTTGATTACGAATAAAAGAAACTATGATCTTCGAGTTTTAAACAATTACCGGACAATGGTAATTTAGGTTCCAGACCGTTGGTTGGAGAGTTCACCCCAAGTCCAAAGTGAATATTGGTTCAATGTTGAGTTGCATTGCAACCAATGCTACCAATAATGGGGAAGAAGTTTTTTAACTTCTAAGAAAGACTTCCAGATGTTATAGTATGAGAAGTTGAGCAAGTAACACACATGACACATTGGCAGCCTGCCTATATCATCTATTTGAAAAAAAAGCACACCTTTTCTGCAAAATGTTCCAGTAGAACCGTTAGTGTGACTTTCGAGGCAGAAACTAGATCGAGACCAACTTATATTTTGCCCTTAGTATCGGGTATTTTTTACAGTTAAGCAAGTAATATTGTTACGAAAATAAGAAAGCCTTACAAAAGATACTAAGTTAGTGTATCTACATTTAGAACTACTAACTTTATTATGGAATTTTTTCTATTCGTTTGTGTCAAGGCTGACAGTGCTATACTTATTTGTGTTATTAGGAGCATTACCAATTGCCTATTGAACGGTGCTTACAGTTTAATTACATTTGTTATATTTGAATTAATGGATCTGAATAAAAGATTTGAGAATGTTTAAGTCTTTACTAGAACATTCGAAACTAATGGCAGTCAGGTATATAAGCAACGCTCCTTTGCCTACTACAGTCAGTTATAGTTTAACGGTCATAGTTTAAAGTCGTACTAAGAATTGAGTATTGAGTAAATTGGTATATTAAGCGGATATTCAATAAGTTGGATACTGTATAGGTATAAATGTGGAAAGTGGAAGTTAAATAAACGACTGTATCAAGTAAAATATTGAATTCGCTGCATTTATTTTATTCTACGCAATTAAAAAGAACTCAAGCGTTTTGAAAAGATTAAAACGTAATAATATCAATGAAACGGGCTTTGTTGGATAGAAAATTTTATGTCATTAATAATTAAATATGTTTGCGACCATCTGGCCGCGTACAAAGGGCAATCTGGAACACCAAACTTTTCGCAGCATATGCGACCGTATTTCGCCAATAACTCTTCGAATGTGTTTCAATTGTAATCTAATGGGGTTAGAATACACGATCTTGGTAGTCAATTAATTGGATGAAAAGTAGCGAGCGCTGTGGGGCATGTGGCTCCGTCCTGTTGGAAACACATGTCAGCGAGATTAATGTCAGCTAATTGAGGTACGGAAAGTTTCTAAACATGTCCCTATACTGTTCACCATTGACAATAACATTCTGACCACCATCGTTTTTGAAGACATGTGAACCAATGAGTCCGCTAGCCCATAAAGCGCACTAAACTAATTTCTGGTTGATGTAATGGTGTTTCGACAAAAGCTTGTGAATTATACTCACGCCAAATGCGATAATTGTGCTTATTTACGTAAGTATTCTACAAGAAATGCAATTAAAACCCATTCAATCGAAGAGCACCTAAGGTTGGCGAACAGACCATTAGTTTAAGAAAAATTTTCAACAATGTAAAAGCGTTTTTATGGTGTAAGTCTGTCCACAATGAGATGTCAAACCAAACTAAACAAAAGGCAACTATCAGGCAAGGCGAATTTAATAAGGTGGTCTTATATTGAAAATGAATACAACACTATAAAACAAAATTTCGGTGTGTCAATGCAACACTGTAGTAAGCAAAAAGCTGTAGCGTTAAAACTATTTTTTGTCAACAAAATACAGAATGTTTTGACATACGCGAATGTATCAGCTGTTGCTTACGTAGTAAATTGGGCCACCTTATTGAATTCGCCTTGCTATCAGGCTTAAAATCGGTTGACAAATAAAGCAGATTTGCCAACTCAAAATTATGAATCTCTAAAAATAAGCAATACATATAAACATATATGTATATAGTATATGTAAATGAAAAATAGAGCAACTGCTTTCGATTTTTTGATTCTTTGTCTGTCCTAAATTTGAAACAGAAGAAAGTGTATCCAAAAGCAGTTGGGAACTAAGACAAAAATAAGCAATGTCCTACAACTGCAACTAAATATCAAACGATCCACATTAATCAACTTTTTGCATCATGATCTCCATTTAAGGGCTTATAATATCCAGCTGACCCAAAAATTAAAACCAGCTGACTATGCATTCCGTCAGCAATTGGTTTCTTTGGCCATCGCAAAACAAGAAGAAAATGAGAATTTTTTAACAAAATAATCTTCATCGATAAAGCCCATTTTCCGCTCAATGACTACGTTAACAAACAAATTGCTCAGTGGTGAAGAGAATCGAAGAGTTATCTTAGAGCAACCATTACATCCACAAAAAGTTACGATTTGGTGTGGTTTGTGATTTAGAGGAATCATCTCGCTACGGGGAGATGATCCGGAGCTTTTTGTGGCGGAAAATTGATGACTTAGATGTAGAGAACATGTATCTTTTGAAAGAAAAGTTCGAAATTTGCATTATTTCTCGTAGCGGAGGACTTAAGACCTTAAGACTTGTTTTGTAGGGTTTTTCGAAATCGAAAGTGTACAGCAATAATCCCACAACAGTGCAAGAGCTTAAAACCAACACTATCGAGCAGATATCAACCATTGACAACAGTTTATCGAAAAACATGATTGATAATTTTAGTAAAAGATTGGGAGCCAGTTTTCATTTTTAACCGGAATCTATTTGTAATAAACTGAAATATAAAATATTTTTAATATCTGACAAAAAGGTATTTTTTTCATTAAAATTAAAAGGATACCTGAATTTTGGACACACTTGAGAAAGAATAAAAGTTTGCGCGTCCTTTGAATGAAAACTAACTCGATAGTTAAAGGTAACAATTATGTGAGTTGGTGTATATACAGAATTATGAATTTATTGATAAGGAACCTGTCTTAACTCAAAAGTTCTAAGACTGTAAAAGTTGTTTTGTAAATTTGTATGTATAAGGTAACACGCTGTACATTTAGAAAACAATGTGAAATGAAATACATGAAAGGGCCCATTGTGCATTTTCATTTGATATGTATTGCTATTTATATGACAGGGTTTTTTATTCAACAAAAAAATATATATTAATTCCCAAAACATTCCATGAAGGAACACGGGGACTTCTCTCAGTCAGTGAGCTGCACCCGATTCTATTTTTAGACTCATTGAAAGGGACCTACAGTCTAACGCCGGCTCCGAGCGGCAAAAGTATTAAAGAAGTTTTCAATAGTAGTAATATTATAAGGTGATACCGCTGTTGAAAAAACTTTTCGTTTTTCGGATGGTCTGGCCTGGTATTGAATCGAGGACCTTCTGGTTGGTAGGCGGTCATACCACAGCGGCACAGATAGGTAATCTGAATTGTAATCTTCCTTAAATTTCATTTAACACTGTTCTTATTCGTTTACCCTATAATGGAACAGTATGTAGTATTTTCTCTATTTGACTGACACTAACTTAGACAAGACAATGATCTAATACTTGGTAAGACATTTAGTCACTTCCAGCCAGAGTTGGCAAAAATCCGAGTTTTAAAAAAAACCAACCCACCGGGTTTTGGGTTTTTTTGTGAGTTTTTTGGGTTTTATAAATGCTTCCAAATTTTGTTCAAGTCGACAACGCTTTTCATGGGCTCAAGGTGGCATTGTGTACTATGAGCTGTTAAAACTCGGTGATCGGAGCAGACTGCTATTACTCCGTTTGAACCATGCATTATGAGAAAAATGGTAGGAAATAAAGACAGACATGATTAAGTTATTCTGCTGTATAACACGTCGCATCCGCTGTATTCTCCGAACATTGCTCCGTCTAACTATTGGCAGCTGCGATGGATACAATACAATACCTATTTATAAGGCCTTTCGTTATAACGGCCTTTTTAAATTATGAAACACATTCACTTTACGGCATAAATTAACTCGCTCTACGATTAAAAAATCGTGGATTCAGCATTTTTTAACAAAAAGTCTAAGGGAAGCAAACACAAAACATATTCGTCACATCTTACGGCATTTAGATTTAGGATCTACATTTCCAAAACCTATCTAGGTCGTATAAAGAGGTATGAGTTTATCTTTTAGCATATCACCGATTCACTTCCTTTGAAGAAATATTAAATCGGCTTCAAATTTGGAGCACCTTAAAAGACGTGAAGTTTTTCTGAGACGGGATTTGGAAATTGACTCAGAGGTGGGGAAAGGATGTAAGCAGTGATTTGATAAATTGGTTATTTCATTTCTTTTTTGAACTAAAAATTTACCGAATTTACTTGTAGTCCAAATTCCCAAATTATACTTATTTTTGGTGTAAATAAACTAAGAAAACCTTTATTTTAAATATAATACCCAACTGAGTTTTATTTGGTTACCCAGTGGGTTGCCAAGTGAGTAGACACTTAAAATGTTTCGCTTTTCTCGCGTTATTGTTTTAAATACAAAAAATTTATTTTCCTATTGTTTTTATCTGTTCGCCATGCAGTAGAACAGTTTACAGTACTTAGATAAGACAATTACCTAACATTTGATCTATTTCCTAATTTTTTCTTTAACTTAATTTATACTTTAAACTTCTTCTACAAGATATACAATTCGTAGACTACTACGCACTTATCCTGCTTTCTAGGCAAAACGTTTTGCCAGCCTACCTGAGAAACTTACAAAGAGAAGAAAAAAAATAATTGAGAAGAATAACATTTAGTGAAATGAGTTGTGGTTGTAGACGTGAAATAATGATGCCGTTTACTTGCTCTAGTTTGAAAAGAAACAGAAAAAAATGAAAAACAATCTGTTGCCGCCAAACACTTGTGGCATCTTTAGAATGCCAGCTTGCCGCAAGCTGTCATTTGTATGCTGAATTGTAGTAACTTTTGATGATGTTGCTGCTGTTATTCTGTATGTCTTTGTCATTGTTGTTCTTTTTGTTGTTGTTGATGCTGTTGTTGTTGTTGTTACTATTAAAATTTTAGTATATATTGTACGAGAGTATTTTGTAGTTTTCATTTTGCCACAAATGGATTAATTGCCATCTTGCAATGCGGCAAATGTACACATTCCTTTGCGCCACTTACCGTCGTCAATAATTATCGCTCGTGGCATGGCAATATTTCTACTGTTACAGTTACATTTTTCTTAACAGTCCGACTTCTTCGTATAAATCGTTTGCTTTAATTTTTTCATTATTTTTTATTTTTTTTGTTTTTACTCCACCGATATATTTTTGTATTTCCTCTGCCAACCCCCCACCTTAACTTTAAGACACACTTTGTATGAACAGTAAAGGCAACAAAGCCGTCGTAGTCATACCTTTCATTGAATAGATGGATGATCGGACGGACACATAGACAGACAAATCATTTCTAGCGGCTATTGCAAGAAACTGATTTTTTTTATTCGTTTTTCTACTATTTTCTACAAGTATTCTCTCTTCCGACTTAAAATATTTGAAAACAATAACAGCAACAACAATAAATAAAATTGTAGCATAATTGCGGCCAGATAGATGATAATGTCTCTTTCTTTCTCTCTCACGCTATGCAATAGAAATAAAAATAAAAAATAAAAAAAATTAAAAAAAGATGAACGAAAAAAATCAAAAAGATGGATAGAAATGCACAAGATTTTGAAGATTAAAGAAATAAGCCGCCCATATTATTACAAATTTATATGAGAAGTTGTAAGTGTTGCAAGTTTTTTTTTTCTATTTTTATGTTTCATCCACAAACGGTCAGACAGACAGATGGATGAATGTATGGTTGGATGGATGGATGGATGAATGGATGGTTAGATGGACAAAAATGACTGACATTTGATTTGTACTTTATTTGTTCGTGTTTTCGGACTTTTCGCTTTTTCGTTTGAAATTATCATTTTCTGTTATAATTTCATGGCGTTTTAATGAGTATTTTCGTTTAGTGGCACTCATCCAATGGAACGATTATTTTCCTAATCAGGGTCTGTTTTCTTTGTAGGAAATCAACTTGTATTAGGAGGCAGTAATGTAGTGTATTCGTATATTATTATATAACACAGACATTAAGGAAATTGCCAAAAAAAAAAAAAATTCTTAAAGTTCTAAAACGGCTTATTGTGTCGCTCTGGGTATGATGCTTTTGCGTAAATTCCCTTTTTTTGACGAGGGCGTGCTAAGTAAGGCCACCACCAACACTAAGCAAGGATTTTCAACACTACACAATCATATGGAGGCGAGCTACAGTAGATTAATCATCTTGAGCTTGAAAATTCACTTGATAATGAAATTGAAACAAGGCAATGGGTGCTTTGTGGAAACCCTATAGTGAGGAAGAAAAAAAATTGTCAAGAAACTGCATGTGAGTTTTAACAAGTTTAACATAAATATCTTCCCAACGGTATAGCCATAAAAACCTTTTCTGTAGTCCTTGTATAGCCTACGAAGCTTTAGGAGCACTTAATATAAAACAATTTTTTGCGTTACTCTATGTTCCCAAGCATAAGGCTTCCACAAAGCACGGTCTTACATGGTGTGCTATCGTTGCCTTTGCCTTCTCGCATATGAAATTGTTTTGTCTTAGTTCTTCGATATTTGTGCGTGCCAAGTGTTTCTTGAGTTTCTTGAGTGTTTCTCCTTGAGATTTACACTTAAGTGCCATCCTTATAATCTGTGAGGAGGCTCTTCTTGTGTTTAACAAGCCAGGTTTGAATATTCAATATTCTGAGCTTGGTTTTCCTGTATATGTATGAGCTTCTCCATACTGACTGCAGTCGTATGGATAAGCTCGTGCTTTGTTAAGCCTGTTGTTAAAACCTGTTTCTGTACCGCCGTTGGTTCCACTGTGTTTCCCAGATAGCAGGAACTATCTAAATACTCAATGTGTTGGCCCTGTGGCATGATGTTTGTTATTGTTGTTAGCTCTTATGGCTTTGGTTTTCTCGGTAGTCATCTGAAGTCCTACATTGCGTGCCAGTTTTTCCAGGCCCTCAAATTATATCTGCATGTTGGAGATCTTGTATTAGAGTAGACAAATATCGTCGAAGTCCTCGAGTTGTCGTGAGAGACTCCATGTTATACATCTTCTCTGTGAACAGACTTAGTAGAGGTGAAAATGAACACTTATATACGGTAGAGCCTTTGATGGTATCGCAGGCTTCTATTTGGTCGAGAGCCTGTCTGTTCGTCTCGTAATATGTTGTCAATTTTTCTCTAAAGCGTCTTGTATATGGTGTTTCTTCTCCAGTTATTGCAATCTTTCCATTCGGCACTTTTTGGTAGCTTCATCACAATGCCTTTCTTTCGAATTGAAGGCAGCCTCTCTTCCTCCCATACGGATGTAATATGAGGCCGTAGTAATTCAGCTGCGGTTATGATGTCAGCTCGTAAGGTTTCCGCCAGTAAACCATCTACGACTGCTGCTTTATTATTCTTCAATTTTATTATTGCCTCTTTTTAATTTACACTATGACCCCAATATGTCATTGAGGTCATCTTCAGCCGAATGATTTTGCTCAGCCTTTCCTCACTTTCAAACTGTCGTTTGACATACCACCTTGGTCAAAAAGTTCCCGGAATTTATTATTAAAAATACATCTAAATCTATATTGTCCCCTTCAGAGTAATCCCCATCGACTGCAACACACTTATGCCAGCGTTTGATCCAATCCGCGAGGAATTTTTATATTCGGTTTTCGGTAGGATAGTTGTTACAAATTGAAGTCAATTTCTAAAATTTTAAAAAAACGCCAACACACACAGAGATAGATATCTCTTGTCAAGCTATGACGAAAAAATACTCAAATCGGAACGATTATACCGTCACACGGGTTACTTTTCGATCAAGGTGGTATTCTCATTCGAAATTAAATCTTGGACAAACAAATGTTTAACGTCCTAAAGACGTATCGGCCAGTCGAAAACGGTGAAGAAACTGTCTGTATGCACCTCGTCTGCTCAATAATTGTCTTCTATATAAATCCACGTCCCCTTGCTTGGTCTCCAGCCAAATACAGATTCTTGCCATAAAAGGTCTCGTTTTGATATGAAAATAGAACTATTCTTAAGCGAAATCATGGGATGCTTATTGAATTTTAAAGAGGGCTTATGCAATTAATAAAGGAAAACAATATTAGTAAAATGCTCGCCACGGCTACGATGGCTTAACGAATATCACCTTTGAGGTCTTGAATCGATGGTGAGCATAGGCTTTATCTTTCATGTAACGGCAAGAAAAATATATGAGAGTTGTATTCCAATTTGTGTCTGATATAGGTCTTGTAAATATTAAGGAGATCAGATGGAGTGAAATAATTCCTGCACCGTCTTATGAAACCGAGGCACTTGAATGCTTCACTCTACACTCGAAATATGTTCTACACTCCACTACGTCTGTGTGTCATAAAACAACATTGAATCTGGAGCGCATTAAAGTAGAAGCTGTTAATGCGACCACACTCAGGGATTTACGCCAGGTTGCTTGTAAGCGTGTCGTTCAAAATCCGCCTTTTCTCCCCAATCTCTAAAAGGCTCAGCATACGATCAGAAGAATATGAAAGACAAATGTTGCTGTTATCTGCAAAAGAGTAGCTGGAATTAGAAGTAAGAAAAATAAGTCGTTAAATGAAAGCTAGATATGAATCGAGAGAAGTGACTACCGACACCAAAAGCAATAAGTTTGGATAAGAGAGCCTCGTGCCAGACTCCGTCAAACGTCAAATCCATGGATGGACCTGTTCCACCTTCCGGAAAGTAGCACCAGTGGAGCGAATTTTAAGGAAACCATACTGGTGATCGCTCAGCAAATTGTTGGCTCTAAATACTTCACAAGGCGGTGATTAACCATAAATTCCATAACTTTGGAAAGTGCCAAACAAACTGTTATTTGGCGGTAGTTTTTAGGAATTGACGTTACATTGATAGCCATCCAGCAAGATGGGAAAACACCCTTACGATAAGACACACTCAAAAGATTAGCCAATGAACGCGCAAGCGTCGAAGAGCGCTGCTTTAGGACCAGCACTGAAATGCCATCTTGCAAACATTTCAGCCAGAAGGTTTTCCTTTTCAACCGGGTTAGTGAATTTTTTAGTACGAAGACGTTGTTCGTATAGGGCCTTTTCGCGTCTAAGTTGAGGATGAATAAATAGGCTTTTCAATAATGATATTTGGGTTTTCGAGCCTCAAGTACGACAATTTTGCTTGTTAAAGTAGCCTCCGATGTGAAAATGAAACTCCGGATCACTTTCGCACATCTCAAGGACGTTGTTGATGTTCGGTATGCGGGAGTTCTTGTGTTAACTAAAAGCCTTAAAACGTAAATTTTTCAGGAAAGTACGGCTTAATGTCGTTTGTAAAAATTGTGTATCTTAAAACATAATCTTGAAGGACGTCTTGTATCCCTGTTTTCTCAAAGGGCTTTAGTGGATATAATTTGTTGTTACTTTTGTTGTTTTGTTTTTTTGTTCTATTTTTTATGAATTTCCGTTTCTAGCTTTCGCCTGACATATTTTGCCGTAAGTTTTCGTTTTCGTTTTTTTTTTTATTTTATTCCAAAATATCAGATTTTGTGCTTCTGAAAAATCTGTTCAAATCCCTTAAAATTTACGATTTAAACCAAAAATAAAATCTTTTTTTTTCATTCAACGCCATACGTCTAAAGCGCGGCATTTGCTTTTGAAATCACTTGTTAATAATGATCTTAAAAATCATTTTATCAGCATTTTACGATCTCTACTTTTATCGAAAGCCGCAAGAGCTTCTGGTTTTTAATACAACAATAATAACAAAAACAACAATGATTATTGCTAAAAACAATAACAACAGCACAGCAAGAAGATCAAATCAAATTACGATCGTTTCTGTGGCCATAATTTAGGAACATACCTACGCGTTGGTTGTTTTATTTAAGAAAAAAAATCAACAGCAATTACAACAACAACAAGCAGCAAACAACAGTAGGCAGTAAACATTTGGATAAACTAAATAACAAATCAAGTTTGTTTCTTAAGTCTTTTGTTTTTTTCTCTGTTTTTCTTAATAATTGTGCGGTTATTATCAACCATACACCACAATTAATGACACTGAAGGTATATAGAGTTCGTGTTCAGATTTGTAACACTTAAATTTACCTTTTATTTTATGGATTAATACAGAATCAAATTTTAAGTCAAATACATCCGTACAGCTGACTTTTTAAACTTGCTATCTAATAGCGTTTTCTTTTCGTTTTGCCTCTGCCTCAAATGGTTTTTTGTGTTCTTGGCCAAAAACTAAGGAACACTTACAAAGGTCATAGTGTTGTATTCTATAAATGTTATATTGTTAAAGTGCAAAAATGTCGCACTTCTTGCCTCCACAGAAATAACAGTGTCTAGAAAACTGATAACATCTTTAATATATATTTTCGCTATTTAACATCACCGACAAATACGAATACGACGAATGAACTGCAAGGAAATCTCAACCACTTTATCGTTGAGATGACTCGCAGAGGAAGTCGAGTGAATAGAAACACAATGGAAACGATGGTAAGATAAAGAAAAAAGAGAAAAAGTCCCGAGCCTAACAAAGAAAATACTCTTTTTTTGCTCATCAACGTAATCTTCAAGAGCAAAGCAATCATTCTAGTACCGCTCTAACATTTCAATACCAGTTTTGTAGAATGATTTACCTCAAAATAGGCCTCAGTTTCAACGATACCACTTCATTCGTGTGAAATATTTTACCGGCGGAAATTTTTTTAGAGGTCTGCGAACAGTACCCGCTCGGCGAACACGATGGATGTGTGAGCAATTCGAAGTTCAATTCATGTAGTTCTGCCATTTTTTCAGAATCACAACACGTTCTTGTTTTTGGTCAACATGTGTGACTTTCAGCCCATGTGGAACGATTCCGCTATCTTGATGTACGTAAGAATGACAAACTGGACAGAGAACAAAAACAACTAAAACAGGATAGCGGCAGCTGGATTCAAAGGCGCGTTGTTAGGACACTAACCTTCACACCTTGGTGAAGTGTTGGAGACCATTTTAACTCCTGCCTGTGGCACCAGAATACCTCTGGTTATCCAATTTCGGCTCACAACGTCCTCGGACTGGTCGCCGATAAGACAGAACCGCTACAAGCGGAGGTGAATAGATCGAATATTAGATGGTATGGACACGTTGCCAGGATGACGGACAACCGAATGCCAAATAGAGTTCCAGAGGCGATATCGTTCGAGTCAAAAGGAAGAGGGCGACGAATAACAACGTGCTAAGACACAATTGACGATATCTTCAAGGAAAACGGCTTAGGCATACGAAATGCAAGGTAACGGCACAGGATGGACGGAAATAGCACAACAAAAGAAGCAAGTAAAGTAAAGTTCAAAAGACCAGTTAAAAGTTTGAATTTCCCGATTTTTGTTTAGATTTTTAGCATAAACTTAGGAAAAGAAAAAAATTGCTTAATAAGCGGCAGATTTAAGTTATAATTTTAGTGGATCTTGCCTTGGTTCGAAACACAATGTGTTCTTGGCCCCAAAGAGGTCATTAAAAGTTTTATACAAAAAGGCGATTATATTTAACAAATAACTAAAACAGATCTATTTAGGGGCGCTAGAGGTACTGTTTTTACCAGTCCCTGCACTGATTATCTCTAAATGTACTTTTCTATGCACAACACCTAAAGCAGTACCAAAGTGTACTGATTTTAACACCTTAACTGTTTTTTGTACTCATTTTTTAACAATAAAAAAACTAAACTAAAACAGATATATTTAGGGGCGCCAGAGGTACTGTTTTTACTAGTCCCTGCACTGATTATCTCTAAATGTACTTTTCTATGCACAACACCTAAAACAGTACCACAATTTATGATTTTAACACTTTAAACCGTTTTTTGTACTCATTTTTTAACAATAAAAAAACTACTATATTTCGCCGTTTCTTCCGTTTTGCTAAAAACAAATTGGTAAACATCGGACGGTACCTTGGTCCAATGACTGTAACGATGCTATTGTTGTCGTTTTTAAAGAAGTACAGTCAAACGATGCAGCCGGCCCGCTAGCCGCATCAAACAGTGCATCTTGCAGAGTACATTAGCAGCTTTTAAACTACCCTTGACAGCTTTTTACAAAAAATTCTACAATTTTGTTTGTTGATGTACCCAACAAGCCAAAAATGAGCTTGAAAATAAATTCTTACCAGACAAATGACGCTGTGGTATGTCACCTTTCTGGAGTTCTTCCGGCACAAGCCAAATTGTCGACAACGACGACGAATTAAAATATCGCGATCTTCATTGACTGGTTTGACACTGCTTCTTATCTATGAGATACGGGAGGTGGCATAAAGTTTTCCGCCAAAGGATCTCGAAGAGCTGATCGATGAAGCATCTTCGGTCCTGAATGTTATGTTATGATGGATCTGTTGTTTGGCAGGAGATTCAAGGTAGAATTCCCGAACGGGGATGGTTAGTTTAATGTGGCCTTAGTTCGGAGTAAGTTTGATCTAAACAGGTATACCGATGGCTCCAAAATGAACGACAGTGCCGGTGCTGGTTATTCATGGACTTAACCGAGATTTGTCGATTCGAAATATTGTTGAGTATCTTTCAGGCTGAGAACAACGTAGACAGTCGGCTCGAGGGTAAAACCAGACAGCCAAGCTGACTTCAAATCACTTGACTCGAATTGTATGACATCTAGACTGGTCAAATATAGCTACAACACGTTTCAAAGGCTTTCGCTTGGAAATAAGGTCCAGTTAATTTGGGTACCTGAACACAGTGGGATAGATGGTAATGAAATAGCGAATGCATTGTCCAGAAAAGGTTACAAGACACTTTATATCGGTCCGGCACCTTGCTGTGTAGCTCCACTTACTACCATCCTTAATCTAATCAAGGATTGGGAAATTGCCGGATGCTTGGAACACTGGAATGCTCAAAGTGGACTCCGCCACTCTAGGACGGCGATCAGTCGGCTATTTGGGCGTCGCTCTAAGATTCTCAAGTATGGCAGACCGAACTTGAAACTTCTAACTTAGAGGTCACTGTAGACTAAGGGCTCATCTGAAGAAGATGGCGGTAACAGATGTGACTGTTTGTAGACTGATATCAGAGACAGCGGAACAGATATTGTGTGAATGTGGGCTTCTTGATCGGTTTAGGGTGACATACGCATACGGTTTTCAGATCTGCTGATGTTAATTAGGAAGACAGTAGATCTGCTAAACAAAATATAGACCGTAGGGACACAAAAGAGTCCATGAATCGCAATGTTCTATAATGAAAATAATACCATAGATCTATTTAGACCTTAATTTCGGTTTATTGCATTAAAAAGTCGAGCTTGACCGACTATAATTTTTTACTTGTTGTTTTCTTTTCTTTAAAGCGTTTATTATAAGAAAGTTGTTTGTTATTGTTTTTTTCTTAAGCTAAATTTATTTTAATTACATTTACGCTTTAACACATTTCTTTAAAATTAAAAATATTCGAGCTGAGCTGGGATTATAAAATAAATTAAAGGATTTTCAATAAAAGATTTCTATACAAAAAAAAAATTTTAATTTTTAAATTGAGTTTTTATTTGGAACAAGCATTTACCTAAAACCTAAAGATTTAACAAACCTTGTATTTGTAATCTTTTGAAAAAATCTTAAAATTAATGACAATATGACTGGCAACCAAAATATTCAAAAATTTTCTAAAACATCCAACGAATCCTTTAAGTCTTAGTAAGATTGAAAGATTTAATCATTATTTTTTAGGCATTTAAAGAAAGACTTAAAGGCACAAAGTTTTGATGCTCCTTGATGCTAATTGCGCAAATTTAAAAGCAAATTTAATCGTCATTTTAATTTTTTTAGTTTTAATTGTGGCTTCTGCTCTTTTTTCGTTATATTTTTTTATTTAAAAATCATTACTTTTTAATAGCGATTTTGAATTAAATTTTAGTGGATCTTTTTTAAAAGAATGATCGTTAAATCCTATAAAAATTTTTTATTGTTGTCATTAAAAATGAATTTAACGATGAGCCGCCATTGATTTGATTCAGTGCAAATTCGTTTTTTATGTTTTTAGTTTCTCTCTGATTGAATATAAAATCGAAACGGTTTAAGAAATTAAAAGCGGTTTAAATCAAACATTTAGGCTTAAAAAAGAACCCATTAACGGATTCTTTTATTATTAAATTTATCAAAGAATTATTCTACGAGGGCTTTTTTGTATAGATGTTTAATTTAACAACGCGGTATTCATAACAAATGCAAATCTTTTTGATATGGTTAATGTTTCTAAAAGCCTATACTACATTTTGAAGGTTAGGTAGGCTGATAGTCCATTGGGGTAGCCTTCCAAAAAAAGGTAAGAAAATAGATCAAAGAAGATTGGGATCATAGGAAATAAGAAGAAAAGTCAAAGGTGCAGAAAGAAACAACAAAAAGGAAAATAAAGAAAAATAACACTGTGCAACAAAAAAATACCTGGCAAGTGATACTATGTTTCTGATAGGCGCTGCCGAGCAGAACAAAAATCTGTTTTTGAAATTTTTGTCACAGATCCAATCTCTCGAGTTACGGGTAAAAAGCCAGTTTTTCGAACCTCCATGCACTTATAAGCTAATAACTTAGCTAAATATTACAAGATTTTAAGCGATATATACGTATGTATGTAATTTAAGTAGCCTTGAGGAATCGTTATGTATTTCTCAAGCAAACACTTTTTTTGTCCAATTTTTTCCACATTTTTCAGGTTTAGATAAGTTTTTATGCTTCATTCTGTATGAGAACTATACTATTTATGAATTAATTAAGAAATAATATAATAAATAAATAAAAAGTTGTGAATGAAATGGTTTAGAAATCCGTTGAAAATTGACGAAGTTATTAAATATTTAAGTAAAGCAACTCATCAAAAAATCATACTCTTATAACAAAATTTTAAACTTAAAAAACAGAGTTTCAAAGTAATAAAAAAAACACCGGTTTGCTGAAAACTTTATGATTTTTTCATGAGTTGCTTTACGAAAAACCGTAAGTCCCATTTTATTCATAACTTAATTTAATTCCTTAATTATAACATCAATAGTACGGTTCGCATATAAATTACTGTGAAAAGACGCATCTTAACTTGAAAAATGTGAAAAGAATTGAATGAAAAATGTATTTATTTTGAGAAATCCACCCCGATTCTTCGTTAATTTCTCTCCTTTTAAAATACGAAAAAAATCTTAAAATCGGGTAATATTCAGCGAAGTTATTAACTTATAAATAAGTGCATGAAGGTCTGAAAAACCGGTTTTTTCTACTAATTCGAGATTTTAGAGGTGTTTTGAGAATTCCAAAAATAGATCCTTATTCTACTCGATAGTGCTCATAAGAAAAGTATTCTCATTTCCCAGGTGTTTCAACTTCGTTCTTTTTGTCGCACTGTGTAATTAAGGAAAAACAAAGGCAACCTTGCAGGTCAGAAATCATGGTAGATGCAACACCACTAAAAAGCACTGGCACAACAGCCAGAACCTGCGTCTCTTAACTGCAAGACGCGACACAGGATGTGTTTCACCATGTCAGCCTCCCATTCATTATCACAAACTGTGCAGAAATCATGATTGCCTGTGCCCCACAAGCTGGTTATTTCCCTCAAGCTAAAATGCCCAATTCGATAACCTGTCAAGAGTCGTAAGAAACACCCTATTCAGATTTAAGACCAATTCCATCCTATAGTATCTCTCGCCAGCATCAGCCGTCTCGTTGTACACTATATTGCCTTTCCCTGGAACCCAATACAGTTCAACTCTGTATCTGTTTAGGAGCACGGTGAGCGCAATCCTGCAAGATGCAACCAGCCTTGAGCTGACGGAACGCACAGTCAGAGGTTTTATAGCATCCTAACTAACTACATATAAAATCACCTTTTCACCCGTTGCTACATATATAATCACTTATAAAACGGAAAGACCTTAATCTGGAAGATACTACACTCATCGGGAAGTCTATAAGATTCCCTCAAGCCACCATCCATCAGCTAGGCTCCCGCACCAATGCCTGCTACTGTTTTCTAACCATCCGTGAAGATCGCTTGGCCATCCATCTACCCATCAACATCTAGCCATTGCTCCCTATCAGGGATTCCTATCTAAATCGCAAACTCTGACCATTTACTCCGTGAAACCCAGATGTACCGTCCCGAAATCCCCCAAGTAGTGGCATTTCCATATTTCTTAATTCTGGCAATGCCCTCTCGAAAATCATCCATGCCACTAGCCCTTATACTTCCACCTCTAAAGGATCATATAAAACGACATCTGTGTAATGCTCCTAAAGACACGTCATATGCCAAGAAATACACATTTGTATACCCTACCAGCAGGCTCCTTCGACTCCGTTTTTCCACAAGTCTTAGATCCACTTCACCATCCTTGGGTAAAGACCCCACTTTCCACCGCATAATAGGCATTGAATCCTTTCCTCATCCTCACAAGGGTGTTCCCTATCCCGAACAATTTTCTGTCTAAGAAAACACTCAGATACTCGTATTTGGCCACATCAGACAGGCCTAGCATAATTCCGCCAAGCCTTGGCAGTACAAAATTTGTCTTCATGGTATTAATGCTTATTGGCGATGAAAAATGGATCCATAACTATAACCCAAAGCCGAGCATATGGCCATGCCAGGATGCTGGATGAATTCCCGGTCGGTCTGCAGTCTAATTCTGATTACGGCACTCTGCACCTTAACTTCGATAGGAGATTCGTGGTGAGAATCCCTTCCTGTTCTGAATGGAATCAAGCGATCCACTTAGTGGCTTCGGCATCAATGTCTACACCATAGTAAGCAATGAATCGCAACACTGATTCATTCATTCATCAGAATATATAAAAATCTATGAATTATGATTCAAGTATACTCATTTTTTCAGTATTCATTGCTAATTTCTAGCCTACACTGATGTCTAAAAGACGAGTATGCGAAGTCTTTTCGGTGAAGGCTTATCTTAATCACCACTACAGGTTTTTCAGAGATATTGGCCATTAGGGAGGCACTACTATCTTGAGGCATTACAAGAAGGCGCGTCTATATTTGCGTGGACAGCTAGGCGTCCATCCTTAAATCTCACACTACCACCATCCAGTTGTTGAGAGTGTAGTGACTCATTGAACCCTTAGCCCCTGTTTTGAGACGACCCGGTTTTAGATTTCAGCTCACCGTGACTTCGATGGAATTATTTATTGAATCAGGCATCATCCATAGGGTTACTGTAGAGGTCTATTTTCGACTTCTACCTGGACTGCAGGTGGAAGACCCTTGGGCCCTGCAGAATCATGAAGCTGACTTGGCTGAGTATGATGTGAAGCGCAGAAGGTATGTGCCCAGACTAGTGACTGTGCTTACCTGACACTGGCCGATTGGAAAACATACCCACAGAACGTGGTTATGGTACAACGCCCAGCTGTCGCAGCTGTGATGAGGTGAAGGAGAAAGAGTCGGCTGAGCACTTTTTATGTGAATATCCAGCGAATGATATCTATACGACGTCTCCACTATGCCCTACAGTGGACCAGGTGATCTCCTTAGATATCTCAATTAGACGGAGTAGGCGTATGGTGCTCCCAGTCTTCGAGTATTTGTGGCTATTCTCAAAGCGTTGTCCAACGAGACACTACTACGGTTGGCCACGTAAACCAACCGACGAATTATAACTCAAAGCGCAAGAAATCGTATATAAACTGACCTTGTCCCGTCGGAATACCATTTGTTTCAACCTATGCAGAACGGTTTTTTTTTTTTTAATTACGATTCACTTCATAACACAGTATCCAAATTAGGCTGGATTAATTCTTGACCTCAAAAAATGTGCAGTTCTTTCGAAACGCGAAATCCATATGTTGCCAGAAGATTGAAATAATATATCGAATGCTTTTTACAGTTACACAAGTTTAAATTAGAATAAAACACAAAAAAATATTTTTACCATCAATGAAAGAGGGGCAAATAGCGGTGGATTGGTCTTGGAATTCGAATGATATTAGCGGAATATCCATAGATTGGAATCTACAGGGAAGCAGAAGAAGAGAACGCCTATCCCATACATGGAGACGACAGATTGAGGCCGAGGTGAACGGTTGCGACAAGAGTAGGAGAGAAGTCAAGGCGTTAGCACAAAACAGAGAGTTGTTCAGGGAATTTTTTGAAGCCCTACGCTCTTTTTAGGATCGATTAGAACTTATTACTAATGGCGTTTCGACAAAAGTTTGTGGAATATCTAATGTTTTAAACCTAAAGTTTGGAAAAAACCTTGCTGTTTTAAGTTATAGATCAAATGCATTGCGGAGTTTTAAAAATTATTTTTTTAACAAACCTCGTAGTTCATTAATTTCTTTTACCAATTGATATTTTCAATAAATATTAACCGTTTGTAAACCAGCTATTGAAGGCATGCAAATAATTTCCCCCAGAACAGTTTATCAAGCGATGCAAACTTGACGTGCCTTATCGGCAAACTAAAGAAGAAGAATAACTATGAAAACAATGCCAACCCAAATGTAAACAATTTTGTCTTCGCTTCGCTTTTTCTGTTGTTTTTTATTATTATTATTTCCTTCAATTTTCTTTTAAACGATCAATTATTAATTTTGTTATTATTTTTCATATTCTAAACAATACGGTTTTAACTTTCCGTCTCAAGTGTGCAGTGATTTATGTGAGTTCCATAAAACACAGAGAGAGTAAATGAGAGAAAATACGTTTCAATTCCATAACGTTTCATGTTTTTCGCTGATAATATTACGGAAATAAGAAAAAGGTGAATAGTAACGAGAAAGAGAGGAAGAGAGATAGTTAGTAGAT
The DNA here is from genome assembly GCA_023159175.1 of Wohlfahrtia magnifica. Taxonomy (NCBI): domain Eukaryota; kingdom Metazoa; phylum Arthropoda; class Insecta; order Diptera; family Sarcophagidae; genus Wohlfahrtia; species Wohlfahrtia magnifica. The sequence goes on along the minus strand of JAKWBJ010000212.1, from coordinate 1,444,136 downwards.
ATTTTAGTCGAGGTACCTGTGTAAAATTATCACACAGTTCAGTTACTTCTTGATCTGTTTGACTGCGATTGATCTGCCGAGATTCGTTTCACGTGTATTTTTGTTGTTTTGTTTGACTGTCTAACTGCTTGCTGCGTATTGTAATATGAGTTTGTTTTTCTCAAAATGTTAAAACATAAACAACAGCTCTTGACGTAGTTCAACGCAAAAAATAATGTTCATTCCGTCACGATTAATCGAAGTGAGTAGATGCGCGTTCGGTTAAACGAAAATAAAAAGAAAAAAATTAATCAATTCAATAATGACGTCTAAGAAAGAAAAAAATTGACAATTTAATTTAAAAAAATCGTTACGAAAAAATAATATTCAAATTAAATCTTGAAGAAAAGAATTTTTTTTTAGAAAAAAAAAAAACAAATTAAAAAATATTTATTCAACAATATTAAGTGTAAAAGATTAATTTATCAAAAGATTATTTGATAAGTTTTTTTTTAAAGTTAAATAAGTTTAAGTGTTTTCAATACATAATGTAATTGTATTCTAAAAATATGTGTTTATTTTGTGTGTGTAAATTGTTGAAGGTTTTTAAACAAAAATTGTTAAAAATAAATTAAAGAAAAAAATAAAAGAATTTTTTTCAAACAAGGTCTACATGAAAAGAAGAAAGAAAGCCGTTATTAAGCCCATAAAAATGAGTGCCAGCATAAATAATGATCACATATTTTGTGAATATCAGCAAATGAATATAAAACACAATCAGAAACGGATTAAATATCTTAAATATAAGGTAAGTTTAAATATAAAACAAAACAATTCTAAACTTTTTAGTTAATATTCCAAACATACATATGTGCTTATATACAATACAATATAAACGGGTCTGATTTAATATAAGTGCCATTGAGCACTCCTTGTGACGATCAAAACCAGCATTAAGAAATCACTTTATTTTCTCCGTCACTCCTCCGCTGCTTTACTTCAGTTTCATTAATGAGCTGATTTTCAAGCTAAGTAGATAATTAGTCTACTTAAGCTCGCCTTCATGTGATTGTGTCGTGATCAAGATTCTTGCTAAATATTGGGGGTGGTCCTCACTTAGCATCGTAATTTTTCCCAGAGAGTTGCATTTTCATCTGATCATTCGTGTGATGTTTGTCATCGTCGCAAGAGGTAAGCAAGAATGTCAGTGGGGGCTTCTTTAGATGGATTTGTCTTGAGGGGGATTAAAGCCTCTTAATCAAACACTTGAAACCGCAATTATTTTCTTTTCGTCATGTCCTCTGCTGGGAATTCGAACCTGGACCGCTTGCGTTGTATGCGGAAACTTTAAACACTACACCACGTCAAAAGCGTAAAGCAATCAAGAGACAATGGTAATTGTACTTCAAATGTTGGTTGCCCCGATAGACTAGAACGTACTGTACTTGTCTGTCAGCAGGCGAGCCAGGGATTCGATTACCACCAGAGGCTCTGGTTACTACGCCGAACATGTGGTTTATTTACCCTTTTTGTAAAAGCTATAAGTAATTGTATTCTAATTTAAATAAATATGTGAATAATACTTCCAATATTAAAAATGTATGTAAAGCTATTAAAAAAAATATATATTCTCTGGTTCTATAAGAACTCCAAGCTCTTTAGATCTAATGCTACGGGGGTATTCTCAATGATAAGTACATGCAAAATTTTTATAGCAAAAAGCATTATCGGAAGTACAATTTGTCAGTAGCACCGTTTTCCATGAGGTTTTGAAATGAGGACTTTGGCTTTGTTGAAATGAGCTGGCTTTGTTGTTCTTCCAAAGCAGCCTTTCAACTTATTCGTGAGTTCAATGGCATTTCACTGGTTCATATAAGTATAAACCTCTCTAATAATTTTCACAGTTTTCAGTGAAACTATTTGTTATTTTCTTATTATCAAGGAAACCAGAAAAATTCTCTTAAAAAGTGTTTTAGAAGCATAAAAAAATTCGAAAATATTACCTACAAATTTTCAAAATATGCTCCAAAAAAATAGATTTATTCTACAATTCAATATTGTTCGTAAAAATACTTACTTACATATCGTCATATAAAATTCAGAAAGCCCTAAGATACAAAAAATTCAAAATCAACTTTTTAGTTGATTATGATGCACCCTTTGGGAGTAGAGTGTTCTTGTCAAAAATATTCTAAGCTTAACAAAAAAAAATTTTTTTCAATTATAGAAAGTTTTTTGCTTCCCACAAAAATGTTTGAAATGTATTTTAGGCCTTTATCGATTTCATATGACGTTATATTAAAAGATAAGATATAAAAAATTTAACAATTTTTAATTGTAGTTGCAATAACCAACAAGACATTGACTTTAATTTTCAAAAGTAAAGGGTTATCTACTACGTCTTGGCAAAATTTTATTCATTGAAAACGTCCTTCCAACGTCTATGGTACTTATGAAATAGGCGCATGTTGAACGGTTAGCAGTTCCTTAAGGTTATATTTTAAAACTTGATTTGAAGAATATGCGTCTGAATCTTTTGTAAAATTTTGACATATAAATATTGCTACATAAGTTTTCAGTTTTTTGTTATAATTTTTTTCAATTTATATGAAGTTTTCATTTTGACAATACTCCGAACCTTCTCAGTTAACACAGTATGCTACTCAACTAGTGTCAAAAAGTTAAAAGTTTTTTAAATAATTTTTTAATGTGAAACTAAATTTTGCAGCTATAAAAATCAATTCTGTTATTATAACCATTTTAATACATTGAGACTCCGCACTATTTAATGCGCTAAAAACTTCTAAGATCTTTTCAAAATTGTATACTTAATAATTAATGGCTGCAACTCAAGATCAATAACAAGTTAGAACTGATTCGAGTGGTTTCTTTTTAAATTTAAATTCGTTTGGATCTTTTAAAAACACTTTACATTTGCATGGACTTTACATTTCTGAATTGATCTCTGATACGTTCGCACTAACGATGCATTCCATGAGCAATTCGTGTAATTCGTGTTAGTTTAGCTTAAAACGTCGTCATGACTTTGGCAGCTTTTACTATATACGGAGCTGAGTCACTCATAGCAAAATTCAGTTGTTATTTAACATCTCATCTTTAATGAATCATGTAAAAGTTGTACAATTATTCAGGTATGTGATGGAAAACGATTTTGATCGAAATTGAAATCGACAATATTTTTAAAGTCTTATAATCATAAATCTTGCAACTCCTTATTTATTAAGAGTTCTGTTAATCAAGGCAGTTATGTTAATGGTAATTAACGTAATAAGTAAAAAAAGAATTCAAAATTTTGTCAGATTTGCAATTTATAACAGTTTGAAATTTCAGTCGATTTCAATTTCGATCAAAATCGTTTACCATGACATACATTATTATTTCCGTGCCGATCTTTTGTTTTTTTTTTTTATGTTCAAAAGTTATGTTTGACGTAATTTTGCTCAGACTTTAAAACACAAACTTTGCTTTGACTGTAAAACTATTTTACTTGGCAAATAATCAAGATATGCACTAAAAAGTCTTAAAATGCTTTTTAAATACAAAAAAATGTCGAAAATATGCTCTTAAAACTGAAAAATATAAAAAAATGCTGCTATGCACTAACAAATTGATGCCAAAATTCATTAAAATTCCTAAAACGGATAAATATCTTACATTCGACTTGTTTGGATGAATGAGAAAAAACATACAATTTCATATTTCTGGTATCCCTGGTTATTATTATTTGTTTATTGAAGAAAACCGCTGCGAAAGTCGTCATTTTAAGATATGTCATATGGAAAACATTGTTTTTTATCATATATTATGATAAAAGTTTATATTTCAATTGTATGCAAATGTTAATTTTAGCCGGAAAATGTTAAAAACTAAATAATTGGAGGCAATCATTTTAATCTTAATCATTGCACGGCACGAGTTAAACTTAAGATATCGAATTCAAATTTTCACGGAATACTTTTTTACTGCAAAGAGCAATTCAAATGGATCCCCATTAAAAGATTTTGATTTTGGAAAATAAGGACCAGTCTAATGTACATATTTTCTGTAAGCAGTTATTACTGGTCATTGTTGAAGTTTAGCCAGCCAAGAAAATCAACACGAAGTATACATAACAACATCACTTAAAACCGAATGAAATTATTATGCAAGGCTAGCTCTGAACACAATTGATCCTTTCAAACATTGAACAAAAACTAAATTTTCTTACAAGACTACACCTATCCATAGGGTATACATGGCTTCAATGGTGGCTTGAATCACAGTGTACACAGTGGTGACACAGAGGACAGCTAATGAAAAAGAAATCAGCTGTTTTCAACATTACGACTATTATTACATCAAAATGTTATCAACAATTAAATGAAAACTAAATATGAATTTGAAACAGAGTGTCATGAAAAGAGATAGCTATGATATATTATTTTATAATATTTGCTATCTCATATTCATACTCTGGTGTAAAAAATCATACTCTGCAGGAAAATTTGTTGTATGGTTGTCGTCACTGTATACACTGTGGCTTAAATATTGACTTCCAATGCTACAAGCATTGTTGGTTTGTCGGCATTAACGTAAAGGTAGAAGTACATATCACGCATTAGTACGAATATGAGCTCTAGACTTCTGGCGGCAGTAAGTTGGTTAAAGTAAGTTGGTTAAAAGCCCAAACATAATATACTTTTGCTTACTTAAGCTACTTTCAAAAACTCAACGAAAAGTCTGTCAAATACTTAACCTACTTTCTGTACTTTCTGAATAGTTGCGTTAGTGAGAACATGAAAATTGCTATCTGCTGAGTTGAATTGGTAGTTCGCATTATTAGTATCTGGATGAATTTTTTCTTTATTAAAAAATAAAAATTATTAAAAAATTTAATATTTTGTGTAAAAATTTATCAAAAAAAAAAACAGTTTAAATAAAAATTTTAAAGAATCTACATAAACCCGATCCGCATGTTCAATCGTCATTGTTTCAGTGACGAATAAAAGCAAGAGCATCCATTTCAGAACGTGTTCCTTTTTTATTTTGTTTGCATATAGCACACAAACAGCTGTTTACGTACGTACAATGCGATCCGTTTCGTTCAAAACGTAAGCGAATTAAACTGGACGAAACTTGAGGAAAAGTTTGCGCCTTAACTTTAATCGTTTCAACCTCTGTGTATTTCTGACAAGTTATCGGATTGATTTTGAATCATGGGGAAAACTTATCGAAAAAGTTATGCGTTTTAACTTGCGATTTTTCATGCGATTACATTTTTAAGTGCACGATAATTGTCGACGAATTTACGCTTGGTATATACTTCTGCTTTAAAGGCTGCTCTTTTCACATCTCGAGAGAAATAGGGATCGATGATACCGCCAGCGTGTAAACTATAAGGATTATTTTCGTTCCAAATATGGCAATTTTGCTTATTGACGTAGCCATTTAACCAGACATGAGCTTCATCTGGCTTTAAACGATTCGTGATGACTTGCCAAACAACGACAGTTCTCATGCAGCTAGAAAATACCCTATACACTCATACCTCTGTATACGGCCTAGGTATTTTCTGTAAATGTAGGCCATAAATCGAAATGCCGTATAACGAGCTGCTTTTGTTTGCCTTAAATTTTTTCTTAAAAAACGGTGAATCCCCAATTTTCGAGATGTACATATGTATATGTGCTTATGTGCCCTAAAGAAAAACACCATAAAAAGAAAGGCCGTATAAAGAGGTACGATTGTATATTGCATATGTGCATATATGTGCATATGTGCCCTAAAGAGAAACACCATAAAAAGAAAAGCCGTATAAAGAGGTACGATTGTATATTAAAATCATAACAATAAAGAACAACATTTCTGTTTAGTTTTAATTAAACCAACTTTATTTTTGAATTTCTTGGTAACAACATACATACCAAGTATTTAATATGAAATTTATTTACAATATAAACTATAAAATTACACACCATTAGCATTTATTATTTAATTCATTAATTCTATTGAAAACATTATTTAAAACTATATCAGGTATGGAATTAATTTTCTAATAAAGAAATCAGATTCTATTTTATGTTTTAAATAGAAACGAATAGACGAATAAAATTAATTAATAATGATCAGATTACAAAAACCGCAGCCACAAAAGCAATGGTTTAATTTCAATTTGTTTTTTTTTTTTTTTTTTAACCTAAAAGCTCATGAGCAATAACAACTACGTATAGTTTTCAAATTAAAATGTTAATTTGATTTTGCATCAAAAGGCTTTCAAGCCGATCAAACGATAATATTTTACGATTATAGCGGGCAGCGCACAGCAGTAGAACAATAATTATTAAATCTTAAGAAAAAATATAAAAAAATAAAAATAAGCAGCAGAAGAAATGTAAAGACAGGCCGCGAATCCACAGAGAAAAAAGAACCACATCAATAATTCCCACTAAATGATATTATCACAGTCATAAAAATTAGGTAGCAGATCCCTTAAATTATAATCAATTTAAAAGAATCCGCACATACTAAACATTTCGCGTGCAATATCATCATAAAAAATAAAATAAAAAGCAAAAAAGGGAAAAAAACGAGCGAAAGAAATACAAAGTGGAAGCCGCATTTGGAAAACAAAAACAAACCGGCCCATAAAGCGCAAGCCATAAAATACGAACGACCGACCAAAAGCAGCCGGCCGGCTAACCAACCAACTAAATCAAACCCAATACCCGAAATCTTTAGTACATATGCAAAGGCCAAAAATAAAAACAAAAACAAAAATAAAAAGAAAGAAAACCCTCATCATCAATTGTGGTGGATGGATACCAACAACTGAAGTTTATTTGTCTCGTTGGACGATTTTATGTCTGCAAAACAATAAAGTAGTAAAACGAGCAGAAATAAGAATTAAAAACACGAAAAAAAAAGGTTAAAGCCGAAAAGGCAACACACAATACAAAGTCTAACTAACAATCATCCAACACAACATCACAGTCAGCAGAGTCAGCCAAACATCATAACCCAACCCAACCCAATTCAACTAAACAACCGACCAAACAACTATAGCCAGTCAGCCAGCCAGCCATTCAGCCGACAGCGATAGCAGCTACTGTTTACCGCCAAAGAGAAGATCAATGGGCGCATGCGCCCATTGATATATACGACAACCGTAAAGATGATGACGACGATTACAATGACGAGAAGCTTTACTACATACTTGCATACAAATGCAAACTCATACGTACGTATACTCTCCTCTTCTTCGTCAACATCATCATCATCATCAGTAGTAGTTGTACGAGTATCTTCTCTTTTTCTGCATTCATGGATTTCTTTTAATAACACAGCATGACTATGTAGAAAATGCATTCGAAATACTTTAGAAAAAAAGAAAACAAAACAACTTACAACTTAGTAGCAGTATTTTAAAGGAGTGATTTTATTAAAGTTTTTAATCAGTGAAAGTAAACATGCGGTAGCTCAAAAATGAACTAGTTCAGTTTAGATTATTAATTTAAATTAGCTAATTTAAACAAATTGGAAGAAATGAACTTTAAGTAAAGTGAGCGATATGAACTAGTTCAGAAGATACGCTCATTTTGGTATGATAGTTCAATTTTAAAAATTTTACTAAGTTCAAAAAGGAAATAAGTTGAAAGAAAAAGTCCTATTTTTGAATAAACCTCTAAAAGAGAAAAGTGAACTGGTTCAATCTAAAAATTTAGTTGCAGATGAAATAGGTAACATTATTGGTGAATTTCAAGAGAGTATGAGGTCACCATTTTTCGGAATGTTTATGATTCAGTTCATCACATAAGTGATCGTATTGCCAGAACTTTTGTATGGTGTTGGTAAGGAGCTTTGCGCAGACCCAAACTATGTAAGTGGAAATATAAGACCACCTTAGTACCTTCTTCTTCAATGAACATTCGATGTCGCAGCCAAAACATTCGCCTATAACGAACGTATACTGGGTAAGGTTCCAAATTATATTTCGAGCCACAAGTAAATCTTAACGTCTAAGAGCGAATACCGTTTATTTTAATTAAAAACGAACCAACGTTATACTTAAATAATTAGGCCAATTTATTTTATGATCAGCTTACAGTTAGACTTAGTATTAGACGACATGCCAAAAGGCTGAAAGTCTCATATAATGATTTCGGTAGAAGCTGTAATGATGACGAGGAGGAGAAGTTCATGAAACATCTTTGCCATTGCTCGGCATTTCACGACTAAAGGCCCAACTATAATATACTTTTACTTACTTAAACTACTGTCAAAAACTCAACGATAAGTCTGTCAAATACTTAAGCAACTTTTTGGTGGCTATAATGTACTTTTTGAATAATTATGTTATTAAGACCATGACAATCGCTATCAGAGTGTTGAGTAGAATGAGTAATTTATATTATTCATATCTGTATAAATTTATTTATTATTAAAAATATAAAAATTTAAGTATTATCAGAAAAATAATACAGTTTATATAAAAATTAAAAAAAAACTGCATACACCCGCTGCTCATGTGTAATCGACGCTGTTTTAGTAACAAATAAAAGAAATAGCATCCATTGTTATTGTTTTGCATATAACACACATACAGCTGTTTATGTACGTAAAGTGCGCTTTGGTTCGCTCAAAAAATAAGCAAATCAAACTGAACGAAACACAACGAAAAGTTTGTTAAGTACATTATAGTTATACACATTTAATTGTGTGTATTCTCACAGTTATTTAAGCAAGCCGACATACATTATAGTTGAGCCTTTAATCCTGTTTTATTGCTTGGTCGTAGAAGATTTTACGACAAAAACAGTCTGCAACAAAAAGAACCCAAGTCTTTAGAACTAAGTAAGCTGTGCCATAGACAGCTGCCAATGGAACCGAACGTAAACTAGTTCCGTGAGAGCCCTTTGGCTTTATTTACAGCTGATTTGGCTTTTTTTGCAATCAGACTGATACTTTGCACAAGTAACTCAATTTTATTTTTAGAAAATCGATCTATATTTATTTTATGTATGGACCCATATCTGCTTTTAGCCCCAATACAATCGACATGAAAATTTGAATTACGCTTTTAATATATCGAAATAGTGTATACCTCTAGTAGCTGTTCATTTTTCCAGCAATCAGCATACTTTTATTGTTTTTGCATGCTTTTAGAAAATGTTTGAAAAAAAACTTAAAATTTTAAAATGTTTTACGAGACCGTTTCATCTGCACGTACTCCAAATAACCGACACATATCTATAACCAGAACAAAAACAACCAAAGGTAAGCACATGCATCATATATTGTATTCGTACTACCTGTAAACATTATTTAAAAATTTGCCACAAGCGCATAAATAACAACAATAAAAAGAGCAACAATGACATGAGAGCATCTTTAAAAAAAAAATAATAATAATATTCGGAACCGACTATTTTATGCACTACAATGCATTCATAGTTTGATGATTTTTTTTAATTATAAAATATAACGTTATATACAAGATAAACTTTAGCAGAAAAGAGAAAAAATTATTGATCAAATAGGTATGTATGTATGTTAATAGAAAATATGTAAACAAAACGAATATATCATTTATTTATTTTACAAACAGTTTGCACATAGAATTGTTACTTATTTGATTACCCCCACACACAAAAAAACAACGATAAATACTGTTATATTCAGTTCGATTTACGATTTATAACACGAAAAAATGTCAACAATATATGAATACTGTTATATGCACTCTGATATACTTACTGCAAGCTTTCCTATTTTTAACGCAAACAAACTCTATTTATAAGCACATTCCTTTAACAACAACAATTCTTTGGCAAAATTACACAATTTATTTTTGCAATCATTGAAATAAAAAGTTTTTCCACAATATTTTGTGAGCATTTTATGAAATTTCAATAAAATAAGATTTAAAATATTCCTTTGATTTACTTTTTTCTTAAATAATGCAAGTTTATCAACAAAAATCTTTAAAATGTATTAATAATTAACGGGCACTCACATCACAAAAAAAAAACCTAAAAAGGAACGAATAAGAACACATGGTTGTATAATTGTGGTTTTTTTCCTTTTAAACCAGACCAAGGCGAATTTAATAAAGTAGTCTCATTTGGAAAACGAATACAACACTGTAAACAGACTTTAACGTTGTGTCAAAATAATGCAATACTGTAGTAAGTAAATAGTAAACAAATTAACTGTGTGTCACATATATTTGTTGTAAAAAATAGTAACGGCGAATCGCTTTGACATCACTTATCAGCTGTTGCTTACGTAGCAAGCCAAGGTCACCTGGTTTGAATTTGCCTTGAACCAGACAAACCTAAATTAGAGCGTTGAGCGTTGCGTTGACTGCCAGCTGGTACTGACGCTCAAGTGGCATATCTAAATAAATTTAAATTTTCAACAAAACATAACTAAATACAAATTTTTATAGAGGACTAAATCGCTAAATATGATGTGAAAATAGTTAATTAGCATTACTTTAATATATAAACAATAACAAACCATTTTTACGCGCTATTTGGGTTTGCTTCATGCAATTTGTATGTACATGAAAGTTTTTGATAGATAAATGACTCTCAACGCTCCAATTTAGGTTTGCCTGTAATGGAAATCTGTGCGGAAAGTATGCAAAGATAATTAGTAATTAGTAATTTTTGTTTTTTAAGGTATTCACGTTAATAGGTAATGACTCGTGCAGGTTTTAAAAATTAGTATACCAAAACCGTACTCTGATTGGGGTTTCACGACCGACTTGGTATTTCAATTTCTATACATGTCAAAGCACAATCCCTACTCTCACAACCGACATAGTCATTAGACGCTCAAGGAAGATATTTATATTTGAATGTTAAAAAGTTATAAAACCACGAATGAATGAAAGTTAACTTTTAAGTAAAGTTATATATCATTCGAAGACAATATGTCTCATGCCTTACGTTTATTATTTTCACGAAACTATTTGGTGCTTGTGATATGTATAAACAATCAAACTTTCCAAACCAATTTTTCCACTTTTCTTTCTTAACCGACGAAGTTTTCCAAAGCAGCTTTCATAATGCATTCGTTTTATTGAAATTTGATGCTTAGACTAGTTCACTTTCTCAAATAGACACACAAATGTGTAGAGACCCACCTCTACAATACAGAAGAACAAGTTTTGGCAGGCCTTGTACAGCTAAGGAACAAAGAGAAAAAAAACTAGACAGTTTGGGTGAATGACAACTACGCTGGAATACATCAACTAAAGCCAGATGGACTCATAGGCTTATTAAAAACGTCCGAACATGGGTGGAAAGAAAACATGGCTGTGTCGATTTTTACATGACCCAGTTTCTAACGGGACGTGGATGTTCTAGAGAATATCTTTACAAATATGGACACAACGATACAGTTATATTATATTATATTCTGCAAAAATGGCCATGAAAATGCACAACATATTTTCTTCCATTGCCCAAGATTTGAATCGGAACGTAGATTGTTGTAGGAGAAAATATCAAATGGATTCACTTCTGAGAATATAGTCTCACACATGGTACGATCTGAGCTAGTTTCGCATTATGTCAAGAAATGAAAGAGAAATAAATGAAAGTAGATAGATGGAAACACTCTTTGAGAGTCTCATATTGGGATGGCGCCCACGGGCGGAGACAGGCCAAACGTTTGGTAGGACTAAACAAAACTAAACTAAACCAAACAACCAAAGCAGCTACTGATTACCACTAAAGAGAAGATCAGTTGGCGCATACTTTTTCAAAATAAGTTGCTAGCAAGAGAAAACTTATCGAATAGATTCGTTGCTTTAGCATTACTACAAAGCTTAGACATTAAGTAACAACAGGCGTTACAACAAAGCTTAAGTGTTACTAACATTAGGAGAACAAGATTTTGGGTGGGATATATACAAGTTTAAATTTAAAAATGTAATGAAACAAAAACGGTTTAAAATTTTTCCAAATTTATTTTTTTGTTATGAATTACAATTGTTCCGGTTAGAAATGAAATATTATTTCATTCATATGTCTGCCGCGGCTGGCCTCACAGTACCGCATTCGATCGGACCAATTTTCGAGAACTTTTTGGAGTGTATGGGGTTGTATCTCGGTAATGGCATCACGAATGTCGACTATCAAATGCTCAATTGTCTCTGGTTTGTCGGCATAACACTTGTCTTTAACGGCGCCCCACAGAAAATAGTCCAACGGTGTCAAATCGCACCTTCTTGTCGGTCAACTGGCACCACCATTTCGGCTAATTAAACGGCCATCAAACGTTTGAAGCAATAAATCGTTTGTGAAATGAGATATATGGCAAATTACACCATCCTATTGAAACCAAACATCGTTCATATCAATATCATGAAGAGCAGGCACAGACAAATCGGTTATCATGGTGCGATGTGTCTCCATTAACCGTAATGGTTGCGCCGACCTCATTCTCAAAGCAATATGGGCTAATGATGCCTCCACTCCACAAATCGCACCAAACAGTCACTCGTAATGGGTGCATTGGCTTCTACAAAACCACGTTTGAATTTTCTGAGCCCCAAATATGACAATTTTGCTTATTAACGTGCAAATGAGTTCATCCGAAGAGTTAATTTTTGAATTTTTTTGTTTTTTTTTTTGCAATTTCCGACCGATTGTCTTTGGAAATAAATTTTGAATAAATCCCAACGTTGCTTAAGCGTAAATCTATTCATTTTGTTAGGTAGAGATAATATACCGAATTTTGTGACAGAATAGAATGACATACATATGTATATAAGTATTGCCAGATTCGAAATAACCGCTGGTTCAAATTTAAACCGATAGATGGCCCACCCGATATAATACATATTTCAAAAACCGCCAGCAAAGGAAAAGATTTTAATTAACTTGCATTGGCGTTGATAAAAAGAAGTTCAAAACGTTAGAAGCTTAAACCATTACAAATCCTAATTAAAAGAGTGTAGGGAGCATTAAAGGAGACACAGATAGTAAGGAAATAAGCACAATAAAATCAAAGAATAACTTTGCTGAAGATGAAAAGAAAAAACTCTTTTTGTTTTCAGAAAATTGTTTATACAAACTTACCTACAAACATACATATGTGCGTGTGTGCATTCATACATATTTCAGCATTAAATTTTTCATGACTTTTTGTTTTGCTCTCGTACTTCACTAGTTTAAGCACAAACGATTGGTTTTTTATTACTCTACGTTACTTGCTAAGATATAACAACAACAATAATAATAACGAGAACTACAGATCGAGTAAACCATGAAAAAAAAACCGAAAAACTAAACCATCGCATATACGTACACAAGTACCTTAATGTTGTTGTTGGTGTCTTTCTACTTCTTTGCAACATGCCGCCTCAAATAAGCGGCATAATACAAAGTAAAAAACGGCACGGGCTTAGCGCGTTCAGCTTAAAATTTATCTCTTCATACAAAAACGCACACACACACGTATACATATATAAAGAAAATACGAGTATACTTTTAAATTTCGTGTCATTCTTTTTTGTTTTTTTTCGTTAATACCGATTGTGTTGTTATTGTTGTATTTTTCTTGAAATTATGTTTAAACCAGATGGACAGACATGAAACTTACACACACAAACCATCCAATCAAACTTCTTGTTATACTCTTACATACACACGCACACAAGCACACGACAGCTACAGCATGTTTAAACTTCTCTCTCTAAGTATATATAAACGCGGCTCTACTCATATTATACAGTGTATAATACACCCTGGATTTTTATTTTTCCTGACTTTATTCGTTATCATTGTTGTTATTATTTTGCTGTTTACCATTGTATGAATGTGTGTGTTTGTTATTAAACCTTTAAGTTGTTTTTCTTTTCGTTTTATTTTGAAAGAAATTTATCAGCTTCCGAATTACCTGTTTATTTGTGATCAACTCAAGACTACTTTGTATACGAAAATATGCATAATAATTTCTATTTCTTTTCTTCCTCTTCTACTACTTCTTTTAGCCTTGAGCTGGTTTTTATATTCGTTTAAAATGTTTTGAAAGATGAAAAACAAAATTTACATTTTCTTGGAGTATTGGTTGGTTGTTGTTTTTAAGGGAATTCTTAAGAATATCAATAGTAAAGGCACATGTACGTACAGAAGTTGGTGTGTGTGTGTGTACTGGAATGCTTGTGCACTTTTTTATAGAAGAGGTTTTATTTTATACCCTAACAACAGGTGTTATTTTAGGTCAATAATTAGTTCGTAAATTTTCCTGAATTAAAAAGAAGAGAATTTTGTAAAACGATTTGGTTATATGCAAAGATGGTAACGAAGTGATACTTATTTGGAATACCCCATACCACAATATGTAGGTGGGCTCTAGTATTTAGTGTTTGTGCTGTTATTTGTAGCACTTAAAGAGACAGGCCGCTCAGATCAATCTGAAATTATTACGTTGATTGTATAATACAGTTGGCGTATCTTTTAAACATGATTTGTATTTTTAGGTGGTATTTTGTAGGATAAATATCTCGCATTTATTCTTACTTGGCCTTGGAAACAACAATGTTCTTTTTTGCTTCGAAAATGTTAAAATTCGGGACAACAACACATCATTTGCATGAAGTTTAGCTTTAGTTATTCAGTTTGAAAAAAAGGGCAGCCGAAAACCATAGATTTCTCACTAAAGATTATGAGTTGCATCGAGTGATGGCTTGCGCGGTTGAGAAGTGGGGATTTTGATATATCATCCAAAAAAGTTCATAATCAGCAGCCTGAGTGTCAGACTCAAGAATAACTTGCCAGTCGTAGAGATCATACGTTGTAAGGTAGTCCTCCTTCTCCTCCGAAGAATCTCAGAAACCTTAAAATTGTCAAATACTTAGCAGTGGCAACGAAGGTGGTCCGTAGACTCCTCCTGCTCTTCATAATTTGAACTTCTGTAAAGATTATTATAAGGAATTCCCCTACTTTGAGCATGTCTGTTAACAGCACACCGGTAAGTAATAACCCATATAAGGTTGCACACAGCAGCCCCGTTTTTTTGGTAACCCAAATGTGGCCAAATCCTTTTTGTCTCACAGTAGGTGGATTAATTTCCCCGCCGTTCGTTCTCAACTGGGCGAAATTTCCGTAACATCAGCAGCCTATTCTGTCCAAGAAAAGCACCGATGTTTCCAATCGTTCAATTTTAGAAATAAATGACAACTGCCTACTCAAGTGCATCCGCCATGCTTTCGGCTTTAAAATTCTAATGTCCAAGAAACCATGATGGGGTAACCGTCGAACGTCTTGCTATGTCTTCTAATACGCCCGGCATCCATGAAAATTTCTCGACATGCTATGCACACTCACCAGGGATTATATGTAAATACGGAGATATCCCTATGAACATCCGGTAATACCTGACAAACCGTGTGACTCCTCTTTTCATATCAGAAACTTAAAATAGGTTAATATTCAGCTAAGTTATTACCTTATAAGTGTATGAAGGTAGGACACCGGTTTTTTTACCAACACCTCAAACTTTTAAGATGTTTGGAGTATTTCAAAAACAGATTCTTCATGTACTCGATCGCGCTTATCAAAAAAATTAAATCACTCTCCAGGTATTTTAACTTAATTAATTTTTTGTCCCATAGTGTAATCGAGTTACCATTAGAACTAAAAATAAATAAAAACCGGAAAGTGTTTCAACATTGAAACAAAAGAATGTACAAAATTTTGAAATAAGGAAATATTTATTTGGAAGAGTACTACGATATTTTTAAGTTGTATACTATCAAAAAAGGTACTATCATATCAACTTTCCCTGTACCGAACAAAATTTATTCGTTTAAACGGAACATTGGTCAAAAAACACCATGAATATGCAACCAGACATGAAGCCATAATATTCTATCACGACAACGTCCGATGATTTGTTCTGACTCTATCTCATGTCCCTTGCAGAAAAGTCAATTTACAGAAAAAGTAACGATATATGATCTCGTCAGGCGATTTTTTAAGAGCATAAAATTTAGAGAAATGTATTAAATCTATATTTGAGTCGATAGAACGATCTGTATACAATAATGCGATGTTTAAAATGATTTCATGTAAATGTTGACCACGGCTACGCCTCAAATGGTTCATACGCTGGGTCCAATTTTGGCATACTTTCTCCAACATATCAGCCGGTATCATACGAATAAATTCTTCAACCGTTGCAGGCTTGTCCCTATTGACATGTACCTTAACATAATCCCACAAAAAATAATCTAAACGCGTTAAATCGCACGATCAAGGTGGCCTATTGAATGGCCCCAAACATGAATTAAACTATTCACCGAAGTCGTCTCTCAATTGGGCCATAGTGGCACTTGGTACGTGGCATGTGGCACAGTCTTGTTGAAACCACTTGGCAACCAATTTAAACACTTCCATTTTTGGGCAAAAAAAAAATAGTAATCATCGCACGGTGGCGCTCGCCATCACAGTAACGTTCCTATATTCGTCGTCTTTGAAAAAGCACGATCCAATGATGCCACCGGCCACACCAAATAGTACATTTTTCTGCTGCTCTTTACACCAAATACTGAAATTTTACTTGTTCACGTATCCATTTAACTAGTAATGGGCTGACCATAAAATGGAAGAAGTACACAATGCATTTTCTTAACCGAGCATGAGTTTTGAAGTATATAGTTGCCATATTATTTGTAAACTGTATTTATTTATAAAAATTGTGTCTTTTATGTTTTGAGTGATAATTACATTTTTTTAATTTATATTAATCCCACAATATTTGTTTCAAAAATACTCGTATTCCGTTTTTGGTTATATTAACACGAGTAGCATTTTATTTTATATTTTATAGGTTTTTTATGGACAGATTTTATTTTTTATGATAGATTTTTATGGATAGATTTTAAATTTAAATATTCATTCTACTACACTATATAATCAATGAATTGATTGATAAATAAAAAACACGGGAACGCATTTGAATAAAAATTTCTTAATTAACATTTAAATATAACAAATATTGTATAATAAAATACATACATACATGCATACATACATATATGTATGCCTTTTCAATTCATAAAAATTTTCTTTTGTTAACTTTGATTTTTTGCCGTCATTTAATACAATAATGACAACAACAACAACAATAATAATAATAATATTTAAAACTTAAACGGCCTAAAAACTATTTTTTCTTTTGATCGTCCGTCCAGCCATAAACAAAAGAAAACATCAACTAATAATAGGTGCCCTACCTATCTATGGTAAGAGCAGCAAATTGAAAGAAAAAAATCTTTATTAAGAAACAAATTTGATTTGATTTGATTCAATTTAAATAAAATTCAAATTATTTTCTAACATTCAACAACAACAACATTTCAGTTCACATACAACGGAATAAAGCAGCGCCAGCCAACAGTGATTAATAATATTGATAAGGAATACAAATTGAAATCAATTAAATTAAACCGCCTTCTTTTCAAGTCTCAGTAGTAACCGCAACAACATTAAATATTCACCACTAACGCAGCCAATAACAAAAACAAAGAAAGAAAAAAGGCAACAATATTCAAAGTAAAAATAAAAAAATAAAAAATTCTTTTTAAAGGGCCGCTTAATACTCACTCGTCCAACGGCAAACGAACTAAAAAGGCTTCTAAACAAAATTTACAAGAAAACAGAAAAATGTTAAATTGTTTCTTTTTAAAGTTAAAATTGTTTTTAAAATTTTAAATTGTTTCTTTAGATTTTATTTTTCAAAAAAATTTAACATTTTTATTTTCTGTGTTATTTTTTGCAAAATATTTTTTTTGTTTTTATTTTTGTTACAAAAAACTATTTCTTATTATTATTATAGTTGCTATGTGTGTTTTTATTTATTCACGCACGCACACCACTCACACTTACACATTTAAAAATTGTAACCGTTTCTTATTTTCGTCGTATTTGTTTTTTGTATTCTGTATTAGACATCATTCGCGTGTGAAGTTTACCGCCTATTTCTTACATTACGTACCTTTTCACAGAGATTGTATTATACTCAATATATGATAATGAGATGAGATTTTCAATGAGAGAGCACTTTTGTACTTTAGAATGATTTGATATACAAACTACAGCTAATTAAATAGCCTTATTTGTCTGAAAAATGTGTACCCAATTGAATAAACAAGGTTTGTTCAAAAAATAAGGTAACTGCTTTGTATCAAAAAGTAGCAATTTATTTTTCAATATACAGTGAAGCTTTGATATAATGAATATGAAGATGATCGAAAAATGCTTCGTTATAGCTATTTATTCGTTAAACATATGTATCAGTGAAATATTTTTTTAACGAAACTAGAGTAACCCTTCCCGCGTTATTGGGAGCCACTGTGTTGTATTCTTTTAAAATATATTTTCCATAAGAAAAGTTTAAAGTTATGCATATATTTTATATGGAAAAACACACCATCAAAGATGGCTATCTTATTTTTATATACATATAGAGCTAAGAAAACACACATACATACATACATAAATAGCTTTTTACCGGTATGCTTTGTGCAATACCTGCTTATTCAATCTCTAACTATTTTTGATTGGCGTTTACGTAAAAATTCTATATTTATGTATATATAGTTATTGGCTGATGATGTGTGCTGTCCAAGAAGTTGTTTAAACTAAATTGAGAAAGATTTACTATTCTCAAGATAAATAAAACTAGTAGTAACTATGAATGGGTGAAGACAAGCCCGTTTATACAGTTCCGCCCACTTTAAAACTGATAATGTTTGGGAGGTACCATGTCCACTTGACTGCTGATTTGTATTAACCAAATTAGACCAAATTCAGAAACTACAACTTTAACCGTTAAGAGATATATAATAATTAATATTTATTTTGTATGGGAGGTACCATGCCCCCTCGTACATACCCCTTTATATTTTTTTCAGGATTTATGTATAATATATACACTGAACCGACCGGCAACATTTTATTCGAATACCTTTAACAAGAGCATACATAGATAAAAGAATGACTGATTTTCCTATTAGATAGATTCCTACATAAGTTTCCTAGATTCATAGATTCCTACATAAGAAAATCGGAACAAAATTTGTGATGCTTATGCTGCACAGAAAGCAACTCTGACCTCACAGAAATTACTATTTTATGAAAATTTTCAAAAGTTTATTAGGTCGGAAACACTTGTCAAAAAGTCCTCACACTTTTTGAACACACATACAATTTTTGAAATATCGAACGTCTAAATCCGATAATCAGTCATGGTCTTAAGAAGTACTTGCAATATCCGTGTTATGCTGGAATTTGTTAGCCATGTCTCACCGCCATACAGGAGTATTTGTTTTGATGATTTGATCGAAAATTCCAATTTTCGTCTTTCCCGATAGACCTTAACTCCTCCATACGGTTGTTAAACGTCTAAAAGCGGACTTTGTTTTGCATAATCTATGGTTGACATCTTCTTTAGTTCCTTCGCCAGATATATTCGTATGAACCTCGTGTATCTGTTGTTTAATCTTATTGACTGATTTTTCATAATATTCAGCTCCAGGCCTACCATTCTTGTCAAACTGACCCGTTTATCCGTATTAACCTGAATACCGATGATACTATGTGGATTAAGGCAGGTGTCATACGCACAATCTAAGTCTTCGAGTTGTGTACCAATCCTCCAAAGTATTCCTAACTCGGCTAGTTCCGCGTTAATGTACTCAGGACTCACCTCAATTTTAGGAACAAGAAAAAGTTACTGGCATCCGTAAAATGTAGTCAAAAAAGCAACTAAAAGTGCATTATCGTGATTTCTGCTTTTTACAGTTCCACTTTGAAGATACGATCTTGTGATAAGAACACCTAAAGTTCTATCCATACAATATGTAAAATCTAATTTCCATTAACATTCAACAGGAGACTATAAGATCATAACAATTTACTTTTATATGGCTCCAAGTCTTTTTTTAAACAGTTTTTTTTATTTATCTTTTCCTTTCCAAATTGGCTAGTTTCCAACTTTTCCTCTGTGGACTTTATCCTATGACTGCCGTCGTTATGTTGTTTTCAATTTCCTTTACATAAGTTCAGGGAATGTTTGGAGGTTGTGGTTGGTCAGAAAACATTAAGATCGTCATATATGGTTATTGCCGCCAAAAGGTTGGCTGCTAGAGTTCGTATTTATGTTAGAGCTGTCAAAACGGATTGCGCCGTTTGTTGTGAGTTCTCTTCCAAAATAGCTTAGGAACAAAACATTCTTCATATTTCCGTTATCGCATGTAGAGAATAAAGCTTACGCGGTCTTATGATAGGAACACTTGTATGCTTTCAAAAAACTATAACCTAAGAAATAATTTAATTTTTTATATTTTATAAAATCACTATCTTTCTAAATACCTTAATGAAACAGGTGTTTGTGTTTCCTACTAATTGTTTAATGCATTTATGCATTTATAGATGGCGCCTCAAAGTGAATTAAAAAAGAATGTTTGTAAACAAAACACGTTTAGGCAAAGTTAACAATACAACTATTCAACGTATTAATAAACGAAGCGATTTCTCTGATTAAAAAAATCAATTGAAGTCAACACACTGCAATTAAAGGGAATAAAAAGGAAAAGAAAGACAGAGAGGGAGAGAGGGAGATAGAGTGAAATAATAATGATCGTTGACGTTATCGTTTTAATATCGTTTAATATTGTTAATAAAAGTTTCAATAAAAATGATTTATTAGAGGTGCGGCATTTTTTATTTTATTTTTTGTTTTATTTTTTTAAACTAAGCGCCATTTAATTACATGCCTAAAAGCTATCAAAAGGCTTAGAGATCAAAGAGTACTTGCACTTGCTGGTGCTGGTAATTTTTAATTTGTTTTTATTATTATTGTTGGCTGTTGTAGTTGCGGCTAAAAAGCGGCAACATGAAATAAAAGTGAAAAAATCGTAAAACCAAAGCAAGAAACAAAAAAAAGAACGAAATAAATAAAACTTGATTTACTACAAATAAATAAGTAAATTGTATACACTCACTCACCACTCTATTGATTTTTGCCACACTCTGTTATGCTCTTTACCTTTCGTAGAGTATTTTTTCCGAATACTGTCTGTCTGTCTTCTTTACCATTTATCTTAGCGTCTGTCACTTTGTCATGTATTGGAATGTTGTAAATGACAAGAGGAAACTTGTTTATTTCTTTTCAAAAGGGTAATTAAAATGTCACAACAACACATCAATGTTAGGGGAGGGAGTGTAGTAACAGCTTTTCAATGAAAACAAGGCAATCGTTTGCCATAGGAAGTAAAAAAATGGGGGAATTAAAAGAGTACGCGAGTAGGGCTGGTGAGTAGCTGGTAAGAAAATTAATTATTTTTTTTTACATTGTAGCTTCGAATAATAATAAATTTGTAAAAAAATTAAAATCAAATATTTTCCCGCCAATTACAAGTGTTTAATTTTAAATGATTATCTGATTTTTTTTTTTTGTGGCCACCATTTATACATAATATTCATTCATATACGAGTATAATGAATAAAATATTTGTATGGTTTGAATGAATTGTTAGCCTTTATTTCGTTTTTATACAATTTTCAAATGTTCTAAAAAACAACATATTTGCCGCTTTTTTTATTTGCTTAAGAATTTGTTATATATTTATAATTGTTATTATTTAAATAAACAAAAAAAAATAGTTGATCAAAAAACCTAATCTTCAACGCAAGAAACTTAGTTGCGCAAAATCCCTTTTGGTTGTTATTTTCCGTTGTCTCATCTTCACATCATCATCATTATTATCAACAATAAATAAAAACAATGTTATCAACAACATGAAGTCAAGGTTACCAGATGAGTATTACTAGAGAAAAACCGCTAAGCCATGACATTTTTAAATACATATTTATTGCGTGTACCCAGTGAAAATATGAGGTTTGATCAAAAACAAAATCGAAAAATATGTTTTTCTTGCAAAAGTAATCTCAGTTAGATAAGGTTAGGTTATGTTGCAGTTAACAGCAAAAGATCGATTTCAGTTGTTGGCCTTAAAGCTGAATACCTCTAAAACAACTGCATGCAAAACATGAAAAGTACTAATCGCTTTTCATAATTCGAAAAAATTTGTAATTTAGGTGATCCTTGTAATAATCAATCGGAACTTCTGACAAATTTGATCAGATTCATCAGCGACACATTTTTGAGGCAGTTCAGAATATGAAGGACACCTATACTAAAATGCCTTATAAACGGTGATCCAAACATAATGCCCGATGTTAATTGTGATTCACACCTTAACGTCAAGTTTTTTGCCCAACTTAATTAGACATTACATTGTTTCAGTGCTTGGCAAATTCCACCATGGAGAGGTACACAATTCAGCAGTGGTTAAGATTGTTGTAACCTTTTAGAAAAATGGGCCTTCATATCAAAATGCATTTCGTGCTCTTCGTGAATTTTTTGGTATCATAATCAGCCAAATGTGTCCATAATCGGGGGAATTGTGCACAAATTTTTGTAAGCCGGGTCTGTAGGAAGTGTGGAAACACTTGTACATACTCGCTCAGGTCGTTTATGGTATGGCGGCGTCATCGGGCCGTACTACGTCGAAAATGCGGCCGGTCAAGCAGTTACCGCGAATGGTGTTAGCTATCGCGAGATGAAGATGGT
The DNA here is from genome assembly GCA_023159175.1 of Wohlfahrtia magnifica. Classification (NCBI taxonomy): domain Eukaryota; kingdom Metazoa; phylum Arthropoda; class Insecta; order Diptera; family Sarcophagidae; genus Wohlfahrtia; species Wohlfahrtia magnifica. The sequence goes on along the minus strand of JAKWBJ010000212.1, from coordinate 1,421,504 downwards.
CTTCTTGTGGCCAGAAATTGAGGATATGGGCCTGGACGATATGTGGTTTTAACAGGATGGTGCCACTTGCCACACAGCCAATAAAACAATTGCTCTTTCGCGCGAGAAATTCAATAGCCGTGTTATCTCATGTCGTGGCGATGTTCATTTGCCGCCTCGATCATGTGATTTAACACAGTTGGATTTCTTTCTTTGGGGATGTTTAAAAATAAAAGTTAATGTACGTCGACACATTAACGACATTTAACCTCAAATTTGTCTCAGTCTTTGAAAATATGGACCGATGGATATAGGTATGCTACCGAAGCCGTGGCGAGCATTTGGCTGATATTTTGTTTCTCACATAATTGCCATAGATCCTTCTATCATAATGAAAAATATTAAGATAATTCTCTGAAAAGGGTTGGACCACCCTTTATTATGCCCCTGTGGGGTGTAGAAATCACATAGAAGATGTATCAATTCTTACTCATCTAATCAACTTCTACAATAGCCATAACAAATACGTTCCGGATTTCACCCGTAGGATATACCCTATAATATAACACATTTATACCAATTATTGTTTTCAATTCGCGTAGCAGTACAATTATTGCTGCATAAGTCCATAAATTCTGTTTGCTTTTCTTCGTAATGCTTTTTGTAAACGGCGCTTAACTTTAGGTTTCTACTCCTTATTAACCGATCTTATCACAACTCTTGCTAAGATATAACTTAGTAATATAAGAAAAAAGTAAGCTAAATTCTAACACATGATCAAACTTTTCTTATTTTCTCAACCTTTGATCTTTGCTTGTACAGATAGACTTCGGCTTGGACTTCTTTTGACTACATAACTCTTTTTATCACCAGTTATGTTACTTTTGACCGCATTAGGATAATCACTGACGACACTTAACAGCAATAATTCATTCTGCTAAAGTCTGCACAGTCTGTCTGTGTCATTTTCAAAACATTTAAAAAAATGTATAGCAAGTCAACCGCCATACCAACAACTTCTTTAATACATGACAGATACAATCAAAATGCTTGATGTTCAATTCGTGTATGTGTGCCTCCAAACATGCTAAAATTCTATTTTTTGAATTTTCCATCCATTTTCATATATAAAGTTGTCTCGTGAAATTTTTAAAAGCCACCTAATAAGCACAAATCTGTATATCTATTAGGAATATAAATTATGAAAATAAAATAGTTTGACAGTAGTCTATAGAAGTGTCTTAACAATATTTTGTATCTTTTTTCATATAACAGTTCTTTTCGCACAAAGATCCACAGCATATTTCAATTATTTGGCCCAATAATATATCTTTCATTTTACTGTTTTAATTGTACTCTTTTCGAGTACTGTCGTATTCGAGCATTAACCGCATCTTAAGTTATTGAGAAATCGCTTAAACTAGAAGCAAATAAAATCGAAAATTCTGGCAGCATTTTGTTCAGTTTTGTTGTGGTCTTGTATTTGTTTACATATACATATCTTTATGTATGTGTTGCTCTTTTATTTTTCATCTTTTTCGTCGTCATCATCATCAACAACATCGTTGTCTTACATTGTTGTTGTTATTGTCATCATCGTCAACATTGGAACCGGTAAAATGTCTTTGATCTTTATCGTAAAGCTTCTTGCTCGCATTTTGATCAAAGTAAGTTTTTCCGCCCAAGTAGTGGTAGAGTGTAAAGCAACAAAGAAAAAAGACAATAATAATAACAAATTTCAACAAACACACATTCATATGTGTGCATATGTATGTGTACACATAAAGTCATAATAATTACTACAACAACTATAAGTACTGCGGCTACAACAATAACAAAAAATAATGTCCAAAAACAAAACAATGTTAACAGAAACAAAGTTAATAACCAAACCAGTGATGGCAAAACTGTGATTTTCTTATAAAAGATCCGCCAAATAAATTTTTTTTGAATATGCTTTAAAAAAAACTACTGAATATTTTCTCAAATTTATTTTTTTATTTGAAAGTACAATCCTTCCGGTTAATAATGGAAAATAATTTCATTCAAATGGCTGCCCCGACTGGCCATGCAGTAGCCTACACGATCGGTCCAATTTTTAAGCACGTTATCGATTGTGTGCAGCTGTATTTCACCAATGGCTTCACGAATATTGTCCTTTAAAGCGTCAATTGTCTCTGGCTTGTTGGCGTAACACTTATCTTTGAAGGCACCCCACAAATAATAGTCCAACGGTGTCAAATCGGAGCTCCGAGGTGGCCGAGCTATATCAGCTTTGCGGCTGATAATGCGATCTTCAAAAACAGGGCGCAAAACATCGAGTGTAGCTTCGGCTGTGTGGCACTTAGCGCCGTCCTGTTGAAACCAAATGTTGCTAATATCCTCCTCTTCAATTTTTGTGAACAAATATTCGTCCAGCATGGCCCGATAACGATCGCCATTGACTGTAACTTCCACTCCTTGCTCATTTTCGAAGAAAAATGGCCCAATTATGCCTCTGGACCAAAATCCGCACCAAACTGTGACTCGTCTTGGGTGTATCGGCTTTTCAATGTATGCGTGCGGGTTTTCTGTGCCCCAAATGCGACAATTTTTCTTATTTACATACCCGCCAAGATCAAAATGAGCTGCATTTAAAAAGACGATTTTTTTTTTTTTTTTTGGCAAAATCGGTATATTTTGTAAGTCGATCGATCAAAGTAATGTCGCAATATTTCCCAGCGTTGTTAAAGCGTATACACAACCATATTCGTTCAGCGGAAGGATAAATCTAATTATCTGTCAAATCAGACATAAGCTAAGTGTTACCATTCACGAAATAAGCACTAGTTGAAAAAAAAAACGTTAGATGGTGGACCCGATATTTTAAGTATGCATTGTGATTCACTTAATCAGAATTAGATCACTATCATCGAATAATTTAATGGTGTCCCAAAATTAACGCAAGATTTGAATTAAATAGCAAACACAGCCACCAAGCTTTCATAAATTTTGAAATATTGTTCAATAATGAAGACACGCTGCTCTATTGTGTAATGATCCACTTTTACTAACCCCAAACTGTCAGCTGTCGAATTGTTTTTTTAGAGCTGCTAACACTTACGTTTCAAGGCGTGTGGTTTCTTAATAGACCTTTAATTCTGGATCCAAATAAATATGTAATAGAGATCCATCATCTAGTATACAAGTAATTGATCCGCTACCATTAGAAGCTTTAAAATGCTTTTGTAATTTTACCAAACGGCTTAAAGGAACCAAGCGTAGAAGCAGTGTTGCCATAATTGTTTTTAGGAAGACTAAAAATAGAAGGAAAAGACTGATTTTCATGGGAAAAAACTGCACTATATATGTATATACGACAATGATAATCAAAGTATTTATTTGAAATTGAATTAAGTGAATTAATAAGAAAAAATATCACCGTTTTTGAATTTTAACATTTTTTCGACAAGTTTGGCAGCCGGCGTGTGAGTCCAATGAATCTCACCGCTGTTTTGGCTTAACTCTTGTTTTCAAAATATACCGTTATTTCAAAATAGAGGAAGTTGTACGATGTATATGCGCATAACTCAAAAAATATTTTATTGAATAAACTATAAAAACGGGAATTTCCCAATAAAGTTATCTTTAAGACTAAAACTTTTTTAAATATTTTATTAGTGAAACAGATACATGCATATATCACTCATACATATATCACTTTACGTAGTTACGTAGTATGTAATGTGAGCTCACTGTCCTTTTGCCAAAGATCTGTATACTTCTGAAACGACTACGTAGAATAAAGCAACTTTCTTAGACCTAAATATGAGTATCACATATCTCTCTTTCTTTGTGATCAGTTGACAAAAAACGGGATAATTACATTGTCGCATTGAAAAAGGTACGAAGAAACCTCACCACAGTAATATGAAGCAAATGTGATAAAATTAACTAAATTGAAAGTAAAGAACTAAATTGCTGTAAACTGTAAAATCTGCACAATTTACAGAAAAACTTATTTAAAAAAAAGCTTCAAAACTGCTCTATGCTTAAAAAAACTGCAAAATACAAACAAATCTGCATATATGGCAATTCTGCGTAGAAGATAAACTAGAAGCATTAAATAAGAATAACTACAATACAAACACACAAACCCACTAGAGAAAACATTCACATATGCATGCATACGCACACATAATGAATTACAAAACATCACACATAAAAGAGAAAAATATTTTCTTTTTATTATTATGTGTAGCGCTCTCATCTCTCTCTCCCTAACGTTCGCTTAACTTTAAACCGACAATATTCAAACTTTACCATTCGTTGTGGGGAATATGGTAAATTTGACTGAGCTAAATAACTAATTCAAGACACAAACCAAACGATTAGTGGTGGCTTAATTTCAAGTGGATTGTGGAGAAAATGGTGGTAGGACGTTATGTGAGCGTTATTGTGTGTCTAGAATTATATCAGTGTTGTCACAAACCCTTTAACGAGTCAAGTTTTCGCTAATTAAATAATAACTGAATGTTATTGGGAATATATATTGCATACCGTCGACATGTTAAAACAAAGATTTCAATTAAAAGTTGTCAAGTCGTAGTTAGGCTTAACAATTTATTAAAACCATTATTCAATTATTTAAACGAAAGTCGTTTGTTAAAATGAATGTGTTCTGTTTGAAAAACCACAAAATTTTTTTTCTTTTACAGACACCCACCTTAAAAATCTCAATCCAAACAAAATCATTTCTATACCAAATGAATTCCACAACAACATATACTACTGCCACAGAGAAAACAGAACTAAAAGCAGCATGCAATTGTCAAAAGAGGAACATTGTTGGTGCTGTGGCGACAACAACAACACGTCATATAAATTTGATCCACATATTGATATTAGCTTTCGCGTTGCCCCTTATATACAACAAAAATATTGTGGTTGTCAGAGCAGCACCTGTTTCCCACCAAAGTAATACTGCCTCTTCTGTGCCTGAAACAGCAGCACTGGTAGAGAAATCGGGTGCAGCAGCGTCAAATGCCATTAATTCTACCATTTTGCTGGAGCTGCAGCAGCAACAAAATCTTAAAACGAATACTCTACACAATCTAACGCCTTCACCGCCAACCTCATCAACGTCGGCCTCCTCCTCGCATCCAGAACGACATAGCAGTAGAGCTTTGAAAAAGGCCTGGCTATCAAATCGTGCAATAGTGTGTAATGATGGCACACCGTCTGGGTTTTATTTGCGCAAAAATCCTAATTCAAAAAAATGGATTGTGTTCCTTGAAGGCGGCTGGCACTGCTACGATGTGAAAACGTGTAAGGCACGCTGGAATCGTTTGAGGCATTTGATGACTTCGACAGATTGGCCAGAGACGAGAGATGGTAAGTTTTAATTAAAGTGAATCTGCTTAAAGGAAAATATAAAAGTGATCTGTTCTATATCTTCTAGTTGGTGGCATTTTGTCGGCCTCACCTGAGGAAAATCCTTACTGGCATAGCGCCAATCATGTTTTGGTGCCCTATTGCAGCAGTGATTCCTGGTCGGGTACTAAAGATACATACGAGTCCAATGAATTTAATTTTCGTTTTATGGGTGCCCTCATTTTAAAACAAGTCATAGCCGATCTTATACCCATGGGTCTAGGACGTGTGCCAGGAGCGGAACTTATGCTGGTGGGTTCTTCAGCCGGTGGTTTGGGTGTTATGCTCAATTTGGATCGTATAACCCAATTTTTGCAACAAGAGCGTAAATTACAAGTGACGGTGAGAGGAATAAGTGATTCCGGCTGGTTTTTAGATCGTGAACCCTATACGCCTTCGGCAGTGGCTTCTAGTGAGGCGGTACGACAAGGCTGGTCTTTATGGAAAGGTCTGCTGCCAGAAGCCTGCGTTGAACAGCATAAGTCAGAGCCCTGGCGTTGTTACTTTGGCTATCGTTTATATCCCACTTTAAAAGGTAAAACCTAAGCTTCCAAATTTTAATGAATCTTCTCCTTATTTAAAGATAACTTATCACCTTTGCAGCTCCCCTTTTTGTCTTTCAATGGTTGTTCGATGAGGCTCAAATGAGAGCCGATAATGTAGCTGCACCAGTTACACCACATCAGTGGAACTATATACATGCGATGGGCGGTGCTTTACGTTCCTCGCTGGATAATGTGACAGCTGTCTTTGCTCCATCCTGTATAGGTCATGCTGTGCTATCTAAACGTGACTGGACCACTTTAAAGATCGATGATATTTCGTTGCCCACTGCCCTTCGCTGCTGGGAACACTCGACCAGGCCTCGTAAGAAACGTCATGATAAACTTAAGCGTGCCACAGAGGCCACCTTTACCCAAAGACGAGGGGGTGACTCTAACAAGAGACGCCACGAGAAACAACACAAAGAGAGACAACATGATAAAAACCGTAAAATAAACAACAACAGCAACAGCAGTATAAGTAATAATAATGGCGAGACAAAACGTCTAACCAAAGCCGAACGAGAAGAACGTAAACGCCTGAGGCATGAGCAGCAAAAGCGACGTGAAGAAAGACGCAATCGTCGTAAGAATAATGTGGTGGCCTTTCATGAGAGTAATCTGACGAATTCTCCAGGCTTAAGTGAAAACTCTACGAATATTAGCCGCAACAACAACAATAATAAACGCAAACGCAATGAGGCCGAAAACAAGAAAAGAAATCAGAAACAAAAGAAACGTCAGCGTAGAAGAAAAGAACACAATGCCAGCGACAATGGACAACCCGAAAGGGAACTACAAAAGGAACAACCCCTAGAAGAGATGATTGAGAAACGTAACAACAGTAGCAATAAAATCAATAGACGTAGTGGTGTACCCCGAGTGCCTGAAAGATGTTCATTGCGACTACTCGAACGCTGTAGTTGGCCACAGTGTAATCATTCTTGTCCGACCCTAACGAATCCTGTTACGGGCGAAGAAATGCGATTTCTTGAATTACTTGCATCCTTTGGTTTGGATATTGAAGCTGTGGCAGCTGCTTTAGGTGTGGACATGCAAACTCTAAACAATATGGATCGCACCGATTTGGTCAATATGTTGACACAGCAAGTCAGCTGATCAAAACATAACTTTCTTGCTTAAAAGTGTGTAAGAGAGATTGCAGATCTGCAGTAGCATAAACAAACACTTAAAAGAGATTCTTCAAAACACGCACAGCCATACTTTTTCTCTTTAGTTTAAGTACAAAGAGAATTTGCAGATGTGCGGCCAAAATACTCTTACACTAAACAACAAAAACAGAAAAAGCTTTTACTAAAAACTTGCTAAGTAAAGCGAATAAGAAAAAATCTTCATTGCGAGTACATGCAGACAGAAAATCTTTTTCTGCTAAAGGCTGTAAACATTGTAAATGAGTTCTTCTTTTAATTAACCTAGAAAATTTAGGTACTTAAAGTTCAAATTAGTTTAATAAGTTATAAATATTTAAGATTTTAATTCAAATTAAGAAATGTAAATATGTACTAACAAAACGATAGGGCTATTTAGAGTAATTGAAGATATAAATATTGAAACGCACCGTAAACGATTTAGATGAGAAGAATTTGTTAAAAAAGCTCTAAGCAATTTACAGAGTTCCTAAGCTTTATAGCGTGTGGAATAAAATGTCTGCTGAGAGACCTTCGGAATTCGAAAATACGAAAATTTCTTTCAACCTTTTATTAATTGAAATGAAATGCAATAAGGTGGGAACGAAGCACAGTTTAGGTTTTAAAATATACGTTTTTTTAAATAACGTTATATAGGCCTTCTTTCGTAAAACAAGAGACAGTAATTTTTCAGTCAAGTGTAAGGTCAGCGCATTACAACTAAAACGTTGATTCGTCTGGTTGGCCAAGCTTCTTAGACTATTTTTTGTGCTTTGTGTTGTTGTAATGGATTCATTTGTTATCGCCAGCAATAATTCGATTTTAAAATGACTTCTTTTTATGGCTTTGAAGCAATATTTGGTATAGAAAAAATCGGCTTTAATTTATGTAGTGCCAAATATCCTTGGTTTTGAATAAATTCTTCTACTCGCAAACGTTTTAAAATTGCTGTTTAAGTGGCTCCCAATGATTTTGCAAATTCTTCTTGAGTATGACAACAATTTTTATAAATCAATGCCTCAATCCATCATCTTTAGACGTTTTTCGACGACCTGGGCAGTTTTTGTTTTCAGGACCACTTCTGAACCGCACAAACAATGTCCGACACCTTGATATTGATGGATCATATTCAGGATAAGCTTCGATGTGCTTCAACAGTTCTTTTTTCAAATTAAATAAGTAAAGCAAAAATTTCCCCAAATAATTATATTCTAAGAATTTTTTTATAACTTTTTGGAAATAAAAGAAAAAAATTTCCAATAATTTTGCAAGAAAAAGCTTTGGTCAAAGTAAAATCAGCAATAGCCGACAGATTTTCATTATTTATAGCTTATTTTATTTTTAACATTTTAAGCCTTAATTAAAATAATTAACATGTAATACTATATATTCATTCTGAAAATTTTTTTATGACTTTTTGGAAAAAAAAATAATTGCTCTAATTTTGCGTGAAAAAATTCTGTTTTCTCAACTAAATTACGAGTAACTTCGAAACTAAAAAAAAGATACAAAAAAATGTTATTCAGTTGATTTATAGGAAATTTTGTTTTGACATAACTACCATATTTTGGGCGAAAAATTTGTCACGCCCATAAAAAAAATTTGAGCCAAATGGAAAAAAATGGAAAACGGATTTGAATTCAGCTCATCAAAATCATTATATTCCATATTATTTTATTTAAAGCCGAAAAATTTTTTGTTTTTTGTAGATCAGTGTAATTATTTGTAATTTCTAATCTTGTCACTGATTTGCGAAATTAGCCACCCCTCTGTCTTTTATAGTTATTAACATAATTTGCAAGCATTTAATGGAATCATATTATATAATGAAATGTGTTGTATAAATGTAAATTAAATTGTTATAAGTTATAAGATACTCCATTAAACTAGAGCCAATTTTTAATAATTATTTATAAATAAATATAAAAAAAATATATTACAAAACTCAGCCTCCTCCCTACTCCCCTTTAATAAGTTTAACCACAAAATGCAACACACAAGACTGCTTATTGTTACAATATATATTTTTATATATAAAAAAGAAAGATAATACAAACAATGAATCTTTATTATATACTTAATAGCATAAATCATAATTAGAAAAGAATATAAAAAAATTAAACACATCCATATACGAGTAAGTTATACAAAATACTGAGTAATCATTAAAACAGAAAATGTATACATACAGTTTTTAAAACCTACCTCATCTTTTAGCAATTAATTAAAATACTAATTATAATGAATTGTTGTTGATTTTGTTGTATTTTTATATATATAAAAAAAATAATAATAATAAATTTATATATAATTTAACAAATTCCTACTAATCCATCCATATACATAAAATTAGTTTTTCCATTAAGTTTTAGCATAAACAAAAACAAAAACGCAACAGTTTTTTCCTTTAACTGTTTCAAAGTAAATAACGCTTTAACACCCATATTCCGGTACAAAAATACACTTCCCTCCATAAACTTTTTAAAATATTTATACAATTTCTAAAAACAAAGAATAATAAATGAAATAAAAATAATAAATATGAACAGTAACAAATATTTTGTACCTGTATTAACAAACAAAACATAAAAATTACATTGTTTACCTTTACATATCACATTATTTACATGCATACATACGTACTTACATATAGTAAATCAATACATGATAATTCATTGCATTATATTACATATATATGTACATATATGTATATGTAAGTATACACACATTCCTTTTGTTTCTTAATTAATTAAAATATTTATTTTTTTTATTATTATGAATAAAAATTTGAAAATTATTTAATAATTTATTTATTTTTACTTTTAAGTTACATTTTCCAAATATGAATTTTTTGTCCGTAAATAACTCTCGAATATATTTTTTTATTTTTTGCATATTTATTTTAATTAAAAACAATTGTTTTATTGTACAGTTATTTAGTTTAGTTATATATTATTATTAAATTTTAAATTATTGTTATTTAATTAAAAACAAAACTAAACTTAAATTAGAAAACAATACTAAACTTAAAAACTAAAATATAAAAAATAATCAAATAAAAAACAAAGTACAATTGAAAATTTCTTAACGGGCGTGATTTTTTGCTAATTGGTTTTTCAGTGTAAACTTGTTCAATGTAAAAAAAAAAATTCGTGACATGTGGCAATGCCAAAAATGCTTTGAAAGGTTTGCCATTTGACCATGAATAGGTTGGTTGGTTCACGTGATCGCTTGACAAGAACGACAAGTAACGTCCTGAGACACCGTTTTAAGCAATACCACAACATTCGTAACCTTATGCCATCAGAGGTTAGTCATATCCAGTCCGTCATATTGAGGCACCTGAGGATGTCATCCGAATCGATGCACACCATCTCGGCGATGTCCTGCATAAACCAGCTACTGAAGACACTGTGGCAATGGCTATCGAGCGTTGGGCAACCAAATAGGAAGTGTTCGACCCTGTCCCTTTAACTTCCGCACCACAGCTGTGATAGTGATCGTTATGTTGTATCCTCATCCAACCAGCGCCCGCTTAGTAGAGCTACCAAGTTGGTCAGATCTCTCCTGCTTTGGCCTATAAGCGATCTGGTACGTCTGTTATCATATTTATACCATTATCATAACCAGTCCTTCGTGTTAATTTCCATCGAAATCTCAATATCCCGGGATTCAAACAAGATTTGAAAGCCGCCGAACGCCGTAAGAAGATAATAGTGAGCAGGTCTTCAAAATAGCGTACATTTTCGCCTGAAGGACTGTAGTAGAGAAAACACCAGAATCAATACAACTGTCCATATTAAATCCGTCCGTATAGATCCTGATGTCTAAATCATGCAAGAGTTTCACCATGAGTAGACTAACAAACAAACAACGCTTATAAATCATTGAACTTTATTATCAAAATTCGTGGTGTGTGGTAAATGTGTTTCGTAAATTATGTACATTTTAGCCACTATATTATTATTTGTTGGTATATTTGATGTCTCTCGTCTATAGGGAACAAGCCAGCCACAATTCTAGCTGACGGATGGACCACCTACTGCGTATCCGTAGGAAATAATCTTATAATTTTTTTCTTTAATTATTTGCTTTGAGATAAATACTAAATTTTCTTTCAAATGAACAGAAAATTGTTTTATCCAACAATTTTATATTTAGAGAATTGACAACTGTGAAGGAATATGCAATAACAACACTAGCAGAACTGAACATGTTTTCGATCCCGGCTACGGAAGTTATTATCAGAGTTCTTTGTGTGTTGCATATTCATTTGTCGGAACATCAACTATTAAACTCATATTTCTCAGAAATTGCTTGTTGAAATGACCAATTTCTATATAATAAGTTAGTCGAAGTTCGAATCATTTGATAGGCATAACAAACTTATATTAACTCCACACCATATAGTGCCATTACATAGTCGACATCAAATCGTGTACATACTATGTGGTCGCGGTGGCTGAGAGTTTGGTTCACTGTAGCTCGCGTTATATTAATTTTTGTTCAAACTGAGTTTAATCTTCAAAAAGTAACAGTCAGACATTCATTTATCGCCTCAAATAAATATTTCATTCCCTTTTGCAAATGTTCTGTTTTTTTCCATTTTCAAAACCGAAGCTGTTGAAAATTACCAGATATAATAAATGAAATATGTCATGAATAGGTAATAAGTGCAGAATGACATTAAGGGCAACACTGGCTCATGTCCTGCCAGTACCAGTGATACCCAAACACGCAGTCTACTGAACTCTCCCCAGTCAGGTGATAAGGCCCTTACATGGCTTCCCAACACACCAGGCAGCCATATGTGATAATTGGTAGAACCAGCAGGTTATAATACATGGGCTGAAATGTCCCAGGCCTAACATATAGATGGCGCTAGTTTTATTGCATTCACCTCTTTTTCATGTTATCTATTAATTAAACGTAGCATCACTCTTAGCACAATAACTCACGCTAAGAGTGATGCTACGTTTGTTATTTTCAGAACAATGGATCAAAAACAATTTCGTGTTTTAATTCTGCACTGCTTCTTGATGGGAAAAAATACCGTTCAAGCGAAGCAATGGCTTAAAAAGAGTTATGGAGACACCGCTCCATCAGAAACAACCATCGACAAGTGAAGTTGCTAGTTAGTTGACATTGTAAAAATATCATTTGACTATGAGAAAGCTCTGTTCAAAGTGGGTGCCGCGTTGATCAAAAACAAGAACGTGTTGATGAATCTAAAACAACAATTGCCCCCACATACACCGTATTTACCAGATTTGGCTCCCAGCTACTACTAGCTGTTCGCAGACATCAAAAAAATGCTCGCCGGTAAGAAATTTCGCACGAAGGAAGAGGTTATCGCTGAAACTGAGACCTATTTTGAGGCAAAAGATAAATTGTTCTACAAAAGTGGTATTGAAATGTTAGAAATGATTAAATGATTGCATTGCTCTTGATGGAGATTACGTTGATGAATAAAGTTAATTTTGAACAAAAAAAAGTTTTTTCTTTGTTAGGCCTGGGACTTTTCAGCCCATGTGTTACATCTAGAGCAACATTTGTGGTTTGAGTCCCCATTTTCGAAAGAATATAGATTACCAGGAATAAAAAGCCATACAAGCCTTTTTAACCCGCTCCTCGACATGCAGCCTCCAATGAAGTTTTAAGCCCACTATCACACCCAGCTACTTGAATCTTGATGAAATTTTTAGTTTAGTTTAGTAGTACAATCTGGGTATTTTAAACGTAGGTAGTTTGTACTTTCTGGTAAATAGCACAAGATCGGTCTTATTAGGATTAAACCTAAGACCGCAACTGTTGGCCAGATGGCCAAGCTTTGTCAAAGCACCCTTTAGAATCTCACTCATTACTTGTCCCGACGCCCTAAGGACCAAGCCGTCTACGTAAATCATCACCTTCAATCCACCACTTAGGATAAAATCTCATTCACAATGACTAACCATAGAAGAGGTGAGAGAGCGAACGATCGAACCAATTTTCGAGTGTTTGGGGTCGTATCTCAGCAATGACATCACGAATGTTCAATTGTCACTGATTTGTCGGCATAACACTTGTCTTTAACAGCGCCCCACAGAAAACAGTCCAACGGTGTCAAATCGTAGCTTCTTGGCCAACTGACATCACCATTTCTACTAATTAAACGCCCATCAAACGTTCGACGCAATAAATCGATTGCGACAAGTTGCACCATCCTGTTGAAATCAAGCATTGTTCACATCAATACCATGAAGAGAGGCACCTATGATGGTGCGATAGGTGTGTCGGTTGCGTCGTCCTCATTTTCAGAGAAATATGAGCCAACGAAGCCTCCCTTCTACAAGCTGCACCAAACAGTCACTCGCAATAGGTGCATTGGCTTCTGTAAGACCTCGTTTGGGCCTTCCGAGCTCCAAATATGACATTTATGCTTCTTAACGTACCCATCAAGATGAAGACGGTCTTTTTTTGCTTTTGTTTTGGAAATAAATTTCACATAAGACCCAATGTTACTCATGCGTAAATCGATTCATTTCGTTTAGTGGAGATAATATACTGAATATTCGACACTTGTGCCAGGGGACGAAAGCTTAAGAAACCCCCTTGACTGACACCATTCACAAAAGATAATGAAATATAAAAAAGTAATAATAAAAGAGTAGTAGTACAAGTATACACATACACAGTATCATAGCGCCGCCCTAATAAAAACTATCATTTAAAGAAAGTATCTAATGCAGTTGACAGTGATGGTGTGATACTTTTGCTTTATTTATGATTTCATACTTAAAACAGGGGTATTACTCGTAAGCCTGTTGGGTCATCGTGAATGTTGATGCAAACATATGTATAAGCCTACAACTACTGACACAACATCTTATGAACCCTGTATTTATAATGATTTCAATTAAACTTAATAGAATAATAATTCGTTTTCGTTTTCACTCTTATTGTATTACGTCTTACAATTTGTCAAAAACATTTTCTTATACATTTTCAAAGGCTGTGGATCTGTGGATAAAATTGAAACGGAATTGGAAATAATAATGTTTTATAAATTTATAATAATTTTTATTTTAAATTATAAAATAATAAAAGGTTAGTAAAACTATGACCCATTGAATAAACAATTTTTAATATTTTCTTTAAATTCTTTATATTGAACAGCTTGCCCCATATATTTAACCATTGGCCTGGATGGTAATACTTATCAAGAGTCCACACTACACTTAAACTGGGCCTCCGATTGTTATATACGACCTCAGTGGTATGGCATTTATAATGAGGAACCTTCTACAACACTATTGCAACCGTTTATGCGTCTGTACAATGTAAGCAATGCCACGTTTCAATTATCGATTAAACAAAAAATTGGCAAATTAAAATTCCCCAAAGGTTGGAATCGAAACGATGGTGATGTCCAGCCGGTACATTATACGAAAAGTAAATGTTTGGATTATTATGTGGCCAGTTTTCAGAATAATGAACTCTTATCGGTGGAGTGTTTGAAAATCTATCCAACATGGATGACTCAGCAACGTGATATTGTTAAAATGCAATTAAAGCACCTTTTCATACCAGGTACGCGGTATACATAAATAGTAAAAACATTAATAGTAAATCGATATCATTTTTTAGGTACCCATGCCTCGGGAGCCTATTTGACAAATTATGGTGCCACAAAATCTTTATTTATAAAACAACATGCCATTTCACAGTATTTCGATGTATGGTCTCAATTGGTATTCGGTATACGTTATTTGGATTTAAGTATTGGGTAAGTTAGATAGTGGCGTGAGACAGCGATAACTGAGGTTGATTCTGGCTTAATTTTGAATACTTCTTACGTCATTCAAATAGCTGCGTCATCTTTGCTGACAGTTTTTCAAGCTGACGGTTTAACTTTTGTTGCTTTGATGATGATATTCTTGAACTCGACCGAAGTGTTTAGCTTCTTAGCAAAGGCTTAAGACTTGACGTTGCTGCCGAAAAAATAATCAGTAGGTGTCAAGTTTCCTAAAATCGGTGTCCAATTTATGAAATTTTAATATCAGAACTCTATAAATTGAAAAACACAGCTTGGTTATATCGACGTTGTCAACTCCTGGCCACAGAAAGCTCTTTAACATTACCATATCAAGCACCATGTGTGTACACCGCGGTGTAGGCTGTCCTATAGTCAAGCTTAATCCATTGTACTGTTCTAACTCTTTTTCTGTTATCTTTTAAGTTTGAAAGTTGATTAAATCCAAAACGCTCTTTACTATGTGGCAGCCATTGTATTAAAACATACAATTTTCGTCGATTATAGGACTTGAACGACAGAACCGGTTTCCTTTTAATACATTTAAAACTTCTCTTAACAAATAGTTCTTATTAGGGTAAACAGAGCATCCATCTAATACCGAAATTTTTCTGGTCCTAAGTATGGCATATAAATATTTTGTCTTTATTTCAACCCTACTTAGCGCTCTGGCGTCAATTGACACATATTTCTAAACGAAGTGGCTAACTTAGATATTTTTCCCAATTGTCTCAAAGCTTATTCAAACCAATTTCTCCCTCTTTCTCGAAGCCGTTTACCAATCTAAAATCAATTAACACTAGTTTCTAAGCCTCGGAGGACCTATGGCCATTATGATACCCTTTATAGGAAAGACTCATTACAGAGGCCGAAAGGCGGTACATGAGAGAATCCCAAAAGATAACCTACTAGACACCCAAAAAAATCAGGTCCTTCATGTGAGTCAACCGGGTACCCTTGACGAGGTCAATCAACTTTCACAGTGGCACATCCGTAAGACAGTCCAGATCTTGGAAGTAATACGCACCCAGGTGCCTTAGTCTAAGCTCTCATAGAGCGGGAGAGCCGCAGAGAAGGTGTTGTTCCTCTTCCTCCTCATCCTGACAGCTCCTACAGTAGCCATGGCCAGTACGTCCAATGCGCTCTGTCATGCGACCTGTCATATAGTGCCTGGTAATTATGCTTAAAAGAAGCCCGATCGAACCCCTTCCAAGCCTAAGAGGAGACTTTCATATAAAAAGAAGGCCAAAACATTCTAGATATTCTACAAGTGGTGACATTAGTCCACCTGTGTTCCATTTATCTATCAACACCATCTTTCTATCAAGTCGACAATACACCCAGAGGGGCATGCACGTCACCCTACACGAGGGCCAGAAAGAATCCCCTAGTCGCGTATTCATCAGCAATTTCATTTTCTCTGATTCCCACATGTCTCCGAATCTATATCAGTTCGGCGTGATTCCGTTCCATTCGGGGCAAGTGAAGAATGCAGTTGAGGAGACATTTCGAATTAATCACGTATGAATGGAGAGTCCTGACTGCGGCGAGACTGTCTACGTAGATCCCAACAGATCTTGACAACTTGAGATTTAATTCCTGGATACACCTAATGGTCATGTCTATGGAGTAAACCTCCGCCTGAGAGAGACCCTGAGGTCTAGATCATCAGAGTAGAAATTCGACCATGTACCTGTTTCCGTCTTCGAATCATCGGTATAGAGCCCGACTGCGTCATTCCGCAGGACAGATTCGGCATTCCACTCATCCCTAGAAGGTATCCTACTGCCGTAAGCTCTACCGAACTTCAAATTGGGTACCGCCCAATCTGTCTTACACGTCGGGAGTAGTATGCTTAGCATTGACTCTAGACCAGTCTGAGGAGCGGAACTCATGGCACCGATGATTACAAGTCAGGCTAACGTCTGCACGCTATTCAGAATGGCCAGTTGTGATCCAATATCCACGCCTTTCACCAGAAAATCCCGCAATGGTTGAGGATTGGTCTAAAGGCCCTTTTAAAAATGTACTGACTAACTGAGGTACTCGAAATGGTATTGTATCCTCTTGCTCCGCATTAGTTCAATAGAAGCCAATGGCTCTTGGATCACAATGGAAAATCCGCGGAAAGGTGGCAAATAGGCCCTACCTACCGTATCACGACACAAACGATCTCATTTGCAAGCTATGAAAGTTTATCTTAATGTGCTTATTGCCGGCATTGAATATGAAACACGGTGTTCTTAGGGCTACTTTATGTGGGTAGTCATACCAGCTTCTCTCAGGACTTGAGCACTATCTCAATATATATAGTGGTGGAAGAAATAATAGGGACATATCAAACTTTTCTCAAATTAAAGTTTTATTTATCATTACAAAAATCAAATAAAGAACACATTGTAATTGAAATAAGTTCGTACATACGATTTTCCATCTGACCCAAATAAAATAATCTTCGTTCAGACCATTTCACTGTATATAGCCTCTCCCTACAATTAAAATCTAAAAGAATAAATTACTACGCATACACTTTGACGTGTGGCACCAAATTAATGTATAAAAACCATAGCTCTTAAATGTTCCCAGCGCTCGTATTCGTCTTGCTATTGAGGCACCAGACTAAATAGGGATATGTAAGCTCAATTTTCGCTACGGTAGCTCAAATTCGAAGTGTGTGTGATAGATATCAAATGGAATTACCAAATAAATTTATCTGTTGGCTATGTTAGACTTTAAGACCTAGGACAGTGTGAGCCACCTTATATAGAGACACACAGCATTCCTTGATTAAGTAGAATCACGAATGCACGCCCACTAAAGCCAATTGGTTTTGAGAAAGGGTCTGATATTTTTCTGTTTGTACCCCTAATGTAGAAATTTTCATGCAACCTCTACGCTAACTTAAATTCATTGGCTATGAAGTAAGTGCCTGGCACTTAGGACTGGTTTGAACCATGAATCTGTAGACAAAAAAGGAAAACAGTACGCAGTTGTTAATATTGTTGAAAATAGATGTACGTTCTGTGAGTAAGGTAGTGTTACCAATAGATCTTTGTGGGATTTCCCAAATTTTGATTGTTAATAAAAGTCTACTGTTATATTGTCAAACTTTCATCCAATTGCAGTTATAAACCTGTCGATTTATACGACACACAAAATCCCGAAAACTTTTGGATTGTCAATGAAAACATGTTTATCAATCAGTTGCGTTTTATTCTAAAAGATGTGCGCAGATTTGTAAGCATTTCACGGGAAGTTGTTATACTGGATTTTAGTTCATTTCCCATAGGTAAGTGTGGACTATACATAGCTTTAGGGAATCTAATATAATGGAACCATTTTTACTCCATTTTAGGTTTCTACAAACATCCCGAAAGACATATTAGCCTTTTGCACTTGATTTCAAATGAATTGGGTCACTTGGCGTATCAACATAAAGATAAAAGTAAAGCCTGTTACGATTTGACCATTGAGGAAATAATAACAACAAATGGCACAATTTTAATATTATATCCTTTGGAAGAGTTGCCACATCCTGAAAACGGTAAGCATTTGAAGCGAATTGCTTAAAGTTTTTCAATATAATTTTCTATTCGTTTTAGATTCCCCTATTTTATGTCCACCATGGAAACGTTTCTCTACTGGTTTTATGAATACCTCACAGGCTTTGGATTATATGCGTTTATTGTTTAGCAAAAAGAAAATCTCTCCCGTACAAGATGAAGGTTGGGTTTTCAATGCCATCAAAAGTATGGAACAGTCTTTGGTAGGAACTTGAATTTTATCTCCATTTTATAACAAAGCTTATAAGTTGTTTTAAAATTTCTTTCTTCTAGAACACCAATAAATTGCAGACTGCCAAAGAAAGAGCATCTCATATCAATACCAAAGTATCGAATTGGCTTAGAGGTCCTTGGGGTTCTACAGCAAACGTTGTCACCTTAGATTATTTCAGTAGTACGAATATTATCGATGTAGCCATTTATGCGAATATTCAGAAGGCATTTCTAATGTTAAATAAGGATTATATTAAATTCGAAATTACCGCAAAATAATATCGAAATAAATAAAAGTTTATTTCTTTTAAAATCAGTGTTAATCCAAAATACATGTTTGATATTATTATCTATCACTTTTTGGTTTCTTTTTTCTTTAGGGAGAGCTTCATAGTTCCAATATAGTGAAACTTCTGTGGCTTATCATCGAAAAACTTCGTTAAGCGATTTTCAGCGGCAGCTTCGATTATCAAATTCTCTTCACTATTAAGGGAGTTTAAAGGCATCAAAAAAATGATAGCCGCAAGATATGTGAATATGTGTGATGATGTATTGGTGAATTAAAACCTCCGCCAAACGCAGACCATTTTTGGCGGCTTATTATAGATATGCATGGCGTGATATTATTCTGATAGAACACAACACCAAGCATCTATTGGCTAATTCTGTTCTCTCCTTCTTGATGGCTTCGTTTAAATGGTAGAGTCGTTAGCAGCAGAGATCAGAATTGATCGTTTCGGTAAGTTTTAACAGCTTGACTTTTTTTTCCGTCACTCCTCTAGAGAGCATATTGGCTTTCATTTCAAAGCATCCATTGCTTTGTTTCAGTTTCTATGATCAATTTGATCTTTCAAGCTAAGTGGATGATTAATCTACTGTAGCTTCCTTCATATGATTTTGTGTAATGGTGAAGATCCTTGCTAATTGATGGTGATCTTTATTTTAGCACTGTTTTTTTTTTTTTAAATAGGTGACATGTTTATTAAACAATCGAAATCACAATTAAGTTTTTCTTTGTCATGTCCTCTGCTGGGACCCGAACCTGGGTCGTTTGTGTTCTTATGCGTGCGCTCTAACTACTACACCGTGCCATCCTCTAACAGCTTGACTAATTCCCCTTAATTCCTTCAAACACTAAACATAACCGTGTTTGACTTCAATCCAGGCTTTGAAATTGGTTATAGAGTGTTTCCGGCCTTTCTCCATGATTTTTTTTTTTTTTTTTTTTTTTTTTGTTTGTTTAATATTTAGTCAATTTTTCATAGCCTGTATAGATCCGCTTTAAGAATGGTTTGATATCGTTGCATTTCAGCGGCATATCTTATTCAAACTGTCATATAGTTGATGTTTAGTACCTAACCTACCTTCACCACTTGAAAAATTTAATCCACTTTTTCAGTGGTTGGCAGACCAGAGAAATTTTCGGAACGGAATAGAGCAAACCACTTCTGGGTTTGGCGTTCTTTTATTGCATTCTCACCGTACACCTTGCAAATATTTGCTGCATATTATTGCACCACTTTTTACTGATGGTTTTTTTGAGCATCGTAATGCGTAATTCTTCGTATTGCCGTACTTGGCAATCCAACAAACCAACCTCACTCATGGGAAGATATCACAGCAACATTTAATCAAGTCGCAGAAGAAATACTTGGTGTAGTTCAATCACATAGAAGAACTTGGATATCAGATAACACTTGCAATCTTGTTTCTTAAGGAAGGGAACTGAAACTGCAGCTGAATAACAACAATACTTTGAGGCAGCAATACCAGCTGGCGAAATAAGTAAAGAAAGCTGCAAGAAGCCTCAGAAGAAAGTTCCTGGAACTTGCCAGTCGTTCCAGTGAAGAATCTGCTGCCAAGAATAACATGAGAAAACTACACCAGACGGCTTCAATAATCGAAAATGCAGTAGAAACCAAGCAGTTTCTGATCATAATAGAACACTAATAACAAACAACGCACAGACACAGAGATGGAGAGAATATTTCCATAAAATTAATAATGTCACAAACGTTACTGAGAAAACGGTTCAGAACAGCGGTGAAAAACACTCTGAGAATACCATACAATCCTTCCAATCTCAACGAGATTAAAGAAGCGATTGGTAAATTGAAAAATAATAAGGCGGGAGGCGAAGATGGACTACCGACAGAAATTTTGGAGGTTGACATCCAAGCTACGGTTGAACTTCTATGGTCTCACATCACATCAGTATGGAAAGCAGAGAGACTGCCTCCAAGGTGGAAAAAGGGCTTCATTGTAAAGTTACCAAAAAGTGACGACTTGAAAGATTGTAATAATTGTAGAGGAATTACCCTGCTTAACATCATATATAAGATAATTCCAGTCATAATACAGGGAGAGCTTCAGAGTAAACTAAACAACATATTGCGACGCGATAGGCCAACACTCTACAAATAATCATAGAACAATTTATAAAATGGCGTACCACTCTATATCTACTGTTCGGCTATTTTAGGAACATGCAATATAGAAAACACTGAGAACAAAAGGAGTATAATGATGCAGAACTTTCAGTTCTTCACAACGGCAACATCAGTCAACCATTTCACACCAATGCTGGAGTTAACCAAAGGTGCGCACTATCACCTCAGCTATTCACCATCGTGCTGCATGACATAATGAGTAAAGTCTATTCAAAATGAAGAGGAACAATATGGAGTCTTTCATGATTTGGACTATGCGGATGATATTTGCCTAATCGCTCATAAGATCCCCAATATGCGGTGAAGCTAGAGGAACTAGAAAGATTGGCTCGCAATGTTGTAGTTGAGGTAAATATCAAGAATACCAAGGCCAAGAGAATAAACAATAATAGCATGGAAAACATTATGCTATAAGGTCAACCAGTCGAGTATGGATAAAGCTTCTGCTATCTAGGAAGTACAATTACATTAATCGGCGGTGCAGAAACAGATGTAGACAAAAGGCTCAATAAAGCGATAACGGCATTCGGACGACTGTAGTGAGTATGGAGAAGCTCACATATATCCAGACGGACTAAGCGCTGAATATCCAACTTATATGTTAAATCAGTTCTGCTATATGGCAGTTAAACCTGGCTTGCATCGAATAACATCACGTCAAAGGTTCAGGTATTCATCACCAGGTGCCTCTGAATCATATGCAGAATATTCTGGCCTAATATCATTAATAACACAGAACTGTGGAACGTGACACACTGAAACAGGCAAGAAGTTTTATATCGCTTCCTCTCAGTAGAGCCCAGGGCATTAACGGATTTATTTACCGGGCACTGTCATCTAATTTATCCGCAAAGTATTTCGGAAACTGTTGAGGATGATCGATGTAGTTTCTGCACAAACTGTGCTCAAACATCAGAACATGTACTGCGAGTGTTTCCAGCTATCTCGGTCCGTAGAATGAGATATCTCGCAAATGCTGTGCTGATTCCGAAAGAGGTTATTTTTCTCTCCCTGTGTGTTTGGCACACTCGAATTAGTGTTGACCGATGTAGGAGCATCAACACCATAAGCGGAAAAAATTACCTCAAACCTTCTTTATGGCTAACTGTACACTATTTTTTTTAGTATTGGCTGTTTCTCATCATTCAGTTCTATAACCCGGGGGTGGTTTTGGCTTTCCCAACAACACTTTTCCATTCCTATCAATTTTTAGCAAGGCTGCGCCAATTCCTCACTCCCATTTCTCGCATATCTTCGTTATATTATTATCGAGGTATAAAAGTACTGCGACCTTCCGATCTATTGTACAGCCCTCCATCTATATAGGGTTTCCTTTAATATCTCTCCCAATCTTGTCGATCTGACGAAGTGCAGGATGTCGATTGGTACCAACGGCGATAACTCCCTACTCAGTATCTGATAGGCACACAGATACTTCCTCTAGAGTGCATCAATGCCCCACATGAATCATATTTCCATCAAAGAATCTGAACATCAGACTTGAGACTAATCCGGCGATAACTCCCTACTCAGTATCTGATAGGCACACAGATACTTCCTCTAGAGTGCATCAATGCCCCACATGAATCATATTTCCATCACAGATTCTGCACATCAGACTTGAGACTGATCCCATTTTACACTTCTCTCAATTGCATAAACTTCCTCCTGAAATATGCTTGCGAGTTTTCCCATAGGTTTCAAATATTCCCTTCTAGAGCCAAACACTCCCGCTCCTGCATCTCTTTCTATCCTTGACCCATCCGTGTAACACAGACTGGTCCCTTTTTTAAAGGAGTATGCAGCTTCCACTCACTCCTATTACTCAGTCTTGCCCTGACACATTTGCCAAGGTCATAGAGTTTCCCGATCCTGTCCACAGGACTGCCAAGTAGGTAGTAAACGACCACTCTTCCTGGAAGTTTTCTGCACACCATAAGCACATGCGTGGCTCTTCTTGAGACAGACTCCACTTGAGCTTTCCACGTCAGTTTACTATCCAGTATTATTTCTAGATATTTAACCTCCTTCCTTGGTGGTATTTCCTTGCCCAGGAGTTGAATATTCCTCCACCTAGGAAGTTTTCTTTTCCTAGTAAATGGTACTATCATGGTTTTGCCCGGGTTAATGCTTAACCCCGTCGTCCCACACCACCATTTCACTATTCTAAGTCAACTCTGTCTGATATCACACAAGGTATCCTCGAACCTACCCCTTGCTATCGGAACAATGTCATCCGCATATGCCTGCCATAGATTGTGTTTTTAAAAGTTCATCAACAACTATACTCCACATTAAGGGCGATAGGACTCTTCCTTGTGGCCAATCTCTAGTCCTAGGACCTCTGCCATCCATTTGTATATCGTAGCGTCCACTGCCCTTCCTACTAGCGCCTTCTCTATAACTTCGTGGGAAGTGTTATCAAAGGCCCCTTTTATGTCTATGAAAGCACATACAGCAATCTCTTTATCCACCAAGGAATTCTGTATAGCTCCTACTAATTCCATGAGAGACTTTTCCGTCGATCTACCAGCTCTGTAAGCGTGCTGTCCAAGATCCAATGGCATGGGATACAGAACGCCGCATCTTATGTAGGTGTCCACAACTTTTTCAAGTGTCTTCAACATAAAAAATGTGTGGCCAATCGGTCTGAAGGACTTTGGATGTGCTTTGGATGCTTCTTACCCACTCTCGCTCTCCTCCAGGCTATTGATATATACCCAAGAGCCAGGCTACTGCACCCTATATTTAAAAGGTATGGTAGTATTTCCCCTATGCCGTTCAGCAAAAGGGCTGGAAATATGCCATTCTCTTCCGGAGACTTAAATGGTTGGAACGTACTCACAGCCCATTTAATTCTCTCCGCTGTGCAAATACTTGCCGCTGCTTGCCATCTTAAACTATCAACATTGTTTGGCCTAACCTCATTTCCCCTGTTATCGTTCGTCGTACTTCCCGGAGAGTGCGTCCGAAGTAACAGTTCTGCCCTTTCAAGGTCACTATTGGTGTATTCACCATCTTCCTTTCGCAGTGACCTTTCCTTCCCAGATCAATTTATTGCTAGAGCTTTGTAAATCCTTGCCGCTTCCGACAGCGATCCCACAGAAATTCCTAAAGCTATCTCTTTTAACCTTCCTTATTGCCTTGTTATAGTCCGTGAGTTTAGCCTTATTCTCCGGCCTTCGCTCGTTCACGTTCCAATTAAAAAATATGGTTTGGTTTAATTACATTTTCTTAAGTTTTCCTATACAAAGATTTATGAAAAGTGTATGAAGTGTTCTTATTTACTAGTTTGGCTTATCTACAAAAATTTTAATTAAATTCTTATAGTAGAAGGTCACTCAATAAGTCCGTAGGATAAGTAAGTAAATGGCAGCTAGTTCGAGCAACTTCTATTTGCGATCGTTTATAACCAATTTGTGGATTTTTTGATGTTTTTTGGAATAACAGCTTTATTTGGGCGTCCATTGCGCTTTGCATCATTTGTGGTGGTACGACCACGTTTAAATTCAGCAAAGTACCAAATCTACCATTTGTCTCGATGGAGCAGAGTTTGGTTAATGTTTATTAAGTCATTGTTTGGTTTCTACTGTATTCTTTTTTTTTCACCAAAAAGCAAAGCTTTATCAAAATTCGAAACTCACTTTTTATCACTTTTTTTCAATAACATAGTTGTTTCACATTAAATGTTATAACTCACGTAACAATAGTCAGATTTCTGTCAAACTTATACACGTATCGTTTGAAGGTTAGTACTAAATAAAAATCATATGGACAAAATTCTAATAACACCATCTATGTGTCATGCCACAGACTTATTGAGTGACCTGATATGTGTTAGAAACATTTCGTTTACAAGTTTGATCAAAAACGAGACATCTTATATCTGAAACGAACTTTATTAAACTAAAACTTTCCGTTTTGATAGTTCGACAACTTTGCGCTGTTTTTGGCGTAAGGCCATTTGCCATCAGTTTTGAACTTCTGGGATTTTTGAGCGAAAAACTGGTCCAATTGCATCTTTCAGGCCTCTATAAAATTTGAATTTACACCATTAACAGAATTCTGCAGATATTGAAACAAATGATAATCTGAATGTTCAAGTTCTGGGCTATATGGTGAATGCATTAAAACTTCCGAGCTAAGCTTTCGCAGTTTCTGTCGGGCCATCATAGATGTGTGTGATCGTCGTTATCTTGATGGAACACAACACCTTTTATGTTACTCAATTCTGGCTGTTTTAGATGCATGCTCTTTATCTCATATTATTGTCGTACGTGATCAACTACCTATCAAATAATACCGACAATTCGTAACCGAAGTTTTTTGATTGTCAAGATTTTATTCTATAAGTGTCAAGAATTTTGCAATGTTGAATCTGGCAACCCTAATAGAGCCTCTTGCACTGTTATCGCTAGCGATAAGTAGGCCCAAGTACGTGAACTTTACAATTTCTTCAAAACGATATTCATCCTTACTGATATCTTGTGGCCTTCGAATTTCAGCGAATGGATTAACCACTAGCCCAACTTCCTTTGTAGATGTTTGTATGTTCGTTAAAATACTTTCCGTATATCGCCTATTTCAAGCTCAAATCGCAACGTCATCGCCATCACCGACCGGTTGAACACATTTCCAAGTCCAGGATTATGTGTAACACAAACACTGTCTTCTGAAAAAACACTGCGGATACTAAAAGAGTGACCTCAAGTCTTCAATTCATGGTTTACTGTACACTGTTTACTTAAATTATATTTGTGTAAAATTGACGGATTCTTTGACAAGACCTTAAAGCACAAGCTATGAAAACTTCTTACTCTTTGTTTTCAAAAGGTCAAGTACATTAAATTTCCATGATTAACTGAAATGGAGATGAATGATCATTCAGTTAACAAGTTAACTAGGTCGTATGAAACAAGAGCCTTAAGAATTGTACAGTAGAGAGTGCATAAAAGATTTAATAAGACATGGTGCTTATGATGTTACGCTATTGCACCTTTAATTACTTCTTTGTCTGAAAGTATGAATTTTGTTAAATGTTTAATTATAGGTCGATATGCATATTACAAAAAGAATTAATTTTAAAACAACTTCTAAGCTTCAAAACACTTTCAAAACATTTTGATTTATTTCTGTTTTTCTATGAAATTTACATAAATTGTTAACAACTCTGCATATAATTTATATAATTTACCTTTTTAAGTAGTAAAACTGTTTGATCATTTGCGCCCAATGTCCACATCTATACCAGGTTTCCTTCTATTTAAATAATCGTTTAGCCTAAACACGACGATAATGGAACATCTACTGCTGGTGCTGTTTGCTGTTGCCAATAAAGTCAAAGTACTTCGATTCAAATTCAATTTAATGACGTCTTTTGTAAAAATTAAACTCGTTTTTATATGAAGTTTGTGCGACAGACTCGTAACTAAAGTTCTTTATAATGTTTTTCTCTCGTACTCATACTGATGATGGGTGTATGATATCATAGATAGTAGAGGCCAAATAAGGAAGTATATCATAGTTGGTAATAAGCCAACTAACCAACCAGCCAACCAACCAACGAACCAACCAACCAAGCAGGCAGTCAGTCATCAGCCAACAATACGAGTAATAATAATAATTAAGAAACTATTATGCGAAGTACTTAAACGACTGCATGATACCTGTACAGTAGTGAGTGATATTAAAAAGAGTAATTTTATGGCAAAAAGTATCTGAAAGTAAATTTCAATTTGTTCAAATGCTTAGCTTTAGTTAGGGAAATTAACGCGGCAATAGCAATAATTTGTTACAGTTGCCGCGAGGTGTTTACTAATTAAAAGATATATGTACAGTAGCGAGTATTAAAAATGCAACTCTGCGTTTCGTAATCTGAAATTGCATTCTATCACTATTCTTTATAAGAAGAAGAAGCATACTTGATATTATCAGTTGATTATCCTTCAATTTTATCACAATATTTTAGTAATTATATAAAGTGAACATATTGTGCGAGCAAACAAATAAAATCCAACGTGCTGTCAATGTAAGCAAATCATATCATTTATTTAAAAAAATATTTTCATTGTGAAAGTCTTTTGTATTTTTCAAGAAACAGTTATCAAACGTTAGCAAAGTGGCAATAATAAAAGCTTTGGAGGAAGGAATGGCGATGAGCGAAGTTGGAGTCCTATTCGAAGCACACAATCAACTGTAGGTGTAGACAGAAAACCAGGAACTGCTCGTCAGAACCGAGAAATGCTAAGGCCAATAAAAATTTATTCACGAAAGACGGCAGTACATGTTGCTAATTACACAAAAACGCAAATGAGCGGCCCATTTAGGGTACAAGCCGCTAGACGCATATTGAATGAAGTCCCTGTAAAAATACACTAATAAGCAGAGTTAATAAGAGAAGGCGTCTTGGATAAGTTGCTTTGTAGCGATTAACGCAAATTTAACTAATTCGGCTTCGATGGTATAAATTGTATTCGCCGATCACTAAATAAGAGATTTTTGCCCAGATATCAGCTCCCCACAATGGAACATGCTGTGGGTTCATTAATGAAAATTATATGAATTATCTAGCGTTGCATTTTTATGCTCGGTACTGTATGTAGATACACATGTAGACAGAAAAATAGGTGTCAACATATTTTCAAGCTTAGCAGAACTTAACTTCTTCCATTTGAAAACTTTAAAAGACATAAAACGCGTAACATGGTTTTAATCAAAAATGTGAAATCTCATTGATAAAAACGTACACTGGTGGACATTTGGTTAGCACATTTAATGTATGCGGCATAGAAAAGCGTACATTTTTTTCTAGGACTCAAAATTGAGTAAAGTTTTTGCCTATAAGTCCTGTCTATGGTATGCTCAGTATGTACCGTAATTTAAAAAACTAACTAGTCTGCACTGGACAGCAATTTAGCACAGACCACTGGCCAGACCACAAGAAGAAAAATATTATTTAAATTAAATTTGTGAATTTTATTTATTCTTATATACAAATGTATGATACTTACAAATACATCAAACGCAATATATAAGAATTAGATGCACGAAATTCCTAATGTAGCCGTACTAACTAATTTGATAATTAAAATAAGGAAGCGGCGGCGACGGTCCGTTTGCTTTATTCTTACCATCTCTTCATAAATAATAAATGCAACCAATCCTGATATGTCCAGCATATAGATAGCAGATATAATACGATATTATTTGATCCATTGTATCTACTCCTGCTTCATTTCGGTTGTAGTCAATAAATAATTTAAATTTTTTTGACAATGTCTGGTTCGTTGCTCTACCTGGTTCATATTCTGCAGTTATATATGCAATAATTGTATTTAAATAAATAAATAACAGTAATAGAGTCTTATTTTTTGGGATGTAGGAGCTCAAAGAGTGCCTATTCTCATAATACCCATACAGGGCTTCATAACTTTGACGCTCACTTGATTTTCTAAACGAAAATGGCTTAAAAACTTTGTTAGCGAGACCTGTACCAACAAGAGCAAAGGGAACTTCCGTCAAACTTTTTGGTAGAGTTAATCTAATTTTGAGCCAAGTTCATCACAACTCTCCTCTTATTTTAACTCCCGTATACCATTAGAGCTTTTACACGTATAAATTTGTTATCTTGATGCATAAATTATTCATGAGTCACATATCCATGGTAGTTTTATGCCATATTTGACTGGTTTTTATCTCAGTATACCGATTTAATCCAGTACGTCAGCTTTTTATCTGGTCTTATATTCCAGGCGTTTTTCGGCCAATGCCCGCTTCAAACGGATCAATTGTGTTGGATGCCAGTTCTCTGTGATCACCTGACTGGATATCAGCAGTTCATACTAAATGGGACTCTTCTGGTCCCACCAAATACAGAGCATTACTTCTGCGCAAAAGTTTTGCAGCTTCGTTGCATACCGTCGTTGGTCGGGATCCACATACTTCGGGTTGTCGTAATGTACCTATTTTTCTTGGCGGGTAATGATTCGATGTAAAAGTATCAGTCGAAATATGGTTTTTGTATATCTAGAGAACAGTTAGAATAGCAGTTTCTGAACTTGGTCTAAATGACTTGGTAGTCAATACAAATCATTAATTACCTGCAGTTTTTCTTATGAGGAATACATCTTATAGGTGTACAACTCAAAGGTTCCCAGCAACGCGGGAAGGGTTACTCTAGTACAGCCATTAGCATTTCATAGGACAATTGTTCGCGTTCAATTCACACGTATTCTTACGATCTTGTTTTTAGCCGTCAATAAGACATCGACGAATGCACATGTGTGGCGGATGCATGTTGAATTTTTTTTTAAACATCAACTTTTCTCTCTCTGAGAGAGTAATTTACATGTTCTCACTAACGCAACTATATTTTTACTTTTGCACACCACTGCTCTAGTACTATATAATTTGATTACTTAGCTCACCTAGACGTAGAGAATTAGGAGTTCGTCTTAATAACAATTAATAACGAGCTATACACTGTTTAATAGAAGTAATTCATGACTTTTGCATCATTACTCATACTTGCTTGTGATTAAATTCTTTGGACAAAAACAAACATCACAATAATATTTTCAAACCTAAAAATTATTAAATCTATGTGTAGGGTGCAGAAAGTCAACTTTTTAAGAGGAACGCCTAATAAAGTAAATTTTTTTAAAAACAATCATTTTATGTGGGTTGAACCAATATATCGAATTTTACTGCATCCTACTAAAACTGACATTAATGCAGTTTTCTATTTATATTTATTCATTTAAAAGGGGTATTTTTATATTACATTGATAATAATAATTATTAAGTAAATAAGTGTTATGATTTATAAAGTGGTAACCACAGTGATTTGATGATAATTAAACGGGACTCAAATAATGAATATTTATAAACGAATTCATTTTCATAAAATTATTTGAAATAATTTACATAAATCATGCTCGAAATATGTACATATGTATTGCGGTAATTTAATAATTCCCTGACTCTTTGGTTAAAAACTATATTAGGTCGTATAAAAAGAAAGTATTTTTTACATTTTTGAACTAAAATTTTCTTTTATTGGAAATAAATTATAATCGAATATTTGTCATTACTGTCTATAACCTTTCTCTTCGGTTAAATTCGTATTTCCATAATTGTAAAACTTTTGTGGTTTACCAAAGAAAAACTTGGCCAATTAATTTGTAGTGACTCTTCGATTGGGTAGTTTATCTAACATCTAGAAAGCGTGGCAGTTAGTTAGAATGTGTCAGAACTTCCTAGCAAAGTACAATCGATTTTTAGCGGATCATCAAAAATGTGTTTGCCTTCTATTCTTTAATTTTGGTCGCTTTCTTCGTGTCTCTCAAATACCCTTTGATTGGAAGTTTTCATTTTATTACGGTTTTATTAACCGATAAAAACGATTTCAATTATCAAGGATCAGATGGCAAGTTATTTATTTATATTTATTACCAGCGTCTTTCGCTACTCCTATTTTAGGTATTAACTTAACTGTTATCTTAGTTATTTTTTTACAACTCTACCCTATTTTATATTCAATTCCTTCCAGAAAGACAATGTAAATATTTCAGAGTAAACAGTTCTACTTTTTAGCTGTATAGAGCCTTAAAACAACACATTTATTTTTATATTTATATGTCCATATCTTTAAAATGGTAATAGTAAGAGTTTCTAACTTTGTGGTCAATAAAAACGATCAGTCAAAAAATGGGTGGAATTGGCTAAGTGAGAGTGGTACCTGCCATACAAAGTAAATAGTGATTTTTGTATATCTAAAGAACGGTTATAGCAAAAGTTTCGGAATTTGGTCTAAATAACTTGTTTGACAATCCACATAATTAGTCGAAATATAGGCGAGATTGAATTATGCAAATTTAGAGGCTCTTCCTGTTACTTTTTTGAAGATATATAGACAAATAAATATTGAAATTCTGGTATAAAAAATAATTTAAGTTGTATTCTCAGACCTACTAAGTTTTCGGAGAAGTTTTGTTACAAACCCTACGACACGAGAACTTTATATATTAGCAGCCGAATTCATAATGAAAATCCAGCAGGTGTCTAGCATAAGTATGATTTTTAATAGACTTGCTACTATGTTTTCTAAGCTCAGATCAATAATCTTTATACACTGACTGAGTTGATTTGTGTCAAATTTCTTTCAGTGCTTGAAAGTATGTTGATCTGATCTTAGCAAACGCAGTAGCAAGTGTATTAAATGCTAGATTTTCATTATAACTGCGACCGTAGATATGTTATATGTATTTCTTTTATTATTTATAATGTAAATCAAATGCCGAATTAAGTCTTAAAAATACGTAGATCACTGTTGTGATTTGGAGCTGTAGCTCGAGTGCTGGTGTATAGAAATTGGCAAAAATGGTCAAAATTTATTTATCAAAAAAAATGTAAGATAAAGTGCAGATAAATTGGGTATCGCAAACAACTAAGAATTCTATCATGATTATGATCCTAAGCATACTTTAGGTGTCACGAAGCTTTAGTTTATCAGTTACTGTTTCAAACTTATAGAAACGCCTGCGCTGTGTCCAACACCTTATTTAATTGGACGTTTTTGGAAGGAATTGGCTAAAGGATTTCATCAAAAAAAGGTCGACATTCTTCTTCAGCGTAACGTGACATTATTAGCAATATTATTAAAAAAATATATTAAGTATATCAAAATTAATTCTAAAACGCTTACA
This sequence comes from Wohlfahrtia magnifica, assembly GCA_023159175.1. NCBI lineage: Eukaryota > Metazoa > Arthropoda > Insecta > Diptera > Sarcophagidae > Wohlfahrtia > Wohlfahrtia magnifica. The sequence continues at coordinate 1,389,696 of JAKWBJ010000212.1, read as the reverse complement.
GACTGTTCTAGATTACAAAGGATTTGCAAATTATTACTGATTGGTATTCATACTTTGCTTTGTCGGACTATGCGTTGAGTTTAAAAATTTGATTTATTATTGTTTTTTTATTGAAACTTACTTTTGTTATTGAATAAAATAAAATGCTTGTTTTGTCATTATTCATAAAGATACATATACTGGTGGTCATAACTAAAGCAACTGATTTTACGCAGAGATGTTTTGACTGAACATTTTTCTGTTTTTATGTTAACAATCTATTCACAAAAATATAAATAAAAAGATTTTATCATTTACTTCTCTCGTCATAGCGTAACCTTTATTTTTAATGATGGCAACACATCTGCGAGATATTGCATCAATAAATACCTTAATTTGAATTTTAGAAACGGAGTATAATACCTCCTGGACACGATTAAAAATGGTATATTTGTTCCTTTTAGAATCCATTTTATCCTTGCGCTTTATGATGCTCACTGGAAATCCAATTGTGTTAAGGTGAAGCAATTGAGCTGGCTACCCGAGAACTCTTACTTATGAATTACTAAGAGAGCCAGATTTTAACTGACAAACAAAAGTGTACATTGAGGAAAAAAAGCAGCATAATTAATAAAAGTAAATATTTTTTTAATTAAATAACATGACATAACAATAAGTTCAACAAAGAATATAAAAATCAGATTGTCCTTCATACTTAGCCAGAATGTTAAGTTACGGTCACACTGAGGCAAGTAATTGACAAAAAAATCGTAACTACTATTTTATATCGGGTGTTTTTTAGAGGTTCATAACTTTGAGTTGACCACCGTTTTAACAGCTGATAGTTGCTTTCGTTTAGTTTGTTTTGGCATTTTATTATAGATAGACTTACACCGGAAAATAATGGTTTTGTTCGTCAACCTTTATTTGTTTTGTTTAGTTCTCTGCTGAAGCCTATTTTTGGTTGAATGGGTACGTAAATACGCAGAATTGTCGTACTTGGAGGAGGATAATCCATAAGCTTTTGTCAAAACACCATTACATTCACAGAAAATTACTGTTTGGTGCGCTTAATGGGGTAGCAGAGTCATATGTCCATATGTTTTCAAGAACAATGATGGTCAGAATGTTACTGTCAATGGTGAGCGGTAAAAAGAGATGATTAAAAATTTTTTTGTACCTCAATTAGCAATGGTCCAATTAATTGGCCCTCAAGATCTTGTGATTTAACCTCATTTAATTGTTTTCTTGTGGTTGTGTAAAGTCACTTGTCTACGTCGATAAACTAGAGAACGTTGAAAACGTAGAAATGAACATTCGAAGAATTATTGACGAAATAAGTGGCGGTCACATATCCGAAATCATATTTAAACATTAATAATTAATTAATAACATACGGTTTTCTATCCAACAAAGCCCATGGAAAAAACTCACCAGCATAGTCCAGGCGGAAGTTTATGCAATTGAGAGATGTGCTCAACTTAATTTAAGGACATAGCCACACTATCTGATAGTCAGGCCGCCATTCGAGCACTTGGAGCGAATATCTTGGTAAGCTAAGCCAGCTGGACAAGGACAATAGGATCAGCACATACTGTGTTCCGAAATTCCGAGGCGTTAGCACTTCACTTAGGGGGCCAGAACGCTTTTCTGGACTGGGAACCTGGAAGGGTAAACTCAACGGAAATGAGTATAATGAGAGACGGGTACTTTTCTCTGACTGTACAGTCAGTCTGAGACAGTCTAAACTTTTGTTGGGTAACTATAACAGGAGAAGATTTGAATTCTACATAAGGATGACCAGAGATAACCTAAGGATACTGACCGGGCTTTTGACCAGTTATTGCAGGCTAATGGACATCTGAGTAAAATGGGATAGTCTCAAACTCGATGTGCAGATTCTGTGATGAGGAAATCGTATCACCAGAGCACATACTGGGTACATGTGAGGCATTAATGCACTCTAGGAGGAAGTATTTACGTGCATATCAGATACTAGGAAGGGAGTTGTCAGAATTTTGTCAGATCGACGATGTTGGGGGAGATATTATAGGGAAACCCTATATAGATGGAGGGCTGTATAATAGATCGGGGGACGCAGTACTTTCGTACCTCATTGATAATAAAAATAATAATAATAATAATAATAATAATAATAATAATAATAATAATAATAATAATAATAATAATAATAATAATAATAATAATAATAATAATAATAATAATAATAATAATAATAATAATAATAATAATAATAATAATAATAATAATAATAATAATAATAATAATAATAATAATAATAATAATAATAATAATAATAATAATAATAATAATAATAATAATAATAATAATAATAATAATAATAATAATAATAATAATAATAATAATAATAATAATAATAATAATAATAATAATAATAATAATAATAATAATAATAATAATAATAATAATAATAATAATAATAATAATAATAATAATAATAATAATAATAATAATAATAATAATAATAATAATTAATAATAATAATAATAATAATAATAATAATAATAATAATAATAATAATAATAATAATAATAATAATAATAATAATAATAATAATAATAATAATAATAATAATAATAATAATAATAATAATAATAATAATAATAATAATAATAATAATAATAATAATAATAATAATAATAATAATAATAATAATAATAATAATAATAATAATAAATAATAATAATAATAATAATAATAATAATAATAATAATAATAATAATAATAATAATAATAATAATAATAATAATAATAATAATAATAATAATAATAATACATAATAATAATAATAATAATAATAATAATAATAATAATAATAATAATAATAATAATAATAATAATAATAATAATAATAATAATAATAATAATAATAATAATAATAATAATAATAATAATAATAATAATAATAATAATAATAATAATAATAATAATAATAATAATAATAATAATAATAATAATAATAATAATAATAATAATAATAATAATAATAATAATAATAATAATAATAATAATAATAATAATAATAATAATAATAATAATAATAATAATAATAATAATAATAATATAATAATAATAATAATAATAATAATAATAATAATAATAATAATAATAATAATAATAATAATAATAATAATAATAATAATAATAATAATAATAATAATAATAATAATAATAATAAATAATAATAATAATAATAATAATAATAATAATAATAATAATAATAATAATAATAATAATAATAATAATAATAATAATAATAATAATAATAATAATAATAATAATAATAATAATAATAATAATAATAATAATAATAATAATAATAATAATAATAATAATAATAATAATAATAATAATAATAATAATAATAAATAATAATAATAATAATAATAATAATAATAATAATAATAATAATAATAATAATAATAATAATAATAATAATAATAATAATAATAATAATAATAATAATAATAATAATAATAATAATAATAATAATAATATAATAATAATAATAATAATAATAATAATAAATAATAATAATAATAATAATAATAATAATAATAAATAATAATAATAATAATAATAATAATAATAATAATAATAATAATAATAATAATAATAATAATAATAATAATAATAATAATAATAATAATAATAATAATAATAATAATAATAATAATAATAATAATAATAATAATAATAATAATAATAATAATAATAATAATAATAATAATAATAATAATAATAATAATAATAATAATAATAATAATAATAATAATAATAATAATAATAATAATAATAATAATAATAATAATAATAAATAATAATAATAATAATAATAATAATAATAATAATAATAATAATAATAATAATAATAATAATAATAATAATAATAATAATAATAATAATAATAATAATAATAATAATAATAATAATAATAATAATAATAATAATAATAATAATAATAATAATAATAATAATAATAATAATAATAATAATAATAATAATAATAATAATAATAATAATAATAATAATAATAATAATAATAATAATAATAATAATAATAATAATAATAAATAATAATAATAATAATAATAATAATAATAATAATAATAATAATAATAATAATAATAATAATAATAATAATAATAATAATAATAATAATAATAATAATAATAATAATAATAATAATAATAATAATAATAATAATAATAATAATAATAATAATAATAATAATAATAATAATAATAATAATAATAATAATAATAATAATAATAATAATAATAATATAATAATAATAATAATAATAATAATAATAATAATAATAATAATAATAATAATAATAATAATAATAATAATAATAATAATAATAATAATAATAATAATAATAATAATAATAATAATAATAATAATAATAATAATAATAATAATAATAATAATAATAATAATAATAATAATAATAATAATAATAATAATAATAATAATAATAATATAATAATAATAATAATAATAATAATAATAATAATAATAATAATAATAATAATAATAATAATAATAATAATAATAATAATAATAATAAAATAATAATAATAATAATAATAATAATAATAATAATAATAATAATAATAATAATAATAATAATAATAATAATAATAATAATAATAATAATAATAATAATAATAATAATAATAATAATAATAATAATAATAATAATAATAATAATAATAATAATAATAATAATAATAATAATAATAATAATAATAATAATAATAATAATAATAATAATAATAATAATAATAATAATAATAATAATAATAATAATAATAATAATAATAATAATAATAATAATAATAATAATAATAATAATAATAATAATAATAATAATAATAATAATAATAATAATAATAATAATAATAATAATAATAATAATAATAATAATAATAATAATAATAATAATAATAATAATAATAATAATAATAATAATAATAATAATAATAATAATAATAATAATAATAATAATAATAATAATAATAATAATAATAATAATAATAATAATAATAATAATAATAATAATAATAATAATAATAATAATAATAATAATAATAATAATAATAATAATAATAATAATAATAATAATAATAATAATAATAATAATAATAATAATAATAATAATAATAATAATAATAATAATAATAATAATAATAATAATAATAATAATAATAATAATAATAATAATAATAATAATAATAATAATAATAATAATAATAATAATAATAATAATAATAATAATAATAATAATAATAATAATAATAATAATAAATAATAATAATAATAATAATAATAATAATAATAATAATAATAATAATAATAATAATAATAATAATAATAATAATAATAATAATAATAATAATAATAATAATAATAATAATAATAATAATAATAATAATAATAATAATAATAATAATAATAATAATAATAATAATAATAATAATAATAATAATAATAATAATAATAATAATAATAATAATAATAATAATAATAATAATAATAATAATAATAATAATAATAATAATAATAATAATAATAATAATAATAATAATAATAATAATAATAATAATAATAATAATAATAATAATAATAATAATAATAATAATAATAATAATAATAATAATAATAATAATAATAATAATAATAATAATAATAATAATAATAATAATAATAATAATAATAATAATAATAAATAATAATAATAATAATAATAATAATAATAATAATAATAATAATAATAATAATAATAAATAATAATAATAATAATAATAATAATAATAATAATAATAATAATAATAATAATAATAATAATAATAATAATAATAATAATAATAATAATAATAATAATAATAATAATAATAATAATAATAATAATAATAATAATAATAATAATAATAATAATAATAATAATAATAATAATAATAATAATAATAATAATAATAATAATAATAATAATAATAATAATAATAATAATAATAATAATAATAATAATAATAATAATAATAATAATAATAATAATAATAATAATAATAATAATAATAATAATAATAATAATAATAATAATAATAATAATAATAATAATAATAATAATAATAATAATAATAATAATAATAATAATATAATAATAATAATAATAATAATAATAATAAAATAATAATAATAATAATAATAATAATAATAATAATAATAATAATAATAATAATAATAATAATAATAATAATAATAATAATAATAATAATAATAATAATAATAATAATAATAATAATAATATAATAATAATAATAATAAATAATAATAATAATAATAATAATAATAATAATAATAATAATAATAATAATAATAATAATAATAATAATAATAATAATAATAATAATAATAATAATAATAATAATAATAATAATAAAATAATAATAATAATAATAATAATAATAATAATAATAATAATAATAATAATAATAATAATAATAATAATAATAATAATAATAATAATAATAATAATAATAATAATAATAATAATAATAATAATAATAATAATAATAATAATAATAATAATAATAATAATAATAATAATAATAATAATAATAATAATAATAATAATAATAATAATAATAATAATAATAATAATAATAATAATAATAATAATAATAATAATAATAATAATAATAATAATAATAATAATAATAATAATAATAATAATAATAATAATAATAATAATAATAATAATAATAATAATAATAATAATAATAATAATAATAATAATAATAATAATAATAATAATAATAATAATAATAATAATAATAATAATAATAATAATAAATAATAATAATAATAATAATAATAATAATAATAATAATAATAATAATAATAATAATAATAATAATAATAATAATAATAATAATAATAATAATAATAATAATATAATAATAATAATAATAATAATAATAATAATAATAATAATAATAATAATAATAATAATAATAATAATAATAATAATAATAATAATAATAATAATAATAATAATAATAATAATAATAATAATAATAATAATAATAATAATAATAATAATAATAATAATAATAATAATAATAATAATAATCCCTACGGGGAGCCTGTAACCCCAATAGGGCGCGTCCCCAGGTGGCGGATAGGGGAATGCCTCCCAGATATGGGTGGTAGGAGGGGATTGAAATACCTCCCGCGGACCAACAGGTAAGTCCAAGCGCGACCTTTCCCGGGTGGAGCGTCTTCTTGGCCAGCGTCTGTTTCCATGTTAGGAACGGCTGACTTTGAGTCACCTGGCAGTAGGTATAAAATGCTACGGGAAGAAACCCGGAAAAAAAAATCGAAGATGAAAGGTTCATTAAGGAATAATGTTACGGTGCAGGGATTAATAACCCCAGTACCGGCGGCTTTGGGTAGTGTGCGAGCAGGCTACCAGTCGTCGAGATCAAGTGACTGCAATGATACCCCGGTAGGCTTGGCTAGGGTATCAGATAATGCTACAAGCACTGAAAATGAAGATGGTTTGGCACGAGGAGGGGTATGGGATCGACCCGTTCCGCAAGAGTTCCAAAATTGGGAGATCTCCGCAGAATTCTTTGGGAACAGCGACCGGAGGGGCAGATGCAACCCCTAGGAACTCTCAAGGATCAATCGGGACAGTTACCCGCGATCGAACTGAAACTGGGCACGCATCAGATAAGGCTCCACGCAGGAGCCTAGAAAAGGCCGGGCAAAATTTTGGCTGCACGCTGAGGAACGGAAATGACTCGGTCAATGAAAGTACTAGGGTCGGAGAACAGCGGCACGCGGACGATGCGATCTCTATCGATCAAATGGATGGAAACGCAGTGGAAACGACTAGAGGGGACATATTGAACGTGGCGATGGCTAGCTCCCCTCGACTGGAATTGATACGGAGGATGAGGAAGATGGAGGAGGACGCGATCTCCCAGTGCAGGATGGCAATAGGCGATATGCAGAGGGCTACAAATCGCCAGAAGAACATTAGTAAGGATGTCAAGATTGGAATTTCTAGAATATCTGAGTTGCTGGATGTTATATCCAATTACAGACGCACTTGGAAAGCAGCAGAGGAAGAGAGGGACGGCCTCAAACATTTGTAGAAGGATTGCTATCAACCCGTCGGTGGATGCCCACACCACTAAATCGGCAAATGCAAAGAGGGCCTGCAACCAGCCCGGTCCAGGCCGAAAACGGCCAAGAAGGTGAGGGCGAAAGGGCCCAATGTGGGCGAGAACGAGATTCCCAAGGAGAGAATGGACGGCTGGCAAAACGGTTACCGGAAAGGGGCAGGAAACGAGAAACACGAAAGGAACCGGCCAAACTAAGCAAGGCGAATAGACCGAGACCCGGGCGTACAAAGCCGGAGGCGGTGATGATCAGGCCTGCAGCGGGCAAAAGCTATTCGGAAGTACTGAAAGATATCCGCAGCAAGATGATGGCGAATAACTCCACGAAGATAAGGTCGGTCAGAAAAGACGATGACTGGCGCTATTCTCATGGAGTTCGGCAAAGGAGAGAAAGTCGGACAGGAGTTTGTCCAACAGCTTAGGAGTACTGTCCGGGAAACAGCTCACGTTACGGAACTAAGGCCAAGTGCTACGGTGGAGATACGCGACCTTGATTCCTTGACTGTTGCGGAAGAGGTGGAGGCTGCAATTCGGAAGTTACTTACAGACCAAGGGGAGCCAATCCGGACGAGGATCACAGCGCCAAATTCAAGAGAGCAGGTACGGGCTTTCGTCACATTAACGGCGGAGAGTGCCACTAAGCTCGTGCAAATCGGAGACGTGAGAGTAGGATGGATCCGGTCCAGAATACGACCGTGCGAGGACATCCGGAGGTGCTACCGTTGCCTTGGGACTGGACATTCACGAGCGAAATGTTCGGGTCCGGATAGAGGAGACGTGTGCATTAGATGCGGTGTAACTGGACACAGGATGAGCAACTGCAGAGCGACCGCAAGATGCGTACTTTGTGCTGATGCGAAACGGGACCGAACCGATCACCTGCCAGGTTCGCGCAGATGCCCACTAGTCGGTAAATTATGAGAGTGCTTCAGGCGAATATGCATAGGAGCCGGACGGCAGATGCCCTACTTGGGCAGATAGCAGTCGAGGAAAGGGTGGATGTGGTCGTCATCAGCGAGCAGTATGGACGAATCTCCCGAGGGTTATGGTTCGAAGACGAGACCGAGACGGCTGCAATTTGGGTGCCTGACAGCATGGGACTAACGGTTGCTCGTCACGGGGCCGGATGTGGCTACACGTACATCCGAACTGGACGATTCACACTGATGAGCTGCTACCTCACTCCCAGTGACAGTATGGATCAATTTATGATGAAGCTGGACCTTATTGAGGACACGATCCGCGAGACAGGAGGACCATTCATAGTAGCCGGAGACTTCAATGCCAAGGCAGTCGAGTGGGGTGACCTGACGACGAACACACGGGGAAGATGTATCCTGGACATGGCTGCAAGGTTGGGTCTGATGATAGCGAACGACGGTAATACTCCAACCTTCAGGAGACCGGGATGTGAGTATACCACGCCGGATATCACCTTGGTGACCGATATATTGTCCGGTTCAATGACTGAATGGAGAGTCTTGGAAAACTATACGGGCAGTGATCACCAGTACATCACATTCCGGATCACGGGGGGAAACGATGTACCGCCTGTGCGTAGAAGGAGCGGAACTCGAAGATGGAACGCGAGTAGGCTAGACCCAGCGGTCTTTTTGGCGACTTTTGATAGTTACTTATCTTCGGACTACGGGGATGACGCGGACTCATTGGCAAATGCCATGATGGAACGTATTAGTCATGGCTGCGGCGCTTCGATGCCTCGTGTGAGGCTGAACTCGAGGAGACGGCCGGCGTATTGGTGGACACATGAGATTGCTGAACTCAGGGGAGCCTGCCTCTGCAACAGGAGAAGGTACACAAGGGCGAGACGCAGGGGAGACGCACTACGGGAGGCCGAAGACTTTCGGCAATCCCGGGCGGCTTTGAAACGGGCAATCGTCGCGAGCAAGAGGACGAAATGGGAGGAGCTAAGGAGCGATCTGAACAGCAACCCTTGGGGACTTGGGTATAGGATCGTACGACGTAAGCTGGGGGCGAATACTTCTACCCCCTCACTTGGATAGCGGGATCATCGATGGTATAGTGAGAGGCTTGTTTCCTGTCCACCCCCCACTGAGTGGGGAATTGGAATCCTGGGCTGCTGAGATACCTCCGCCTTTTACTGAAGAGGAGCTGAAAACAGCGGCGAGGGGTCTTAGGATCAACAAAGCCCCTGGCCCGGACGGAATACCCGCTGAGATACTCAGGTTGTTGGCTGAAAAACCGACCGGACGCACTACTCGGGGTTTATAATGCATGTATTGCTCAGGCCATCTTCCCGAGACGATGGAAGGTACAGAAGCTTACATTGATTGGCAAGGGATCAGATCAGGACTAGCCCGTCAGCATACAGACCTCTTTGTATGCTGGACTGCGCCGGAAAACTTTTGGAGAGGCTACTGCAGCGCAGACTGGCGGAATCCGTCGAATTGGCTGGAGGGCTATCGGAGAGGCAATACGGTTTTCGACCTCAGAGGTCGACTGTGGGTGCTATAGCAGATGTGGTGGAGTCTGTCGAGCGTGCACAACGGAGACGCTACTATCCAAAGCGTATAACGGTCTTAGCGACCTTGGATGTACGGAATGCTTTCAACAGCCTACAGTGGAGGGACATTTTGAGGGCACTACGGGGGAGATTTCATACCCCCGAATACCTGATGAGGATGCTCCGAAGTTTACCTCAGCGACAGGGAGCTTATTTATGATACACCTGAGGGGCGGAGGGTGATAAGGTGTCACGTCTGGTGCAGCCCAGGGATCTATCTTGGGGCCAGAGCCTCTGGAATATAAGTTATGACGAGGTTTTGAGAGTGGATATGCCGGAGGACACTCATCTCGTGGGATACGCGGACGATGTGGTGGCGGTTATTTCGGCTAGGGATACCGAGGATGCTAGAAGGAAGCTGAATCAAGTTATGATAAGGACTAGAACATGGCTTGAGGATCACGGTCTGCAGCTTGCCGGTGAGAAAACGGAGGTCATTCTGATGACACGGGCTCACATGCCGCTTGAAATTGACATGCAAGTGGGCGATTTGTCCTTGGTTACGCAGAAGGTGGTAAAGTATCTGGGAGTGAGGCTCGACTCCAGACTCACTTATTGGGCTCAGATACAGCATGTGGCTGCAAAGGCTGCAAAGGTGACGGGCATGCTGAGTAGGCTGATGGCGAATATTGGTGGGCCGACTCAGGGCAAAAGAAGGCTGATTATGGCTACCACGGACTCCATATTATTGTACGGTAGCGAGATTTGGGGAGATGCGCTGAGGTCAAAGACAAAGCGCAAGGTCTTGGAAGCAGTGAGGCGTACGGCGGCACTCAGGGTGGCTTCGGCCTATCGTACGGTCTCAGGGGCGGCAATCTTTGTGATAAGTGGAGTGATACCCATCGATTTGCTGGCTTTGGAGCGCAAGAGGGCATGGGATGCGAGGAGAGAAAACCTCAGCATTGGGGCCGCGGAATTGAGATCCCAGACCATGCAACGTTGGCAGGAGAGATGGTGCTCTGAGACAACGGGCAGATGGACAGCGAGACTAATTCCCAACATAGAAATATGGATTCGAAGGAACTTTGGCGAGGTTGACTACTTTATGACCCAGCTCTTTTCGGGCCACGGATACTTCCGGGGCTATCTGCATCGCATGGGGAAGGTAGAAGCTCCAAGTTGCATTTATTGCGAGGCGGAGAATGATGACGCTGAGCACACATTCTTTGACTGCGTGAGATGGCAGGCTGAAAGGGACAATTTGAGGCGGCAGATTGGTGAGATTGGTCCCGATAATCTGGTGGACAAAATGCTAGAGAACGAGAACGGATGGAACGCAGTAAAGGTGTATACAGGATGTGTATTGCGAAATAAGAAGGAAGATCTCGACAGATGGCAGGAGATGAGACTCGCGGGCCAACGGGATGATCCTGGCTTTGAATATGGCGGACCCAGACGTGGGTAAGTGAGAAATGGTCCTCATGAGGACGTCGTTCTGGGCCTTCCTGAAGTAATGCGGAGAGCGGTTCCGGGAAGGGAGTCCCCCCCAGAAGAGGAGGAGGGATTGTTTTAGTGGAAACACCACTGAACGCAGTCGACGACGGTCACTGTAAGTGCGAAGGCATTTTTAAACCCTACCTCATACGCCAAAAAAAAAAAAAAAAAAAAAAAAAAAAAAAAAAAAAAAAATAATAATAATAATAATAATAATAATAATAATAATAATAATAATAATAATAATAATAATAATAATAATAATAATAATAATAATAATAATAATAATAATAATAATAATAATAATAATAAATAATAATAATAATAATAATAATAATAATAATAATAATAATAATAATAATAATAATAATAATAATAATAATAATAATAATAATAATAATAATAATAATAATAATAATAATAATAATAATAATAATAATAATAATAATAATAATAATAATAATAATAATAATAATAATAATAATAATAATAATAATAATAATAATAATAATAATAATAATAATAATAATAATAATAATAATAATAATAATAATAATAATAATAATAATAATAATAATAATAATAATAATAATAATAATAATAATAATAATAATAATAATAATAATAATAATAATAATAATAATAATAATAATAATAATAATAATAATAATAATAATAATAATAATAATAATAATAATAATAATAATAATAATAATAATAATAATAATAATAATAATAATAATAATAATAATAATAATAATAATAATAATAATAATAATAATAATAATAATAATAATAATAATAATAATAATAATAATAATAAATAATAATAATAATAATAATAATAATAATAATAATAATAATAATAATAATTAATAATAATAATAATAATAATAATAATAATAATAATAATAATAATAATAATAATAATAATAATAATAATAATAATAATAATAATAATAATAATAATAATAATAATAATAATAATAATAATAATAATAATAATAATAATAATAATAATAATAATAATAATAATAATAATAATAATAATAATAATAATAATAATAATAATAATAATAATAATAATAATAATAATAATAATAATAATAATAATAATAATAATAATAATAATAATAATAATAATAATAATAATAATAATAATAATAATAATAATAATAATAATAATAATAATAATAATAATAATAATAATAATAATAATAATAATAATAATAATAATAATAATAATAATAATAATAATAATAATAATAATAATAATAATATAATAATAATAATAATAATAATAATAATAATAATAATAATAATAATAATAATAATAATAATAATAATAATAATAATAATAATAATAATAATAATAATAATAATAATAATAATAATAATAATAATAATAATAATAATAATAATAATAATAATAATAATAATAATAATAATAATATAATAATAATAATAATAATAATAATAATAATAATAATAATAATAATAATAATAATAATAATAATAATAATAATAATAATAATAATAATAATAATAATAATAATAATAATAATAATAATAATAATAATAATAATAATAATAATAATAATAATAATAATAATAATAATAATAATAATAATAATAATAATAATAATAATAATAATAATAATAATAATAATAATAATAATAATAATAATAATAATAATAATAATAATAATAATAATAATAATAATAATAATAATAATAATAATAATAATAATAAATAATAATAATAATAATAATATAATAATAATAATAATAATAATAATAATAATAATAATAATAATAATAATAATAATAATAATAATAATAATATAATAATAATAATAATAATAATAATAATAATAATAATAATAATAATAATAATAATAATAATAATAATAATAATAATAATAATAATAATAATAATAATAATAATAATAATAATAATAATAATAATAATAATAATAATAATAATAATAATAATAATAATAATAAAATAATAATAATAATAATAATAAATAATAATAATAATAATAATAATAATAATAATAATAATAATAATAATAATAATAATAATAATAATAAATAATAATAATAATAATAATAATAATAATAATAATAATAATAATAAATAATAATAATAATAATAATAATAATAATAATAATAATAATAATAATAATAATAATAATAATAATAATAATAATAATAATAATAATAATAATAATAATAATAATAATAATAATAATAATAATAATAATAATAATAATAATATAATAATAATAATAATAATAATAATAATAATAATAATAATAATAATAATAATAATAATAATAATAATAATAATAATAATAATAATAATAATAATAATAATAATAATAATAATAATAATAATAATAATAAAATAATAATAATAATAATAATAATAATAATAATAATAATAATAATAATAATAATAATAATAATAATAATAATAATAATAATAATAATAATAATAATAATAATAATAATATAATAATAATAATAATAATAAAATAATAATAATAATAATAATAATAATAATAATAATAATAATAATAATAATAATAATAATAATAATAATAATAATAATAATAATAATAATAATAATAAAATAATAATAATAATAATAATAATAATAATAATAATAATAATAATAATAATAATAATAATATAATAATAATAATAATAATAATAATAATAATAATAATAATAATAATAATAATAATAATAATAATAATAATAATAATAATAATAATAATAATAATAATAATAATAATAATAATAATAATAATAATAATAATAATAATAATAATAATAATAATAATAATAATAATAATAATAATAATAATAATAATAATAATAATAATAATAATAATAATAATAATAATAATAATAATAATAATAATAATAATAATAATAATAATAATAATAATAATAATAATAATAATAATAATAATAATAATAATAATAATAATAATAATAATAATAATAATAATAATAATAATAATAATAATAATAATATAATAATAATAATAATAATAATATAATAATAATAATAATAATAATAATAATAATATAATAATAATAATAATAATAATAATAATAATAATAATAATAATAATAATAATAATAATAATAATAATAATAATAATAATAATAATAATAATAATAATAATAATAATAATAATAATAATAATAATAAATAATAATAATAATAATAATAATAATAATAATAATAATAATAATAATAATAATAATAATAATAATAATAATAATAATAATAATAATAATAATAATAATAATAATAATAATAATAATATAATAATAATAATAATAATAATAATAATAATAATAATAATAATAATAATAATAATAATAATAATAATAATAATAATAATAATAATAATAATAATAATAATAATAATAATAATAATAATAATAATAATAATAATAATAATAATAATAATAATAATAATAATAATAATAATAATAATAATAATAATAATAATAATAATAATAATAATAATAATAATAATAATAATAATAATAATAATAATAATAATAATAATAATAATAATAATAATAATAATAATAATAATAATAATAATAATAATAATAATAATAATAATAATAATAATAATAATAATAATAATAATAATAATAATAATAATAATAATAATAATAATAATAATAATAATAATAATAATAATAATAATAATAATAATAATAATAATAATAATAATAATAATAATAATAATAATAATAATAATAATAATAATAATAATAATAATAATAATAATAATAATAATAATAATAATAATAATAATAATAATAATAATAATAATAATAATAATAATAATAATAATAATAATAATAATAATAATAATAATAATAATAATAATAATAATAATAATAATAATAATAATAATAATAATAATAATAATAATAATAATAATAATAATAATAATAATAATAATAATAATAATAATAATAATAATAATAATAATAATAATAATAATAATAATAATAATAATAATAATAATAATAATAATAATAATAATAATAATAATAATAATAATAATAATAATAATAATAATAATAATAATAATAATAATAATAATAATAATAATAATAATAATAATAATAATAATAATAATAATAATAATAATAATAATAATAATAATAATAATAATAATAATAATAATAATAATAATAATAATATCAACAAAAAAGTACAAAAAAACTATAAAAAAGTACTTTAGCATACTGTTTTAGGTGTCATGCAGAATAATAAAAAATACTCGTACTGCTACTTATTACCCACGGATCGTTATTCTGGACCAGAATATGCGAAGAACTTTGCGCAAGCATTTGTTCATGAAAACTTGCGTACATATTCTCGCTATCTCGTGGCCTAACATTTTATAAATCGCTTCCACATAATAGGACATGTTTCACGTTGGAGTTAAATAAGCTTTAGCTTTTAACAAAGCTATTATTACACTGAGAGGTGTAATTTCAGTGTATACTATCATTCGAAGTGTGTATGTATCTCTTTGTGCACACCACTGGTTTAGAGGACTTATCTGTGAGAAAAATAACTGTACAATTATGCGTTGTAATCACTATATGAGTATTAACACCATCTAAGTATGAAAAGTCGCTGATTGATTAAGCCCTTGTGCCAATATCCTATTGCTTAAATCACTTTTTATTCCCATAACACCCAGATTGATTTTTAAATGCACTAAATATGATATTAAAAATTTATTTGTACACAATATTTTTTTCCTTTTCTTTTGAATATAAAATTTTCTAAAAAAAATTTTTCAAAAAAACAAAAACGGTAGTATATTCACAAAATGGTTCTTTATTTTAATTTCACTTGCGAAACCAAAAAAAAAAAAAAAAATACTTAACACGGCTTACATATCGCTCATTCAATACAATAGTGTCACAACTCAAAAACAAAATTTTTCAGAAGAGCTGTTTTAAATTTCGTATTGTTTGACATTGATATTAGTAAAATCACCTTATTTCTGTGGTCATAATTTTGTACGAATCACGAAAAATTTTGCATACAATATAGATCACAATATTTCGCAAATTTTAGAATTGTTAATTATGTTTTTTGAGTTATGACACTATTGTAGTAAATGAGAGATTTGTATGTATGTATACAAATTCATAAAGGATAAAATGCTTTTGAAATATATTTTAAGAAAATTTTGTATAAAAAACACATTTCAAACTCATTTTAAATTTTATAAATTTGGGGATAATAATTTTTATCGTTAATATGCGTTTAAAAATATCTTTGCTCTTTAAGAAAAATATAAACGGACCACATTTGAAATCGATGATCGACATACAGGACACTCACAAGCACACAATGCACATTTGGTGCAGCACACAACATGACCACAAGGCACATACACTGTATTACAATCGTTTTCAAAACAAATTTTACATAATTTTTTGTCATCTCCCTCAGATACAGATACCGAAGGAGCTGAGGGCAAAATCGGCATTGCCTTTTCATTCGTATTCGCGTTTATGTTTTTAGTCGAATTATTAAATTTATTTTTCACACTTTCAATAAACGATTGACCCTTTATTAGTCTTACATACGAGCAGAGAGGCATCCAGTAAGCATGCTGTTCCCAAGGATCGTCTTCGGGCTCCCAATCCTTAAGGCCAGAATCGCAGCTAAAGCAGACAACACGATCACCAATGCCCGTATAATAAAATCCAGCTTCAGCCAGTTGTTTTGGTTTTTGCTTCATGCACCTGGGCCATTCGCTGTATGTAGCTAAGCGCACATTTTCTATAGAGTAATCGGGATATTGTCTTAATTTTAGATCGGTAGGCTTAACACCACAAATGCTTTGACCAATTGGGGGCAGAACTTTATTTAGTAATTCTACATTACAGGGTACATTATTAGTTACACGACGTTCTAGTAGAGGACAATTTGGTGACCAACGTAAATGCTCTTGTACAGGATCATCCTCGTATTCCCATTTACCAATCAGGACATCACAGAAAAAACATCTTGTCCTATCTTCGACACCCGTGTAAAACATGCCAGTCATGGCCAATATTTTGTCATCCAACCATTTTAGTGGCCATGTTTCAAAAGTTTTTTGACGCTCACTTTCATAGCGAAATCTTTCATTCCATAAGTAAACGGGAGTCAGATTCTTCGTCTTCTGGTTAATATCAAGTACGGTTGACAGCGACGATTGAGTTTTTACATTTGCCATATTCTAATGCTAAATAGATACTGGTTGTCTAGGAAACACTTGGCTGAGAAATAAAACCAAAATTATTTTATTCATAACTTTTAAATAAATCAATAATTTATTTATTTTTTTTATTCTTAGAACAAGTAAACTCAATTATTCAGTTCTATTATTATAATTGTGGGTAAGTTTTCACTGCGGTTTTGGTTTAATTTTTATCTTCTGCAAGGCTTCCGCTTTAAAAACTTTTAAAGCTGAAATATGTTCGATCAAAATTATGTATCAATAATATTCTAAAGTCTTACCTGATCAGAAACATTGCTCCTGATTGGACTTTCCGGAAAGAATGAATATCGCGCGCCATTATCATCCGCAGAATTTAAAAATCCTTGTGGTTTCCACAACGGAGTAGAACTTATACACATACTAGTACTATTTGTCGCAATTTTCACTGCCAGCTACTTGATCGTAAAAGTGATTGAACACATATGTATGCAAGTCTTCCCAATTAGGAAGCTTATAGTAAAATATTCGGCTGTCCACTGATTTTATGTTGCAGACGAAGCCAATTGAAGCTCCTTACAGACTTTCTTAAGAGTTCAGATTGATTTCGTTTTGAGTACTGTTTAAGAATATACGGGTTTGAAGACATATATAAGGGTATGTAAAATCATTCCAGTAAGAGAGCTTTTACTATACACTAGGAACCGTAAGATTGCGTTGTCAGTTTTGGATAGAGTGGCATTGGAACTCTCAATAGGTAGGAGATTGGGTTTACCCAATCTTACCTCTGGTTACGGTGACCATACAATTCTGTATTTGAGAATCTTATTCTGTATAAATTATTCACTGGGAAAAAAAATTCAAATGTTCTGTATTTTGTTTACCGTTCAGTATTTGCGTGGCTTAAAATGCTTTTGAAAATTAACGTAGTTCTGTCTCAACAACACTACTTTAATAAAAAATGTAAAAGTTTTAAAATATTAACCAAGAACACAAGCTGTAAGTTTAGTGAATCCTTGTCATAGACGATATTCGAACCTGAACTGCTAGGTTAGGTATGCAAGCATTTTCACCACTACACCACGCTACCTCTTTATACTTCTATACTTTATAGTTGTCGATACTCGATTATAGTGCCTCGGGCACTATAATAGGTCAGGTTGACAGAAGTTGAGTAGTTTGCAACAAGCAGCGTCTCTAGGTTTGGTTCTGCAAGTTCACTTTCAGGCAGCAAGAAATGTACTAGGGCTCGGAGAATTAGGCATATGGCGGAACATCACTATGGACATGAGCATGTTTTGAGCGGATTAGGGAATAGGATTAATCACGGGCCTAGCAGACGTGCTAGTGAATATTTCTTGCAACAATGAATTTGGAGATCATTGCGTCAACGATACCTAGCAGAAACGACTGAAGATGGTCAATCCACTTCTTTACGGTCTAGCCTTCTACACAGACGGTTCCATGACGGGGGAAGCGATACAAAGTATAATAGGAAGTGTTCGTGAGCCAGTGGCTATCTTTGTAGATATTCAGGCTCATTCGCTATCAAGTCTAAGATCGACTGCAGAATGCTCTTGGGTAGGCCATGCATGGAGCCAGAAGACTTTGCTGGGTATCTGGTCTCTGATATTGCTGGAAACGAGATGGCTGATGAATTGACTCAGTGTCAGCAGACCTACGGACCGAGAACTCTGCACTGAGGTCGTTATGCCACTACACTGGCGAACTTGAAGAATTCTCTGCTAAGACGACGGGCCAACTCAAAGCTGGCTACAGAAGTCATTACAAGCTACTGCAGATTACCTTTAATGACTGGTAAATGTTATAATAGCGACATCGATTCTTGTAGATTGTATGAGAATGAGAAGGTAACAGAGACGATTGAATACCTACTGTGTTACTCTCCTAAGCTTTCTAGAAGACAGATTTTTAGATAGGTATACGATTCAATCTCCTACCTCCTATCAATCATGTTACCTACCACTATTCTCTAATTGTCCGGATCTTCTCTTCTTTGCTGGACTGGCCATAACGCGGCTGTCCTTATGACTATTCTTCCTCTCATTCTATCTTTCTGCTACTTATCTTCTAATTGTTCTCCTTTCTACAGTATAATCAGGGCTGCCACATGAAATTTGCAGAAAATCGTCATTTTTCCGATAAATTTTAAAAATATCGACATCTCAATTTCGAAAAATCGTAAAAAAATACAATCAAGTTTTTAGTGTTTTCAATTTTCATTGACAGTACCTATACAGTATATATAATAAATTATATATTTTTAATGCCTGCTTGAAGTTACGTACAAAAGAATACCTCATTTGCCAAATCGATTAACTCCACTTTTAGAAATTTATTAGATAGTAATGTGGAATATGTGCTTATTTTGTAAAAAAATCATATATTTCTCTTGGGATAAATCTCTAAGTTTTATTTGGCAACCATATAGAAATCTTCAATATTCTGTTCGAATTTATCCTTACTACACTACTAAGCTTCAGTTATACTACAACTGCTTTATTCTGTTTCAGGTCATATTCTTTATTAACGTGCGAAATACACTATCAAGCAGCTGGAATCTGCATTGTAGATTGTGATGATTACAACAACAAGAGCTATTAAGGACCAGCAGATGTTTTAATGGAAGAATACAAGGAGCAAAATCCAAATACAGACAGAAAAGACTTGAAAAAAGAAATAAATTACGCACAAACTAGACGGGAGTTAAAAAGAAAAAGGGATATGGAAAAAAGTGGTGTTGTGGTAGAAGACTCGCTTGATACAAGCCTCTACTATTTTGAAAAATTGAATTTCTTGCACGACATTGCACTTAATGTTTCGTCCGACATCGACATATGTACTTCACTTCAATAAATTTACAACAAAATGAATGCTTGAATACTGTATTGACTAGTGTATGCTAAAAGCATAATCAACATTTCGCCAATACTACTATAATACAGTTTCCGCCTGCTTGGTAGTGTATTTCACCCTTAACATTGAGCTCAAGCAAAAATCAGTAGAAGTAAGCTAGCTGTCTCACCTACAAAGAGTTATTAATAACTTTAGAGCTGCCAATTGCCCATATATCAAAAATCGTCATTTTAGAGGTAAAATACGTCGTCATTTTGCCAAAATTTTGCTTAAAAATCGTCAAAATGACGACTAATCGTCATATCTGGCAGCTATGAGGATAATAACAATGAACCAGATATTCAGATTTTACTTTTATATAAATTGAAAAATTACCGGGACAATAAAGGAGAGATTTATTTCGTATGAACAGATTCTCCAAAACTCTTAAAAAAATAACAACACAGTTATAATTTGAATTTTGTAAATTATTTTATTTTATTTCATTTCATTTTCAAAAAAAAAAAAAAAAAAAAAATCTGTTGTTTACTGTTGTTGTTAAGTGTAATTTTTATCTGCAATTACGATTAAACCAAAATCTTATAAATATTAAATTTTGTGTGTGTTTATATAATGCTGTTTGTTGTATGCCAATTCAAAATCAAAAAATCTATTATTTTATTCTTGCTCAAAACTAAATGAAAAAACTAAGAAAATAAATATAATTTATAATTTTAGATAATATATACGATACAAGTTTATTTTTAAGAACTTATACAAGTTAATTTGTTAATACAGAAAGACAGTTTTCTTCTTCTTCATTCAAAATTACTATTCTGCTTGCTGTTGCCTCAACCAAAACAAATTCTTAACATTCACGCAACCGTTCGCTTTCGCTCAATTCGTTCGCACAGACAACAGGCAAGCAATCAATATTCGTCGTATATAATAGCGACGTTTCTTATCTTACAAATTATAAAGATTTACCGATTTTTGTTTTCTAAAATAGTTTGTATATAAACTTTATATATAAATCTTAGGGTTTAGTGTGTTTGCATTATATATTACAAAGTTAGTGTAAAAAAAGTAAGTTTTTGGGTTTTTTGGATACTTTTTCCATTTTTAACATATTTTTCTGAGCTTTAAAAAAAACTTAAATTGATTAAAGAAGAAAGAAAGTTTTTGAGATTTTCTGTTTTTTTTTTTTAATTTAATTTAAATTGAAAACTTATAAATGCTTAAGATTATTTGAAAAATATAGAATAATTTAATTTTAATAGTTTGGGGAAAGGTTTCTTCAATAAAAGTTTAACGGCCAGTTAAGATTCATTTATTAGGCTTAAAAAACAAATCCCAACTGGCCGTTAAACTCGTTTTGCCATTGTGTTGGTGATGATGGTTATAATAACAGGACAGGAGAAGATGACTGTTAACAGGAATTTATGTACATTTGAAGATCTTCTTTGAAAACAACATAGGATTAGAAAGATTAAAGGATATTGTGGCTGCTCTTCTTGGATTAGTGTGGGATAGAAAAGTTTAGGTTTTTTAATCATAATAATAATAATAATAATATTATATAGTTTATCATTATTACAGTAGATGTATAAAGTATAATTACAATAAATCACACTGATCTTAGTATAATTTATGAGAAATATACACGCATTACATCGGCAAATGGTTTCCGACACAGTGGACACTTTGTAACCGATGATGCACACTTGGCGCAGGCCACTACATGACCGCAAGGTAAAAACGCTGTGTTGTATTCGTCGGCATAACAGATTTTGCATAATTTCTCTTCTGGTATGGCCGTAGATGATGATTTCTTTTGTTCGCCATTGTAATTCGGATTTATGGCGTTGGTGGAGGTAATGGGTTGCTGCTGCTGTTCTTCCATTTCTACATCTTCTTGCTGCTGTTGCTGTTCTTGAACAGCTGCTATTGCAGCTGTTACATTTTGTGGCGCTTGTAATGAGATGGCGGCTAAAGCATTCGCAACAGCACTTGTTGACTCCCCCACTTCTTCGGAATTATTATTGTTGGGCATGCTTTTCATGAATTTATTTACAACCGATTCAATAAAAGCTTCACCCTTAATCAATTTCAGGTAACGACATTTTCCCATCCATAAGGCATGCTGTTCCCATGGCTCATCAAACTCATCCCAATCTTTAAGACCACCACCACAGCTAAAACATTTGACACGATCACCTGTACCCGTATAAAAGAAACCGGCTTCGGCTAATTGGGCAGGTCTCTGTTTCATAGTTCGAGGCCATTCGGCAAACGAACGCAAACGTGCACTTTCAATAGCATACTCAGGAAATTCTGGATAAAATGTACTGGTATTGGGACTACTGCTTGCACTGCTACTGGCACTGCCACTACCGCTTGTCGGCGTATTTGGCACTGGCATTGGTAATGGTGGTAGAGCTGCTGTAGCTGATGCTGTTCCCTCGGGATAAATATTGCGTCGTACGTCAATATGTTCATTTAGACCGCAAATATCATAACTAGGCGGTGGTAGTAGACGATCTAATGCCTCACAATTCATGGGTACATTGTTGGTAGTGCGTCGCCTTAAAAGGGGACAATTTGGTGACCAACGCAGATGTTCAGGTACAGGTTCATCTTCACGTTCCCAGCGACCAATTTCCACTTCGCAAAAATAACATTTCGTCTTATCACCTTCGCCCATATAAAACATGCCCGACATAGCTAATTCCTTTTTATCTAACCATTCCAATGGCCAACTCTGAAATGTCTTGAGGCGTTCATCTTCTCTGTGAAATTTATCATTCATGGCATAGCGTGGTTTAAATGCTGTCTCAAAATGTTCGCTTAGAGTATTATTATCGATTTCGTCGTAACTCAATGCTAACGATAATAGGTGTTGTGATGGTAAACACCGAAATAGCGGTTCGTATTTATTAAGATTTGTATTGGGTTTAACGGCAAAATGCCGATTACTGGTTAACAGATCTCCAGACATTTTTCTTTGCGTAAACTTGGCAACAATTGTTTTCATGAAACGACTTTAGTAAAATGGATTTCAACTGAAAGTAGAGAAGGAGAAATGGAAATAAGTTAAAACACGCACACAATAGACTAACAAAAATTTATAATAAAAGATTAAAAATCGATTGATTGATCATTTTTAATAATAATAAAAAATTGTGCAAAATTGTTTTTCTTGTTTGAATAAGACGATAAATGTTTTTGTTTTCAATAACACTTTTTTATCGAAAATGCAATTGCAATTGATTGCATTGTATAAATTGCGCGAATTGTCACCTTGTTGTTAGGTGTTTAATAAAATTCCAATAATTACGAAATGCGATGAAACACCCATTATTCTTATCAAATGATATTATTGTTATAAATACAAAATTTCCAAGAATTGTACGACAATTATTGATAAACAATTTTACTGATTATAGACTTTTCTAGAAAGTGATACTAAATACTTGATAATATTAAACTTTAACCGTAAAAAAGGTCTGATAGGGTCCTGTACACATTCACCTTTATGATGGTTGGCGAACCGTAGTCGTTTTCTAACATTTTTGTGATAGATTAAAGAAATTTTTACATGTTTTATGTTTTTATAATACCTAGGCCAAAAATATCGAAATGCTGCTACGGCTACGGCGTGTGAATTTGAATTTAAGTAAAGATAAAAAACACATTTTCTTAATGTCTGAAACACATTTGGAATTATCCATAAGTTTCTTTTTGAGACAAATTTTATTTTCTTATTAATTCTAAGTACCTTTCACAAAGGCCTGAGATTTTTTTATTATCTGTCTAGAGAAAGGCTTCTGTTGTAGAAAAGCGAATTCGAAATTAAACAACTTTTGAATATCATTTCTTTTGTTTTTCTAAAGTTTTATTATCTAAGGAATAGCGATATTGAAAAGCTATAGAAATTTACCCCCATATTCATAAAAATTAAAATACAACATATTCCTAAAATAGATTTTAAATACTTTCTATTTTTTATGAATATGGGGTTGTCAAAATTTAATTCAATCTCAATTTCATTTAGTTTCGATTTCCAAAATAAACTCAAAAAGGATTTTTTTTTTTGTAAAACACAATTGAAAAATCACCAAATAATTTTCAAAGTAACCCAGCCTGATGTATAGCATATGTATGGAAAGAACCGGTGTAAACAACCACTTTCTTAAGGTCTTCAATAAACTTAGTGAAATAGACAGGAACTGTATATTTGTGCCGCTGTAGTATTGTTGGGTAAGACAGCCATCTACCAACCGCGAAATTCTCGACTCAATGCCTGGCTAGACCATCTGAACATTTTCAACAGCGGTGTCACCGCATAAAATTGCTAGCGACTGGTTGTGAGTATTTACGCTATGAAAAAATTCTCTAACTAATGCATCCGTCATTCGAAGCCGGCGCTAAAACTGTAAATCCCTTTCAATTAGTCTAAAAACAGAATCAGGTGCAGCTTATTGATTAAGAAAAGTCCCCCTTGTTTCACTTAGGATGTTGCGGAAATAATGTATGTATAAAGGAACTACAAAAGTACTCTATTGCATTCCATCTAAAAGAATATTAAGTCACACAGGGAGTTAAATACGTTTTAAACAATTTTAAAGTTTTTTTAAAAACTAAAAGTAAATTATGGATTGAAGTTTGTTTACGCGCACTTACTTTGTAAACCCCCTCAAGTATACGGTACATACAATTATTATCGAGAAGAAAACGCGAATTTAGTAAAAGTTTAATTTTATATTAGAACATCAATTAACCACGTTTTTTTATTTTCCACATTTTCTGAGGAAATATTTCAATGAGAAACAAAGTTTAATAAAAAAAGGAGGGGAATTTTTTGAGATATAGTTCTTTTTTTTGTTTTTATTGAACAAAAAGCTATGTTTTCTTAAAAGATTTTTTATTTTAAACAAGATTTTAAGAAGGCAGTGTAAAAAAAAACCAAATTAATGATGGTATTAATGGATGATAATATGATAACTGCAAAGTTCTCTATTATTCTCGTTTTTTCCGACTTTCTCTCTCTTAAACACAATACAACAATAAAACGAGAGTGATATATTGATTTTTATTGTATATACACCGTATATTTTTTTTTAAACAACTGCGTACTTTTAAGAAAATTTTTTGGATAATTTTTTAAAACATTTTTATATAATATAATAATACAATTAAAAAAAAAATTGCAAAAACACAGTACACAAACTTTATTAACAATTAAAAAGAATAAAATTTAACACAACTTTTCTTAAATATTCTATATAAATTATTACCAATTATTAGTAATTGTTACTTATTTGCTTGCTTTGCTATTTTATTACTATTTTATTAATCAACTTTTCTTTTTAAAAATTGTTCATTTTTAATATAAACTTTTTGTATTTTAAAACAGACTAGCGTTTTGAAAATATAATTCAACTTAACGTAACAAATGCCGTTTAATGAATGACGTCTTTTGAAAGGAACATTTAACTATTAAGGGTTGATTGGTGATAAAAAAAAAATTTGATACAATATGGTGTGATAACAAAATCAAGAGAGGTATTTTATGAGAGAGTAAGAAATTATGTAAAGAGAGTACTTTTATGGATAGAGTACATGGAATCGTATCCTATCCAAAAGGGATGAATTTGAAGAACTAAAACAAAAATTTGCAAAGATAAAGTTACCATATCTCTATGAATGAAATGTTATGTACATACTGCTTTTTTCTTAATGAGTCTATCAACAAAAATGATAAACATTTTTTAAGTATTTATTTTTTAATGTTAAACAACTAAAGGCAAATAAGAGATAATATATCACAGTCTTAGAATAGATAACAAAAATATGCTTACGACGACTTACGGCAATAACAATTGTCTTTTAAAACCATTAAAAAAAAGATATAGTGTCTATATAAAGATATACAGTCTATAGATTTATTTATTTAGATTTTATAGATATTCCAACAACATCCCAAGTGAAACAAGGGGGACTTCTCTTAATAAATGAGCTGCACCGGATTCTATTTTTAGACTCATTAAAAGGGACCTATGGTTTAACGCCGGCTCCGAACGACAGTTGCATTAGTCAAAGAAGATTTTGATTTTCGGATGGTCTGGCCAGGCATTGAACCGAAGACCTCTTGGTTGGTAGGCGGGTGTCTTACCGAGCATAAAACAGCAGCACACCGACTAAATTTAAAAAAAGTTAAACTATGCAAAAGTATGTTGTGGCGAATTCTAACCGATCTTTCTTAATTTTTTCCTCCAATCAGTTGAGTTGTGAGAAGTAGAAATTAGAATTGATCATTACGCTAGACTAAAGCAGTTCATAATGGATAATACTCTTTCAATCCCACTAAACAGCCTTCTTTGTCTACAATGCAGGCTTTGAAATCGTTTAATATTCTCGGATTTAAACCCTTTTTAATTGTTTGTAATGATGCTCTTAAAAAAATAGTTGGATTTTTTTTGCCTCTTAAGAGTGTTTCTTTTGGTACCCAATCCGATCGAACTGCTTTGCCTAGCCTGACTTTTTCAAAAGATTCCAAGCTGTGCTATGTGGCTGATACTTTGTGTTTCCGATATTTTGCATCTTTGACTTAGAATTTTGTGTATCGGCATAGAGCAAACCACTTCTACTCAAAGCATTCTCACTCCCATTCTTTACAAATTTTACAGCATTACAGCATTTTGCCGCAATTTTTCCTTTATTTATGGTAAAAAAGCATAACATAGCGTGTTTCTTACGATATATCACTCATTTTCAAACCAATATAACTTTTTACACGAACGACGAATTAAAGTACAGCCACTAACAAAAAATGTAACTTGAAATGACACATTTCAAGCACGTGTTCGTTTAGCACAATCAAATTAGTAATATTGCCTATACATTCTATAATTTAATCTTTATTTCAATCTTTTAAAATACGATGATTTTAAACATTTTATACTTTTTTAAAACTCTATAGTTTGACACAATTCCTAAAAACAACTAAAAAATTCTTACAACAACTAATGTTATACAACAAAAACGAAAAGTACTCTATGTTTTACGCGTCAAAAAGTGTACAAAAAAATTATGTCACAAAAAAAAATGACGTGAAAATATCTGGGAAGTGATACTATATTTCTGATAGAACAAGAATCTGATTCTGAAATTTTCGCAACACCTTTTGGCATCTTGAGTTATGGGTAAAAAAACGGGTTTTCGTACCTTCGTGCAAATAAGCTGATAACTTAGCTAAATATTAACCGATTTTAAAAAACTTGAGGGATTTTGAAAGAGGAGGAACAGAGCTATTTGTTGTATACTTTACTAAAGTAGACGTAAGGAATCTACATTATTATCTACATATATTTCCCAAACAAACACATTTTTATTTAATTCATTCCAAATTTTAGAATCCTATACTTGGATTTATTAAGGTAGCATGTTTAGTTATAAATAAGATTATACTTACTTTTTAAAATCAGAGAGAAATTGACGGACTTAAAGAACCTGTTGTATAAAGTTTATATGGTAAACTATAAAGGTGTACACTTTATTTGGACGCTCAAATTATGTATGTTAAACACGTGTTCGTATTAGACATAATTGAATTAGTGCTGTTTAGTATATGGGCATCAATACCATTTAGTGAAAAAAAAAACTGGAGATACTTTTTGGACATTAACATTTTAACAAAAATAATTATGAAAATTTATTTTATAAACATTTTTAAATCCTAAATAGTTTTTAGACCAATTTTTTATTATATGGAATTAAAAAATAGTGACAAATCTGCTGTAAACTATTTGATGGTAATATGGCAACTTTTTTTGTTTTTATCCCAACATACAGCACAAAATACAAACCATCTGCCAAAAATAATACCACTGTGCTAAGTGCTAACAAACAAATAAAGAGAGATACAGGGAGAGAAAGAGAGAGTGTATGATTTTTATTTATGATGAATACACTTTTTTTTTTCATTGTTTAAACCACTATAGTGCTATAGTATGTAGTAAAGTCATACGAGTATAAATAGTTTTTTTTCCCAAGTGCAAACATATAAATTTTTTTTAATATAAATTAATTAAACAATAATAATACTCAAGAGAATGGAAGAGTAAAATAATATCAAATTGCAAAGAGAA
Source organism: Wohlfahrtia magnifica (assembly GCA_023159175.1). Classification (NCBI taxonomy): domain Eukaryota; kingdom Metazoa; phylum Arthropoda; class Insecta; order Diptera; family Sarcophagidae; genus Wohlfahrtia; species Wohlfahrtia magnifica. The sequence goes on along the minus strand of JAKWBJ010000212.1, from coordinate 1,360,213 downwards.
AAAGTAGTAGAAGTTGTAGTAGAGAATGTAAAAAAATAAGTATCACTGAAAGGGGATGAATATTTTTGATTTGTTTTTGAAAATAAAAATCTTTTTTTGAGTAATTTGTTTCAAGAACGTATGTATGTATATGAATGAAATAAAAAGAGATAAAAAAGTCATTTTTATTTGTGAATAACATTTAATGTAAACAGTAAATTATTTAAATAATTTTCACCACACCACTGTGTTTGTAAGTGCACACAGCACTCTTACAAATAAATAATAATAAAAACTTGCTTTTTTAGTCATCAGTCCATAACATCATCGTTATCACAAATAAACAAACTGAGATTGGTCCAGACATATACAATATGTACATATATATGTGTGTATACTTTATTTAATATAATATAAACACAATTGCAGCAGCACTGATTACTCACAGTTGTGAAAAATAACAAATAATTAGATACATACATACATATAAGCGAATTGAAAACATTTCAATTGAATTTTGAAATAGGAATGTGGACTTTGTTTACTAAAAAAAATAACAAATTAACATGAAAAATGAGACTGCAATAATTTTATTTTAAGTTTAAATGACAATAACATATTTGTTTACTATATGCAATGCCGCCCCTCTCTCTCTCTCTCCCTCTACCACTCTTTCCACATTCTATTCTATTCTACTAGAACAGTGGAAGCGTGCACTAAATATTTAAGGGCGACAATTGTCAAATCTAAAGGGTCTTTCATTAAGCAGTTCCTGTATTTTAAGTCAAGTAAAACAAAGTCTGTGTGAGGTTTCATCAAAATTTTTTTCGTTTGAAAGTCTCATGAAAACTATTAAGTACAGAATATAACACCTTGCAAATGCAAAACAAACTGACAAATAACATCGACAATACGGCCATTATCAACTGTCAAAGTGCGAAAATTTAATATGTACACCTACTCCCAAGTTAAGTACTTCTCTCCCACGTCACGTATAGCAGCATTACAAGTTCGCGGCTTTCGAAGTACCTAGCTTCGGAGCATGTGTTTTATAGTTTCGAACTTTGACAGTTCGATGCGACTATAAAAGCTATCCTACTGCACTGTTGCGACATTTGGAACGCTGCGATATGTGAAAGATGCAAGTATTCGTGAACTGTTGTCCCTGAAAGATACTTCGTATATTCTGACCGAGGACTATTTCCAACCATATTTTCTGGTGTAGAGCAAGCCAGTATCCCCTTTCGAAATATTATATTAATATTGCCATATACTGGAACCGGCAAGGTAACAGTCGTCCGTTCTGCTCACACATAGAGAAGACAGATTGATGCCGAAGTAAATAGCATTGGAAAGAGTTGAAGTGAAGCCGTTGGCACAAAATAGAGAATAGTTCAAGAAATTTACTGAGGCTCTATGCTCCTTGTAGGAACGACGGAAAACTATTATTAATAGTTAGATATATATAGCCATTTTAAGTAGTCAGCTTAATGGACGACATTGTACACCGAACTAGTGTTTTCAAGGCATTAAATGAGTAATTTGTTCTGTTGACAATTAGAAAGTCTCAAGTGTTTTTCCTACAGAAAATGACATTGTCAATAGTACTACTGACCAGGTGTACCCCAGCCAATGTAATCATCTATTGACATTTAAGATTAGCTTGTCATTGAAAATTCACCAGTGGACTTTAGCACTACTAACGAAGTAGTTCTGTTACGATCTTATAAACAATTAAACCAATGATTCACTAGTTCGTTTCAATGACTCTTTTGACGCGTTCGTTGACAATGTCGCCAGAAATGCCACCAGAACTGTTGTCTCTAACGTATCTTTACTCGCTCATAAAAGAAAAGTCGTTAGAGAAAGAGTATTGACATTTCTCATGTATCTTAATAACTAAAAAAATCTTTTTTTGACTGTTAAACGGTTTTTAATCCAATAACGCAATTAATATTTCGAATATTTAAAAAAACAATATTTTTGCCTTTAAAATAAAGTTATACTAGTTACAACGCCTGATACCAGAAATAAGCAACTGCCCTTGGTAGACAACTTGTAGCTAGTATAGTAACTACTTCAAAGTGGTAAGCATTAGTAAGAAAAGGGAGGCAGTCTCTGCTTATCAGTGACAGAGTTTTCTCATTGGAATTTTAATTACACTTATTATATGACAACACAATTCGCTTTAAATGTACGCACGGGTATGTGTGTATTTATGAGTAAAGAATTTTATTTTTCTAACTTCTAATACTGTCTACATACATAGATATATACACGGTTGTTTATTGTTGTTTTTCCATTTTTGCTAGTTGTTGCAGTTGAGCTGCTTGTTGTTCATTGTTGTTGTTGTTGTTGTTGTTGTTATGGTCTGTTAAAGTAATTGGTTTTCACAAACATTCCAAAATTATAATGTTGTTTTTCAACTTTTTGTTCCCATAAAAAGAAATACAACAAAGAGAACAACATTAATAAAATTAATACAAAACAACACAAACAAAAGGCCACGATTTTAATCTTTAAAACCCCCACTCGTTTTGCATCAAAGCACAGCCATAGTAGGGCACCTTAACGAAACCAAAAATTAAGAACAAAACCAACAACAAATCAAAAGATAAAGTTATGAAAACAAAATTCGACTAATTTAGGAGAAAGAAAAAGAGAGAAAGTGGGAGTAGCGTATAAAAGAAGTTTAAACACATTAGAATTAAAGAATAGAATGAAACTTGTTCGAATAATTTTATTAAATTTTCAATTTTAGGAAAGATGTACTAGGTTTGTTCAAAAAATTAAGTGACAACATCTTTTTTTGTCACATATACTATGTGTGTATTTTGCAACACAAATGGTGGTAATGATCTCAAGATGGCATTACTGTTTGCTTAAGACTATTTAAACCATAATTGAACAGACAAGCTCGTATGAGCCTTATATGGCTGAAAATTATCTACAGCGTATATGTATACGAAAATGAACAGATAAAACCAAGATAATAAATAAAATACATTTTGTTTAGTTGTGGAATAGATGTGAATAGAAGTGGACGTATGTCGCTTTGATTTTAAAAATTATATGTTTGTGTTGTTGTTTACCTTTTTAGTTTTTCTCTTCAATGCACACAGCAAAAATTCATTAACACTATTACACAAAAAAATTTCTATTTTTGGTCACCTTTGACCTTTACACTATGAAAAACTTATCTGACTAATGCATTTGTTGTTCAGAGCTAGCGTTGAATTGTTGGTCCCTTTTAATGAGTCTAAAAATATAATCCAGTGTTGCTCATTGAACTTGGAAAGCTGCGGGAAATTTGTATGTATGTAAAAAATGACAAAAGGTCATAGGTAATAGTGGCAAATATGTACTTGATTAAAATTATTTACAAAAATGAAAATTTTAGTTCAAAAATTTATCAAAAATAACCGCGAATACTTTTTATATGACCTTCTTATTCTATGATTTTTTTTATTTTATGATTTTGTGCATATAAGCTGTCACAAATATAATGTGGGTTGCTTTCCTTTTTAATACAGGCCCCCATCCACCAACGCGCCACTTCAATAGAAATCGATCATCATCATCAGTGATGCCAAAGAAGAAATCAAAAGAAAAAGTCTTAGAATTCAAATAACGTTAAAGTAATAAATTCTATCAATCAATCAATTAATTAATTGTTTCAATTTAAATATTTTATTATCATGTTCGAGTACTTAAACCATAAAAAGAAAAACATTTTAATTGTTGGCCAACAAAACCATTTATTTTCCTTATTAAATAAAGAGTAAATGAGTGCAAAGCGTTTGTTAGAATACCAGAGTAAATGACAATTTTTTTTTAAGTATAAAGAGAAAAAAAAACTTTTCCAACCAGCCGCATACCATTAGTGGAATTGGTATACTAACGTGCCAGGCCATGCCAAGCCTTAAGCCTTTATCTGTAATGACAGAAATAAAAACAACATTTCACTGCATTGACTGCTGCTGCTTAGCTGACTAGCTCTAGCTGGCTGGCTGGTTGGCTGGCGGACTTTTGGACTAGTTAGTTTTTACTGCCACCACATAAATGGTGGTGGTCTCTTTTGATGTTGAATTCTTTTTTTGTCTTCTTTTCTGCTTTTTAATCAAATGCAGCCGCTGTAAAGTCTTAGCCAAGTTAGTTAAAAAACCAAAACAGGAGATTATTGTAGACAGTTTTCATATGAAAATTAATACAAACCATACCATGCCACCATATCCATATGTAGACAGACAAACAAACAGAAAGACAGACAGACAGACAAACAAATAAACAGAAAGATAGACAGACAGACAAACAGTGTTACAAACATAGGCATCTCTTATAATGGTTTATTTTATTTTACAATAATTTTTTTTGTGCACTGCGGTTGTTGTTATTGTTTTTATGCTGAGTTTGTTTTGCCGCTTTTAACAGTATGGCTTGAATAGTTACATGGAAACCAACCAAAGCAATCAATGTTTTTTCCTATAACAGCTCCACAACACATAACTCTTTCTTTACAGCATCTTTTTGTACTGGCGAGAAGTAGAAGAGGGGTAGTAGGTGTGTACTGTTGTTTTGCCAAAGTATAGTGAGAATGCAATTCAACAGCATAAAACAGCATCGACTTTATTATTTCTTTGGGTTTTTTTTTGTAATACAAAAACCCAAGACTGTGAGAAAGTTTCAATGGAATGCAGTCAAACAAGACTCAAAATGCTATAAACGAATGCAACAAAAAAAATGTAAAGAAAAACTCACATACATCGTACATCAAAATGTAGTTTATACAATATAAAGAAACCAACCCAATTGAGTATGTACAAAAACAACAATAACAAGAACAACATAAAGTATGTATAGCTCCATCAATATACTGAGCAAAAAAAGGAATAAACTTATTGTGAGATGCCACCAGATGGGTTTTTTCATCTTACTTTATGTAAAGCTAGAGCAGAAGAGAACGTCAAGCGTAACGTTGTCTAGCGCCTAGCTTCTACGCTACAATGAATTGCTTAAATAAGAGTGTTATGGTTCTATCATGAACGTACTTTAATTTTTATTTTTTGTAAAGCATTCAGTGGTCGATGAACTACAAACGGATTTAATCTGCGATATAGACGAGTAAAAATATGCGAATTTTGGGAATATGACCCACGGTTTCATTAGAACACATTCCGTCATAGTATCCATAAAACACGCCAACTTGGGGCAATATTTAAAATTTGTCATATCATGTAGCGAAGGCTTATACGTGTTACATGCCAATTTTTCAATTTTTTTAGGTTCAACAAACTGATATACTTTAATACTTCTTCAACACTAAAAGTAGGTGATCTTTCTCATGTCCAGAACATTAACATCACTCAAAGGTGAAGATGATAAAACGTTATGATGTTTTAAGTTTTTATCAGACCTCCGCACTACAGCTTCTTAAAGATTTGGTTCATATCAAATGAATACGCAGTTACTGACATCCACCAAACAGTGCACAGTATTTGAAATAGAGAAGTTGATTAAAATATACATAAAAAGTTTTTCGAATTTTTTTAAACGATTTCATCTATCTCGGTGCGGACTAAGCAAGACCTTCGAAAATAAAGCTCTCTCTCGATAGACGAAAATTAAGCTCTATAGAAAGCTTATACTACCCGTGCTACTATATGATGCTGAATTATGGGTACTTGCGAAAGCAGATGGAGCTGTTCTTGGAGTGTTTGAGACAAAGATACTTCACAAGATATATGGAGAGTATCGCCATTGAATGAACGACGAGCTGTATGAGCTATACAGAAAGATTAATATTGTTAAACGTATCAGAGTATAGCGGTTGCATTGGCTTAGGCATGTATTGCTTTAGCAAGGAAATAAAACAAATTTGATCCTGAATTAAGACGTAGAGAGGGAACCCCAAAACTCATGTAGAAGGACCAGATTAAAAAAGATCTATCAAAACTTGGTGTTAGAAACTCGAGAATTGCACACAATCGATGCGCATGAAGAACTATCCTGTCAGGCTACTCACCTAAACCATTGTTTATAGCCATTTAAGAAGTTAGAAAAACTTGACCAGACTTAATTCTAAGCAATATCTTACAACTCCATTATTTTAATAACGCTTATCGTTTAAACCAGTCTCTTTTCACTTTAAAAATGATTTCGTTACAAGCTCATATTGTTTCTAATCTGGCATCACAGTTGGTCGACTATCAACCAACCAACCGAGAAGCTAACCACCGACATTCAACAAACACAGTCAGGCCAACGAGCCAGCAAATACAACAGCAGCAGCAGCATGAAACATTAAGTGCAACAACATTTAAAACAACAACACCAACAAAATATAATTTCTCAACTATAGTAAAGTAGTGAAAAAAGCACACAAATAACAACAAAAAGAGGAGTAGATTTTTTTTATATAGTACGACGAATATTTGTAAAATTACACACAGACAGTCGAGCAAAGATAGAAAGAAATGACTCTATAATACGATATGTATGTAAGTAGTATGTGGTAAAAGCAAAATGAATGGGAAGTGAAAACCATAAAGCCAAAGCAAAAGCAAAAACAAACACAAAAATAAGTAAAAGGTTCAATGCATAGCTTTTTTAGAGTATATAGTATAATTACAAATAAAAAGCAATAAAAAAAAATACCGAGACATTTTCCATAAGTGTAAAGTAAAATATTTTTTAAAAGAGATGTACATACTCGTATAGAGATGTACTTTCATGGAAGTACCCTGGCGTACATTACAATACAATGCATGTATAAAATGTTGGATGAATTAAAAGCTTACGACTGATGAACGACTGCGTGTAGAGTAGGGTTTTTTAAATATGATTTAAATAATAAACTCATACATACTACTACAACATATAGGAGTATCTGTTATTCTTCAATTTAAATAATGAAATAAACCAAAAAGAGGAATTTACAATTTCAAGGCAATAAATATGGGAATTTTTTAAATTCCAAGGCGATTCGTATGAACATCGCTTTTTTAATTTATTTATTTTATAGGTATAAAATGAAATCATTTTTACAATTAACAAACAAATATTAAAAAAATGAAACAAAAGTTAACAGTTCAACTTAAATCTGCGAGTCAAGCGTCAACTTAACGTTGTCGAGAGTGCCTAGCTTTGACGCCGCAAGAGAGAGCGTGGACGTTCTGTCGGGAACAGTAGTGTTAATTTATATTGTTTAAAAAAACCCCTGTAAATAGAAATAAAATCGCTATATTGGCCTTAGAAGCAGCTAAAGAAAGCCATTACTTTTGAACAATGACAGTTATTTTGCGACCAACTTTTCTTCTTTACCTGCTGTCAAAACCGGAATTTTTAATTGCAAAGAATAGATCCCGTAATTGGGATTATCTTATATATTTTATATGAGTTTGAGAATTTGTAAGACAGGTAACGCTTAATTCAGGTTGATCTGCAAGCTTTCGAAAAATGGTGACAGTTTATTAGTAAATTTATTAGTAGTTGTTTTTCGACCTTTCCTGTAATAGATCAAAAAAAATTTTGCTTGCTTTCTTTAATCTATTACAAAAATTTAAAAAAACGGCTGCAACTCGAAAACCATGATAAGGGTGAATATACAGTGGTGGTCATACAATTAAAACATAATAGCAATATGTTTTTGCTTATATCTCCAAAGCTTTTTGCTCGATTGATCTCATTTTTACTGAATACAGTAATTAAGGAGCACTATATTCAGAAAAAAAAATTACAACAATTGAGTCAAAGATTGGAGATATAAGCAAAATATATAATATGAAATATAGAAGTTATTGATTGAAAATCATAATTTCAAAATTTAATTGTGTTTAATATTTCTTTTTTTAATTCAAAACTACTTATCGTTTTATCCATCAAAAAAAAAAAAAAATTAATTATAAAAACAGCTTACGTCTCATTCGCTGTTTTCTTAAAAAAATTACTAAAAAGTAATTCCAATTCATAGTGAAACCGAATGCAATTTCTTTTCAAACTTTTAGTGCACACCAATATGTGCCTTAACTTATTTTAAAGCTCTGTTTAGACGATCGTCAGATCTAACAATATTGTCAGAAAAACATACAGAAAATGTCTAACAACCGTGTGAACTTACAATTTTTGTCTTTCAACATTATCAGAGAGTGCAGTGTCAGATCATTGTCAGACGCCCGAATTTGTAACCTCTGACAACGGGTTCATTGGCAAAAAAAAACATATGTATGTACAATAAGATTGCCAGATTGAACTGACAATATACATTGTGGTGGCAATTTTCAGCATTGCCCGCTCTGACAATATTGTTAGTTCTGAAAATCGTCTGAACAGAGCTTAATTTAGAAAAAGAAAGTAGCGAAATCTTGAGGCCACATTGTTCAAAAGAAGGAATAATTGCTTAAACCTTTAATTTTTCTTTAATCTATTACAAAAATGTAGGAATATGACAACAAACGACTACGAAACGGCCGCAACTAGCCTACTAGCCTAAATGATTAAAAACAAAAATTATTTATTAAAAGTATAGAAGACAAATCTAATTAATTCTTTCGACGAGTATAATCGGCTCTTGTAAGAAAAATATGTTATATCGTCTTTAAATTGAGCAACAAAGAGGAGAAGCATTAAAACCATAACTTTAAAGCACTACGGCCTTTATCGCGTATTTGGCGTTTTTTTATTTTTGTACTGGATTAACCCCAAACAAGCTGAGTTTTACATTAATCTGCAACAAATATAGTGTCGAAACACTACACCAAACATGATACTTAAGATTTATTTATCGAAATGTTTAAAAAAAATAAACTTTTATTTTCGAATAAAATAATTATAGTTTCGTAATGCAAAATAGGAATCCAATATATAATTTTTTAATATAAAAATTTAAAAAATCGCTAAAACTTAAGACAAAAAAGCGCTTAATAAGGTAACTCGAAAAATTATTTGGTTCATGGATTATAGTTTTCGTTTTTTAAACCACTTAAAATTTAATTACAAAATTAGTTGATTTTTTTTTTGTTTCTTTTCAACTTACCCAAATTTTAACGATTTATATTGCAGCGGAATATATGTATGTACTTATATATGTAAGTACGTTTAGTAGTATATATATATAATAAATTATAACAACTACGACACAATTGAAAAATTTGTTAACTTTTTTGTATAATAATATTCGATTTATTTTTCGATAAATGTTTTCTGTTAACAAAAGTATTTCCGCGATATTTTTATTTTTTTCTTTATATTCTACGAGTCCGTTTTGTTATTTAATACTTCATTGAAAAATTACTTCTCTGATAATACAATCATATTATGTATTAAAATATTTTTATATAAAAACGAACTTAAAAACAAATTTATTTAAAAAATATTATTTCGTTTCAAAAAAAATTGACTTCGTGCGTCCGAACGTTGTTGTTGTTACTTAACTCAATGCACTAGTGAAGTGAAATCGGTCGTGTAGTAGTTTTCAACAATCAATTTTGGAACTGCTGCACCACCAGTCGCTGAGTAGCATATAGTCACAGAGAGCGGGAGAGCAAAACTCGCTAAAGTAAATTGAACGAGAATGAAGTAGAAAAACAAAAACACTTATAGAAACATTTGGAAAAACAAACTGTAAACAAAAAAATAAAATAAAATGGGGAGAGAGAGTGCAAACGGTGCCACAGAGAGAACACACTTCGAAATATACAAACATGCGCATATTTTTTATTTTAACCAAGCCTGGAAAGTCGTCATCATAGTGTTTATTATTATTAAAGTCTGAAGTCTAAGCCAACAATCTCATAACAACGACATACTATAACTTAAGGCCAACAACAATAACAAGAATTCAAAAATATTAATATGTAATATTCATCATAAACATTGAAACAACATTGGGTACAAATGTACACAAAAAAAAGAGAGAGAGAGAGAGAGAGGGAGACCCAAAGAATGAACGAAAATAAATAAGAAACATCCATCAAGGCAACAGGCAATAATATAGCCAGTCAACATTCAATATCATACATAAAAAAACAACAACAAACAAGCAAGAAAAAGAACAACAGCAACAGCAACAACTCATATGTAAACATTGGAATGCAGTTGAACAACTTTTTATGGTGTTAAGTTTCTTCTTAAGAGGTCTTAGCAACTAAGCAAAGAACCAACCAACATATGAACCTACAACAACTATCAGCCAGCCGACATAAAATAAATTTACAACTGGCAGCCATTCTTTTATTCTTTTTCTTATTCTACTATTTCACCTTCAGCTTTTTCTTGTTCTTGTTCTTATACCAGTATATTGCATTCAAAGACCTTTTCTTCTTTGAAAATTCAAAAATAATGATGATGTGGGTTTCTTTTCAAATCTTACAATTTCGGAAGTTCAGATAATATAATGCTACTTCCTACGGATGACTCATGTCTTGTCTAACATAACAGACTGTGGATAACTTTATTATTAGATATCCTATACATAGGAATTTAATTATTATGTAACAATAGATTTCAAAATCGCAAAAATTGCTTTAGTACAGCTTATAGTCATTAGAAATTGGCATTTAACCTGACTTCAGATATTCTGATTATGCTTGTAATTGAGGTAGCGTGTATATAGAATCGTTTTAAATCTGACAACAATAAGTAAATAAATGAGCAAACACTCTATTAGAGGAAAAGACATCTACTTGATTCGCATTAAAAAGTCCTATTATAGGCATTCAGACCTTAATATATATGCTGTTTTCTTTAATTCTTAGAAGGAACATAGGGCAGCTACAAAGTTATTCCAATCATCTCTCCCATTTGCAATATGTCTTATTTCACTCCAACTATGGCTTGAAGTACTCACTTCAAATTCGAGCTGCCTTCTTTATCCTGAGGGTTCCACTCGATGGTCATTCTGGTAATACCACTCTGTAGTTTTATGAGTGTGTGCCCAATCTAACGCTATTTACGCCTACGAATCTCTGTCTGGATTGGAATTTGTAGGATGATGTGCCAGAGGTAACCGTTTCTTATTCGTTCAGGCCACAAAACACGCAGGATCTTACGAAGGCATCTGTTTATAAACACTTGAATACTGTTGGTTTTTTTGTGAAACATCCTAGGATTTGCTACCATAGAGCATTACAGTCTTCACATTGGAATTGAAGATTCTCAGTTTAGTGTTGGTCCATAGTTGGGGAGAAGGCCATATCGGATTTAACATGCCAAAATGCCCGTCTTGAGCTGCAGAGTCTGCACCTTATGTCTTCAGATGATATACAAAGAATATTACATCTTCCATAGTTCGGTGTTGGAGAAGGAATGGTCGTGACGTGGGTGCATTGATGTGCATCATCATGGTCATCCTTTTCTGCGTTGATTCTCAGTCCCAACCTTGTTGACATTTTTTCGATCATTTCAATTTTATATTGCATGTCAGAATATCTGCGCGCAAGGAAACAGATATCATCAAACGCCCATGTAAACCACACCTGATACCCCTGTTAACGCGCGTGGCATTTATCATTATGGTGTCAAGCACAACATTAAAAAGAAGATAATACGCAGCCTTGTCTAACGCCCATTTTAGTTGCAACTCAGACACCAGTTTCACTCCCATGCAGCACCCTATAATAGGTATCATTGTAAAGACTCACAATGAGTGATATTATCTTTTGTTACATAAAGAAGACCATGCGGCTTCATGTGAAATGGTGTTAAAGGCCTTTACAAATTCAACGAAAGTAAGATGTAGAGCGCAGTTCCACCGATTGTTCGACAATTATTCTAAGGCTATTCGTGTGGTAACAGTAGGGTATCCCAGCGGACCTCAATATATGGTTCGAAATAGCCCCACATCCGTCAGAAACATTAATAATGATTGGACACAAAATTTAAAAGTGCGAGATTTACAACAGAAGCGTATATTTTACACATGGTTTGTGTTAAATATCTGTCCTTTATTTTCGTTTAGTCATGGAATAAGTTGAAAACTTCTTTTTTTTTTGTACCAACAGGCATTACATTTGCGGAAAGTTTTGCTTTACTTATTCAACTTGAAAAAAAGATTGCTTGAAGATCGATTGCTCACCTAACCTTATCATAAATGAGTTGCAGGTATTACTCCATAAAGAATTGTTGTCAAACTCAAAAAGAACTTACAAAATTATTAGGTGGCAAAATTCTTTCAAAAACAAATAATTGAGTACCACACAAGTTGACGTCACGAGAATATGTTGCATGTCCGAAATAATGTTTGAAAAGGAGTAATTTTTTCACCGAATCATTACTAGCGATGAAAAATGGATTAAGTAGGAAAGCCTGAAGCGCAATAAAACTTATGCGAAGACCGTATTATTAACGCCAAAGCCGAATATCCATGGCGTCAAGTTAATGCCCTGTATTTGGTGCGCTAGAAGTGTTCCATCTAAAAATTTTGTCAAAAATGACACGTTTTTAGTTATACACCTAATAGCAATAGATGGTTGAAGGAGGTCTAAAGCCTTATACATATATCAGGAAATTAATCACCATCTTTGTCATTTTTATATACCTGAATGTGACACTTTTTTTTACACAAGCAAGCATTTCAAACAATGTAACACTACCAACTAGAACTTGAGTAAAGAATTTTTACAACAGATCTGAGTTACATATATAACTCAGGTGTGAGTATTGGTAGAAGTTTTGAAATGGTATTACTGTTAGCACACTCAAATTGGCAGGAGTTAATAGGTTTGCTGAGAGAATAGCATACAAACATTGCATCTTATTTAAACTAAACTTTGAAACACCAAGTTCCAATAGTTTAATTATATATATATAAATTGGCAATATCAATATCCCTTGTATTTAAACAAAACATTTTCGAAATATGCAATGACAAATACTACTTGATATATAAAAACCAATTGATGCGAGACTCTGTCCTTAATCCATATCCCATTACTGGGAAAATTGACTTTAAAAAATTTGTTTTTAAGACAAGTTCTCTTACATTACATGTGGAATTCCTACTGAAAACATATCAAGTGTTATTTCAACCACAGTTTAAAGATAACGTAACAAAGAAATTAAAAAATATCTTAAAAGAGGATCTTTTAAAACAACATTGTTGTTAGATTTCATTGAAAAAATTCCTTAGGAAAAGATAAGATTTCCTTTGCATTCTAAACTCTAAACCACAAAAAATCATCTTTTGGTTGATAAATGGAAAATAGAAAAAAAAAAACATGAAAAATATTTATGCGGTTACACTTGAAGTTTATTCGTTCATACGTTCGCGTTCGTTCATCTAAAAAGAGGAAAATGTACTTGAACAATACAATTGTTTCTTCTAACAGTCTCGGTTGGTTTTCTTTATTCTTAATTTTTCGTTTATTTTTCGTTTTTTTTTCTGGTTCTTCTTTATTATAAGATTGGAATGCAGTGATACCAGATATAAAGTGGATTGTTGCTTACCAGAGGCAGTCAACAACGAAGCAACCAGTAGTAGTAGTAGTCGTAGTAGTTGTAGTAGTAATACCCGTAATAAAAATTTATATTGTAGAAGAATAAGTAAGTAATGTGCACCACACCAAGTGCTAGAGTTTCAATTTACAAAAATATTAAGAAGAACAAAAGGCAAAGAACAAGGCAGTATCAGATACTAAGAGAGAGAAGCAATCATTTTACTGAAGTCGTGAGCAAATACAAGATTATTTTTCTTGAATTTTTATTTTTTCTACAATTTTTTGCCACTTTATTAAACAAGTATGCAGATATATGCATTAAAAATTAAAAAAAAACTGCTACTGCAAAAGTACCATAAACCAGAGCACCACAGCATCCAAGGCACTCACTCATGATTGGCTCTGGAATTTATATAAATCACAAAAAGTTTTAATGAAAAAAGAAAAAATTATTATAAAATAATAAAAACAAAAGGAATCACAGAGGAAATGTAGAATCTAAAAGAAAAACCTTGAAACCAAGCTATAAACAAAATTCCAAAAGAAAACAAATGAAGAAAAAACAAACATCTGCTCATATTTTAATAAACGTATGCCCAAAGTAAGCAAACGATCTCTTAATTCTTTGAAGCGATTATTAAAAAGCGTTATACAAAAATCGTAAAGCTTGTGCAGTCGAAGTGCACAGAATGCTTGTGAAAGTTTACATTAAAAATACTTCAACTGATTAATCTAACCGAACGGGGTCTGGACGATGTAAATTTAATTGGTCTGCGAGAATCCGCCGATAGTCGTTATAAAACACCCCATGTCTCTTAGCCTCTTGACAGAGAACTGCGAAGGTTTTCAAAGTACAACAAGCCATGAAACCAGTGTGGGACAATAGCACATAAAGTAAGAGATCGCCTCTTCGTCCTCCTCTATATCACGACAACTACGACAATAATCGTTAAAACGAAGATCGACCTCATTCTCTTGGCATGATTCCCAAATGCAGAGTCCCATTAAAATCCCCACTTGATCTTGCACTTGAGAAACACAAAAATTTGCTGATCTTTGTCCATCGATAATTAGATTGAATAATCCATCTGCATAGAGCCATTCGCAGAAAATTAATATTGATATGGTCCCAGCATAAGAAAAGAGGAAAATCACAAAATTCACCATAATGCGAATGCTCTAGAAGCATCATCCCTCGTCAAACTGTCCATCATTTTATGCATTTCCTTTGCTGATTCCATGCACATGCTTTCACATCAGTCTAACATTTGAATCAGCCAGCATCGCATAGCAAAATTGCCAGATTAGTGTTATGCATACATACCCTCAAGGGCATATATTTCAGGTTTGGTTATTATCAGAATATTCCTACCAGATATTCAGTAGTATCTTAGCCAGTTCGCTGCCAATGCAACGAAGTATGTTACACTATACAGCAGGCTAAAGAGCACTCTAATCTGAATTGCCTGTCTTCAGATACCACAGAAGGTCCGTTTGAGATGAAAAGAAGAAACCTCTCTCTAAGACGGCTTTCGATACGATAGACCGTAAAGCCATATGGTCGGTTCTGAGAAATAAGGGAGTACCACAGCAAATAATAAATTTAATTAAAGTGTCATATGACGCAGCACTTCTACTTACCGGAGTTAAACAAGGCTGTATATTACCGCTCATATTATACGTGACCACGCTGAACATAATGCTTGCAAAATAACAATAATAAAAGAGGTGAATCAATGGAGAATCAATTAACATCTCGAAGACCTCATCTATGTCGGATATGCTGTTCTTCTGGCATGAATGAAAGAACACATGCAAGACAAAATCAACGATCTTGTTTCAACAGCTGCAAAAATCGGAGTACGCGTTAATATAAACAAAACTAAGACCTGTGCTGTAGTCACTATACAAGCACCGAATAACCAAAGACAGCGAATAATAGACAACAATGGGGATTCCATGTGAACAGTCTATGTTCCTGATGGAATATAACACAATATATATCTCACCGAAATAGGATCGCGGAATTCGCAGTCTCCAGTTTAATTTCGTTCATTCTAATCATTGAAGGAAGTGGCAACCTTCTCGCCAACAGGACCTTCATAGTAGCAAAAAGTACCTTCGTAGGTATCAATTGCATAGCGCCTGCAATAATGACCGCCATTATACGGTAGATTGTTGAGCAATTAACAAAAGCAATTTTAAAAGGTTCCAACTTTAAAATCATATAAAAGAAGCTTTTTTGCTCTAGAACGGCTCCGTCTAATGCTGCAATGCTGTGCAAATCAAAAAATTGAGTTCAGGCCTACAAGGGCCATCATTATCGTAAACGCTAATCAAGAGCTAACAAGATGTAAGATATTTTTAAATAATTATATTATGCTTTTAAAGCACATTCCGCTTTCAAAGCACATATGTTAACCACTGGGCTTAGTTAGCTAATTTGTTAAATATTTCGCTTCAATTTTTTTAAAAATAAAATAAAAAAAAAACAAATAAATTTGCCTGACGGTTGAGAATTGATGATGATGACAACATCATCATCGATTACGAACTTGAAAGAATGTTGGCCCCTTTCATTTCGTATTTTATATATGCGGGGCTAAGTTATAAAAAGCAAATACACAACACAATTTATAATGCTTTTGTCCTTCCAAGAAATATACTGAGTTGTACGAAAATACAATCAAAATGTTTAAAATTAAAATTAACAAATCAATGATTAAAGCAACAGATCACAACGAATATTAAATTTACTTTTTTACATGAAAATTTATTTAGAAATTAGTCTGTAGTGTAGTGATAAGCTGATGGTAGGGTGCAGAAGCATGAGCAATATTAATAAAAGTCAAAAAGTATTTTATATATGGATACATACATATACATATATGCTGATAAAATTTAAATATATTATACATACAACGAATATTTAAGCATATACGAGTACATTATAAAACAACAGTGACAATAATTTAAAAAACATTTTTTTCTTTCGGTTTTTGTCATTAAATTTAGAACAAAAGCAAAGTTCAAAGAGAAAAGTAAATTTCAAAACACAAAACAAAAGAAACCGACAACATTAACGAAAAATAGTTGATTTAAAATGAATGGCAATAATTAGTTTTCCCTTAAAGAAGTACTGTAATAGAGATAACGTGTATGAAAAAATAATTACAAGTAAAAATTATTGATGTTTGTTTTTTTAATTTTTGTCACAGACATAATTAATTTTGTTTATGAAAGCAATGACCAGCCGAAGAATTTTGTATCAATTAATTTTTTTTTTTTTTAATCTCAATGGCGCACATAACTGAACATACTCATACATATGTGTGTACACATACTATCTTATCTGTACATGCTATAAAGGATTCAAGATTTCTTATACCTCTCCTAACAGATTAATTCTATGACACCCAATAAGTATGTATGAAACATCTTTGAATAACTTGACTTATGCTAATGATTTTGACTTGATATCTACGAAACAGTTCTACAAGCAAGTCAAACCCAATAGCATGGCTTGCAACCATAAGCTGAAAACTGGCACTTTATGCCAGTAAAATGAATTCTATGTCTAGCATTTTTTTTCAAAAACAAAATATCACTAGCTGGTGGTTCTAAAACGGTAATTGAAGTCAAAAAGTACTTTTGCAAGCCTACGCTAAATAATGCGACTAAAATACAAATATTTGACTCAAATGTGCAGTCTGTACTTTATTACGGAAACGAAACACGGCTTATTTTAGTGATGGCAATCGACGTACCATAACCTAAAACAAGCTGCCGGCCGAAATCCGCTTGGCAAGCAGTCGATGCAGACCGAGAGGAAGAAAATGAGGAATCTCACTAAATTAGACAAAGCCTGTTGATAAAAAAATTCAGTTGGTCGCATATCAAAAGCTTGCCGCAATATCAAACGATCGAAAGCGTTACAAAATAATCGCGACAAATTTGAACTTTCAGCAATTTTGGTCGCTCTAAAGGTGCTCTAAGTGTTTCTGCAAGTAGCACAGGCCTTAAAAAATACAAGCCAACTTAATTTATCCATATTTCTTCGCTCGAATTTTTGTTTACGGTTGCAGCTAGGGTATCAACTAGCCGCCTTTATATATGCCCAGATGTCTCTATTCTAAAATTTCTTTGGGAATTCCGTGTGTTCGATAGCCTTTATAAAATATATTCTATTCAGTTCCACATGCGTTTCTTTATGTTTCTTGTAAGAAATTCAATCTCTTATCTCTCTTATTTTTTTATGATCTCTTATTTTTATCCGGTGTTTGTCCATGCTAAATGTGTTTATTTAATTTGCCAACCCTTTTTTTATTTATAAAACATAATTTAGCGGCAAATAACAAAACAATAAAATTAACAAGAAAAAGTAGAATGGTGCCATGTAAACGAGGTAATTCGTATAATTCATACATCAAACAAAGTAATTCAAAGTCTCATGTGAATATGATATAAGTCTTCTATTCATCGCATATAAGTTAGTCTTCTAAGGTATGCTGAGCGAAAGTTTAAAGCGCAAACTCGCTGAAATAATTCAACCCTATCAGCGTGCCGTTAGGTTGAACAAATCAGCAATCGACCAAATTTCTATTGTGTTAAATACTGGAAAAGACACATGAATTGACACATACCGCCTCTCTCTTCATCAACACTCCGATAAAACCTGCTAGACAAGCACTACAGTGAGAGAAGAACGAGATAGTCTCAGTTAGCAGTTGCAATGTAGAGGTAGTTAATTAATTTGTTAACATCAGATCCAAAATTAACCAAAAGAAAGATATCATCGAAGAAGGATCAGAAAGATACAATCATACATGTGCTTGTATATGGCGCGGTAAAATGGGTTCGAAAAAGAAAGTAAGATACTTTTACGAATCTATGGACCCATCTTCGTGAACGAAGACGAGTAATGCCAACAAACGCAATCGTGAGCTATGTATATCTCGACAAAAGTATTAACGAATATTCATGAAGGCACGTCTTTTAAAAGAAAACGAACACTTCAGCTAAAAAAGGTTTAGATGACAAATGCCACGAAAATACAGACTAGGAGACAAAGACTTCGATGGAAGGACCAAGGGCAAGAAATTACTAAAATTCTTAATATGTATCGCAATCTGAAGTGCTTGAAAATACTATTCAGGCAGTCCAAACCTACATAACAAGTAAATAAAGTTTATTAAAAATCATTATGCCGTACATTTCAACCTAATTTTATGGAGTTGTGTTTTTATATTCCAAATAAATTTTCTTTCACCTCTTTTACTTTGCTATACCACTATCAATTGACGGCATAGATCAAAACTTAAAACCAATAAAATATACAAATTAAAATAACAATTTGGAAAAGCTACTAACGAGAAGTGTATTGACTGTCTAAAAAAAATTATGTTGTTAACGGCCTAGCTGCTGGACTGACTGGTTAGTCAAATTTAGTAAAACGCCAACCAGACACAAAGGTCATTTATTTTACAAAAAATGTTTAAAGAACATAGTCAAATCAGGCAATAGACATAAATACCAACCAGCAATGGATATCTTATAGCAGAAACTAAATAGTATTTCTAATCAATTTCAATAAGACAAGAGAGGCCATTTATAGTTTTTTTTTTCTTCATTTTTAAAAACACACATACTCAACAAGATTCAAGAGGCAACAACAGCAGAATTCTAGGAATTGAATGAATTTGAGGCAAGTATACATACATATATAAATGTTGTTGTTATTGTTGGATGACGAAGCTGATGCTGCATCATACAGTGAATACAAAAATATGAAAGAAAAAAAAAAAACGTCGGCGCATGCTCAACAATACCATCTGAAATTGAATTTTTTTTTTTAATTTATGCTGCATACACTCTCTTTATTCTTTTCCCTTCTCTCTTATAAGACAGTCGTAAGTACGGGAAAAATACCAGAATTTAACTTAAAAATTCGTTTAACGCAGTCTCATCATCATCATGATCTCACAATACCAATATGATGCTGTGGCTTAACTCAGGCTGTGTAAAAAACAGCATCTTCTGTAATAAACTTTTGTTTAAAGTAAAGTATTGTTTACCATCATCGTCATCATCATCTTCCTCTCCTTTACAAAGCAACAACAACAACAGATAACAAAATGTATTTTATTATTCTTTTTTTCTGATATTCATTCTTTTAAGGGTTTAACCTTCAAGGTGTTTTGAAGACAACAATTCGTGAGAAGAGATCTCAACACAAAGATATCGTACGAAATGCAGAGCCACAATCAAAAAAGAAATACAAAGCAAATGCCGCCGCCTGTCTATTAACAGCAACAAAAACAACAAATAGTAGTATTAAGAGAAAAAAAAACAAAAAACGTTAAATTACAAGAAAAGATCCATCATGGGATTAACAAGAGAGCCCTAAAACTATGAGGGGGAGTATTAATAATAAAAAGCAACATATATTTTATAGACCACCTAGACGGTCGGTCGGTGATTAGTAATTTTAATATTTTTTCTTATATTTTGAAGATTTGTTTTTGTATTTCATAACAATATATAAAAATAGTACAATTATGAGAAGAATTTCGAAAGCTTTGAGTGCCAAGGTTCTTCTAATTAAAAAGCAAATAAATTAGATTCCAAATAAACTATCCACATCGTTAATAATAATATCCAAATTTAAACTCGGCGCTATAAAATAATCATATGATAATATTTGTTCATTGGAAAAATACAAAGGTGGCATTTCCGGTTAAATTTTAAGTGCAAAGTTTCTTCAAATCAGTTGGAAGTGAAACTGATTTAAAATTGAATGAAATACAGGATATTTTCTCAAGAGCTCGAGAACTTCAAATAATAATACAAGACCGAAATATTGTTGGAATTCAATATTTTTTGTTACAATTTGGTGGATAATTTCATGGCATTCATTTTTAAAATATGATTTCCGGTATATGTCTATGTATATATGTGACTCCTTCTGCCAATAGATCTGGCCGTATGGCGTCAACGGTGACTTAAATATTGGCTCCCAGTGTTTCAAAAGTTGCTTGTTTGTCGGCAAAAAGCATTGACTTAACATAGCCTCATAAAAAGTAATGCAGAGGCGTTAAATCGCACAAACGAGGTAGCCAGTGAACAGGAGCACTTCCGGAAAGAAATTGATGTCGAGCGTGCTGTATGGCACGTTGCGCCGTCTTGTTGAAACCAAATGTTGTTAAAGTAAACATTTACTTGTTTAATGTTTGTTGTTTTTGGAAACAAAAATTCAGGCAGCATGGCTCAATAGCGCATGCCATTCAGCGCAACGGCAGCTCCTTGCACTTTGCGAAAGAAATAAAGACCGATGATCGCGCCAGCGTGTAAACCGCACCAAACAGTGAATTTTAAATGATGTAATAGTGATTCGTTAACGGCTTGAGAGTTGTCTTCGTTCCAAATACGACAATTTTGCTTATTGACGTAGTCATTTAAACAGAAATAAACTTCTTTGAAGTGGACGAAAGAATACGAGGGCGGATTGATATTGAAGCTACCTAAGTAGGAAAAAAACATTTTTTTTTTCAAAAACCATTCATTTCTCAACATAGTTTCTTTTTAGGTCAATATACTTAGTAAGACGATTTTCCAACTTTTTTATACCATCTGAATAATACGATTTTGGGAACTCCTCAAAATACACATTAGTTTCGGTAATCTCTTCTTCGTTTGAGATGAATCATTTTCTTGCGAGCCATTTTTCTAAGTTTGGAAACAGGAAAAAGCCACTAGGGGCTAAATATGGACTATAAGGTGGATGATCAACCAATTCGAAGTGGATTTCTCGTAGTTTTAGCATCGTATCTAGTGCTGTGTGAACCGGTGCGTTGTCTTGAAGAGCACTTTTTTCTTGTTTAATGTGGTCGTTTTTCCTTGATTGCATCAACCAATTGATCCAATAATGCACGATAATACTCTCCTGTGATTGTGGAACCCTTTTCAAGATAATCGATGAGCAATATTCCGTGTGCAACCCAAAATACAGTGGCCATAACCTTGCCAGCCGATTTCGCTGTCTTCGCCTTCTTCGGAGCACTTCCACCAGCTACCACCCATTGATTCGATTGATTTTGGTTTCAGGTGTGTAGTGGTGGACCTACGTTTCATCAACAGTTATTAATCTACGTCGAAAATCAGCAGGATTATGCTTTAGCATGTCCAAACATCGCTGTGAAGTGATCTGTCGAACTCGTTTTTGTTCAACACTGAGCAAACGCGGCACCCATCTTACCGATAGCTTTTTCATATGCAGATGTTCATGCAAAATGTTGAACACACGTTCATATGATATGTTTACCATTCATCATTCGTAACGATATCGAGGATTTTCTTGATATTTTCTTCAGTAACCACCTCTTATGGCCTTCCTGTTGATGGTATTTTTGCAGTGCTTGTTCGGCCCGTTTAAATTCAGCAATCCAATATTTTACCATATAATCTGACGGAGCAGATTTACTTTAAATTTACTTTTTTCCATTTTCCAAGAAACACAAAAGTTACTTCAAACGACTACAACAAATAAACTAATCGATGAATTTGGCTAAAATTTTAACAGCTGACGTTTGACAGATCGTAATTTCTAAGAAAGAAAAAATTTGTGTGTTTGTGCTGCCATCTAGCGCTAGGTAGCTTCAATGTAAATCCGCCCTGCTATTTCCACAATTTGAAAGCGTTGTTCTGAATTTAAACAATTCATGACGATTTATCAAACTTTACTGAACAAAGATGTTAACATTGATATTCTCAGCGGTCAAACCATAGTTATCTATAGTTCTCATGCAGCTAAAAAGACCCTATTTATGAATAAATTCGGTGCAATTTAAAGTTTTTTTCCACAAAAAAGAATAAAATGCTGCACAAACATTCAAGAAAATTATAAAAAGCATTTTATCATTATAATGTCAGGCCATATACGTGTTTGATAAAACGCAAAAAATTGACTACACTTGAATGAGGAAAAAATCCATATAGCTCAGACTACTATTTGTTTCGGTGTCCGCCTAACCCTATTGTGATGGTAAAAAAATGTGGTTACCCGAAGAAGAAGCCACTGAAATCAACAAGTTTTTGCCGATAAACCTTAAAAGTTGTACAATGCAATGTAATGTAATGCTGCTGGCTTCAGGCGATACACTAATGATTTTTTGCATTTTGTTTTATGCTTATAAAACGGGCGATAGCAAAATACTCTTTTGATTTTCGGGACACCTAATTTGCCATTTTTCTTTTCGTCACTCCCTTTGGGAGCATATGACTTTCCACAGTTAATCAGTTCATTTCAAACAGAGTAGATGATTAGTCAGTCTACTGTGTAGCTCGCCTCCATCTAATTGTGTAGTGATGAGGATCATTGTTATGGGGTGGTGGTGATCCTTGCTGGTGATCCATCTAATTGTGTAGTGATGAGGATCATTGTTACGAGATGGTGGTGACCCTTGCTTAGCAATGATATTTTTGCTATTTTTGTCCCAAGAAGTAAGCTGGAATATCAGAATATCCCATGAATGGATTTGTCTGGAGGAGGGAAGAAGTCCCTTATTTAGAAAAACGAAAAGTCCAATTAAATTTTATTTTTAAGTCATGTCCTCTGCAGCGGATTCGAAACTGGGCTGCTTGGGTTGTACGCATGCACTTTAACCACTACACCACGCCACCTTGTCAATTGCCTTTAAACATCTGAAAATAATTGTTTAATCCACGCTCAATGATTTTGCAAGTATTTCTTTCATTTGACATAGAGAATTGATCGAACAAAACTTCTTCCACTAGCCCGTGCATTCTCGAATGACGCTGGCCACATCCGATTGAGAAGAAAATATACTACATACTGATACGAAGAAAAGTAAGACTAAATTTTAGTATAATTTCTAGTTTTAAGATTAGATAACAAATTGTTAGCTCACGTTACAGTGAGGAGGATCTAATTTAATAAAATTGCAAGAACAAAAATTTTAAAATCGGCCAATGTCTAAATCAGCGCCCGGCAAACTAATATTAATGCATTTTACAATTGTGTTAGTAATTTCTGAACCCTCACTCAGGCCATTTTGCACTGAATTTTTCCATTTGTTTTCTCCTTAGTTCTCTTTGTTTAGTTATTTCTTATTTTTTGCCTATGTGTATGAGTACGTACGTGTGAAAACAGTAGAGAAGAGCTGCTCTGCGTGAATCTGGCCTAAGTCACTCATGAATATTCCTTTTAGCTAAAGCAAAATACGCAATGACTATGTTTGGGTAGAACTTGTTGTCAGCATGAATATTGAATATTTATCTTAGGGAAGTCGCAAAGGAGGACGAAGGAAAACCGATCGAACAATCCTAAAACTCTTCAAAAAAAAGGAATTATGTTTTTTAAACATTGATATTTAAACATTAGAATGTATTTACTTAGCTATTAGTTGAAGTGAACTTTCAAAGAGTAAAATACTTCAATCAAAATTCATTTGTCTACTGCTTCGAATTAAACTTTTAATTTTTTAACATATTTTACATCAAAAATTTAGGAACGAACCTATTTTCTCATTAGCTAGCGTATATTTTTTTGTATAGACGATCTTTCTTTTATGAATCTTCTTTATTTTATAAATAATAAAATTCGAACGTGTATAAATGAGAGCTCAGTTGTGTTAAAATAAAACAAAATCTTCTATAAAAGACGAAATGACTTTCCAGTTTCTACGCACACTCATTTCTTCAAATAATAATAACCACAGTGTGGATGGATATAAACGAAGACGTAAAAGAAGTTTATGGTTGAATGCACTACTTCCGCTGGTAGAGGAAATAATTAAAACAGAAAAAGTACAACAAGAAAAAAAGAGGAAAACCAAAAAAAAAAAAAAAAATGAATAACAAAAATTAAAGGTAAAACGGAAGAATCAACTATTGTTAGTGGGATTATTAAATCAAAACATATAAAAGAAAACAAGAATTACCCACGTTAAACACAGATCTTGTAAAAATTAATCTATGAATAGTAAAGGAAATAGTTACTAAATAAAAAATTGTATAAGTATTTCAAATAATTAGAAATTATTAGACTATGTCATCAATTACTTAATTAGCAATGAGTCAGCTGTTTAATTTTAAAGCTTAATTATTCTAAAAAACAACATAAACAGATAAACAAAAATATCTATGTATATAATATTGTCAATTTTTGTTTTGATAGTTAAGCAAATTTTTGTTTTTGAAATTTATAAAAGTATTGTCGAAATATATAAAACGCCATTCATAATTCCACAAAATTTTGTATGACATCAGCAGCAGAGCAATAGCAGTGCTACTATTTTAGCAGTTTTTAAAAGAAAATAATAAAGCTTTTTTTTTGTTTGGAAGGCCAAAAAGTGTGGAACTATGTTAAATCCAATAAAATTTTAACTTAAAAACAAAATGTGAAAAAATAAAAGTTTTTATATTCACAGAAGTAAAGATAGATATGTAATTCTAATTGCTTTAAAAAATATTTAAAAATCAGGCCATATTGGGAGTTTTAAAATTTTGAAATTTTGTTTGATTTGAAAATACAGAACACTTATTCTAACATTATTGAATCAGTGCAGAAACAGTTTCTTCTATTCAGCAAGTCGACCAGAGAATGGTTTGAGGAGCACAATATTAAAGTACTTGATTGGCCAGCACGTTCCCCCGACTTAAACCCCATGGAAAACTTGTGGGGACTACTTGTGCGTAATGTTTATGCAGACAACAAACAGTACCGGACAAAAGATGAATTAAAAATGGCAATCTGCAAAAGCTGGTTCGAAAGCCGTTCCAACGTTCTGTACGAAGGTTTACCGCGACCCATACCGCGCAGATACTATTTAAATTATAAATTATTACAAAAAAAAAAACAACTGTGATACCTTCTGAATAGATTAATGCTTATTAATCGCTGACCTTATCATTTAGACGCATTAAATTTTGCACTTATTTACATAAATTTAATAAACATAATATAATGGTACATCTCTAAGAGCAAAACCGGCTTATTATTTTTAATAAGGTAACCATACGTAACATTTTACAATTTGGATGAATTGAGCAAATATTATGGAGACCTTATCATTTTGAAGCACACCTTATATATTTATATAAATAAAAATTATGTAATATTTCATTCACATTTTGTAAATTTAATAATGATAGAAAGTAAAAAAGTAGATAAAAAAAAGCAAAAAACAAATTCAAATATTGTTAAAAATATATTAATAAAGTTTCCGGTCCTTTTTTAAGTATTAAATATATATTTTTTCAATATTTCACTACTCAAAGGGTGTGCGTAATACCCGAAATATCAAAAATAACGCTAATAAATATGTACATTAATAAATTACTTAAAAAAGACAAAAAGTCTAATTAATCTATATAATCAATAGGCCAACATGATTTCTATAATCCTCTTTACGCCTATACTACTGCACCGATTTTGAAAAGTTATACAGATATGGTCGAAAAAATAGATGTGAACTATAAGCAAAAAATTGTCTTTATGAGTCTAATTTATACTACTTGTTTTTGTCCATAATTTTTACATAGATTTATTTAAATAGATTTTTTTGTTAGATAGATTTAAATATGCTTGAAATAAAGTGAATTAAAGAAAAGTAAATCTTTTGATGTGGAGAAAAAATAGGGAGTATACAAAACAACTTAAAATTTAATAAAAAATTTGAACTCAAAAACTATATTTTTGTAAATAAAAAGTAAATTATTAATATCCCGTATAACTGCCATCGTTTTTGAACACAGCTTCTATTCCTCGAGGCATAGAAGAAATTATATTAATTAATTCATTTTTCCTCTTCTTTAAATTATTTGTTCTAAGCAGAGGGACTTTGCGAACTATCCTGCCTGTAGGCTTGCCGTCTGCAATCTTCTTCGCACCGTTCGTAATGACACTATATTTCTAATATTTCTAGCAATCTCATTAAAGGGGTCACGTTTGGCTAGAATAAATAACAAAGCATTTGCCTGTAGCTAGTAAAATCTTTTTAGGTCTACCTGGTCTTTCAACGCTATTTTTTGCTATAAAAAGTTAGTTACAAAATTCTCAAGAACAAGAACACCTTAAAACTAGAATATGTCTGATATAATGTTTAACTTATCTTAATAAATCCTATTTCAGTTACTCAATTTTTTAACTTTTGATGTTAAGGAGACTAAAATTAAAAGCAAAAATCACACTATTTTTCTAAGACGAGTTTATCAACGAATTTCCATCTTTTCCTTTCAAAAGAATATTGCCAGACTATTTATTTGGAAATTTTTTCATTGTTGTTTCATTACATTTTCTAATAAGACACAAACAATTTTTTACACCTATTTTTTTGTCCATATGTGTATACGGTTTTGAAGCTTTTCCTACACAAATGCGCTCAATGTCAATTTTATTTAAATCGGTTTAGAGCTTAAGGAATAATACGACTATCAAATTAATACTAACGCACATAAACAAAACACTTATTTTTGGGTTAAAGGCACATAGAACTAGTGGCACTTTATATTCTATATATTTTTTGTTTTTTTAATCTTTCCCTCAATTATATATCGATTGGAAAAGATTTATATATTTCTAGAATGCGGTCGATTGTGTCGACTGCCGAGTACTCTAGTTTATTAATATTGTATAATTTGTACAAAAAATAAATGTTAAAAACAACTACTAAACATTAAAAACATAAAAAAATATTTTAATATCCTGTTGTCGTTATGTTGACAATTAATCTTAATACATATAAGTATTATTCAGATTTATTAACTGTGGCAAATATTGTTTTTACCTGTTAATCATAATAAAAAGTAAATAAAATGTATAAATCACTATACTAAAAAATAATTCATTTCTGACAAAATGATGACGCAAATCACACAAAACCGCAAAAAATATCGTAAACATGCAGTTTAGCCAGAAAATTTAAAATTTGCCAAATTTTTTAATGTTTAACCCATTAATAAAAAGTAGTTTTTACGTACTTGAATATAAGCAAAACGAAATTTTCATTTAAAAGCTCGGTAAACTACAATACCAACATCGTAGAACATTTTTTGATATAAGTTTCAGTTATTATATTTACATATATACAAACATATAAAATGTCTCCAAGTTTGTTTATACGTCAATTACGCATAAATAACTGAACCGATTTTATTGAAATTTAGAACACAAATAAACTCTTTCAACAAAAATGCCATAGAGAATATGCTTATTTTGAATTGGACCTGGGAAGGGTTAAAATTGGGTTAAATTAGTAATTAGTCATACGAGTTATCATACCTTTAAGATATTTAATGAATTTTTCTTAGCCCGCTCTGAAAATATGCGAAAAAAATTCAAAATATAATATAGGTATTTATAAATTTAAGAGCAACTACTGTGTTCATGACTGAATAGATTTTGTTCTAATTTAGAACACAGATAGATCCAGGTAACGAAAGTGCAGTGTGGAATGCTTTTTCCAAATAAGACCTGAGATAGAGGGTAAAATATATGGAAAATAAGCAAAATTAGCTACTTTTCTTCTAAAATTACATGCTTTTCTTTTTAAAGCAAATTTTTTGTTTGCTAACAAAATACACTGTACAAAAGTACATTTTCATAATCTGCATTTTGAGAGGTCTGACAAGGGTAAAGGAAAATTGTGGGTTTGAAATCCATTACTACGAAACAAATATTAATTACGGTATATTGGAAACTATACAAGATAGAGACTAAACTTTCTAAATAGTGTTCTACTGTTAACGTGCACATTAAGTTAAAAAACTAACTTGACAGGTAGAGTAGGCGCAGCAATAAATATATTAGCGGGAGAGTTCAAGCGTCGTCTTAACATTTTCTTTTTAAGGACAAATAGGCGGTATAAGAACGGATAGGAAGTCTGATGAACAAAAATTGCCTATTATCTAAGTCCAGTTAGTTAGCAATTTTTTAAAAATTAATCTTTCAGCTTTGTGTTTAAGAATTTGTTGTCGCATTTTTACATAAATTATAAAATTGTTTATCAGCCAGTTTTAATTACATATCAAACTATACCAGATATGGCACTGGAGTGAAAGAGCTGCCTACTGTTTACTTCAATATCGTATTTGTACAATTATTATTTGCAAAAAATTAATAAAAACAATTCATGTTTAAATTAGTAATAAATGTTAAATTTATACCATATGAGGTTTTAGATTTGGGGCATATACCTAGAATAAAAGTAGAAAAATTCGTCAAAAAACTTCATCATTAGGAACAATAAAACAATCTTATTACCCAATATGAGTGATAAAAGTTTTTCACTAATAATTTTAATTTGGGGACCAATGTAGTTTACGAGGTTCACGTAGAAAGGTGACCAAATGTAAGTACATACATATAAAAAAATATGTTTTCTCCAAAAAACGTGGTAACAAGCCACAAAAATTAGTAAAGCCTAACACGTTCGTAACGATGAATGAATTCAATGAATTTTCATTGAAATAACGTTTATAATGAAAAACATACATATATAATGAACTAAATTGTGAGACCTCTTAGAATTCGTTATGACCGTGTTAGACTGTAACAAATACGACATGTCTAGCCTATCTAATAACAGAAATTGCTTAAATTACCAGTTTAAAATGTACAAAATCATAATTATAGATTATAGAAATGATATGGACCGAAATTTAGTAGAGTTTGTTCGGTGGTTATAATTGGACTTAGCTCTGATTTTTCATATATTAAATTTTCCAATTCCAATTTTGCCAAAAACTCATAAATATCATATTATGTTGTATCATATGGACATCTCAGACGGTGATCCTGAACTGAATGGTTAATTTAAATCGGCTTAGAAGATATTTTTTAGATCTTACGAACGTCAACACAAATGCTATATAATGCTTTCAGATGTTACGTTTTATTTTTAGAAAATAAATACAAATAAATAATTCGACTTTTAGCATTTATCTTTAAGTTTTACGGAATAGGCTCCAGAGACTTGTGAATTCTAGAGCTAAGCGTGTATTTCTTAATTAATTTTTCAACTCGGTATGCTTGCTTTTTTACCCTTCTAATTAACTTTATTTTAATTATATCGTAAAATGTTTATCAATTTTATTATAAACAAATAAGTTCAAAATTTGTATCTTTTTAATGAAAGCAGCATTATACGCTTATTACGCATTTGTAGTCAAAACCGCAGTTTTGGCAGCACTAAAATAAATATATACTGCGGCAATCAAGTAAACAACATTGCTTGCGGTTTGCGGGCAGCAGAGGAAGATTTGTAATTTGTTTTTATTTTTGTTTCAATGCCAGTGTTACTGTAGCGTTAATGTTGTAACTAATAATCATCGAACTTTTTGACATATTATATACTCATGTGTATTATTATTCTTCTTCCATAGAAATAATACGCCTTTTTAATTTTTTTTAAAACTTTGATTGGTGTTTTAACAATTTATTGTTTATTTAAATGTATTTTCTTTTGCTGGACTATTATGTGTTTACACTTTTCCACGTTGCTACTTTTTCTATTTAATATAGTATGAAAAACACATGTTTAAGATAATGGCAACACCGTTTTATACGATCGCATTTAATACAATTTTTTCTATTTTTGTCTGTTTTGTAATAATCGACACACATATTCCATGTTTGTATATACACATGTACAAACATATATGCATATACTGTATTAATTTTTGTTAATATTATTGACAAATACCATTATTATTTACTTACCCTGATAATTTTTCTCTTGTTTATGAAAAATTCAAGTTGTTTTTTATTGTTCATAAACTCGAATGTCAAAAATGATAAAATTAAAAATTTGGAAATTTTTCTTTTTCTACTAAAGAATATAAAGACGACAATCAGTGTGCGATCAATATTATTTAACACTGTATTAAAATATCAATACATTTGTGTTGATTAAATTCACTGATATAATTTTTTTTTTATATTTAAAATGTTGAGAGAATTTTACAAATTTGATTAGAAATGTTTTATTTTTGTTTTTTTTATTAAAGCACTATCTAAGAAATTTAAAAATCCATCAAAGCAAAGTTCGTAACACACTAACGAATGCCGTCGTTTTTGCCAACATAAACGATATATCGTAAACAGAGTTGCTCAAAAAAGTGATGTCAGCTATTCCAATATTTTTAAGTAGTATTCAATAACGGCGATTTTTTCAAAATAAAAGCGATTTTGATTGAGAAAAACTAAAAGAAAAATTAGATTCTTGTGTAACAGAAAATAATTCAACACTATGCTCAAAATTAAATGGATTAAATCGAAAATCATTAATATTTTACTCTACAACAATACAGGGGCATTATATATTAAATTTACGAGTTCTTTGGCAAAACCTTTAAAAACAGTCAATAATTTTTATTTGATCTTAACAATCTATTTGGAATTACCATTTTAATTCACGCTAACCTTGTTATTAAAGTTCAGTTGATACTTTAAAAGATAATTTGTTAGTATTTGCAGAAAGTCTTCTAGTCACCTAAGGAACAACTCTAAGTACCTTCCAGATAGGCGTCAATTCAGAAAAGCGTCACAACTGATATAAAAGACCTTCTATTTACATAGAACTTGAGGAAAAAAACTTGGTACAAAGCCTACCAATACCTAATGTACCAAACTTTATAAAGCTTTCTTTTAAACCGATCTATAATGAACTCTAGTAGTCATACAAATTTTTACCTAAAAATTAATAAACCAGTACTGTAATGAGTAGTCAGCCCAAATGATAGGTTCAAGAACAAATAATATTTGTATACAATATTATACAAAATAACCTACCAGTCATACCAGTTTTAATTTAAAAATGCTTCAAAATAATAATAATAATCTTGAGGGTCTTTCTCAGACTCTTGTTGATAAAAATTTGGAGTTGTGTACATTGTGTCTTTATCGTCAGACACGTTTCGCACCCGTACATCAGGACCGGTTTTATATTTGAGTTAAACAAGCGTATTTTCGTACCGTTTGATATAGAGGATGATTTCACAATTTTCTAAAGCTGTGAAAACGCATCTTGTGCTTTAGATATTCTGCTTAGGATGTCACTTTGTCGAGATTACAAGGTAGCTGAAGGAATCGGCATTTCTATTACGTCGCCACCGACTTTAAAAATAATAACAAGTTCTACTGATATGAACACGAGATTAGTCAATCGTTCGCCAAATATCAAAACTCCACATTCCTCTAGATATTTGACCCATGTAATTAAATATTGTTATCATAGAATAGGTAGGAATATTCTTGTAGAAGCACTATGTTTGTAAAATAAATAATGGAAGGAAAAATCATTCTTACGTAGTACGTGAATTTCCCATAGAACACATCCTTAAATAGCACAACATATTACAGAAAGAATTCTTTCTTTCGTTGCATCCTTTGCTTGTGGACTAATCTTCGCAAAAAATGTTTCCCTGTCACTTGGGATATAAGTAAATTAAATTCAAATATCTATAAGCACTACTCCCTTTAACCCACAAGCTACTATTTTTGCTAGTACTATCAAAATGCATGGGGGTCATACCCTGAGTGCAGGTTGCGATATCGAATTTTATATTGCAGAATATACAGAATACTTTGGCTAGCTCTGACAAAGAAAGGAACCAAGTCTTGTTTGGTTCTTGTTAGGAATTCGATTAGGCTTCCAACGGGTATGTTTAATAAGCACTGTATGATTGTACACAAGTATGCCTAAACAACTTGTGACTACTCCATTCTACAAGAGCAGGCATTCCGGTATAGACCTCTTTCATGATCTGGAATGTCTCAGAGATGTGTGTCACTGACGAATTGGAAGTACCGATTGGTTTTTAGAGGGTATCACATTAATTACAATTCGTTAGAAAAGCGATTTATTTTTTTCAAGTATGTATAACACAAGCAATGGCGTAGGGGTTAGAATATAACACAAGCAGCCCAAGTTCGAATCTCCCCTGCAGAGGACATGCCGAACAATGAAGTTATAGTTTTCAGTGTTTAAGTAAGAGATTTCAACCCCCCCCCCCCCCCTCTCCACCAGACAAATCTATACAAAAGCAACCACCTTGACATTCCAGCTTAGCCCTGGTAATGATGACAAATATTACACGAATGATCAGGACTACTTAGTGAGGAATGTGATAAGCTTTAGTCTTTGGGGACGGATCGAAATATACGAAGGCTCAATGAGTGTGATCGAAGTGTTCTAGGAATAGGATTTGGAAAGGTCGTGATCTTTTTTTATTGACAAGTACATATAAAGAAAAAGATAAAATAAAAAAATAAAAAGATAAAAATAATTATAAATATTTCATTCATATCACAATGGGTGGTTATAGGGTCTCTGGGTAAAAGCAATAATATTCGAATAACTCACATAAGCTAAACTAACATACATATATACAAAATTGCGGCTTAAATCTCAATTATATGGTACAAATAATTATAAACTTATATTCAAATGATTGATAGATTAGACAAAAATTAACAGAAACGCTTCGTCGATTTGTGCTCAAGTTTGCTGGAACCATTATTATTATTTTTTTGTACTGGTTCTATAGCATAACCAAAGTTGAGCCTGGAACTTGTATTCTGTTAAAGCGTCATAAACAAAAGAAATAACAACCAATCTTGGCTTAGTATAAAACACTTCTTCAAATTTAATTGAATTTAAATCTTTAAATTAAATTTTAAATAGTTTTTCCACAAGTTCTAGAACTTTGTAAATGAAAAAAGTTAAGAAAAAAAGATAGTGCATAGTAATATTTTTATGTGCATTTTAAATACGCGTATACAGGAACAGAGAGAGATATTTTCCAGAAAGAAATCTTTTGTTTTTAAAAAAGCGCATGTATTTTATGCAGCCACCAAAAGCAAAAATCGATATTTATGATGCATTCATATAAAAAACACAAATCCATAGGTGCTATAATGGCCTAAGAGCCTACCAGTGGAAAACATAGAAAGTACGCGAAAATCTGAAAAACAACCCTACTCATACGAGTAGTTGTATTATAGTACTATAGTACAGGGATTATATTGTACTACAACTCCTACAACTTATTTGTAGCACAAGAAAGTAAACGAAAAAAATAAATAAAAATAAAGTGAGGCTTGTAAAAACAATATGGCGTTTGGTGGCGTCTAATAACTATGCAGGCATTCATAAAAAATGTTATATCCTTATAAGGACATATGTATATGCTCTGCAACATAAACTGACAAAGACTCCTCTCTTTCTGAGGAGTTTGTTTTAACAACATTAGGGAGAGCGGAGAATATGTATAATGACTGAGTGAATGGCAGGGAGCCTAACACAAATAGGCTTGTCAAGGGAAAAAGCTTAAAAAAATACACATTAAAATAAGCATGTCTGCGGCTGACTGGCTTTTTGACTGGCATTCATATTAAGCAAAACTTGGCTGGCGCATGCCAAATGACTTATACGTTTTGGTAGTGGCAAAATCAAATCACAGACATTTAATAGTACGAAGATGGTACTCGAAAAAATAAAATGCTAACGAAAAATAAAAATGATTTAACGAAACGAAACGAGACACAAAAAACAAAAACAGAAACAGTGGCAACATAATATTGTAGAAGCAACATGTCATTGAACCACAGTGTACATGTTAATGCGTTTGCTTGCTTGCAAGCGCAGTGTGCAAGAGCCAGAAACTCATGAAATTAAAATTTAAAAAACCTCTCTTACAACGTTTCACTGACACTAATAAAGCAATAAAATCTTTGTTAAACGTTTTTTTTTTATTATTTCTTTCAAAATAATTATTACTTTTTTCCTTATAATCATTGTTTTTGTATTATTCTCAAACAAGAGTACACATGCCACTAACACCTGCAGTTTGCAAAAACAAAAAACTCTATTCGAAATTCATTGACTGCCCCTTCCAAAAACGTATGCAACAAAAACAAAACTTAAATTGAGGATCATCTTGAGGTACAAAAAATGGTCTTTAGAAAATTTCATACAAAGGAAAAAGTGTAAAACGTAAAATGTTTAAACATTTTTTTAACAGCTGCTGCAGATGTTTGTTGCCACACAAAAAAAGGAGAAACAAATAAAGCAGAAACACACATGCTATTGGCTGCCAAACTAATCAAAAAAACACAAAACAAAAAATCCATTCAAAAGTTTCATATGCCACGCACTAATAAATGCGTTTCGTTTATATTTTGTATTTGAAGTACGCGCCACAATTTAATTGATATCGACTTATTAAAGAGCTTGCCCGTACCCATCAAATCAGGTAAAGCAAAAAATGGAAAAAGACACAATGTCCCCTCACATCATCACATTATTTGAATAAACTTTCATTCAAAATCAGGTTTTAAGCGAAGCTATTTACTTTTCTTCTTTATTTTAATCGATTTTTGGTTTTGGGTTATGCCAGACAAGTTCTTGAACTTACACTTGGTCGCATAATATGGTTTCACTGTGATACCTTAAAGAGAAAGAAATAGGTTGTTTTACGTCAATTGTAGTAGGTTTAACCAGTTTATTTAGAATGGCTGAACTCAGGAAACTTTTCCACCGCGGCTGGCGCGTACAATGAACACCAATATTCACAATCTTTTCACAGCACATGCTGCCGTATTTCACCAATAACTCTTTGAATATTGACTTCCTGGTGGTCAATTGTCTCCGGTTTATTGACTTAGACAAGTATCTTTACATAACCACAAAGAAAATAATCCAATGAGTTTTATCACACGACCTTGATGGGTAATTAATAGACCCATTACATGAAATTACTATTTCTTCAAAAGTTTATTTGAGTAAATCAATTGTAGCGCTCACTGTGTGGCATGTGGTCTGTTGAAACCAAATGTGAGCAGGATTAATGCCAGCTATACCGTTCACTATTGACCGTTCTGACCATCATCGTTCTTGTAAACATATGAACCATTGACTCCGCCAGCCCATAAGACCCACCAAACAGTAATTTTCTGTGGATGTAATACACAAGAGCTGATGGATTATACTCATTCGAAATGCGACAATTCGCTTATTTACGTAACCATCCAACCAAAAATGGGCCTCATCGGAGAAAAAGAAATTTTGAATGGAAATTCAAAATCAATATTCAATTTAAGCTTCAGCCTATTCAAAACAAACTAAATAAAAAGCAACTATCAGCTGTTAAATCGGTTGCCTAATACGAGTAAAGCAGTTTTGCCGATTCAAAGTTATGAACTTCTAAAAAAACACCCGATATCAGCACATGGTCATGACTGGAAGGCTTTTTGAAATACTACATGATTATATAGTGTCCACACCTACCGTGCTACTATTTATGCAGATTTTTTCGACCTACTCCCTTGTGCAATGAAGATTAGCCATATTCAACGTGTAAACGGGACAAACTAAAGCTAGGATCACACAATTGTCGCATATGCACCATTATGACATAATATCAACTGTGCTTTATTATCGTAAAATATCAAAATTGTCCCAATTTTTTTTGAGAAAAAAAAATGTATTTAAATATTGGTATGTATTGTCAACTTTGATTGTCGCACAAGAACACAATAAATATTGACACATTTTTGATATATTTGTTGCCGCATTATTACCTATTGGGCAGTCACACGATTGCCGTACCAATCATTGATGCCTGAGTACAATCGTGTGATCCCAGCTTAATTGGTCAGCGTCCAAATCTGAGATTCTAGTAAAAAAAAACTTGCCAGCAAAGTAATACTCTACATAACTTTATGGACGTAAAGAAGGTACACTTAAAAGCCACATTCAACAATTGGATATCGGTTAGAGCGCAAATTTAATTACCGACACAATCTTACAGAAATAATTCAACCCAAAAAACACGAATGTGGTCCCTCAGTCTTAAAAACACTTTTTTGTTATTGCTGCTAGTGGAGATAGCATCACAACCAGTCTCTCCGACTGATTGAAATTCTCTTGTTTAGATCTGAATGTTATCCTACCGAAGGAGATCTTTGTGGACTTAACACGTGAATCTCTAGTGAATAGAGGAACCAGCTCGTGATCATTTTAGTACTTTGTCTATGAACCTAAGAAGAATGACAATATCAATAAAAATATTTGACATATTTGATCAGAATCGTTTTCTGATACATTTAATCTGAATCGCTGGTGTATTATTTTCTTCGTCTATGCATAGAAGATATTGTATAGATTATATGGTAACCCAAATATATTAACATTGTATGTCCAACAATGCAATGCCTAGGTCAATACTTATCTCTACCTGTGTAGGCCAGAGCATTCACGACATTCTACAAGTAGTGACATTAGACCTCTTGAGTTCCGTCTTCTTCCAAGAGTAAATGAAAACCGTAATGCTTTTTATTATAGGGGTTTCTAAGTGTGAAATAAAAAATCTAATAAATGCTCCGCTAATTCGGGATTAGACGAAAGTTCGCCTACAAGTCATAAAACTCAGAAAACTGGATACAGCAAAGACCGACTCCGATCGGGCCGCCAACGTACATTTCGAACGCTTTAAAGCCTTCAAATTAAGAGTTCAGCTAAATCCTCTTCGCAAACAGAAAATTTTGGCCCGTGAGATAAACGTCATGCAAAAATCTGTAAGTCTAATCTATATACAATGTAAAAATAAGTTGTCCTATATTCGTGATTTTATAACTCGAGAACCACTCAACAAACCAACACATACATGCGTTAGAAAGGTATATTTTCACTTATTGTCTTTTTTAAAAAAGCAAGCAATACTACGCCTATAGAATTATTTATTTGTTTATATCTTCTAAACGGCAACAGTAAGAAACTCTAAATTTGGTCAAATCGGTTCGTAGTCAATAGAAATCATCAGTTAAAAAGTGGAGTGCAAGTTTCTGAATTTCATCTAATTGGCTTCGTAGTTAAAGCAAATCATCAGCCAAAAAATTAGCGGACTCGGATAAGTGGGCATGGTACCTCCCAAACAAAGTATATGTTAATTTTTGTATATCATGAGAATGGTTAGAGTGCATGTATCTGAATTTGGTCAAAATGACTTGGTAGTTAACAGAAATCATCAGTTATCAAAAAATCAAAAATGGGCGGAATTGATTTCTGTGTATGTATCTTGAAAACGTTTAGAATGAAAGTTGCAAAATGTTTTCTAAATGACTTCGTGGTTAGCCAAAAAGTGGGCGGAACAGACAACTGCGCATTGTACCTACCGTACAAAGCGCGAAATATCTTGGAAACCATTATTAGTTTTTATTTCTTTTATCACATTAAATTTAAAAAAACCTGTAAAAGAAGAGTGGGTGCGACATCTCCAATAAAAAATAATATTTATTATCTTACATCTCAATAAATATTTCAGTGGGAAAATCAATGGCCATGTTAGCATTTTCTTTGTACAGACAAATAGTTGTTAAAAAACGAACAGAATCGGGAAAGAACGCAGTTTATCTCCTATTTATAATATACATGCATATATTTATATAGATTCCCGGGCAGCGGATGGGTTAGGCTAGTTATTAAAAAAAAACTAGAAACTTGGTCTTGCAAACGTCGTAGCGAATATTTTTGTACGCAGCTTTAAAAAAATCTGATTGAAAAATCCAAACATGTTTTGGTGAAGTACGCTGACAGCTTGCATGAATAAATCTTGTTTTCAGATGAACAATTTATTACTTTACAGGTAACAATAAGCAAACAAAATAATAGAGTGTATGCATGGTCATCTCTTACGATGGTCTTAATTACTTGCATTCCTTTGAACAACGGTCTAAAATTTACCATCAAACCGTTTTAGAAGTCGTGTTCGGCTGTCAAGCCAACTGGCCATTCCCTGTTCTTAAACCAACAGGGGCCTTTACATCAGCCCTCTCATAAGATTAAATGATGAAACCTGCCTACGAGCAAGCATTTAGTTGCTCTGAGAATACTCCTTTGGCAGCTCTAATCTAAACCGTCTAGATGACAAATTTTGGGCCGTTTTAAAAGACATTTTTGCCACAAAAGATGCAACAAAATAAACGCTCTTTATTAGTGCTGTGGTCAATTTTCCAATGCATGAGGTGCGTGGATCTATACAATATGTAAAATACACTAGCTTCGTCATCCTTATAAATCCGAAAAAGTTAATTTATGCATTTTAAACGTGTTGCAGCAGCATACTTTATTATTATGGCAAATATTTGCACAAAAAACTTTACTTTATTATTCTTTTAAATTTTTTAGACTACTGAGTAGCTTCTGTATGAATAATAAAAATTTAAAATTCCAGCACGTATACAATTTTAATAGAAAATAATAAAATTTTTATCACTTGAATGAATAAGAAAAGCTATCATATACTCGTATATGTAGCTGTGATTAATACTGAGTTGGTGACAGTGACGAAACATTATTTAATTGATTAAATAGTAAAGGGTCTGCCAAATAAATTTTTTTTTTTAAATGCTATAAAAAAAAAAATACTGAATATTTTCTCAAATTTCTTTTTTATTTGAAAGTACAATCCTTCCCGTTAATAATTTCATTCAAATGGCTGCCTCGGCTGGCCATGCAGTAGCCTACTCGATCGGTCCAATTTTTAAGCACATTATCGATTGTGTGCAGCTGTATTTCACCAATGGCTTCACGAATATTGTCCTTTAAAGCGTCAATTGTCGCTGGCTTGTTGGCGTAACAATTATCTTTGACGGCACCCCACAAATAATAGTCCAACGGTTTCAAATCGCACCTCCGAGGTGGCCAAACGACATCAGCTCTGCGGCTGATAATGCGATCTTCAAAGACAGGGCGCAAAACATCGAGTGTCGCTTCGGCTGTGTGGCACGTAGCGCCGTCCTGTTGAAACAAAATATTGCTCCTCTTCAATTTTTGTGAACAAAACATGGCCCGATAACAATCGCCATTGACTGCAACGGCTACTCCTTGCTCATTTTAGAAGAAAAATGGTCCAATTATGCCTCTGGACCAAAATCCGCACCAAACAGTGACTCGTCTTGGGTGTATCGGCTTTTCAATGTATGCGTGCGGGTTTTCTGTGCCCCAAACGCGACAATTTCGCTTGTTTACGTACCCGCCAAGATCAATATGAGCTTCATCTGAAAAATTAATTTTTTTGGCAAAATCGACATCTTCTGTAAGTCGATCGCTGGCCCACTTAGCGAAGCGTATATACAACCATATTCGTTGAGCAGAAGGATAAAACTAATTATCTGTGAAATCAGACATAAGCTAAGTGTTAGCATTCACGAAATAAGCACTAGTTGAAAAAAAAACGTTAGATGGCAGACCCATTAGTTCTTCGAAAAAATGTGTTGACAATAGGAAATACAAATTAAATAAATAATACTTTTACTTTCGATCTCAGTACTTTTGTTCTTGATAACAACACTGCGAATTTAGGAATGTTGGTATTTAATAAAAGGAAAGTCAGTTGTCAAATATTTAATAACTAAGTAAGATGCGCGATTGAAAATAGCATTTAAAGTCAGTTTTGGGATAATAATGAATTTTTGAATGATTTTACTTAAATTATAATTGAAATTATTCCTATTTCTAGATTATAAATGAACAAAGAAACACTTTTCAAGTTGTTAAGAATTGAATAGAACGTATACAGTCTCTTTAAAGCAAAGCTTGATAGGTATTTAAACACAACGTTTAACAAATCATATTCTCTTTCGCTTTATTTTTAAGCTAATTCTTGATTATTCGATTTAATATGTGAGTCTTAATGCTGGCCATAACGTTTTGAGTATCAGTCTCGAGGTCGTCTAAGGTATTTGTTTCGAACTTTGACTAACGTATGTCGCTTAGCATCGTCTCGTACATAAAATCATGGATTTAAGACTTATTTAAAGCGTTCATTTTGCCTACAGAATGTCGCTTTGCATCACCTCATACAAAAGGCCATTGAAGTTAACGGTTTTACATTCTAAAGTTCGAAAGAAATAATGCCACTGTTATGCCATACACTGCAACTAGCAGTCATGAGTCGTGTGTTTAACGAGCTCATCTGTTTTTATAAGACACTTGCTGAAACTCGGTGTGCTTCGCTGACCCTATATAATAGTATTATAATTTTTTTCATTCCCTTCCGGTTCTAAATAAAACATTTAAGACAGCCTATAGTTCCTTCCAAAAAGACACTGCAGAATCTGCTGTTTAGCTGTATACAGTCTTCATATAAACACACGTTAATTTTTATGTAGTATAGGGAGTTTTTTTTACAGTTACATGAGTTTAAAACGCAATAAAACAAAAAAATATATTTTTAATATCAATGAAATTTCGTGACATTAATGTTTAAATATGATTTCAGCCATGTGGCCGCCACGGCTGGTGCGTACAAGACGCAAATTGGAACACAAATTTCAACAAACATTTCGTATTTTGTCAATAACTCCTCGAATATTGATTTCTAAGTGTTCAGTTGCCTCTGGTTTATCGACGTAGACAAGTGACTTTACATAACCCGAAAGAAAATAATCCAATGTGAATAAATCACACGATCTTGGTGGCCAATTAATTGGACCGTTCCGTGAAATTACTCTTTCATTAAAAGTTTCTTTGAGTATATCAATTGCCAGCTAATTGAGGTACGAAAAATTTCTAATCATGCCCGTATGCCGTTCACCATTAACAGTAACCTTCTGACTATTATCGTTTTTGAAGACATGGACCAATAACTCCTACAGCCAATAAAGCACACCAAACAGTAATTTTCTGTGGATGTAATGCGACATATCTGCTTACGTACCCATCCAACCCAATATGGGCTTCATCAGAGAACAAAATTTTCAATGGGATTCAATATGAATTTGTGCTTTCGCCGAATTAGCGGCGGTGTAGATCAAACAAAGCAAAAGGCAGCAATCAGCTGTTAAACTGGTTGTCAAATAAAGCAGTGTTGCCAACTCAAAGTATGATTTATATTAACGTCTATGGAAAGTATGATATTTATGTAGATAGCTTTTACCCATTATGCTTTGTTTTATACCCGTTTATCTCATCTTTTCCTCTTTTTGGCAGACGTCAGTCGATAACGAAGCAATAATTGTTGTTCTCCAAAATAAAAAATTCCATATTTAGTATGAGTAAAAGATGCCACGCCCATTTATCCAGTCTTGTACATGTTTTGACTGATGACTTTTACTTTCCCGATTTTGATTGAACCTAATTTAGAAACTTCTATTATTACCGATCTCAAGATATACAAAAATCAATATTTACTTCATATGGGAGATACCGCGCCTACTTGTCCAATTCCAACCACTTTTTGACTGATGATTCGTATTGACCATGAAGCTATATGGACGAAATACTGAAACATTAATCGTTCTAGAGATGTGCAGAAATCAATATCTAGTTTGTATGGGAAGCACCACGCCCACTTGTCAAATTCCGCTCATTTCTTGACTGATGATATGCATTGACCTTAAATTCAATCAAACCAAATTCTAAAACTTTAGTTTTAACCGTTCTTAAGATATACCAAAACCAATGTTTACTTTGTATGGCAGGTATCACGCCCACATAACGACTTTCGCCCACTTTTTGACCGATAATTTGTATTAGTCACTTAGACCAAATACTGAAACTTTAGCTTTAACTGTTTTCAAAATATAATGAAATCAATATTTAGTTCGTATAGGAGGTACCACGCCCACTTGTCTATCTCCTCTCAGTCTTTGATGATGATTGATGATTTGTATTGACATGAAGTTAACCACGCCAATTTCTGAAATTTTAGCTATAACCGTTCTCAAGATATACTAAACTCAATATTTACCAGGGTTGGCAAAAACCCGTGCTTTAAAAAAAAACCAGCCCACCGGGTTTTACGGGGTTTTTTGATGGGCTTATTTAGGTTTTATTCGGTTTAGCTGTCTATGGCGTAGTGTAGCGATTAGATCACATGCACAACAATACAACCGAGCCAGGTTCAAGCTAAAGTAAAGCTCATCAGCAATTAACAAGGATATTCACCACTACTACACAATCGATATGGAGAGGGCTACAGTTGATTAATTACTTAGCTTGAAAACAAATCAACTTGATTAATGAAACTGAAACAAAGCAATGAATGCTTTGTGGAAAGCCAACATGCTCCCTATAGGAGTGACAGAGAAAACAAAAGCCATAATCAAACATACATACAAACACACATTAATTTTTATATATAAGAAGATAACAGCACAGTATCCCAACACTGGACTTTGGTCCGAAAGCTTTACTGCAATAGTAGACCGAGTTAGAATTAAGAGCTACGCTGTTTGCTTGTAGTTACTTCATTTCGAGGATTAAATAGGTTCTTCCAGCTATGAAGGTCTAAATCGCAACCAATACAATAACATAACTTCCTGAGACTTCCAGTGCCCTTGATATCGGAATTAATCTCTAATCAGACTTCGATGGTCCTTATTGAAAGAAGTATTTATCGTCTAGCACTAAGAAAGCAAACTGTGTCTTGAATATATAGTAGTCACAGCTTTTCTCTTACCAAGCCGATAAAAGAACTGAGTTCATTTTCCTGAGACCAAAGCTAAAAGGTTGTCAACAGAGCGGTTTGTACGGCAAACAAATTTTCAATAGCTTTGTAAGTGTCTTCCATCTAGCATAGAATCATTTTCAAACATTTCAAAAGTAAATTGTTGTGTAGTGTGTCAGTATGTAAGGGCTTTAACGACTGTAATTGTCTACCTATCTATAATTTTGATAGTACGCTTAAGAACTTTAAATTTCTTCTATACAAAAGTATCAAAAAAAAGTACCGCAACACTTGCAATCATTTTTGATCTGCCTCTTGTCGTATGCAGTGTATCCAATGCCATTTAATTGATACTCGTAATCCAAAAATAAAGTTCAAATGGTTGCCGTACCAAACAGCAAATAAAATTATTTTCTGAATT
This sequence comes from Wohlfahrtia magnifica, assembly GCA_023159175.1. NCBI lineage: Eukaryota > Metazoa > Arthropoda > Insecta > Diptera > Sarcophagidae > Wohlfahrtia > Wohlfahrtia magnifica. Next base: position 1,316,914 of record JAKWBJ010000212.1, on the reverse strand, counting down.
TAATAATAAAGTCTTGTGGTTTATTGGCGATATACGAGTATATATATATTTTTTTAATTTAACCATGACAAGTGCATACAGTCTGCACATTAAGTCTAGACACTAGACATTTGGAAATGTTCTGCTTTTTTTGTTTGTTTCTGTTTTATTTTTGAAATATAATGAAACGAAATGTTTTATGTTTGTCGCCAAAGAGACAATTTTCATTTTATTTTAGTTTTTTTAACAGTTTTTCTTGCCTATTTCTACAATTGAACTTTGTAGCTGCTTAATGAGCAACAAAGAAAAAAAAGGAGATTGAAAAGGAAATTTTCTATTGATAATTAAATATAAAAATTACAAAAAAAAAAAAAAATAGACAGCAATATATGTACATGCAATATAAAATAAGGAAAATTTATTTTAGATAAGGAATGGTGGTCAGCCACTCGTAATATATGCGAAAATATTAGCAGGGAAGAATTCCTAAACAAATAATTTTACACTAATAAAATAAAATATTTATACACCCTACATTGCCATTATTAGTACATCGTATTAGTATTTGTAGCATTAATTCAAAATCGTTTTCTGCTTTTGATCTTGACATCGAAGCATAGAGAACAGTACAGCTTTGGCGTAGAAGCCATGGCTTTGAAGACGAGTACGTTCTACTCTTTCTTAAATTAAGTATCATAGCAGGTTAAGTATCATAGCAGGAAATACTGTTATTTAGCTCCAAGATACTTGACTGATACCCCTACACAACAACTTATTTTTTAAAATGATTTTAAATAATTCTATAGTAGATGCGGACGTGAGTACTATCACGTTGGCGATGAAGCCAGGGAATATACCGTGCGTCGACCACGTAATATACTTATCTATGATAGCGAAGGTCATGTGGATTGTGTTTTTTGCTAATGAGTGTGTTCACTCGGAGATCTTATAGCCTTTGATGATGGTAGGTATGCGAAGGTACTATTCATATTTCGGGATTTGGCAACACTAATGTCAATATCTAAGTTCTGGCAACACCATAATAAAGTTTGTCATTTTCTAGCATAAACGTACTCACAACGTTTTTGATGTACAAGTGCTATTTGTTATTTGTTTGCAGTGAGCTAAGAAAATTAATTTGGCCAAAAAATGGAATTTCAAGAGAAGGTTTTCGTTGGATTATTTTTCACAACTTTCGACGTGGATTTTCTCAACAAGAATGTGTCGATGAATCAGTTCTTTGTATCGCCATACAAAGCACCATCAAAAACCACAATACATCGCTGTTATAGTGAATTCAATCGTGGTCCTAGTTTGGTTGCCGACAAATTTCGTGAAGGTCGTCCAAAATCGGCTGTTAGGCCACAAAACCACGATGCAGTTGCGTGAACTGATAATGCCAGACCATCATGTGACATATTGTTAGATAGAGGCATCCTTGCACATTAGTTTCACTTCAATACAAAAGATTTTGCATGAACACTTAGTCGTAAAAAAATTTGTTCTCGTTGGACACCCCATAATTTATCAACCGCTCAAAAAAGGCTCACCTCGAATGGAGTAAGGAAATGATTTCTAGGTTCGACCGTGGTGCTTCAAAAGACGTGTATAAATTCGTGATAGGTGACAAATCATTTTTATATGCGTATGAGCTGAAAACAAAACAGCAATCGACCGTGTGGGTACTCCAAGATGGGCTAACTCCAACAAAAGTTGTTCGTGGATAAAACAGCGAAGTAAATGTTCTCCTCTTTTTCGGCCGAATGGGTCATGTGACCACTGTTCCACTTGAGAAACGTAGGTCGCTCAATTCTAAGTGGAACACGACCATTTGTTTACCGGATGTCTTCGGAGAAATTCGTAAGACCAATCGCCGAAGACGAATAATTTTCCATCATAACAATGCGAGTTCTCACACATCTCGTCAAACAGGTAAGTCAAAACATCGCCTCCTCCGTACAGTCCTAATTTGGCAATCAATGATTTATGCTTGTTACCGAATATCAAAGATAAACAGCGTGGTTAACGATTTACGAGCGCCGGAGCAGCAGTTGAAGCGTTCAAAAAACATGTTTTGGTGGTGTCCAAAGAGAAATAAAAAAATTCCTTTGAGAAATGGTTTGAACGAATGCAAAAGTGTATTGATCATCAAGGGGAATATTTTGAAAAACAATAAAGCCATTTTCATTCAGAATAAAATATAAATAAATTTAAGATGATTTGTTAACCAAGACGAAATCAACAACAATTAGCAACAGTGCCGTTCTGAAACCTAACCAAGACCACCGATAAAGAACCACCTGGCCACAGGTAAAGAACCACCGAACGAGGATAGGAGATTATAGCCACATTGAGCCGATTATGAAGTGGAGAATAACAAGGGAATCCAGATTTGAGCAATGCGCTAAACTACTGAAGAAATGTACGCCAAAGTACTGAAGTCATCTGCTCGCCAGGCACGGACATTCGCAGACAAAGTGAATGAGAGACCCTCTCAGAGTTGCTTTTCTTCGTGTAAGTTCCGTTCATCCAGTGCCCTGCCACTGTCATACCAAGGCCACAAGGTCCTCGAGATATCACAAGAGGAGAGGGAGCCCCACCTGTTCTGCGTCCTCTGGCGAAATAAACTATAGATTTCCCCCATCATTACAGTCATAGGACAGCAGGTGACAAATTAGGAGATGATAGATTCCACATCTATTGAGGCCCCCCTCAAGTTCATCAGCCTTTTCATGACTGACGATGTCCCTGTGTCAAGGAACCCAAATCAAGGAAATGGTACATGTACCATCGAAGAACTTCATCAAGGCCCTGATAGCGGGGTGGCTTCCCACAGATCCCCGCTATTTTAGCATACGACAAGCCTGCATAACCGGAAAAATTTCGGCCTGAAAAATGCTAGAGACTTCCGGTAGTGTAAAAGATTCCGCCAGCAAAATCAGCAGACTCAGAGAAAATACCAGCCCCTACACCGGATGCCATCTTCAATCCATTTGTAATGACCTTAATAACAGAAATCCTACCTGTTCTTCATAGGTTTCTGCCAGGAGAGAAGGCCTTGGCATGCCCGAAGAAGTAAAGTTTACGGATAGCATAGTCTGTCCCCAATTCCCTTAAAGACGGAGTAAGAAGTCGCAAAATGCTACCGTGTATACTGAGCGATTGCTTCCAGAAGCCTAGTGCTTTCATCCTTACCACACTTTGCGCTGAAAGCGATAAAATGTTGGGATTAGCAGGTATTACAAAAGTGCAGAATGACGTTGACATCACAGGGACATGTTCTGCAAGCACTAGTGACAGCCAAACACGCAGTCCTCTGAACTCTCTCCAGTCTAATGATGAAAAGGTCCTCACTAATGGCTCCCCATTATATCAGGCAGCCATATGTGAGAAATGGCAAAACTACCGGGTTATACATCCAAAGCACCATTTGTGGTTTGAGTCTCCATTTTCGGCCATATATAGATTTTCGACAAGCAGCTTCCAATGAAGTTTTAAGTCCTCCTATGGTGATACCCATAAAACATTTTATTAAAATTTTGAACGAAATAAAAAAAAGCCGAATTAGTCGCTTAGTAGGTACTGTACCTTGTAGGTATTGTTGTCATAATTTCGACAATTTTGTTAGTTCTAACAAGTGCTGAAGGAGCCTTGGTCCTTGTTTTTTGCCAGAGTAGGTCAAAATATGCTAGATATTCTACAAATGATGAAGACACCTGAGTTCCGTGCAGTTTTGTGAGACTGTCAGAACAACATATAGAGAATTCATGTGCATTTAAGTACAAATTTTAACCGTATCAGTCTTTGAGACGTCAGTATAGATTAAGATCGCATCTTTCTTAATTGATAGAGTTCGTAATCCAATTATCTAACCCTAAAGACTCTGCTAACATTCTACGTACTTACTGTACTATATAGCCATATTGTTGTCCCATGATAAGCCTGGCTATTGGCAGTAGGATGGTACCGTGACCAATACAATTATGCTTCAGTTCACTTGTGTCACTAACACCCATAACAGAGATAAATTTAAGATAGATAACGATGGCATTGTCTGCAGACTGGCTTGAAGAGTGTAATTTGTGGAACCAATAATAGCAAGAAAAACTAGTCTATGCAACTTGTTCAGAATGAAAAGTTACATTCTGGTGCCCATCGCTCTTTACATGAAAAGAGGGCTTAATTAGATATAGTCTTCTGACCGCGCTGTAAATACGTTAAACTTTATTTCTTTACAAAAAAAAAAAAAAAAAAAAAAAAAACACATAATGCCCTTCTCATTCAACTCTCAGCGTTACGTTTTCATAAGAGCTTAAAGTCTAAAATTATGCTGAGGCTTATTGGCTTCTTTCAAAGTTTTTAAAATAGTACCAACCAAACTTGCTGATATAAACTTCAGTTATTATTGGAATTTCCATTAAAAAAAAAGTCAAAACTATTTATTCAAATATATTGTCCTCTATCTCCTTTCTCACAGACAATGCAACATGCAAAGCAAGCTGCATTCTGTACCGGCGGAAGTATACAGAGGGGACTGGCGGATAAACATCTCTAAAAGCAAAATTATGCAAATCAATGCTAATAACACAACAATCTTTCGAATTGGAAACAGAAATTTGAAAGATGTGGCGTCTTTTTACTATCTCGGTAGTATTCTCACGACGTCTGTCGGTTGCAGTGCTGATATTCGAAACAAATTGAACCTAGGCAGCCAAACTTTTGGCCGATTGAATGCTATATGGCTTTCTGCAGATATATTCCCAAAAACAAAAATTAACATCATTAACTCGTGTGTAAAGTCTCTACACTTTTGTACGGTTGTCTGCCCAGAAACAATATCTAACCTCTCCTTTTGACAAAGAGCACACCAAGTTCCTGTGATTTATTTTTATTTTTTTATATAAGACCAGCACCCAGTGGATGGCCCCTACTCATGCAGTGCATTGTGCTGGTACTAGGAAAATAGGTTATTGGAATGAGGACAGAGGGAGTAGTGTTTATGGAAGTTAGATTTAAATTTACTCATGTCGTAAGTGGCAAGAAATACTTTCGCTGGAAGATTATTCCACAACCGAACAGTGCGACCAAAGAACGAATTCTCCCTATAATGCGTTGTGCGACTTACTGGACAATCAATTACAAAGGGATGCGCTCTACGAGAAATACGAGTACTACGTAAAAATATATGATTTTTGGGAATTAATTCCTTCATTTCGTTAGAACACATTCCATTATAGTACCGATAGAACAATGAAACACACGCCACATTGCGACGGTGCTCCAATGAATCGATAGAGTTGGCCACCCTACCGTCATTGATGAGCATCTTCGCCCTCTCCTGTACGCGGTCGAGAAGCTCCAAAATAGACTTTGTAGCACCGGCCCATACATGAGAGTTGTATTCCGTTTTGGGTCGGATATAGGTCTTGTAAATATTAAGGAGATCAGATGGGGTGAAGTATTTCTTGCACCGTCTCAAAAAACCAAGGCACTTGAATGCTTCTTTCGACACTTGAAATATATGATCATTCCAACGAACGTCACAGTGAATTCTCATGCCCAGAACATCAAGAGCATCTGATTCCTCATTACCCATTGACACAGATGACAGCACACCACCACGCCTGTGTGTTAAAAAACAACATTGAGTCTTACGTGCATTAAAATCCACTCGCACGACCCCACTCGGAGACCTTCACCAGGTCCAAAAGGCTCTACGATCAAAAGAATATGAGTGACAAATGTTGCTGTAATCCGCAAAAGAGTAGATAGGATTAGAAGTGAGAAGCAGAAAGTCGTTAAGAAATATTAGAAAAAGAGTTGGAGAAAGAACAGAGCCTTGCGGTACCCCTGAGTTTACCCTGAACTCGTCGGATGAGACCCCATCTATAACCACTCTTATAGAGCAATCTCTGAGAAAACTCGATATAAATCGAGAGAAGTGACTACCGACACCAAAAGCATTAAGTTTCGAAATGAGAGCCTCGTGCCAAAGCCACAACCTTACTCTCGCCAAAACCATGAATGGACTTGTTTCACTTCTCCGAGAGCAACGCCAGCAGGTCACCAGTAGAACGGCCTTTTCGGAAACCGTACTGACGATCGCTAAGTAAATCGTTGGACTCCAGATATCCCACAAGGTGGTGATTAATCATACTCTCCATAACCTTAGAGAGTGCGGAACAAACTGCTATTGGACGGTAGTTCTCAGGGTTACTAGCCTCGCCCTTTTTGGGGATTGGCGTTACATTAGCAACCTTCTAGCAAGATGGAAAAATACCGGCGCGATATGACGTACTGAAAAGGTGAGCTAATGGACACGCAAGCGTCGAAGAGCACTGCTTCAGGACCAGTGCTGGTATGCCATCCGGCACAGAAGACTTGTTAACGTTGAGATTTGCAAGGACCCATTTTACAGCACGAGCTCGAAAGAATATACTAGGTTACTGATACTCTTTCAAGTTCTGGCAGTGGTTGAACGCTCTCCGGCAAGTGAGAATTACTTGCAAACATGAAGAAAATATTGAGAAGATAATGGAGATGGAAACGATAACATAGCGAAACTGCCCATCGAATGAAACCCGCACGAAAGTCGAAGAATCAAAAGGTCAGCCCTTACCTGGAGAAGACAGATTAAGAGAAAAGCTGCTTCCAATACAATGACTTGGAGCCAGATTAGAGCATTGTCTTTAAATAGGCGTAGATGCTAAGACCCCCTTGGGATTGTTAAAAGCTCTAATAATAAAGATAAAATTTATAATGAATAAAAAAAAATTACAATAATGTGGCACTATTTACTGTAGAAAGTACCAAAACATGTCAATAGTGAAATATAAGTGACAGTGACATTGCCAGTAGTACTACTGACCAGCTGTACCCCAGCCAAGGTAATCATCCATTGACATTTAACTTTAGCTTACCATTTAAAGTTCAACAGTAGACTTTAGCACTATTGATGAGGTAGTTCTTTCGAGATCATATGGAGACAATTAAACCAAAGATTCACTAGTTTCGATTGACGCATCCGTCGACAATGTCAGCAGAAATGCACTAAAAAAGTGGAAAGTTGTCGACATTTTAACTAGTTCAATCGTCGCTAGTAAAGGAGTATTGACATAGAGATATTAAAAACTATTTTTTAAGAATTTTTTTTTAAATAATTTATTAACTCTGATTTGAAATAATGATTTTATATTTCTTATTATTATGCAAATATTAAATTTCTTAAACATTTCCTGTTCGGGATTATAAAAAGAAATCTTTACACACTAAAATACAATATTATTTATTTAAATTTCTAGGAAAATCACTGTGATATTTACACAATGTTGTGTTGATAATATTATTTATATTTATTATTTGTTATAAGTATTTACTTTTTTTATTTAACGACATTAACCCTTTCGCTACCAAGATCGGATTATAGGAAAATAATTCAAATCTGTAAAAGATTATTCTCTTTGAATAGTAATTATTATATAATTTTTGTAATATATGTATGTATTTCATTTATAGTATTATTTTCAGCCAGAGGGTTAATATTAAAAATGTGGTTTTATTTTATTTTATTTACTTTTTTTTTTGCAATACTTGCACTCTGTTTTAAATAATTTCTCGTATTTTCCCAATGAGCACACGAACAGAAATACAAAAATGATTCAGAATTGATATCGCCAGTTTATAGTTATTTATTCACTTTTCTAGGCTCAACTTAAGATATTGTATGAACTTCGACAACAAAGAAGTAACAAAGAAATTTTTACAGAAAAATCACAAAACTAATCGTCGTTGTTTAAATTTCTGTGATGTTATGTTTTAACACAATAAAAATTTCCTGTTACAACCACAGCATTAAGTTTTAAAGTGAGAGTAGATCAAATCATCCAGTTTTTAAGGTATAGAGAAAACAAATCTGTATTGGAAACCACTATATAATTATCCCATTTCATAAAAGTTATTAACCAAAAATCAAAAAAAAGCAATCAAGATGGACCAACCATACTATTAAAAGTTACTATTAACTTTTACTCCAAAATTAAAGAAAGTCATTATTTCTTTAGATATACTACCGAGTTTTTAAAAATTTGGTTTATATAAGTTTTTCACAACTCAAATTAGCCGAGTATAATAATGAACGGTCTATAGTGTTGATTGCTTTTACGCTTTTAATCTATAATTCGAAGAGTACTTTTAAAGTTTGCAATAGTTGAGAACTCGTAGATAAAATACTGGGTTTTATTTTTCAACACAACGATCACTTAAGCTTAAAGACGACTCGAAGCGTTTCTACGTTCTACGTCATTCATACAATCATCTTGCAGGACACTGCAACCTAAGGGGTTGTGCTCCTTCCGGTCTACACCAGCCGATCTGAAACCCTAATGGTGGATATGATGTCTGCCATTGAGACCCATGTTTCCCTAAACATCTCCATCTAAACCTATCCAGAACTCCACATTCATATGCGCACTTAGTCCACATTAGCCCGTAAGAAAATCCGTCAGTAGTTTCATACTTAAGAACCTCAGAGCGACGCCTAAATTGCAAGCTCATCACCTTAGAGTGGCGAAGTCCCTTTTAAGCATTCCTGTGTTGCAATCATCTGGCAATTTCCCAATCATTGATTGGATTGAGGATGGTAGTAAGTGGTGCCACACAGTAAGGTTCCCGACCAATATAGGGTGTAACGGAATCTTTCCTAGCAAATGCATCCGCTGTCTCATTACCATCTATCCTACTACAGTATTCATGTAACCTAACAACTGAACCTTATTCTTAAGCGAAAGCATTTGCAACCTATCTTATATTTTACCAGTCTCGATGACAGAGTCGAGTTCCCTTAATGCAGCATGGCTGCACTCCAGATTGATCTCCACCCATATGATAATGACCATGATCACAGCCTGGAACACATTTATTGATCTGCCCAGTGGGATCGACAAGTCTCCGTCGCTTTCATGAACACCAACACCGACATAGTCATTCATTTTGTAGCCATCGGTATACCAGTTCAGATCAAACTCACTCCGAACTAAGGGCCCATTAGACAGACCAACAATATCAATCCGGGAATTTAACCCTAAATCTCCTTTCAAAGCATAGATCAAAAGGCATAAAATACAGGAACAAAGATGGCTCTCCGGCCATTCTCGATCCTCGGACACATTCCGGGACCACTTGTCCAAAAAACTTTCTTACCGAACATGCCGCCACCCTCATCACATAGGAGTGAAGCGGTGTTAAGCCAATCAGGGTACGCCATAACTTCTACACATTTTAAGCTTTTTACTCGACAATGATTTTTCTAATTTTGATAAGCCAGAGTGCAATTCTCTTGAAATAAATGAAAAAAATGTATAACCCTGGCCATCATGACCCGTATGACACTTAGAAAAGTTGCAAGTAAACCTATTTTTCATACCCTAAGCTTTAAGGCATTCTTTACTATTGTATTCTGCGATTTGCAACGTACAACTTTATATATATATATATATATATTCAAGTTTTTTGAGTGACAAAGTATAGGACGCTTCAGTGTTAAATACGGTTTAAACTGAACTTGCTAGAAAACTGATTGCGGCACACTCTGAACGTAAGTATGATGAACCCGTTTTAAATTGAACTTATCAAAAATGCTAAAGATAATTTAAATCATATTATTAGAACACTGGGTGCACAACAGTCCATCATTAAATTAGGTGCCGGACCTTTCTTAAAGTATAAGGCCAGATAAATTATTATATTATGATACCACAAGCATTGGACCTAACCCTGGAATCAAATAGATTCACCAGGAAACCATTTTGACTTCAAAATAAACGTCACCACTGCGGCGATACTAATTCTGGAAAGTTGTGTCAAAAATATCAAGAAATTAAAGGCCAAGAACTTTCATCGTCTAATAGTAAGCGGTGGGAACTGAGACATTAAGACAATTTAAAAGTGGCAATTCCGCGAGTCCTAAAAGAAATGTAACAATTTCTTAAGTTTTGTGAATTTGCTTAATCAAAATTGGTGTTAAAGAAAAACATGCTTGTAGAGTTTCTAAAAGTGGATCAAACAGTCTAATTCAAATACAATTAAGGAAATTAGATTACACAAGATTTGAAGCCAAAGGTAGACTTTTCTACACCAAATTTTTACAGGCTTTTGAAAGTAAATGCATTGTGTTTGCAACCAAGCATAACTTCTCATTACAACAATGTTTGCCATTATTTTGAGTCATATATTAAACGTGCATACGGTCACTTATTATAAATAAGCCACGGTGTTCTTAACACCGGACATAAACACAACTAGAGATTGCAAATCGATTATAATCGTAATCGTAATCGCGATTAATCGCATCATTTAATCGTAATAGTAATCGTACTGCTTGGCGTGCGATAAAATTTAATCGCACCCTTCTTGTGTAAAAATCTGCAAACTAAATATAGATAAAAATATAGACAACTCTTTAGAACCTGTACGAAAAGCGGTTAAATTTTCTTCAGTAGACCAGCGTAAAAGCTCATAACAACGAAATAATACTTTTTTTAGATGCAAAAACACCTTAGAATTCTATCAATAATACCAATGTTAGAAGGAATAATCCTTTTGAAAGACTGCATAGGGTATAATTTGGAAGAATTATCATCCATGATCCTTATAAACAATATCATTGAACAACGATTTATTTAATTATTCAAGACATTCACTTAAAGGCTTATATGGATTTCCAAATTCAACGAACTATAATGTTTGTGATGATATTGAAAGAGATAACATGGACAATACGGAATTTACTACACAAAGCTTTTTAAACGGAAAAGCCATCTTCAACAGAATGTGAAGGAGCATTTTCAATAGCATGCAATTCTCTACAAGAATACAATCATATGATACGTTATTTCTATTTAATTTGTATTAGGTCACTCAATAAGTCCATAGGATGACACATAGATGGCGTTACTAGATTTTTGTCCGTATGATTTTTATTTAGTACTAACCTTCAAACGATACGTGTATAAATATGACAGCAATCTGACTCTTGATTCGTGAGTTATAGCATTTTGTGTGAAGCAACTTTTGCTATCGAAAAAAAATGGGAAACAGTTTTGATAATCCATTGCTTTCTGATGATAACTATACAGTGGACCCCAAACAAAGGCCTGACAAACATTATCCGAACTCTGCTGGTCGTACCAGCACAAATGATGCAAGCGCAGTGGACGCACAAATGAGGTTGTTATTCCAAAAAACATCAAAAAAATCCACAAATTGGTTATGAACGATCGCAAATTGAAGTTGCATGAGCTAGCTGACATTGTAAAGATATCAGACGGTAGTGTTTTTACGATTTTACGTGAACATACAGGAATTGAATTTCGAATAGCTCCCGAGCCTCTTGAAGATTAGGGGGAAAATACGAATATGAACGGGACACTCACAAGTGGCCTGGTGAAAATCTCCGAGTGGGGTCGTGCGAACATGGTCGATTTTAATGCACGCAAGACCCAATATTGTTTTTTAACACGTAGATGTGGTGGTGTGTTTTTATCTATGTCTATGGGTATTGTAGATATTGAGGAATCAGATACTCGTGTTGTTCTGGGCATGAGAATTCACTGTGATGTTTGTTGGAACGATCACATATTTCGAGTGTCGTGCTTCAAAGTCTATTTGAGAGTTTCTCGAACGCGTACAGGAGAGGGCGAAGGTAGGGCAGCCAACTCTATCGATTCAATAAAGCATCGTTGCAATGTGGCGTGTATTCCATTGTTCTATCAATACTATAACGGAACGTATTCTAACGAAATTAAGGAATTAATTCCTACGTAGTACAAGTATTTCTCGTAGAGCGCATCCCTTTGTTGTTGATTATCCGTTGAATCGCACAGCACATTCTCAACTCTCTCATTCAACGCAAATTAGTTATTTGGTCGCACTGTTCGTTTGTGGAACAATCTTCCAGCGAAAGTCTTTCCTGCCACTTACGACATGAGTAAATTTAAATCGAACGTTCATAGACACTACTCTCTCTGGGTTAGTAATGCATTACATCGTTATTGTAATTTCGATTTAAAATTTTATTTGTTTTTTGCTGCTATTAAAAAAAAAAAAATCCGAATTATATGGAAAGAAAAGTGTTTTTAAAAGTGCAAGTGGATTAATTGAGTGTTTGGTGTATGGAGCAGTCGATATGGAAGCGATTATGGTCTATAAACTGGATTTTTATTATTGAATTTGCGATAAATAAATAAAATGAAAAAAAATATTTGACAATTAAAAATTTTCCAACTTTCACTTACAATGTCTGTTGCATTGGACACATCCAACCTTCACTTACAATGACTGTAGTATTGGACCTATCCAACCTTCACTTACAACGACTGTATTATTGGACCCATCCAACCTTCACTCACAATGTCTGTATCGTCGGAACTATCCAACCTTCGCTTACAATGTCTGTTCCATTGGACCCATCTGACGGCCTAGGCCAAGGCTTTGTAAATGTAAATAGGAATTGTATACAGGCATTGGATGGGTCATACTTACATTGTATGTGGTCTCGGATCGATTATGTATGTGGTAAAAGTTTTGTTGGGAACTTTTGTACTGCTTGGAATTTTTTTTAAAGAGTAGAGAAAATATTAAAGATTTTTACTGTGGGTAGATATGACCACTGTATATCGTTTTCCTGAAAATTTCCGAAATTTTGAGTTGACTATTTTTTATAAAATATGATATGCATATTATTATTATTGTTTTGTTAATTAAAATATTATAAATTAGTCGATAATCGCGATTCAGGGACTTTCTTTTAAATCGTAAACGCGAATATGACAACTGTGATTAAATACAAACCCTAAACAAAGCGCATCTACTAAAGTCCCAGAAGCCTCCAGCACTTTAGACACCTAGTTCAGTGGTTGGACTAGTATGCTACTTGGTAGTTCAACACTGAATCTAAAATAGATAGCAGATCGTTATGGGTCAAAACCACGATGTGGTTGATATTGTCTCTTTTGAATGTATTTCTCTACATCACCACTAATTTAAATTCGGATTCGTTTTTTTTTCTTTTATTTGTAATACGAAAAATGCTTTAATATTTTTATCATTAAAATTATTGTCTTTATTGGATCTGATTATTATAGACAGGCGTCATGCTAATAATCATTTTATCGTTTTCAAAATAAAAATTAAATTTTTACAACACCACAAGAAAAGAAGTATTTGAATAAGTTTTGGTCGTTAGTCAATTTGCAATAAAATTCATATTCACTTGCATCTGCGAGCATATTATAAAACATTTTTTTTAATTTATTGTGAAAAAACGAAATAAAGAATTGTAAACGGCCTTGCAAGGCCTTTTAAGCCAGATACTTTTTTAACTAAAATAAACACATACGCTTAAAACAGATGTACGGTACATACATACAAACAAGTATATGAATATGAATGTATTTATATGTATGTATGTGTATAGAAGAGTGAGTCTCTCTCTGTTTCTATCTGAAAGACTGACAACCTGACTTTAACGATCAACAACAACTGCAAACCTTCTACTGGTTTTATGCTATTGCACCCGTATACGAATACTCAGTCACATAGTGCATGACTAACTCACTGTTAGCATGACGACTATACTGATCAATAGTTTTGTTTTTGTTTTTGCTTTTTTGTTTTTTTGTTATTTAAGCTGGTACATACAACAAGCTGCTCCTATTTGTTATGAACTGAAAGTTGTCTGTCGGGTGTGGACAGAATGTTTAAAGAATTATTTCTTTGTTTGAGTCATCAAAATAAAAAATTACATATTAGTTTGACGTTAAAAACTGTTGTTTACAAGTAAGCTAGCTAGGATTGTTATAATGAAAGCAATAGGGCTCGTCACTAAAACACGGAATGAGCTTGAATTCAATTATACGGTTCGCATTGACAGACTGATATTATTGGTAGGAGTTAAAAAATGTTTTTAGTGGAGCTTTCTTTTCTGGCAAAAAAATACAAATTTTGTTGTTCTTTTTCTATGTTAAAAAAAAATGCCATACTAAAAGAGGTTATCGCGTTCTTTTCTAAAAATGTTGCGTTTATAAAATGTAAAAATTTTGCATTTTCCATACGCCATACAACAAACCTCCATCAATATGATCTGTGTAGCTCCCAAGGTACAAATATCACGGCATTCACACAACTATCAACTACAAATATGTATGAATGTATATAAGCAAAAGCAACAAAAATTAGTAATGTAATGGATAGGCAGCACAGCAATTTAAAGCAAAAACAATTTTTTATAGACGCCTAAGTTCACCTAACACATGTTTTTGTTTAAATTCTGACAAATCTAAACTGTAAAGTTATTGAATGATATATTTTTAAAAACAGTACAAGGTCACGGTTAAGAACTATACAGTCGATGTTGTGAATGAGCTTATCTGTCTTGGCACTACAATTACCAGCGGTAACGATGTCAGCTAGGAGATCAAGTGTAGAATTATTCTTGCTAACAGGTGTTATTATGGTCTCAATGGGCAATTGAGTAGTAGAAACCTCCAATAAGCGGCGAAATTGATTCTTTATAAGCCACTCATCTCTCCGCTTCTTCTTTTTGGTGCAGAAGCATGGACATTGTTACGCACCGATGTAGCTGTCTTAGGTGTATTCGAAAGAAAAGTTTTTCGAAAGAACTTCATTCTTTTGCGGTAGTGTCGATGAATTTCGTATTCGAACTAACCATGATCACTACTATCCATACAATGACATGACGTGGTTTGGCAAATTAACATCCTGCGCTACGCAGGCGGTGAGAACGCCTTTGTCTACGTTGCAGAGATCAAGCCGAGGAAGACTCGAAAGTTTTTGAAATAACCGCTTAACCAGTTAAGCTATTAAAAGTTGTATCTTTTTATTTATTTGTTTATTCAATTTAGTCAATAGATATAATCTTTACATACTAATTAAGTCGTATAATGCTCAATGTTCCTACTAGACCAACCCGCAACTTTCAACTATTAACCTTGAAGTATTATCGATCAGTCTATGCGAACAACGACTCCTTTCATCAGATATGCTTGAAATTTAATAATTTTTATCACCCAATTGATTTCTGTGATTCTATTGAAGTTGTAAAGAGAAAAATTATTTTATATATGAATTAATGTTTTTGAATTTTCTATACTTTTTTTTACTTTAGTCTGTAAGGAAATGTAATCCATAGAACTCATTTAAATAAATAAATAAATAATTACAAAATATGTATAATATGAAAAGAAGTACAAAAATAAAATTATAAAAATTTTACAAAAGATACAGCAAAAAAATAAAATAAAATGTGTGTCTTCCGACACACAAATAAACAGTATATCACCAAAATCAATGTTAATTTTTAAGTTTAGTCTGGAAAATTTTAATGTTGTTGTCAAATTTAAAGTGGATGATGTTGCTTGTTCATAGCATTTCATAGCTATTTTTCATACTATATAATATTTTATAAGTTACAAAAATATTTTCTAATTAAGCAAATTAATAGTTTTAATATAAAAATGTTGGTTGCCCGTAAATTTAAAAAAAAAAAATCAGTTGAACGAGACTAAAAAAACCGATTAAACCTTTTATAGTTTTTGAATACTGTAAGCAGTAGTACCAATTTAAAACTTAAATAATATCCTTAAAGGCTGTTTTAAGACTATATCCCGAAATGTCAGTAACATCATATGCAAAGAATCTAAAAGCGCTACACATGTGGGATCACCTGCCAAACAAGGCTACGATCAATGCAACCTAACCATCCTGTAATCATGCTTAATTATGGAGCGGTGTAGACGTTACTAAATTCTCTTCGACAAGATAACGTTCAAGTAAATATTTTCTAGATAAATGACGGCAAATATATCTTAATTACATGCAATAAAACACTTCACAAAGTGCACATTTAAGGTTATTGGCCGGAATGCTTAAAACAGTTTAAGAAGGCTTTAACCCATATAAAACAAGATATAATATTTGCATCAATAAATAAAATACTTCAAGTAGTACAAAATGTAATAAGAAAGAAAATCTTAAAAAGGAATAAATAAATGGATCTATAACAAATCCCAAATGGACTACAAAATGTATATGCTAATAAAAATATTCAAAAGCAATATAGAATGCCTTGAGAGGCATAACCGCTCATAACCGCTCTTAACGGGAACTATATTGAAATATTTACTATAAGTGTAGGAGTAAAATGTGGATGAGCTCTTTCTTTTTCTTTTCTTTTCTCTTAAATTTCGGACATGAGAGAAAAGAAAAGAAATTGTCTGGATTGTCTGAAATGACATCGTGAAGATTTCTATTTCGCGAATGATATCTGCCACAGACACAGCGATATGCAGAGTAAGATAAATGATTTGGTCATCCAAAAGTCAAAAGCTATGTAATTAACTTAATTAAATCCGACATTTGGGACGCATCATGTTAACACAAGGCCGCGTAGAGAAAGATGTATTCTTTTAATTGGACAAAGCTAGAGTAGGCTTTGAACGGGATGTGGAAAACATACAAAGTTAGGAATTTTTCGGTGCATGCGTAAAATCAACGCTATTTTATAGAAGCGAGAAATGGCTAACATCGGTCTCAATAATAGGAAAACTCGAACGCCAATGTTACGATTGTTATGGCGTAAAATAACGATTTATGGAAAAAATTTCGTTTGATTAAACCTATTAAAATCCAAATTATCAGAAGGAGGTGGAAATGGGTAGGTCATATTCTTCTCAAGACTACGAAAGTATCACCAGATATGCCTTAAAGTGGAGTATTTATGGCAGTGAAAGACGAGGACGTCCAAAGAATACTTAGCTTCGAACTTTGATGTTGGAAATTCACAAACTCAACATTTTACTCAGTGAAGTTAAATATTAAATCAATATAGATCTGCCTTTGTAAAACAATATGGAATTTTAGATACTCTATGTTCAGAATATAAAAATAAAATAAAATAAAAATATTAAAATTTAAGAAAATTCTAAAATGTTTTCCAAAGAAGGAATACAAAACGTTAAAAAAATCTGGAGTACTATGTATCAATTTTTTTTATTTAAAATTCAGATCATATTAAATTTGCAAAAAATATTGAAATTAAAGTATTTAAAATACCAGCCGTAAAGTACTTATACTAATAATTTTTTTTATTATATTTAGCGCATGCTATCACTTTTTTCTTTACAATTTGTTAAGTAAAACAAAAGAAAAAAAGCAAAGCAATTTATAGACTATTGACATTATAAAACAAAGAAAAATTCTCAATAAATTTTTATTATTTATTATTGATTTTTAGATTAAATATTGATAAATATTAAAAAAAAATGAGAAGTTTAGCCAGTCATATTCGGCTATTATGATAGCCTACAATACGTATGTACATATGTATACACCTTTTGCTGCTATGCTTGTATGAAGGCTATATACTGGAGTACTGGTCAAATTCTCTACACACAGAGATCAAGAAATCCAATTTTAAACCTTAATAGCACTTATTAAAGAATAGGCTTTTCAAGAACTTATTGAAGTTTTAGGTCAAGAATTGCGTTGTGAATATCAGGGTCGATGGGAATACAGATCGGCACTCTTTTAAAATGTTGCTAATTAAAGTTACATAAATAATTAATTTTTGCAGTTGGAATTTTCTAAATTTGGTGTATATATAGCCCATAGTATCTTTGTTCCTTCTGCAGGAGTGACAATCAAACTACCGAAGAGAGGAGACCTCACAGAGTGCCATGATTGAAGTATGTGACTGCTGTTATAATCCATGATAGACTGACATCAGCAATTGAAGCAGATTTTCGAAAGGAGTAAGCAGTACTTCAATGCAAGGGAATTCCATCTGAACTAATAGATTTTATAAAAGCGTATATCAGACAAGCTGATTGGTGTAAGCAATGCGATACGACAGGGAAGTATCCTGTCTCTGCTGTTATTCAACATTATACTGGACTCAATTAGGCATCACTTGGGGTATAAATGGTCGATTGGAGGATCTCGACAACGTTGATGATATTTTTCTGGTAGCACATAACTTTACCGATATATCAGTCAAATTGAAAAGGATACAGCAGCTAGCATCTAGTGTTGGTCTTCATATTACCATCGATAAAACAATGGTTCTACAAATTAAATGGGCTAATCTCTCGAAATTCAAAATCATCAATGTTTGTTATTTGGAAAGCATCATCTCTATCACAGAAAACCCATACAAAGACAAGTGATACAACATACAAGTGATTAACCCCATGATGAAATCTCGAAGATGGCAATTGACTAGAACCATCAGGGTAGCAGAAGAAGAGGTGGATTTGACAACACCTGGAGAAGGTGATTAGAATAAGAAATAAACGCAACTGGCACAGGATAGATCCCGATGAAAAAATTTCGTTAGTGCTCTTCCAGACGAACAGAAAAATGCTGCACAAATTTCAAAAATCGGTTCCGCGTATAAGATGTTACGCGAAATCCTCTAATATTAAAAATGTTAATAAAAAGAAGATTGATCCTTTCACCACATTCGATTTTTTAACCTTTGCAAACATAAATTAAACGCTTTTAAATATTTAAAAAGGGTAAAAGTTTACCTTTTTACTCTTGGTCAAAGAAATAGATCAGTTGGAGAAATCTTTGAGAAGTTGCTTCTTCAAGTTACAAAGAAAATAAATAAATTCGGCCCCATTCCTCGCGTAATACTTGACAAGTGATAATATATACATACATAAATACAGCTGTGATTTGGAATTGGCAAATTAATTTTAAAGTCGATTGAAATTTAATTTTAAATTCTCAAATTAGTTGTATAAATTTGTATATTTTTTTTTAAGTTTGTATTTATGTGGTAGTATTGGGTGTTTATGAAGGTATCAACCATATTCATTTTATCGAAAAAAAAAAATACTCACAAATTTATAAAGTCTTGATCAAAGTTTCAGATTTATATCTCAACTGAATATAATATTGGTCACATACTCCATACAAGTCCGACCACTGTGTATTACTACAAACATAAGTAAAGAGCTGTGACTAAAGCACGGGTGAATACTAAGTTTCGAGCAGCGTCCCCACGTCACATGTGAGCATCAACGTTGTCATGTATTTGAACATGACTTCCACTTTGGCTAAATGTCGGGGACTATCTAAACTCCTACTGGTCAATAGGTCGCGGCACCTGCTTAGGAATATAATACCACACCGAGCTAGATAAAAAACAATGTTAAGTTCAATAAGAGTGTAGGGTAGTGTACCGCTGCAATGTAGTAGGTAAGACATCTGCCTACCCACCAGAAGGTCCTGATTTCAATTTCATTCTAATCCATCTGACAATTTTCAACAGAGGTATCACCTCATAACATTAGCTAGCGACTGGTTATGAGTATTACGCTACAAAAAACTTCCAGCGTTAAACTGTAGGTCCTTTTCAATGAGTATAAACATAGAATCAGGTGCTGTTCATTGATTGGGAGAAATCTCTCCACTGTATTGTCTAATCCAATTGCGATCTAATATATAAAATTCTCGTGTCGCGATGTTTGTTGCCAAACTCCTTCGAAACGGCTCAACCGATTTTATTAAATTTTGCGTGCATATCGGGTTAGTCTGAGAATCGGTCAACATCTATTTATGCCTCACCTAAATAATGTACCGGATACATGAATTTTTAAACTAGAAAGATCTGAGTACCGTAGAACACATATGGTTTATGTTTTTTTTTTTAAGAAGTACTCAGAGGCGGCGGTACAGGTGCTATTTCTCCATATCCCCAACTAAGTTCGTAGAGCGATGTCGACAATCCCACCAAAAATGGGTGTGGCAACCCTCCCTTTTACAGAGATACCTATAACTCGGAAAATACCCAAGCTATAGTAATGTAATTTGGTATAATACTATAGAGTACTATAAACAACATTTATTCCAAAAATTGGTATTTTACGCCCAGCGACTGTTATTATGCTTCGTAATATCAGACAGCCAAAACTTTGTAATGGTACGAGAAAAAGTTAATGGACAATGTTATTTTTATTGGAAACTTCAAAGGTGAAGACGTTTTGATTCCACACATTCAAATGATACCATCGGCTTGCCGCTTGAGTTCAAAGGCGTACAATTTCCAATGCATATTGCCTTTCGATTGACCATTAATAAGGTCCAATGCCAGTCTTTGGGAATTTGTGGGATAAACTTAGAATTTCCAGTATTCTCTCACGGACAATTATACGTTGCCTATTCACGAGTCGGCGAACCATCTGTATTATTAATTTATTGTCAAAAAAATGGAAAAACAAAAATATTTTTGTTTTTTGTAGAGTATTACAATAAATATATAATGTGAATTACAACTGTTTTGGGCAATAAAAAAATCAATTTGTGGCGGGACGAAGTTAGCCGGGTCAGCTAGTACTATATATAAAAATAAGTTGTCCTGTGTTCTACATTTTATAACTCGAGAATCATTAAACCAATTGTCAAACTAATACATGCGTTGGAAAGGTGTATTTTCACTGATGGTTTTGGTTCACCTGGGCGGTACCACGCCCATATAATATTTTTATTCATATATCTATATCTTTAAAACGGTAATAGTTAGAGTTTCTTTATTTGGCCCAAATAACTTCTAACTTTGGTTCAAACAATGTTGTGATCAGTATAAATCGTCACTCAAAAAGTGTACGGAATTGGATAAGTGGGAGTGGCACCTCCCATACAAAGTAAATATTGATTTTTGTATATCTTTGGAACATTAATAGTGAAAGATTCTGAATTTGGTCTAAATAACTTTGTAGTCAATTCACCATTTAACAAATGGGTGTGGCACTTCCAACAAAATAAATAATGATTTTTATATATCTAAAGAACGGTTAGAATAACAGTTTCTGAACTTGATCTATATGACTTGGTAGCCAATACAAATCATTAATTTTAATACATTCCTTTAAATTTTGTTTATATGAAATACATTTTATAGGTACCCGACACAAAAGCTCCCAGCAACGCAGGAAGGATTACTCTAGTTATTTACATATGTAGTAGTGTAGAGTGTTTAATGCGATTTGATTTGTGTTTATAAGAACAAGGGCTTTAGACCAAAGGATATTTAAAGCGATATTTAAATACGAGGGTTTCAGACCAAACTTCCTAACTACCGTTTAAAGTTTGAAAGGACACTGCGGACTTAACACTAAAATTATGGTAAATGAGAAAGGATTTCATAGCTCAATATTGCCATAGCGCCTACACGCATTTACATTCGTATTTTGATGAAAAGCCATTTGTTGGAAGAATTAAATATGATTAACATTCATTAACATTAGGTTATTTGTGACGTTTTCTTCAAGCATGACTTATTATAGGTCTGCTAAGCCTTATATAAATCAAAATTTTTCAATAATATTTTCCATATAATAAATACAATACACGTTTACCCTTTTTACTTTTTCGATACTTGTTTTTGTATTAAAGTTTCAGTCTAAAAACATCAAAACAAGGCGCATTTAAGAAGGTGATGTCGGTTTGGCTGACTGTTTCTTTTTTTATTTGGTGCCTATTTCTTAATTGTCAATAGTTTTATTAAACTTAAACCTAATTCTGTTCTTACATGATATTTTTATATGGTATCGTTTGGAAGACAAACTGGCAAGTGTATTTTAATATAAATGTCAAACGTTTTTTATTTACACGTAATCCAGGATTAGGAGCATTAAAAAAACTACAAAAGAAGCAACAAATATATGTTTTGTTTTTGTTAAAAAATTAGTTGTTGTAGAGGTAACACTACCTTGTGCAATGTGCCCTGCACTAAAACAAAAAAAGTTTAAATTTCTAAAATGTATACCACTTATTTAATTGGTGTATGGCAATACTGTTGATAGATCAGTTAAAAGCTTTTTTATATGTTTTAAAACTGTGTACCGAGTAAACAAAGACAACACCAACAGATAGCTTTACCCTGTACACAAACCATTCAACTGTAAATTAATTGTAAACAAAAATAGCGATGCCAACTATAAAATATTTATTTTCTTTTAACGCCGATCAAAAGCGTTAAAGTAAAAGTCATGCCAGACTTTATTCTTACCCTACTCCGTGTATGAAGACAAACTACCACATATGATTTGCTAAAAGTTAGTGAAATGAAACTTAAAAAAATACTTTTCCTTATTGAAACATAGAACAGGCTAGAAAACACAAATTCAGGTGCAGTGTGACAAAGTAAATTTTTGGTTAAGCAGATATATACATCAACGAGCAAACTTGTAGAATGGGAAGTGAAAACAATTCAAGACAATTAGATAAGACACACAATATATGCATCAACGTGCAAACTTGTGGAATGAGAAGTGAAAACAATTCAAGACAATTAGATAAGACACACAACTTACGAAAGCTTATTTCACGAACGGACCTAATTTCGAAAATCTTGCGATTGACGTCTCTTGCTTATTTTCTTTGTGGATATGTCTAAGTATCAACTCAATAACTCTTGATCAATTGGAGGTCACCACAAAGAAATTATAGAAGTTCTTGAAAAACTAATAAAAATTGTCGTACATATTGCGCTCTTATACAGCTGATCAGTCGTGGTGATCAATTATCAGAATATTATGTTTAAAACTTAAATGCAATCGAGATTCCCTCTGATTAGATTGTAAATTACATTAATACATTAAATTTTTTTGTTATATTTCAATTTAAAGTTTGGATGCTCTTATAAAAAAACACCCTTTGCTAGGTTTTAAATACAAATAAGTCAAATATTGAGTAAATCTTCTACCAACTTTTAAGTGAAACTTGTAATGGTGATTTTCGCAAAATATAGTGTGAAGGGACTCGCTGTTCGCAATTTGGCCGTCGCTGTGAAGTTCTCAAATATGGCAGGCCGGAGTTGAATTTCCTGACGGATTTTCTTAAGGGTAATTTGTAAACTAAGAGCGTATCTGAAAAGGATGACGGTCATGGATGTGGATGTTTGTAGACTGTGTTCAAAGACGGTAGAACTCATACTGTGTAAATATAGAGTACTTGATAGGTTTAGATCAGATTTCGGCAAAGAGCTGCCTTTCTCTTCTGTTTTCACACGTACGTAGTCACACGCATAGTCAAAAAATAAGCAAAATATAAACAAAGAGAAGTAAAGAAAAAACAAGTTGAAAAACACACTGCAAAGTGGCCTGAGTGAGAGACTCTCAATTACTACCAAAATTGTAAAATGCATTTATATTAGTTAGCCGAACGCTGGTTCAGATGGAGATGTTTGGGAAGACATGGGGTCTCATTGGCAGACATATTTACCTTTAGCGTTTCAGATCTGCTGGTGTTCATTTGGAAAGCGACAGATGTGCTAAATAAACTGTAGACCGCAAGAGGCACAAAAGTTCCTAAAGGTCACAAGAGTGGCTGATCAGAATAATTATGATAGTGGGGAGGAATAATATAAAGTTACAACCTCTCATATGGTTTATCTGCCACAGTCTTTAAAATATTTTAATAGATTTTTTGTTACAGCTTTAAGCAATATGTATGGAAAAGTGTAGTATGCAGCAAAAACGAAAAGAATTCATACCTTCCTGATCTGATTTTAATAGCAAACAAAAAAAAATAAAATCGGTTGAGCAGAAATAATTACACAAAATATGACAGATTTTTATGAGTTTTTTTTCAGTTTTATTTTGCTTTTTTATGGCATTTCTAATGAAAAGCTTTTTGAATAAAAACTAAAAAAGTTTCCAAACTATAGAAAGAGATTCATATGTATTTTATTTTATTTTTTTAGAAAAATCTTTTTGAGAAAACACTATTAATGGGGGCGTTTGTTTTATACAATATGATCTCATAAGTACTTTTTGCACTATTTTAAATGATGTAATTGAAAAATTGCAAAAAAAAGTAGAAAAAATACCCAATTCATATACAAAAAAAAAAAAAAAAAAAAATATTAAATAAAATATTGAATGATAAAATATAAAAAACGCAATATTTTGAAATTCTTTTCATTTCGTTTTCCGTCTACATATGTATGTATGTATGTACATATATATGCACGTTATTCTATTTAATTTGTGTAATTTAATTTTACAATTTCCGTTTTAACCGCACTATGGATATGCAAATTTTGAGGTCGAAAGTTTAAACAATTCGATCGCATAATTGTGTAAAATGAATATGGACATACATACATATATGAATGAATGTGATTTTTTTTAATTCAAGACATGTGATGTCAAATGAATGAGTTTTTTCCACTTCCATCTTACATGACTTGCTGATGTTGTCTTTGCTTCTTCCCATGAAAGATTGTTTTGTCTTAGTTCCTGGATAATTGTGCGTCGCCAGGTGTTTCTCTACCTTGTAATACTACTGGGATTTTTTCTTAAATTATATGCTTCAGTATGGGCTCTTCGTATGTCAAATTCCAAAGATCTATGTTACTTATGGTGTTAGGCCAGAAGATCTTGTATATGATTATAAGGCACTTGTTGGTGAATACCTGTAGCTTTTGTGTGATGGTGTTAGACACAAGCCGGGTTTCACAGCCATACAACAGAATTGACTTTACAGAGGCGTTGAATATTCTGAGCTTGATTAGCCTGGGTACGTATGAGCTTCTCCATACTGAATGTAATCATCCGAATGCCTTGGTTGGCCTTGTAGTATGATGTTTTCTGTGCTATTGGTTTTCTCGATATTTATCTCAAGTCCAACATTGTGAGCCAGTATTTCCAGGTCTTCTAATTTTGACTGCAGAGGAGAGGAGATCTTGTGTGAGAGTAGACATATATCGTCCGCATAATCCAGGTCTTCCAGTTGTCGTGAGTGATTCCATGTCATACCTCTCCTTTGTTAACAGACTCCACTCATGATCTCATCGAGTACGATGGTTAATAATAGAGGTGAGAGTGGACATCCTTGCTTTACTCCAGCGTTAGTATAGAATGGTTGGCTGATGCTCTCGTTGTGAAGAACCCAGAGTTCTGCATTCTCGTATAGTGCTCCTATTATTGGGATTATTTTCTGGGGTATTCCTTTTCTTCTCAATGCTTTCCATATGGCAGTCCTTTTGATGGTATCGAAGGCTTTCTTGAAGTCGACGAACAGTAGGTATAGAGGGGTACGCCATTCTAGAGAGTGTTCTGTTATGATGCGTAGGGTGTAGGGCTGGTCTACACAGCTTCTATTTGGCCGGAAGCGTGCCTGTTCGTCTCGCAATATATTCTCTAGTTTACTCTGAAGCCTTCCCTGTATTATGACTTCTAGTATCTTGCATATGGTGTTAAGCAGAGTAATTCCTCTCCAGTTATTTCAATTTTTCAAGCCGCCATTTTTTGGGTAGTTTAACAATAATGCCTTTCTTCCGAGTTGACGGTAGCCTCTCTTCCTCCCAAGCTGATGTGATATGAGGCTGTAGTAACTCAGCTGCAGTTTTAATGTCTGCCCGAAAGATTTCCGCTAGTAAGCCATCTTCGCCTGCAGCTTTATTATTCTTCAATTTTATTATTGCCTCTTTTATTTCATTCAAATTGGGAGGGAGGCTGTTATGGTACATTTGGATGTCTTCATCTGTGTCCGTTACGTTGCTAATTTCCTCGAAATGTTCCCTCCATCTTTGCATCTGAATGGGTATTGTGCAAATGAATGGGTATGATTTTTAAAATTTTTTATTACATCTCTAAGAAATGCTAAAAAGTTGTGCAAACGTATAGTAAAAAAGTTGTGAATGCGCGCCAAGCTCAAGAACGGTTTGCTCGATTCTGTTTTAGATATTTCAGTGTACAAAATGAACCTCATTTTGGATGGCCAAGCACTGAAAAAGTGCATAAAATTATAATACAGTTATAGCAGCTACACAAAGTAGCTTTATGTAACAGCCGTCAAGCACTGCTGAAATGCAAGAAAGTTGAACAATTTTTGAATCGTATTATTGGAGACGATACAAAATGTTAATACTGCACCCATTCAAACCTTGCACCGTCTGATTTGTTTCGGTGCTTACAAAACTCTCTTGATGGTAAACAAGTTGGGCAACAAGTTGAGCTGCTGAAAAGCACTTGGTTAAGTTAATCGCTCATAAACCACAAAAGTTTCAAAGTGATAGATAACTACGAAGCTACCCAAATATGTCTGAAGCTGATAGGTAAATAACCCCGTTGCAAGAAATAAGTTCTATGTATTTTTTTATAATTTTTTTTTTTTAATAATAAAATTTTTATATTTTTTTATTTATGAAATTATGTATCATCATATAGAGTGCCATGAAACACTTTCTGGCCAATGCATCCGCTATGTCACTACTATTCCACAGTGTCCAGGTACCTAAGACAATTGGACCTTATTTTCAAGCGAAAGCTTTTGCAACGTATCGTAGCAATATTTGACCAGTCTAGATGTCATACGATTCGAGTCAAGTGTCCTTAAAGCAGCTTGGCTGTCATAAAATATATTAATGGTCTTAACCTTGAGCCCTCTGTTCAGGTTGATCTCTGTACATAAAGCAGGGCCATGATTTAAGCCTTGAAGATACTTAGTGATCTTACCACAGGGATTGACAAGTTCCGGTTGGGTCCATAAGCACCAGCACCGACACAGTTATTCATTTTGGAGCCATCGCTATACCAGTTGAGTTAGACCAACAATCCCGGTCCGAGATCTCCTGCTAAAGCACAGATTCAAAGCCACAACATCCAGGACCGAAGATGGATCTCCGACTACTCTGCGTAGAATAGACAGACTTCTCGACGCATTTCGGGATCTTTGGTGAAAAATGTTGTCTTGTCGCCGAACATGCCGCCACCCTCATCACATGAATGTGAAGCGATATTAAATCAATCAAGGCCTCCAAGGCCTCTGTTGTACATGTTCTCATTGCCCCAGTTATACCGAGACAGGCGAGTCTCTCTGTACCTTGCCTAATTTATTCATGGTGGTAGCTTCTTCAGCTTTTCTCCGAATTGCCAAAAAAGCTCTTATCATCTTATTCTGAACGGCACCAATGTGCGAGTTCCAACTAAGCCTCCTATCCAGAATAACGTCTAGATACTTAACCTCCTTAGAAAAGTTGATGGTGGTACCCATAAAAAATACAGTGACTAACTTGTTTTTCCTTGTATCCATAAAAAATTACAGTGTAAAAGGTACCACTACTGTCTTTGAGGAATTCACCAAGAGCCTTCTTGAGTGCACTAAATCAAATTATTTGTTCACCGACGGATTTTAAAAAAAGAGTAACAGTACTATTAAATTACTTAAGTAGACTTAAGGAATCTGTGTGTTCTTATCTAGCAAATACATTTATCATCAAATTCATTCTAAATTTTCCAAGTTTAAAGATGTCTTTACACGCTTTTTTATATAGGAATTGTAATATTTTTGGATTTATTAAAGTATGTATGTTTAGTAATGAATGAACTGGTAACTCATTTTTTAAGATCCGATGCAAGTATCTTAAAATCGGTTAACATTCAGCTAAATTATAGCTTGAAAGTGCATGCAGGTACGAAAAACATATTTTTACAAGTAACTCAAGAGTTTGAAGGTATTTTGAAAATTTCAAAGACAGATTCTTGTTGTACTCGATAGCACCTATCAGAAAAATTATATTATTTCCCAGATATTTATATTTCATTCATTCTTGTCCCATAGGTTTTTGTCTTGTAGACTTTTTTGTCGCATAAAAATAGGCTCAAAATTTTTTTTGCTGCATAACTTTAGTTGTTGTGAGAATTTTGTCATTGTTTTTAATGGATTTTGTAAAGCCGCCAGTCAATACAGTCTTAAAAAATATAAAATGTTTCAATTCATTGTAGTTTGAAAGACTGAGATATAAACTAAATTCTAGAAAATGAGGGCGTTTACTTTATCATGACGGTCACAATAATCGAAGACAATATTTCACCATTCTTCCAAAATTATGTTTTTGAAATCCTGATCGGTCTCAAATTGACGTCCTCGGTCATAAAATTTTGTAAAACGATAGTCCCATAAATTTTTGATTATATTGAGGTCGGGTGCCATTGTAGGCCATTCCAAAATTTTTTTGTCATTATCTGAAAAGCACTTTTTCATAATTGATACTGTAAAAATGGCGATACGTTGCTGGCAGATGAAATCTTGTTCCTAAATCTTTCTGCCATACAATATTGTGAACTTTTCAGAAGCTCTACACATTTTTCCACACTTTGGATTCCATTTACCTTTGAAGACACTGCACCCAAGACGATTGCGAATCCACTACGTATCTGCCGGCGTTTGAAAAAAATCAGCAGAAAAAAATCAGCAGATTTTTTTCAAACTTAGATCGTGAAAGTCGGCTTTGCTTCTAACGGGATTACATATTTCTTGTTCAGCTTTTCTCGAAGATGTGTTTATAATGTAAAAACAAAGGTTTTTGATAAGGACCTTATTACAAATAAAGTGATCAGGGACGTCCAAAATGCTTAAAACCACCATTTGGTACAAAAGTGTACATAATCGAAATCTAGTAGCCGACAACTTGAGAGAGAGAGAGTTAGTGCCAGGACAATCGCCGTAGTCTTGTTGGCTATAGCCTGAAATCCCTTATACATACAAAAACGGTGTCCATATCGAAACAATCCTCAGATAAATTAGATGTTAAATTTGTGCAAGAGGTACGCAAATTTGACCAAAATGGATTGAAATAAGATAATGTTTAGCGAAGAGTCGAACTTTGAGCTCATTGCAATATTTGATAATAATCGACCATTTTGTTTTGGACATCAAACTCAAGTACTGGTGTTTTATTTCATAAAGGACGTTTATTTTCTGAAAACTTACTTCTTATTTTGACCAAATTCTCTGGAGTGAATCTTCACAGCCTTTTTTTCAATGGTATAATGCAGCATGTCCCAAGTTGAAGTTTTCAATGGATTGGTTTAAAAATAATAACATAAGCTTACAAAATGCAAATTTACAACAACAAAAATAATTAAATTGTGCTATAACCTCGTGAAGGCCAAAATTTGAAGTATTTCTTCAGACTGAATTAAAATTTTTGAATTTTTCTCTTGATTCCCATAACATTCCATGAAAGAACATAGGGACTTCTCTCAGTCAATGAGTAGCACCCGATTCTATTTTTAGACTCATTGAATGGGACCTACGGTTTAACGTCGGTCCCGAACGGCAAATGAATTAGAGAAGTTTTCAATAGTAGTAATACTCATAACCAGTTACTAGCTAATATTATGAGGTGATACTGCTGTTGAAAAACTTTAATTTTTTCAGATGGTCTGACCTGATATTGAACCGAGGACCTTCTGGTTGGCAGGCGAGTGTCTTACCTACCATACTACCACAACGGCGCAGTATGTATATAGTATGTATTTAATAGTTCTGGGCTTTTTGCATTTAAAGACAAGAAAAAATTCTTTAGTGCACTCTATTTTTGAACAGTGACTTAGAAGTTGTTTTTATATCTGCCAGCGCCAAAGTTAACATTTTAAAAGATACCAATTTCATTACAGATATGAAGACCAAGGCCCGCAACCTATTTTTTGATCTTGTTGCCGCTGTTGTCGTTTACACAATGTATCGTTGCTAAAAGCACCCCGAAGGCTGTGCTCTTATTGAACAACGCAAAGCTTACAAATATCATGTGAAAATTAAGAATTATTACGCCAATGGTCCTTTTGAAATTATAAAAAGCAATATTCGTTTTTGAGAATGAAGTCACATTATATAGGACCCACTATAATATACGAAATTTAAGCCGTCATAATCTATTTTAAATAAATACTAGCAAATTATATGCAATTTTACGCTTAAATAAATATGTATGTAAATAGTTTTCAAATATTTGTATTTCTTTAGTCTTTCAAACACCATAGGTTTGCTTAGGAAATTTAACATATTCTCTATTAAATACCTATTTGATGAGAGAGATTTCCACAAACTCTGCACAATACCAAAAAAAAAATCATTTTGTTTGTAAATGCCAATGAACTCTACACTCGTGAGAATTTCTAGAGAGAATTTACGGAGTTTTTATTATAGTATTTAACCAATTCATGTGTTAAAAACGCATAATCGTGAGAATGCATACAAAAATAAGTTGTTTTTTGTATTCCCTTTTCATTGGTTTTTTCTTAATTCATTGTATTTTTTTTCAAAAGGACTCTTTCAAATTGTTTGTAAAAAAACGGAACTCATGCTCAAACTGAAAAAATGTTAACGGTAGTACTACTACTACATAATACTCCATTACTATTATGCTGCTCAGGCGCATAAAAGCATAGAACGAAAAGAGACAACCCTAACTAACATAAATATCAATAAAAATTACACATATGTACATAATACACACATACATATGGACATATTAACAACATCTTTCACTTACCATCTTCATATTGACATGTCAAGCATAACAGCAACAAAATAAAAGAAAATTTTTTCACATACACATTCACTTTGCAATCTTTGCCAATTTTATATTTTTGCTTAAATTTGTTCAGCACTTTATTCGAAACAATTATTATTTTTAGCAACACCTATTGTCTTTTAACACTTTATTATATTTTTCAATATTAATTATTAACGTTTTCAATTAGTGTTATATTTGTTTTCTTTACCATTCACTCTCTATCTAAATAACACCGCTATCTTTGAATGTTAACAACGTTTTGCTGTTCTGGTTTGAGGTTTCTTTTGCATTTTCGCATTCTATTTTGTTACACACACTCAGTACTGCCAACAACAACAAAATACGGTATGGGCAAGTGGGGTGCTTTGAATTGTAAACATACAATATACGCTTTTAATATGGTTGTGCATCAGTGTTACCGTTGTGCATTAAATGCTAAATGAATTAGTATATGGCTTAAATTTGTTTAATAATAGTTCTTATTCAAAAGATTAAAAGACAGTCCTCAACTTTAAGCTAAAGTTTTCTTCAAAACAGTAACTTAATTTTGTAAAAACATATAAAAATAATTTTTTTGCATAAGCGCAACTAAGCCAACATATCGTATGTGTCGTTAATTTAATAGCTTCGTGGTAACACCGCTTTGTGGTAGAAAAAGCTCATTTGTTGTTTTGAATGAATTGAACTTAAAAAAAAACAACAACAACAATAAGCAAGATGAAATATGTTGTCATTCATTGGCATATGGCTATTAAAACATCTTAAATGGGGATGAAATTGTAGAAAGAGAGTAAGAAGAAAAGACAGTTAGGACAAACCACATATGTATTTAACACTATTTCAGTTTGTCAAACAACCATAAATTATTTCTTTTGTTATGCAAGTTTGTAACAATGAAATTTTTTAAGTGCGAATGTATATTTTGCTTCCATACTTAACATCTTATCGCATGTAAATAGAAATTCAAGTTTTATTAAAAAAGGGAATTTTTCATGTTCCATTCATTAATTAATATCTATCTACATAGACTTGCGTAGCTTACTATGGCTAATTTGATCCCTAGTTCCTAGTTCGATTTATATATCGATAAATTTATCTACTCTACACGAAACTTGGCATAAATGTATACAACAAATTTTACTAAATCTCTAAAAGGTAGTGCGTTTTTATATGTCAAGTTATAATAAAGCGATATTTGCCCCTCCAATGCCTACGCACGTGTTCAATGTCAACATCAATGCAGCTAATCTTATTTTTTGCATACTTGTTATAACAATAACAATAAATTACGTTTCAAATAATAATACCTTCAGTTAACTATGTATAGTATTAAGAGCAATATTATGTTACACTCTTCATGCTCTTTGGAAACGAATTAAAATATATTTAATGAAACCGTTTAACTTAAACGATAATACAAGTCGTACGACATGTCAAGTGTATGCGTAGAAGAGAGCGAATATTTCGTGTAAACACTATATGTAATGAGGGCGTACGACATTGAGAGAAAATACGGATGAAATTTGGCAGCTGAATGGCTCTCTTTGTTTTTTAAATTTTTTTAAAACCCTCACACTTCATTAGATCAGGGATATATTTTTATGTAAACAAATAAAATAAATAAAGAAAAAAGCAGTTTTTCGCTCGCACTATTGGTCTCTTTTAAAACAGCTGCTTTCATTGTACTTTGTTTTGGTTTTTACGTATCATGTAAACTTAGAAAAATCTGTCGTAAGATTTATACTCTCATTTTTTAAATACGGATGTAATTTTAAAATATTTTATCTCTGATATTACGTACGTAAAGTATTATCGTGTAAAATACCCTTAAGTAAATAGTGTTTGATGGTGCGCCATCTATTGGCAACTTAGTGCAGATGGTATCTTTAATAAAGTGGTGCCAAGAGTAATATAAAAGGAATATGGTAAATAATAGTATTGCCAGTTATAATTTTTATTGTTTTTTTTTTTTAAAATTACAAACAAACAAAAAACTGAAACACTAAAGAATTTGAAGGCATTACAATTAAATAGAACAAATACACAAATTTCATCACTTTTGTATTGTAAAATGTTGAAAACATATAACAAACAAAATGATTTTACCGAAAATTATATTAAAAACTACTGAAAATAATATTTATTTAATCCTTAAAAACCGTATTTTTTACAATTATATTTGAAGTTATATTATGTGCTTTTATAATTTGAGGAATATTGCCAACTGAAATTTTACTTAACCTTTTCGGTACTTCTTTTGAATTTTTTTCACTGCTTAACTGCTTAAGCCTATGCAATGAATAATCAGAAGTAATTTTTTTATTACTGCTTCCAAAAGTGATTTTTTGGCGTTGTCATATGACAAAAAATGAATTTATGCAGCTTTATGTAACTTATTAAGCTTGGTTCTGGATATTACTTATTGCTCTTTGTACCGGCAGCGGTTATCTTACTTACACAAATTTACTAAACAAAGTATATTAAGCAATAAAATGTATAAAAGTATAAAATGATATTTTTCTGAATATTACGAAATCTTAGAGGCACTATCACTTTCGGAATCCTTACAATTTACTGGCCTCACTAATCGAAAAAATGTTTTCATTAATTTTTACAGAAACCTAATATAAAAAATACAAAAATATAAAAAGTAGCAGCAATATATATAGCAATATATATATATATATATATATATATATATATATATATATATATATATATATATATATATATATATATATATATATATATATATATATATATTCTGTCTAAAAATGGAGCTGAAAAGTAACTATGCCGTATGGCATAGAATAACCGAAAGGGTAATGCTAGGTATACACTTTGGAACATATGTATGAAGCCAGGCATGGTCATTGTTGCTTACATAGTGTATAGTAGTGTTTATGGTTTCATTTCGTGTTGTATTGTATGTGTATTAAAATATACAACTTGAATGATGAACGCGTTGCGTTAGCACGTTATAAAATGCGTACCTACCTTGAGAATATTATGCAATGACATCACATTTGCTGACAAAATTTAATAAAAATTTATTGTACAAGCGTACAATTCAATTTAAAGTCCCGTATCAAATTTAAAACTTCAGGCTATTTGTAACGAGATCTGATGTTTTATCTGTTATATAAAACTTTTTCATTTTAATAAGTCAGCTTTACAGTGTTTGTTTAGATTATGATATTACCATACACATTAGAATAATTTTTTTTTAAGTTCATGTAGCACCCTGTTGTAAACCATTTTCAAAACAACGCATAACAAGACCTGGTGAAATCATATTATTTTTTGATATACTAAAACAAAATTAATACATATATTTTTAATTAAAGGAAAACTGAAAACTTTTATATAAATGTATTTTATATAAATAAAAACAAAATCAATTTTAATATATTATCAAAAAACATCTGGCATGGCATATTTGTGACACTTAATGTAATCTGGCAATATCTAGAATAAAATGAAAAATGGAATTTTTTGTCAGTCTTCTACGCGAAACCAGGCGAAACGGAACGAATTGCATGTAATAACTGTAAAGAGAAAATTCGAATGAAGTTGATAAAACAAATAAAGAAAGAAAAGAAAAAAAAATTAGAAAACGTACAAGAAGAAGCAGCAACAGAGCACTACATATTTAAAAAAAAAATTTTTTCTCGTGTAACACATTTGCCTCGTCTTAATTTTACTTTTTTCGGAAACAAAAAACCCGTAAAGAAATTCGCGTACGCGTAGATAAAAATATATTTTGTAAATTTTTCAACAAAAACAACTATTGGAAAAAGTAGAGAAAAAATTGAATAGAGAAAGAAGAAAAAATTCATGAAATATTTCAAGTGAATCTATTTCTTGTCAATTCTGTGTACACACATACACATACCTATGAGTATGTGAGTGTGTGTGAGAGAGTTTGTAAGAAAAAAACCAAAAAATAAAAGCGAAAATATTACGCAAAATTAACTAGGAAAAACAGTGACAATTTGTTTAACCAGATAATAAATATTTGAATAGAAATAATAAGTGAAAATTTATATATAATTATCAGTCATTTAAAGAAAATGTACAAGTAAAAGGAATGAGAAAGTGTGTGTGAAAAAGATTTAAGCAAAAAATTTAACAAAACCAAAGGAAAACACAATTCAAGAAATGAGCAAAGGAGAGCTCCCCAAAATAAAATAAAGCAGTAAAAAACAAACCCTATAAGCACATACACTTACACACATGCAAAATACAATACAATAACAATCATATACAACGGGAATAATATAGGCCAAAATAAATAGTTACAAAAACTCAATAGGAAAAACGATGAAACAAAAACACAAGCAAGAAGAAGAAGAATATCATTTATTTTGTGGCATAAGTTTTTGTTGTAATTCTTTTGCTGCATACCAAAGCAATAGTGTAGTAGACTACAATTTAAAAACCAATCGTCCATTCCAATTGAAAACAGAATGAACGATAGACAAATCGCCTTTTATCATTTTGGACGCTGTTTTTTGCTCATTTTTGAGTTCTTATTGCACAAATGACAATTGGTTTATGTAGACCAGCAACAAAATAGCCGCTCCCAATTATGTTTTTCTTTTTTGCTTTTTAAACCGCACATCTAGGAATGAACAAATTTTATAAAAAAGTAAAATTCTTAATACTGTGTAAAAAAAGGCTAAAAAAGGCTGAATTTTTAAATAAATTATTTTTACCAAACTATTAAATTGCAATTTTTTTTGTATTTCTCTTTGCTACTCTTCTCATACGGTGTTTCATTTCAATGTTGGTTATTTTCAATTCTCTTTGACTTTTGTTTTCCTTATTTTTATTCAATCTCCCTCTTAATTTTATATTGTACACTGAACGAGCGGCTGTTGAATTTATGTCAAATGCACTTATTAAATGACACAGACAAGGCTTATTGTTGTTGTAGGTAACAAAAGAACAGAAAACAAAACTTGCAAGCAAAAAATAAGGACGACAATAATAAAATATTAAGTAAAATTTTTAAGTATTAAATAAAATTTTTATATGAAATTTTATTATTATTTTATTTAATAAAATTTTTATACGAAATTTTATTAATAAAATTGTTAGAAATATGAAATTATATAAAAAAGTATGATTTTAAAAGTGCGAATAGTGGTTTTAGAATTTATCTGAAAAGAGTAAAGTACGTTATGCCAGAGAAAGGGTTGCCTAGATAGTTGACTTTGCAAAAGTGTTGTGATTGTGTAAGAATGTCCGGTTAAGTATCAAGATCTTGTTGACGGTAAGGTTAATGTAGATCA